>BQMI01000468.1:0-2467500 GCA_026005395.1 Asobara japonica
TTATTTTTACATTATGTGGCGGCTAAAAACACACGAAAATTTCATTAATTTTTTATAAATAAACAGGAGGATGCACAAAAACAATTAAACTATGTACAATAATGATTAGAAGGTATTGGCTTTTTCGGTCTTTTCTACCTCAGTTAACTGAGGTGTATATAGTGTGACGGTTTTCTCATTGAAACGGTCGATTCCAACTTAATACCGACAACCTTGGCTTATCTGTCTGCAATCTCCTCTAAAATAACTGGGCGCCAGGATAATACTCCATTATCCAACAAAACGAACTCTCTCTGTTCACCACAGAGCAATAAAAGATAGACGTTGTATAACAATAATATGAATTTATTTCTTTACAATAGCTCAACTCTTCTTCTCAGGTCCGTAGGAACATTTTTCAAGAAAGATGAATTATTTTGAGTGTCACGAATTTTTTTTAACGAGTTTAGAAACGGAATGAGCAAACTAACGTGATCTACAAAATATCCCGTTTCATGTCGTTTCAACGCAAATCATAGCTCGAATTCGTACATCATCCTAACCTACCAAACCTCACTCAGCCTTCATTTCCATGACACAGAATGCATCAGTTCAGATGGTTGTTATAATCTGATTCTAAACTAACGAGTTTGTGCGGGTCAGAATGATACGGTCGCAGCCGATTATGATCTTGCTCCAACTAAGCTTTCAACAATCAGTTTCTCGCACTCAATTCGACGACTCTCACATGCATTCGGTTACAAAATTTTTCACATTCATTCCCACACTTCTAACCCCCAACTGGCATTCCTCCTTCTATCTCTGATTCAATTAAAATCTGACGCTATTTTACTTTTCACAGCGCATTTATTTGAACGAATTCGACAGAACTAACAACTGAATATTCTGCAGCAACATTTAAGATTGGAACATGGCGCTTTGATGCACGTGGTTAGTCCACGAGTGTCTCGAACATTCTCACCATTTTCTGGGTTTCAGATTATATTTTATCCGTTAAAGTCAAATAAGGCAATTATAGCGTACCAATTCTTTATCAGAACGACAGAATTTCGACTGGTGGACTGATTTCAGTGTTTTTCTCCCAATTGCTACCGGTGAACAATTTCCGGTATTCGTTTCTATAAATGTTTCTACGAGAACGATATTCCCAGCGCAACGCCAACGAAAGAGTGATGGCTCCCTCGTTCGTCTTCGCACTCCACGAACAAGACCGCTGCGATTGGCTTAGCGGATTCCGTGAAACTGGCTGTCATCGGTCCAATAAGTTACTAGATTACTCTATTGCTCACGTCGGCTTGTATTTTCCGTAGCATAATTGAGGTACCTTTCCCAATTAGCCGTATCACAAACACCAACAGCACTGATACTTGGTTACTGGATGGTTTGCACAGCATCTCAAACTTTTACCCATTTCGCCAATTCGTTCCTGTCGTTTGCGTAACACCCCAACTTCCAAGCCTTGAACAATGGTAGAGTGGCGCCCTCCATGATCGTTCGCAACTCCTGGTCCATCCTGCTAGACTCGGTCGATAACCCTCGACCAACAAATCCGTCCCCCTCTCCAGGTAGGAATCCAGTCCTACTCAGCGCAGCCAGGTTCCCTCGCCCGTGGTTCAAACGCCCTCAGTACAAATCTCGAGCTTATCCGCTCTTAGGTTAAAATTTTTCTTTTTCCCTTTTTTTTCCCTACACAAACTCGGACTCTTCCCTTGACGCGGACATAATCCCCATTTGCATCGCGACGCGCGACACAGTGTTCAAATTTCTCATTACAACTTAACCCCCTCCAGCTCGGAAGCGATCAAATCTTATCTGACTTTAGTGTACCCATCGTAAAGGAATACCTGATGTCCCAATGTTCAAGTTACTGCTTCAATTGAAACATTTCCATCTCTGCACTAGCGCTATCTCTAGATGGCTGAGTTGATGAAACGACAAATTGAAACCCGTCACCCAATCTAATACTAATACATGCAAGGTAACGAGAAACATTCCCAAGACCAACACAATCACTCATCCCATTGTACTGAATCATAAACTTTATTTTAGCCGATTGTCATATACTTATGTTTTCATATTTTACTCCATTCGAGCCGACCCCCCCTGAACTAAAACTAACTCTTGGAGAACAGGAATACTGAAGAGATACTAGAACTCTAGCGACTACGATGAGCTCCATAACCCACGTAATCGAGAGGCGGCATCAACTCATACGTCGCGTAGTAGCAACGAGGGCAGTGAGGCCCCGCAACCCCGGGAGTACCACATTGGCCACAGAAAGTCCCTCACTTTATCTCCAGGTTCCTTTTGACCTGAGCTTCCCACGGTTGCTTCGGACATGAAAAAAAACTTTCCATAAGTCCATCACGACTGTGGTCCTCTCGACGACATCCAGTTCCCCTGACATTTCCTGTAATAAGTGAGGATTACGCGGTTAACGAAACGCGACAGAAGGCCTATCGGCGATTGTCTGACTTTACTCATCTTCATCATCAAGGTAATACGAATCAGGATCAGGACTAATTCGAGCGGCTATCAGATCTTTCACGTGATGCCGACCAACTACTACCTGTTGCTCGTTAGATACTTCATATACCAAGGGAGAAACTACTTTCGAAATCGTATAAACCTCAATTGAATATTTCCTGAATAGTTTAGCCGCTTGTCCTTTAGACGCGTTAGACAGGATGCGTAGTTTTCTCCTAACCTTATCCCCAACATCGAACCTAACCTCTCGATGATGAGTATTGTAATATCGAGCCTGCCTCTGAAACGATTGATTCAAGTTTTCAATAACAAGATCATAGAGTTCTGCCATTCTTGACATTCTCTTTGCCCAACTTTTAGTATTCGGCACTTCGATAGGTTCATCACTCTCCGCTAGTTTCTTAAAGAAGAGCGAACTCCGGAGTTGACGACCGGAATTAACAAAAGCTGGAGTCATTTGTAACGAAGAATGATAGGCAGTATTATATGCGAATCTAAATTCAGACAAGTGCCTGTCCCATTCCCGATGATCTTGCCCAATGAAACAAATAATCATCCCCTTCAAAATACGGTTAACACGCTCAACCGGATTTGCCTGAGCGTGATAAGGTGGAGTGGTAGTGAATCCGATTCCAAGTGACGTGGCTAATTCCCGCATTCGTTTATTCGAAAACTCTGTACCGTTATCCGTCAACAGAATTTCCGGAGTACCGTGACGATGTCCGACAAGATCCTCGAACGCGGTCTGGACGGCTAAACCATCTGCTTTCTTAATAACCACCACCTCGATCCATTTCGAGAAAATATCCTGAAACACTAGTAGATATTTAAATCCTGCCTTCGAGGGTGGAAAGGGTCCCATTATATCGGCTGCCACCATTAACCAGGGTGCCTGAACGATACGCTGACCCATCAAACCTGCTGGTTTCTGTTGCGAAACTTTGCACGTTTGGCAAACAATACAATCTCGAACGAATTTTACAATATCCTCACTCATACCCGGCCAGTAATGAGTTAGAGCAACTCGAGCTCGAGTTTTCTCGATACCCAGATGACCGCAAGAAGGTAAATCATGATTTTGTGAAATAATACCTCGACGAATGTCTGGGGGTGGTACCAACTTCCAAACATCCAGGTCTTCTGCGACAGTAGAGATCAAAGAATCTGGTCGATAGCGGTATAAACGGCCCCGATCAATCCTCCAACCGAGCCAGCGCAAAGGATGCTTCGTGACCTCAGCCAACCGACGAGTATATCAATGCTCACTAACTTTCTCAATATGCCCAGAATCATTCTGGTTCGTTCGATCAATGGCACCTAACTCCATTGCCTCGGAATCAAGGCATTCGTCCTCATACATGCGAGAAAGTGCATCCGGCACATGATGTAAGGATCCCTTCTTATAAACGATATCAAAGTCAAACTCTTGCAACTCTAAACTCCACCGAATCAATCGACCTTTCGGTTTCGATACGCTATTCAACCAACGAAGGCAACTATGGTCCGTAACGATAGTAAAGTGAAAACCTTCAATATAGCGCCGAAAATGATCGATTGCCCACACGACAGCTAAGCATTCCTTCTCGGAAACCGTATAATTTCGTTCTGCTGAATTCATGGTACGGCTCGCGAAACCGACAACATAATCGGCATCATCTATCCTTTGGATTAATACAGCTCCTAAACCATACGCGCTAGCGTCCGTATGCAGCTCGAAAGGTGCATTATAATCCGGACAGGACAAGACCGGAGCAGTAACGAGAGCGTGCTTCAGGTCTTCAAACGCACGAGTCTGCTCCACCTCCCATCCCCACCTAACTGACTTACGAAGTAAGCGAGTTAAGGGCTCCGCTCGAGATGAAAAATCCAAAATAAAACGACGGTACCAAGAACTCATACCTAAAAATCTTCTGAGCTGACGTAAATTCTTCGGTGTTGGGTAATCCAAAACTGGAGCGATCTTAGAAGGATCGACATGCAAACCTTGAGAATCCACTATAAAACCTAAAAATTGTACTGAAGAGCTACAAAATACACATTTCTCTGGATTGATTTCTAAGTTAGCATCTTTCAGTTTTGCCAAAACTTTCTCAAGGTATTCGACATGTTCTTCATAAGACTCCGTAACTATAATTATATCATCAAGATACGCCTAGGGACACTAAAAGCCGTAAATTCCCTAGCTTTAGGCGACAATGCCACTTGATGATAGGCTTTCCTTAAATCGAGAGTCGTAATAAATTTGGCTGTCCGTAATTTATCTAGAATGTCAGTCAAATTCGCAATCTGATATGCATCTTTCTTCGTAATTTTGTTTAATTTCCGAAAATCAATGCACATCCTATATTTATTGTTTTGTTTTACCATGACCACTGGATTGGTCCAAGGGCTGTTCGATGGCTCAATTATACCCGCTGCTAACAACTCATCACATTGGCGTTGCATTTCCGCAACTATTGGTGGTGACAAAGGATATTGACGCTGACGAATCGGTGCCATTTTCTCTGGACCAATAATATCATGAACCATTAACGGAGTAAACTGAGCTAAACCTGGTAAACGACTAAAACGATAATGCTCTACGACTTCCTCGATACGCTGGCGCTCTTTCTCTGAAGTTTCCTGCAACCCAGCGATTTCAGTAACCATTTCATACTGTTGCAATTCAAAGGGGTACTTGATGGATTGTTCCGACAACCACCATTCTTGCTTTCCCCCATCGACGACTAAACCGAATTCCTTAAATGCGTCGATTCCCAAAATCATTGAATACGATAACCCAGGAGTAATTTGAAATTCTATAACGCGCGTTATTCCCCTGACCGTTATCGGAATTGCAACCAAACCTAAAATAACCTCTCTAGTTCCATTCGCCATAATAACAGACGACACACTGGAACTAGACACAGTTAAACCTAACTCGAGAATCCAATCATGAGGCACACTTCTGATACATGAACGTGATGCACCAGAATCTAACAAAATCTTTAATTCCACCTTACCGATCGTCACCAGTAGGAATATACGAGAGCACCCAGAACTCGACAGATTGCAAATCGCAGCAGCAGTTCCTAGTTGATCCAACTCTAAACTACCTGGACGATTCACCGATTCCACCGTGCTTTGTCTCATTACCTCCATGATAGACTCCAAGGGAACTTGGCCAACTTTTCCTGCTCGAGAGGAGGAAACTGGACGAGATTTACTTCCCGAACGCACACAATTATTCACCTTACTAGAAATCTTATTCCCAATTATCTCAGTTTCTTTTCCACAATCCCGAACTCTCGACGTACTCACCAATGCCCTAGCCGAAGCGATAGACACAGGTCCTGGAGAAGAAACTACAACGTCGGGACTCACTCTATTCGAATCATTGACCTTTACTTTTCCCGAGTGATTAACCATAGGAGTGGTTGTGATCCCAAAATCTACCTGACACAATGACGGATCACTATTTCCTGTGCCAGTTCTGCGTTTCCCTGCCTTAAATTCTTACACTTCTGACAGTTAGGCTTCTTTACGCCCGGGGCACCACATCCAAAACAAAAGTTTCCCTGACGAGGCTCTAAACAACCACGCCAACTATGACCTCCCTTATGGCAATTATGACAACGAGACAAATGTCCAGTTTCATTGATAGCGGCCGTCTGAATATTTTCCGGAACTATCCTGCTAGAAACTTGCAACTCCGCAACTCTAACTGATTTATTTACGTTATTCTTCGTTACTCTATCAGATTTGTTACTCTTCCCTTTCCTTGTTAGATAAGAGCCAGGATTCTGCTCAGAATCGATCACCAAAACTTCACTGCGCTTAGTTCTCTCAGGCTGATACCTATTGGGAACATAAGCACAAGAGGGATACATAGTATCACTAGCTGGTGGTGGTGGTGCGAGTCTCGGAAGACATCGACGATTATCAAAATCCTGAACTAGTTTACCTAATTCCTCCAAATTTGAGAAATGAGAACGAGAAATCATCTCATGATACTCTGGACGTAAATTAAAGAACATTATATCCAAACGAGCTGCTTCAGAAAAATTAGTGTCTCTAGCACGAGTCCACATTAGCCGAACGTTATCAATAAAATCCACTCCTGATTCGTATTGACCCTGAGTCCTGACCACAATATCCCGTATCGAACGGCATCTATTAATCTGCAAATTCATGAATCGTCTCAAAAATGCGTCACGAAAGTCTAAAAAGTTCTGAAAAAGCGATTCGCGTTCTTCCCACCAATTATATGCAACTCCGTCTAATAACACAGGCATAACTCTAAACAATTCCTCAAACTGCATATTACACGCTCGTCTACGAACATGAATTTTCCTCAAAAATTCCTCAGCATTTTCGTTTTTAGTTCCCGAAAATTTCAATTTCCATGCTTGAACTCGATCGAAAGCACTCAAGTTAAGACGAGCATTCTCATTTCGTATCCGAGCTTGTTCATCCGAATACACCGGAACAAACCGTGAATTTCCGTTTTCGTACTCCATACGATATAATTGGGCCGAAGCGTAATTATTACTTGAAGTTGGCTGATGAAAATCAAACGATAAATGCGATGGTAACGGATGAATAATACCACTAACCGATTGATGAGGTGAGCTTACTCTCCCCATACCCGTAGCAACACGTGGCTCTGATGCCGCTTGAGTAGATTTACAGACGGCAATAGTTGCGGGAACGTAACTCGACGTTATACTAGGACCCGAAGTCGTATTCATTGTCGTTATTGTTGTCACAAAAGAATGATAAGCATCCTCCTCTGTCCATATAACGTCTGGATTCTGACGCCGTAAAACCGCTCGACGCAAACGATCATGAAGCACATCAACCGTGCCAATTGGATTAGCCTTTAATTCTTGTAAAACTGATCGTAATGACTCTTCCGTTAAATTTAAAATCCAATCGTTCTCAATTTCGTTCATTATCTCGCCAAGGTTTAATGACATTTCTGACGGATTACCTTCCCCATTTGTCGCCATTTTGCGTGACTGTAATTATCTCATAACGTACTCGACAAATTCTTCAATGTTCACACAAAATCTCAAACAACAAATGCAAAATCAGTACAATGTCATGAAATTACCAAATAAACACAATATAAATAGTACAAATCATACACAAACACAAAACATATAATGGCGTTAAAATGACCCTAAATTTAATAATTTTCTCAAATTTGAATCAGAGATGAGGAGTTCGTAGCCAATAAAAATTAAACAAACAACAAAACTCTACAAACAAGTACAGAAATTTGTTAATTGCATAATATCGCTAACGTCAGATTGATTATAATGAGAACATTCAACCTAAATTTGTCAGTAAATAAAATTTTGTCCATTGTAAAATAATAATGAATTTCCTCTAATTTTCCCTCAGATTAGATAAAACATCAATCTATAACGATATAGCAACTGACAAATTTCAACTAATACACGAAACAACCAAACTATCAATTAATCATTCTCTCTTAATTTCCTGAGCCATATCCGCGAATGTGCCAATTAACTAACTAATAATAATCAATAGTAGACCTATTTCCCCTAAGACGTTGGGCGCCAAAAAGTTGTGACGGTTTTCTCATTGAAATGGTCGGTTCCAACTTAATACCGACAACCTTGGCTTACCTGTCTGCAATCTCCTCTAAAATAACTGGGCGCCAGGATAATACTCCATTATCCAACAAAACGAACTCTCTCTGTTCACCACAGAGCAATAAAAGATAGACGTTGTATAACAATAATATGAATTTATTTCTTTACAATAGCTCAACTCTTCTTCTCAGGTCCGTAGGAACATTTTTCAAGAAAGATGAATTATTTTGAGTGTCACGAATTTTTTTTAACGAGTTTAGAAACGGAATGAGCAAACTAACGTGATCTACAAAATATCCCGTTTCATGTCGTTTCAACGCAAATCATAGCTCGAATTCGTACATCATCCTAACCTACCAAACCTCACTCAGCCTTCATTTCCATGACACAAAATGCATCAGTTCAGATGGTTGTTATAATCTGATTCTAAACTAACGAGTTTGTGCGGGTCAGAATGATACGGTCGCAGCCGATTATGATCTTGCTCCAACTAAGCTTTCAACAATCAGTTTCTCGCACTCAATTCGACGACTCTCACATGCATTCGGTTACAAAATTTTTCACATTCATTCCCACACTTCTAACCCCCAACTGGCATTCCTCCTTCTATCTCTGATTCAATTAAAATCTAACGCTATTTTACTTTTCACAGCGCATTTATTTGAACGAATTCGACAGAGTTAACAACTGAATATTCTGCAGCAACATTTAAGATTGGAACATGGCGCTTTGATGCACGTGGTTAGTCCACGAGTGTCTCGAACATTCTCACCATTTTCTGGGTTTCAGATTATATTTTATCCGTTAAAGTCAAATAAGGGAATTATAGCTTACGAATTCTTTATCAGAACGACAGAATTTCGACTGGTGGACTGATTTCAGTGTTTTTCTCCCAATTGCTACCGGTGAACAATTTCCGGTATTCGTTTCTATAAATTTTTCTACGAGAACGATATTCCCAGGGCAACGCCAACGAAAGAGTGATGGCTCCGTCGTTCGTCTTCGCACTCCACGAACAAGACCGCTGCGATTGGCTTAGCGGATTCCGTGAAACTGGCTGTCATCGGTCCAATAAGTTACTAGATTACTCTATTGCTCACGTCGGCTTGTATTTTCCGTAGCATAATTGAGGTACCTTTCCCAATTAGCCGTATCACAAACACCAACAGCACTGATACTTGGTTACTGGATGGTTTGCACAAGTCCGCACAGCATCTCAAACTTTCACCCATTTCGCCAATTCGTTCCTGTCGTTTGCGTAACACCCCAACTTCCAAGTCTTGAACAATGGTAGAGTGGCGCCCTCCATGATCGTTCGCAACTCCTGGTCCATCCTGCTAGACTCGGTCGATAACCCTCGACCAACAAATCCGTCCCCCTCTCCAGGTAGGAATCCAGTCCTACTCAGCGCAGCCAGGTTCCCTCGCCCGTGGTTCAAACGCCCTCAGTACAAATCTCGAGCTTATCCGCTCTTAGGTTAAAATTTTTCTTTTTCCCTTTTTTTTTTCCTACACAAACTCGGACTCTTCCCTTGACGCGGACATAATCCCCATTTGCATCGCGACGCGCGACACAGTGTTCAAATTTCTCATTACAATAGGTATACCTGAAGAGTATACATGTGCGTAATGTTTCGTTCTCAATTTTCGCTCCAATTGAAATTTTCAATTAAGAAATTATCAATTAAGAAAAATTTAATATGCACAAATTGAAAAAAATTGGAATGCTCGAAGCGATCGACCGGGATTCGAACCCGGGTCATCCCACTATCCGGGTGGTTGCTTTGGACCGCTAAGCTATCAAGACTTGACTTGACAATTGTTTATTAACATTTGTCATATATACACACTATATACAGTATTAATATCTTAAGTGCTACGCTCTAGATCACCAGCCGTTGGCTTTATATCTAATTTGAACGAAGTGTAACCTAATTTTTCATTATTACAGATATTTGTGATTATTTACATGACGACTCGAGATAAGGAAAAATGACCTCTAAAAAACCTTATAAGTAATGGGTGCATGAGGGAAGGGGGAGAAAGGGATATATGGAAAGGTGGGACAAAACAGGTGGTTAGCGGGACCAATTGAATTTATTGTCAATGTTTTGGAGCTGGGGATTAGGATGGGATTGTAGCTTAAATTTAAATGTCTCATTGATTCTATCGATGAATTCACCTATGGTTGCCATGCCGAGCGTTTCGTGTATCTCCACAATAGTGGTTCTTCTTTTAAAATTTCCTATTATTCGTAGGAATTTATTTTGAATCACTTGCAGATGATTCAAATGGGTTTTTGCTGCCTTGTGCCAGGCGGGACAAACATCGGTGATTATAGGTCTGATCAATCCTTTGTACAAAGTGAGTTTTAGGGATTGGCTAAGCGCAGGAGATTTTAGCAGATTATATAATCTTACTAGAATAATTTTTGTTTTCAGCTTAACTTCATCTCTGTGTTTTTTCCACAGGAGTTAGGAATCAATATGTAAACCTAAGTATTTAACAGAGTTTACAGGAGTGATTTTATCGCTACGAATAGTCAAGGTGTGAATGGCCTTGGAGCTAGTAAATAAGATTGCTTCTGTTTTGGCAGTATTTACTTGAATTTTCCATTTCATGAGCTCACTGATTGTAAGAGTAGCTGCGTTTTCGACTTTTCTAACAGCTTTATTCATCGATTTGCTAGCTGAGTACAGAGCGATGTCATCAGCATATCCAGCTATAGATACATTTCTAGAAATTTTGCTGAAAACAGAAGCAATATACAGGTTAAATAATACGGGGGAGAGGATAGACCCTTGTGGGACGCCCGCGACTATTTCAATTTTATCCGAAAGCGAAGTTTCGACTCGAACTCGAATATATCTATTTGAAAGATATGATAGTAAAATTTTACATAAATACTTAGGTAGATTTAAGCTGTCGAGTTTATCAATAAGATCTGTCGGCCAAACAGAATCAAAGGCCTTCTCGCTGTCCAGGAGAAGAAGAACGGTATCTTCTTTCCGGTCTTTCGCGGATTTTATATCATTCGTAATTCTAACCAGCTGGTGGCAGGTCGAGTGTTCTGATCGAAAACCAAATTGATTGATAGGCATCAGTTTTAACTCTTCTATGGGTTTTTTGAGACGAGCTAAAATTATTCGCTCAAAGAGTTTAGCCAATACCTGTAGGAGGCTAATAGGCCTATAGCTCACCGGATGCGAAGGGGGCTTACCGGGCTTTAGAATCGGAATGACCACCGCTCCTTTCCAGAGTTCCGGGAAATATTGTCTGAGGAGGCATGCATTGTATATCTTTGTTAGTAAGCTTATTGCTTGGGAGGTTTTTTAATTGGGAGGTTTTTTAGTGCTATATTGGGAATGTTATCCACACCCGGGGCTGATTTATTTTTTAGTTTTTTGATAGCGGAAATGATTTCACGGGGATTAGTAAGTGATTTAATGGGAGTTTCGATAGGGGCTTTGAGGATAGTTTTTCTCACATGACCTGTGACTTGTTGTTCAAAAGATTTGTTGCCTCGGGAGGCCGATAATTCCTGTATTTGTGCGTAGTGTATACAAAGCGTATTAGCCTTATCCTGGTCTTCTGTGTGGAGTGTGTTGTTTGACTTTAGTGTGGGGATTTTTCTTTTACCGGTGTTATTAAAATATTTTGCTACGCGCCAAATAGAGTGATCTTTTAAGTTTATGTTTCTGAGTTTGTTGTCCCAAGATGATTGTTTCCATTCGGTTAATTTACATCTGATTTCTTTTATCAGCTGATTGAGTTCGGATTTAAGGTAGCGATTTCGGGTTCTTTGCCATCTTGACCTAATGTAATTTTTTAGCTTTATTAATGAGGCTATTTCGGGTGGGATAGGAGTGTGGGTGGATTTGGTTGAGCGGATGGGAGTGGAGGAATCCAGGGCTGTTTGAATGAGTTGGGTGAAATGTGTTATGTGTTGATCTATTGCTTCAGTGTTGTTACAAGTAGGGTTTGGTTTAGAAATCTCATCATTTAAGGTATCCTTGAATTTATTCCAGTCGGTTTTCGCGTAGTTTAAAATTTTTGATGATTCTGGTGAGGTCGGTCGGCCAAATAGGGAGAAAAACAATGGTAGGTGATCGGATGGGGATTCGGAAAGTGTGGTGAAATTATTAATGATAGAGATGTTGTTTGTTAATAAAAGGTCAATAGTACTAGGAGTGTTTGAATTATGAGGGTAGTGTGTAGGAACGTCTGGAAAGAGCAGATTAATTTTTTGTTCCGTCAAAAAATTTGAGAGAATCTTACCTGATTCGTTTGGCCTAGCAGAGGTCCAAGCAGTGTCCTTCGCATTGAAGTCTCCAACAATAATTGTTGGAGTACTATCCGAAAATAGGTGCCTCAATAGGTTTGTATCTATTGAGACATCCGGTGGATTGTAGATCGAGTAGATCTTCGTTTTTTATTGTTTACTTGGACCTCTACTCCCACGTATTCGGTGAACGACAGGAGATCATGAGGAAGAGTTCTATGTGACAAGGTTTTGTGGATCGCCACCGCAACACCACCACCTGCTTTGGCCGTTCTGTCTTCCCTGATCAGCGAGAAGTCTGGGTAGTTAATTTTCTTCGTTTTGCTGTTTAACTTAGTCTCTGAAATCAGACAAATTTTGATGTTATTTCTGTGGACGATGTGAAATAACTCGTCCAGATTAGGCTTGAGCGCAAAAATATTAATTGCTAATATGTTGGTTATGTTTGCTGGGGAATCGTAGCTGTGTTTGGGGAGGGTAAGAACAGGTGGACATAGGATGCGATGATTGTGATCCTATCAATTGGTGTAAGGGCTGTTTGGAGTTTAGAGCTCATCTCTTTAAGCTCTGAAAGGATTTCGGGGATTCTAAGGGTTGTTAGCTCGTCAAGGACTTGCTTCGCTGTAATTACATAGTTTTTAGTTCTACTTAAATGAGATTCGGGAACATGTGTTTCCATTGGGATGGTCCTAGGTTCAGCACTGGGTGCAATAAGATTCCTTCTCGAGGTTTCCGCCATCGGGAAGAAGGAAGCGTAGGTGGGCCTGGACGTGTTAGCAGTAGAACTCGGAGTTGGCACTGGGACTGCAGGAGACTGGAGGAACTGGATGTTCCTTTCCAGATTCTGGATCGTGGCCGAGTGAGGTGTAGCGGGCAATTCCAATGGCGCCATGCTGGGCCTGGCCGATTGGGCTCGTTTTTTCTGAGTTTCCATGAATTTTAGGCGCATGGAACACTCTCTGTAGCTGGCTGTGTGGGCGAGTCCGCAGTTTGCACACTTCAGGGTTTTGGAAGTGCAGACTTTTACGTCGTGGTTCGACGCACACTTGACGCATCTCAGGTTCAGGTTGCAATGTTGGCTTGCGTGGCCAAATCTCTGGCACCTGAAGCATTGGGTAGGTTGCTGGGATTTTACATATTTTTCTACCTTATATGTATGGTAGAAAATCGTTTTGATTTCAGCAAAGCTGCTCAAGGTTGTTTCCGGGCCAACCGTGATAACGAAGATCGGTAATGGCCTGTTTTCTTTGGTGTCTCCGTCTTTGTTTACTTTCACGAACTGGCGAACGGAAAGTACGTTGATGCCGTGTTTTGATAACTCGGCTTGAATTTCGTCTTGTGAAAAACTGCTTGGAAGCCCTTTCAGAATATATTTTTTCGGTCGCTCACTTTTAAGACCGAAAGTGAAAAAATTTATATCTTGCCTTTTCAGGATACTTGCGATTTTGTTGTAGTCCTCGAGCGTTCGTAGATGGACGATCGTGGTACTTCCATTAAATTTCATCTTGAAATTTTTGTCTGTGGCGTTGCTCTGCAGAAAATTGATTAATTTTTTTGTCTCCATTTTTTCATTCTCGATGATTAATGGAGGGACAGAAATTTGTTTTGGAGTCTCTTGAGGTCCATCAGAAGTGTCGGAGGGTTTGGCGAGACGAGCGGGAACTGAACTCGCACTAGTCGAAGGTTTCGTAACGGTTTTTTTCGTTTTCTTTGGGTCTTCCATTGGAGGACTCATTTTGGCTTTCCTTTTTGGAGCCAAGGGAATTTTGAGGTTTTTTAAGTTTGACACTTTCGTGCCAAAACTTTTACTCGATTTAGAATTTCACTGTACTATAAGCGCTGTACGTTAGAAATTTAGATTTCGCAGAGAGCGGTAGACATGCGTCCGCACGACACCGACTCAAAACAAATACTGACACCAAAGCCCCGTCACGATCTTTTAAGTTTATGTTTCTAAGTTTGTTGTCCCAAGATGATTCTTTCCATTCGGTTAATTTAAGTCTGATTTCTTTTATCAGCTGATTGAGTTCGGATTGAAGGTAGCGATTCCGCGTTTTTTGCCATCTTGACCTAATGTAATTTTTTAGTTTTATTAAGGCGGCTATTTCGGGTGGGATGGGAGTGTGGGTGGATTTGGTTGAGCGGATGGGAGTGGAGAAATCCAGGGCTGTTTGAATGACTTGAGTGAAATGTGTTATGTGTTGATCTATTGCTTCAGCGTTGTGACAAGTAGGGTTTGGTGTAGAAATCTCATCATTTAAGATATCCTTGAACTTATTCCAGTCGGTTTTTGCGTAGTTTAAAATTTTTGATGATTCTGGGGAGGTTGGTTTACCAAATAGGGAGAAAAACAGTGGTAGGTGATCGGATGGGGATTCGGAAAGTGTGGTGAAATTATTAATGATAGAGATGATGTTTGTTAATAGGAGGTCAATATTGCTAGGAGTATTAGAATCATGAGGGTAGTGTGTAGGAACGTCTGGAAAGAGCAGATTATTTTTTTGTTCCGTCAAAAAATTTGAGAGAATCTTAATTGGTCTGGAAAGTTAATTTTCTTCGTTTTGCTGTTCAGTTTAGTCTCTAAAATCAGACAAATTTTAATGTTCTTATTTTGGACGATGTGTAGTAACTCGTCCAGATTGGGCTTGAGCGCGAAAATATTAATTGCTAATATTATTGCTAATATTAATTGCTAATATGTTTGCGGGGGAATCGTAGGTGTGTCTGAGGAGGGTGAGCACAGGTGGACATAGGATGCGATGATTGTGATCCTATCAATTGGTGTAAAAGTTGTTTGGAGTTTAGAGCCCTTCTCTTTAAGCTCTGAAAGGATTTCGGGAATTCTAAGGATTTTTCGCTCGCCAAGCCATATAGTTTTTAGTGCTACTTAGATAAGATTCCGGAACAAGTGTTTCCATTGGGATGGTCCTAGGTTCAGTAGTGGGTGCCGCAACGTTCCTTCTCGAGGTTTCCACCGATGGGAAGAACGAAGCGTAGGAGGGCCTGGACGTGTTGGCAGTGGAGATAGGGGTTGGCTCAGGGACTGTAGGAGACTGGAGGAACTGGATGTTCCTTTCCAGATTCTTGATCATCGCCGAATGAGGTGTAGAGCGCAATTCCATCTCGGCTCTCCGTGGTGGTGGTGGTTGGGCTCTTTTATTTTGTGCCTCCACAAATTTGGTTCGTGCGGCGCACTCACGATAGCTCGCTGTGTGAGCTAGACCACAGTTTGCACACTTGACAGAGTTGCACGTGCATGCTTTAATGTCGTGATTGCCGAAAGATTGACGAAAAATTGTGAATGTCGGGAGGTCTCGATAGCTTAGCGGTCCAAAGCAAGCACCCGGATAGTGGGATGACCGGGGTTCGAATCCCGGTCGATCGCTTCGAGCATTCCAATTTTTTTCAATTTGTGCATATTGAATTTTGAGAACGAAACATTACGCACATGTAATGCTTTCTCAGTTCCCTCACTCCAAGGCATACTCTTCAGGTATACCTATATACACCTCAGGTAACTGAGGTAGAAAAGACTGAAAAAGCCAATACCTTCTAATCATAATAGTACCGGTCAACTCGATGTACAGTTGATTACATCAAGTACTGTTCATACTTTGTGTACTTTGTCGGCTAAGTACCCAGAGGTTATTCTCTTACCGTAGTCGCCGCTGGTAGCGCTGCACGAGTCAGGGCTCACAAAAATCGAGGGGGTTTTCGGCAATATGGCCACGTATTTTGTTGTTTACAACGTTTAACCGGCAGAATCAAGTTGTTAATTATTGTTTTTCATGTTCTTCATGTGTTAGAAGTGCGATTGTGAATACCAAGTATTATTGGAGATACGCAATGAGTGAATGAAATTGGATTTTGTCAGAGAAAATAGTAGTTTCAGCATGCCGACGTGTATTATTGAAAACTGCAAATCCAATTCTTCAAAGCCAAATACTCCGAACGATGAGAAGAATCATCTTTTCCGTATTCCTGAAGGAATGCTCGAAGCCTGAAAAACCCCTATCGCGCGTAGAAAGGATAATTCCATTCGGTATGGACAATGTGTGTGTCACAAACATTTTCGCTCTGATCAAATCATCTGGATTGTGGAGCATTTGAATTCTGATGGGTTCATGTACGGCACGGTAAGTAATCAATTTTTCAATATTTAGATCTAGAAATTTGCATTGCATTTTCGTCCAACTTTGCATTAAATTAGAAAAACAATACATGGGTAAAATTGAACGATCAAACGAACTTACCTGTAAGTGAAGTTCGATCGCAATTATATGAAGGACCTCGTTCGAAGAGATTGCTAATGTAGTGCGCCTCGTCGCCGCTAGATCTCACAACGTTTTAGAGCGAAATAGAAAATGAACTCCCTGCCTTATCCGCGTTCCCCCACGGACTTCTCATAACCTTTAGAGTATGAATCTATCTTATTCATATGTACAAGAAAAGATGGTGACCACACCAGAGAACCATACTCAAGTTTGGGAACAACCAAGGCACAGTAAAGTACCTTAATCGCAGAGACGTCTTTGAAGAGTTTAGAGGTTCTGGTGACATATGCAAGAATTTTACTGGCTGAAGCAAGCATAGAATCAACTTGTTTCACAAATGTCAATCTGGAATCAAAGATCACTCCAAGATCTCGATGTTCATCAATATTTTCAAGGACAACACCATTGAGTGTATAGCTAGTTAATAATAGATGATTGCTCCGAGCAAATGTCATTTTCTTGCATTTATTGGGGTTGAGATCTAAGCTGTTAAGTTCGCACCAACTATTGAGTTTATTTAAGTCGCTTTGCAGTGGTAATGAGTCAGATAAAGTCCTAATAATTCTATAAATTTTCGCATCGTCAGCATACAAAGATATTCCGCTCTCAAAACCCTCAGTGATATCATTCAAAAAAATATTGAAACGTAAAGGACCCAAGTTGGATCCCTGAGGGACTCCAGAGGTGGGATAAAATGGGGTTGAGCGAGCCCCCAAACAAGAAACAATACAAAATCTATTATTCAGGTATGAATTGAAAACTGAAAGTAGCTGCCCAGGAACTCCAACTTGAGCCAATTTAAGTATCAACTTTTCAATATTGACTCTGTCAAATGCCTTCGAAAAATCTGTGTAAATAAAATCTACCTGATCACCGTTGGCAATGGCCGAAGCTAAATACTGAGTGTGAAATGTAAGATTGGTAACTGTAGATCGCATTGGAACAAAACCATGTTGCATGTGTGTCAAATGTGATGCAAAAATATTATAAATTCTTTCATACAAACACATTTCAAAGATCTTTGAGAAAGTATTGAGGACGGCAATGGGCCTGTAATTTTCTATAAAAGATTTATTGCCACTTTTGAATACAGGGTATATCCTAGCTATCCTCCAACAATCAAGAAAAATACCCGTCTGAATTGATTTATTAAATATTATTGTTAATGGTGCAGTAAAGTTGTTGTAATTGCTGCGAACCAATGAATTAGAGATTTGGTAAAATTCTGCTGTAGTTTTGTTAGCAAGAGACCTGATAGCCTTAGAGACTTCAACCCCAACAAACCGATTAACGTCACCAAGGTGATTATATCTGTGAGCCAAATCAATCATCAGAACTCCCCGAGGATAGATACTATTGAAATATTCAGCAAAAGCATTGGCAATTGTCAGCGGAGAATTATAAGTAGTTGGACCATTTGATATGCAGGATGGAATATTAGAGTCTTTTTTAAGAGATTTAACGTACGTCCAAAAACCGTTCGGATTCGTCAGAAGAGACATCTCAGTAGCTCTCATGTGTCTGTCATAAGCGACTCGAATCTGATCCTTAACTCCCGAGCTGACTGAGCGAAATTGAACACGATGAAATTTGGAGTTATAATTTATACTTTTCAACCTATGCTGTTCCTTCAATTTTATGTCTCTGACTATTTGTGGGGTATACCATGAAGGATACATACTTTTTGCAATCGTAGGACTACGTCTTGGTACAAGCTTATCAAATATATAGTAGATTTTTTCATAAAACTTGTCACACATAGTATTCACATTATCCGCATCCTGAATATCATCCCAATGTATATTAGATAATTGTACGTGTAATTCATTCAAGTCAACTTTATTGAAATTATACGTTTTTATAAAATTAGATGCATCATGTATCTTATTTGGTCTTGAATGTTTTTTACTTGAATAAATGTTAATTTCCAGAGCCGGATTATGCATATTTTCTCTTAATAAAGGATTAGATGATCGATAAACATCACACTCAGTTTCAGATAAGACTAGGTCGAGTAAACGATTAAGAGAATTTTTGATAAAGTTATGTCGATTCAGTCCCATTTGCTTCATAAAATTAGATAGTATGGAAAATTGAAGTGACATTTCATTACTAACATAATCTGTGCAGTTAAAATCACCAATGATTACCATTTTCTTATTAACTATACTTTCCGTCCATGAGAGAGCATCCAAGAATCCAGATAATGTATTACAATTCGTTTCGGGTGGTATATACACCACAATCACAAAAATTTTACAATACTCTAATGTTAGTTTAACACCTACAGTATCGATTGTTTGAAAATTGGTGTTCAGGTTATCAAAATCAATGGCCGAACATTTAATGTTATTTCTGATGGCGATCAAAGCACCACCACCCTTTGATTTATTCGGGTCATGTCTGTCACATCTAAAAACCATAAAAATATCTGAAGGGAAAAATTCCGCAGAGAATCTATCAACCGTTAACCAACTTTCAGTAATCGCTATACAATCAGCCAACAACAGAGGAGAATATAGCCTGACTAATAATGCTTTTGTATTTATACCACTCGGGTTTTGGTAATATACACTCAGCTTTACATATAAATTACTACTGTCAACAAATGCAAAGTCATCGATGTTCCCGGGATTCGAATCACAATTAATATCGTAAACGGAACCATGATTCATTAAAAACTGTGAACTAGTACTAATATCACTTACGGCACGTATTGAGTTTCTTACTGATGCGCAGAACGACGATAATTTGTTGTTGACACAATTTTGTGAACTCCACTTCTCATCCTGATCCTCAGTCCCGGATTTTCTTCTTCTACTTTTCTGGTTTCCAACTCGGCTTTGAGCTGTTTGAATTGAAGGCGCTACCGCTCTGTCTGGTCAGGGAGAAATAACCAGTTTTTGAGAGACTGAGAAGCATTGGGCAACATTCTTTTCTGAGAGCTCTGAGCAATAATCTCATGAGCCTTTTTTTCGGAGAAACAAAGTAGTTTTAGAGGCCGAGAACGGGCCAAGTTTGGAGAAAATTTACCCAGACGGAAACATTTAATAGAATTAAAGTCAACTGTAACCGATAACTCATTGCATAAGTTAGTCAAATACTCTAAATCTTCGGCTTTTCTATCAACAGCGTTGACCCCATCACTTGTAGGAACACCAAACACAATTACATTTTTCTTACGAGACAAACGATCTTCACATTCACTAATACAGTTCGCCATAATATTGTTAGTAGAACTTTCAAGGGCATCAAGTCTGATAATAATTCGCCCAACATCATTATCAGTAATATTGTTACCATTAGTAGTAGTCTTCATCATAGAAACATCCTCACGAATTTGATCAAGTTCACCTCTAAATTCGAGTTTTAGTTCTTCATGTAGTTGAGTTTTCATTTTGATAATCGAGTTATCCAAGGTTTCATTCATCGCTGTTATTAAGTCATCTTTTATTGAGTTCACCATTGTCATCTTCATTTCATCAATTACGATTTTCCGGTCTTCCGCAACCGCTGATCGAACTAGATTTTTCAAGAATTCCTGGTCTGCATTGAGAGTAGGATTCGGGGCAGTCAGCCCATCAGGGAGAGCAGTCTCCATATCAGAAGAAATTTCAGTGGTAACATTTGTTGGTTGAATAGTACTGGCTCTGATGACAGAAGAGTTGCCTTTCTCATGAGACAAACTCATTTTTTTGCCAGGTATCATTTGTGAAGTATTATTTTTGCTAATGGAGTTTCTAACAATTGTGGAATGTCCACTGTTATGTTTTGGTAGAAGTTTGTTGACATCAGCGGGAGTTGAACTTTGTTTATTTTTTGTGATATCTTTACCAGATGGACTGAGTGTAATATTATGTGATACGTTGTCAGATGTCGATACAGCAAATCTTGGTGACTTTCTTCTAGGTAAAGTAGCACTTTTGCTGGAACTGTGTGACATCACGACAGCCAGTGGTATTGTTATCTATACTGTTCTCAGAGTATCAAAGACAGTACTGAACAGTACCACTGTAGGTATAATCAATTACACCGTTATCAATCCAGATTTCACTATAGTTGGTGAAAAAGAAGATGATACAGTATAATATATAAATAGCAGTGTCAACAATCTATAACAATGGATAATTCATAGGTTATCACTATACATTGACGAAAATCATAAGACAAATTGCTATATCCCGCACAAGGTACCGGAGCAATGAGGTAGAGTCACACTCAAAATACAACATGAACTACCACGTGGATGATCAGTTCTGTTCCTTTACAACGTATTTCACCAGAGTTACGATTGAAAAACCACAAATACTCCAACCCGCTATCACAAACACCACAATTCGAAGTTCAGGAACACATCAAATCTCGAAAAAAATAAACCACACGACTTAAAACCAGCGTATATATCACAAAATATCAAGAGCCAACACAAACGCAACAACATCATTCCGCCATCATTTCTCATCATTCATAGAATTCTTGACGAGCTCTGGTATCTTTATTTGCATTCCCTCGTCAACTCTCCTAATGTTATCTATATTTATTTTTGAAATCGTTTGAGCCCTTTGACCCGTACATAAAGCGATTAGTGTGACCGCCTTTTCTGTTAGATCTCCTACCGACAATTTTTCCAAAGGCATCTTTTTACCTAAATAATCTAGCACAATTGCCACATCCCAAGTCTGGTTGTATTTGGGTGTACTCGGCCGTAATCTGAAGGCACCGTTTAGAAATCTAGAAATAATGGGATCTTCCCCAATCTTATCGACCGATATCAGTGAAATTGCTGCTCTATATGAGTTTAGAGTTCCGTATGCTACGCCCTGATTAAACTTAACTGTCAAAAATTTTAACACATTTTCTCGGTTTGGATTGAGAAATATCTCCTCATCTTTCTCACAAAAAATCCACCACTGTTTCAAAGCCGACTCATACTGCTTCGCCGTTGAAGGGGCTAATGAGGCTTGAACTATAACTAAGGCCTCTCTTGGAGTGCCTCTACGTAAAATGGCTTTCCCGACATTTTCCCCGCAATCAAAGCTAAGTTTGCCGCTCTCGGATGTTCTCTGGATCTACATGGAGATAAGAGAAGATCAGGCTTGGGATTACAAAACATTGGTTTTCCCACTAACAATTTTCTTAATAGAGGGTACCAGGGTTGATTTGGCCAGTCTAGTACGACGATTATACCTACAGCTCTGTCCCTTTTGATTTTATGTAACGTTTTTAAAATTAATGCAAATGGTGGAAAGGCACAGAAACTTAAGTCAGACCAAGAGACCGTGAAAGCATCGATATTTCTTGCTTGAGGTTCTGGGAACCAAGCGAAAAATTCTTCACATTTCGCATTGTCTGCCCGGGCAAATAGATCGGGTTTCGACCAAATTTTGTCACAATTTCTCTGAAAACCAAACCATTCAATTCCCATTCCGTGTCTAAATTCTTTATTCGAGAAAGAGTATCTGCTTCGGTATTTTCTTTTGAGGGAATATACGTTGCAAATAAAAAAATTCTCCTTTTTTCTGCCCAGGACCAAATGTCTTTTGCGAGAATACTATATTTAGCATGTTTGATTCCGCCCATTTTATTGATATATGAGATTGCTGTAGTATTATCTATTCTTAGTAGAATTTGACAATTCTCAACCCCATCAGCTAACCTCTCAAGAACCAGCTTGATTGTGAATAATTCTTTGTAATTAATGTGCCAGTTCTTTTGCTCATCATTCCAACAACCAAATACTTTGTTTTTCCCTTGTACACCCTCCCAACCGGTATTCGATGCGTCTGTATAAATTGTTAGTTTAAATTCCCCCGTTTTTATTTTAGCTGTTCCTGACTCCAAATTTTCTTGCCACCAATTCAGTTCTTCTCTCGCTGATGGTGGTATTGTCATTTTCCCTGTGTACGAAAATCGTAGTTTATTAAAGCTGCCATTTTTATCTTTTCTAATTTCTTTGTGTAAATCCAACCATAATCCATGGCCGGACATGCTGCCACTAATTTACCAATTAACTGTGCAAATTCTCGGATTGAGCAAGTTTCTTTATCTTTGAAATCCTTAACAAGTTGTCTAAGCTGGATGCGTTTTTCATCTGGTAAATGAATTATATATTTATCTGAATGAATAATAAAGCCCAAAAACTTGCATTTTCGAGATATTTTCAAAGAACTCTTTTCCAATTGACTAAGAACCCTAATGATTCCAAAACTGTGATTGTTGTCTTCACATTACGTTCACAACTCTGGTATTCGGTTTCAATACACAAGATGTCATCTAGATAATTTACAGAAGCAAATCTCTTATTTCTTAAAAACCGAATGACTGGTTTCATGATCTTTGTGAATATCAACGGTGCAGTTGATAAACCAAATGGTAAACAAACAAACTGGTAAATTTGGCCTAAAAACCTAAATCTACAAGTATTTCTTACTGTTTTCATGTACAGGTACCAAATAATATGCATCTTGCAAATCAATTGTACACATAAAATCCTTTGGGAAAATTAATTTCACTGCCGTTCTTAAGTCTTCCATTCTAAAGTGTGAGGGTTTAATATAATTATTCAACTTTTTGAGATTTAAAATGAATCGGAAACCCCCCTGTGATTTCGGGATTAAAAAATATGGTGATAAAAATTGGTCTGTGATCGAATTGCAAGGTTCTATCGCCCCCTTCTCGAGTAATTTATTTATGGCATTATGAAATTCTTTTATTTCTGAATCGCAAATATTTACTGTTGGTTCTAAAGTCTGCTGAACCTGTTCATGCCATTTGATTTCATATCCCATTATACATTTTAAAATGAATTCGTCTTTTGTGACTTCTTTCCATACATTGATATATTTCTTAACCGACCAGCTGTTTACTCACCTTGCCTACCTCTACTTCCTGTGTGGTCTTGTCGGCCTTTGATTCTGGGAGCGTTGAGACGTTCTTGGATTTTGAACTCTGGAGTTGAAAAGTTGTTGTTTGTTTTTGAAGATCGGTCTCTGTTTGCTCTGGCCTATATTCTGAATGCCCGAGTAATTGGAGAGTGGCCTTCTTCCCTACGGGCTTCTGAAGTTTAACGGGAGATGACTCGACTGATACTGTCTTACTGGTTGAGACTTTAGCTCTTGCCCAATTTTTGAGACTAATTTGATTTCTTTAATTTTTTCGCCTAAATCTTTACCAAACAACATTGAATCAGTCTTAGATTCGGATAGTAAGTCTCGCATCGGTTTTGTGACTGCAGGTTTTATGACTGCCTTTCTTGCTTCTGTCTGATGAAAGTATATTTTCGACAATAATTTTCCAGTATCTGACATCCAGCGAAGGAACACTGCCCTGTCTGTAGCCCCAGTTTCAGACATAATGGCTGACAGGGCTGCCTCCAGGGCGTGAAGAGCTGACCCCGCTAGTTGCTGTGTTTCAGCCATATATTTATCTCTTTTGATAGATGAATCCGACATTGCCGCTGCTGTCTCTCTGTTCAACTTTGGCGCTTCAAACCCCTCGGTTCTGGAGTACAGCGATAACAATTCCTCTTTTTCCTCTTTCTTCGGACCCTGAGACACCCAGTATTTCCACCGGCCAGTAAGCGAGGGATGAATCGATATTTCCAGGGCTTTAGATTCTGTTGGGTCATCTCCCAATGCCAATAGTACATCCTCCATGAGCTCTTCATCCTCAACAATTCGGGAACAATCCCGAATAATTACTTCGACTCTCCTCGTCGTCCGATCTGTCCTCCTTGTCTAGAACTAATATCGACGAATTCATCAATAAACTTACCTCAATTTTTTTTTTGTTAGAAGATGACCTCTGGTATGCCTTGCCTCTCGTGCAAGCTCACCAGGGAAAACCGTCTGATTTGTCCTACCTCTCGTGTAGGCTCATCAGCATTAAATTTATTTATTTGTTTTTTTTTGTACCTTCCTCATGTGGCAAAGCATTTTCACCATCTTTACTGGGTGCTGCATTTTGGCCGCCATCATTGTCCACCGCCTGTTGCCTTAAATTCTCGAACTCATCAAACTGCTTCTTCATTTGTTTGAATTTCTTGTTCACCACTTCATACTCGCTTTCTTCTTTGTGTTTCTCTGCTCTTACACTCATTTTACATATAGAAATCCCCAATTCCAATCCAAAAATTCTAGCCGAAAATCACTCGCGTTGCTTCGTCTAACGCACAACAAAACGATATGAGAAGTCCGTGGGGGAGCGCGGATAAGGCAAGGAGTTCATTTTCTATTTCACTCTAAAACGTTGTGAGATCTAGCAGCGACGAGGCGCACTACATTAGTAATCTCGAGAACGAGGCCGAAATATAATCGATATTGAAGCCACCTTCCATATTTATTTTCATTTTCATCCATGTTATGCTCAACATGGCAAACAGAATTAAGGAAAACATGGGGAGTTCAATCCCTAAATTATCTCGGTTTAATTGCCGCAGAAATTTCCTAAAAATAGTTGAATTTCTGTCATTTCAAATCTTAATTTTTCAAACGACTATACCTCCTTAATTATGCAAATTATTGAAAAAATTCATAAGACATGAAATGCGTATTGTTTTATGAGGAACGATTTATGTTGCACAATTTTTTCGCAAACTTCAACCGTTTACGCAATGGAGCGTTATGAACATTTCAAATTGTTGATCAAAATATACGGGACATTTTACCTGAAATCGTGGGGGCGATTTTAACCGAATGGTTTTCAATTTATTTGAAACTACACAGCTATCTATGAGGTGGAAAAAAACTACGTTTCTTCTTTTTTTTTTTATGAATGATCAAGCAAAAATGATGGACCAAAGAAGGTGGGGTACTGACGGCAAAACTTTGAGGAAAAAATTAAATTGAAACTAGTGGACGTATACCTGGCCGCACCAAGTAGCAGAATGCCATTTCCAATGTTGCATAATTTAAAGCTCATTTAGAGCTAATTTAATATGTTGGAAAAAAATTTCCTGCCGACGGGGTTTTGGACGAAAAATGAGTTGAGGCCAGCTCCCATGTAAGCAAGCAAAATAATGAATAAAAAATTAACAGACCTTTTTTGTCTCCTACTTATTTTTCGAAACTAATTCGGAGCTAATTTTATATGCTTTTAAAAGTTTTCCTATTTTCATAACTTCCACGGAAGCATAACTTACATGGAAGCTAGCTTTAACTCATTTTTTTTCACGACCTGTAAAATGAGTGTATAGGTCGTGGTGGTGAGGGCAAATTTGTTCATTAAAGTTAAGTATCGTTAATGAGCAATGGATCAATTAATGATTGAGCATAAAATTCTTGATGGGTTAAAACTGTAAAGCAGATAATTCTGGGAGATATTTGCACTCATTGTATAGGTCGTGGGGATGAGTGCAAATTTGAGGATTAAGTTAATTATCATTAATGAGGAATCAACCAATTAATCATTGAGCAGAAAATTTTTGATGGGTGGAACTGTACAGCAGATTATTCTGGGAGATATTTGCACTCATTGTATAGGTCGTGGGGATGAGTGCAAATTTGGTCATTAAATTAATTATCATTAATGAGGAATCAACCAATTAATCATTGAGCAGAAACTTTTTAATGAGTGATAGTGCAAAGCACATAAAGATTCATGGCCCTCTTTATCATTTTTCCGGAAATGCAACGTATGCATGGACTACCTCCAATGTGCTATATTTGGTTTTCTCAAAATCAATAAAAAAAAAAAAATCTTTTTTCAGAAAATTAGCTTATAAATCAAGCTTCCATACTCAATGTTCATTTCATGCAGTGGGTACCTTTGGGCACCTAGCTTGATGCCCCAGATTGGAAAAATCGCATTTTCCGGAAAACTATTCTTGCAGAATTTTTTTTTTTTCAGAAAATTAGCTTATAAAAAACTGGTAATTCCCAAATATTTTCAAGGTCATCCGATGACCTTGGATGCCTAACTTGACGGAGCTAATTTATGCTCTCTTCCCACCCTTAAAAAATGAATCCCGGAGTTGTGAGACACCGTAGCAAAAACTATACCCTTAATGATTCATCTTTTCTAATTTCCAGTGATCTCTATATAACTGGATAGCTTGTTCTGCACAACGGAGGTAGGGATCGAGGTAGGGCCCACCAGCGCCTCTATTCTCGGTTAAGGAACTAAAGCATGTGCTAATGCGCCTGGTGGGGGCGGTAATTTGAGTGATTGAAACTGGTCAGTTATCCGGTAAATTTACCGCATCCATATCTCGTACAATGAGGGAGTTATGATTTGCATTTTCATACTTATACCTTTCCATTGACAAATACGGTTTTTCACAAGACACTAGATATTGTACCTGTTGGCTAGACGCTTTTAAAAAAGAAAAAATGTATTTTAAAACACAGTATTTTAGATTCCAACTTTAAAAATACATCTTTCAATTATTTTCATAGTTGAAAATAAAATCAACGTTTCTTCGTCAAGATTAAACAACGCGTAACGTGTTAGTGAGACTCATCCTGAGAAGTGTCTCTTCAAATCCTGATTGATTTCATATCAGAATATCTTTTTATCAAGAATAATTATAATAGGGGTGCGTGGGGCAAAATGAAGCATTACAACATACTTAGTATAAATTAAACGCTACCGCTTTAATCATGAGTATTGCAAACAAATTCATAGGAAAAAAAATGTTCATTTCTACATGGGGGACAACTGTTATTCAAAACTTATTCATCTAACTCTTCCCGTTCGTGCAATAGAACTGTGTAAACAATTAAAATAGAACCAGTGGAACGTCTTCATCTATGAAAGTTATGAAAAAAAGTGATAAAACATTGTGTGTGTGTTTTTGTATAACGGATAACATTCATTACACATTTTTTCTCCTATTTCTGAGACTCTTCATTATCAGAGTCATTCGAGTGTTCCTTCCACCAAAAATCGCCCCTCGCCGATGTCCAGGGAATGTTAATCTTGGACAATAATCTCTTCACATATTTTACTTATTTAAAACGCTCTATCTCGAATGCCGTGACAAATAGGAGAAAAAGGGTACAATGAATGTTATTCCTTTCAAATCAAAATACACCCATAATGTTCTAAGACCTTTTGTCATAACTTTCATAGTTCAAAACATCCCACTGGTTAACTATTTTAATTCTTGATATGGTTCTATTCACGAACCGTAAGAGTTAGATGTATGAATTTAAATAAAGGTCGTTCCCCATGTAGGAACAAACATTTTTGTTGTATGAATTTGTTATTCTAAATTTTTGACACACACACATACTAACACCTCGGGAAGTTCATAATCCGACCCATCGAGAATCACACGTACACCCCGTTCATTAATCATGTATTTTCCGTGAAATGCTAGTAGTTTGAGCACAACAGCGTTTCTTTTGGTTATGGACGTTCGGTAAAATGACCATCCCCACCAAGCACTATTCCAGCGACGCATGCCCAGTCGCGTGAAATCACGTACCACTACCGACCATGAGTGGCGCTAGGTACTGCTTCATCTGACCACGGATTTTAGGGTGGTGGAACATAGCTACACGCTATCCAGTTAGATAAAGATCAGTGCTAATTTTCGTTCGAAGCCGCCATTTTCGTTGAGTAGTTGGGCGTTTTCTTGTCTGTTATTCTTGCCTGTTGGCTGTTTTCAAATTAACTTTTTAATCAATTCTTCAATAAAATCTGAGCTTTATGACATTATTTGAGAGGCGTTCGAGGCCATCGTAGTTCTATTTATCTGAATCTAAGGTGGTAAACTGATTGGGTTCACCTAAACAAAATTAAGACAAACTTGGAATTGAATATTTTGAATTATGCTTTCAGATATTTGCCCAAAATCACTGCTTCCTGTGGTTTCGATCCCAAGTTTTTTGAAGCGTTAAGGGTTTCTCTGGAGAAGTTAAACCAGCTTGATAAACATGGCATCTTGTTAGTGGATGAGATGAAAACACGGAAAAGTTTGATCGTTAATACTCAACACTTGACTTTCGTGGGGCTAGCAGATTTCGGGGAAGAAGATGTAGCAGCGGTTGACTTTTCTAAAAAAGCTGATTATGCCCTTGTACTAACATTCCAAAGTTTGTCTGGCAGTTGTACACAGCCGATTGCTGCTTTCGCTTCTTGTGGTACAGTATCAGAGACCGTTTTGGTACAACTAATCATCAAAGCGATAGTTTTGGTGGAAAAGGCTGGTGCTGAAATTCATGGTGTCATCACGGATGGTGCCAGCCAGGGTCCCTCAACTCCCCCGAAAAAAACACGACGAAAAGTTTAGTTTCCAAAACTGGGATCGTGGAGCCACATGCTCATGTCCCTCGTTCGCAATTTAAAAATCGGAAGGCGCGATTAACCAAACTCTATGAGTGAACACATGATATCGGATTGGTGTTTTATGAAATTAGATATTTTGTATATATTATTTTCTATTATTATTATTATATATGTATTATTTTACATCTATTATTTTTTGAATCGAATATAGAATATATATGTAAATAGTCGATGAACTCTTGTCAAGAAATATGTCAAAAGGGAGAAAATATATATGTATCGTGCCAGGATGCGAATCACTGACGGCTACACTAAATCATCGGATCCCGAGACGAGTTTGGAGGGCAGAGCTTTGGAGAACGGCGATCAATTCTCCCATCTTGAATGATCTTCCTGTTCAAAGCTTGAGTAATTACTACGTGTGCTCTGATCACTTTGACGAAGATGATTACTCAATAAATTCGTCCCGTAAGCAATTACTTATTCACGTTAAACCGCACAAGAATTTATCGGTCGACACCTCAGTCACTGAAAGTGGAAAAAATGGACAAAATATTGACCATTTAAATAGATCTGAGACCAATGGTATTCGAGAAGACAGTGTCTTGTCTGACCGCACAGTGGAAGATGGCCTCATTGAGCATCAGCCACAAGAGGAAGCTGATCAAGCAGACTGCGGGGTGGGAGAGGACGCTATCTTATCTGATATCGGAGGGAATGCTGTTCTAATTCCAATCAAGAGTCAGGGTTGTATTGGCAATTCGATGAAAAAAACCTGTTGCTTGGAAAACAAAATGCGTTGTTGAGGAAAAAAATAAGTCGCTCTATGAACGCTTGCATAGAGCTTTAACTAAGTTGGAAAGAGTTAAAATTCTTATGAAGACTGACCGGGTTACGAAATGGAATAAGATTTCAAGGACGCAAAAAAGTATCATTTCCTTGAGCCTCCAGATTGCTGGCAAACGTGGAAAGGTATGTCTAAACAAATTAACAAGTATACCAGAAGCAAAGTGGTAAACTTAGGAGAAATGGCGAATATTTAATGAGAAAACTTTTTGTATACCTGTTCTTCCGATACAAAAAAGGGTGTGATGGAATATTTGCCATCTCCGTTTAATTTCGAGTTATTCGCCAAAAAAGATGGTCAAGTGCAAATTTACTTATCGAAGTTCACCACTTCGATACAGATATACAGGGTGACCCAGTTAAAACAGCGCACCCGGATAGCTCCTGAAAAAAGGGGTAAATGAAAAAATGTTTCCTATGAAAGTTGTAGGGTTGTGAGGGGCACATCTGATACGGTCTTCACTTTGAGCTTGCAACCTGCAAGCCCAAGGTGAAGTTTTTTAAATGGCATCTACAATTTTGTGTCCTACAAAACTTGTTCCTCTCGACGAGGCGTTTCCAGTCATATAGTTATGTATGCCGATTCCTCTGATCCTACTGTTAAAAAATACTGAAAACTAACTCCGTAGATCAATCCAGAATTTACGTATCTAATACGTCTTAAAATCATGTCATTAAAACACGCACAGAATCAAGGCAGATTTCAATGTTAGCCCAATCGAGTGCTTTATGTTGAGCTGGCAAGCTTCAAGCACAAAGTGCACTGACAGGACCAGTCAAGTCAGAGCTTGCGGTATTTAAAGGCATTCTTTGAATGTTTTGACCATCAACTACTTCATGCAGAGGTTGCAAGCTTATTCTAGTAAGCTGCAAGCACGAAGTTCACTTTTTTTCATGGCAACTACATTTTCCTTCCTGTCGGTCCTGGAAATCCTCGCGTCATTACTATGCTTACTATGATGTACATGAATGCTCCTGTCTGTGCCTTTTATGACTGGAACCGTATGACTGGAAACGCCTCGTCCAGAGGAACAAGTTTTGTAGGACACAAAATTGTGGATGCCATTCAAATAACTTCATTTTGGGCTTGCAGCTTGCAAGTCTGAGCTTGCAAGCTGAAAGTGAAGACCGTATCAGATGTCCCCCTCACGACACTACACGTTTAATAGGAAACATTTCTTCATTTACCCCTTTCTTTAGGAGTTATCTGGGTGCTCTGCTTTAAATGGGTCACCCTGTATTTCCTTTGATTGACACCTGGCATTTTATTTATGGCAATGAGATTTATTCTCGGAAAGTCTGTTCATTGTAGTTTTTGTGAATGTGAACACGTATGACGAAAAGCCTATAGCATGATCCCTGTAGAATTTCCTATGGAAATACTATAGAGACTTGGAACCTTCCTTATAGGATTCCATGATGTGAGATTTCTAGCCAATTCCGATAGCAAATCCGATAGGATCTTCGATACGAAATTTATAGAAACGGTATAAGAAAACATTTCTGTGGATCGCGTCAAATATAGAAAACCGGATGTCCTCTAAGTTTGTTATTCCCTTTTAATTTTAAACATGAGGAAAATCTTATAGAATCTCTTATAGAAATCCTATAGAAACTTCATGCAATGAAGACTATAGGAAAGGTCCCAATTCTCCACACCATTCCAGATCTATAAGAAATCTAATAGATTTTTTTTCATACGTGAATTATCAAATTTCTCAAGCTTATCGTACAATAAAAATGTGAACACAATCATACGCACTCAGCACCACCAGAATTTTTAATCAATACTGAAAATTGTGTGAAAAACATATTCATTCATATACAAGATCTAGCAGATTGTAAATGGTTTTCATACCACAGTATCAAAACCTGAGTTTCAGAATGTCGTAAAATTCATTGTTTGAATATGATCTAGGAAGTTGAAAATTGGAGTTTTTAAGTTTGTATTTGAACCAATTTGAGAAACTAAATTCAACAAATTTGAATTTCAATGTTTATGTGCAAAATATGATAATTATTTACATTTTACAATCAATGCAATTTCTACAGATCACCATACATAATACTTATTGGTTTTTCGTCAATCATAAAAATAGCAATCGTTTAGATACATACTGAAATATTCGAAAAGTTACGAACTTGGCGAATTACAAAAAATAAGATGGAAATTTTGTCCAAAACAATGCTGTTATTGGGAATATTTTGTATTGATGAATATATTATCCTATTATCTGTTATTTTATTAGGGAATGAGGTTCACTAAAGAGCAGAAGGTTTCCTCTCTTGCACTGGCAAAGCGCTTAGGACAAAGCGCTTATACATTTCTATCCCAAAATATGACACTGCCTAGCATAACAACGGTCAATGCAGTGGTTAAACAAATTCCTTGCTCAACGGGTGTCACTGATGTAGTGATTGACAAGTTGCGTGAATTTGGAAAAACATTGCCAGAGGAGGAGAAGTTTGTTCTTCTGATGTGGGATGAAGTGCACTTATCGCCTTTTCTTCAGTATGACAAATCAGACCTAATTGTAGGTTTTGAAGATTGGGGGTTTAGAAAAACCGCAGGATTGGCAAATCATGGTTTGCTATTTTTAATCAGAGGGATTAGTTCCGGATGGACGTTGCCAGTATTTTATGGGTTTTGCACCAATCTCACAAAACAGCCTGATTTAGAACGTTGCATTAAGATTGTAGTAAAGGCGGTGTCGAGTGCTGGGTTCCATGTCTTAGGATCAGTATGTGATCAAGCATCTACTAATCGGTCCGTAGTCAACTCCCTGATCGAAAAGTCCAACAAAATACGGAAGAGAAATAATGAACATCCGGGTAAGTTTTATTTCGTCGTCCAATTGTTTGGTTTTTATTAATTATTCAATTGTAATGGAAATGTTTCTATTTATAACAATTGAATCTGGCAACAATCGGTCTATACCCTAACGGAACTTGGCGAGAGGTTAGCCAGAGGTTGTCTAGACTTGATATTTTCTATTTTGCTAGAGAAAGTCTAGAGCTAGTGCAGAGATGGCGCTCTGTACTATCCTCTGGACTCCCTATAGCCATTTAGGCATAGTCCAGAGCCCCAGCGGGCTCTGTACTATCCTCTAGACTCCCTCTAAACATTTAGTCTAAACATGGTCTATCCGCATTTTGACTGAAAGCATTCCAATAATAATGAAAGGCACTTGAATAAATGGTAGTCTGTTTGATGATATTTACAATTGAAATATTCAACATTTGGCTAAAAATATCGGGGATATTCTGGGATGTGTATCTAAAGTATCGAAATATTTGAATTACATGAACACATATCGCTTAATTATGGTATACTTGTTTGTTGCAGGAGATACAATTATTACCACATGCCCTGAAAGGCACACGTAATAATAATATGACTAAACCCCTACAAATTGATTATGATGAACGCGATCAAATTCCCGTGCCTGCTGGAGGGAAGAAGCGCGAGTCCACACAAATGGATGAGAGACCCGCCAAGAAACCAAAATTGGCGCATTGGAGTGTGCTCCAAAAATGTTTCAAAATTGATCAAATGACTCATGGATTCCATCCTAAGATGAAGAAATTAACACATCAGCATGTCTACGAGGAAAAAATGCATAAGATGAAAGTGAAACCTGCTGCACAAATCTATAGTAATTCGGTTGCTAACTGTATTAAATAATTTGCAGAAACTGGTGAGTAAATAATGTTGTGCTGGCTGATTACTTTATGGTAAACAATTTTAAAAGGATTCCAGGTTCAAATATCCCGTAAAAAATGTTTAAAAAAATTCCCATGCTGAAATATCGAACAACCAAATATGCAAATAGAAAATATTCAAAAGTAAAATATCCTAACACCAATAAATCCAATAAACTCATTTGCAATAACCTTTTCTGAATTCTCAAAACTTACAAATTTTTTTTAAGTGACCAAAATTCCGAAATTTTTAACCTTTCCAAAATTTTAAAGCAATTCAATATTTTTTCCAAATTTTTAATTTTTTTTTTAATTTTACAATGTTGAAAATTTTTCAATTTTGGCATTTTTCAATTTCTAAAAAATTTGAAATCTCTTGAAATTTTTAAATTATCAAAATATCCATAATTTCCTAAATTTCCAGAAGTTGCCGTATACTTTTCCACAATTTTTGAAGAATTAGAAATTTGCAAACATTTGGAAATTTTCAACACTTTTTTAAAATGTCCAAATTTTCAAAATGTTTAAAATTCTTGAATTTTTAGAAATTTTTAAAATTTTGTAAAGTTTTAAAATTTTTGAAATGTTGAAATTTTCTATTTTTTTTTAATTTTATGCAATTTTTAAATTTTCAAAATTTCATGTTTTTTTTTCAACTTTGGAATTTTTAAAATCCATAAAAATTTTTAATTTTCAAAAATTGCATAATATCTTGAGAACGTAAAACTCCATGAAATATCAAGATATATAATTTGAAAGCTTTGAACCATCCATTCTATTTTTTATTATCGCAATGTAGGGGTCTCAGCTATCTCAGCATAGTCTTTGTGGAATCTGAAATGATTATAAATCGTATATTATTTTATTTCTAGAGATCAACACACTACACATATGCTGATTTGTATCATTGACATGTTTCACAATTTACCTCTCTTCCACATGTCCAGGGAATCAATTCATTATGCATTGAGAGTCATTGAATTCTCCGCAAAGTGGTTTTGTAGACATTTCCTACCTCTCCATAGTTTCCATTAGACATCTCGAAATCTAAGAGAGATAGCAAGATTTTTATACAATGCTTTCTTGTAGAGTTTTATGACATCTACAGAAAAGTATTCCATTCAAATTTTGCTATCTCTTTCAGTTTTTCACATATTTAACCTGAAACACGAAGAGTAATGGAATATCCACTGTATATCCAATCACACATTGGTGTTTCTTTGGATATGATGAGACAATAACTTGAAACTTGAAAATATCGATTAAATAAATCTACTAATGTTGAGTGTAATGGACAACATTGTGGACTGCATTTCGATGGTTTCAAAATCGATAAGAACCATTATTTATGCCACAAACTACTATTCATTTTGCACATTTTCATAACTTTTGAAATAATTCTTTCAAGAAATCTCATAATTGAAGGGGAGACGAGTAAAGTTTTATAAATACATTTTTGGCTAAGGAAAATTAACAGTTGTGTTTCATACATACGGTTAAGGTGCTATTTTAAGAGACGACTAACTTTCATATCAAAACGATTGTATTGTTACGAAAGTGAGTCATGTATTCAATCAATAAACGAATAAGGAAATATCAGATGTCTGTAATTAACTAATTTGGTATCCGAAAGTTGAAACCTTTATCCTTGACCCTTTCATCGGTTATACTAAATCACATGATGGTCGATCCATATCAAAGCTCCTCAAAGCCCATTGAGAAGTCAAGATTGATGACCATTTTCGGTGTAACATTGAGGAAGTAAAATATTTGTTGTAAAATTCACGTTGTACAAAATTTTGATCAAACAACATGTATTTCATATAGGATTCGATGTAGGATTTCACAATATTGCATAATATTTCACATAGTGAACATCGGATGTCTCCGAATTGTGTTATTCAATTTTGTATTGCAAGTATGGACAAAATCCTACACGATTCCTGTACAATTTCCAATCAGATATCGTATGGGCTTTTAATAGGCATCAACTAAGAACCTCAATAATTGAATCCTATAGGAAAGCCCTCAATTTTCCAGAGCAAATCGTTTAGGCAATCGTATAAGATTTTTTATAGGAAATCTCATAGAATTTTTTCACATGTGTATGAGTGTACAGTAACTTTTTAATAACGATGACGGAGAAAAATTGGGTAATTAGCTAGCCACGAAAGTTGGAGGAAGAACATTGAGAAACAAATGTCATATCTCACAATATGCTTGTTTATGTTCATATAAAGCAAAAACCCAGAAAAGTATGCTAATTATAATTGTTCATATTTCCGGTGTCATAAACACAAAAATTCAAAGGGGGTACCATTCTCGCGGTCGGCTTGATTTTGCATCGGTTTTGATATAGATCTGATCATTCATTACAGAAAGATTCATCCTTCGTATTCATTAATAACTTACAAACATTGGTCCATAGGTTTTGTTGGGAATTGCCCTCACCTCGAACCGATCAAGCCAGATGACGGAGAAAATATGGGTTTCGTATGCAAGTTTTTTAATAACCTTTTTGACTCTTTGAACGGATCCGAGCCTCCAAGTTCCAATATTCCATCCCTACGTACCCTTGTAAACGCGGATACTCCCCATCATGTTTTTTGGCAAGAAGCGATCTGCACGTTGAGAAAGATGCGATTTGTTGATCCCCTGACCCCACCCAAGCAAAAATCTTATGCCATCTCTAGCTGGATTAGGACACTTAGAGGTATCCAATGGTTGTGGCAAGTTTTAAAATCCAAGGGGTTCTCACAGTTGATACCTAAATTCTTGAATCAAGATGCTCTGGAGAATTTTTTTGGTTTGATGCGTGCATTTGCTGGTCGTAATGAGTCTCCATCATGCTGGCAGTTTAGCGGGAACTACAAATCGTTATTGATAAATAATTTGCATGATGAGAAATGAATAGGAGCGAATTGCGAAGAGACCCGAGAAGCTGGCCTGTTATTCACCCTTGAAAACCTGTTGACTGATAACAGTCAACCCCGAGGAAGTCAATGGAATTGGACGAAGAAATAGAGAATGTTTTCCCAGCAAGCCAAATGGTTTCTATCGCGAGCAATAATTCTAGTTCTATTTTGAGTTCCGCACAGGAGATTGAAGAGAAACTCGCCAAGTCGAGTGCAATGAAAGATATCTGAGGAACGTGTGAGACCTGTAAGATGTCTTTCAAGCCACTAACAGTGGCAGCAGACAAACGGTCTGATTTTCAAATCACCCATCAAAGAATTCTCGAATCATTGCAAACCCTAATACCCAAAATTTGCCACTGGCAAAACATTAGCAAGGTTTTACTCATTCGTGTAACGGCAATTGTCAATGATTCGTGGCTGATGTGCCACGCTCATAAACATATCTGTCACGAAGAGATTGTGAAACTCAGCATTCACCAATTTATAATTACTTGGTGTACAATGCTGAATCGTCACTTGAGTGGTAAAACCAAGCATCTGAGGGATCAGGCATTGTTTCGCCAAGCGACAGATATACATGAAAAATTTTATCAGCGCAAAAAGTCAAAGGTGAATTTGAAAAAGACCGCAACGAGTCCATAGCCCAGTGTATATCGGTTCTGTTTTATTTTAAGAGAATTTCTCAGCACCCTCTTTGAAAAAAAAAGTTCATAGAGCTGATTCTGTTGAGCGGTGCTCTACTCATCGTCTCATAATTAATAATTTTCTGTTATTTATTATGGCTCCGTTCGATTAAAAAAAATGTCCCAATTTACTCAGTTTCAGTGCATTGGAATGATTTTTCAGAAATTGGTCTGAAACTTTATGAATTTGGCAGCAAATTTGAGGTGGAAAACCTGGTTCATAAATTCATTATTTTGTTTCAAGGGTACTTGAACAACTGAAATTTAGCATATAGTTTTAAGATAAGTTGAAGATTCTCTGAACAAAATTTCATAAACATCAAACATTTTTTAATTTCATAAAACTGCAGGACAAACGTGCTAGAGCACACGCAACACATACATTTTCGAAACTACATAACTGTTTACACTTGACGAATCAAGCAGCATCATTCTGAACATCCTTAAGTCAACCTGCCGACGTATATATAACTTATAAAAATTAACGACAAATTATGAAGGATATGAAGAGACAAAATCAAGAGAGAAATTAAATGAATTTTCTCTTCAATTGTGAGAGAAAAAATGCAGTGTAATACATGGAATTACACTGCAATGGAATGAATTACATGGAAAAGACCCAATTTTCTTAGGGAATTTGAATTGAAGGGTTCCTTAATGTGCTGGAACGCGATATTCTCCTTCATCATTAGCTTACTATTCGATATAATTTAGAATATTATCCTCTAAGTAATAATGCCCCACCCAGAGTGAAAACTTGATATGTTACAATTAATAGATTGTTTTCTATTCCATGACAATATTTGGAGAATACAAAAAAATTTGGGAGAATACAAAAAAGTTTTAGAGAATTTCAATCCATATGTCCATAGAAAATCCTTGAATTTCACGGAAAAATTGGGAAAAGTGACTATCGGAAAGACTTATTTGTACTTGAACAGTTTCATATAAAAGCAACATAAAAACATTTGCAGTATACTAAAACAAGAAGTATACAATTGAGAACGTGCAGGGACCTATTTCTTTTCAATGCAAATTGTACTTTTTGTTGCAGCGATCAATTTTCTTGCGCTTTACTTCACCCGCAAGTATTTTGAATGATTCCAGTGCTGCGTCATTCCATCTGAAATAATTTAGGTAGTTTGATACAAGATGGTTTTTAAAATGATTGACCAGACACTGTGGGCTCTTGTTTCCTGACAAATGGGACAGTATCTTTACATCCTTCCAAACAGCTATTTTGTTGGCTTGGGAGATGAGTCTGTGGTGAATCAGGTAGTCGATCATCTTACGATTGTCCTCTCGTGTGAATTTTTCAAGAGTACCTCTTACCGGAGCATTAATTTCCCGAATGAGCTGCAGGGGAATAGATCGGCGTACAAGGACAGGGTGTTTGGAGGTAATCAGCCAGTCTTCGGAATCTGGAGGATCATCATTTTCTTTTTTCGGAGAGACTGTCTCGATCGCACTGCCGGATGAGGTAGGTGAGAAGACAGGGATAGGATGTCTCTTCGTGCACAACCAACCTTCTGAGTCAGAAGAGTCATTACCCTGATTTTCAGGAGACAGTGGGATACCAATGGGAGTAACAGAATTCTTAACGGAATTGTCCATCAAATTCTGGTTTGTCATATGGCTACCGAACTCCATTTCCGAAGAATCTGAGCCACTCATTGGGAGTAGACTGGAAGGAAAAGGAAGGGTAGGCAGTGATGGTTTAACGAACGCTAAATATCAATTAAAGAAATACATCATTCCAGGTATTGAACGTACTGGAAGCTATTAAAAAGCTGTGATGGGCAAAGCAGTACTTACTAAATACTAAGTACCAAAATACTAAGTACCAAATACTAAATGCCGCGGTACTTAGTATTTGATTGGACTTGGCTAAATACTAAGTACTCTAGGACTCAAAATTTTGAAGGTAGTTAAATACTAAGAATCATGTTATTTAGTATTTATCGCGTTACTGAATATTACATTTCAAAGTATTTAATGCTGAATAAGATTTCTCTAAATACAAAATCTAAATATTTAATCTAATAATGTAAATACTAAATACTGAATATTTAAAAAATCACAAAATGTAAGCAACAAGAAAATGTATGAAAAAAATGGCAAAAATAAATTCACAATCATTTCCAATAGTTATAAAAAAAGTTCACAAATATCTAAACAAAATGACCAAAACGGTAAAAAAAAATTGAAACATTTGAACGAAGATCCAAAAAATGGGAGAACGATATTGTTTTTTACGTTAGAAAAAATGTACCAAATTCCAACAAAATGTAGCAAATTATGTTTCGCCGTCTCGTCCTCCAGATCAAATATCGTAGTAACGTTAGTACTATCCGGTCCATCACAGTTTTGTCCCTAGACTTAAAATTTAAATTTCCCTCCATATTCCCTAGCTTACCGGTCGGTAACCGCCATTTCTTCATTACGTTTTTCTGTGCGGTCCAAGACAGTCGTCCTTGTCCCACACAAAAGTAGTAAATTATAATTTTCATATTATTGTCTTAATAATCAAGTTTACAGAGTAAAATCAATTTCCTTTCCAACATGAAACCACATCGTTCTAAAAGACATCGGTCAGTCGCACTCACTGACGAGACAATACTCAAAAGACTGAAGCGTCTTGAGAGTGAGGTTAGGGCGGCCAATGCCAAACCCTCGAATAATGAAAATCAGAAGCCTGATACGGACAAGTTGTATCGTTCTGACAGATCCAGAAAGAAGAAAAGATCGCATCATCCTCGAAAGTCGAGATATGATCGATCCCACTCAACGAGTGAAAGCTCAGACACAGATATTAGTGTATCTAGCCTGTCACCCAGCCCCCCAAGAGCTCGTAAACGTCATCGTCGACCACCGAGTTCATCTTCATATGACACTGAACATGATAGTCATGATGCAGAAGAAAAAATTGAGTCAAAGAAACCGGACGAAGTTAAAACGGCTGAGACAAAAGAGTCAGAGAATCAGGACCTTGATTCAGCTACTTTGGAACTGTTGGGAGAGGTTACGTCGAGAGAAGGACCGAAAGGTCCACCAATTCATCCAGCAGTGGCAGAAAGGTGGAGTAAAATTCTATCTGAAGGACTGGATAAAGATATCCGCAAAGAATTGATAAAGAAATATCCTCCAGTAGAAAATTGTGCCGGAATGAGAGCTCCCGCTTTGAATGCTGAAGTCAAAGCAGCAATTAAATCCACAGCCTTACGCAAAGATTATTCGAGTTCAGTGTCACAAAATCAACTGGGGGCAGCTCTAGGAGCTGTAGGGAAGGCATTAACAATAGTCCTAAAAGCAAAAGAGATCGACCCTGATGGAGATTGGTCAGAGGATTTTAAAGAGACGATTGTATCCCTGGGTGATGCGGGAAAAATCATGGCCGATTTACAGTACTATATGTCTCTGGCAAGGAGATCAAACATGTTAAATAACTTGGAGCCAATAGTCAAGAAATGCGCTGAAGACTCCAATGTTGATGAGTACTTATTTGGCTTCACCTTCTCAGAAAAGTTGAAGGCAGCTCAAACAATCGAAAAATCATCAAAAGCCATTGCCAAGGCGACAAGCAGATCATCGTATACTCCAAGGCCAAAAGTAGATCATACAGTTAATCCTCCAATTCGTCAACCACTGGCATCAACATTGAAGGATTTAAACTACCAGGGCCCCTCCAGGACACGACATCAGAGATCGAAGAACCCGTACCAGCCTACGTACCAGGGAGGGCACAGACCGAGACAGTACAAGCCTCATCGTCGATAAATGTAAGTAAACCTGCTGGTCAATTGAAAAAGTTTGTAGAACAATGGACCAACATAACTGCAAACCAGTACGTATTGTCAATCGTCCGAGGGTACAAAATCCCCTTTTGGAAAAAGCCAAAGCAATGGAGACCTCCACCTGAACCAACCTTTTCAGAAGAAGATAAGAAAGCTCTTCCAGGTCTGGTGGACGACTTGATTTTCACGGGAGCTATCTCCCAGTGTAAGTCCAGCAAACATCAATTCATATCTTCCTATTTTTTAGTAGACAAGCCAAATGGCGAGAAGAGATTCATTCTAAACCTGAAAAAACTGAATAAATACATTATAACTAGTCAATTTAAAATGGAAGACTTGAAGAAGGTGAGCCTTCTCATCAGACCTGGTTATTATATGGCCACAATCGATTTAAAGGATGCTTATTTCTTGGTCCCAGTGGCAGATCAGTATAAGAAGTATTTACGCTTCCGGTTCAGGGATAAATTATATGAATTTAATTGCTTACCATTTGGACTTAACACGGCTCCTCAGGTTTTCACGAAATTACTCAAGCCCGTAGCACATTTGTTAAGGTCTAAGGGTTTCTCATCAGTTTTTTACCTTGATGATATATTCGTCGCTGGAGCTACATCCTTAGAATGTGAAACAAATGTAGGAGCAACAATTCAGGTTCTGGAATACTTGGGTTTTCTTATAAATTATCAAAAATGCCAACTAAAACCCTCAACTGAACCTAGAGATAAAATTACCAGATGAGAAAAGAGAAAAAACTTTGGAGCTTATTTCAAAATTCTTAGAGAAAAAATCGTGTAAAATTAGAGATTTGGCCCATCTAATTGCAAAACTTGTATCGATTACGCGAGCAATTGAGTATGGAATGTTATATACAAAAGTCCTTGAACGAGAGAAATTCCTGGCCTTGCAGGAAACAGAGGCTGATTATTCTCGAAAAATCAAACTATCCCCAAAAATTTTTCCTGAATTACTTTGGTGGAAAAATGCGATCCCAACAGGATCGCGCAGGATCCGAAATTCGAATTATTTGCTAGAAATATTCACAGATGCATCACTGACGGGATGGGGAGCAGTTTGCAATGGGGAAAAAGCTTGTGGCTGGTGGTCAGAAGAAGATAAATATCTTCCTATAAATGTTTTGGAGCTTAAGGCCGCCTTGCTAGGGTTAAAATGCTTTGCTAATAACCTGACGTCTTGTCGGTACTTCTGCGTGTAGATAACACCACAGCCATAGCCTATATCAATAAGATGGGAAGTATCCAATTCACGAAATTGAATAAAGAAGCAAGACAACTGTGGCAGTGGTGTGAGCAACGTGACATTTGGGTTTTCGCCTCATACATCGAATCCAAAAATAATGTTGAAGCAGACAGAGAATCCAGAAGGATCCCATCTGAGACAGAATGGAGTTTGGCTAGTTGGGCATTTGAAGAAATACAGAGAGGTTTTGGACCTTTTGACATTGATTTATTTGCATCGTATCAAAATTCCAAATGTGACAAGTTCATCTCATGGCGTAGAGACCCAGAGTCCTGGAAAATTGACGCTTTCACAGTCTCATGGTCAGGTTTTTATTTCTATGCGTTTCCACCATTCAATCTAATTGCGAGAGTATTGCAAAAAATCCTTGATGACAAAGCTGAAGGGGTTCTCTTGGTTCCGTACTGGCCTGCACAATGCTGGTACCCCTTGTTCACCAAACTTTGCTGGAATGACCCTGTATTATTCAAACCAACTTATGATTTAATTCGTTCCAGTTCCAACGAGACACACCCACTACATCAGTCCCTTACCCTGGTCGCAGCGAGATTATCAGGAAGAGATATATGAGAAAAGGAATACCTGAATGTGCAATTGCTACGATGACGTCATCACTAAGGGACTCTACACTTAAACAATATGATGGAGTGTGGAAAGCATGGTGGATTTTTTGTAATGGAAATGAGGACAAATTTTTCGATGCACCAGTGCCACATGTACTCCAAATTTTAGCAGAAAAGATGTCTGCAGTCAACTCCTACTCTACACTCAATACCCACAGATCAGCTCTCGCACTTATCTCAAGTGAGAGTCTTGGAGAAGACCCCCACATTTTAAGATTTTTCAAGGGAGTGAGTAATGAAAAACCCCCAAAACCACGGTATCAACACACGTGGGACCCAAACAAAGTCTTAACAATCGACCAAATCCTCTGTTAATTTTTCCACAAAAATTTGAAGAAAGACCAAGCTTGTGCATATCGTCAGTGCTGACAGAATATACTCATAGAACAAGTGGTCTGCGATCCAACTCAAACCTATTCGTAGCAATTAAGAAGCCTCATAAGGAGGTAACAACGCAAACAATCAGTCGATGGATCAAGACCACATTAGCGAAACGTGGTGTAGATACGGAAATATTCTCTGCACACAGCACACGTCATGCTTCAACATCAGCTGCAGCGAGGAAGGGATTGAATATCGAGACTATCAAGAAAACTGCAGGATGGACGCCTTCGTCCCAAGTCTTCACTCGTTTTTACAAATTACCTGTCATTGAAGCACAGGACTTTGCAGCAACAATTCTCGCTAATTTGAAAGATTAAAAAAAAAAAAAAAAAAAAAAAAAAAAAAAAAAAAAAAAAAAAAAAAAAGTTTAAAAGGTTACTAAATTTGGTAAAAGTTTACCAATATTTAATTAATAATTAATTGTTCACCACTCATAAAGTGTAAGTAAGCTCGTTTTTTGTTTCGGTGTGAAAATAAAAATTAATCAAAATGAACATTTAATTCGCAAAGTATCTTTGAACAGCTACGATATTTGATCTGGAGGACGAGACGGCGAAACATAATTGAACGATTGATCGAACTTACCTTAAGTGAAGTTCAATCGAAATTATGTGAGCCGTCTCGTCCGAACAGATCAAATGCCCAGCCCGAATATATATATATGTATATAGATAAAAATGACCCACCCTAAGTGCGAATTAAAATAAACACGTACTTTGGAAATAATGGAGAAATGGCGGTTACCGACCGGTAAGCTAGGGAATATGGAGGGAAATTTAAATTATAAGTCTAGGGACAAAACTGTGATGGACCGGATAGTACTAACGTTACTACGATATTTGATCTGTTCGGACGAGACGGCTCACATAATTTCGATTGAACTTCACTTAAGGTAAGTTCGATCAATCGTTCAAATTTTACATGTTACAAACATTCGAATACAAAGAAAAAAATGAGAAATGAAAAAATGTTTAAAAAATCGAAGAATTCATGGAAAAGTTACACAAAACTTTGAACAATGTTGTAAAACTCTGAATGAAAATTGAAGAAAAAATTTTCAGAAATTGCCAAAAATTGCAACAAAATTATGACATACACCACACATGTTTTTTAGATTTTTTAAGATTTTTAAAAATTTTGATTTTTCAGTTTTTTTGACATTTTTGAAATCCTTACAGGTTTGATACCTTACTTCCAAAACTACGAAAAAAAACTTTGTTGAAATTTTTGAAATGTTTGAAATATTTTACCACCAAAACGGCAAAATAACAATTTCCGACACAGCGGCAAAGTTGAAATTTTTGAAGTTGTCGAAATTTTGAAACTTTTTTCGAGTTTTGAAAACTTATTAAATTTTTATTTTTTTATTTCAATTTATCAAATTCTTGAAATATCCGTAATTTTTTACATTTGACAATTTTCAAAAATTGTCAAAATTCCTAAAATTTCTAAAATTTTTATTTGAATTTTTTTTTGCTATTCAACAGAATTTGAAAATTTCAGTTCTTTGGAAGTGTTGTTAAGATTCTATAATACTTGAAACTATTTAATTTCTGGACATCCTGGAACGTCTGAAATTTATATGTCCCCGGGCGGGCCTACGACAATGTCGTCTACTTCAAACCTTTAAAACGTCCAAGAACTATGTCCTCCACAGTCCTTTGAATAGAATGGCCAGGGTCGTTAATGAGCATTGCATGCAGTTAAATTTGTTTGATAGCTCGAAATCGTTGTTCGCCTCGTCCGTTAAGAAGTTATTAACGGATTGTTGAATTTTGTTCTTCCTTTGTTGTTACATATTATGTGCTACTTTTCTTTTCTTTTTTAGCATACTACTTTATGCTGATTATTATATATACTCATGTAATATTTTTGTTGTATATTGTCGTTTGGCGTGTAAATAAATAAATAAATAAATTTTGAAAATTTTTTTAAGTTCTGAAATTTTGTAAATTAAGATTTTTCGAATAATAAAGATTTTTCGAATATTGAAATTTACCAGATATCCTACTTTTTTTAAATTTTTGTGATTATTTCTTGTATTTCATATCTAACCGATTAGGCTTTTTACGTTCGCCATGGATCTTTTCCAACCATGCCGGGCTCACTCCAGATGGAATACCGTAGCCGACATGGGCGTCCATCCATTGAGTATGATCAGAAAATATTATTCCTAACATTTTCTAATGAGTCTCAACTTCTAAACTTCCAAGCAAGAATTTTCGAGGAAGAAAGAGCCGTAACCATGTCCGCGGTTTTAACCCACTACCTTTAGGCTCGTAGCCCGGCACTTGACCACTCGGCCAACGTTGTCGATATCTCTGAATTATTAAAATTTTTGAATTTTTTAAATTCTTCAAATTCAAAAGAAGATTTTGGAATTTGTAAATTTTCGAAAGTAATAACCTTTTCAAAACTTTCTAAATTTGCAATATCTTGGAGTTTTTCCATTTTTGGAATTTCTGATTTTTTTTAAATTTGGGAAAGCACTGAAATTTTTGAACTTTTTTTAATCTTCGAAACTGGTGGAATTCTAAAAATTTCCACGATTTTCAATATTTTAACAATTTCAAAACTTCAAACTTTTTCCAAACTTCAAACAACTTCAAAAAAACATCAAGAATATCAAGAATTTCAACTATTTCAAAAACAAAAAAATGTTCACCACTTCAAAAATACAAAGAAAATTAAAAGTTCCGAACATTCCAAGAACTATAAAAATTTGAGAAATTCCAAAAACTAAAAAAAAAAGAAAACTTCGAAGAATCTGCGCATTTAATTTTTTTTTCACAATTGAAATAACTTCATAATTTTGAAAAAAAAACTTCAAAATTTTTCAAATTTCAAAACAGAGAATCAAAAATGGGTATGAAAATTGAACTTTTGGGGGTATCCATTTTGCTTCCATATTTTTCACGATATTTTTGTTACAGGTTGCTACTTGTATAGACCATATTCGGCCATTTTATTTAGCTATTATCTACAAGGCTAGAAAAAAAATTGTAAAATGTCAATGCAATTTACCGACGCCATTAAAAAGATCACGGAAGAATTTGGAAGCTCACTGATAATGTGGAAAATTTAGATAATTTCATGTATTCATATGTATTCACGTATACAAAATCCAATAGAATTACTATAGGATTTCACCTAGGATTCTGATGGAAATGCTGTGGAAAATTTAGAAAAATAATTTCAAGTATTCACGTATGATAAATCCAATAGAATCACTATAGGATCTCACCTAGGATTCTGATGAAAATGCTGTGGAACATTGGAATGATCGTATACATGTTTATTTCTGGATATTTGCTATAGGAACACGTTGTTCGATCTGGTAAATAGAGCGATTTTTTACGGATGTAAGAGATAATCGTATTTACAGCGAAATGATCATTTGTTAGGTCCGAAACTGCGGATCAAGCGAATCGAGGTTAGAATCGCCATTTTACAGGCCTAATGACGAAAGTATTTTCAGGTTAATTTAATTACATGTTCAATTAATATCTACACGGAATTGGGTGGAATGTAAGGAAAAGGTACCTGTAGGGATCACTGTTAATGAATCAAGGAGACGGAATGGGAATCGGATAAGTAGGATCCAATTATCAACACAAGCGCGTCAGATGCAACGCAAATTGTCGATGGTGGGTGGAACGTACATGTGGCTCCGCGATGCCAGTTTTGGAAACTAAACTTTCCGTCATGTTTTTTTCGGGGCAGTTGAGGGACCCTGGTGCCAGCCGAAATCGAACTTTCTGGTCACATGTGGGTGTTTTGGGCAAGAAAGAAAGTATGAACTGTTCCTTCCAATACCCCGCCGACAGCCTACGCAGGGTTTTTGTGTTCTCTGATACCCCCCTATCAAGGATCTTATCAAGGCTATCCGCAATTGTCTGTATAATAAGAAAGTTTTGCAGGTAACGAAAATGACGTAAATACCACGGTGTAACAGAAAGAAATCCATTATCACCCGCTGTATGAAACGAAATTTACTCATTTTACAGGGTAATACTTGTTCCTAAAACGGGTCTTGCGAAACGGCTAGACAAGGAAGCCTATCAAGTGGCTCACTCCAAATGGCTCGCGCTACACGGCCGATCGAAATAACTTGGCGTCAAACTGGCGACGTCAAATGACGGATTCCAATTGTAAGCCATTTGGCGTTGGTGGTTCGACGCCATTAGTTTGACGTAGAATTCTGACTTCGTTCACCTGAGATGTCTGCACTAATCAGACAACCATGGTTCTGGAACGTAGTAACGCTCAATCTCATTTACCCCACGGCGATCGCGCCTAACGAAACATAAGAAGTTTCACTTCAAAAAATGCACAACTCGAGAAGAATAAGATGATATACTGCTCATAACAGTCCATCATTTTTTTCGGTCCAACTTGAACTTCTTAATGGTTTCCAAGATATTTTTGTTTCGACGTGACCGTAAAGTCTTCGTGTTCTAAATTGAAGAAACGTGCTGGGCAACTGATATAACTGGATTTTTGCGAAATGAAAAACAACGGATACTATGAATTTTTGATGACGTTGTTGATTGTCAATTTAAAGGGATGAACTGTATAAGTCACGAATTCCGTTTTAGATTTTCAGCAGCTCTGTGGCAAAAGGCCTAGAAATTCTTCAATCCCGAGGGGAGAAGTTGGGTGATTGTCAAAGTACCATATCATTCTGTCGTTGGATTGATGGAATGTTACACAAGGGACCCCTGATTACAAGGTAGTAAAAAATATCAACAGGGAACAAATCAATGTAAACTTGATTACTGTGTCTTGTCTAATGGGTAATTCAAGAGTCCATTCGCAAATTAAATGCTTGGGAGGAGAAAGTGGAGCAAGATCAACTCTCCAAAGACTTGTTTTTGACACCACAAATAGCAGAGAGTTTACCTTACTGAAGAATGCAATTTTCCGTATGTTCTCACTGGAGAACTGAACCAGGATCCCTTGGAGGTGACTTTCTCTTCGTATAAATATTGTAGTTAGTACAAAATTTGTAGTTCGTGCAAAATTTGTAGTTAGTGCAAAGACGGTGACATGTGGAGCCGAAAGTTGCCTCCCACTTCCTTGCACGATGTACTTCTCTAAAGTTGACTACTTCGGGCATTGACCTTGCCCACAGAATTCTGTAGCTCACCACTTTGCTCAGCTCAATAGAAATACAGGAGCAGTGCCAGGGGCGGCAACAGTATCAGGTGGTAATACGGATCCAGGACCAATTGCTCTAATGACTGAAATTATTCCTGAACCCACTTCACCACCGAGAACTGTTCCCAAACCTGCCTCCTCACCCGAAACTGAACCTGAACCGCTAATATCACCGTCTTTTGCACCATCCAGAGGAAAGTGCATCGTTTAAGGACACCTTGTCCTTGCATATGTCTAGATCATTGTATTAAAAACGGTCAACACTTGAAGGCTTTAATTATGGGTTGTTATTAGTTCTTGGCGTTTCTTCGATTTGTAGCTCTTCGCCATCTTCAGCAAAAAACAGTTTCAATGAGCGAAATGAGATTTGAATGCACTAGGTAAAGAGTGACAAAGTTTTTAAAAAAAATGTGTAGTACCTATTCTGTTTTCACCGAACATATCTGACGTAAGTGAATGGAAACAATATCCTGTCCAATTCGAAGAATAATGAATACCCCATAAAATTTCATAAAACATGGAATGCAGAAATCGGCGCTATTTGATGGAATGATCCATATATACTTATTTGATAAAAAATCATGTTCGTGTCTCGGCTGCAAATAACTTTCTCGAAGATTGTAAGTGCAGTATTCGCCTTTGCCTCGACCCAAAACATCACAATCGTCAAAAAAGTTCTTTATGGCGTGGTGACGAAAATGTCTACATACATCTTGTAGTACTCTGCTGTGCAATTTTCCATGCTTTAATATCCCTAATTCACTATACTCTTTCACCAGTACCTTTGTCGTACTTTCCTGTGCAATTTTTCACGCTTCCATTTCCGGAATTCGCAATACTATTTCAGCATTGCTCATCACTAATCTACTACTTGAGCTGCTTACTAACCATGTAAAAATTTCCATTTCAGTAGCATTGATGTATTGATAATTCATTGCATACTATGATCCTAATTTTTTCCCCTCTATTTCCATATTCCAGTCCGACCGGCTGGTGGCAATAATGACCATCCAGCAATGGTCCACTTTCGTCAAATATACAAAATTCTATCCACTTTTAGTGTGATAAAACTACCTAAAAATGGGAATTGCACGCTCTCTGCGCTTAGATCCTCAAACCCTCTCATTACATTAGCTGAGCTTAAGAGGCTATGGTACTTCTAAATCCCCTTTAGGACTCTTCAGTTCTCCGAGCTGGCGCCACTGGAAACGCCATCTATGAGTCGAGAGTCGACTCATTATTGACCAGCCGGTAAAATTTGCCGTCGGTAAAGAAGGCATCCATATGCCCATTAAAAAAAAATCCTCCATCGACCCTTACTATCGATACTCCTCAAGATAATCGATATTAAACAGAAAATCTTAAAAAAATTATAACATACGAGTGGTGCATCCAATTTGAGAAACAAAAAATACGGGTCTATTTTTTTCATACTTCCCTTTCAGGAAAAAATACTAGACTATCCTGGGATCGGTATCTAGTGAGTTTTGATGACAAAAATCAATTTTTTATTTTTTTTTCTCTCAAGGCCAATCGAAATTCGCTTAAACTTGTGTTTTTCAGGTAGACAAGGTACATTTGCATGAGCAAAAAATATGTTGTGGTGGAAGGGAGAAGATGCCCTCGTGAAAAATCGGCCGACAGATTGTGTCGAAAAATGCCATCAAATGACGAATAATGACATGAAATGATAAATTTCAGAGATCCTGACAAATTTCGACAGGTTATGATACAGACGGATTTTGTCGACTATTTTATGTCGTTTTCCGGCAAAATATATGATATGTTGTAAGCCCATGGAGCGACATAAAATGTCAAATTTCGGAATTTTTTGGTAAATTCATACCGATTATGACATAGTACGACCGATTCTGACGAATTTTGTATGACATTCTCTGACAAAATATATCATATTATGTCAGATCATGGAATGACTACGAATGTCGAATTTCGACATTTTTTGACAAATTCGTACCGATTATGACATGACCGATTTTGACGAATTTTTTCATGTAATTTTCCGACAAAATAGATAATATTTTGTAAGCCCATAAAATGACATAAAATGTCAAATTTCGACATTTTTTGTAAATTGGTACAGATTATGGCATAGTACGACCTATTCTGAGCAGTTCTTTATCCCGTTTTCCAACAAAATATATCATATTACGTCAGATCATGGACTGACAACGACAGGTCATCGAGAGTTTGAAAAATGAGTGGCCCAGGGTGGGGGGGGGGGGGGTCAAGCTATGACTTGATAATTGTGGGCAAAGCATACTTGGGACTCTCGACTAACAACCGATCCGTGGAAATTTTCGACAGTTGCACCTGTATCGACAGGTTTCGTCAGGGATAAAATTACTTAGTCGACCCCGGGTCGATGATTTCAAATCAGAATCGACTTGTACTCGAAAATTAATCGACATACTGCACAAGTCGATTCTGTAATCGATCCGTCCGCCAGGGAAGACATTTCATATACTACACGAATATCATCCAAAATCCAATCCGCTCGATCCTGCACGGAAATGCTTCGATTGAGACCTTCATTTATTCACTTATTACATAAATAATTGTTGAGACGGCCATATCTCCTTAATTATGCAAATTATGGTAAAAAGCATGCCACATAAAATGTGTATTTTCATGTCAAGAATAATTTTCTTCTGATAAGTTTGCCGCTAACTTTAATATTTTACCCAGTGGAATACTATAAATAATTGCAGTGATGAATAACATTGCAAATACTACACAAATGCCATCCAGACATCGTCAAAAATACCATGAAACGTGGAGATCTGATGAAAAGTTAATTTTTTATTTCGGGAGCAACCATTAGCATATATTCCTCATCCAGCCAGGAAATTGCAGATAAAAAACCTATAGAAAGAGGTACAAACACAAAAAGTAAAAAGTTAAAAAACAGGAATCTCTCATATTACCCAAACTAATTGACTCAATATTTTTCAACCTCATTATCAATCTCGTTGAGGCGCACATTTTGAAAAAAAAACAAAGAAAATCGGTTGACCAATCATCAAAAAATCAAATACAAACCGTGAAAAAGAATAAATTTGAATTTGGAAAACTAATGATACGTTCAAATCACCATTTAATAGGGTTCTTCACAAGAAAAGGAAGAACCTTCGTTCCAAATTTCAAGTTTCTATTTAAAAATACTATAAAAACAGAAAAATTGAAATATCTCCAATCTCTTGGGAGTAACCTATAAAATGTTCTTCGACCATTCACTGGAACTTATTGAGATACACATTTTGATAAAAAAAAATCAAAAATATGGATTTGATTCTGAGATATGAACGATCGAAGAAAAAAGTCCATTTCTAAGAAACTTACAGACACATTTCACTAAAATTGCGCCCACAACTATATGTACCTGATACTAATGATTGACAAGTTTTTCATATTTTATTCTAAAAAATTTGTCTCTTTCATGTTCAATTTTGTACGTCAAGATAATAGTCGAATGTCCCAGTATCGGCACAATATGGCGTCGCGGCGGTCAGTGCAAACATATCTTTCTTCATTAAAAATTGAAATAGATGGAATTGAAAGTAAAATGATTGGAAAATTGTGAATTGCAGAAGCTAACATAGAAAATCTGAAAAAAATGAAAACAAGAAATTTGAAAATTTAGTGATTTAAATACCAAACATCTAATATTAATAAGACCCAACTTTAAGGTACTTTCTAATTAAGCTTCGTTCCGGAAGTTGGCCTCAAGCCAGGTTCACAATTTAAGATTTTTTTTTTGCTGCGAAATACGTTTTTGAACAATCAACCCTGGCGCAAAAATGTTGCTTAGATATTATTTAAACGAAAAAAGGACAATTGGGAAATGGGTGTGCTATGGTCGTTCACCCTTTTTTAACTTCCCGATTTTGAGGGAAGTTATTGTTTTGGGTCCGAAAATGGAAATCGGAAATTTTACCTGACCTCCACGTTTCATGACCCTTAGAAACGTTTCCGACCTATTATAGCGCGCTGTTTGTCTGTGTGTGTGTGCGTATGTGAGCAACAATTAGTCGAACGATTTCTCTGGTGCAACTTATCCGATTTGGATTTCCTTATACTCATTCGATAGGTTTCAGCCTAACTTAGGGCTGATTAGATTTTGAACATAATTGACCGAGCAGTTTTTTAGTTATTGACAAATTGAATAGTTTATATAGTTGCATCGTGAGAACGGTTAAAGATACGAAACAAATTGTTTAATGAAAGTTGTTCCACACAGGAAGATACATATTTGATGTTGTATAACTTTTTTTTTCTAACACCGATCGGTAATAATTATTAACAAATGCCATTGTTCAGATCGCTCTATGGCAAAAACAGTTGGGGATATGAAACAAAGTGCTTACTAAAAGTCGTTCCACCCGTAAAAATACACATTTTACGTTTTATGACTTTTTTTGATAACACCCATAGTTCATTGTTATTACAAAATTGCATTTTTTATCTAACTATTACATATTGATAACTATAAAAATTTTCAATATTTGAAAATTTTGAAAAGCTTAAAACGTCCATAACTTCAGATATGAACCGAAATTTTGCATATAACCTATACAGGTCAACGATCGGGAAGTTATTGGTTCGACCCATAGAGAGTCAGACCCACATCCCGTTCATTCCAATTGTTGTTGCCTTATTTTCAATTGGAAATAAGGCTGAACACATAGCACACCCATTTTCCAATTACCCGTTTTTTTTAATACTATCTAAGGAGAATTTTTTGCCAGGCAAATTAAATGAAAAAATAATGTAACGACTGTGACGATACATTTGCGCTCTTATTCAAAAAATGTTTATTATGAATTGTTTATATGGAACGTATTTTGAAGACCCTAGTTGTCGCTAGGCCAATCAACATAACGCGCGAACATGGCGATATTTATAAATACATAACCTCAACAATGGCGCAACCCACGGAAAGATTGCGTTTGAATGGGGCATTCATTGAAAAATCCCAGCTTGAACGACTTAAAAAACTCTCGGTGGTTTGGAAAGTTACAACAGTGCAACCTCGTTGTTACCTTAAACTTTGAATTCCACAACTCGCGCTGTTTTGACAGCTATGAACCCCTATGCCACTTCTCAATTCAATGATTCGACAAACATTCGCGAACGGTTATCATAACTAATTCCTAGGGAAATTGAGTCAATTCTTCAATGAGACATAGATGAAAGATTATTCTTCCTATTGGCATGTTTTTTTCAGCAGATTGAACGTCTGGATTTTTTATAGGCAAGTAACTTCCGGTGAAAAATCGAGATTTTTGCTCCGCTCCCCTCTAATCATGTACTGATTTTTTTTTAATTAAGAAAAAAATTCTCCAAGAATTTGAGCAGACGTGAGTAAGGTTGCTCTTTGCAATGGATACAAAAAACAACTCAAGTTAATAATTTGAAATTCAAAATCGAAAAATGATTTCAACATTCAGAATGCGAAATTTATAATTACAAACTTGAATATTCAAAATGGATAGAATCAACTTCAAAAATTTTCTATTTCAATTGAAAAATTTTTAAATAAAAAATCAATGGCCGTTTTGCTCAAAAATGCATAACTTAAATTTAGGTTATTTTGGGGTATTAAAAAATTAAACGAGGAAAGTCTGCATTTTTTTTTTATAACATTTGTTATCATTACCTATTTCTATCCAAGTCATGATGTCCTCAACTTGTAGTACAAAATATTTGACAGAGGTTATGGAAAATCGGAAAAAATCTGTCCCAATTTACCCGGACAACGCGTGATTTTTGGAGGTGTCCTAGTTTCGACACAGGGATTTTTCACTTCTGAGCATATTTTGGCTATTTGAGATGAGGTAAAAAATCGTTTTTGTCTATATAATAATAGGAGAAACGGTTAAAATTCATAATTTCCTTACATTTTGTTGTTTATGTGCACTGCACTGGTGCGCGCATTGTCTGGCAACGGAGCCAAAGGGGGGGGGGGAGGGGCAAATTGTCTATTACCATCAGTACTGGCATTTTTTCCATCCAAAAACTTTCAAGGGTGTCAATGATAAAGACTGATTTTTAATCATTAATCAGTTGTATTTTTCCCTCCTGCAGACACTCTGAATTTGCGTTTGGCGGATAAAGGTGAGGAAATAATATCTATTAATTTTTTTTCGAGTGCAGATTTCTACCGGTAAGCAAATCTACTTTTTTTTTCATTATTTTACAAAAAGCAAATTCAGAGTGACTAGATTATTGCGTTTCGCACTCACAACTTTTTTTTTGTGGGCGCAAATTGAGGACACCCTAAAAAGTAATTGGAGTGAAAATTGAGCTTGCGCGCGACGCGAGCGGCAGAAGTAACATAGCCTCTTAAGGTCACCTACCAGGATTCCAGTAGATTGGATTTAATTGAATCCATTGAAAAAAACAGCATGAAGCAGTCAATCTAGAAGATTAGGAAATGACCGGAATCTTTGATCATGACTACTATGAACCTGAGATTTCAGGTTGCGTGGTGTATTTGAGGACTGCTGAAATTATTGATCGTACCAGGAATGCAATAACTTGCACAACCTGTAGAAGCGCACTTCTACAACCAGACGGTGCTACCTTCCCCGAAGATTCTCTCGCTCAATGCCTGAAGAATGATCCGCTAGCGCATCCGAATGTACATCTATTTCGATTCGTCCTTTTCCTTGACCAAACTTTCTTGGTTCATCAACATTCTCGACACATTTTTGAGGACATTATAGAATACGTTTGCAAATATCCCAAATTATCATTTCCCTGCAAAAAGCATGCTACATCTGTTTCCTATGAAATTGTTCAAACTTTTGTGCTATGAAGAATGCGAGACGTTTGCTTTAAGGAGACTGCACAGTATGAAAGAATGAATGAAGGCAAAAAGAAAGTGGCGAAATTTACCGATACATGAATTTTTTGCACCAAAGAGGCTAAACTTTAATTATCAGTATCACTTTGTGTACTTACACTGTCAAAAAAATTGGAAATTGCATTGACAATTTTACCTAAATTTTGAGAATAGTGGACTTCAATTTGAGGATAAAACTCACCAGAGATTTGAAATTTTATGTCGAATTCGATCACACTTATGTTCAGTGCAGTAACAACTGACAATTTCCAAAGATTTAAAATGCACAAATTCGATATGACATCTGAATTTTCGAACTATTATGAATTTTCATTCCCAAAAGTATCTGAGTGTTCCTCATTTCACCAAATACTTATTTAATAATTGAACTCATGTTTCCACGTTTTAACTAAATACTCATGGAATTTTTCATCTTTTCATGCCAATATTTCCTGACATTCCAGGGAAAATATCACCTGTTTCAAACTTCCGGTAAAAAACCCGGACCTGAATTAATAATTATAATAATTATAGAATAATTAGTGTATTATAAGTTATTATTCTTAGCTATAAGCGTTACCTGTATTATTCGATTTACAATGAGTGGCCTTCAACTAAAAATTGTTGCTCATAGAGGTTACATTTGTTACTGATTCCGGAAATCAACATGTGTTCATCAAAATTCTTTCATTATTGGCCTGTGTTTCCCCCAATTTCCTACATCTACATTGAATATCACACTTTTATGGAAAAAACTGCAGTGTAATATAACTCAAATTGTGCTATATCGTCATTTTTACCCTTCCTTTGTTCTTCTACAGAAGAGTTGTGTTTTAATGTTAAGAATGATTTTAAGAATAACGAAAATTCTAGACATTTCGAAAACTTGATAAATTATGGGAATTTAAAACATGAAAACATGAAAATTACTAATATTTTGATTCCAGGGCTCAATTCCTCCACCAAAATTGGTGTTCGAAAATTCTTCCTCTGAACTCGTTTCTTCGATATTCTCCCGACTTGAAATTTCCACGAACTAAATCAGATAATTTCATAATTTCAAATGTTTCTAGAAAATGGTCAAAGATAAATTATACATATGCACCTGATAACATGCTGATCATCTGTAATTATGTTTGATGACACTTTGCTGAAGAAATGGAAATTTCGACATACCCAAATTATGGTAGGTAATTCCATATTTATTGATTGAAGGACAGCGCGAAAATGTGAAAAATTAAATCTTTCTTAGAATTTCCAAGTATTAATTATATATATGCGTATATTTACGTATTAATAATCTATAATTTTAATGTATAATCACACATGACTGTAAGATATGGAAATTAAGCTAAGACAGAGAAATGGAGGCCTAAAGTTTGGAAACAAAATTTTTGGAGACCAAAATTATTATATTGAGAAGAAATTTCTGGAAAAATTCAATTGTCATTTTGGGGTCATTGCAATAAGTTCCTTCTGGGGTCGGCAAGTTATAAACCACAACGGTCCGAACATTGGATAAGTTTTATAATCTACAATTTCGTTAGAAATTAGAAATGTTACCTAGTGGGCTGAATCAGTATGACCCATTGGGGTCACAATAAAACCTTCCCGATTTGTAATTGACACACACACACAGGTGAGCGCGCACACGCACACTAAGAGACAAGTGTATTTCATGTTCCATTTGTTTGCGATTGATTCACAGTTCAAACAACCATTCTTCTTGAATTATGCAACTTATGGGAAACAGTAATTGAACGTAAAATATGTAGTTTTGTATGAAGAACAACTTTTATCATATAATTTTGCCGCTAACTAACCGTTTACGGAATAGAGCGTTATAAAATTTTTTAATTGTTTATAACAATGTAGATACTGTATCTATTTCATCCAAAATGTAATCCAGTCTGAGTTGCATGAAGATGCTCTGATTCCGAATTCAATAGCCTCGATGGCTTCATTCGTTCACGTAACAATTTATTGCACAGAGAGTTTTTCAAACGGCCATACCTCCTTAATTATGCAAACTAGAAAAAAAGTTATCTAGTATTAATTATGTAATTTGGTATGAAGAAACATTTTTATCACATGATTTTCACCACAACTTCAATTGTTCACGTAGTAGAGCGTTTTAAACAATTGAAATTGTTTATAACAATATATCTAGACTGCACTGATTTTATCCAAAATCTAATCACCTCTAAGTTACATGAAGACGCGTCGATTGAGATCGTGATAACTTCGATGGTGTTATTCATTCTTGAAAAATTCAGGATCAAAATTTGTACATACACTCGCACCCACCCACACACACACACAGACATGGTCTCACAAATTGTTGGGGATCATTTCGGTACACTTAGACCACCATTTTCTAGGTAGGAACAAAAAATTCGATTTCGGGGGCAATAATGTCCGAAAATCGGAAAGTTAAACATCATCCACGTTGACAAAAAAAAAACAAAAACTTTCCACTGAAATAATTTCAAAAGCCGAAATAAATCAATAACTTCAAAAATATATCAATTAAAATAATCTGACCCATGTTAGGAATTTCAAAATAAGTTTCGAATTTGAAATTTGAAGCATCTAAATACAATCTTTCGGAACGAACAACGCGTCATTGACGTAGTTTCATATATGCCAAAACCTCGATTTTGAAATTCGCTCCCCGTTCTTAGCAAATAGTCGATAGCGTCGCGTAGTGGCTGTCTACAGTAGAAGAACAGAAATTGACGAGAGTGTCAGGGGGCTGGTAACGCCACAAGTCTACATGATCAAGGTTGCTACATTTAACAATTTAAGCAAGCGCATGTTCGAGTTTCCCTGGCCCACCGTGTTATTTTAACTTCATATTTTACGTCGACTGTTATATTATTAGCACCGTAAACGAACCTGCAAAGCAATAAAACTTTTTTTCGATGATATTTCAAAGTCCTCCGTAATTAATAATAAATTATAAATAATAATTGCATGAAAAGCAACTTACCGCAGATGAACGGAATCCGCCTCTTAACAAAAAGAGGTTTGTTTATTATTTTAATCACTGGCATCGCCGTAAACAACCAAAATTCAATTTTTCACCGCTAGAGGGGCCTATTTATGACCCTGAAGTTGTAAGATGCTTCAAATGTTGGGGGTTCTCGCGTATTGCAAAATACTGTAAAAAATCGGACGTTTGTGTAAAATGTGCTGAGAACCACCCAACCGTTAACTGTGATAATACCGTAATGAAATGCGTGACGTGTACCAAATTTAAAGAGCAGTTCCGTTTAAATGATAAGGAGGTCAAACATATTGCTAGTGACAAAAAGTGCCCAGGGTATAAACATTTTTTAGCCAGAGAGAAAAACAAGAATACAATAAAATAGATAAATTGTCCATACACAGTAAGCGGAAAGAGATGATGGTTATATATATGAATGTACGCAGTTTAATTCATAATAAAGACGAAATTAAAGAAATAGTAATAAGACCAAAAAATCCAGCAATATTAGTTTTTAGTGAAACAAGAGTAACTGAAGAAATTGATGACGTAGAAATTTTAATAGAAGGCTATGACTCAGTTAGATGTAATTCCGAAAAAAGATCAACCGGCGGCGTAATTATGTATATACGGAAAGATATCAAATATCGAATAATTGTAAATAATAAAATTGTAGATAATTGTTGGATCGTGGGAGTACATATTAGAAATATTAATTTTGGTGGAATACTGATTGATACCTATCATTCGCCAAACGCTAATCATGGTGAATTCATCAAATTTATTGAAGACATTTGTGAATGCGTAGATGGTGGAACTGATTGCCTATGTATTGGTGATTTCAATATAAACCTTAATGAAACTTGCTACTTTTCGAGAAAATTACTGAATACATTTTGTGATTTGGGAATGAAGCAATTCGTGAAAGAACCTACAAGAATTGGGAAAACATCGGCATCACTGATGGACCTTTTATTCAGTAATAAATATGTAGATACAAAGGTGATACGAAATGTGAGAACAACAGATCATGCTATAATTGAATTCAATATAGGTTACAATCAAACTGATTCGAACTCGGAAAAAATAGGATGCAGAGACTTCAAAAGTTTTGACGAGAATAGATTCAAACAAAAATTGACTGCCTAGAGATGACGGCAAAAAAGCGATAATTTTAAACGAGAGAGCTGAGACTTTTATTAATGCGGTAATAGACATGATAGACATAGAAGCACCGATAAAAACTGTTTTCAAAAAAGATGAAATTCAAAATAAAAAATGGTTCAATGACGAAGTAAAACGCTATATAAGGCAACGAGATGCATTATTCAAAACGGCTATAACTAATAAGACGGAAGCTAACTGGCTGAACTATAAAAATATGAGAAATTTGACTGTATCGCGAATTCGTGAAGTTAAGAAAAAGTACTATGAAAACGAAATAGATAATAACAAATATGATGCTAAAAAAATGTGGAAAATTCTGAAAAGTGTAATAAATAAGAAACCAAGTACCTCTCTACGTGACGAAATTGATTTCAATGGACAAATAATTACGAATGATAAAAAAATTGTGAATGTATTCAACAATTATGTTATAGATAGTGTGAATGAGATTGTAAAAACCATAGACAGTTGAATTCGACTCAACAGAAGAAAAATGGACCAATTCAATTCTTGGCAAATTTGCCCCAATTTCTGTTAAGGATTTCACCAAAATGATGAATGACTTACCAAACAAAAAAGGGACAAACGAAGGCATCTCCACAAAAATTTTACAATTAGTGAACGATTTAGTGGGGGATAATCTAATCAAGCTCATTAATGAAATAATGGAAACAGGATATATACCAAGTAGTTGGAAACACTCCGAAGTGATACCTATGCAAAAAGTAGTGAAAACGAAAAAAATTGAAGAATTCAGACCTACAAATATGCTCCCACAATATGAAAAGATAATCGAAAAAATAATTGCAGGGCAGCTTGTGAACTATTTCGAAAATAATGGACTGTTCATCGAACAACAGTACGGATTTAGAGCAGATTGGTCATGTGAAAAAGCAAGACAACAACTAATATCTGAGTGGAAGAAAAATATTGGCAATGGAAAAATTGTGGGAGCCATATTTATAGATCTGAAGAGAGCATTTGAAACAGTTGATCGTGAATTGTTATTGGTAAGAATGAATAAATACGGAATTGTAGGTAAAGCTTGGCAGTGGTTCCAATCATATTTGCCGACAAGAACCCAAACTACTTACTATAAAACTGGACAATCTCAAATAATAGAGGTGCCAATGGGAGTACCCCAGGGATCTGTACTTGGACCATTATTATTTTTGATATATGCGAATGATATTATAACAAGTGGTGGGTTGAAATGTGATATACAATTATTCGCAGACGACATGGTGATTTTTGTATGCGCGGGAAATTGCACCGAAATTGACACAAAACTGACGGAATCACTACACACACTAGAAAACTATTTAGAAGCGAATAAGTTGAAAATTAATATAAAAAAACTAGATTTATGTTATTATACAATCAAAATCACAAGGAGAGGTATGATCTAAAAATACGCAGCAAAGATGGAATCAAAATTGATTGCACAGTAGAGATGAAATATCTGGGTGTGATGAATGATGCAAATTTGAGATTCAAGAAACACCGAGAGTATATTGTGAAGAAAATTGGGAAAAAATCGGCGTATTAAAGGGAATTGGAAATCACGTCAGTATGCTAGCTAGAAATATTATATATAAAAGCATAATCGCACCGCATTTCGAATATTGTTCGACAATTTTATTCACAATGAGTGAAACAAATATAGCTATACTCCAGAAAATGCAAAATAGGGGGATGCGCGCGATACTTCAGTGTTCGAAATACACGCAAATAAAAGATATGTTGGATGCATTGGGATTAATGAGTGTTGAACAGCGCATCAAGTACAATGTGATAAAATATATGCATGAAACGTATGGGGAAAAAATGATTGAAGAGAGTAGAATGAATGAGGAAAGTCGAATGCGAACGAGCCTTGAAAGTTGATTATGTGAAGACGAGTTTTGGTCGAAACGATATAATGTTCAACGGAATTAAAATATATAACGAAGTACCACAAAGTATTAAAAAAATGAGTCATAGCGGAATGTTAAGAGAACTGAAGACCTATGTAAAAGACATGTATCCTGTACGCAAAAGGTAGAAAATCAAATGTAGCTAAAAGCTAAATAAATACAATACAAAATTTATGACTGTGGTCAGTTTTTCATTCGGTTAATTGACACATTGCTGACCGTCACTTGAGCAAAACATGACGCGTCACAAATTGTGCTCGCATCTTTAAGTCTAAGTGGTTTTGAAATGTGCGTCCCATGTTCCTCTTCGCGCGGGTTCATATTTCAAATTCAAAAAATTTACAATTTCATTTTAAACTCCAAATCATTTAAATAAGAAAAAAGTTAAGTTGAAAAGTTGGTCAACATCCCGGCCTCTTGCGACCGCGGTGGCGCTAATATATATATATGGGCAATTCCATGCCAACTCAACCAACATTTTCAAACTGCATCTTCGATTTTTTTGAAAATTTTATACCTGGTAGTACTGGTTCGGATTAACTTCTACGATTTTTTTCAATTTTTTCTATAGCGCCATTGACAAGCTATGAATTTTTGAAAATCTCATTTTTGAAAAATCGCTTGTTTAAAAAAATATTCATAACTTTGCAAAAAATTGACCGATTTTGATGTTTTTGTTTTCAAAATTTTTGTTTTTCAATGTACTTTTCGATTTACTGGGTGAAAATGGAATTGGATTGCTATTATGGGGACATTTTTAATTTTCAAAAATAAATCATGATTTTTGAAAGTGTATGACTGAATCGATTTTCCCTGAATTTTTATATAAGAAACTGTCAGCCTTTCGACAAATTTTAAGCCTATCCTCATTATGGGCAGCTCATGGGATCTATTTTTTTTTAATTGTTGACCATAGAAATGGGCACTTTTTGTTATTTCTAACGACTTGTATAGTGAATGATTTTTATTTATGAAGCCTTTTTATATTCAATTTAGGTGGGAGTTTTGTAAGATAGTTTACCTTGTAATACCACATCGCTTAATTTTTTTTCAACACACTCTTATGATACTAATGGAAAACTTAAAAAAAGTCCGAATAATTGTTGTTTCTAAATTTTTTTATTCGTGGTGGAGTTTGCTGACTGATAAATGAAATATTATTGCATTCCAATTCCGAGCTCTGTTTATGAACAATAAAATGAAAAAGTAAACAATAAAAAACACGAATAAAGAAACAAACAATTCAAACCTTCAAAATAATTGAAAATGGATAAGCATCGCCGATATAATCGGCAAAGGACATTCCCCGTTATGGGCAAATAATCGGATCTACCACATTTCTCTCGGTGCAGAGGATTACAACACCGATTACACGGCACAGGAGCCTCCAAAATTGGCGTAATGAATTGATCCGAAGAAAGATGAAGTTAATCGAACGATTCAATCACTGAGAGGTTAGGTAGATGTCGATAATGAAGAGATCAGATATTAGCGACTATCGATATTGGATAATAAAATTTTGGAATCACTCAATACAATGCGCGAACTAAATTCTATAATTTGTTATTTCTTTATAGTAATTTTTCACTCAGGCCATAGTTTGCAGATGATACCGGTGATACCTCTCTATTTTCAACCATTTTGAAGGTTTGATTATTGTTTGTTTCTTTATTCATGATTTTTATCACTTACGTTTTTATTTTATTGTTCATGAATAATGCTCGCGATTGGGATACTATATTTTATTTTTCAGTACAAAAATTTAGGACTTCTAGGTAAACCACCTTATAAAAATCCCATGTGAATTGAATGTAGAAAGTCTTTATAAATCACAATCCTTCACTATACAAGTCGTTCGAAATAACAAAAAAATGCCCATTTTTATGATCAACAATTTGAAAAAAAAATGGTGTGTCATGAAGACACGCGATAGAAGTGAAACTGAATGATTGGATCGGCTAGGATTATTTAATTTTCTATAAATTGCATTCGCTGATGACCTCATAATATTCCATCGAGGTCGAGACCTTCCAACCTCACTAAATAAAATAGAAAACTCCATAGAAAGAATCGCCAATCACCTCCTAACCAAAAAACTTGAGATATCACCAGAAAAATCACACCTGATAATCTTTTCCATGAAAAACTTCAAGCCAAACGAGCATAACATCAAAATCAATAATCTATCAATTACCGCCGATGAATCAACTAGATTCCTAGGAGTGGAGCTAGACTAGAAACTAAACTTTAAGACACACATCCGTAACCTTCTGTCAAAAAGTCATAAAGTCTTATCTGCGATCAAGTCGTTGAGAACGACCTGGTTTGAAGTCGATCCTAGAGTCCCGATAACTCTCTACAGGGGTCTGATGAGGAGCTCCATTGAATCTGGTTACCACATCCTCTGACCAGGTAGTCAAACAGATTTCGAAAAATTGAACAAAGCCCAGTACAAAGCCATCCATCTAGCCCTACGATATCGCAACTCGACACCAATCAACGTGATACTAGTTGAAGCCTGTGAACCACCCCTAAACCTCCGTATATCCCAGCTAACTAGCAGATATATGATGAAAGTCTTCTCTCTCTCCAACCATATACTGCTCACAAAACTATACCTCCTTCAATCCATTCTCCAGGAAAAAACAAACAATCCCCACCAAATCAAAACAAATTACCCAATATATCGATCCTTCATAAGACTACAAATACACAAAAAAAATGGTGTGTCATGAAGACACGCGATAGAAGTGAAACTGAATGATTGGATCGGCAAGGATTCTTTAATTTTCTATGTTTAGAGGGAGAGGAATCATTTTAATCACGTGTCAAACACTTCTTGATAGTAAATATTAATTTATTCATCATAATAATTATACTTTTTTCAAGATACAATAATATTAGTATCAATATGATGAATTAAATCTCAATCAGCTTCACCTTCATTCTCTGGTAGACTCTTCATGAACGAAATGATAGGTTTGTGGTAACTAAAATAGGTAATGAAGACTCTTGACTCCAAATTTTCGATGTAACGTGAGAAAACTGCATCGATCGTGGTACCATGGCGTGTAGTCGATTCAATTGGTGAATTGTTCATTTCCAATGACAATTTCTGTTGCAAGAACTGAATTAATGGCTTGGAATCCTCTGAAGCACAATTAACATTAAAATCTCCACCTAGAATCATAGGTATTTTGTCCAGCTCTACTCCAACTTCTGCAGCCCCCACTGGAGTATACGGCAGCAAGTGAAGGTGAATAAACTCTATTATTTTCGCCATCTTCTGATTCGGTGAAATATAGAGTGCTATAAGCATAATCCGCTGTCCGCTTTCTGTGCGACATTCAGCTGCACACATTTCTCCAACAGATGACAACCCAATTGAAAGCGATTCTAGTTGTTTCAAGTACAGGTCCATATTGGGTGTCATGATGTTGGTTCCATTAACAGTATTGCAAAGTATTGCGACACCCCCTGCTCTCACAGTATGTCTTTTGACCTGTACGACACAATTAAAGTTGGGAACATCAATTTCTTGATCGTTTTCCTTCCACGTCTCTGAAAGTATCAATATATTAGACCGTAGAATCACCGGATCATTGAAATGTCCGCTATGAGCTCCTAAGCTTTGGCAATTGAGGGTTGTTATTGATAAGCCTGATCTGCTGATGAACTCTCGGAGAATGTCAGTCAAAGTTATCAATGGATTTGTTGATAATCTTCTAAATTCTGATTGTAGCTTGTCCATTGATTGAGCTTTTTTCCGTCCATGATAAACTTTGTTCTTTCCATCCTTCGCAACGATGTACAATCCCTGTATACTTGTGACACGGGACAAGGCTACGTAAAGGAGTTGTTGTGAATGTGTCTTTTCGTATTCATAGACGATTTGATTAAACGTACCACCTTGAGACTTGTGGATAGTAATAGCACACGCTGATACCAATGGCAGATGATTTCTTTTGACGAAAATCGTTTTATTATTGTTCATATATATCATAGAAGTTCTTCGTGCAATGGGAACTGCCGTGTGGCTGATGTTGTTTGCTTGGATGAACGCAGCAGCTTTTCTCCGGATCTTCTGCCCCGTCTGTGGTGAATCTGGAAATTCCAGCCACACGCGAGTTACTGCCCCTGCCTCATCAGTTTCGATATGAACTAGTTTACCAACTGCGCCGTTTGCTAAACCATCGGAGACATCCAGATTGGTTGTTATTATATACCATTTATCTAACACCAGTATTATCTCGTAGGGCAGACCTCCAGTGTCTATTACCGTTTTTTTATGCAATTTTTGTCGTACAAATGATTGTTACTCAGCATTATGGCAGCCGGTGAATACATCAGTAGCTATTGAGACTGTTTTATTCTCTGCAGAATTAAGAATTGTCAAATTGTATTGGTTTACAGCATTATTTGTCAAATATAGCCGAATTCCATGTGGACAAAGACGATCTGCTTCCTCTCCTGTATAAAAACGAGATTCGATTATGTGTATCTGTTCTTGATCCAATTCTTCGCCATTTCCAATTTTAGTTAATAAAGAGGAGAAATCAGCATTCGCTTGTCTCATGACTTTATCCAATTCATAGAACTTCAAGTCACGCCAAAGTGTTGGTGCTGCTATGCGTCGTTTTGTTGCTTGATCGATGGGTGTAGCACGCACTGGAGGTAACTGACGCAAATCACCTATGAAAATGATATCCATTCCTCCAAAATTATCTTGGAAATTTCCTGTTATTTGTTTTAACCGTGCGTCAATTTGAGACAGCAATTCCGCTCCTACCATACTGACCTCATCGATGAGTATAACTTGGACGTATTTGAAGAGCATTCTGTACTGTTGAGCCACTTCAATTGATAATGGTAATAGTTTGGAAAGGGATATTTTCAATGCAGTGTGGATTGTCGTAGCATCAATTGCTATTGCAGCCTTTCCTGTTGATGCACATGCGATGTAAGCATTGCAAAAACCATCATTATCTGTGAAGCGGTTGTAAATTTCCATGAGGAGTCTAATGAGGAATGTCTTCCCACATCCTGCTGGCCCAGTGAAGAAAACTTGGAGTGGTGATCGGTTTGATGAGAGGAGATTAGCAATCACATGCATCAGGAGTGCTTTCTGCCTCTGATTGGCCATTCTCATTAGTTCATAAAATTGTTCATTAGACATTAAATTATCCCTCTGCTTTGCGATAGCACCCAGTTTGTTAAGTGTTGCTAACCGCAGATCGTCGTTCATTATGTGGTCAGCGTTATACAATTCTTGAAAAGGATTTGCTTCAGGAAAAAGGCGACCTACGTTGTCTCCTTCAGCATCATCATCTTGATTGAATTCATCTTCACGACACAACTCTCGGCATATCTCGATGGTTTTCTGGATATCTAAATTCGATGAGAATTCTTTATGTCGCTCCAAAATCAATATTTCGTTGTCGTCGTAAATCTGTATAAATTTAGTTTCTGCAAGAATTTCATTTTCTTCGTCTCGGAATGGAATATACAAAGTCACCATTTGCCGTTTGTATTCATTGAAATCATCACCCATGTCGTAGTTTCTGTACCGAATAATCCAAGGTTCTTTCCTTCGTGTCCAATTCCCCTGTTTATTCAGTGTGTAATGAGCAACAAACTGGGCCAAATTGACATCTTCTAGCTCTTCAGCTCTCCTTTCGTACTTGTCAAACCAATTTTCTTTCCATATGTTTGTTGCATCATCATCAGCATCCATTTCATTGAGTTCTTTCTGAGTTTTTCGAATTCTTTGTCTTTCGATCGGCCATATTGTTGAAATATAGGTAACAACTGAAGAAGACTTTGACATCGGTTCACGCAGAAGGTACCATGCAGCTTCCTGACTGGTAATTTCGGCAGTATTTAGCATGTCAACGCTCATTTTCCTAGTAATTTCGACAATATCGAACTCTGGATGTTCATCCATTATTTCAGTGATGTTACGTTGGAGATTGCTAATTCCACGGTTCGTTTTATTGACGTATTCCACTACGTATCCAGCACATGAGTATTCTTCGGTGATAAATTGCACATCCATGTTTGATTTCAAAATATTGAAAATGAATGGGTTGAATGGATTATGCCACTTTTCCATGGGTCGACGTTTAAGAAATACTCTGAGACGATTGATGCCAGCTCGAAGGACATTCATGTAGTAATCATCTGATAGTATTCCATTTGCCTGATAGAAACTATCAATATCAGCATAGTCATTGTTCTCTAAGTTTGTTCTTATCGTGTTGTAATGTTGTTTATACGTGTGGAATCCTGGTTCTTCTTTCTGCATTGGTGTCAGTATAGTTGTGTATCTGCATGGCATGAATGGAGCTTCAAATCTGCATTTTTGATGAGCGTTCGCAGCTATTTTTTTGTAACATGTGAACGTGTGCTTATGTGTCTGTAGTTTGATGTTCCCCGACGATTCTGAAGTGGCCACTGATATCAATGTATCAATTAGTTCAATAGCTTTTAGTCGGTCAGCACCTAGTGGATCCGCTGGAGCATTCTCAAGCCATAGCAGAATGTGTGCATGGGGGCTCCCACGATGCTGGAATTCAATTCTTCTAAAATAATGGACAACACGATATTTCCCGAAGGGAGAAGACTTTTTGGACTGAAGTATGTTCATTATAACATTGATGAGCTTATTAAAATAGATGGCACATGTTACAGCATCTTCATTGATGAGTGTGCTCTTTTCAATATAATGGAGTTCCTGAACATCTTGTTCTGTAATTTCTGCTCCATTATTCTTCAATTTATACAATAATTGTAATAATGAGGGCCAACCAACTTCATTAGCACTCATAGTTAGGAATAACGTGGGTTTTCCGAGTTGTCTGATCATTGCGAATAAGTCTCTCTTTCTTTCAGCCCAATACCAAGTCGAGTTAGGGATACAACGTAGAAAAGCCAAGTTGCTTTCTATACAATGATTTATATACTCCTCTGATTGAATTTGTTCACGTGTAATTTTTGTGTCTTTACCTACGTGTTTAAAAGCAATGGATAGACTGTCACGGACTCTAAACCTCATAATTTTCATTGCCATATAGAGTAAATGATGAGGTGTAACCCCACGTCGATCAGATCTCCTTAGCTCACTGGTAGCCATCATGAATGGAGTCACATTGAGATCTTCACTAAAGCGCCGGAATTGTCCGATAGATAGATAGTAGGGAAAGATAACTCTTCTGCATGCTCATCAAATAATAGACTGTGAGGGACATTCATTTCTCCAGGAGCAATCCTCAAATATTTATCGTCATTCCAGAGTAATGTGTGTTGCTGAGCGAACAGGCTCTCCTCCATGGGGATGTCTTCACTCAGCTCATCTATAGGTATCTGATGAACGACACAATCCTCATTAAAGAAAGATTCATCAACTTTGATGTCGTACAGTTGATACAATGGACTCGGTACTTAGCATCTTAGCCATATTTTAATATTTCTCTTGTTTATTAAACCTGTCAAGTAGCTTGATCGATGAATTTTTTTTCTCCTGATATGAACGTAAACACAGTGATCGTCGTCAATGTTCCTGGGCAAGTGATTGACCATTGTATTGACATCCACTGGAACATTGATCACCTGCCCCAAAATTCCAAATTGTCCATGCACATGACGCAATCTGCGAATTTGCATAAATGGAATTCTAGGAGAAATGAGTCTCTCGGACACTAAATCTAACTTCGGAAGATGTGCAGGGATCGGGGGATATACAAAGCCATTCAATTTCGACAATGTTGGAATTTTGTCTCTCCTCAAAGCCTGGCGACAGCTGGTGCATGCCAGCTCATTATTACTTCTGAATTCTGGAAATTTTTGTTGAAGACGAATTTCATTTTCAACGGATGGAGTCTTCAAGTCATTTTTAAACCATAATCTATCACATACACAACACGAAAAACCGAATGGATTATTTATAAAATCACGGTGAAAGTTCTTATGTGCAGTTTTAAACTCATTAAAGTCTGAATATTGTAATCGATCACCACTATGTACATCACAATCAGGAGGAGGATGAGTCGAAGTCGTTGCTAATAGTTCATTCTCTCTCTGGATTATTTACACTATCGTCCACACTGTCACGTAAGAGGTTAGCACGTGTTTGCCTCCGTTCCCTGCTATCTCGTTCAATTTCAGTTCTACTTTTTTTCCGTTTTCTATTCTGATCAATTCCTTCACTCGCCCGTTTTTTCTCCCGCCACGTTTTTGTCCTTTCTGCACCCGACTTCGGCATATTTGCACAAAACTCTCGATTTAAGTAATGAAGACACGCACAAAAACAAAAATACGTTCCTTATGAACACTGTGTTAGAAACCAACAGCTGTTTTCCGCGATCGCGACGCCGCCTGAACGCAGAGAATGACATGAAAGACAGAAAGTCTTCCGTCTCATTCTCGCACGATACACGAAGGCCTCTCACTCTCGCCCGATAGACGAGACGTAAGGTAGTCCGTTTCACTCTCGCTCGATTCCCGGAGGCCTCTCACTCTTACTTACTACGTTAGAGCGAGCGTCACCAAAAAGGTTGCCGATCGAGATTTCAAAACCCTCCCATAAGAAGTTTCACTTCAAAATAGATCCCATGAGCTGCCCATAATGAGGATAGGCTTAAAATTACGACGTTTCGATCTTTCTGCCACCGACTTGCACGAGTGTTACACGTCTCACAGAGCCCTGACAATTTGACGAAAAGAATCCGTTATGGCTGGGCAATTGGTGGCGTATAATTTTACATCCGACGAGGAATTAGATGCTCTCGAAGTGGGCGACACAATGACGTAAGTATTTTTTTACCCAACGTTATAATAAACGTGTTTTAACAATTGAATTGGTTGGATGTTACGGGACCTCCCCCCCCCTCCATTCACGATTTCAATTTTTCCACGATTTTCAATGGGCTGGTAAATGAAACTTTGCATACATTCAATTGGATAGTTAAAAAAGAAGAAAATAATTTTACATAATTTTTTTTTCTTTTTTCTTTGTTGAAAGAGGTCTTTTCTTTGATCACAAAAAACAAAATTTGATCACAAATTTTTTTTAAAAATTTTCTTTTTTAAATATACAATTGAATGTACGCAAAGTTTCAAGCCTCAGGAATCATTTGTGTTCAGTTACCAGCCCATTGAAAATCGTAAAAATTTCAAATAGAGAATGGGGCCGGGGGGGGGGCGTCCCCTTTACTTAGGTTAGATTTCATCCAGCCACGTGTTTCAGTTACGCAGTTCCATCTGCAGCATGGCCGATTTCATTGTTTTTTTCAATTTCAGAGACGTCACTGGGGTCATTGTGCACGATGAAGATGTCCGCATTCGGGCGAATGCAGGACGAGTCTCCAATCAGCCTTATGGATGTATTTTCAGTAACATGAATGGACGTACGTTGAGGTTGCTGATTTGGGGCAGGCGTATCAGCGAATTCGAGGGTCGTTTGACTCATCAGGTAATTTCAAGCAAATTTCGATTATTTGGCATGTTTAAAAACTTTATACTAAAAAATTGGAACCACAATTTTTCGTCACAAAAATATTGAAATAAATATTTGCATTGCACATGACAATAATAACAATAATAATATATCATCATCATAATAATAAGAATAATAATAATAATAATAATAATAGATTGGGGTGCGCATGCGCCGACTGAGAAACACGTGCCTAGAACAAGTACATACCCATTCTTATATGTCTGTTGATCGAATACCAGTTTAAACACAATCCAGTGCTGGAAAATGAAGTGAATTGACAAATTATCCCTCGGAATAATAAATATAAGCCATTCCTCACGTTTGTTTTGCATAGTGGAGTTTTTATATCGACCCGAAAAAGTGAGGTTAGAATGACAGGCCATGTCTGGCCCTCTTTTACCAAAGAAAATCGCAGTCGGTAAAAATCCCACCCCTGTTGTTACAAAAAACCCTGTGGGCAGACCAAACCTCGCCGCCTTAAGACTCAGAGAGAGAGCCAGGTCTACTGGCACAATTTCGGCTCTACTTAACACCAACAGTAACCCACGCAAGAGGAGCAGACCTGATGCAGACAAATCAGCCAAACCCAACAAAATATCAAAATCGAATTCATCTACGTCTCCTAGTGACCCGAACCACCCCGAAAACCCTGTTCAGACAACCGCCGAAATGCCGAAACATTCCACCGCAGTTATCCCAGACTTTTCATCACAATCCACAGCCCAATCGTTCCCATGGTTGGCAGAACAGCTGGTTGATTTGAAAAATATACAGTTGATCCAGGACTCCCACCTGGAAGAGGGTTTCGCTAAGGTGAATACCAAAGTCGAGTCTGTTGAAGCCAGCGTGAAACTCATTGAGTATGAAACCAAGAATCTCCAAGAAGACCAACAAAAAACCCTGCTCAGAGTGCCGGCTCTGGAAAAAACAGTAGAGTAAAGCGGAAACAATGAGGATTCAGCACTTCATAGGGAAGCTCTAACTACAATTAAGTCGCTAGAAGAAGCTGTAGCTGCTCAATCATCTAGTGGACCGAACTCGCTATTGCAAACGGAAGTGAACAGGCTCTCTCTAGCCGTAGACAATCAGGCAAGTCTTGCGAGGCGCAACAATGTAATTATCAGAGGTTTGGCCTCTGAATCGTCAACAACCGATGTTGTAAGGGACCTTCTGGTCTCCAAATTCGATATCGCCCAGGTCAACTTCTCCATTAGAGCCATCGGCAGGCAACAAAACTTCTTCGTCGTCCATTTCATCTGATGGGATATGAAAAATTCGATTATGAAAGCCAAGGGCACCAAGCTAGTTGGTTCGAGCATCTCCATCGTAAACGACCTTACTCCCAGGGAAAAACAGGTTGCTTTTCTACTGAGAGAACGAGCTAGAGAAGAAAAATCGTAGGGATCTTCAGTAAAAATTGTGCACAACAAGATTATGCTGGCTGATGGATTCATCTCATGGGATCCTATAGAGAAAATCCTGGTAAAACGGTCCATACAGCCTCCTTCAAGCCCAATGGACACCACAGTCCAACCCCACTCGCAGTCTAAAACACCAAATTCTCCAAAAAAATAGGCACCCAGCAGATCATCCTCTCCACAGCGGTTTTCTGGAACTGCAAGGGCATCACTCATCTGGGCAATCTATCCGCAGACTTATACCCTTTTTTCATTGGAATCTCAGAGACTTGGCTCCGCTTCATACCTTCTAGCCTGAAGCCTTGGTCATCCAAATACGAATGCTACTGGACAACAGCCACAAGAAACGCCTCAGTTGGCCGAGGCAGTGGAGGTCTGGGGGTGCTGATACACAAGGTATATAAATCGTCTCTCCTATTCACATCCCAATGGTGGATTTTCACCAGAATTGAGTTGCCCGACAGACATTAGATATTTGGCCTTATCTACTTTACACCATTGACTGATATTTTCTACGCTCTGGAGCTTTTGCAGCCTGTCATCTCTTCCTGCCGTGCCTCGTACGAAAGCGACCCTATAATTCTGGGAGGCGACTTCAACTACCGAATAGGCGGAATGGATAATCCAAAACCACAGGAACTTTTGATTGGATCCAGTCTGTACACCACAAGAAATTCCATGGATAAAGGCACTCCCAGCCACAAAGTTAAAAATGAACTACTGCTCAACTTCATGTCTGATAACGGATTCATCCTCCTCAACGGACGTACCCCTGGTGACCTGAATGGGGAATTCACCTTCTGTGGAGCACAGGGTCTAAGTACAGTGGATCTAATTTGGGGTAATTATGACGCCATACTAAATGTTAAGTCCTTGAAAGTGAGCGACGTCTCCTTCTTCTCCGACCACTTCCCTCTCACCTTGGAGTTACTGATCTCGCCTCGCTATTCTGCCTCTACAAACTCCTTGGTGTTGCATCCCGCCACCACCCACGACGATCCAATCCAAAATACCCTTGCTCCTTATTTCAAATGGTCGGCTGATATGGCGGTAGCGTTTACTGAAGCACTGAAATCTTCCACGAAGCTTGTGCAAGCCGAGACAACACAAGACTCGATGGTCCTTCACAGCATACTGTGCTCCGCTATCACGGAAGCTGCTCTCGGCACCAACATGATCTTCAATCGATCTTCGAAGAAACCAAGCGGCCTTTTACCCACCAAGCACAGTTGGGAAGATGATGAATGCAGAAAACTGAAGAACGAAGTGAATAGAGCGCAAAGAAGACTCCGCAAATCTACCTATGACTGTACATCAGGTACTCTAGCCCGCCAGATCATGAGAGCCTACAAGATCTGCAGGAAAAAGAAAATCAGGGAGTTCTATAAAACTTTGAAAGACCTTATGGCCAACGTGCGCAAGACCAGAGATTTCTGGAACACGGTTCAGTCAGTCCGCCCGTCTGTCTTCACGCCCAATAGTGTCCCGAAAACGGAATGGGAGGAGTGTTATAGCCACATTTCCCCCCCCCCCTCCCGGCCTCCCATTGATCAAGGTTTAGCGACTCATCAGGACGAGTATCTAAATATGGAGATACAAACAGAGGAAATCACTCGTGCCCTAGCATCCAGTAAAAATGCCAAAGCCCCCGGACCCGACGGAATCACCAACGAATTCCTTAAAGGTCTTCCTCATGCATGGATCCTGGTTATTGCAAAGCTCTTCAACTTGGTGTGGCTAGAAGCGAAAGTTCCTGACGTTTGGCCCAAGGCAGCGCTATCGATGTTGTTCAAGAAGGGAGACCCTTGCGATCCCCTTTGTTACAGAGGTATCGCCCTTATAAATAACATCCTCAAATTATATACTGGCATTTTACATGCTCGCCGTGAGGTCTGGCTGGAGGCCCATGGGTCTTTGCCTGAAGAACAAGCTGGCTTCTGAAGGGAAAGAGGTTGCATAGACCAAACATTCTCTCTCTACACTGCAGTTCAATCTAAGCTGCGACTAGCTGGCAATTCCATCTTCCTGATTTTCATAGATTTCAGAAGAGCTTTTGACTCTGTTCTCCATCATATGTTGTGGAAAAAACTGAACAATATAGGAGTCAGCGAAAAATTTCTGAATGCTCTGGCGAATATCTATGATAATGCTTCAGTAAAGATACGAGTGGAAATGGACTACACCAAAGACTTTGATGTGACAGAAGGGGTTCTACAGGGGGACAAATTAAGCCCTCTTCTCTTCATAACCTACATCTCTGACTTCATCAAATTCCTGGAGGACAAACACATTACAGGCCTCGACATTGGAGGGAAAAATCTCAGGGCTCTTCTATATGCCGATGACACGGTAATATTCTCCAAATCTCTTGCTGAAACACGGTATATTCTTAGATGTCTCCCGGAATATTTTGATGCAAACAGCCTGACCGTACATACCAGCAAGAACGAAATTATGGTCTGTCGCCCCTCGGGCAGAGTAAGAGCTCTTGAAGTGTCAGCGTTTCTGTACAAAGGGCTCCCTGTCAAATCAGTCAAGCAGTACACATATTTAGGTACTGTACTGGATAGTGCGATGTCTGGAAAGCAAGCTTCGGTTTCAGCGATGGCCAAAGCCAGGACAGCAATCGGAACGGCCAACTCAATTCTACGCAGATCTAAAGCTGATGATTGGTTGTCAAGGATGAAACTATTTGATAGTCTGGTGGCATCCACCCTTCTCTATGGAATACAGATTTGGGGGCCTGATTATCTCGATGAAATAGAGAGGATCTAGCCAGACTATTTCAAACGGATCTTTTTGCTGCCAAGGAACACGCCGGGATACCAAACTCGACTAGAACTGGGCATCCTACCGCTAGCCTACCGAGCTCTAATATACACCTGGGACTGGATTTATCGCGTGTTGGGAATGGATCAAGATAGATGGCCATATGTCTGCCTCATGGAAGTTATCAACCTCTCGCAATCTCCCGCTTGCAAACCGGGATTCAATTGGGTTGCTCGCGTCGACGCAATTTTTACTTCGATTGGATTCCCCTCGATGTTCCAGAACTTACAGCCTACCTATTGGCTGGAACGAAGACAAGGCTTCGTGGATGAACTTGCACTGAAATTACGTTCCAACGACTACGGAAGATATCTTTGCCCAAGTTCAACCCAAATCCAGCTGATTCGCTCGCAATCAGACGACACCGCCAAATATCTTTTCTTCAGAGCAGGGATCCACGCCACAAGAGTTGCTATCCAGCTCAGACTGGCCAATAACTACGCCTGCAGAATCTCATGCCGAGGTTCATCCTACAGTCTTTCTCCAACGTCCCCATGACACCGATGCAGCCTGAACGAGTTAGATACTGTGGAACACCTCATCCTACATTGCCCAGCCCATACGGCGCTCAGGGACAAATATCTTATGAACCTCATTGCTGACGTCCCGAAGAAAATACAACTCCTCAGAATCATCTCCCTACCTTCCCGAAATCACTTACTGGGCTTATACAATTTTATAGACCGTGTTATCTCTGAAAGCTCTGTCCTCCTTCCTTCAGCTGATCCAACGTCCGATCCAGCCGTCCAGAACCTTCAAATCCACCTGGATCCCTAACAATCAAAATTGAACTTCTACTGCTCCGTCTCTCAGTTTTTCTTTCATAATAACTGTTGGTCTGTTTCAGTCTCGCTCGTTTGGCTTTACTTACAATCCTGCCCGTCTTGCTCGCTGCTATTGCGTTACTCCCATGAACCGCTGTGGTCCATTGCTGCTGGACACTAAGCCATTAATATTCTTCTACTTTACATTCATTCGCATCGATTCAGTCGTCAAGTTTGCCATTTTTATGCATTATTATTATTTTGTATTTCATACTATTGTTGCGCTCCCTCTTGCTATAAGAGATTTCTGTAATTTCTCGTAAAGCAATAAATATACATACATACATAATAATAATAATAATAATAATAATAATAATAATAATAAACAGGCGGGTGTGACCCTTGGCGGGTCGAACCAATAACTTCCCGACTAGATTCTCATGATGCAATTTCTTTATCTATTAAGGGGGTTCTTGGTTAATTCTGCAATTTTTTAAGATTTATTTTCCGCGATCTGGTAAGGATAAATTAAATTTGTGAGAACATATCTTAAAGAACAACATTTCAAGAGTATTCTGTTAAATTTGTATTGAAAAATATAAATAAATGAGCCGTTGGCGTAAGTTTTTAGGAGACGATCCCAAAAAAAGATTATTGGCGGTGTACACGATACCTAGAGGTACAATCGTCTGAAAAATATAAAAAAATATATTTTGTTAGTTTAAGAGTTTCTTGAGGAAGTGACGTCGATTTTTTTTTTAATGATATTTAAATTTTTGTCATGATTCTGAAGTCAAAACAACGAAAAAACCTGTGTTTTATGACCGTAAAAATGTTTATAAAAAAGTATTCAAAAAATCCGGAAAAATTCCACGTCACTACGTAGTGAAATAGTGTATAAATATTTGATATTTGTTTATTTACAGCCTAAAGGCCAATAACAGGGTCAAAAAGAGTCTATACATTGAGATCCATAAAAATAGTTAACTATAAATGAGATACAGAATAAGATGGTAGAGTTATGAAAATTGAATGTCTTAATGTAAAGTAATATAAAGTGATATGTACAGTAGATTCTTTCATATCATTCAAGTGATTCAACAAAACTTGTAGCATAGTTCATGATCACAGACATAGTAGTGGACATAATGTCAACCCATCGTTCTCTAAAGTACACTAACTCATTGATACAATTGCAAAATCTGTACAGAGGTGATGACAATGTGAGATTTGAACACAAACTTTGTTATCACTACATACATTTAAAGACAAGTAGTCGAGAAAGTCAGTTAACAGTTCTACAGTCATTAGAGGTGGAATCAATATCACAAATAGTTCAAAATTACAAAAGTCAAGAGATACATCGGCACCAATCACATCTATAAGCGTAAACCGCGCATTAATATTCTCCACAATTATCACAGATGATTTCAAAGAAGATTGCACCCAAATGCACACATTTTCAGAGTTGAGAGCACTGGCGTTTTGATAGCGAACACTGAGGCACTGCTGCCGTCCGTCACCAGGACAATGAGGATCCAGAGCAGCGCTTACCGCCCTTGTGAAGCAATTTGGCTGGCAGGTACGGTGAACTAATTGGGCTGGCGAGGTTAACGAGGTGGAGCCGATACAATGCTGGCCACTCCATTTAGAGTGACAATGCGAAGGTGCTCATTGCTCTGGGCTAAGTTTTTCACCGCAAGCTCTTCTTTCAGCTGCTTCGCTTTCAGCCGTCGATGTTCGGTCTGATCTGGGTAGATCGAGATCTGGGTAGATCGAGATCTGCTTCATAAGCGTAGAGGTATTTGGAGACTTTTTCAGGCGTAAGTGACTTCGTATGAGGGATGGGACACTAGCAGCAGACGATAAAATTAGCTTGATAGGCTATCCGAGGCTATCCGAGTATTTACCTAGTCGGAAGTTGCTAATAAACTCTACATTTTCACTGATCTGATTCTCATGACAACATGGTCATCCTGCTTTCTCAGATCGGATTCCTTGAGGCGAGATTCAGGAACTCCGAACACAATGGAATTCTGTCTCCGAGACAAACGATCATCAACCTCCGATAGACGTTGGTCAAGTGCTGATCCACTCAGGTTCGAAGCTTGGGATGTGTTGACTAAGGATAGCTGGTCTTTTAGCTCATCAACTGCTGCAAGGGCTGAGTCAGCACGTTCCAATGCAGGTTCAGTGTTCTTATTGGACTCAGTCTCGATGACAGTGACTCTGGATTCCAATTTACGTAAATCGTGTCGGAACAGATCGTTGTTTGTATCCATGGCCGTCTGGAGAGTTGTCATGGTCTGCCTGACATCATTGAGGTCTCGAGAAACCTCAGTACGGAAATGAAAGATAGACTACATGACGGATTGAAGCTGTTGTTTGAAATTTCATAGCGATTGATTCATTATTTTTTGAATTTGATGTACACCACATCCGAAAAAGTCATGTTTCGTGAAACGCGTTTAAAGATGAAATATCCGTATGAAATAAATATTCTTTTTTGTACTTCCATAGAATCGTCAATACCAGGTTTATACAATGAAGGGCCATCAGCGATGATGTCCAGAGCATCTTTGTTACTGTTGTCTTCGCAAAACTCTGGCTTCTTTACTCTCTTTTTCAGCTTTTCAATTCACCTCGTTACTTCGATGATTGCATCTCCGTCAATTTTACTCGCATGGAGTGGAATTTTAATCTTCAAGATATATACAATCGAATTAGGCAATGATAAATTTTTTCAAAAATCATGAAAAATGCCATACCCCCCCCCCCCTCTTTAACGGACTTAATCGCATGCAAAACCAAAAATTTCTTACAACTATTGCAAATCTATAATTGACGTGTATCTCAGACAAACTAACAGCAAGAAGGATCAGCCATTGAGTGGCGATGAGGTGGAACCGCCGTTTCCGTTTATGTCGCTCCGCGATTTTATATTGGCAATATTCTCATTCTTGATTACTACCAATTCTCATTGGACCCAATCTCGCCCATGAGCGTGAGACACAACCTTATACCATGTGTAACTTTATTTGTGGAGAACCTCCCGTCCCCCACAGTAAAATTTACTTCCCAATACAAGTGAAATTTTAAAAAATATTGATTTAGCCAATTTTAAAATAATTTAATAATTAGCGGATGCAAATGAGAGGATCGGATTATAGCGCGCAGTGATAAGTGGAAAAAATCGAAGAATTAACTGCACTGCTTTAAAGTCATACCGAAAAACATTTGAAAACAGTTCTGTGTCCGTTTAGGCTTATACTTTTAACTCACTCGGACCTATACAACTCGCGCTCTAATTTATCCACCTTGCACTTGGATTTATACTACAGAGCGCACTCAGATTTATACTCCATTTTACACTCCAACTAATTTTCAGACTTATACTCGAATTCGTAATTAAACTAATATTCTAACTTACACTCGGACTTATATTCGTACTCATACCCGAACATATACTTTACTTCACGCTCGTACTGAGTACATGGCTTCAACGCAGTGCAGTTATTCATTCTTCGATTTTTCCCAATTACCACTGCGCGCTATAAGCCGATCCTGTCATTTGCATCCGTTTATTATTCAATTATTGTAAAATTGGCTGAATAAGGATTTTGTTCATTTTCGTCATATTAATAAGTTCATTTTACAGTGTAGGATGGGAGGTTTTCTACTAATAAAGTTATACCCTGTATATCGTATCTATCCGTAATATCTAATCCGTTTGCCTTCTTCTTTGATACCTAATAAAGAAATGTATAATAAATTAATTAATTTTAATCTGTTCATCTCGCATTTTGATTGATACATTACATCTTTAGCCTTTTTTTCTCGTTTGTCCTTTTATTATCAGGCTCGATATCCTTCAGCCGGGAAACACGATAATTGTCGTTGCAGCAAAATTGAAGTAACATGGTTTCTCATTATCCGTTCATCATAATATGCCTGTCTACTTGGGTCTTCACCGTAATACAGTAATGTTGCGAAATATACAGCGAACACTCCACAAGAAATTATATCCGGCTGTTGTTGAACTTGATGAAAGATATATTTGATCGCGAATGGATATAACGTCTTCAAATAGTCCATTTGATCTTCATGTAACTATTTCGAATTCATACTGTCGTAAATATGTACATTTCCATTTCCATCATATTTCGAACAAATCCAATGACCTACCGGCGGTTTTTCACCAGCTTTATTTCCTCCGACTTTCGCACTATAACCTATCTGAATATTATTTGCATTGTTAGGAATTGGTTGGAGATTTCGTAAGAAGTACTGGACAAAAGCAGTATCCTGGGCGAAATTGAATATGCCGCGAGCATCTGATGATTTGTTTAGTATTTCTTGGAAAAAATTTATGTGACTACATGTTAACTCGCAATCTACTCTCGCTGCATTTCTACATATTTGTATGGGCGGAGCGTACTGATAATCATCGTTCCGATCGGCTCTGACAGAGGAAACATGGTTATAATTATTTCTGTGAGTGTTTTCATCCTCGATTATTATACAAGCATCTGCTTCAAGATTTCTTGATTGGGGGTTCTTCCTATCATGACGATCAACATTTATTACTTGATTTTTTTTTTTGGTTAGACTTCATTATTTGAACATCTTTCATATCAATATTGTCCATATATTCTGACTGTGTTTTGGTGGGCGGTTCTTCTTGAAGAAGGGCATAGATTGGTTTATGGTAACTCAAATAAGTTGCATAAACCCCAGCAACAAGATCATCAAAATTTGTGAAAATTACGTCAATTTGTGTATTCAAATTGGTTGTTACACTATCTGTTGGCAACTTCGATTGCAACTGATACGTCTTCAAATGATTTACCAAATAGTTGTTTGGATCGCTATTACTATTGTAGACATTGTAATTGAAGTCTCCCATGATAACTTTTTTACTCCCATTGGGAATGTGATTGATCACTTTTTCTATACTTTTTGTGAACATTGTTCGTGTCGTTTTCGGGGCTTTATAGCGGGATATCAAATAATATTCCGCTATTTTTAGAACAAGTAATTGCACGTTCGCTGATGAACTGAATTCACATACGTCTATTACATTTTCAATTTCCAGGTGGTTTTTAACATAGCAAATCAATCCACGACTAGTCTTATCATAATTGGAACGGAACGCAATTTGATAATTTTCAATATCCAATTCATCCTTCGGTTTGGTTAATGTTTCACTAAAAATCAGTACATCTCCACGTTGATACCACAGATCTTCGGTAATATGGCTCAATTTATTTTGTAGGGTGCCAACATTTTGATAAATGAATTTTAATCCGTTTCCGTGCTCCAAATTATCATAAGATAATTGTAACTGTCTGGTATTCCTTAGACGAAACAATTCACTCAAAACCGGAGTTGTGTTACTTACAGCCAGCTTATTTACTGCAGGGACTTGGAACTTTCCTAAAATGTACAAGCCATTCAATTTCGTCACTCTGCTTAACGCGACGTGCAGCAATTGCGTGGAACGTCTTTCTTGCTTCGTAAAATCTAAATATACTTCATTGTATGTTTGGCCTTGGCTTTTATGCATTGTTATAGCTTCAACCGGGGTGATGGAGAATTTCTTTCGAATGAGTTGATATTTTTGACTATCCGCCATATCAGCACGAATTGAAGCTTTCTCGATCGGCGTCAATCTTTTGTCAATATTCTTGCTTTCCATATAATCGTGAAAACGCGTTCTTGCTTTCAAATCACCTCTTGGAAGTTCGAAATCTAACCATAGAATTGAAGGTATTTTCGGATTCTCCTTGAATGTTATGAATTTCAACATCCCACATGCTCCATTCACTAGCCCATCTTCTACATCGATATTATTAATCATCATATATTTGATGTCTATTTTCAGTGAGATCTTGTCTGGTAATTCATACGAATTTTTGTCACGCCCAATCATTTTTTTTGAGAAATGTTTTGGCCCCCTTACCTACATTTTTTGCAAATGTATTTTCTGCATGGGATATAATTAATTCACTGGTACACTTGGCAATCTTTTTGGCATTATAATTTTCCACATTTTTATTAGTGCCGTATAATCTCATCGCTGTAGTAGGCACATGACTGTTATGCGATATTTCTCTCGATTGAATCAACTTGATGTCATCTTCTGTCATTTTACTACTTGCTAGATTATTCAATGCATTTATAAACTCACCATCATTTTTTTGACGCATTATCTCGATCAATTCATAGAATTGAAAGTTATCCCATAAAGGATTTACGTCTATGAAAGCAGCCATTTGATTACTCCTGGAGACTTGATATACAGGCTTATCTTTAACAGGAGATAATTGATTCAAATCTCCTACTGTTATTACTGAGATACCTCCAAAAGGTTCATTGATACCCTTTATTTGCGTCAATCGCGCATCAACATGACCAAGTATCTTTGAGCCTACCATTGAAATTTCATCAATGATTAATAGTTGCAACTTGGATAATTTCTGTCGAATATTATTCGCTAAGTCACTAGACAATTCTGATATCTGTACGCCATATTGATTGCATGGTAATACAAATGCAGAATGTAATGTGACTCCGTTGATGAGAAACGCTGCTTTTCCTGATGGGGCGCAAAGCAATACTATAATTTTATCTAAATTTCCACCGGGCAAGTTATCAAAATAGTTAGTTATCAGTTGATACAGTGTGCTGATCACTGTACTCTTTCCTACACCCGCTGAGCCGCTGAGGAAGATTTTGATGGGTATTTGACCAGTTTTATTCTCTCTTCAAGATACGTCAATTCTTGAACTGAGGTCGGAATTTTCTTATATGCCGATCTTTTGCATGCTTGGCAAATAAATCCTGACGCAAAGTTATTCAATTGATTTAAAAATTCTTCTCCGCCGGCTTTTACAATTCTTGTTTCATTCAATTTCACAATTGAATTCTTGAAAAAGATGCCTTCGCAACAATCACATATGTATGACGGTGTTTCTGCGCGATACTCAATGAATTTCAGCATTAGCTTTGCCTTTGGATCATCTTTTATTTTTATAAATTTATTGTAAAGATTATCTCTCCACTGAAATGCATTCATTTCTCTCTTCTCCCGTTTTGCTTTTGCCCGTCCTTTTGACTCTTCAGATTGAATCCGTGCATTTTGTCTTCTATGTTTCATCCTGTGTTTATTTTTCAATCTTTCCTGCTTCCAATATTTCTTGAGTTTTCTGAGAATCTTCATATCTTTAGCATTTTGTTCATTAGCGCGCATCTTATAACATTGAATTCTTTGCAATTTATTATTGCGTTGTATATTTCTTTGCATCTCATTAGTTGTGTAAACTAAGCTCATCCTCAACATTCGATTACGTACGATATTCATACTTTTTTCTTTGCCTCTATACATTGGATCCTGCCTCAGAACTCGGTTTCTTTGTATATTCTTAGCAATTTCCTCCTTAATATACTGTTGCCTCTACCTCAGAATCCTGGTTCTTACAATATTTCTTACGCATTCACTGATGATATGATATTTTGTTTGTTCTGTCTAATTTTTTTCATCCTCGTTGCATTTTTTTCCTTTTGCTTGTATTCTGTCTTTTTCCTTATGTATTCATCCCTTTTCTGTTTTTTCTTTTTCGTCTTCTTTCCGCGCAGGATTTCTTCTCTTCTTATTTTTTTTATCGTTTTGTACTTCCATTGCTTCTCTCATTCTTCTCAGTTTTTGCATTATCACTCTATTTTTCTGTCTTTCAAACTCTTGATGCTCTGGATTAAATCTTAATCGTTGCATGCATATCCTCTGGCGATCCTTGTATTTGTTTTGAGTTGAACTCAATTGGGGCCTTTTTTTTCTCAGACAACTTTGCAGTCTCCACCTCTTTAACCGCCATTTTCAACTTTTTTTTTTCATCACCCTTTTTTTTTTTCATTTTTGCACGCAATGTTTTTGACGACTGGCGTTTTGATCTCATAATGATATGGAGTACTATGTAGCAATGAGGTACTTTTCGAGTTTATGAGTCTGAAATTCCTTCTGCCACCTTCTACAGAGTCTTTGTTATTGATATTGGGAATATTTTATCGCCTTCATAAGACAGTTTTGATATTAGTCTGAAAATTTAATTGCCTTTGTTAGACGAATATTTTACAACAATATAAACATTTTGATCGTATCAGCAGATCAGCAGACAGGTGTTCAACCATATATAATTTTCTTTTTCAAATTTTCACCGACATTTTCAATGCCATTATATTTTTTTAGATCGGACTAATAGTTCAAGAAAAATTCTCAAGAAAAACAATTTTTAACACGATATTTGAAAAAAACCAAAGGGATAATACTAACGTTTAAAAAAAAAATCACATAAACACGAAAAACTCTGGAAATTTCAATACGATCATGACAAATCCATTCTCAAATGAAAGCTAAGATCACATTCCATCTATTGCATACCTGAGAAATTTTGTAAGTTAAAAATAACACAATTTATGAGTGAAAATGTGTTTTTCCCAAAAAAGATCATGAATTCATTAATTTTACATAAGAATAGATTCCCCAATAATAATTGCCGGAGAGTTCATGATTGCGACTCGGACTTTGACTGCACATTCGACTTGTACATTGACGATGACTCGGACATTGACACTGACTTGAATTTAACTATGATTCTAATTGCAACAGCGACTTGAACTCTGACTTGGATATCATCTGCGCTGTCGACATTGACTCTTACTCGGACTGTGATTGCACTTTTCACTTGGACACTGATTGTAACTCGGACTGATTGCAATTCAATTTATTTACATTTCAACATTTATTGAAGTCCGAGTCGCAGTCAGTGTCTAACTTAAGTTCAATCAGCTTTTTTATAAAATCAACTCTCTGACCCTGCCAATAACTAAATCGATGAGAATTTTATTCCATTTCCAATGCAATTTGATTGGTCACCATCGCACCAGTAATTCGAGAGATATTTTTTAAAAACACATTTTTAAAACAATATGTGAAAAACCAGAATGATAATCCTTCAGTTTTTTCAACAAATCACATAAACACGTATAACTCCAAAACTATGAGTCCGATCATCACAAATCTAGTCCGTAATGAAAGCTGAGATCATTTTCCATCGATTAAATACCTGATATTTTTTTTTTAATAAAAAATACACAAGTTACGAGTGAAAATGTGTTTTCCACAAAATAACTCATAACTCTCTCAATTGTTAATAAAAAGAAATTTCTTATTTTTTTTGTTCATTTCTAAATATAAATGACCCTCGATTAATGGATAATTGTCATTTACCTGTTATTCCAGGTATTCCTTCTGCGTGTTTGATGCACCTTCAAATCATCAACAAAGTCACTGGGACGGGGGTGTACTAGTGTGGGAAAGATATTTTGAAATTTCCCATAAATTTATAATTTATCTGTGAGAAATGAAAAATCATGACAAATAATTAATAAAGGGGCAATCACCTAATTAATTTACTTACTTCTTTCGATTCCTCACAGAGCTGTCACTTTCAGCAATCGGCACATGAGTTTGTTTATTGTGAAGTTGTATCATTTATACAACAAAATGTGCGTTTATGAGCATAACAAGAACACCCATGATTCCAAATTCCGGGTATTCAATTAATTATATATACGATATTCAGTATTTAATTAATTGCATACACAAAAATAATCGGCACATTATTGTGAACGTCCTTAACTCTTAATGAAATTCACTAACTATAAAAAAAAATATATTTGCACAATATTTTCATTTAAATTCATTTATGTGCACGATATTTGGACGAAACATTTTTTCTTATAGTGTACAATTTTTTGTACACCATTTATAATATGTGCACAGAGCAAAAGGACACTGTGTACATTTTTAATAAAAAATTATTGACGTTTGTGCTCGAATTTCATGTGTACAATAAAATTTTATTGTGCACATTCTATTCGACTTTACCTTTTATGTAAAAACGTAAATGTGGACGATCCTTATGGTTATAACTCGTATTTTACCGTAAAAAATTGCATAATGAGGATCTAATATTTAAGTTATTGGTTCGACCCATCAAGAGTCACACCCGCCTGTTCATTTATAATTTGCATAATTTTGCGTTGCAATATTTTAATAACCGCTGAGTTAATATCAGTCAAATTTTTGTCAAGCATGTATTGCACAGAGATGTATCGAATGCCTTGAAAAGATATTAAATTTCATCGTTTTCCTATAAAAAATAGCAAAAATTAGAAAAAAAAAGTCAGTTTTTAGGATTCTTTCACAAGTTTTAATTAAATAACTTCAAAACTGCAAATGCGATTGAGTTGAAACTTTTTTCAGACCTGAACACCATTAAGACGCGTCGACGAAAAAAAAAAGTTGAATCGCGCCATTTGTTTTTGAGAAACCGTTCGATAAAAATTTGCGATTCTTACAATTTTTTTCTAAATAACTTTGAAACCGCACGGGCGATAGGGTTCAAACTCCTTTCAGATCTGGCCACCACTAAGACGCGTCTATGAAAAAAAAAAAGTTGAATCGCTTCATTCGTTTTTGAGAAACCGTTCGATAAAGTTTTGTCACACACATACACACACACACGAACAATTTCTTAAAAACGTCTGAAAATGACTCTGGCACACATGAAACGTGTTTATATCATGCCAATTTCAATTTTCATTTTCGACATGATTACAATAACTTCCCTCGTCGGGAAGTTAAAAATGGACATTCAATGTGACATTTTTCAATATAGGTTAGAACATATCGCGAGTTGAACTAGAATATACTTGGCGATTGCATATGTCGACAATTGCGGAAATGATGTCAAAGAGCGTGATAATTAAGAAAGTACAGAGGTAGGAAGGGTAAATACGTGGACGAATCCCAGTTGAATATTTGCATGAGGCTTCAAAATCAAACTGAATCGATAGCGTGCCGTCATTATTAGTTGCCAGTTCAATTATTGATATTACTGTTGGGTATGCTCATCACCATGGTTGCGTTCTTATGCTGTGCTGGAATACCAAATCGGGAAGTTTTGTTTGTGCCCCGTATAGGGTGCACACATATGCACACCAGTAGTTGAAATATAAAACTCTTGAAATTCCGGAAATTTTGGAAAATTTAAATTTTTTGGGAATTTTGTAAAATTTGAAATTTTGGGAATTGGAAGGTTTGGAGATTCTAAAAATTTTGAGAATTTTGGAAAATTCGAGAATTTTTGGATTTTTTAGAAATATTGGAAATTTTAAAATTTTGAACATTTTGAAATTTCTGGAATTTATGAAATTTGGAAACGTTTGATATTCAAAAGGGTTGGAATTTGCAATTTTTAAAATTCGACATTGGGGAAATTTGAAATGGCTCAAATTCGAAATTTTTGAAAAATTCGTCATTTGAGAATTTTGAAAATTTGAAATGTTGAAATTTTGAAATTTTTGAAATTCTATAACTTTGGAAATCGAAATTCTTAAAAAGTGAAATTGCCGAAGTTTGGAATGGTTCATAGTCCTTACGCCCATGCCCATCCTGTGTAAGTTTCGGGTTTCGCGGGATATTTTGGGTGGAACCTATATTTTTTGGGTCGCGGAGTCCAAGTATGTCGGTTATTTTTTTTTTAATTCGGCGTTTAATTATTATTAAGAAATTTCAAGTTAATGTTCAGAATTTAATAAGTAATTTTTTTTGTTCTGTATAAATGTTTTGTATCTTCCATAAAATTCGAGATATGACTAGTAGAAGGGTTGCGCGACCCGGCGCAGCGCTCCAAGCCCCGCGCGGTTGGGGAACCAACCCACATGCTTAGTGGTTTTGCGCCGCAAGTTGGCACTGGTGCCCTACCAAATGGCCAAATAACTCGGCATACGTTTTACATTGAGTTTCTACCCCCTGATCTTAAGCACGTGGGGGAGGGTGATTAGTTTTTCATGGCGTGCCTGGAACTAGGGTTTTTCGATACACCGAAATATATCGATACTCTGCAGTGAATCGAATCGAAGAGTTCAGTATCGATCCGCTAAAGTATCGATCTACAAAAGGTCGATCCGCTAATGCGGCCAATGACTTTTTTTTTTAATTATCGTAGTGTATAATTTCTTCTTAAGATCTACTTTATTTACATTCTTTCAAAAATGCGCGCCAAAATACTATGATTCCGCATGGCGCAGTTGAGTAAGGTGCCAATAAATGAAAATCAAAAAATGATTCTGGCACACATGAAACGTGTTTATATTATGCCAATTTCAATTTTCATTTTCGACATGATTACAATAACTTCCGCCATCGGGAAGTTAATAAAAATAGGGTTGCAATTTCTTTTGCCCTTCCCAACAGACAGTAAAAGTTGATTTTTCGTACCGATATACGTTTGTGTGTACTATATATATATATGTGAAGCTGTATTTAATCAAGACACATTTCCGCTCATTTTGGAGGGCGCCGCGGAAATGCGGCGGAAAACTTTGTGGCATCAATGCTCAGCGAAGAATGAGTGGAATAGTCTGATAAAAACCTTCACATAATGCTTATTTTTATGAAAACCGTATGAGACGAGTTGAGGATCGTCCAACATTGATTAATGTTTTTAGAAATTATTTAAAAATACGAAGTGATGTCCTGCGTGACAGAATCTATGTGGACTATGTGCAATCAAAGCACCTTCATGTAACTTCAAATTTTAGCAGAAATCGGTCATTGCTTCGCTTTTCAACGAAATAGTTCGGTTTTTTTGTGGTTTTTCGAGCATGCGTTGATTTAGAGATTTGTCATTTTGTAGAAAAATTATCTGCAGGTTTTCTAGAACTAATATTATTTATTCAGTCCTTTACTGAGCAAAGTTTGCTCAATACATCTATATAAATTCTTTGGTCGAACACTTCAAAAGCTATATCTCCATTGAGACTTATTTCAACACAGCCTAAATGAGATAGAGAAGTCTGCTTTGCAGATATACGGAACAGAGAATGGAAAAATCCTGGAACAGTTACTAGGAAATCCGGAGACAAAGATGAGATGCAATCGGACCACGATGGCGTATTAAACTGAGATTGAAAAAAAAACCGCCCAACTGATAGCTGTCGGCTTCATTGAAAGCTATCTTCTCGCACTTTGAAAAGACTTCAGTATCACTAAAGTTTCGAAACAATTACAGGCGACTCTAGACAAAACGCTCGCGCTACAGTGAAGAGGATAAAATTAACATTCCTTCAAACGCCACTCTGTGGAGTCGAGAGATTTAAGAAAAAGAAGCATCGACAGGTGCTTTGCACTGAGACGATTACGCTTTTTGGTAACAACACTGGAAGCTCGTGAAAACAGTCGTTCGCATGGGGCCGATGACCTCTACGCGTGTTTGGTTCTATCTTTGAGGTTTCCAGATCTTTTTTTGTGGATTACAGATTTTAATAATATATCGAGCATTGGTTACTCATTCAAAATTAGCTCACACTTGATAATGTTTTTATTAAAGAAGCTCTGTACACACAAACGAAGTCCATCAAGGCTCATATGCATTGATACAATTTGTCCACATTCGTTGGGAATCTCGTTGTCTTTCACCAGTTCCCAGAAAAGGCCTCTGCAGCTGCCTTACGGTCTGAAGCAAGATTAAGTTTCAATAAAATCAACTAGAGGTTATCAATATCTTGACAAAATTACTCACTCGTCAATTCGCAATATTTTCGATAATTCATTCCTGTTACTAGGTAAGGATCACCTTGATTGAGAGCGAAGAATAAATTGAATTCTCTTTCAGAGTTGCGTTCTGGAAAATTTCGAAATATTTTTTGCAAGTCAGCTCAAGAATATATCATTAATTATATATAAATGGAAATTGAAACGTGATGAGTTGAATTTTCAAGCCCGCCATATAAACTTCTGAGGTTATGCCGGTTGCAAAAACAATGCATATGAATGAAATATATAATTTTTCTATGAATTCGAATATTCCTATATGCAAATTTACCCATGGTTTCTTTATACTCATCCATAATGGTTCAATGACAATCATAAATAACTACTTACTTGCTTTTTCACTCCATTTTTTCCGTAAAACATTTAACTACAACCGGCTACAGAATATGTAATGCATATTATGTATGAAATAGTTTTAACATGCCTCGACGTGTTTCATTCCTAGATGGCCGTAAGCAACAAATAAATTATGCGAGAAAATTCGAGATACATAGGTAATTTGCACAATAACGTGATAAATTAATTAAACAATAATTGAACTCGGTGGATTTTTTTCAAAATAACTGCCTGTATTGTACAAAAACATTAAATGAGTCATTGCTGTTTTTTTATTAGTTATATAATCTTTTACAGCAGCTTCATTCAGTCCTTGTCACCTCGATTTGCTCACTGCAAAATAAAAAAAATGAGAAATTAATGGTAGCGAAAAACAGAAAGACCTGATTAGTGAATGAACTTCACAAAATCACTTACTAAGAAATCCCATCTGACAACCTTACGAAAAATTCAATCTTCGAATCCGTGTTGGTAAGCCGATTTTTGCTCACCAACGCACGAACGATTGTTTCCACATAACCCTGCTCTTATGAAACCATATTAGAAGTTCGTCTCATGAATATATTTCTTCGCATGAATTTTAGAACTTGAATACATACTCATTAAACGTAAATAAGCGTTGAGATTCAACCCATCAACACGAAATGGATCTTGCCAATTAATTTGTAGATAAATCAAGAATAACCTCCTCGAACTTTGGGCATCCTCTGTAAAATCAAAAAACATGTCAAGTACTTTTAAATTAAATGTAATGTATCAAAAGACCTGTGTCGAACATTTACCAGTAATTGTGAGTCCATCCATTCTGTTGAATTCGGAGTTTGTAGAATGAAAATGATGATTTTTTGCGTGGGAAACCCACTGATGGAACATGGAACGATGGAATGATGGTCTATGCATTCCCGCTAAAATGTACTAAACATGGCAGAGTGTCTAGGGACTCTAAGACCAAGTATACAGTTGGCCGACAAAAAAGAATTTTTAACTAAATTAACATTCAAACCTGCTTGTAGTTGGTTAGCAAGTCCTTGTACATTGGTTTTTAACGTTTGAGAGTTAATGAATGATTTTGAGTTAATTAATTAAAAAAATGCGTGAAGCTAGCCGACAATTTTCTGAAAAATCAATCGATTTTTTTTTTTGAATCGATCGCAAATTGTTTGTACATTCCGAATCTATGCTGATTATTGTTGGAGAGTTGATAGTTTATTTATATATAGTATATAATAGATAACAGTTTATCAATCCACAATTTTCAATTGGGCTTTGGCAATTTTCATTGGAAAATTTCCAATTGGCAATGGATCATTTTCAATTGGCAGTTTTTAATGCCCAATTTATGTTTTTCAATTGTCAATCGCGACTATTTCCAATTGGCAATTGTCGATTGGCAATTGTAAATCCCCAATTTTTATTTGACAACTCTCAATTTTAAACTGTCAATCCCCATTTTCCGATTGGCAATTGACAATTTTCAATCCGCAATTTTTCTTTGTCTATTGTCAATCCACAATTTCCAATTGGCAATCGGCAATTTTTAAAGGGTAATCCACAAGTTTCAATTGACAATTCACAATTTTTAATAGACAAATTGACAATTGACAAATTGACAAATTGACAATTGACAAATTGACAATTGACAAATTGACAATTGACAAATTGACAATTGACAAATTGACAATTGACAAATTGACAATTGACAAATTGACCAATTGACCAATTGACAATAGACAATTGACAAATTGACAATTGACAATTGACAATTGACAATTGACAATTGACAAATTGACAAATTGACAAATTGACAAATTGACAATTGACAAATTGACAATTGACAAATTGACAATTGACAAATTGACAATTGACAAACTGACAAATTGACAAATTGACAATTGACAAATTGACAATTGACAAATTGACAGTTGACAAATTGACAAATTGACAAATTGACAAATTGACAAATTGACAAATTGACAAATTGACAAAATGACAATTTGACAATTGACAAAATGACAATTTGACAATTGACAAATCGACAATTGACAAATTGACACTTGACAGATTGACAATTGACAAATTGGCAATCAAAAATTGCCAATTGAATGATGCCAATTCCCAATTGGAAATTATGGATTGACAATTGAAAAATATAAATTGGGGATTGAAAACTGCGGATTGAAAATTGCCGATTGAAAATTGCCAATTGCCAATTGAAAAATGGCCAATTGAACATTGCCAATTGAAAATTGCCAATTTAAAAATGGCCAATTGAAAATTGTCAATTGAAAAATGGCCAATTGAAAAATGGCCAATTGAAAATTCCCCATTGAAAATTGCCAATTGTATACAGGTGACTCAAAGCGTACCTGGTTACCCAAGTAAACAACATACCTTCGATTTTCACGCGTGAAATACCACTTGTTTCATGAAAAATTCATTCGTGTTATCTGAGCCATTCTTCATTATTGCGTATTACATATTGTTGATGTAAAATTTTTTTAGTGATAAAAAAATTTGTGTATTGGTTTCCGGTGAAAAAGTATCGATACCATCCCAAAAGTATCGATACACTCAAGGTATCGGGTGTAAAAGTATCGATACAAAAAATCGAAAATCGTCGAGTAAAATATCGATACCCGAAAGTATCGATCCTGTATCGGAAAACACTAGCCTGGAACTGTTTTTTCTAGTTGAGCACTAAAATGGTCTTCCTGACCAGAAAATGTATGTTTTTTTTACATTAAGTAATGTGTTAATTTTTAGATAATTAGAAGAATCGTGTCAGTAGTGCAGTGCAAGTGACTTAACGAAAAATCTGAAACGTAACTTCTTATTAACAAATTCAATTTGAAATTAACAATCTCCAACTTCCCGTTGTCGATTTGTAATTATCAATTAAGAATGATAAATTGACAATCAAACATTAGGAAAATGAAAAGGTAACAATAAAAAATTGCTAACTGGAAATGAACAATTAACAATCGAACATTGACAATTTAAATCGAAAATTAGAAAATTGATAATTTACCATGTCAAATTCACAATTAGAAATTGGCAATTACGATGATTTGACAATTAAGAATTCACAACTGAAAATTGAAGATTGAAAATTGTGACTCAGACCTTGGCAATTAAGAGTTATGAAAAAGAACGACTAAAAATTGAAAATTAAAAATCGACAATTGAGAATTTGACATTTGAATTTGGAATTTTTCTCAGAATTTTCCGTGCATGGTGATTGGACTTCACCACAATTGTTGAAAAAAAATTGTTTTCTGAAGATTTTCGCCGTAACAGTTAATTGTTCATGGCAGGAGAACACGTGAAAAGAATATTATTCCAACTTTTTGTTGGGTATGTTCAATTTTTTTTAAATGATGACTGAATGTTATTTCGACATCAAAAAACGTCATAAATTGCACTAAGTCAGTACTCTCGTTGCTTAGAGCAGTATTGATTGCTATCAACGATATGGAGAGTTTTACTCACAAGCAAAAGAAATATATAACAAATATGAACATGGAGGGCAACTTGGTCATACTTAAGAGTATAAATTAGTTAGTCGATGAATATCGTGGAAGTGCCAGTATCTGCACAAGGTGTATGGAGTTGGCAGTCCTAGGTACTGAAATCGGGTCTTCACCGGGCTCACAATTAGGTGCTTTTTTGGTGTTCAATCCATTTTTTTGGTGCTCGCAAAAAAACCATTAAAAATCGCGTTTTTCAAAATAGGAGCGTCGAGTTAGCAGCCCATCCCTTTTATGAAGCGAACAAAAAAAACTCCTGCGGAATACCGTCAATGTCCCAGTTACTGCACGGGTCCCAGATCGTAGACATTATTTAACCATTTTTCATTTTTTAAATGAAATGCCATTACAGCGTTGAATATTCAATTGCAGTTTGTTCATCTTACTGGAGAAAACCAAGAAAAACCACTAAAACCGCTTTGATTTTAATTAATAACAAGTTAGGGTCGACCATATGTTCGTCTACGAACTAGGCCTAGGGTGTGCAGGAACTGGGACTTTGACGGTAATGAGGTGCTATTTTGGTTTCAAATGCAGAAGAGAAAAAATTTTTTTCATGAATTTTTTTTTTATCATTGTCAATAATTTACTTTTAATAATAATTGGGAAAAGTCTAACTACATTACGTGGGTCGAATACTCGAATAAGGAGCTCTTCAATGGCGATTGTTGAAAATTTGGCGCTGTCCCATAATACCCTGAATCACTTACCCAGATGCCCTGAGTCAGTGGATTTTGCTATCAGGGACCAAATCAGGCATTTTCATGGGCCCGGGAGTCTCACTGAATTAGGTGCTCTCGAAAAAAGTCGATTCGAAATTTAGTGCTGTCCCATAATACCCTAAATCACCTTCCCTGCTGTCCTGAGTTAATGGATTTTGCTATCAGGGACCGAATCAGACACTTTAATGGGCTTAGGAGTCTCATAGAATTAGGTGCTCTCGGAAAAAGCGACTTTGGAATTTGGTGCTGTCCCATAATAGCCTGAGTAACCTTCCCTGCTGCCCTGAGGCAATGGATTTTGCTATCATGGACCGAATCAGGCACTTTAATGGGCTGAGGAGTCTCATCGAATCAGAGACTTTAATGGGCTTAGGAGGCTCACAGGATGTTATGGGACAGTACCAAATTCCAAAGTCGCTTTTTCCGAGAGCACCTAATTCTGTGAGACTCCTAAGCCCAGCAAAGTGCCTGATTCGGCCCCTGATAGCAAAATCCATTAACTCAGGGCAGCAGGGAAGGTGATTTAGGGTATTATGGAAGAGCATTAAATTCCAAAGTCGCTTTTTCCGAGAGCACCTAATTCAGTGAGACTCCCGGGCCCATGAAAATGCCTGATTCGGTCCCTGATAGCAAAATCTATTGACTCAGGGCAGCAGGGAAGGTGACTCAGGGTATTATGGGACAGCACCAATTTCCAAAATCGCTTTTTCCGAGAGCACCTAATTCTGTTAGACTCCTAAGCCCATTAAAGTGCATGATTCGGTCCCTGATAGCAAAATCCATTGACTCAGGGCAGCAGGGAAGGTGACTCAGGGTATTATGGGACAGCACCAAATTCCAAAGTCGCTTATTCCGAGAGCACCTAATTCTGTGAGACTCCTAAGCCTAGCAAAGTGTCTGATTCGGCCCCTGATAGCAAAATCCATTAACTCAGGGCAGCAGGGAAGGTGATTTAGCGTATTATGGGACAGCATTAAATTCCAAAGTCGCTTTTTCCGAGAGCACCTAATTCAGTGAGACTCCCGGGCCCATGAAAATGCCTGATTCGGTCCCTGATAGCAAAATCTATCGACTCAGGGCAGCAGGGAAGGTGACTCAGGGTATTATGGGACAGCACCAAATTCCAAAGTCGCTTTTTCCGAGAGCACCTAATTCTGTGAGACTCCTAAGCCCATTAAAGTGCCTGATTCAGTCCCTGATAGCAAAATCCATTGACTCAGGGCAGCAGGGAAGGTGACTCAGAGTATTATGGGACAGCACCAAATTCCAAAGTCGCTTATTCCGAGAGCACCTAATTCTGTGAGACTCCTAAGCCCAGCAAAGTGTCTGATTCGGCCCCTGATAGCAAAATCCATTAACTCAGGGCAGCAGGGAAGGTGATTCAGGGTATTATGGGACAGCACCAAATTTTCAACAACCGCCATTAAAGAGCTCCTACTTCGAGTATTCGACCCACATCATTTAGTTGGAGTTTTGCCAATTATTATGAAAAGTAAATTAATGGCTTTTTTAGAAAAAAAAAAAATTTTCTCTTCTGCATTTGAAAGCACCAAAATAGTACCCAATTATTCCGCAAGAATTTTTTTTGTTTGCTTTATAAAAAGGATGGGCTGCTAACTCAACGCTCCTATTTTGAAACACGCGATTTTTAATGGTTTTTTTGCGAGCACCAAAAAATGGATTAAACACCAAAAAAAGCACCTAATTAAGAGCCCGGTGAACTTCACCGGGTGAAGACCCGATTTGAGTACCTAGGACCCCCAACTCGATACCCCTTGTGGAGATACTGGCACTTCCACGATATTCATCGACTAACTAATTTATACTCTTAAGTATGACCGAGTTGCCCTCCATGTTCATATTCGTTATATAAATTTTTTGCCTGAGTAAAGCTCTCCACATCTTTGATAGCAATCAATACTGCTCTAAGCAACGAGAGTACTGACTTAGTGCAATTTATGACGTTTTTTGACGTCGAAATAACATTCAGTCATTATTTTAAAAAAATTGAACATATCCAACAAAAAGTTAGAATAATATTCTTTTCACGTGTTCCACTACAGCAGCACGCTGGACTTGTGAGGTGGAGCCGGGGTTCGCATCAGCTCTAGAGAAATTGTGGTTCCCTCCTTTACATGCATAGGATTCAAGACGCTGGAGGAATGGCAGAAAAAAGCCGGACTAGCGCAAACTGTGTGGTGAATGTGTAGGGACTATGGACTTTGTGCAAGTGTTGTTTCTATGTTTATATCGTGAAGTTACAATAGTGAAAAAATATTATTATAACCGTGAAAGTATGTTTATAAAGCATAGTTAAATCTGTATGTAAAATTTGAAAATTTGTATGTATGTACGTATGTGTGTGGGTATGTATGTATGTTTGTAAGTATGCCAATGCAATCTTATCTGTATTGTGAGTGTGAACATACGTAGCGGGGAAATGTGCGAAAAGATGGTAACTTACTTCATTAGGTGTGAGAATATTATATGTAAGGGTGTGTATGTTGATTATCTGGGTTTTTTTTTTACTGGGAAGGGAACAAAATGTAGAAACCCAAGAGGGTATACATATGGATATAAATCTATCTATCCATCTTTTCACGTGTTCTCCTGCCATGAACAATTAATTGTTACGGCGAAAATCTTCAGAAAACATTTTTTTTAAACAATTGTGGTGAAGTTCAATCACCATGCATGAAAAATTCTGAGGCAAATTCCAAATTCAAAGGCAAATCCAAAATTCCAAAGGTGAAATGTTAACTCCACCATCTGCTAATCCAATCCAAAATCTCGAATCTCAAATCTCAAAATGCGAATTCTGAATCCCCCAATCCCAAATTCCAAATTTCAGATCATAAATCATAAATTTCAAACTTTATATTCCAATTGCAATTTGCAGCATCTAATGTCAATCACACATCCCGAATTCTAGCTATACTTTCAAAATGTAAAAACAACTAGGGAAGGGTATATTCAGAGTTCGGCATGTGCATTGAAAATTCTCAATTGTCGATTTTTAATTTTCAATTTTTAGTGGTTCTTTTTCATAACTCTTAATTGCCAAATTGTGAGTGACAATTTTCAATTTTCAATTTTCAGTGAATTCTTAACTGGCAAATCATCCTAATTGCCAATTTCTAATTGTGAATTTGAAATTGGAAATGATCAACTTTCTAATTTTCGATTTAGATTGTCAATGTTCGATTGTTAATTGTTCATTTTCAGTTAGCAATTTTTAATTGTTAACTTTTCATTTTCATAATGTTTGATTGTCAATTTATCATTCTTAATTGATAATTACAGAATCGACAACTGGGAATTGCAGATTGTTCATTTCAAATTGAATTCGTTAGTAAGAAGTTACATTTCATAACTTACATTAAACAGTTACATTAATGTAAGAAGTTACATTACAATAAACGGGGTGTGGGTTTCACCCTCTAGGGGTCGATAATTTGTTGAAAACATCACACCTTTCAGACCTGGAAACCACTGAAACGCGTCAATCGAAAAAAAGTCGATCCCTCGAGTGGTTCCGCCGGAAACGTTAAACAAAGTTTTCTGTTTACACACATACATACACAGACACGCACACACATACAGACACTTCTCTGAAATCACTTTAGGATGATGCAAAACGTGGAGAAACGTGAAAATTTTATCGATCTGGCACTTTTCATTTTCGGGCTCATTACAATAACTTCCCTAGATCGGGAAGTTAATAACAATTAACTATGGGTGTTAGGAAAAAAGTCATAAAATATCAAATGTTTATTTTTACGTGTGGAACAATTTTCATTGGACACTTTATTCCGTATCTCTAATTATTCTCGCGATTAAGGGATATCAGCAATCGATTTTGTTAATAACAATTAACTATGGGTGTTAGCGAAAATAGTCATAAAGTATTGAATGTGTATTTTTACCTGTGGAACAACTTCCATTTGACATATTCTTTCGTATCTCTATCCGTTCGTGCGATATAGCGATATAAACAATTGAATTGAACAATTAAAGGCATTGCTATTTTAGTTTACTATTCCTTTCAGACCTGGACACCATGGAGACGCGTCGATCAAAGAAAAAAAAACTTGAAATTGCCCCATTGGTTCTTGAGAAACCGTGAACACAAAATTTGTCCACATACAGACACACACTCACACACACACATACACGCTGGGAGAAACCTAACTCCCGAAACCAAGGGTGCCAAGGGTGGGCTCCCTATAACAGCCTATGAAGCAAACATGAACAGTGATGATAACACAATTGTATCCCACGCGTACAACCCCCAAAAGGGAAATTCCGCCGTCTGTTCCTACCAGGTGAAAGCCCTGATGGCCGGCGCTGGCTCCTCGGATTGTGGGAAGAGCCAACCATCACTTGATCGTCCCCGGGTGGCCCACTTGGCCCTTAATGCTACAAGTGGAACTGTACCTACTATGCAGAGCACATGGGACCTGTACGAGAATGATCTGGCAATGCTAGTGAATTCTCTCACAGATAAAAGCAGGGGACCCATCAATGAAGACATGCGAAAGCTGGCCAAGAAGATCCAAATGGCCGCAAAGCGAATAAGATCCATGACGGAGACAGGGGTAGGCAAAACACCCTTACCAGCAGTTGGATGGCTCACCCCTCCAGGTCCTAGATTGTCCCAGCTAAGCCTAGGGAGTAGACATAAGTCCATGGAAAAACCGAAGACATCTGAGGAGACCCCAACCCGACGGGACAAAAGAAAGGAGAGGACACCGCCTGATGAGACAACGGGCAAAAAGCTCAAAAGTGCCGACAATGAGACAGCAGCAACGTCGTCCAGAAATGTGGAGGAGCGCATAAAAAATCGAACCCGGTTAAAGGGGAACAGGGACATGGAAGAAGTATTGGATTCTGAAACAGAAGACGATGAAGGTGCTTGGGAGAAAGCCAAGAGACGGAGAAAAAAACAGGAGCCGTCCCAAAGTCTTTGTGGTGCTACGCAGACTAAACCTCGGTCGAAGAAGAAAGCAACAATCCGACCTGATGCGCTAATTATTCGGCCGACAGGGAAAGGTACGTACTCGGAAATATTGGGACGAATAAAGAAGGACCAAGGTGTTTATACGGCTAGCTCATGCGTGGAAAAAATCCGTAAAACAGCTTCCGGAGACGTTCTCCTAATCCTTGCGAGAGGAAAGAAGGACGAAGGTGTTGAGTTAGAGAAGGCGCTAGTTGGAGCCCTTCAAAACGAAGCCAAAGTGTTTAATAAGGGACCTCAAGAGGAACTCGAAATTAAAGACCACGACGACGTCGCTACGAAAGAAGACATACTCGATGCCCTGAGGAAAGCTGATGGCATAGATAGTGATATCTCATTGAGTGCCATCGAGTCTCTTCGCAAGGCATACAGAGGAACACAATCGGCGACGATAGTGGTACTCCTTGCCGCTACTGCAAGGAATATACTGAGTAAAGGTAGTAAAATACGAATAAGCCTGGTATATGCCCGCATCGTGGCAGTGGTAAGGCCCTTAAAGTGCTTCAAGTGTTGACACTACGAGCATCTTGCCGTTAATTGCAAGAGCCCCATTGACCGATCAGACCTGTGCTATAAATGCGGCGAAAAAGGGCACAAAAGCTCTGATTGTGAAGCTTCTCCGAAATGCGTTCTATGCGTAGAACTGGAGCCCACGAAAGACCATGCCCATCTAACTGGTAGCAACAAATGTCCAGTCTACCAGGGTGCACTCCAGAAGATCCGTACACAGTCATAGTGCGGGTGTTACAGGTGAACCTGGCTCACTGCGCCACAGCACACGATCTGCTGACGCAGACGGTTCAAGACCTGAAGATTGATGTTGCCGTCATTTCGGAACCTTACAGGAACCTATATACCCAAAACTGGGTAACCGATAGTAGCAATAAAGCCGCCATTTGGACCTGCGGTGCTCTGCCGTTTGAAGCATATAACGGTGACCAACAGTCTGGATTTGTTGTGGCCAAGGTAAATGGTATCTATCTGTATAGCTGCTATGCACCACCAAGTCTTTGTTATGAAGACTTCACAGCATTCCTAGATAGGCTCGTGGTGGATGCGAAACAGCACGTCCCAGTAGCAATCGCAGGAGATTTCAATTCCTGGGCAGTTGACTGAGGCAGCAAGGAGACCAATCAGCGAGGACGGGCTTTACTGGAAGCCATGTCGACTCTAGATGTCGTCCTATTGAACGATGGAAATGAACCGAGATTTCGCAGAGGACAAGCGAGCTCAATTATAGATCTCACCTTCGTCAGCAGTAGCCTGCTCAAAGGCAATTGTGCATGGGAGGTATCCGAGATTTATACTGCCAGCGATCATCGAGCGGTACTCTGGGATGTGTCAGTTGATTGGAGGTCCGCGCCCACATCGACCAAAACAAACGAAACCGGCTGGAATGTGAGAAAATTCGACACCACCAGTTTTCTTGCGGCATTAAAGATCGACTCAGTAGGTGGTAGAAATGCCACCGAAAAAGTGGATGGAGTCATGCAGAGAGTCACCGATGCCTGCGACGCGAGTATACCAAGGAAAGTCACTGGAAACCGACGGCCACCGGTGTATTGGTGGGGCTATGAAATAGCTATGCTTCGCAGGGAGAAGAACTTGGCAACGTGCAAGGAAGAAATCCAATTCCGAAAGCCTTCAACTGAAGTATGAAGCGGCTAAGCGTAAGCTCACCAAGGCCATAAAGCTTCGGAAACGAGACTGCTGGAACGAACTATTGGAGGAAGTGGAAAAGGATCCTTGGGGCAGACCGTACAAGGTGGTTATGACGCGACTCAAGAGCCAGCCGATGCCATCACCGACCTGTCCTACGCTTCTGGAAAGAATTGTCTCAGTCTTATTCCCCCAACAAACGAGTGTGGATGAAAAGCAGATGGAGGGCGCTAGCATCGACGGAATACCGCCGATTACAGCTGAGGAACTGTTGCAGGCCTGTAGTAGAGTGGACAACAACAAGGCCCCTGGTCTCGATGGTGTGCCAAATATTGCGTTGAAGGCCGCCATCAATGCAGCACCCGGAATGTTTCTCGAAGTGTATAATGCGTGCATCTAGAAAGGTATTTTCCCCAGCAGATGGAAACAACAAAGGCTCGTACTTCTCCCCAAGAGGAAAAAGCCACCGGACGAACCATCATCATATCGTCCACTCTGTATGCTGGATACGGCGGGCAAGATTCTGGAGCGCATAGTACACCAGAGAATTGAGGCAGCGGTAGAACCCCTGTTGGCCGACCGTCAATATGGTTTCAGGCGTCGACGATCTACGTTGGATGCTATTGACCTCGTGGTGAGAACAGCGAAGAGAGCGAGCATCGTTGAAAAACATCTATTCACGCTTCAGCTCATTTTCGATAACGTTTTTAACAAGATACGGAAATAGATGGACTCGATTGGTCTACAACTTGCAGAGCATAAGACTGAGGCACTACTCATCACAAGCCGAAAGAAATTGGAGACAATCACGCTGCAAGTCGGCGAGCACAAAATAACTTCCCAGCCCTATGTACGGTACCTAGGAATTATGATTGATGCCCGACTCAGTTTTAGACAACAAGCCCAACATGCAAGCAGTAAGGCGGCTGCAGTGAGGACTGCCCTTGCAAGACTCATGCCGAACATTGGAGGGCCAAAACAGAGGAGAAGACTCTTGTTATCATCAGTTGTCACATCGGTATTAACATATGGTATCCCCATATGGACAGATGCCCTACGAAGTCAAGCAGCACGACGGCAAGTTGTTCCAGTCTACAGGCTGAGTCCCCTGAGGGTGGCTGGCGCATACCGGACAGTATCCAACGAAGCAGTGTGCGTCATTGCTGGGATGATACCTATCGAAGTTCTAGCGGAGGAGCGTAAGCGACTCTACACACGCAAAACATCAACTGAGCTGAGCCCAGTAGAACTGAGGAGAGAAGAACGTAAGCAGAGCATCCAGCGATGGCAGCTACAGTGGGACGCCTCGAGCAAAGGCCGGTGGACTCATTGACTTATTCCGGAGTTGAATGTTTGGCTTGACCGATCACATGGACAAGTCAATTACTACCTAATCCAGATGCACTCAGGACACGGCTGCTTTCGGGAATATCTTCACAAATTCAAGCATGAAGATTCTCCGGATTGCCCAAAGTGTCAGGGAATTCAGGAAAACGCGGAACATGTTCTCTTTGCATGTCTGCTTTTCGACGTCCAACGATCTATATGGGAAAATAGCGTAAGCAAACCCATTAATGTTGGAAATCTTGTGGAAGTTATGCTGTCATCAGAGGCAGCATGGAACGCGAGGAGCGATTTCGCAATGGAGGTTCTGCAGGAGCTGCGCCGCGAGGAGCAGCTTTGGAAAAATCCAGAGTAAATGGAGGATCTTCTTACCGCGAACGACCGGAAAGGATTCGCTACTGAGGAAGCCGCGGCTGTCGTCCCCCTATGCAACGAAGTATTGCTCCGCAGATGTTCCGTCGTGATTTTTGGATACTGGGATATAGAAGGTTGTCCTTCTGCTAGTGTAGGCCAAGGGGTGTTGTCCCTTGTTTTGTTTTTTTTCTGTATTTTGCACTTTTAATTTGTAAGTTTTTTTTTGGTTTGTTTTCAATCAAGATTTAAAAAAAAAGGGAGGAAAGAGAAAGAAGGAAGCGTGAGGAAGGAGGTTGGCTTCCTTCTTTGTCTTTTTTCTTAAAAAAACAAAAAAAAACAAACACACATACACGCACACACACACATACGAAGTCGGGGCTTTGGCCAGTATTTGTTTTGAGTCGGTGTCGTGCGGACGCATGTCTACCGCTCCCTACGAATTACAAATTAAAAATTTTAAATCGAGTAAAAGTTTTGGCACAAAAGTGTCAAATCTACAAAAACCTCAAAATTCCCTTGGCTCCCAAAAGGAAAGCCAAAACGAGTCCTCCGATGGAAGACCCAAAAAAAAACAAAAAAAACCGTCATGAAACGGTCAAACAGCGCGAGCTCTGAACCAGCCCGCCCCAACAATCCTCCGAACTCTTCTGATGGGCCTCAAGACGCTCAAAAAAAACCTCAGTGCCTCCAATCATCGTTGAAAACGACAAATTGGAGACCAAAAAGTTACTAAATTTTGTGCAAGTCAATGCCTCGGATAAAAACTTCAGGATGAAGTTTAATGGAAGTACCACGATCGTCCACCTACAAACGACCGAGGATTACAACAAAATCGCAAGTATCCTGAAAAGGCAAAACCTTAATTTTTTCACCTACGGCCTTAAAAGTGAAAGACCGAAGAAATTTATTTTGAATTTTGAAAGGGCTTCCCAGCAGTTTCTCGGAAGCCAAAATTCAAGCCGAATTATCAAATCACGCCATTAACGTACTTTCCGTTCGCCAGTTCGTGAAAGTAAATAAAGACGGAAATATTAAAGGAAACAGGCCTCTCCCGATCTTCGGACTAGCCCACACGGCCAGTTACAGAGAGTGTTCCATGCGCCTAAAATTCATGGAAACCCAAAAAAAACGAGCACAGTCGGCCAGGCCCAGCATAGCCCCATTGGAATTGCCCGCTACACCTCTCTTGCCTGCCGCACCTCACTCGGCCACGATCCAGAATCTGGAAAGGAACATCCAGTTCCTCCAGTCTCCTGCAGTCCCAGTGCAACTCCGAGTTCTACTGCCAACACGTCCAGGCCCACCTACGCTTCCTTCTTCCCGACTGTGGAAACCTCGAGAAGGAATCTTATCGCACCCACTGCTGAACCTAGGACCATCCCAATGGAAACACATGTTCCCGAATCTCATTCAAGTAGAACTAAAAACTATGTAATTACAGCGAAGCAAGTCCTTGACGAGCTAACAACCCTTAGAATCCCCGAAATCCTTTCAGAGCTTAAAGAGATGAGCTCTAAACTCCAAACAGCCCTTACACCATTTGATAGGATCACAATCATCGCATCCTATGTCCACCTGTTCTTACCCTCCTCAAACACACCTACGATTCCCCAGCAAACATAACCAACATATTAGCAATTAATATTTTTGCGCTCAAGCCTAATCTGGACGAGTTATTACACATAGTGCACAGAAATAACATCAAAATTTGTCTGATTTCAGAGACTAAGTTAAACAGCAAAACGAAGAAAATTAACTTCCCAGACTTCTCGCTGATCAGGGAAGACAGAACGGCCAAAGCAGGTGGTGGTGTTGCGGTGGCGATCCACAAAACCTTGTCACATAGAACTCTTCCGCATGATCTCCTGTCGCTCACCGAATACGTGGGAGTAGAGGTCCAAGTAAACAATAAAAAAACGAAGATCTACTCGATCTACAATCCACCGGATGTCTCAATAGATACAAACCTATTGAGGCACCTATTTTCCGATAGTACTCCAACAATTATTGTTGGAGACTTCAATGCGAAGGACACTGCTTGGACCTCTGCTAGGCCAAACGAATCAGGTAAGATTCTCTCAAATTTTTTGACGGAACAAAAAATTAATCTGCTCTTTCCAGACGTTCCCACACACTACCCTCATAATTCAAACACTCCTAGTACTATTGACCTTTTATTAACTAACAACATCTCTATCATTAAAAACTTCACCACACTTTCCGAATCCCCATCCGATCACCTACCATTGTTTTTCTCCCTATTTGGCCGACCGACCTCACCAGAATCATCAAAAATTTTAAACTACGCGAAAACCGACTGGAATAAATTCAAGGATACCTTAAATGATGAGATTTCTACACCAAACCCTACTTGTAACAACACTGAAGCAATAGATCAACACATAACACATTTCACCCAAGTCATTCAAACAGCCCTGGATTCCTCCACTCCCAAACGCTCAACCAAATCCACCCACACTCCTATCCCACCCGAAATAGCCTCATTAATAAAGCTAAAAAATTACATTAGGTCAAGATGGCAAAAAACCCGAAATCGCTACCTTAAATCCGAACTCAATCAGCTGATAAAAGAAATCAGACTTAAATTAACCGAATGGAAACAATCATCTTGGGACAACAAACTCAGAAACATAAACCTAAAAGATCACTCTATTTGGCGCGTAGCAAAATATTTTAATAATACCGGTAAACGAAAAATCCCCACACTAAAGACAAACAACACACTCCACACAGAAGACCACGACAAGGCGAATACACTCTGCATACACTATGCAGCAATACACGAAATATCGGCCTCCCGAGGCAACAAATCTTTTGAACAACAAGTCACAGGTCATGTGAGAAAAACTATCCTCAAAGCCCGCATCGAAACTCCCATTAAATCCCTGACAAATCCCCGTGAAATCTCTTCCGCTATCAAAAAATTAAAAAATAAATCTGCCCCGGGTGTGGATAATATTCCCAATATAGCACTAAAAAACCTCCCAATTAAAGCAATAAGTTTACTAACAAAGATATACAATGCATGCCTCCTCAGACAATATTTCCCGGAACTCTGGAAAGGAGCGGTGGTCATTCCGATTCTAAAGCCCGGTAAGCCCCCTTCGCATCCGGTGAGCTATAGGCCTATTAGCCTCCTACCGGTATTGGCTAAACTCTTTGAGCGAATAATTTTAGCTCGTCTCAAAAAACCCATAGAAGAGTTACAACTAATGCCTATCAATCAATTTGGTTTTCGATCAGAACACTCGACCTGCCACCAGCTGGTTAGAATTACGAATGATATAAAATCCGCGAAAGACCGGAAAGAAGATACCGTTCTTCTTCTCCTGGACAGCGAGAAGGCCTTTGATTCTGTTTGGCCCACAGGCCTTATATACAAACTCGAAGGATTAAATGTCCCTAAATATCTATGTAAAATTTTACTATCATATCTCTCAAATAGATATATCCGAGTTCGAGTCGAAACTTCGCTTTCGAATAAAATAGAAATTGTCGCGGGAGTCCCACAAGGGTCTATTCTCTCGCCTGTTTTATTCAACTTGTACATTGCTTCTGTTTTTAGTAGAATTCCGAGAAATGTATCCATTGCAGGCTATGCTGATGACATTGCCTTGTACTCAGCTAGCAAATCGATAAACAAAGCTATTAGAAGAATAGAAAATGCTGCTTCTCTCACAATCAGTGAATTAACGAAATGGAAAATTCAAGTGAATGCTGCTAAAACAGAAGCAATCTTATTTACTAGCTCCAAGGGCAAGTCGACCTTAACTATTCGTAGCGATAAGATCACACCAACCGACTCTGTAAAGTATTTAGGCTTACACATCGATTCCAAACTCCTGTGGAAAAAGCATATATCTGAAATCAAGGTCAAGACTAAAGTTATCCTAGTAAGATTATATAATTTGCTAAAATCACCCGCGCTCAGTCAATCCCTCAAACTTACTCTCTACAAAGGGTTAATTAGGCCCATTATCACCTATGGTTGTCCTGCCTGGCACAATGCAGCGAAAATGCACTTGAATCATCTTCAAGTGATTCAAAATAAATTCCTACGAATAATAGGAAATTTTAAAAGAAGAACGACTATTGTGGAAATACACGAAACGCTCGGCATGACAACCATAGGCGAATTTATCGATAGAATAAATGAGACATTTAAATTTAAGCTACAATCCCATCCTAATTCCCAGCTCCAAAACATCAATATTGACATAAAATCCAATTGGTCCCGCTGACCACCTGTTTTGTCCCACCTTTCCATATATCCTTTTCTCTCCCGCCCCTCATGCACCCATTACTTATAAGGTTTTTTAGAAGTCATTTTTCCTTATATCGAGTCATCATGTAAATAATCACAAATATCTGTAATAATGAAAAAATTAAGTTACACTTCTTTCAAATTAGATATAAAGCCAACGGCTGGTGATCTAGAACGTAGCACTTAAGATATTAATACTGTATATAGTATGTATATATGACAAATGTTAATAAACAATTTTCAAGTCAAGTCAAGTTTGGCGTAGTGGTAGAGTATCTGCCTACTACTCCGAAGGTCCTAGGTTCGCGCCCGGCCGCCGGAGAATATTTTTTCAAAATATTTTCTCATGGATTCCGACCGATGCAGGAACTTCCGTGTGTGCTATCGGCGGTACCCATAAAAAAAAGACCGCCCGGCCGAGCGGGAACCTAACCCGTCGCAGGGGGGGGGGGGGTGGGTTCCATCGTAGCACAGGGTTTTCTGGAGGTTTACCCTGTGTTTAGAAATACGATGGCCTAAAAATGGCGAAAGTCGGCCCCAGCCGCATGGGGGGTGTCCGGTACGCCCCCTGAAGGAATGCTTAACGGCCGCTACCGGGGGCGTACAAATGAGAGGGACGGAAAAAAAAACATACACGCACACACACACACACCAGCGTCAGGGCTTTTAAAAGTCCGCGCGTTAAAATTGCCAATTAAAAATTTCCAGTTAACCACAGTCAATTGCCAATTGAGAATTGTGAATTGACAATTTAAAATTGCCGATTGAAAATTGACAAAGGAGAATTGACTATTGACAAATAAAAATTGCACATTGAAAATTGCCAATTGAAAAAGGAAGATTATGGACTGAAAATTGTCAATTAAAACTTGACAAGTGAAAATTACCCATTGAGAATTGCGGATTGAAAATTAAGATTTGAAAATTGACAATTGATCAATGACATGTGAAAATTGCGCATCGAAAATAGAGCTTTGCAACTTGAGTATTGAAAATTGAAAGTAGATCATTGGCAAGTACAAATTTGACGAATTTGTCAATTGTCAATTTTCAATCCGCACATCTCAGTTCTTATTTTTCAATTGCCAATTTTCAATCCGCAATTGACAATCCTCCATTTTCACTCTTCAATTTTAGATCATCAATTTTCAGTTCGCAGTTTTCACTTATCAATCCACAACTTCCAATTGGAAATTTTAAATTGACAATTTTTAATTTGCGATTTTCTATTGGAAATTCTCAATCCCCAATATTTATTTGCTAATTGTCAATCGACATTGCGAATTGGCAATTGGCAATTTTCAATTCGTAATTTTTATTTTTAATAAAAATTATTAAAAATAATTTTTTTAATCCCGCTATTTTTAATCCTCAATTTTCGATACTCAAAAATTAAAATTGGCCAATTGAAAATTGTCAATTGACAATTGACGAATAAAAATTGCGGATTGAAAGTTGCAAACTTTAAAAGTTGCCAATTAAAATTTGCCAATTACAAATTGTCAATTAAAAATTGCCAATTGAAATTTGCCAATTAGCAATGCAAAATTGTGGATTGGCAAATGAAAATTGATAAATAAAAATTGCGGATTGAAAATTGCGGTTTGAAAAGTGCGAACTGAGAATTGAAAATTGCCAATTGAAAATTGCGCATTGAAAATTGACGGTTGAAAATTGACGGTTGAAAATTAAGATTTGAAAATTGACAATTGAGCATTGACTAGTGAGAATTGTGAATTAAAAATTGAGGATTGAAAACTGACAAATGAAAATCGCAGATTGAAAATCGGCAATTGAAAATTGAAGATTAACATTTGAAAACTGTTAATTAAAGCGTGCGGTTTGAAAATTATCGATTGACAATTACTAAATTGCGACTTGAAAATTGACAGAGGAAAATTGACAATTGACATCTAAAAATTGCAGATTGAAAATTGTCAATTGAAAACTGCGATTTGAAAATTGTGGATTAAAACTTGACAACTAAAAATTGCCGATTGAGGCTTGAAAAATGAATATTGAAAATTGCCTATTAAAACTTGACAAGTGAAAATTACCCATTGAAAATTAAGGATTTAACATTAGGGATAGAAAATTGATGACTGCCCTGGCGCCCTGCTCGATTGGGTTTCAATCCAGTTTCAATTGTGGACTCGCGTCGCTCAGTATGTCGATTAAGTTTCGAGTGCCGGTCGATTCTGATTTTGATTTTTAACTTGCCGATAGGGAAGTTATCGTAATCATCCCGAAATTGAACTTTTTCATTTCGGCCTGTAACTGGTGACTTAAGGCTACCAAAATGATCTGAGTCAATGTGTGTGCGTGTGTATATTTAGATGTATGTGCCCTAAATGTTTGGTGAACGATTTTTCATGAATGGATATACCAATCGGAGCCATCGAGATCTCAATCGACTCGTCTTAATGTAACTCAGCCCTGATTAGTTTTTGATGGATATCGGTTCAGAATATGTATTGCTATTAACAACTTCAATTATTCATAACGCTATATCTCGTAAACGGTTGAAGTTAGAGAAAAAAATTGTAAACATAAATTGTTCCTCTCACAAAGATGTACGTTTAATATTTATTGACTTTTTCTTATAATGTGCATAATTAAGGTGGTAGAGCTGTTAGAACAAAACAATTTGTGTGATGAGTGCATGAATGGGAACTAAAATTGGTCTCTACAACTATACTTGGATTGACTCAGAATTCGAGTTTGAATCGGTCTGTATACTTGACAATTGACAACCTCTGTAGCTATTAAATAAAACCTGAAGCATCAAGCCTGGGTTTGTGTCTTAATTGGATAACAATAGTTACATCTATATCTATATCCCTGGTGGACCGGTCGGTTGCCATTCGAGCCTCGGTCGATTGAGGAATCGACTTGTGCAGTATGTCGATTACAGATTGATCCAGATTTCTGGAATGATCGACCCACGATAGACTAAATACCGTGTCGGTTGCCGGTCGACTGGTCTTAATTTTTTTTTTAACCCTATCTTTTTTTGTTTTTCTTTTTTTGGACATTCGATTTGGTGTTAGGCGATCCTGTGAGTTGGTTTTGGGGGAAACAAAAATTCCAGTCGACGGGCAATCGACGCGGTACTTAATCGATCCTAGGTCGAGTATTCCAAACAGAATCAACTCGCACTGGAAAATTAATCGACATACTGCACAAATCGATTCTGTAATCGATCCGTCCGCCACGGATCTATCTAGATGCCTGTGTAAATTATGAATCGGGAAGTTTTCGATGTGACCCCCACGGGTCACACACATTTACACCACTAGTGTTTTCATGGAATCGACCAAGGCCTGAGTCGATTCAGCGTCGGGGGTCGATTGCATGAAAAAAAATCAAAATTAGAATCGATCACCGCTTGAAACTCAATCGACATACTGAGCGACTCGATTCCACAATCGACCGGTCCGCCAGGGTGAAAATTGAGGATTGAAAATTGCGGCTTGAAAATTGACGATTGGCCATTGACAAGTAAAAATTGTAGATTGCAAATTGTCAATTAAAAAGTGCGATTTGAAAATTGCACATTGCCAATTGAAAATTGCCGACTGAAAATTGCCAATTGGAAAATGGAAAGTGAGATTTGCGGGTTGAAAATTGACAAATGACAAATTCGTCAAATTTTTACTTGTCAATCCGCAATTTTCAGTTGTCAAGTTTCAATCGGTAATATTCAATCCTCAATTTTCTATATTCATTTCTCAACTCGCATTTTGCATTGTGAATCCACAATTTCGAGTTCGCAATCTGCAAATTTCAAACCGCAATTTTCCATTGAAAATTTTCAATCTGGAAATTTTTACTTGGTATTGATCAATTGTCAATTTTCAATCTGCAATTTCCATTCCGCAATTTTCGATACTCACTTTTCAGTGATCAACTTTCAATGTTGAATCCTCAATTTTCAATGCGCAATTTTCACTTGTCAAAGTTTAATAGGTAATTTCCGTATTCATATTAATAGGTAAAACCCTTAATTTTCAATCTTCATTTTTCAATTCGCAATTTCCAATTGTCACTTTTTAATCCGCATTTCTTGTCAATTTTGTAATTGTCAATCGATAATTTTCAAACCACAAGTTTCAATTGCTGATTTTCAATCTGCGATTTTTATTTGTCACTTTTCAATTCGCAATTTTCAATCCTGAATTTTCAAAGCTCTATTTTCAATCCTCAATTTTCAATGCGCAATTTTCAATTGGCAAATTTCAATTGGCAATTTTTAATTGGCGAATTTTAATTGGCGACATTTAAAGGTTGCAACTTCCAATTGGCAATTTTCAATCCGCAATTTTTAAACGTCAATTGTCAATTGTCAATCGGCAATTTTCAATTGGCCATTTTTAATTTTTGAGTATCGTGGATTGACAACTGCCAAATAAAAATTAAGAATTGAAAATTGCCAATTGCCAAGTCGCAATGTCGATTGACAATTAGCAAAAAAATATTGGGGATTGAAAATTGCCAATAGAAAATCGCCAATTAAAAATTGTCAATTTAAAATTTCCAATTCGAAATTGTGAATTGACAAGTGGCAATTGCGAACTGAAAATTGATGATCTAAAATTGAAGAGTGAAAATGGAGGATTGCCACCCTGACAATTGAGCAGCCGCACTAGAGCCAGGTTGTTACCTGGCTGTTTCTGGCTATTTCTGGCTAATGGTTTTTGGCTAAATAAACAGCAATTAATCGATTTTTGGGTTATCATAATTGGGGTAATAATAATTTATGAAGTTTTCCTATGAAATGCAACATGAATATCATCAAAAAACTGTTTCCGAAGAATACTTAGAAATGGGTAGAATCAATGAAATTATTACATCATGGCTCCCGATGTTTTGGCATATCTACATGACCGACCGCTGCCATATTATCAAGGGTTACGGTGTGCAAATCACGGCAGATGGAGCGTGTGACGGCTTCCTCAGTCGCAAGTGAGGATCCGAGCATTTTTACAGAAGTGGGTGGCCGACGACCGACCAGAACAGTCGGGAAGGGATGTGGCTTAATGTCTTTTTTCGCGGTGATTTAAATAAGTCCCAACCCCCTACGATTTTCAACATGGAAAACGGCGTGAATAAAAAAATATAATTCACAAGTATATATAGTTCGACTTGGAATTCGATTCTGAGTCCGTCTGTACCTATAAAAAACTACCCTTTTTTCCACCCCCTACTAGAAATATCCAACATGGCGGCCACACCGACAAAAAAAAGTCTCTACACATATATCTAGATCGACTCAAAATCGAATTCTGAGTCGATCTGTACCCTTAAAATACTACCCTTTTTTTCCACCTCCTACTCGAAATATCCAACATGGCGGCCGCACCGACAAAAAAAAGTCTCTACACGTATATCTAGATCGACTCAAAATCGAATTCTGAGTCGATCTGTACCCTTAAAAAACTACCCTTTTTTCCACCCCCTACTCGAAATATCCAACATGGCGGCCGCGCCGATTGGAAAAAAAACGTCTCTACAACTTTATCTAGAACGACTCAAAATCGAATTCTGAGTTGATCTGTACCCTTAAAAAACTACCCTTTTTTCAACCCCCTACTAGACATTTCCAAGATGGCGCCCGCGCCGATTGGAAAACAATGTCTCTACAAATTTATCTAGATCGACTCACAATCAAATTTTGAGTCAATCTGTACCTATACAAAACTACCCCTTTTTCCACCCCCTACTCGAAATATCCAACATGGCGGCCGCACCGACAAAAAAAAAGTCTCTACATGTATATTTAGATCGACTCAAAATCGAATTCTGAGTCGATCTGTACCCTCAAAAAACTACCCTTTTTTCAACCCCCTACTAGAAATATCCAACATGGCGGCCGCACCGACAAAAAAAAGTCTCTACACACATATCTAGATCGACTCAAAATCGAATTCTGAGTCTATCTGTACCCATAAAAACTACCCTTTTTTTCCACCCCCTACTAGCTATTTAGAAGATGGGGAACGCCATGAAAAACGTAGGTTCTACAAGTATATATTCGGACGCTTTATTCAAACTTATACATAAGTACTGTTTTCGAGTAATTTCTCTGTTTTTCTATTGATTCACTCTTTTTGATTCACGGAATAAGTACCATGAACAACTTAATCAGCATCCCATAGATTCGGTAGAGGAGCGATGAAAGTTCTTCCTGAAACTTCCACCAGGACAGCTTGGCTCACAATTTGACTCAGAGAAGGGAGATGAATTAAACCTGGTATTTCCACAACTATCCTCATGTAACTAGTGTGGAAGGCTGCTCCTATCGTAGCAAATCTGGACCCAATAACTCCGATCATTTCAACTCCACCACATTGCCATGATATTATTGTCTTGATTCGAACAAATTCAATATTATTTTGTTGATGACTAGAGACGTGAACAACTGAATTGTCGTATTAAACGGGTTTGTCACTTTGAGGCTGATAGACAACTCCATCGATGCACACTTTTACGAGCTCCGTAACTAACGCTTCCGCGCCAACATCTCCATGTCCAGCATTCTCGAGTGCAATAATTCCTTCAGGTTCAAGTACTCTTTGTCGTCCTCTGCCTTGCTGTACAAATCTACCTGTAGCTAAGTTAGGCAGTTCGACCCAGCGTGCTTTGTGCAAGTAGTCTCGTAGACGATTCAATACGTTATCCGCTAATGGCCACTCCAAACATCTTTCTACCATTTGGGACAGTAGCATGCGACACGCAATTTGCGAGGCACGATCGGTGGGACTCGTCACGTAATTTTTTATTCTCCGATTTAACGATTCGAACCAAAATCCGGACGCGACCCACAGAGGGCCCAATTTCATGACATATCTTAAAGGAGGTTTCAGTAAGTGTACATTGTACGTTTGCAAGTGTATTGGATACTGATCTCGCGATCGACAAAGGAATTCATCGATCGAATTTCTAACATTAACTAATTCTTCCGGAAGAATGCAATCTTTGTTGAGTATGTACGTTGCATCAGCAAAAAGAGCGAAATATTCAATTTGACCCTCTGTCATGAATTCTGCAGTACATGGAAGCCAATAAAACCACGCAAGATTTCTATACTCAGTCCCTTTGAATTTCGCGAATCTTTCTAAAGATCGCGTTTGTCTTGCCAATTTCGTGGGTGATTTAATCGCTTCAATGCGACTACTGATTATTGCTATTTCTCGCGGGGGTATGTGGTGAGATGTTGCAGGGTTTGTGAAGATGCCGTACAATCGGGGTAAATTACCTTCCCATAAGCAGTCAAGGGGCTCTATCTGTTGACAGGTTCGAAGATCAAGACCAGGCACAATAGATAATGCGGAAGTAGTACGAACACCATTCACAGGTTCTTCATCTTCGTTCGCCTGATTAGCATCGCGCCTGATATCAGCGTCAGTGCGATCTGCGATACCATCACGGTGGGGGTATGTGTGAAATTGATTTTGATCTCCTACTCTTTCACCTCGTTGATAGCATAGTGTGCACCCGAAATAACCGTTCAAACGAGTCCTACCAAGTTCGCGTATCTGGCGTCTGAATCGGCTGACACAATCAGAGTTATGTATTTGCTTATCACTTCTTCAGCATTATTCGGTCGCCAGTGAATTCCGTTGAGGTATAAGCTTCGCAACTCCATAGCGAAAGGTTTCAAAAATCTGGCCATGTGTGGTTTACGGGGACCAACATAGAGAGCAGCAAGTATAGAATGCCTCTGTCGAGCGCGAGGGGAAAGTTCCAATACTTGAACAAACACTGGCCAAATCGTTACCGTAGACGACGCAGCGGGATCCACCCCATCGGTCCAAATGGCTAAGGAGTAATTATTACTGCCTCTGGCCAGAAATCCCCCAACCTGTGAGTGCCTCTGGTATATGCTGCCATCGTATACATCATCAATTCCGTCTGGCCGACGTTTCACTCTTGTCCAGGGGTATTCCAGATCTACTGCCATGTTCCTCCTTCGAAGAAGTCCTCGGAGCTGAGACTGCAGATCCAGATAAAGGAAATGGCCTACTTCGCAGTTTTTTTGCTGTGGAGCAGTCCGTCTGCATCTGCAAACTCTGTTTGGTGTCTTCCCATTTCCCAACTGATCCCAACAAACTGTACACATAACTGTTCATTTGAATTTGTCATCTCTGCGATTAACTAATCTCCAAAACCCCTCCATCTCCGACGGAAATTCTGTATTATTGAAGATCATATTCGCATTTTTCAGTGACTCAATCATTAATTTATATGAAGTCTTGTGTCTGAGAGCTTTGGCGATTTCTATCAGCAGTACTTCGTATTGCATCAAAGATCCTCCAAGTTCTGTTTGTACACGTCTATTTAACCCAGCTCCTTCGACGTTTTGTATTTTTTAGATGAAAATTCGTCCCTTAGGGGGCGGCAAGATAAGAGGCGGATGAAAATTTTTCTCGAGGTGGGATTGGGGGTAGACAACAATAAAAAATTTCAACCCTCTTTTAGCTTGCCACCCCTTAGCAGACGCATTTTTATCTACCAAAATTAAAAATTCTTGGAATTCAATATTTTCGGAATTTTTTCAAGTCCGAAACTGGCCGCCCATGCCAAGTAGGGTAATATTTTATTGTTGTCTACCCCCACCCCGATCTCTAGACAAATTTTCAACCCCCTCTTAGCTTCCACCCCCATCTAAAAAATAACTAATAAAAAAAATTTTTTTTTGTCTAATTTCGACGATAGGGAGTTGCACCCCTCTGAAAATTAACAACAAATGATAATATAGTTTAATAAATTTCGCACTATTTCATTTATTTTACATAAATAAATGGTTTTCCGGCAGTTCTAACACTGCCCCGGGTGCCCCTAAGGAGCATACACTCACGGGCGCCCTGCGTCTGCTAGCTCGGTCTGCTAGTTTCAGCGTCATCGCAAATGAATGTTCGTAATTCGTTGCGTCATGGTGAGGACCCCTGACCCACATATGACTTAATGGGGGATGGTGTTCAAACCACCCTCGCGGGGGTAGCGGATTTTCTTTCGTTTTTCATCTTGCAGAAAATTGGTAATTGGTCCTATATGAAAGCTGGCAGTAAAAAATAGCAGAATCAAACTTTTCAGGCTGCAACACTTGCAGCTCATTTGAAGCTAATTTTATATGCCTTCATTAATTTTCAAGTTTTAGACATTAATCAAAAAATCGTGTTCGAGCTGGCTGAATTGCAAGCTGGCAGGGAAAAACCAGAATTCCGAACCGAATCAGATTTACCAACTTGCAACATTTACAGCTCATTTAAAGCTAATTTTATATGCCTTCATTAATTTTCAAGCTTTAGACATTAATCAAAAAATCGTGTTCGACCTGACAGGAAAAAACCAGAATTCCGAACCGAATCAGATTTACCAACTTGCAACATTCACAGCTCATTTAAAGCTAATTTTATATGTCTTGATTAATTTTCAAGCTTTAAGTATTAATTTTAAAAAGTCATTCGAGCCAGCTTAATTGTAAGCTAGCAGTAAACTAAATATAATCGTGTGTAGTTCATTTCTAAATATCCACAGCAATTACGAGCTAATTAAAAGCTAGCAATGTGTGCATGTAAATTCAGTTTTTACAAATATTTATAATCGAAAAATTATATCCGTGACTGTGATCTACAAAAATAGAGTAGCAGAATGCAATTTTCAATATTCCATAATTTAAAACTTATTTAGAGCTAATTTAATATGTGGAAAAAAAATTTCCCGCTAACGGGGTTTTTGAAGAAAAATGAGTTGAGGCTAGGCTTCCATGCAAGCTAGTAGAACAATAACCAAAAGATGAGCAGAATTTTTTTTTCTCCTGCTTAGGTTTTGAAGCTAATTCAGAGCTAATTTAATATGTTGAAAAAAAATTTCCCGCTGACGGGGTTTGTGAAGAAAAATGATGTGAGGCTAGGTCCCATGTAAGCTAACAGAACAATAGCTGAAAAATCAATAGATTTACTTTTTCCCCTGCTCAGGTTTTAAAGCTAATTTAGAGCTAATCCAAAATGTTGAAAAAAAGTTTCCTGCTAACAGGATTTTCGAAGGAAAATGAGTTAAAGCTAGCTTCCATGTAAGTTATGCTTCCGTGAAAGTTATCAAAGTAGGAAAATTTGAAAAGCATATAAAATTAGCTCCGAATTAGATTCAGAAAATAAGTAGAAATAAAAAAGTTCCGTTAATTTTTTATTCATTATTTTGCTTGCTTACATGGGTCCTAGCCTCAAGTCATTTTGCTTCAAAAACCCCGTCAGCAGGAAGTTTTTTTTCAGCATATTAAATGCGCTCTAAATTAGCTTCAGATGGAGAGGGAGCATCCGCCAGTCCCAGCGCAAGTACACGAAGCAGATGAGGAATTGGTAAGTGAATAGTTTCCTATTGAAATCACATCGCAATCTCGGGAACGAATGGTCTGCCGCTAAACGAGCGTGAGAGCGTGACGTCGTCAACGGAAGTGGTTCATGATTGCAGGTGATTCTAGCTAGTAAGAAAAGGAGTTATAAAGTGCGGCGGAAGGAATATGTGAAGGCTTGCTCAGCCCAAACTTTGCAAGCCGTGGTCAAGGCGATAGCGCTAGGACTGGACACGAACCTGAAGAGCGGAGAGCGGTACTTCCGCCATGTACGCCACGGTAAAGGAACGCATTCTGCCAATTTCGTGCCGGACGTAGCAGGTCTTTCTATCTTTCTCTCTCTCGCGCGCGCACTCGCATTCTCGTTTCACATCTAATTGTTCATTTTCAGGAGCATGTAAATTGGCCATCCGTAAAACGGACAAAGCATTCTCGGGGAAGTATGCTCTTCGTATTATGAGGGATAGGGAAAATCGAAAGATGATGGCGAGCAACCGCTCATCAACAGACGACATTCTGGACACGGCCGGAATGACTCACCAGGAGCGGATGGATTATCCCCTCAACTCATTGACGCCCAAAAGTGTGACGGCATGGGTTTCACCATGTTTCTCGGAAAGCCGACGGGCAGTATGATTGTTATGTTCATCATTTAACTATTGCTGATTATTAATAAAAAAATTGTTGAAAAGGTTCAGCGATCGTCATTCATTCTCGATTCCCACTAGAGGGTTGAAAGCAGGCGTAGTTTTCTATAGGTACAGATGACTCAAAATTTGATTGTGAGTCGATCTAGATAAAGTTGTAGAGACGTTTTTTTTCCAATCGGCGCGGGCGCCATCTTGGAAATCTCTAGTAGGGTTGAAAAAAGGGTAGTTTTTTAAGGGTAAAGATCGACTCAGAATTCCATTTTGAGTCTAGATTTAGATATACGTGTAGAGACTTTTTTTTTTGTCGGTGCGGCCGCCATGTTGGATATTTCGAGTAGGGCGTGGAAAAAAAGGGTAGTTTTTTATGGGTACAGATCGACTCAGAATTCGATTTTGAGTCGATCTAGATATACGTGTAGAGACTTTTTTTTTGTCGGTGCGGCCGCCATGTTGGATACTTCGAGTAGAGGGTGGAAAAAAGGGTAGTTTTTTATGGGTACAGATCGACTCAAAATTTGATTGTGAGTCGATCTAGATATACGTGTAGAGAGTTTTTTTTTTGTCGGTGCGGGCGCCATCTTGGAAATGTCTAGTAGGGGGTTGAAAAAAGGGTAGTTTTTTAAGGGTACAGATCGCCTCAGAATTCGATTTTGAGTCGATCTAGATATACGTGTAGAGAGTTTTTTTTTTGTCGGTGCGGCCGCCATGTTGGATATTTCGAGTAGGGCGTGGAAAAAAAGGGTAGTTTTTTATGGGTACAGATCGACTCAGAATTCGATTTTGAGTCGATCTAGATATACGTGTAGAGACTTTTTTTTTGTCGGTGCGGCCGCCATGTTGGATACTTCGAGTAGAGGGTGGAAAAAAGGGTAGTTTTTTATGGGTACAGATCGACTCAAAATTTGATTGTGAGTCGATCTAGATATACGTGTAGAGAGTTTTTTTTTTGTCGGTGCGGGCGCCATCTTGGAAATGTCTAGTAGGGGGTTGAAAAAAGGGTAGTTTTTTAAGGGTACAGATCGCCTCAGAATTCGATTTTGAGTCGATCTAGATATACGTGTAGAGAGTTTTTTTTTTGTCGGTGCGGCCACCATGTTGGATATTTCGAGTAGGGGGTGGAAAAAAAGGGTAGTTTTTTATAGGTACAGATCGACTCAGAATTCGATTTTGAGTCGACCTAGATATACGTGTAGAGACTTTTTTTTTGTCGGTGCGGCCGCCATGTTGGATATTTCGAGTAGGGGGTGGAAAAAAGGGTAGTTTTTTATGGGTACAGATCGACTCAGAATTCGATTTTGAGTCGATCTAGATATACGTGTAGAGACTTTTTTTTTGTCGGTGCGGCCGCTATGTTGGATATTTCGAGTAGGGGGTGGAAAAAAAGGGTAGTTTTTTATAGGTACAGATCGACTCAGAATTCGATTTTGAGTCGATCTAGATATACGTGTAGAGACTTTTTTTTTGTCGGTGCGGCCGCCATGTTGGATATTTCGAGTAGGGGATGGAAAAAAGGGTAGTTTTTTAAGGGTACAGATCGACTCAGAATTCGATTTTGAGTCGATCTAGATATATGTGTAGAGACTTTTTTTTGTCGGTGTGGCCGCCATGTTGGATATTTCTAGTAGGGGGTGGAAAAAAGGGTAGTTTTTTATAGGTACAGACCGACTCAGAATCGAATTCCAAGTCGATCTATATATACTTGTGAATTATATTTTTTTATTCACGCCGTTTTCCATGTTGAAAATCGTAGGGGGTTGGGACTTATTTAAATCACCGCGAAAAAAGACATTAAGCCACATCCCTTCCCGACTGTTCTGGTCGGTCGTCGACCAACGACTGCTGTAAAAATGCTGGGATCCTCACTTGCGACTGAGGAAGCCGTCACACGCTCCATCTGCCGCGATTTGCACACCGTAACCCTTGATAATATGGCAGCGGTCGGTCATGTAGATATGCCAAAACATCGGCAGCCATGATGTAATAATTTCATTGATTCTACCGATTTCTAAGTATTCTTCGGAAACAGTTTTTTGATGATATTCATGTTGCATTTCATAGGAAAAATTCATAAATTATTATTACCCCAATTATGATAACCCAAAAATCGATTAATTGCTGTGTATTTAGCCAAAAACCATAAGCCAGAAACAGCCAGGTAACAACCTGGTTCTAGTGCGACTGTTCAGGTGTCAGGGCTGGAAATTTTTAATTGTCAATTTTAACTCGCCAATTTTTATTTGTCAATCGTCAATCCACACTTTCCAATTTTCAATCGGTAATTTTTATCTGGCAATTTTTAATTAGCAATTATTTATTGGCTATTTTCAATTGGCAATTTTTAATTAGCAATTCTTTATTGGCAATCTCCAATTGACAATTTTTAGTTGGAAATTTTCAATTGGCATTTTTTAATTGGGAATTTTCAATGCGTAATTTTTATTTGTCAATCGCCAATTATCAATTCGCAATTTGTAATTGGCATTGTTTAATTGGGAATTTTCAACGCGTAATTTTCATTTGTCAATCGTCAATTTTCAATTTTCAATTCACAATTCCTAGTTGGCGATTAACAATCTCCAACTGACAATTTTCAATCGTCAATTTGTCGATTGTGAATTTGTCAATTGTGAATTTGTCAATTGTGAATTTGTCAATTGTCAATTTGTCAATTGTCAATTTGGCAATTGTTAATTTGTCAATTGTCAATTCGTCAATTGTCAATTGGTCAATTGTCGATTGTCAATTGTCGATTGGCAATTTTCAATTGACGATTTTCAATTGGCAATTTTCAATTGGCAATTTCCCATTGGCAATTTTGAATTGGCAATTTTTAATTGACAATTTTCAATTGGTAATTTTTACTTTGAAATTCTTGATTCACAATTGCAAATTAGAGGGACTTAATTGGCAATTTTTAATTGAACATTTCTAATGAGCAATTCTTTTCTGGCAACTTTCAATTGGCAATTTTCAATTGGCAGTTTTCAACTCGCAATTTTCAATTGGCAGTTTTCAATTGGCAATTTTCAATTGGCTATTTTCAATTGGCAGTTTTCAATTCGCAACTTTCAATTGGCAATTTTTACTTTCAAATTTTTGATTGGAAATTTTTAATTAGAGATTTTTAATTGGGAATTTTTAATTGACCATTTTTAATGAGCAATTCGTTATTGGCAATTTCCAATTGGCAATTTTTAGTTGGAACTTTTTAATTGGAAATTTTCAATCGGAAATTTTCAATTGGCAATTGTCAATTGGCAATTGTCAATTGGCAATTTTTCAATTGGCAATTTTTCAATTGGCAATGTTCAATTGGCAATGTTCAATTGGCAATTTTCAATTAGCAGTTTTCAATTGCCAATTGCCAATGTTTAACGGCAAAGGCTGCAACGGGGGAACTGGATCGCCAGGGCCCGACGGTTGTGGCTGTGTGTGTGTGCGTGCGCGCGCATGCGTAGGCAGAACCTCTACCATTACGCCAAAGCCCTGACGCCGGTGTGTGTGTGTGTGTGTATGTTTTTTTTCTCCGTCCCTCTCATTTGTACGCCCCCGGTAGCGGCCGTTAAGCGTTCCTTCAGGGGGCGTACCGGACACTCACCCATGCGGCTAGGGCCGACCTTTAGCCATCTTTTAGGCCACCGTATTTCTAAACACAGGGGACACCTCCAGAAACCCCTGTGCTACGATGCCCGGCGTAGGCAGGTAGTCTATCACTACGCTAAAGCTCCGACGCTGAATTTATACAAATTTTTTATAAATATTTCTTAAAATTTTTTTATAAATATTTCTTAAAAATTTTTTATAAATATTTTTCAAAAAAAATTTAGCTAATAAATACCTAATCGGGAAGTTGTTTCTGTGTCCCGTATGAGGCACACATTCACACCACTAATTATTATTATTATTATCATCATCCATCATTATTAGCAACATACACACACACACTAAATTAATAAAACGCCACCCCTTACTGACGCCGCAGACCAGCGTTGCCAGATTCAGAGTGGGTTTTCTCGTCGATCGGGAGGGCGAACTCGCCAGATCTTGCCAGTTGGGGAGGGGGAACTCGCCACAAAAATCGCCAGTGGCGGCAATAGTTCAAATCAACAAATAAGTGAGAGATGTGAATGGCACCCATGATGGCATCCATGTCACCCATGATAGCATCCATGTCACCCATGATGGCATCCATGTCACCCATGATGGCATCCATGTCACCCATGATGGCATCCATGGCACCCATGATGGCATCCATGGCACCCATGATGGCATCCATGGCACCCATGATGGCATCCATGGCACCCATGATGGCATCCATGGCACCCATGACACCCATGATGGCATATTTTTCTGTGTTTTGTACGTTTTGGCACCTTTTTAACGTAAAACACATACACTCAATATAGAGCTTAATGTAAAAATTGTATATTACGTTTTTGACGTTGTTTACATAATATACATGTATTGTACGTATAAAGTACTCTGTTGAAATTCTGCCTAAAAGTCAGCAACCGCTCTTAATTTTATCGACAGAGGTGGGAGATTAACACTACCGCCATATCACACCATTTCCCCCGCGAACTTCCATTATAATTTTTCATTGTGATGCTTATTTTGTCAAATTAATAAAAAACAATACCATTATTGATCCCAACAACTATCAATGGATCATCTATCGATTTTTATTTTATTTTCGTGAGTCATTCACTCCTATTTTAGCTTAAAATCGATGAAAAACATCAGCGACGCAGCAACGACGTTACTAGCGTCCATCTTACATCGCTGATGGATTGCTAGGGTAACAAAAAAACGGCTCGGTCAATTTAAAACAAAAACTAATCCGATCTAAGTTCCATGGATACGATCCGAAAAAGACCTCGATGACCCCGATCGTTCAATCCGTTCGTAAGAAATCGTTAACCAAAAATGCGATTCCACACATACAAACATGCACACACACACAGCCATTGACTCAGAATGCATCGGGGGTCATTTTGGTACACTTAAGACCCCAGTTACAGGCCGAAATGAAAAAGTTGGATTTCGGGGTGATTACAATAACTTCCCTATCGGGAAGTTAATTATAAACAAACTCATTTTATCCATTGCTTAAGTAGCCTTGGAGGGGGGGGGGCGAGTGGCGATTTTCCTAATCAAGAATACGTTCATATGACAATCGTTATAAAAAGGTAAGAACGAAGTGGGGCAAACGTAAAATTATCAACAAACTCATTTCACCCCTTTGCTCAAGTAGTGGCGGAGGGGGGGGGGGGAAGCGAGTGTCGATTTTCATAATATGAAAACCAACCCTATGTGGGTCGGACCAATAACTTCCCGATCGTTCCCCCGTATATGTTATATACAAAATTTCGATTTGTGTCTCAATTTGTCAACGTTTTAAACTTTTCAAAATAAAGAGATTTTAAAATCTCTTTAGAAAGAGTTTTTTTTTTAAATATATCCTTTCTTGCGACAGAGTTGGATAAACAATTCGATTTGTGAAAAACTATGAGTATTACTATAAAAAGTCATAAAAAATCAAATGTGTACGTTTACGTGTGGAACAACTTTCATTCAACACCTCAGTTGGTATCTCTAATTATTGTCGTGATAGAGCGACATAAACCATTCCATTCGTTAATAACAATTAACTATGAGTGTTGGAAAAAAAAGTCATACAACATTAAATGTGCATTTTTATGTGTGGAACGACTTTCATTGCACACTTTGTTCCGTATCTTTAATCCTTCTCAGGATGGAGCGATATAGACAATTCATTTTGTTAATAACAATTAACTATGGGTGTTGGCAAAAAAAGTCATTCAACATCACACGTGTATTTCTAGGCGGGGAACAACTTTCATTCAACACTTTTTTTCGTACCTCAAACCGTTCTTGCGATAGAGCAATATAAACAATGCAATTTGTTAATAACAAGTGAACGGATAATTTGTTGAAAAAATCACTCCTTTCCGACCTGGACACCACTCATACGCGTCCATTAAAAAAAAAAGTCGCCACGTTGGTTTCTTCGGAAAGGTTAAACAAAGTTTTTGGTCACACACACACACAAAAACGCTTTCCGGAAAGCCACTCAGTATGATGTGAAACAAACAGAAAAGTGAAAATATCTTGGAAATTTCACTTTCGAATTTCAAGGTGATTACAATATTTTCCCTAGATCGGGAAGTTACCAAACTCATTTGATCATCAAAAATACCATCATATAGCAATTGTTATAAAGTCACAAGGGAGGACCAGAACACGACCCTGCCTTTGGGGAATATTTTCCTCGCGTATTTCTTTAAAAACATACACGGAAAAATCAAAACAATCCGAGACCAGGATCAATACACCTGAGGAAAACATTCGAAACAAAGCATACAAATAATGCCGGCTTGATTTTTTTTTGGCTGGGGCATTCCCCGAAATGTAAATAAGAATATATACCTGGAACCACCCCACAGTAATAGTAAGACGAATGATAATTTCAAGTTGAAATTGCAAACCCACCGAAATCCTCACCTCTAAAACATCAGTATTGACAAGGAATCAAATTGGTCTCGCTGACCAACCAGTTACCACACCTCTTCGTAGATCCCGCTTTCCCCCTCGCCACATTAATCCATTAATTATGAAGTTTTTCAGAAGTCATTTCTCCTCATATCGAATCACACTGTAAATACTCACAAACACATGTAATAATGAAAAATTAATTGAAACATTTGCTCAAATTAAATATGAAACCAATGACTGGTGATCTAGTATTAAGGATTTGAGCCATCATTCTTGTAGTGTGTATATATGACAAATTTTAACCACAATTTTCTAGTCAGATTAGGGTCAGGGTGACAGAAAGATACACTGGAAACTCCGCATTATCGGCCGCCTGTACGCCTCAGGTTTTGCAGGGTTTTCCTTAGCACTAGTGCAAATGCAGTACAGTTGGGGAAAAAGTCGGTTCCTCGGCACCGCAGCAAAAGGGGAACATAACGAAAAAACTCTAGAGACTATACGTATAGATAACGATAAATAATTAGTGGTGTGAATACGTGTATGCCCCATAAGGGGCACAATCAAAACTTCCCGATTTGTTAGTTCAGCACAGCATACTACCTTTTTTCTTCTCCAAAATAATAATACTCAAGTTCCCCTGGTGGTGCGGGGGGCGAGTGGCGATTTTGACCATGAAAAAATTATTCATATGGCGTTCGGTATAACAGGGTGCGGACAGAGTGGGGCAAATGTAAAATTATAAACAAAGTCATTTCACCCCATTGCTGAAGTAGCTTTGTGGGGGGGGGGGGGGCGAGTGGCGATTTTCCTGATCAAAAATACATTCATATCGCAAACCTTATAAAGTGATAAGGGTCGTGGCAAACGGAAAAGTATAGAGAAAATCCTTGGTGCTCATGGACACTTGACAATTTTTCTGCAAATAACTTTCATTCACTGGTCCATCTTTGCACAACCCATTATAATTAACTTTTCTAAATCAGAATATTTAACTTTCCTGTTGAGTCAGGACAATTTTATTTTTCTCTCAGTAACACAAGTATGCTTCCTTGAAACTGAGTTAGTATGGAATATGTCGCGTAGGGGCATCAATCGATTGGTTAAACCGAATTTAAAATTAATTATTAATGAAAAAATAACGTAACAGTCCTTAAATGTAATTCTCGAATGATAAAAACCCAATATATGCGTTGGTTTTTATGAGTGTAGGAGCCAATTTTAATGGACAAGAAGACCACCTTGCCTTTGGGTGATATTTATATATGAATGTATTTTTGATTAGGAAAATCGCCACTCGCCCCCCCCCCCCCCCACAAAGCTACTTCAGCAATGGGGGGAAATGACTTTGTTTATCATTTTACATTTGCCCCACTCTGTCCGCACCCTGTTATACCAATCGCCATATGAATACTTTTTTCATGGTCAAAATCGCCACTCGCCCCCCGCACCTCCAGGGGAACTTGAGTATTATTATTTTGGACAAGAAAAAAGGTAGTATGCTGTGCTGAACTAACAAATCGGGAAGTTTTGATTGTGCCCCTTATGGGGCATACACGTATTCACACCACTAATTATTTATCGTTATCTATACGTATAGTCTCTAGAGTTTTTTCGTTATGTTCCCCTTTTGCTGCGGTGCCGAGGAACCGACTTTTTCCCCAACTGTACTGCATTTGCACTAGTGCTAAGGAAAACCCTGCAAAACCTGAGGCGTACAGGCGGCCGATAATGCGGAGTTTCCAGTGTATCTTTCTGTCACCCTGACCGTAATCTGACTAAAAAATTGTGGTTAAAATTTGTCATATATACACACTACAAGAATGATGGCTCAGATCCTTAGTACTAGATCACCAGTCATTGGTTTCATATTTAATTTGAGCAAATGTTTAAATTAATTTTTCACTATTACATGTGTTTGTGAGTATTTACAGTGTGATTCGATATGAGGAGAAATGACTTCTGAAAAACTTTATAATTAATGGATTAATGTGGCGAGGGGGAAAGCGGGATCTACGAAGAGGTGTGGTAACTGGTTGGTCAGCGAGACCAATTTGATTCCTTGTCAATACTGATGTTTTAGAGGTGAGGATTTCGGTGGGTTTGCAATTTCAACTTGAAATTATCATTCGTCTTACTATTACTGTGGGGTGGTTCCAGGTATATATTCTTATTTACATTTCGGGGAATGCCCCAGCCCAAAAAAAATCAAGCCGGCATTATTTGTATGCTTTGTTTCGAATGTTTTCCTCAGGTGTATTGATCCTGGTCTCGGATTGTTTTGATTTTTCCGTGTATGTTTTTAAAGAAATACGTGAGGAAAATATTCCCCAAAGGCAGGGTCGTGTTCTGGTCCTCCCTTGTGACTTTATAACAATTGCTATATGATGGTATTTTTGATGATCAAATGAGTTTGGTAACTTCCCGATCTAGGGAAATTATTGTAATCACCTTGAAATTCGACAGTGAAATTTCCAAGATATTTTCACTTTTCTGTTTGTTTCACATCATACTGAGTGACTTTCCGGAAAGCGTTTTTGTGTGTGTGTGTGTGACCAAAAACTTTGTTTAACCTTTCCGAAGAAACCAACGTGGCGACTTTTTTTTTCTTGATGGACGCGTATGAGTGGTGTCCAGGTCGGAAAGGAGTGATTTTTTCAACAAATTATCCGTTCACTTGTTATTAACAAACTGCATTGTTTATATTGCTCTATCGCAAGAACGGTTTGAGGTACGAAAAAAAGTGTTGAATGAAAGTTGTTCCCCGCCTAGAAATACACGTGTGATGTTGAATGACTTTGTTTGCCAACACCCATAGTTAATTGTTATTAACAAAATGAATTGTCTATATCGCTCTATCCTGAGAAGGATTAAAGATACGGAACAAAATGTGCAATGAAAGTCGTTCCACACATAAAAATGCACATTTAATGTTGTATGACTTTTTTTTCCAACACCCATAGTTAATTGTTATTAACGAATGGAATGGTTTATGTCGCTCTATCACGACAATAATTAGAGATACCAACTGAGGTGTTGAATGAAAGTTGTTCCACACGTAAAAGTACACATTTGAATTTTTTATGACTTTTTATAGTAATACTCATAGTTTTTCACAAATCGAATTGTTAATCCAACTCTGTCGCAAGAAAGGATATATTTTAAAAAAAAACTCTTTCTAAAGAGATTTTAAAATCTCTTTATTTTGAAAAGTTTAAAACGTTGACAAATTGAGACACAAATCGAAATTTTGTATATAACATATACGGGGGAACGATCGGGAAGTTATTGGTCCGACCCACATAGGGTTGGTTTTCATATTATGAAAATCGACACTCGCTTCCCCCCCCCCTCCTCCGCTACTTGAGCAAAGGGGTGAAATGAGTTTGTTGATAATTTTACGTTTGCCCCACTTCGTTCTTACCTTTTTATAACGATTGTCGTATGAACGTATCCCAGGTGGGAAGTGCCAAGCTTTGACAACCGGGACAAGCTTGGGACAGCCTCGGATACCAAGTCTTGGCACACCTAGCTTGGCCCTTGCTTTGACCGATGGTGTTGCCACCCGGTATCCAGGGCTTGTAGACCAGTCCCTGGCGACCAGCCTGGGCCAGCCTAGGCACAGAATTGGTAACCAGGATATCGGATTGCCAAGCGTGGGCCGGGCTATTTCCAAAACTTGTCTAGAGCCTTGGTAAAACTCAGATTGTAATTTACATTGACGCTTGGCGACTAAGCTTGTCCCAGTCTACAATTAGGACTGGTATCCAAGGGTCGATTGAACCCAGCTAGGAACAAGCTGTAGCCAGGACAGGCCTCAAGTCTCGGCAATACCCTGATTAACAAGTCACATTGGGATATAACAACCACTCTTGGGACAATCTACAGCCATGGCTGGTACCTCAGAGCTGGATATACCGGACTTGGACCAGACTGAACCCACGACTAGCCCCATGTCTGGGGGATACCCCGATTTACCAATTACATTGAGATTTGGTAACCACTCTTGGGCCAATCTACCACCAAGATCGCTTAAATCCGCCTTTGGATACCAGTGCTGGTTGTAGAATGGGCCGAACCTGGTCGCCATGTCTCAATAGAAGTTATAAATCTGGGTTTTACCAAGATTCTAGACCAGTCCTGGAAATAGGTTGGCTCATGCTAGGCGATGCCAAGCCCTGGTTAGAAGTTTCGTGCATAGACTGGGCCAAATTTGGTCGCCAAGCCTCAATATAGATTGAAAATCTGGGTTTTACCAAGGTTTCAGACCAGTCCTGGCAATAACCTGGCCCACGTATGGCAACACCAAGCCTTGGTTACCACTTCTGTGCCTAGACTGGTACAGAGCTGGTCGCCAGGAACTGGGCTACGAGCCCTGGAAACAGGGTGACAACGCCATCGGTACAAGCACGGGCCAACCTAGCGTGCCAAGGCCTGGTAATGCGGGGCTGTCCCAAGCTCGCCCCATTTGTCGAAGCTTGGTACTTCCTCTTTGAGATCATCCCCCGCTCTCCATTATGCTTGCCATTCCATTATGCCCCGCTTCTCATTATGCCCCTGTTCCCATTGTGCCCCATCCCGCCCTTATTTATCTCGCTCTATCCCATTTTATCCCGTTATCCTCTTTTGCACTACTATTCCATTTTGTCTCGCTATCCCATTTTGCCCCACTATCAAAGTATATCATCCCATTCTATCCCGCTTTTTCATTGGTTTATTGTCTCACACCCTCCTACCCCATTATCTTCCCTCCCATTGATTCCCCATATAAACCCAAGAAAAATATCCTCTCGTGTAAGCAGCCGCACAGCTGAAATTTAATGGAAGTACCACGATCGTCCATCTACGAACGCTCGAGGACTACAACAAAATCGCAAGTATCCTGAAAAGGCAAGATATAAATTTTTTCACTTTCGGTCTTAAAAGTGAACGACCGAAAAAATATATACTGAAAGGGCTTCCAAGCAGTTTTTCACAAGACGAAATTCAAGCCGAATTATCAAAACACGGCATCAACGTACTTTCCGTTCGCCAGTTCGTGAAAGTAAACAAAGACGGAGACACCAAAGAAAACAGGCCATTACCGATCTTCGCTATCACGGTTGGCCCGGAAACAACCTTGAGCAGCTTTGCTGAAATCAAAACGATTTTCTACCATACATATAAGGTAGAAAAATATGTAAAATCCCAGCAACATACCCAATGCTTCAGGTGCCAGAGATTTGGCCACGCAAGCCAACATTGCAACCTGAACCCGAGATGCGTCAAGTGTGCGTCAAACCACGACGTAAAAGTCTGCACTTCCAAAACCCTGAAGTGTGCAAACTGCGGACTCGCCCACACAGCCAGCTACAGAGAGTGTTCCATGCGCCTAAAATTCATGGAAACTCAGAAAAAACGAGCCCAATAGGCCAGGCCCAGCATGGCGCCATTGGAATTGCCCGCTACACCTCACTCGGCCACGATCCAGAATCTGGAAAGGAACATCCAGTTCCTCCAGTCTCCTGCAGTCCCAGTGCCAACTCCGAGTTCTACTGCCAACACGTCCAGGCCCACCTACGCTTCCTTCTTCCCGACGGCGGAAACCGCGAGAAGGAATCTTATTACACCCACTGCTGAACCTAGGACCATCCCAATGGAAACACATGCTCCCGAACCTCATTTAAGTAGAACTAAAAACTATGTAATTACAGCGAAGCAAGTCCTTGACGAGCTAACAACCCTTAGAATCCCCGAAATCCTTTCAGAGCTTAAAGAGATGAGCTCTAAACTCCAAACAGCCCTTACACCAATTGATAGGATCACAATCATCGCATCCTATGTCCACCTGTTCTTACCCTCCTCAAACCCACCTACGATTCCCCAGCAAACATAACCAACATATTAGCAATTAATATTTTTGCGCTCAAGCCAAATCTGGACGAGTTATTACACATCGTCCACAGAAATAACATCAAAATTTGTCTGATTTCAGAGACTAAGTTAAACAGCAAAACGAAGAAAATTAACTTCCCAGACTTCTCGCTGATCAGGGAAGACAGAACGGCCAAAGCAGGTGGTGGTGTTGCGGTGGCGATCCACAAAACCTTGTCACATAGAACTCTTCCGCATGATCTCCTGTCGCTCACCGAATACGTGGGAGTAGAGGTCCAAGTAAACAATAAAAAAACGAAGATCTACTCGATCTACAATCCACCGGATGTCTCAATAGATACAAACCTATTGAGGCACCTATTTTCCGATAGTACTCCAACAATTATTGTTGGAGACTTCAATGCGAAGGACACTGCTTGAACCTCTGCTAGGCCAAACGAATCAGGTAAGATTCTCTCAAATTTTTTGACGGAACAAAAAATTAATCTGCTCTTTCCAGACGTTCCTACACACTACCCTGATAATTCAAACACTCCTAGTACTATTGACCTTTTATTAACAAACAACATCTCTATCATTAATAATTTCACCACACTTTCCGAATCTCCATCCGATCACCTACCATTGTTTTTCTCCCTATTTGGCCGACCGACCTCACCAGAATCATCAAAAATTTTAAACTACGCGAAAACCGACTGGAATAAATTCAAGGATACCTTAAATGATGAGATTTCTACACCAAACCCTAATTGTAACAACACTGAAGCAATAGATCAACACATAACACATTTCACCCAAGTCATTCAAACAGCCCTGGATTCCTCCACTCCCAAACGCTCAACCAAATCCACCCACACTCCTATCCCACCCGAAATAGCCTCATTAATAAAGCTAAACAATTACATTGGGTCAAGATGGCAAAAAACCCGAAATCGCTACCTTAAATCCGAACTCAATCAGCTGATAAAAGAAATCAGACTTAAATTAACCGAAAGGAAACAATCATCTTGGGACAACAAACTCAGAAACATAAACTTAAAAGATCACTCTATTTGGCGCGTAGCAAAATATTTTAATAATACCGGTAAACGAAAAATCCCCACACTAAAGTCAAACAACACACTGCACACAGAAGACCACGACAAGGCAAATACACTCTGCAGACACTACGCACAAATACACGAAATATCGGCCTCCCGAGGCAACAAATCCTTTGAACAACAAGTCACAGGTCATGTGAGAAAGACTATCCTCAAAGCCCCTATCGAAACTCCCATAAAATTCCTCACGAATCCCCGTGAAATCACTTCCGCTATCAAAAAACTAAAAAATAAATCTGCCCCGGGTGTGGATAATATTCCCAATATAGCACTAAAAAACCTCCCAATTAAAGCAATAAGTTTACTAACAAAGATATACAATGCATGCCTCCTCAGACAATATTTCCCGGAACTCTGGAAAGGAGCCGTGGTCATTCCGATTCTAAAGCCCGGTAAGCCCCCTTCGCATCCGGTGAGCTATAGGCCTATCAGCCTCCAACCGGTATTGGTTAAACTCTTTGAGCGAATAATTTTAGCTCGTCTCAAAAAACCCATAGAAGAGTTACAACTAATGCCTATCAATCAATTTGGTTTTCGATCAGAACACTCGACCTGCCACCAGCTGGTTAGAATTACGAATGATATAAAATCCGCGAAAGACCGGAAAGAAGATACCGTTCTTCTTCTCCTGGACAGCGAGAAGGCCTTTGATTCTGTTTGGCCCACAGGCCTTATATACAAACTCCAAGGATTAAATGTCCCTAAATATCTATGTAAAATTTTACTATCATATCTCTCAAATAGATATATCCGAGTTCGAGTCGAAACTTCGCTTTCGAATAAAATAGAAATTGTCGCGGGAGTCCCACAAGGGTCTATTCTCTCGCCTGTTTTATTCAACTTGTACATTGCTTCTGTTTTTAGTAGAATTCCGAGAAATGTATCCATTGCAGGCTATGCTGATAACATTGCCTTGTACTCAGCTAGCAAATCGATAAACAAAGCTATTAGAAGAATAGAAAATGCTGCTTCTCTCACAATCAGTGAATTAACGAAATGGAAAATTCAAGTGAATGCTGCTAAAACAGAAGCAATCTTATTTACTAGCTCCAAGGCCAAGCCGACCTTAACTATTCGTAGCGATAAGATCACACCAACCGACTCTGTAAAGTATTTAGGCTTACACATCGATTCCAAACTCCTGTGGAAAAAGCATATATCTGAAATCAAGGTCAAGACTAAAGTTATCCTAGTAAGATTGTATAATTTGCTAAAATCACCCGCGCTCAGTCAATCCCTCAAACTTACTCTCTACAAAGGGTTAATTAGGCCCATTATCACCTATGGTTGTCCTGCCTGGCACAATGCAGCGAAAATGCACTTGAATCATCTTCAAGTGATTCAAAATAAATTCCTACGAATAATAGGAAATTTTAAAAGAAGAACGACTATTGTGGAAATACACGAAACGCTCGGCATGACAACCATAGGCGAATTTATCGATAGAATAAATGAGACATTTAAATTTAAGCTACAATCCCATCCTAATCCCCAGCTCCAAAACATCAATATTGACATAAAATCCAATTGGTCCCGCTGACCACCTGTTTTGTCCCACCTTTCCATATATCCTTTTCTCTCCCGCCCCTCATGCACCCATTACTTATAAGGTTTTTTAGAAGTCATTTTTCCTTATATCGAGTCATCATGTAAATAATCACAAATATCTGTAATAATGAAAAATTAGGTTACACTTCTTTCAAATTAGATATAAAGCCAACGGCTGGTGATCTAGAACGTAGCACTTAAGATATTAATACTGTATATAGTATGTATATATGACAAATGTTAATAAACAATTTTCAAGTCAAATCAAGCCGTACAGCCCAGGCACAACTAGAATATCCAGCGATCACTGAAGTTAAGCCGAGTATGGACCGTAGGAGGATGGGTGACCGACAAGAAACACCTAGCGATCTGGATATTCCTATTTCGCAAACTAATAGTCGAAATTGTTTTTTTATTTTTTTTACTATTCTACACTCGATGAGCCAATGAGATTAACATACTCATCACTCTTTTAACAAAACATTTGTGCAAGCTTAATTGAATTAATTATTTTTTTATGTTAAGCGTATATCCTGGTTCTAGCTAAATGCCAGCCATGGGCCAGGCTAAACTACCAGGCTAGTCTCAAGACTGAGGGATACCTCACTCCTAGCCTGGCCCCACGTTTCATTCCAGGCCTGGTATAGGCTAGTTTACCCAGCCTTGGCCAGGCTTGAAACAAGCCTGGGCCGGTTGTCAATTCCTACCTGGGCTTAAGACCCCAGTTACAGGCCGAAATGAAAAAGTTCGATTTCGGGGTGATTACAATATTATTATTATATATTATAATAATTATAAACAAGCTCATTTTATCCATTGCTTAAGTAGCCTTGGAGGGGGGGGGGGGCGAGTGGCGATTTTCCTAATCAAGAATCCCAGGTAGGAATTGACAACCGGCCCAGGCCTGGCCCAGGCTTGTTTCAAGCTTGGCCAAGGCTGGGTAAACTAGCCTATACCAGGCCTGGAATGAAACATGGGGCCAGGCTAGGACTGAGGTATCCCTCAGTCTTGAGACTAGCCTGGTAGTTTAGCCTGGCCCATGGCTGGCATTTAGCTAGAACCAGGATATACGCTTAACATAAAAAAATAATTAATTCAATTAAGCTTGCACAAATGTTTTGTTAAAAGAGTGATGAGTATGTTAATCTCATTGGCTCATCGAGTATAGAATAGTAAAAAAAATAAAAAAACAATTTCGACTATTAGTTTGCGAAATAGGAATATCCAGATCGCTAGGTGTTTCTTGTCGGTCACCCATCCTCCTACGGTCCATACTCGGTGGTGCTTAACTTCAGTGATCGCTGGATATTCTAGTTGTTCCTGGGCTGTGCGGCTTGACTTGACTTGAAAATTGTTTATTAACATTTGTCATATATACATACTATGTACAGTATTAATATCTTAAGTGCTACGTTCTAGATCACCAGCCGTTGGCTTTATATCTAATTTGAAAGAAGTGTAAACTAATTTTTCATTATTACAGATATTTGTGATTATTTACATGATGACTCGATATAAGGAAAAATAACTTCTAAAAAACCTTACAAGTAATGGGTGCATGAGGGGCAGGAGAGAAAAGGATATATGGAAAGGTGGGACAAAACAGGTGGTCAGCGGGACCAATTGGATTTTATGTCAATATTGATGTTTTGGAGCTGGGGATTAGGATGGGATTGTAGCTTAAATTTAAATGTCTCATTTATTCTATCGATATATTCGCCTATGGTTGTCATGCCGAGCGTTTCGTGTATTTCCACAATAGTCGTTCTTCTTTTAAAATTTCCTATTATTCGTAGGAATTTATTTTGAATCACTTGAAGATGATTCAAGTGCATTTTCGCAGCATTGTGCCAGGCAGGACAACCATAGGTGATAATGGGCCTAATTAACCCTTTGTAGAGAGTAAGTTTGAGGGATTGACTCAGCGCGGGTGATTTTAGCAAATTATATAATCTTACTAGGATAACTTTAGTCTTGACCTTGATTTCAGATATATGCTTTTTCCACAGGAGTTTGGAATCGATGTGTAAGCCTAAATACTTTACAGAGTCGGTTGGTGTGATCTTATCACTACGAATAGTTAAAGTCGGCTTGGCCTTGGAGCTAGTAAATAAGATTGCTTCTGTTTTAGCAGCATTCACTTGAATTTTCCATTTCGTTAATTCACTGATTGTGAGAGAAGCAGCATTTTCTATTCTTCTAATAGCTTTGTTGATCGATTTGCTAGCTGAGTACAAAGCAATGTCATCAGCATAGCCTGCAATGGATACATTTCTCGGAATTCTACTAAAACAGAAGCAATGTACAAGTTGAATAAAACAGGCGAGAGAATAGACCCTTGTGGGACTCCCGCGACAATTTCTATTTTATTCGAAAGCGAAGTTTCGACTCGAACTCGGATATATCTATTTGAGAGATATGATAGTAAAATTTTACATAGATATTTAGGGACATTTAATCCTTCGAGTTTCTATATAAGGCCTGTGGGCCAAACAGAATCAAAGGCCTTCTCGCTGTCCAGGAGAAGAAGAACGGTATCTTCTTTCCGGTCTTTCGCGGATTTTATATCATTCGTAATTCTAACCAGCTGGTGGCAGGTCGAGTGTTCTGATCGAAAACCAAATTGATTGATAGGCATTAGTTGTAACTCTTCTATGGGTTTTTTGAGACGAGCTAAAATTATTCGCTCAAAGAGTTTAGCCAATACCGGTAGGAGGCTGATAGGCCTATAGCTCACCGGATGCGAAGGGGGCTTACCGGGCTTTAGAATCGGAATGACCACCGCTCCTTTCCGGAGTTCCGGAAATATTGTCTGAGGAGGCATGCATTGTATATCTTTGTTAGTAAACTTATTGCTTTAATTGGGAGGTTTTTTAGTGCTATATTGGGAATATTATCCACACCCGGGGCAGATTTATTTTTTAGTTTTTTGATACCGGAAGTGATTTCACGGGGATTCGTGAGGAATTTTATGGGAGTTTCGATAGGGGCTTTGAGGATAGTCTTTCTCACATGACCTGTGACTTGTTGTTCAAAGGATTTGTTGCCTCGGGAGGCCGATATTTCGTGTATTTGTGCGTAGTGTCTGCAGAGTGTATTTGCCTTGTCGTGGTCTTCTGTGTGGAGTGTGTTGTTTGACTTTAGTGTGGGGATTTTTCGTTTACCGGTATTATTAAAATATTTTGCTACGCGCCAAATAGAGTGATCTTTTAAGTTTATGTTTCTGAGTTTGTTGTCCCAAGATGATTGTTTCCATTCGGTTAATTTAAGTCTGATTTCTTTTATCAGCTGATTGAGTTCGGATTTAAGGTAGCGATTTCGGGTTTGTTGCCATCTTGACCTAATGTAATTTTTTAGCTTCATTAATCAGGCTATTTCGGGTGGGATAGGAGTGTGTGTGGATTTGGTTGAGCGTTTGGGGGTGGAGGAATCCAGGGCTGTTTGAATGACTTGGGTGAAATGTGTTATGTGTTGATCTATTGCTTCAGTGTTGTTACAAGTAGGGTTTGGTGTAGAAATCTCATCATTTAAGATATCCTTGAACTTATCCCAGTCGGTTTTTGCGTAGTTTAAAATTTTTGATGGTTCTGGTGAGGTTGGTCTGCCAAATAGAGAGAAAAACAATGGTAGGTGATCGGATGGGGATTCGGAAAGTGTGGTGAAATTTTTAATGATAGAGATGTTGTTTGTTACTAAAAGGTCAATAGTACTAGGAGTGTTTGAATTATGAGGGTAGTGTGTGGGAACGTCTGGAAAGAGCAGATTAATTTTTTGTTCCGTCAAAAAATTTGAGAGAATCTTACCTGATTCGTTTGGCCTAGCAGAGGTCCAAGCAGTGTCCTTCGCATTTAAGTCTCCAACAATAATTGTTGGAGTACTATCGGAAAGTAGGTGCCTCAATAGGTTTGTATCTATTGAGACATCCGGTGGATTGTAGATCGAGTAGATCTTCGTTTTTTTATTGTTTACTTGGACCTCTACTCCCACGTATTCGGTGAGCGACAGGAGATCATGCGGAAGAGTTCTATGTGACAAGGTTTTGTGAATCGCCACTGCAACACCACCACCTGCTTTGGCCGTTCGGTCTTCCCTGATCAGCGAGAAGTCTGGGAAGTTAATTTTCTTCGTTTCGCTGTTTAACTTAGTCTCTGAAATCAGACGAATTTCGATGTTATTTCTGTGGACGATGTGTAATAACTCGTCCAGATTAGGCTTGAGCGCAAAAATATTAATTGCTAATATGTTGGTTATGTTTGCTGGGGAATCGTAGGTGTGTTTGAGGAGGGTAAGAACAGGTGGACATAGGATGCGATGATTGTGATCCTATCAATTGGTGTAAGGGCTGTTTGGAGTTTAGAGCTCATCTCTTTTAGCTCTGAAAGGATTTCGGGAATTCTAAGCGTTGTTAGCTCGTCAAGGACTTGCTTTGCTGTAATTACATAGTTTATAGTTCTACATTAAATGAGATTCGGGAACATGTGTTTCCATTGGGATGGTCCTAGGTTCAGCAGTGGGTGCGATAAGATTTCTTCTCGAGGTTTCCACCGTCGGGAAGAAGGAAGCGTAGGTGGGCCTGGACGTGTTGGCAGTAGAACTCGGAGTTGGCACTGGGACTGCAGGAGACTGGAGGGACTGGATGTTCCTTTCCAGATTCTGGATCGTGGCCGAGTGAGGTGTAGTGGACAATTCCAATGGCGCTATGCTGGGCCTGGCCGATTGAGCTCGTTTTTTCTGAGTTTCCATGAATTTTAGGCGCATGGAACACTCTCTATAGCTGGCCGTGTGGGCTAGTCCGCAGTTCGCGCACTTGAGAGTTTTCGAAGTGCAGGCTTTGACGTCATGATTTGACGCACACTTTACACATCTGGGGTTCAGATTGCAGTGTTGGGTTGCATGGCCGAACCGTTGGCACCTGAAACACTGGGTCGGTTGCTCGGATTTCACCAATTTTCCTATCTTGTATGTGTGATAGAAAATAGTTTTAATAGCAGCAAAGCTGCTCAAGGTTACTTCAGGGCCAACCGTGATTGCGAAGATCGGGAGAGGCCTGTTTTCTTTAATATTTCCGTCTTTATTTACTTTCACGAACTGGCGAACGGAAAGTACGTTAATGCCTTGATTTGATAATTCGGTATTATCGGTTTGATTTGATAATTCGGTTTATTTTTCTATGCTTTATACGTTTTTGCACCTTTTTGACGTAAAATACATACGCTTAATATAGAGCTTAATGTAAAAACTGTATATTACGTTTTTAACGTTTATTACATAATACAGTAGAGCTCCCTTAATTTTCCCCTCTTTTATTTTCGCTGTACTCCCCTCACGACTTGTCTCCCCTCAAAAACCTTCTCCCACTCCCCGTACTTTGTCTATCCTTGTTTTCGACGTCATGCGCTCCAGACTGCGCAGCGTCTCAATAGTGGGACCGAGCAGTCATGAAACATAACCTATTTACTTTTGATACATAGTCCGTTTACTTCTGCTCTTATTTCCCCTTCCGCTCCCGACAACCCCCACCACGCCAACCCACCAGTGGACAGAGTGAGGGGCTTCCTTAATTTTTTTCTCCACGAAATTACTTCAAGGTCACCCCCCGAGCTCGGAAAATAAAGGGAGCTCTACTGTATACATGTATTGTACGTATAAGGTATTCTGTTGAAACTCTGCCTAAAAGTCAGCAACCGCCCTTAACTTTATCGACAGAGGTGGGAGATTAACACTACCGCCATCTCACACCATTTCCCCCGCGAACTTCTATTATAATTTTTCATTGTGATTCTTATTGTGCCAAATTAATAAAAAACAATACAATTATTGATCCCAACAACTCTCGATGGATCGTCTATCGATTTTTATTTTATTTTCGTGGGTCATTCACCCCTATTTTAGCTTAAAATCGATGAAAAACATCAGCGACGCAGCAACGACGTTACTAGCGTTCATCTTACGTGGCGGATGGATTGCTAGGGTATCAACAATTGAATTGTTTACAACGCTCTATTTCAAAAACGGTAAGAGATACGGCAAAAAGTATTAAGCAGAATTTTCTCTGTAAGTGGAAATGCATATTTAATTTTTTATTACTTTTTTCCATATTTGTCATAATTAAGCTGGTATGACGGGTTGAACCCTCGAGCGTTCGCACCCCTATTGGTGTCTCACTCCCACTCCAGTAACGCGCATAATTCTCGTCCTCACGCTGACTATGCTGCTAGTCAAATACTCATAATTATCTGCTTGATAAATGCGATTGAGACATTCAGTTGACATATCGGAAAATCTAGGAATTACAAGCAGAAATTATGAATCGGGAAGTTTTCTTTGTCCCAACGGGGACACACACTTTTATCCCACTAGTTCATCATCAAAATTGCCCCGACCTTTCCCTATCAGTTTACAACGAGTGCCATATGAATGTATTTTTCATCATCGAAATCGCCACTCACCTCCCCCCCCCCCCCCCCCCGCCCCCACAGCTATTTGACCGATGGGCTAAAATGATTTTGTTTATCCACCTACACCCACCCCTTGCCTTCCGCATTATTCGTCTTTGCAACAGGGGATGTATCTTTAATGATTAACATTGACACTTGCCCCGTCTCCTTCGCCGGCGAATCGTTTCGATGGTCGCCATAATCATTTAATATGTGTAAAATTGTTTTTGGAACGTCTATTCTGTCCTTATTGTCCAGTATTCGGCTGATTGTATGACGGTATGGAATATTTCTTCTGCTAACACAAAATAAGCCTTGCAGCGCCATCACTGCTCTTTCATGGGTACTTGCACGGCGGAACAATGGGTAAAAATCGAGGGCATTTCTACTATACCAACACTATTTTACCGACTGAATTTAAAATCTGTTTTCATGCCCGTGTAGACTTGTCTGGTGTTAAGATGCCTGGTGTAGAGTTGTTTCGTGTAGAGTTGTCTGGTGGCTACTTGTACGGCGCCATTTTTCACCACCGTACTCAACTCGCTCTGTGTAGACTTGTAAAAGGCGCGTGGACCCTCCCCCCCAGAGGAAACGAACTAGCTGATCGAGCAGCCAATAAAGCAAGAACAGTTGGAAAAACCCGGGAATTCCAATACAACTTGAGCACTCTTTACAAGGAACTGGAAAAAGATTTCAAGGAAAAACACAAAAAAATTATGGTCAAAAATTTTGAAAAAAAGCAACCTTCATACGCTCTACTATGGAATTGAGGCGATACACAACCTTGGTTTCATAAAATGAATTTACCCGGAAAATACATTACAATAATCAATAGAATTCGAGCAAACCATATATGCACAGCACAATATCTACAAAAAATTAAAAAGAAAGAAGACAGCAGTTGCCCCTCCGGCTATGAATCTCAAGATATAAATCACATTTTTTGGTCTTGTGATCTAACAAAAACAGAAACTGAAAATTTTATAAAATTCTTAAGGACAAAAAAGATTGAGCCACAGTGGGAAATAAGAAACCTCACTTTTACACAGGACGAAGAGATATTGGAGAAAATAGCTGAATTCCTTCACAACATCAGAGAAAATATCGACCTCACTCACTCCAATCCAGAAATTTGAAAACCGCGCCAACTAGAACAGCGCAAAAGAGAACATCAACTCCAAGTTAATCATGAAGTTTGCTGAGTTACCGACGGTACACAGGCCAGCTGCGCCAAAGCAGCACTATTAAGAAGAAGAAGAAGAGGTAGACCGCTAGGGCCATACTATAAGACTGAGACAATACCTCCCTAAATCATACCTTAAATTGAGTATTCCATATGAGTGCAGTGCTGTTGCGAGATAACACAATTTTTGATATATTTGCGCGTTAACCTGATGGCACCCTTAGCTGGTTTGATTTCCTGCAGCATAATTGGTATATCAATCGCCTGTTAGGTGGCTTATTGTTATTCTCCTATCAGTAACCAACTTCAGCACTACTTTTTGTTCACAGAGAAAGACTGCAATGGAGATGCACTGTGGGTATGGACCTACCCCGCAGTTTCAAAAACACAGAAAGCACTTGTTACGCGAAAATGTCATTTACAATCAGACAACAGCAGTACACAATCATTTGTTTGTGCGAGACACAGTGGTAACTGGTTGTATATTCACTCTAGCGAAGTTTTTGATGTGGATAAATTACCCAGGGTAATTTTTTTTCTTGACTTTGCTCGGTTTTATTAATTTGTCATGAACAAATGTTCTTTATCTAGTAACTTTATTTTAGGTGCAATTCCTCAAATTTACTTTCACAAAACCATTGTCGCTTCCTTAACAATTTGTACTTTCAAACATATATTCAGTTGTTTTAAAAATCTCTATTATTTTGCGAAATAGGTTATTTCTTCGTCAGACTTTGATGTACATATTCGTCTCGATAAGCGTTTCTTTTGTACGAAGTACACTGATAGAAAAAATCTGACACGAAGAATCCATTCTCTTGAGACAAGAGATTTTCTTTGCAAAAGCCAAATTCGCCAATTTGACGGGAAATCCTCCCAATGAGGATGTTCGAATGAGTTCCAAATGTTACTAGAACTTTACATTAGGCAATAAATACATCATATATCGACATGTGCTAAGTTTATACAGAAAAAGGTGAAAATTTAAGTTAATAACAAAAATATAATTTTAGAAAGAAACATTCAATAAACTGATATGTAACATACTCATCCTCAAATATCTAACCATCGTAAAGCATAAGAATTATAATAGACGGCATGAGGTACAAATGCCGCTCCGATGTGAGCATTTGAAAGCAAATCTCTTGTCTCAAGAGAATCGATGTTTCGTGTCAGAGATTTTTTCTATCAGTGTATAGGTTAAACATTTTTGTTGGAAGACTAAGTAGTTTTGATTGAGAAATGGGAGTATTAATTGAACCAACTGATTATACGGTAAGAAATCGAAATTTATAGAATGTCAGCGGTTGGAAAGGAATTATAATTTCTCAAAACAAGTAAATTGGACATTCCACTAATTGTAACTTAATCACAGGATTTGGGTTATTAAATTTTTAGCCGGTTCAGAAATTTTGAAGTTCCGAAACTGCTAAAAAGAAAGTATGTCTCCCAATATCAACAATTGAGTTTGTTTTTTATGCCCGATATATGATTTTCACTGATATCTCAAATTTGAATTGATCAGCCTTTTAAGAACTATTGACGTATTGAAATATCAAATCACTAAAACCAACTCCTGTGGTAAACTGATAACTGGTGGAGTGTGCGAAATATAAAGTGGTAAATGGAAATTTACCTTATATTTAAGTCTCTGGAAATCACTTAACAATTCCCTTAACAGACATAAGTGTTTCAGCATTGTTAAATTTAATTGAGCGATTTTTCCCACAAGGTAAAACAATTCGCTCTGGTGATATTTACTAAAGACTTCAACCCTCAAAAGTACGAAGAACTCTGTGGAGTGCTTAGTAAAATGTACTGCAAGACTGGTAATCCGACAGAAATACTTCAATTGTATTTGTCCGTATTTACGAAAGGTTCATGCACATCTGACGAAGATGGATTCTTCATGTCAGACGATTATAATGGCCACCGCTTAGTAGCCGACAGCAATATTTTGGGGCTCGTTAAGACTTTCGAACTTGAAACAATCCTGATATACACCGCATTATTGCTGAAGAAAAGAATAATAGTTTATCATCATAGTTTGGAAGAACTATTCAAGTGGATTAAAACTTTCCCAGCTTTGATGACCCACAGAAACGTACCGGAGAATCTTTTTCCATGGATCGATTTAGTGGAAGATGAGTTGACGGAGTTAAAGGTATTTTCGGTTTTTATTCGAGAAAAACATTCAGCAAATTCAAGAGGTTCAAGGATTGTGGAAACTTAAAAAAATATCACAAATTTACAAAACATGAAGAACATTCAAAAATAAGAAGGAATAGAAATTCCAAAATGTCAAAAGTTCAGAAAAATCAGGGAACTTGAAATGTATAAAAATGCATCATTATAGAGAATTTTCAATTTCCCGTATCAAAAAAATTTTTAATGCCGGTATTAAAAGGAATTATGAAAACAATGAAATTTAAAATTCGATTTCATAAAAGCAGAAAAATTTGCATAGTTGAAAAACATATGGTAATTTATTATTACTGGTTTGTTGTTTCCTCTGTAGCACAGTTACGGATGTTATTCGTTCACAATGACGATAGGATGATTCAATTGTAAACTGTTTTTTTTTTGTTTTTCTTTTTTGGTACTCGTTATGGAACCTCCTATTGAAGGGGAACTGTTATTATTCGTGGTCGCCATTATTTGACTAAAATCAAATAATCCAGAAAAAATCCACCGGTACCTGGGCTTGAACCCAAGTCCTCTAGATGCGTATGCGGGCACCTTACATATTTTATCATACGACCGGCTTTATGGTAATTTACAAAGAAGAAAATTTCAAATATTTTAGAATTTAAAAATTTTGATGACAAAAAAAAAGGAAGAATTTAAGTATTTGTGAGAAACTAGAACATTGCAAGCTTCGAAGGACTGTCAAACTTTCCAGAATGATGAAAATTTCAAGAATTTAAAAAATTTAGAATTTCGAAGTTTTCTAAAAAAATCTCTTGAATACCTCGAAACTTAAAGAAGACAAGCGATTTTAATCAATGCTTTTTTTGTACAATATGGAATTTGATTGAATCTTGGCATTTTTAAATCTTTACACAAATGTTAAACCGTGATGTTTCCGTGATTTTCAATTTTTTAATAGAGATTTGGAGGTTACTTTCGAAAATTCCTCAATATTACAAGAATCTTTTAGATTTTGCAAGGTGTTAAATTTGGAGAGTTTTCAAAATATTTGAGAGAACTAAGATTGCTAGATTCAAATCATAAAAAACGAATTATGACTTGAAAAAACCTAGAACTTTTGAAAAATTCCAATAATTGTGGTCAGTTCAGAAAAACGGATAATAAAATTAGAGCTCTAATATTTCCAACTTTTGAAACAATCGAAAGCTGTAAACATTCTCGAAATGTTGATTTCGGAAAATTGATGTTGATTATTCGTTGATGTTCATACGTATCAAGGAATATGTAGAGTTGAAAAAAAAAGGTGCCAAAATTTAGTTGTTTTGAACTTCCAATTTTTTAAAAATCTCGAAAATCAACTAATTAAAAAAATTTCCAACAGAAATGAACTAATCTTGTCTATTTACAATTTTCAAATATTCGATCAAAAAATTAACATCTACCAATTGAGAAATTAGTGAAACGAATGACTTGTCCGCTTTCCTTCTTTATCTATATGGGCATTCATTCAGAATTCGAATTACTCAAATTTCAGGAATACCCTTACTACGTAGCGGGCTGCAGAGACAGTTCCATTTTGTCAAAGTCCGAATTATACGACTTACTTGTGAACATTCCAGCGAGTGAAATAACAGTTGCTCCTCACGCTAAAGAAAGTCTAACAATGACCAAAACACATAAAGAAATTGCTTTATTTATGGTACAATCATCGGAGAATCAAGGGATTACTGAGGCTCAAATAATTCAAGACATTACGGACAAAACTCAAGACCTTTTAAATCAGATGAAAACTTTAGCGACAACTCATAATTCAGATGGTAGAAAAATAATGAAGCTTGAAACATTTCGTGAGCGTAATTTACCACCAGCTGTTGAAAACTTCCTCATCAATTTGGCTAGCGCTGAAAATCTTTTCAATTTGTGAATATGTGTTAATATCCAATAATAAGAATTTTGTGTTTTTTATCTACCCATTTAGTATTGTATTTCTTCATGCATTCGTAAGTAAGCCTACAGATAAACAGCAATCAATAATAAAAAACATCAGATATGAAAAATATATTTTCGTTCTCATTGAATTTTCTTTCGAATTTGTTCACAATATAATTTCAGCATGAAAACGGAAAATCTTCAGTATTTACTATGAAGAGATTGAAAACATTGATTAAAACTATGACAAGTATTGAAAACCAGCATTCTGGACATTTCAAGTTTCGAAAATCACAGAAATTTCAAAATAATGGAGGAAGTTTTTTGAATTTTTAAGAATTATAAACCTGAAGTATGAAAGGTATAAAGAATATTACCTGGCAGACAAGCGTTTCCAAGTTAATGTCAATCCTCACATCTCAGAAAAGTAGGGTGATTTTCGATGTTCCTCAAGATTTGTTAACCCGTCCCGTAAAGATGTTTGCCTACTAGATGAAAAACGGTGACAGGGATGTGAAAAACGAATATGGCAGAGTTTCAATATCCCGGTGAACAGCCTCCCCGTCATCCCTTAATCTCGGTATAACAAAAATCGAAACGCAGACTTATGTCGGCGTATCGTTGACCAAGAGTGAGGAAAATAAAGAGGAACCTTAAATATCTTCAGTCTGTCCTTTAATTTATTTCATTTTGCTTTCCTCATAGTTTAACATCTGATGTAATATCTGTTGTCTGATTTGGTTCAACGGAGAGGGAAATTATTTAGTCTTGTGTAAGCGAAAGACTCGCAAAATGTCTTATGAAATGCACAGAAAATTATGAATTGCAACGAAAATTAAAATGCTATACAAAAAAATTGCAAGCTTATTCATTTACGGATAAAAGTTAAAGGCCTTTTTAATTCCCGCGACGAAATTTCCTTAGCGAATAAGGCCCGGATATAATTCATCGGTAGCAATTTTATTATTGATACTTGATGTGCTGTTTTTCGTCAATCAGTTTCATATGAAATACTTTGATATGCATTACAGTTTTCGTTTATCTGTTACATACGTTAAGGGATGCAATGGCTATTACATTAATAATTTAAGAATTCGTCGAACTGCCTTTGCTTTATTCATTAATCTTTAGAAGAAAAGATGGGAATTACTTAGTAGCGTACCGGATATTGCGATTTTTATATTTCGATATCTCACAGCATTGCGGCATTTGTCGTAGCTTCTATCTTATCTATCCAAATGTTAAGGCATGAAATGCGGACTGTTCGATGGACAATGAAGTTCACGAACTGGCTTTATTTCATTCCTTCAGCTGAGCAAGAAGGAGAGATACCTTTAAACGGCCGATAGAATATCAAGATTTCCACATTAGTTATCTGGATATGCGACGATTTTCGTCGGTGATCCTATTTTTTTGATACCCAGATTAAGAGATGAAGAGGGGGTTGTTCGATGGGAAATTGAATCTCCTATCTAAGATTCTTTACTACATGCCTTAATCTTAATTAGAAGAACAGATGTGTATTCTTAAGTAGCAGGCAAAATATCAAGAGTACCTCCTGGTATCTGATAGCGCAGCAGAGATTAAGGATGTTCGACCGCTATTCGTCATTTTTTTCAATCTTTTGACGATTTACTCCAACTTTTTTGTTTTCCTGGCGGGAAAAAATGTACAATTTGTGCATAACATTATTATTTATGGACTCTCAAAATTTTATCACCGTAAACTTATTTTTGAGTTGTTTCCCTACGCTTGTATGAAAATTCATAAAACTTTAGACAAAACACTGAAAAATGAGTCTACGACAATGAAATTTTACGAGTCGATAGAGAATAAAGCTACAGAAAAATTGTACATTTTTCCCCGCCTATCAAACCAAAAATTTGGGATAAATTAGCAAAACATTGACAAAAGTGAGAAATAGCGGTCGAACATCCTCAAGGGATGAAGGAGTAACTTGACTTGAGTTGGAAATTGCTTATTAACACTTGTCATATTTACACACTATATACGGTATTAATACTTGATATCAATTGATATCTGAAATCCTTAATACCAGATCCCTAGCCATTGGTTTTATATCTAATTTGAGCAATTGTTTAAGTTAATTTTTAATTCCCTAATGGAACCTGTCGACATTTAGTCGAGAGTTTGTCGATAGTTAGTCGACTGTTTGTCGAGAGTTTGTCGATTTTTCTCTCGGCCGGTGGCAATTTTCGAGAGTAACTATGGACAGGTTCGGCGAGGGTTATTACATGTTTGTGATTATTGGGTTCGTAATTTCATCTGAAAATTATCATTTATCTTATCAATAAATTCGCCTAGGATTGCTATGCCTAATACGTTATGCATATGCGAAGTTAAACAATGTGTTGACATTTTTTTCATGGCCTTTATAAATCGGTACATGTACCTCCTGTTACGTACCGAGCGGGTTCTCTGGTAATGTAGATGGCGGGTCCGCTGCCCGTGGAGTGCTAAACCACTCTGCTGCGTCAAGTGCGGGAATTTTGAATTTTAGAGTGAAATAAATTCGACGAAAACACAGAACTGAGGCAAAATGATTGTTTATATATTTAACGTGTTTTAACTTGTTTAGATTCTGGTTTCACAATAAAAATGGAGATGTTCAACTATTCGATAAATCGTGTCAATCAGACTACCGCTCTTTTCAACGCCCGAGATGGGTCTGAAACTTAACTCCTATCTTAGAACTATTCTAGCCGAACTACAAAAATCGCAAACATTCAAGTCATGCCTCTTTTCAAGAGTAGGGATCCAATCATAACCCTGACCATAGTCAATGGGGTTGGTCTAACTCCCCCACACTGTCGTCTGTTGGGCCAGCCCACAATTTTGGGCCTACGTCATGATAAACAGAAAGCCATTTCACATCTGCAAAGAGAGAGAAGTAAATTTGGGGAAAAGTCCGGAAAAACCGTTTGCTGCCAGCGATGGTTTTTATTACTCTAAGGGTTCCAATTACACTCGAAGTTCTCTATAAGAAAAAAAAGGTACTCGAAAAAGGTTTATTACGGTCGGCTTAAATTGATAGAGAAATTCTCAAGTTTATGCCTTTCCTGTTCGAACGTGTTTCTCAAGTTATCCCTCTAAAAATGACTATATTTCTTACTCAAAATATTTCTTTAAATATTGTGAAATTAACATTCATTGATAACAAATGGGCTCATTATCTACTTGATTTGAATATTGGCGGTATAGATCTAGTGATAATTGGAGATATCTAGGGACTCTATATCGTAACTAGGTCCTTATGTTACACTCCATAATACCTCAATTCTCATTTTCATGATAGGTACGTCTGGGGAGCTAATAATTTATTTTGAATGGAAAAAATCACGCGATAAGAGTTTATGATTCAATTCGCATATCTTTTCGAAATTTCTGATTTTTCTTCAATATTTTCCATTGTAGTTTGAAATTTGTTAACTGAAACCGAACTGGTTTATAAGTTACGGTTCTTTCATTTTGGCAGCAACTTTGATTCAAGGTTCTTTCCACATTTCTGAATTTTATATAATTTATAGAATCACCAAAACATTCCATTCTCAAAAAATGTAGGAGATTTTTCAAATTCATCAAAATGTCCATTCTGAAACAATTGTCACAAATATTCTTTAGTGTTTGAGAAAAATTCGAAGCTTTTGACAACCTCCAAAAAATTTTACAATGTCTAAAATTTTCAAAGCTATTAACTTCCGTAATATTTTGAATATTAAGAATGGAAGTGTTTTCTCAATGGTTCTAACATTTTGAATGTTGACCCCAAAATTACACTTTCGGTAAATTTTCGAAAAATGTCCATAAATTTCCGACATTTTCCGAAGCTTCAAACAATATCCATGATTTTCCGAAATTACCCAAAATTATTCGGAACGAAAAATGAACATAAATATTGATAATTTGAATGTTTTGAATTTTCGCGGGAAAATGGTGAAGCTGCGTCAGCTGACAATCAACCATGTGAGCTGTGGGCCCATGTGTAACAGGTTATTATTTCGACTTATATGTTTTTCTTGTTTATAGAGTGATTTCCGAGTTTTCTATAAGTGAATTGGTTGGAAAATGGGCAAAAAAGGGAAAGGAAAGCAAGGAGATCTGGGGAAAGCACTTTTACGGGATCGTTTTGGGGTAAACAGATCTAAACGTGAAGCGAAAGACGGGTCATTGGTAAGGTTATGTCACACTGATTTAAAAAATCATTAAACAAAAACAATAATTTTTATGCATCTAGGGAGCAAAGTGCGCGATTCTAACCTCGCTTCGCTCGATGGAATCGCATTTTGCTTCCTCGATGCATAAAATATCGTGTACTCCTTGAGAGTAAAGGTACTTGCTCGCCAAATGTCATTACTACCCTCGGCTTCGCCTCGGGTGTAATTCACATTTGTCGAGCAAGTACCTTTACTCCCTAGGGGTACAATATACTATTTCTATTCAATTAACGTCAAAACTGCTAATTTCGAACATTGAATCAAATGTTTTTTCTTCGGCAATCGAGAACAATATAAACCATTCAAATAATTTCAATTTTCAATTTCAAGTAATTAAGTTGTTTTCATAACTCAGCCTTTTTTACTCTTATAGGACATAATGCAGGTTTGCCTGGAAAATGTTTCATAGATGTCAGGAGTTTTCAAAATTTGGAAAAATTTGTAAAATTACAATGCTTTTAAAATTGGAATGTCAAATTTTCTCAAATTTAAGAAGTTCCATGAAATTCAAGTGTCATAATTTTCAACGTTTCCAGTTCTGTAAGAATTGTTTGGTTAGACAATGCATGGAAATTTTTTTCAGCTGCACACAGCAGAAGTTAATGATGGTTATCAATGGGATCGTCTAAATCTTTCCTCGGTCACGGAGCAAAGCTCCTTTCAGGAGTTCCTGTCGACGGCCCAGCTTGCAGGTACTGAATTCCACGCGGAAAAGCTCAACATAAAGTATGTAAACCCCCAAAATGGAATAGGCATCATCTCCGAAGCTGAACGTTTAGCGCTTCTCGAGGTTCACAAGTCCAATCAATCGCTCCTCAAGGTACTTACTCCGAAAAATATAAATGATGTTTCTTCTCGTCTGATTTTCAACCAATTGAATTTTCCAAGTTTCGTAGGTTTTAAAAATTTATTTCGTGAGTGTTCAAGGTCTCAACATTTGAAACAATTTGTAATTTTTTGGCTTTTCAGGTTTGCAAGTGCAACAAATTTTCCTAAAAGTTGAAAGTTGAGAAATTTAGGAAATTTCAAAGTTTGGGCGTCTACATTTTGGCAATGCTAAAATTTTCGTGGCAATGTTTCCAAAACTAGAAATTCTTCATTTTTCTTCCTCGTAATTTTGAGAATTCTACAAATTTTTGTAATTCTTGCAAGGCCTGAATTTTTTAACAGCTCGAAAATATCAATTTTGAAACTTTAAAAATGTTTACTGTTGTTTTTCTGTCTGTAGATTCCTCGTCGTCCTAAGTGGGATGCACATACCAGTGCTTATGCACTCCAGACCAAGGAAAAAGAGGATTTCCTGGAATGGCGAAGACAATTGGCTCTTCTTCAGGATGCCCAGGAGCTCACGATGACTCCTTATGAAAAAAATTTGGAATTTTGGAGGCAATTATGGCGCGTCGTTGAGAGGTCTCATATCTTTTTTAAATTTCAGATTTTGTTCGCCATATAAAAAAACTTAATTATTCATTTTTTGAAAAGCTCAGTTTTCTGTTTCAATTGAATTTTCTATTTTTCTTGAATTGCAAAAAGTTTGAATTTGCACGATTTTTATCTTACTCTTCTTTATCCTCGAATTTGGCGACACTTTTTGTTCCGAAATTTCAAAATCTTCACAAAATTGACAAATTTTATAAAACTTCACCATCTTCAACTGAAGCTCTAAAAGTATCGAGAAATTCAATTCTGAAAAATGTGGGATTTTAAAAAACAAACAGAATTGAGAAAATCTTTAGAAATTCAGAAATTGCTGAAATGATAAAGAAAATAGTAAATTGCAAAACTGGAAAAATGAAAATTCCAAGCCCTAAAAAAAAATTAACAATCCAGAAACTTAATTTTACCCAAATTTCAGATCAGACATAATCGTTCAGATCGTCGACGCTCGTAACCCTTTACTATTTCGCTGTGAGGACCTAGAAAAATACGTTTCTGAGATAGACTCCAACAAACTGACAATGATTTTAATAAACAAGGCTGACTTCCTCACCACAACTCAACGTCAGCAATGGTCGGACTATTTTTCAAAAAACGGTGTCAAAGTCGCGTTTTTCTCGGCAACAGAAGCTGCGGAGTCAATCAAGTCCCAATATCCCGAGGAAAAATTCAAGAAAAATAAAACCCGCGAAAGACTCGACGACTTAGCCGAGGAAGACTCAGATAATGACAACTCATCTTATTGCTCGGATTTCATCTCCACAAGTGACTACGAAAGTGCTGATGACAATTTACTCGATTCATGCTCCAAAAAACTACCACCCGAAAATTCTGAAAAATCCAAAAATTATTCTCTGGGTACAGCAACCACTTCACAAGTAACAATCCACCCTAAATCAACCGAAAACAATTCAGAGGACTCAGGAAAAAAATCAGAGTTTGGAAACAAAATTTTGGAATTAGAAAGCGAATCTCCAAATGCGAAAAAAAAATGTGAAAACGAAATTCCAGAGTCAGAAAATAAGTTTTCGAAAATGGAAAAAGATTTTGATGTAAGTGGTGAAAAATTGGAAACAAGTGAACAAGAAACCTCAGAGGCAGAAAATCAAGTTTTAAAAATGAGAAACCACTCGGATTTGTCTGACAACTGTGGGAAATTGGAAGAAAATTTGAGCGATGTAGATAAAAGATTGTTTGAAAATTCTTCGGAGCTATTGAGTCGTGACAAATTGATTGAGTTTTTCAAGAAAATTGGGGAGTCCTTGAAAAAATTTACTGAGGGTGTCACAACTGTTGGATTAGTTGGTTACCCTAATGTAGGGAAGAGCAGTACTATAAACGCCATTTTGATGGATAAAAAAGTGTCGGTTTCCGCGACTCCAGGAAAAACTAAGCACTACCAGACACTATTCGTGGATAAGGAACTTTTGCTCTGCGATTGTCCAGGTTTAAAATATTTTTGGGATTTTTTAATGCCATATATACATCCACTGAGGGAATTTTCGAAAATTTCGTAAATTTCGAGTATTTAGAAAATTTCATAAATTGTGCAATCCCAAAAGTTCATGGAGAAATTTAAGTTTCTGAGAAATTCCAAAAACATTCCCATAAAAGGGGAATTTCACAAATATTGACAGTCCAAACAAATTTCAACATTTCAAATAGTAGAACACAATTGTGAATTTTTAATTTTGCAGGTCTTGTCATGCCAAGTTTTGTCTGTACAAAAGCGGAAATGGTATTGAATGGGATTTTGCCGATTGATCAGTTACGGGATCATGTGCCCTCGGTGACGCTCTTGGCCACATTGATCCCCAGGTATGTGCTGGAGGACATCTACGGAATCATGATTCCGAAACCCATTGACGGGGAGGATCCAGATAGGCCACCAACAGCTGAGGAGCTACTCAATACTTACGGGTATAAAAGTTTTAATCTCTCTGAAAAACACTTTCTTCAATAATGGAAAAAAAACTGAAAGCTATTTTTGTTTATACGAATATATACCTATTATAATCAATATATACATAGTATATTTTTTTATATGATGAATAATACTCAAATTAAATGAAACAGGTACAACCGAGGCTTCATGACACAAAATGGGCAACCTGACAATCCTAGATCGGCTCGTTACATCCTGAAAGATTTCGTTAATGGTCGGCTACTTTATCCGGTCTCACCTCCCAACATAAAACAAGAGGAATTTCACACCTTTCCCCCACGTCGCAAAATCGTCGAAAACCGCATTTTGCCCCCCAGACAGGTATTTTTTTTTGTTAATTTCTACTTTGTTTGGTTTCAAACGATTTTCATTTCATCCTTGAAACAACTTTCATTTTTCTTTTCAAAGATTTTTAATTCTTTTAAATAAAAAAAAAAAATTCAGCTTTTTCGATATTTTTCAAATGTTTGATTTTTTTTAAAGGCAGTTTTAGAATGTTTGAAAACTATATCGCCTAGCAATCAGAAATTCCTTTGCCCTCCACATTGCTATAAAATTCCGGAAATTTGTGAATAACCAAGATATTTAATTTACGCGCTTCCATTGACTTCCACGTCATAGGGAGGACTGCTGGACGTCCATGTCATCTTCCATGTATTTCTTTTCGCAATATTTAACTTCAGTGTCTTTTAATTTTTGGTCGTAAAAAAACATATGAAAAATAATTTTGTGAAAAATCTCCTTAAGTAACATTCTACTCTTCAGGTTCGGGCCAGTCGAGGGGTCACTGTTAACACTGAAGACCTAGATCGTAATTTTTTCCAAGGAAAAAACAGCGGTGTTCATACGAAGGGGCTTGCTGCCTTTGCTAAGGGGGTCGAGAACCCAGGGGACAAGCCTTGGAAAAAAATGAATAAACATGGAAACAAAAAAAAAAAGGAGAAAACTAGGAGACTCTTCGCACACTTGGACCAGCACTAGAAACATAATCGAGAATTTTTTTTTTCAGTGATGGATATAGACATTGTGAAAGAGAAAATGTTTGATAATAAAAACAAAATCCATCCTTTCTTTCATTTTTAGGGATTTTAAGTGAGAAGAAAAGTTTTTAAAAATTTTGAAACCTCTTTCCAATTTTTCGATGGCCAAATTTTTTGAGTAGTCGAGGAAAATTGAAGGAATTTTGATTAGTAAAGGTGATTGGAAATTTTTTTGTGATGAGACTAATGCCTTTTTCTGGCCCTGGTTATTTTTCTTGATTCCTTCGAGAGAACAAAACTTATGGACCATCTCTCCGTCTTCATGAGGGAGCATCAGGTTGACTATCTTGAAAATCTCTTCTATTCCTCTTTGGAATTTCTCATAGAACGTCTATCTGATTCTGAGATATCCAACGATGCTTGAATCAGAGGGTACAAAAGTTCCTTCTTTGCTCCATTTTAGCCCGCCGTTTCTTCAGGATTGCTCACATCTTGCAGCAAACCTGCTGACTTATCGAGATTAACGTTACCCGTCTCTTTTTGGGAGCGTCTCGCCGATCTTCGTTGTATCTCCGATCTGGAACAAGGTCCCTATTCTCAGCAATGCCTAGATTCTCTCTTCCTTTTTGGTGACTCCTGGTTTCAATTTTTTTTGATGTCTCAAGACACTCATGTGTCATTTCATCTCCCTAGAGAAATTATAAAAATTTGTCCTGCACCTTCTGTTCAACTTTGCTTTCCTTTATCAGCTTTATGATCTGCGATTGAAGTCAATTTTCTCCAGTTTTCCGGGATTGGGAATCTCTCCCCCGTTTCGATCGTAATATGTCGAATTATTTCTTGGGAACTCAAGTTGGGGCTTGGTGAATTAATTTTTACCGAAATAAATAATTTTTTTTCTAGGACAATCCATTGCCCTTCGGTGTAGCGGAGAGAACGAAAAATTTCCAAGTTGACTGTGAAGACCGTGCGATTCAGCGTTAGTCACATGGTAAGCTTTTGAGAATATGGATCGGCTGATAGTGTCCCACGGCTATTACACCCAGGTTGGTCCAGGCGGGATCACCCCCTTACACGAATGAGGAATGTTACATTCACAGTGAATGTCCCAGTGTAATTTTGTTTTATGGATTGGGTTTTACCACACACCAATTGTGTTTTCTGCCCTCCGACCAGAAAGCGGTAACTTTCGGCCGCTGCGCTAAACGAAGTTACCGCTTTCCGGCTTCGTCGATCAGAAAAATAGTATACACACCTCGGCCAGCAAGTAAGAAAGCCTCAGATCACATTATTGTCGACCTCGGCTTCGCCTCGGCCAACAACTAAATGTGATCGGAGACATTCCTTACTTTGCTGGCCTAGGTATGTAATCTACTATTTATGGAGCACGATTCCGGTGACCTCGCGGTGTACTCTGAGTAACATTACCACAGACATTAATCATTTGGGATAATCAATGACTAAGAACATTGATATAGAAACAATAGGCGGCAGGGGTTCATATTCGTTAAAGCTTTTCGATTTTTTTCTTCGAAGTTTTTGAAATGTTCAAGAATTTCTGGGAACTCCAAAAAAAAAAAAATAATACAACGTTTTGTAAATAAGTTAGGCACAATTCACCATTCAAATAATACATACTAATGCAAAATTGATGAACACCTTTTTTTTTGTTTTTCCCATTAGATCGGCCTTACGTCATTACCGTCCTCCATTTATTAAATTTGACAAAAACAAATGTGTTGTAACAATTCTATCAGTGGAACCTGTCTCGAAATTAAAAATGATAACTGAAACTAGATAAAATTGGAAGGATTTTTCTAGCCCACGTAAAGCAATCTTGTATAAAAAATTACACTTGTAAGTCAGGTAAAGAGCGAGCCCCTCTGCAATATTATCTTTGCGTCCCTATTTACAATTAATAGTTAATAGTTGCTGAATCAATTGTTAGTCGCTCCCCGTCGATTGGCACACATCCTCTTCCTTCTATGATCAAACAGCTGACTTAATTCGATTAAAATGATACACCGAAAAAACATCTCATTCAAGCACATAATCGATGAGAAGACAAATTTCCAAAAAATTATTTTTTTTGCGTTTCAACAAATTTAAAGAACTAATTTCTCGCATTTCATGATCTGCGAAAATCTCAAAAGAGAAATGATAATTTTAATTTTGAAAGAGCTTCAATATGTTAGATACTTTGAAAATTTTTGAAATATTGAATTTTTTTAGAAATGAATGTTTACGATTTCTCATTTCATGTTTTGACAATTCTGTGAAAGTGAGAATAGTTGATTTCAATTATTGACAGCATTTCATAGATCTTTCTAATTTTCAATTTTTTTTACAATTTCGATTAATTTTTTTTTTAAGTCCGAAGCTTCCAAAATTGACTGTCAAAAATTTTGTAATTGAAGAAACTTCAAGCATTCAAAAATGTTGACTTTTTCAAATCTCGAGACATTCGAACACTTTTGACTTTTTTTAAAAATTCTCGAAAAATCTGAAAACTCTATATATATTTGAATTTTTTTCTTTTAAGAATTTCGGGTTTGCAAACATTCCACCAAATTCACAGAGATCGTCAGTGTTCAAAACTTGGAAAATAAAAAAGTTAGGAGCGGAATGTTATAAAACCCCATAATATGTCGAATTAGAGAACAAATCAATTTCAAAATCCCTAAAACATTAAACATTAAAATTACGGAAAAATTTTCAAAATTTTCAAACTATTGAAAATTCTTCAAGAACTATTTTCTAAAAATTATGAATGATCTGTTTTTTGTTTTCTAATTTTGTACTGCAGAAAATCTAAAATTATTGAAATGCTAGGAATCAAAGCAGTTTTTGGATGTTTTTATTTTGCGACTGGTTGTTCAGTAGAAAAGAATCGTGTGTAACATCGGCCTTTGAAATTTTGTAGACTCGAACTCATAGAGGAGGCTATCGATGTCGTTATCCAGGTCGTCGGAATTCGCCAACTGCAATTTTTGATTAATGTTAGTTGTTACGGTGCCGATTGTCGGTACCGACAATAAGAAACTGTGAATTTTTTTTAAGGTTCAAATTTTTACAAATTTCACATTTTCTAAATTTTTTATATTTTTTTTTAGCTGAGGGAATCTTTGAGATTACGTTTCTTTACTTTTCCCCAATGAAGAAAAAATAATTTTGGAAATTATTCATATTTTAAATTTTTTCGATTTTCACAATAGTTTTAATATGAAGGGTAGTTTATTAAATTTTAACATGGAATTTTTCAAGTTCGAAAAATTTCAATTATTGCAACATTCAAAAGAAATTTCTTTCAAGAAAACATTTTCAATTTTGGAAAATCGAAAAAAAAATCAATTCGGTAAAATTACAAAAATATTCAATTTTGGAAAGTTCCATAGATTTCCAATTTGGGAAATTTGTAATTTATAAAATTTTCCAAAATTTTAATTTTTCGAAAATAGCAAAAACGTTCAATTCTCAAATTTTCTTCGAATTTCCTCTACTTTGAAATCATTTCAGCATTATAAATTCGGAAAATGAGGAGAAGTTCATTTTATACCGTAGTCACAAGTTCACAGATGAGAAATGAGCCGACAGTTGCTTCTTCGTGATTATCCTGAATGTCAATGTTAATCAAATGTACTGGTTGATTATCCACAGGTGTTCTGGACTCCATGTATTCGATAACTTGATCGTAAACTCGTTCTTCACATGTCACAAGCAGATCGAATTTATCTTTACAAAGCTGGAATCGTTCGGGCCTCTGTTTTATCCTTCGATTTCGGTCCAACATGTGCAATAGACCCATCTGTGTATATCTATTTTTGGATTAATTTTTGGAGTCAAGAAAAAAATTCTAGTTCATTGCTAATAGGAGGGACGTCAAAATTACCACATTTTGACAAGCTTAGAAAAAATCTCATTTTACAAAAAAGTTTTTGGGAAGGGGTGAAGAGATGAGTCAACCTTTACCACTTTTTCGACATATCCCGAAATGTAAGGGAGATGGCGAAGATTTTGTAAGAACTTTTTTGTAGAATTCAGTTTTGTCTACGAAAAATGTTTTTATCGAAATTACGCCGAGTACGCTAAGTTTTGATATATCGATGAGAACGACGACATCGGCGTGGGCTTACAGCGGATTCAAGAATTTGGTACAGATTTGTGGGTGAATGGCTCGTACCTTTTTTGGGCATTTTCACGACACAATTTTAAGGTCGCTAGAGTCCTTGGGTGAGCTGTGTTTTGAAAAATTATGGGAAATTTGTTGAATTCGGTGTTTTTCTTTTTAGAGGAAACTTTGATTAGAGAAATATTGGAAATTGAGATGATTCGGTGATTGGGCTTCTAGAATGAATTAAGAAATTTCGATTTTTTCTTATTTGTACAAGATTTGTAATTTTTGGAAAACGGGTGCTTTAAAAATATTCCAAGTGTTTTTTTCAAAATTTAAAAATCTTTGGAAAGCCTGAAAGTTTAATAACGAATAATTTGCCACTTTCGACAAATTTGACCTTCTTTCGAAAGTTGGTGTTTTGAAAACGTTCAAAATTTTTCAAACGGTATCTTTCTTTCCAAAGTTGAGAATTTTTGGTTAGTTGGAAATTTTTCAATAATTCAGAATCCTTGAAAACTTTGACTATTTTCGAAAAATCTGAAGCAGTTCATAACTATTTTAGCATTTTTAAGATTTCAGAAATTTAATTTTTTTGTATTGGTGAACAATTTCTTTTATTTTACTATTGTACATATTTTTCAACTAATTGTGTTGAATTTCAATTGTTTTTTTTACAAATCGCGGAAATTTAAAAATTTAAGTAGTTTGGTACAATTTTGAAAATTGAAAATTTGATATTGTATAAAAATATCAGGAATTAAAACGGAATCGCAAAATTAAACGGATTGGAAAAAAATTAAGTGATCGGAATTGTTTTCAAAAAATTTGGGAGTGGAAACTTGGAAACTTTGAAAATTGATTTAACTTAAAAAAATTAAACCCTCAGCAATGGTGCCCTGTGTTTCTCAACAATAAAAAAAATGTTTTTTTAGTAAAATAATAACGTTGTTAAATTAAAAAAGATTCAACTGAAATAATTTCTTAAATAAAAAAATAATTACAAAAACGTTGCAGAATAAATGGCAAAGAAAATTTAATTTGGAAAACTCCAGCAATTAAAAAAACAACTGATTGGAATTTTCCTTCAATGCAAAATTCTGAATTAAAAAATTTCAAAAGTTTCGAAAAATGTTGACCCTTTTACAGTGTTGAACTTGGCAAATCTTCGAAACCTTGACATGCGTAAAAATGATGTTTAAAAAAAAATCAGAATATTGAAATACTTTCAAGAATATTAAAAAAATTATAAACAAACATTTTTTGGAAAATTTGCGAACTATACAAAGTTCCAAAAATTTCCAAAAAATCCCATATATTTCTGTTATTTATTGCCCAATTTTGTCGTGCCATCAACGAAAAAGATTAACGTTAAAAAAAAAGTTCAAAAAATATCTACTCGAAGGAGTACCAAAGACTGGATTTTGATCGAGCTACCCATTGGCCACTGAAACCAGAAAAATGAGCATTATTATGGAACAAAATTTATTTCGAGAATATTTCCCAAATAAAAGGGTTCATCACTAATTAATCAAGGAACATTTTGACAGGAAATTTCTCACCAAATTTTTTGCATAGCCAAAAATATTCCCATGGGAAATATCTCAGGCTTTCTTCCCTAAATTAAGTTATTCTGAATATTTTTAAAATTACATATAACATTTTTTTCATCTGAAGAATCGAGGAATTCTCGAAATATCGAAATGAACTGATAAATCCATTTGTCTGATAAACCTTCGGTCAGTCGCACTTTTCCCAGTTATTTTATTGGTCCAGCTCATCTTGTAGAATTACTGTAAAAATAAAATTTCATGAGATACAATGTATATCTCAAATATCTCGAAAACGAAGGGGTCTATCGTAATTTGTCCAATAACATCGTTTGTTGGAAATGATTTTCTGTACAAAAAAAGTTATTTAACCTTTTCCCTTAGATCCCCTAGTTTCAAAGATATTCGGAAAAATCTGCTGGCTGCTTATTTTACGTAATGTGGGAAATCTTAAATTTTTATCAAGGATACAGTTGTTTATCTTTGGATAATAAATCATTATAGATTTCGTCGTAAGTCGTGCCAAAATCGTAAACATTTGGCCTGTCAGGACCACTTCCTGGTAATTTCACTTTATCGCCTGTGCCGAACGATTGGACTTTAAATCCTTTTTTGCTGAAATAAAAATTCGGGAAAAAATAGAGTTTTAATTATTCTATTAATCATGATTGAGAAAAAAGTCAAAAATCTTCCATTGCAAAATTTATAATTGAAAAAATCAATGTTGTCATTTTTTAATCAAATCTTTGATATTTGTCAAATCAAATTTAAAAAATGGAGTTCGGAGGAACGTAAGAATTATCGAACATATCAGATTGAGATGACAAAGGTTCAATTAAACTTTTTGAAAATTTTTGGAGGTAAATCGACAATTAGTTCTGAGATCTCAAAAATGCAGAGTTAGGGAGAATTGTATGTGAAGTTTCTGATTCACAAAATGACGTTCTAGAAAAATCATTTTCATGAAAATTTCCCTGTATCCCTCAGATTTGGAGAAAGTTTGGAAAAAATGCCAAGGTTAACTGATCCTAATTAGCATTCAGATATAAATTTCGAATACCAAATTTTTACACATCAAAGTTTTTTGAAAAATTGTAAAACATGAACGTAAATGAAAGAAAAAACGTAAAACATGAAAATTCCAGTAATACTAAATCTTTGATATAGTTATTTTTTTTTGTATCTTCAAACAATTATTTTCTGACTCAACTGATGACATAATTTGATTGGTCCTAAAACAGCGAAATGTTATGCTACATCGTGTTTGGCAATTTTAATTTTTTATTGAAGAAAAATTCGATGCACCAGATTCAATGAAATGTCAAAAAAAATAAATAGTGCAAAGAGATGTAAAAACGAACTTCTGACAATTTTCAGCCCCATAAAATTGCGCTGCAATATGTTTACAAAAATAATTCGGTGAAAAAAAAATTGAGACCAAACCTTTGTTTTTCTTGACAACCTCGTCACTTTAAGAAAATTTAAAAAAAATGAATTGAACCGAACCTGCCAATTTTGACTTGCCACATTTTCAAATTGGCCAATATTGTCTGATTTTCCTCCCCCCAATTTTCACGAATTTTTTAGCTCTTTTTTTACCTTAGGAACGCATGTGCCTCCATGCTCCTATTCATATTACTGGAACATATGACAGCGATGCTCAGGGACTTTGACGCAGGCATTTTGCCGTATTTACAACAATACTAACAACAAAATTTCACATAAATAATTACCCAAAACCGAATAATCTACCAGCTCAACGCTAAAAATATGACTCTCCCTTTCAAGGTTACTTTTAACCTCAAAATGACGAATACAAAATTCAAAATGTCAAAATTGCGGTATTGGGGAAAATATCCAATCAATCGTTCATGGATTATTCTTGGGGATAATACAAAACGTGGGAGTGATTATTGGGTGAATTGTTTGGAAATTTGTGCTCCAATTTTTAAAATAAGAATCCCCCGGATATATTCCCCTCGCGTAATTATTAGGAAATGGTTTTCTCCGGTTGTAATGGAGTAATAACGCGCGCATGCGCGGTACACTGGCGGTGAAAAATCGGACTAAATTTGATTCATGTAGGAAAGCGGAACGCATTATTTTAAAATATTCTTCTATATTAGTGCGTAATTAAAAAATATCATCGAAATGTTAAGGGAAATATGAAATAAATGCAAGTTTAATGAGAAGCTTTTGGGTAATGGGTTTTTAAAGTCTTTTAATTATTGATTCTATTCCGAATTTTGAAATCGTTTTTGCGTTTCCGAAACTAGTCAAATAAAGTATATCTACAAGAATCTTAATAATCAAATGCACGTCCATACCATCGATAAGTAGAAAATAGAATTTCAAAACTTTATAACACTACGCATGCGCAGTACTCTGGGGGCCACAAATCGTACTAAATTTGAATTACGTAAAAGAGTTACGGATCAAATTATTTCAAAATAAAAACATTTAAAAAAAACTATAATTTTATGCTTCTTAAAACTGTCAAATTTCAAACGTTTTAAAGTTTTGACAAATTTCAAGAAATTCAAAGAATTGAAATTTTTAAAATGTTGCTGGCCATGAAGCTTATCTGGAGGATAGAAAAAGGAATCCATTCAATCATAGTTTTAATTTTTCATTTTTCATTTCATCTCAAGAATAATAAATATTTACAAACGTGAAAACATAAATGCTACTAATACATAACTGATTCACATCAAATATCCGATTAAAGCAGTTATCAATATGATATACGCAAAATGTGACAAACTCACACAATTAATTGAACTATCAATCAATTTATCACAAGCATAGCACGTATTTGGGATACTTCCTAATTTTGTTTTTTTTTTTGAGATTGAAAAAGTGTAAAAATCTTAAAAATCTAAAAAAAAACTGGATCCTGAAAATTAACTGTGAAAATTTCCAAAGATTTAATTTTTTTTTCGAATTTAGAAAGATGACAAATTCAAAATTAAAAAACAGTTGTAAATTTAAAAACTTGAAAATTCTAAAATTTGAAAAGTTATATAAATGAAATATTAAAGTTCCATTTTTTCTTCAATCACAAAAAACAAAATTTAACAAGTTTATGCCAAAAATTAGGAAGTATTACCACTATTACGCCAGTAAGATCTCAGTTGATTACCGAAATATTTCACAGTTTTCTTGGTAATTTAAGACGATAAAATTCACGAAAAAAAAGTGGTTAATTTGTGGGGATATCATATATTTCAACCCCAAATAATAACTAAAATATGAAGTATGTACACGTGAATAGGCCTCGATTATACTAGATTTTAGTGGCGGTATAAATAAATAGAATGAGTGAATTGTCAGAATGAAATTATGGGTTTTTCATGGCCGGCCACTGGTTTCTTTTTTAGTACTTTCCGACCAATCGTCAAGGCTGATTCAATAATTAAGAGGCTCCGCAGTCAGAGGACATAGCCGAGTGTTCATGGAAATTTAGAAATTATGTGAAAATTTTTAATTTCCAAATTTTCATGAATTTGAAAAACTCTGAAAACGTGGAAAAAAACGAAAAGCAAAATTTGATTTCAAAAAGTGAGTTTCGTAACATGGGCAACTCTAGCTATATCACAATTTCAGATCTGCTCTAGTTCGACAAATACTGACTTTAGGAAAAAAATGTCATACAAAACATTTTGTAGAGAATGTCATTCCCTATAGAAAACGCGTATTACATTCTTTTCTGAAATCGACAGTTTCCGAGCAATCGACGAAGTAGTCTTTTAGGCGAAATTTTAGACTTAAGAAATTCGCTCAGTTTCGATATCGCTTTACTTTGAGTAACTAAAAATTCGAGAGTTTGCGGGCTCTTGGATACGTCGAAAGGACAAATTGGGTCGGTAGTAAGGAGCGTTGAAGATGCTGAAGTGACTGGGCTTCGTGACGGATGTTCTTTTGCGCAGATTGTAAGGTTTTTTGTACATTTGCCTGCCGGATTCGATTTCAGATATCGAGGGAAGGCGCGGGTATTTGAACTCCTCGAGGTCCTCATCCTGGGGTAGAGGACGATTTTTATCCTCGGGAACTGGTCGGCCATCCGGAAATACTCGAATCACCATTGGCCCAACCAAATACGGCCCAGATTCCTCCGAAGGCCTCACGAAGTCGTGAGTATGCGCCGATTCCTCAGCTAAAGAGTTGTGGTCACTTGTCGCTATAGAAAAACAAAAAAAATGAATGTAAATTCCAATTTTTGAACAATTGAACAAAATTTCACGTCCGTTCGAAATTGTCTCTGAGAAATGTTAAATATATCAATCTGTTTTTTAATTTCAACAACTTCAAGAATAGAAAAAAATTTGCATTTTTGTTCCAAAAATAATTTTAAATATTCCTAACAAAAATGTACTGGGAATTTCAACTATCTGTATAATTGTGTAAATAAATCAAAATTTGTTGAGAGGTCAACAAATAATTTCGGTCAAGGGAGCGTCTGATCAGAAGGAAATAGCATGACTCAAGGAAGCTGTAATCGAGGCCATCAAGTCCCCAATGACGTTCAATAACTCAGTTCAATGATAAATTGACTGATCTGTCCCCTTGACCTATCGAGTCAATCAGCGAGTTAATAACTCGTTTTTTTTCAACTTGCCCCAAGAATTATTCGGGCCACAGTGAAATTGTGAAAGCTAAAATCTTGCTGAGACAAGTGACCTCGTTCGCCTTGAAGTACGTAGCTGAATCATTGATTCCGGGGCATTTCAAGAATTCAATAGAATTGGGATCAAATTACTTTTTTTTGTCTATTTCTTTTCCCTACAAATTTGAATCCCCAAAACTTTTCTCATAATGTCAAAAAGGTGAAATTCTCAAAAATTAAAATTCTGAAGAAATTCGAAAGGTTGCAAGGCTAGAGCAATATTGAAAAATTTGAAAAATTACGAAAAAATTGCAGAAAGTCGAAAATTGGAAAATCCGTAACATTCAGAATTTTCAAAAATTGCTAAAATTATAAATACTTGAAACATGAAGAATGAAGACCATTTGAAAAATACATTCTTTTCTTCAAAAAAAAAACAGTGGAATTTTTTTTTTTAAAGTTGAAGGTTTCAAAATTTTTTGTAAATATGAAAGAAAGTTGATAAATTTGAAAAAAACGGGTAATGATTTCATTCGCAAGGTACATTGAGCTTCCTCAAGTTTCTTATCAATGACAATTCTAAAAAAAAATATTCGTTTACCTAGCGGATCACTGTCAGTCGTATAATGGTTGTCCTGCTTTTCCTGATGTACGGGAGAAGTGATCAAATTGTCCCCAATTACCGCTCTCCAGACTGTAATCAATAATTCAATTATTACAAAACTGAAGTAAAAGAGCATTACGAAAAGTTTCAATTGAAATAATTTTCTTACAGATTAAATAAAAAAAAAGTATGGGAATTCGAAAACCGAAAGAACCAAAAAAAGTTTGCAAAATCAAAAGTTTAAAAATTAGACAATAATCGAAACCGGCAAAAAAACATACTCCTGTCATCTGCATTTCGCTGATAAGGGTCCAACCTCTCCAGTTCATTATCATCCATAGTTGCAAGTTGTCGCAGCCCAGACATTAGAAGATTTTTCGTGCAATCCGGCATTGAAGAGTCTTGACAATAGTCCACGACTTGTGTACTAACTAATCGATAAAGTTGGCTCATCTGAAATTAGAAAAGGGTCAAATTTAATGGGATACTTTACCAATTTTTTTGGAGTACCAAACATAATGCATGAAGAACTCTTTTTGCAATATTTTTCGACAATGTTTGTGCGCACACACCCACCGACTGAAAATTTGTTTAGCGTCATTCGTTTTCCAAGTCGTAACTTCACAAAATTCGATTGATTAATGAAGCAATTTTATACACGGAAAGAAAAAAAACATAATTATTAGACCCCTGGTGACTAATCTGAGGACGAAATTTCCGTGAGTCCAAAAATTCATCCCAGTGAGTATAAAAACTATCCCGAAACAACAGAAAAAGTCGGCCCAATGCGACTAAATTTTAGACTATAGAAGTCTAATTTTTCGACTCACGGAAATTTCGTCCTCAGATTAGTCACCAGGGGCCTAATAATTATGTTCTTTTTCTTTCCGTGTATCGTATTGACTTAGTAAAGGTTTATTCAGCAAAACTATCACACCCTATTACTGGTTCTTCTCCTGTTTTGCACCGCAAGTTCTAAGCGTGTCCGGTGAAACTCGGTAATGTGTACCGCGGACAGTTACAAATGCGTGGCACAACTCTTCAGTATGCGTACTACATTGCAACAATTTTGACTTCCTTCGTTTTTCGAATTCACATTCGATTTTACATCTTACATTGCGCCAAATCGGTTACCAAATTGTAACAAACAGTTGTGAATATTGCCAAAAATTGGGCGAGCTCTGAGAGTAAAGTAACGAATTCGTTTACTATCCGGAATTTCAAAAATTGCAACAATTCTACAAATTTTAAACTTACATAGTGTCAATAATTCTAATGAACTACACGTATGAAGAAATCCCATAGATGGAGGATACCATAGACAACGCTATAGGGTTCCCATGGGAATGTTGTGGCGAATTGGGACCTTCCCCATAGAATTCAAAGCTATCAGAGATACCCCCGAAACGAGACTTCTGGCAATGATTTACATCGCTTTCTATGGACTGTATTTAAACAAATTATACAAACACCTACGGAATGGTCCACAGATCAGATTAGGGAAACTGTAAGTCGTGTCCAGTACTGGTCATATTATTAAATTCCACAATACGTAAGGTATGTCGGGTGGCGATGTCATTCACTAAAGTGGGCGATGTCAATAAAGAAGAAGATAATGAAGCCCGTGAAATTTTTGAAGAAAATTATTAGGATACTTTAACCTAAGTCTATAGAAGCTGTGGATTTCAATACGAAATTCCCAGTGAACAAACCTCATGAGAAAGCTCCGAATTTCCACCAGACTTACTTGTGAATTACTTGGGATTTTTCTATGAAAATTTCTATAAGAATCTTATGGAGATCCTAGGGGATTGTTTCTATAGCTTTCACATTCTCTGCTCATATTGTTACACGGTAGTAACTGTCGGTAATGTAGGAAAAATGCTAAAGTTACAAGTACGCCATTTAACCCTGCGTATGAGATGTAAGTTTAACTTTAAGCAGAGAAATTAATTCTTCATAATTATTGGGAATTTATTTGCGGCATTCACATCGATTGCATAATGTGTTGAAAAGGAAATAAAAGGACACTGAATGTATTTTTCTGAAAATATAGAACAAAATTTTTCGTCAGTTATCAAAAAATGGAGGGTTTCAAATCTACATTGTGAGAATGGTAGTAATTGTCAATACGTTTTCCTGGAGATACTCTTCGTTTTGCATAATTTCATATCCTCGAGACTGACGATGAAAAAAATTCCGAAAAAGTTTTAAATATTATCGGAATTTTTTGCGGAGTTATCAGATTTTTTAGGCATTTCCTCGTAGAGAGTTTTTGTTGTTTTTCGACATTGCTGCTACGTTCAGCTCGTGCCGAAAAGTAACTATTTCGGCACTCGTAGAACGTAACAGCACTGTCAAAAACTATCGTTCGACACACGTGCGATGGGGTGTTTCAGCTCGTACGATTAGCACGGCTTCGTCTCGGCTTCGCCTCGCGCCGCCAACTTCGCACTCGTGAACACCCCATCGCACTTGTATCGAAATATACTATTTTTTTAAACAGTTTTTGAGACACGCTGTATGCTCTGGGACGGCTAATGGACAGAGCATTGTTCTAAATATTCCCGGAAACAGGGAGAAAGTGAAAATTTGTTTTGTTCAGGGAAAACTACAAGTGTATGTAAAACTCGATGAATTTTAGAAGCTTGAAAATTTCGGATGTTTTACAGTTCTTTGATGATTGGAAAAAATGTGGAATTCAAAATTTTGAGAAATTCAGAATATTTACAAATTCGGAAGAACAGTAAACTAAAGACAGCTGAATTTAAAGAAAATTCAAACTTAAAACTTTTCGGTTAATTTCATAGATAAACAAAGAGACATTCGAATATTCGTTGATGAGTATGAGGAGAAGAGAGTAAAATTAAGAGTGGAGTTTAAAAAATTGATAAACGCGAGATATAGTGGTCTCGGTCTATTTGAATCGGAGAAGAGAGTGTTCTTGAACTTCAGGAAAATAAATTGTAAAAGGCTAACGAGCGGCTCTTCGTCGAGCCTGGCTAACGTCGCTTTTACCAACTTAGCTTTTACCAAGAGATATCCAACATAATAGAATATTCCTGAAGTTTTTTCCCAATGGAATGCATTGAACTGACCAGTATAATTCCGACAATTTCATTTCATCAGTTTCTATGAAGTATGTTTCAAAAAGTGGAGAAAAAGGCATGGAAAGAAAATACGGTTAATTTTTTTCTAATTCTCGATTATTTTTAAATATAGATAATTTACAAATTTCTAGTTTTTTTCTTTGCGCTTTCTTTAATTTTCTATTTTTTTTTGCATGCTACAAATTAAAAGAAAAAAAAAAGCAAAATTATTTTGAAAAATTGAAATTTTATGAATGTTTGAGATTTAGAAATTTCTGCGAAATTTATGAAGTTTTCTAAAATTTTCAATTTTCTTTGAGAATTCCAGATTTTTCAAAATCCTCAAGGCACCCGAAAACTTCAGGTCTGTACAAAATTTTGAGAAGCTGAAAAAAAATAAATTGATTAAAATTTTTTGAAACAAAGATTGCACATGTCCACGTACCTTCTCATGTCTAGATAAAAACTCCCACATAGGAATGGCTGATGCATCAACCCTGACAGTGCAAATGGTTGCGAGGACCATAACGATTTCACATCCCCTAATGTTCATGGTTTTTCTACACTTATTTCCGCCAAAAAAAAAATCACTAGACAAACACACGCACAGTTCAATGGCTCGTTCGCAACGGTTAAAAGTCAATACGATCGAGCGAAATTCAAATTAAAGGTGCGAAAAGTTCAAAATTTCGAATTCCCGAGTGTCGACTTTTCCGCACTCGGTAACATTCAAAACATTTGCAATCAAATGTAATAAATAGTTGTAAAACCGCGGAATATGTGTGGCGCCAAAAATGGCCAACTTAAATCCAGTTTCCAGCACTATTTATAGATAAATATTGGTCAATACAGCAAATGAGGCGCGAAAAATTTGAAAATTCAAATCTTGGCTTGTAACACTATCAGTCAGTCTCCAATGTTGAGCGTCAACTGAGCCAGAACTACTTGTTGGTTCGGTTTTATGTGCGGATGGCCAAAGTTACATTCTCCCACCACTTGTACGCACATATATATATATATATATATATATATATATATATATATATCTTGTAGTGATTCTCGCGACCCACCTCATGACGTTGTGTTTACGCGTTAGCGACTCCACGGGTTTATTATAGCCGAGGTAACGAATTCCAGATCCGGTGAAATTTGCTATTCATTAGGGGTCCTACGTCAGTGAATGGGGGGCCCGACGGCGTCATTGGGAGGTGGGGAGGGGGGCACAATTATCGTGATTTACGGATGGCCGCGCACTGATCTTATTCTTGATCTCATAGTTTGATTTTTTAATACATATCTTTTTCATTTTTAGATTGTTCAAAATTTTTCTAAAAATTGATTTCGTTTTAGATGTAGTTTCGAAGTGTTTCCTAACGAGCCTGTAGTCACATTATGACACCCACAAAAATTTGTGTAGTATCACAACTATGTACGAAAATCGAAATACTTGAGTGAGATATTTTTTATGCCGCAAGTAACTCCTGCAATCTAGGTGGACAGAAAAATCATTTATACCATGAAGTTGCCATAAAATGTCGATATTATAAACTAGGACTGGTGGTTTGAAGAATCTGGAACGTATGTGGATGAGAAAGGAAGTAATATTTGGAATGAAAAATGATCTGTGTATGTCACCAAATACCGAGAAAGTAACGAAAATGTAAAGAAAGTTTGTACGTAAAATGTAATGAAGGGAGGTGGGAACGAAATTGATTATAACCGTTACGGGACTAATAAATATGTACGATACAGTTAAGTTGATGAGAATTACATGACGAATTGTATTCTTCGTCGGGATCAGAATTATCGCGTTTTGCGCGCGCTTGTGTGATCGAAATCGCCTTATATCCATGGTGGAATTCCGCAAAACAGAGAACATTAAGGAATGTTTATATAAAGCTTTGTTGTAACTCTCAATGTTTACTATAAATATCATGTTTACGAAAATTATACCATCTCTATTCCATGTCGAGATATGATTAGAAAACAAAATGGTTGAGATGCTCTCAGAGCGTTTGTTGATCAGGCTCGAAAACATCATTATTGAAAATTTTTGAAAATTTTCTAATCTGAAAACTTTCTAATTCTTAGAAATTTTATGATTTTGGAGAGATTGGAAATCCGAACCATCGAAACGCGAAATAAACTCCCAGATTAAAATACTAAATAATTTTGCACAGGACTATGCATCAATAAAAATCTCTTCGTGAAATCTGCGGTAAATTGATCGTCTAGTATCATTAACAGAAATTCATTAGCAATTAGAGAAGAATACTAAAAACCAATTGAGGGAATAACAAATTCTCGCATAGCTAAAAATCCTAGTGGAATGAAAGTGTGTTCGCCCCCGTCGGGAGCACAAACGAAACTTTGTTTGTGTTTGCCATTCCTATGATCAAATAAATAAATTAAATATCTGAAGCCTAGTTTCGGAGAAAAAAAATGAGAATCATGAAGGTTGAAGTACTGCAGGAGATTACAATTTTATTTTTCGAAAATTTTGCATATCCACATACTACTCGTCCTTCTCTGTATACCTGAGAAGAACAACGTTAAGGATTCGTTGGATCTTTTTTTCACAATTGATGATTATACTACATATGTATGTACTTATATCATTACATTTCCTGGGAGAAATGCCTCGATATTCTCACTAGCAGTGAATTCATATTCTTCGAGTTCCATTTGTTTTTGTTAATCGATAATATTCATTCATAATATTTTCACAAGTTCATCCCAGACTGGATTCACTGGTTGTAAACAAATATTTCGAACCAAATCTCTAGTGACACATGTCGCTACATGCCAATAGAGCTGCGGGACACCCCCAAAAACGTGCTCAGAAAAACATCGATCGACCACTCGCGTACTAGGGCGTGATTTTCTTTTCAAATGATAGCATATTACTTAAATATATGAAATATAAATTTTTAAACCATTCGGTGGTCGGCAACCCCCAAAAACCACCCTTAGTGCGTTGAAATGCATGTTGAGGCGTCAGTGCGTGCACGAACCTCTCCTGGCTTTTTTTTGACAATATTTGGATTAATTTTGAATATTGAGAGTTAGGAGAGGGAGGGGCAAAATGGACCAGTAGGCCAAAACGAATCGCGGGGCAAAAAGAATTTCAACCAGTTTTTGAAGATTTTTTTCTTGTTTTGTTTCCTTTATCCAAAAACCGTGTTTTTCGAGCAAATTTTTCAAGCAAAAATTTCTTTTTCAACCAGATAAACAGGAGACTAAAAATGAAAATTAAAAGAAAAATTCTTTCAGAGAACCGAATTTTGATATGGCTAAAGATTTTTGGAAATTACTCCTGAATCTGCTAATTACAGAAAGATTTGGATATGGAATCTTGATGAAATAAATATTTCGATCTTTACAATTAAAAATGTACGAATCGAGGACTAACTAATAGTTCTTGGAGTTAACTAATGGAAAAATCCATGGACTCAGTATCTTGAATGAGCCATAATTCTCACAGTTGGAAAAATTATTCTGTAGCATAGGAAAACTTACGATCCCCACAAGAATTTTTTCGGCCCCGCCGGATGATTTTCCTAGCGCTACACCATATTTTCCCGAAGTCACCGATTCAGGTTCATCAATTTTCTCAGCCTAATACGATCAGAATTCAGGAAGGAGCAACTTCAACATACTAATCGATCTGTACCAGTTCTCACACCTTTCGGGACAGTAACGTCCTCTATATATCATGATTTTTTTTTTATCTATTCCCTTCTCATACTACTAGACGGATAAAAAAAATATATTAAACAATTAATAGATCCATCGTCTCCATGCACGCACTAAATGCATCTGAACTGAATTCCACCCCATCGGGTGGGATTTTTAAGGGTTGCCGACCTCCGAATTGAGTATAAACTCAGATATGATATATTCTAATGGTATTCTATCGGTTAAAAAAAAATTACGGCCTAGTACGCGAGTGGTCGGTACATGGTCGAAATGTGGGGGTGCCCTGTAGCTCTACAATATGTCACATGACGCACTGACCAATTCCACTGCGTATCGCTCAATTTAAGAAAACAGCATTGATAATCTGTTTTTTCAATATTTTGGGAAAAATTGACAAAATTGGCACAAAAACGTTTCCAAAATCGAATCATACGTTCCGAATGAAAATTTTTCGGAACGGGAAGATTCTCCTCCTTTGTTGTTAATTAAAACGGTAGCTTTTTCGGACATATTAAACAATCTCAAAACCGATTCCAACCAACACCTAATCAGCTTGGGCGGCCATAAAGACAGGCAGCATCACAATCGCATAATTTGATGGTGAGAAATCGTTGGAGAATGAATTTGTCTGCATGCGTACACCGTCACATACATAGTAGGAACGAATGAGACAGCACGGCCGAGCGGGAATCTTACCCGCCGCAAGGGCGGGGGGGGGGGGGGGTTGCGTGGGTTCAATGAGAGGCGCCCGCCATCGTAGCACAGGGGTGTCTGGAGGTTTACCCTGTGTTTAGAAATACGATGGCCTAAAATGGCGAAGGCCGGCCCCGGCCGCAGGGGTAGGTGTCCGGTACTCCCAGCAGCTACCGTGGGGAGCACAAACGAGAGGGAAAGAGTAAAAAATACACGCACGAACATACATCTTGTCAAAAATGGTCCAAAATGGTCAGAAATGTCATGAAACGTGGAGATATATTAAAAAATCATTTTTTTGGAATTGGGGTCATTTCAATAACTTTTCCTATCGGAAGTTAAAAATTATGGATCGCAAAGACAATTCTGCAAAAATACTTTGAATGATACTGATTGTCTATAAATTTTGAGAATCACTACTTTACAAACACCGAAGTTCCAAAGCTTTCAAGGGGTTCCGAAATATTTAAAAGTTCATAGAAAAAATGAAGAAAAAATTGGGGTTCATTCTTTTCTAATTTAAAAATCTAAAAAATTCGCCGAAATCCAAACATGGAGAGTATTACATTTGTGGTGAGCCTAGTTTCTTCTTGAACTTAGAATCTGCAGCAAGATGAAAATTTCATTATTTATCCTTTGAACAGTGATTTTATTGGTGAAGTAGCGTTAGCCAGTAATTTCTTTCGTTGTTGACCTTAGAAGTCCTAACGGATCAAGAACTCCAGTCAACAAATTTATTCTCCTCTCTCTTTGCAAGTACTGTGATAACACTTGGACCCGATCCGTTCAATGACCTTGAAGACAAGTTGGTTCCGGTACATTTATTTGATTCAATTTTTAACACAATTTCCACTTTTTGAGATTGAGTGAGTTTGAACCATTTCTTACAAAATTTTCAAGTTTCCCAAATTTGTCAATATTTCCAAAGTTTTCAATTTTTCCAAATTTTTCAATTTTTCCAAATTTCTCAATTTTTTCAAATTTTACAATTTTTCTAAATTTTCCAAATTTTAAAAATTTCTATAAAATTTTGTAATTTTTTCCAAATTTTGCAAAAAAACTTTTCAGTCGGTTGAAATTTGGGTAATCTTCGAAATTTCTGAATCGCCATAGACCATGATGGGTATGAGAGGTACTCCTACGTTTTTAATTTTTTGACAATATTTTGCAAGTTTCGAAATTTAAACAAATTCCCAATAACCAAATTTTATTTTGTATTTCCAGATTTTGAAGTGTCTTCGCATTTTTTGGAAGTTCCAGAATTCTCCAATTTTAGAAAAGTTAGTGGAATACTCTAATCCTGATATTTGTTGAAATGCATCCGGTACTATTTCTGGATCTCCAGCATTTGGACCTGATTCGTTCAATGACCTTGAGGGACAAGGTGATTCCGGAGTGCATCAGGCATTCTATTCGCTTCCCATCTCCGTGATTGCTCAATAAACAACAGAATAATGGGGCTTTTTTCATTGCGTTGCGCAGGTCAAGCTGTTGTGTCTTGTCTAGACAACAACAAAAAACTGCGGAGACTGAGCCATCCGTATGGTATCCAAAAAATATGGAATAGCGTAAAAATTAAAAATCGAATTAAAATGTTAAAAACGTAAAAAAATGTGAAGAAAATCAAAAAGTTCAAAAAATTTGAATGATTCAAAAAAATGTTGCAAAATCGAAAAAATAATCTGAAAATATGAAGAATCTCAACAACGTAACTGAACCGTCAAAATGGAGAAAAGAACGAGATATTAAACAAAAAATAGTCCAAATAAGTTGAAAACTGTAACAAAAACTCACCCAAAATGATGAAAAATTATTTATACATCAAGTAACGAAGAAGGCAATGATGTTTTTTTATATTCCACATTTTTCCATCCATTAATCTTCTCTTCCCTCCTCGTGTTATCCATAATTACTACAATCCATCCTCGCTCAAATATTTAAATACGTAAACAATGAATATCCTTGATTCATTAAAAAATATAAAAATAATCTTGACGTGCAATCACAATTTTTATCCACTCCTCCGGGTAGGATTATGTGGTCATAAAAAAATCCTGGTTATGTCAGACGCATCAATGATGTTCCCATCAACCCACACTGACTCTAGTTGGATTACATCTTTTTCTTATTTTTGAAATTGAAATGTTTTTTAGATTTAATTTTTTTTTCGACATTTGTGACCCTCAAAAATGTATGAAACATATATAAAAATACAAGTTTAAATTAAAATCAGTTAAAGGGGCCGAAAAGGGTCAGCCGGCACATACTATTTTTATCGCCCCTCGCCGGAAAATTTGTAGTACTTTCCCCCCGAGGGCGCGAAGCATATAAGAGTCCTCCCTCGGGCGGAAAGTCCCTACTTTCCGGCTGAGGCCGAGAACCAACTGCCGGTGAGGCGTAAGAAAAAAAATAATAACTTGCAATTCTCCATGTTTTCTTGTGTTTCTTCTTCTCAATTTTTGGAAATTGCAACGTCCTAAATTCCTATAATTGTTACAATCTGTACAAATCTTAATAGGAAAAATCCTGGTTATGTCAAATGCTTCAGTGATGTTCCCATCAACATGCACTGTACAATAGTTGGATTGCGTCTTTTATGTTATTCTTTTTTCTTTTGCAGATTGGCGTTTATGCGGCTCTTTCAAACTGCTCGATACGGCCTGGCGCGTTTGCGATGGTTATCAAGAGAAATTCTGACGATGAAGCGGCGTTCATTGAGTGAATTGTTGACTCTTTAGCTGCGGAATTTTTTTGATGAAAAAAAAAAAACAAGAAGTGCTAAAATTTTCAAAAAAAAACTTTCTGTTTTCGTTTTTTTGAATTTTTCTTTTCATTTTTTCAATATTTGTCCATTCCGACAATTTGTCGCATTTTATAGTTATGATAATGTTTCATGAGGATTATTTGAAAGTCTCCGACTAGTTATAAATCTTCCATTTTGAAAAATTAACAATGAGTCGAAAGAAATGAAGAAAGCAGAAATTCTGGAAATTTTAAAAACTTGAAATTTTCGCAACGTTGAAGATCTTGGGGGAATTTGGGAACATTTTGAAAATTTCAACAAAGTGCAACATTTTTTAAACTTGCCATAAAGTGCCATTTTTGAAGATTTTTTTAAAAGTTCAAAACTTTTCATTCATTAAAATAATAGAAATTTATGAAATTGTTCCAACGGAGTTATTTTTCATAATTTAGAAAAGTCTTTTCATTTTTCGGGCTTTCTTTATGTTTTTCCCATACAAATGAAACGATTTTCTCTGAAATAAAAAAAAAACAATTCTGAGTCATGATGGTTTTCCACATGAAACTGATATTTTTATAATACGGGGAATAGGAAAAAAATGTTTTGTTCTTTGCAAAACACACTTTTCCGGATTTGGTTAAATGCCTAGACGGTAGAATGCCGTTGCATAATTCTCTGTTTAATAAACGATTTTTAATTCAATTGGTTACGGAATTCTATTCGCGTCTTCATCGACACAAATAGCAAACTGGAAAAACCTAGACAATATAACGAACGTAATATTTCACAATTTGAAATTTTACAGTTTTACACTAATGCCGATCGTTTTAAGCGTCTGAATTTCATCGAATTTTTCAAAACATTTGATCTGTTCTGACAATATTTGTTCCCTATTTTTTTAACTTCCCGATCTAGGGAAGTTATTGTAATGACCCCGAAAATGAAAAGTGCCAGATCGATGAAATTTTCACGTTTCTCGACGTTTCACATCATCCCGACACGATTTCAGAGAAGTTGTCGTATGTGTGTGTGTGTGGACAAAACTTCGTTTAACGTTTCCTGAGGAACCACCATAGGGATTTTCTTTTTTTTTTGTTCGAAAGGAGGGATTTTTCCAAAAACCGCTTCGTTCAATTGTTATTAACAAATTCAATTGTTTATATCGCTCTATCGCAAGAACGGTTTGAGATACGAAAAAAAGTGTTTGATGAAAGTTGTTCCCCGCTACGGAATACACATTTGACGTTTTATGACTTTTTTTGCTCACACCCGTAGTAAATTGTTAGTAACAAAAAAGATTGTTTATATCGCAGCGGCGTGAGAACGGTTGAAGATACGAAACGAAATAGCAAATGAAAATTGTTCCACACACAAAAACACATATTTGATGTCTGTCACTTTTTTTGCTAACACCGATAGTTAGGTGTTATTAACAAATTCAATTGTTTAGATCGCTCTATCGCAAGTACGGTTGGAGATACGAAACAAAGTGTTGAATGAAAGTCGCTTCACACGTAAAATTACACATTTGTAGTGTTATGACTTTTTTTTCTAACAGGCATAGTTAATTGTTATTAACAAAAAGGATTGTTTAGATCGCTGCATCATGAAAACCCCTAAAGATACGGGACAAATTAGTGAATGAAAGTTGTCCCACATACAAAAGTACATATTTCACGTTGCATACTTTTTTTTGCTAACACCGATAGTTAATAGTTATGAACTAATTCCACTGTTTAGATCGCTCTATCGCAAAAACAGTTCGAGATACGAAACAAAGGGTGTAATGCAAGTCGTTCCCACGTAAAAATGCACACTTGATGTTCCAAGACTTTTTTTGCCAACACCCATAGTTAATTGTTATTCACAAATTGAATTGCTTATCTGGTTCCATTGCAAGAAAGGTTATATTCAAAAAAAATCTCTTCACATTTTACGAATTATAAAATTTGAAAGGTTTGGAAATTTCGAAAAGTTTAAAAAGTTCATAATTTGAGACATCAACCGAAATTTTGGATATAACACATACGGGGAAACGATCGGGAAGTTATTGGTTCGACCCGTAGAGGGTCATACCCACATCCCCTTTATTATAGGTTGCTTTGGACATGTTTGTCAATACCCAATGTTAAAAAAAGGAAGTCAAAAGTCGTTCCACAAATTTTTAAAAATTTAGAAAATCTTCAAATTCAAAATATGAAACATCTCACAATATTCTGTTCATTTTTTTTTCTTCATTGAAATTGGATGAGAAATTTCTTTTTTTTAATTACTCGGCTCAAGATGTTTTGATGTTACTCATCAAGACTGTTTTGAAATTAACGTTTTTGCTCTCTGCGTCAAGTGCCGACTTTTCTTGATGAGTCAGTTTGTAATTTCAGAATGTTGAAGTCATTCGCGGAATTAGTTTTCGAAATATTCCAAAGTCTTCGGAATTTTTAACTCCTTTAGTTATGGAAATGCCCCGATTTTCGAAAATAGATTTTTCAACATATCTCCACGTTTCATGACATTTCTGACCATTTTTAACAATGTGTGTGTGTGTGTGTGTGTGTGTGTGTGTTTGTTTTTTCTCCGTCCCTCTCATTTGTACACCCCGGATAGCGACCGTTTGAGTATTCCTTCAGGGGGCGTGCCGGACACCCACCCATGCGGCTGGGGCCGACTTTCGCCATTTTAGGCGGTCGTATTTCTAAACACAGGGTAAACCTCCAGAAACCCCTGTGCTACAATGGCCGGCGCCTAACAATGTGTGTGTGTGTACGTGACGGTCTATGTATGTAGTAAAATTCTTTCTCCAACGATTTCTCGCTTTCAAATTATGCGATTGAGGTTCTGAATGATTCAACCAAAGCGTCTTCACGTACCCTAACGGAACTTGGCGAGAGGTTAGCCAGAGGTTGTCTAGAGAAAGTCTAGAGCTAGTCCAGAGATGGCGCTCTGTACTATCCTCTGGAGTCCCTCTAGACATTCAGGTATAGTCCCGAGCCCAAGCAGGCTCTGTACTATCCTCTGGACTCTCTATAGACATTCAGCTCGGGCTGTGGATTATGTCTATATGTCTAGAGGCAGTCAAGAGGATAGTACAGAGTATTTATACCTGATTAGATTTTGGAAGAAATTGGTCCAGTATGTATGTTGTTATTAACAATTTCTATTGTTTATAATGTTCCACCGCATAAACTGTTAGAGTTAGCGCAAAATTCCTATAAAAAAGTTGTTCCCCACATAAAAATACGTATATTATCTAGGATGACTTGTATTTGATAATTTGCATAATTAAGGAGGTATGGCAGTCTCAATAATTATGTGAGTATGTAATAAGTGAACGAATGAACCCAGCGCTGTCATAAACGTCCCAATCGAAGCGTTTCCATGCAAAGTCGAACGGATTATATTTTGGATGGCATTCGTGCTGTATATGCAATGTTATTAACAATGGCAATTGTTTATACCGTTCCACTGCGTAAAATATTAAACTTATCGTTTTTATCCCGGCCGTACCCCTATTGGCGTCTCACTCCCACTTAAGTAACGCGCATAAATCTCATTCTCATGCTCACGCTGCGTCTACTCATAATTATGTGCTTCATAAACGAGTCAGTTTAGAATTCTCAAAGCTGCAAGCTTTCATTATGGCACTAATAGGGGTCACACTGATTAACCAGGGTATGTGGGAGAAGAATAAATTTAGTAAGCTGTGCTGCAATACCAAATTGGGAAATTTTATTTGTGCCCCGAAGGGGACACCTACATACTCACAACATTAGTTTTTTTTTGGCTTTTGAATGCTATTGTATTTCCTGATTTTTTTTCATTGTTCCAAAGTTTTCAATTTTTGTAGATTTTCATTAATTTTTTTAAATTTTCAAACTTCCTAAAATTTCAAATTTCTCGCCAATTTTTATAATTGCCTGTTTTTAAATACATGAAATTCTTGGGAGTGAGTTTTTGTCGGGGTGTCAATGGTCCATGTAGAATTTAAAATTAAAAATTCAGTCATTCGAATGTAAGCGGTCTGAGACAAACAATGAGTAGATTCATCATGAGAGATCCCATAAATCCCTCCGGCTATTCTCGACTCATTCCTTCATAGCCCCGGGTTTATTATCGAGACTCGACTATATTCCGGGTAAGTCTGGGAAATCCCCAGATCTCAGCTCGGCAATTTTAGTCGCCTTTTCGTGGTCCAACCATCTTTCTAACATGCTGATTTTGCAAATTATCGGCACGTTTCAAATTTTTTGGTCTTCTCATTTCAATGGGTTTTTTTTAGATTTTTGAAAGACCTGATTCGTTAAGAATACTTTTTCAATTTTGCAGCCTCTAAATTTTCGGGGCTTTTAAAATGTTTGAAATTCTTGAATGACCAACACGCACACAGGCACCCTCCCACCCACCATCCCCCCCACCACACACACACACACACGGGCACACAAGGTCGGGGCTTTGGCGTAATGGGTAGGATATCTGCTTACTACGTTAAAGGTCCTATAGTTCGGATCCTAGGTTCACACCCGGCCGCCGAAGAATATAGTTTCAAAGATATTGTCTGATGGATTCCAACCGAAGCAGGAAAGTTCTGAGTGCGATCGGCGCTGCCCATAGAATGAGATGTTACGACCGGCCGGAAACCTAACTCGACGCAAGGGGGGAGGTCCATCATAGGCACCCGCCATTGTAGCACAGGGGTTTCTGGAGGGTGACCCTGTGTTTAGAAATACGATGGCCTAAAGAGGCGAAAAGTCGGCCCCAGCCGTATGGATGGGTGTCCAGTTCCCCCCCTGAAGGAATGCTCTGACCGCAGCTACCTTGGGGAGTACAAACGAGAGGGACGGAGGAAAAGAAACTCACACACATACATATTTTGTTAAGAATAACCAAGGAACCTTATATATGCCTCAAAACGTAGAGATTTGAAGCAAAATCGATGTTTCCTTTTCGAGAACAATCACTCGAATGCTAAAAAAAATCGCGAAATAGGTTGAGACATTACGATACTATCAACGCCTCTCTCTTCCGGATTCCCCGATTATCGAACAGTTGTCCATAATAAAGTATTCCTAAGAGACTTAGGAATGTACAGTTGCGTGTGAATTACGAGAACGATTTTGTCCAAATGTAAACCCGTTAACGGGCAATCATTAATTGAAAACAAGATCGGTATGGACATTTCAGGGGGAGATTAACAACAGCTTTTTTTTTGCTTTTCCATGAAACACGTATCTTATAATTGCAATAATTGTAAAGTAGAATTCTAAGAACGTAATTTATGATTCCACAGGCTTGTGAAAATTGACACCCACAATTGGACTTGACTGATTGTGGATGAGAAATAGAAATGTGTGTGTATGTGTGCCTCGGATCTGATTTATTTCCGCTCTAAATCGGCCGGTATTTTTTCAGCTGGAGACAGCTTCAATTGTTAATAATGCTACAAAATGCTTAGAGATAGGGAAAAAAGGATTAAATAAAAATTGTTCCTCTTTCACAACTTCATATTTTATGGTATATGACTCTCTCTCTCTCTTAAGGTCCATAATTTAGGACATATGGTACCTCAAAGTTACTTTTTCGGCCGGCACGCTATTACACCCATATACCATTCATTGAAATTTCGGATCAGGTGGAGAAAAATTTAACATATACCTTTTTTATCAGGAATCAAATTCTCTACAAAAAATATGGTATAACATTTTTCGGTACAGCCACTCGGAGAAGCGCTAATTTTTCAGGAAATCGCACAGAAATGTGGTCTTGGGGAGACATCACTAATCAGGAAGTTTTTTCTGTAGCCCAATGGCGCACACTCATTTATCATCATTTGTTCAGTCTATTTTCAATTCCTTGAAACATAGAACTGCGTTGTAATGTTCATTGACACGATTTCATGTTGTACACGGCCATGGGGTCGACGACTCTTCAACAACGAGGCAATTTCCTTTTCCTGAATGCTACCCATCAGATCCGATCGATCTTTACAACGAATCCAAAGAATTTCAATTCAGGACAGAATAAATGCCGAACGTGATTGACACAGCAGAAGTTAAAAAAAATCGAGTTAAATAATTGGAAAGAAATATTTGTCAAAAATATAACAACCTTCAAACAAAACAGAAAAAAAATACACTGGGATTTTAAAAAATCAGAAATTTCAAAATTGACAATTTTTCCCGAAAATTGTAGACGGTAAGAATTGAAAGTAATTCCAAAATTCAAAAACTTCTTCTCAAAACTTGAGAATTTTGAAAGATATGATATCAAAAATTCAATTTGAAATTATTGAAATTAAAAAATTGAATTGAAATTAAGAACATAATTCAAGATAGTTAAAGTGAAAAGATACGGAATTTTCGAATTGAATTTAGACGAATGTGGAGAAAAATTGTTATTCAGAAAATATTGAAACAAAAAAAAATCAGTAATTTCAGAAATCCAAATATCCATAATTTGTCATTTTTACAGCTGTCACAACAAGCATTTGTCCAGATAAAAATTGCAGGGACTTTCTCCCTTGACTCCCGAAAAATCCGATCAACGATTTATTGCTGAGTCTCGCGACGGCGCCAGTAGTCGAAATAATTATGCAAAATGTGTTGATCCACCATAACTCAGTTATGTGACCATTGACCCGAATCGATATATCTCGCCTTTTGATTTTTCTATTTCTTCCAGCTTTTCCATCAACTACAACTGCATAAATTTCCGAAGATTTCAAGCATCAACGTGGATTCTTCGATCGTCTTATTTTGCTATGATGGATCAATGTTTGACCGACATTGAGCCGACGTTTGGCCAACACTGATCCAATATTTGACATTGGTGTAACTTTCAGCCGACAGTGACCAACGTATGAACCACATTAATCGAGGCTTCGGCCAACTTTCCGCCCATATGCAGCCAACGTTCGACCGACATTGAACCAACCTTCGACAGTTCGCTCTTGGCCCAATTGAACCCAAATCCTCAGTTAAATGAACCATCTATATAGTCAGTGTCATGGAAAAAAGCTCAATGTCGTTCGAACGTTGGTTGAATATCGGCTGAAGGTTGGTTGAATATCGCCCTAAGGTTTGTCCAATGTCAATCTAAGGTTGGCCCAATGACGGCCTCAGGTTGATTCAATATTAACCGAATATCGTTTCAATCAGACCCAATTTTCAGCCGACATTGGGCCAACCTTCTCTCCTCTTTTTCGTTTTTCCTTGGTCTTTTGTCCATTTCCTTCTACACCTAGTTAATATATACTGCATATATTACTGAGGATACGTGTCAAGCATACTGCGAACAAAAGGGCGTAAGAAAAAAAAAATTACACATCTTTTTTTAAAGAGGAAAAGGTCAACGTATTTTTTTAAGTCGAGGTCTCGCCCTCGGAAAAAAGCAGAACAGCAGACAATACCGGTTTCTGAACGGCCCCCAGTTGTTCAAGAATCTCGGAAACGACCTTTCGAGGTCGCCTTAAAATTTTACATTAAGATTGTAATTATTATAACAGGAAAAAGCAGTTTTCTCATTCAGGGAGAAAATTGTGAGATTCAAGCATAGAACTGGGTATATTACTATTTGGATGATATAAATTGTAGTAAAATTTTGGAATTTTTAGCTCTTTGAAATTATGAGAGAATTTAATTCGTCGTTGGTCGCCCTATGAGCGCGACGCCGACGACGTTTTAGATTCATTTGTTAGCGAAAACTAAATCGTTCTATCAGAGTACTGGAAACAAATTATTTATGAAAACAAAATTGGAAAAAGTGGAAAAATTAAAACATATACTTATTTGCTCTTTCTTCGAAGTTCCACAATATCAAGATTTCGCAAAATAAAAAAATTGGAAAGATTGGAAAAATCCGAATTGCACCGCCGATAGCTAGACACTGCACTTCGTATTCGATTAATCAGTCAGAAATGTGACTATCTGTTATAACTGATCTCTCCACCATCAATAAATCCGAAAAAAAGGAGGATACATCCTCAGCCTGACTGGATTTTTACGGCTTTTTATTGGATGAGGAAGTCGTCGCGCCCGTGAGGAATGCGCGGAACGCGATAAAAACTATTGACGTCAGAACGGTATGGGATCTTTCGGAATAATATTTCAGAATTGGCGCCAATGGACCAACTAGAGATACGCCTCCGGTCAAATTCCGGCGCGAGCCTCTGTTTATCCGAGAAAAGAAAGAAAAAATAAAAGTGTTACATCAGGCACGGAAAAGAATCCGTGTCTTATCAAAAAATGACATTTCAACCAAATTCTAAGAAAGTAGAAATTTCCGAGAACGTTTTGACATTTTTAACACTTCCAAACACATTCTTGGCCTTATTATTTGAATTTCTGAAGTGTTTGAATTTTCGCAACTTGCGAACTTTATGTAAAAAAATTTTGGTATCTCAACTCAGAAATTCTACACCACTAGAAACTTCCAAAAGTGTCTCAATATTTTCGAAACATTTAAGTGTGTGTGTGTGTGTGTGAAAGGGGGAGGGGGTCGTTCATTCTCATCTTGGTGTGACTTAATTAGAACAAAATAAACGGGATGTGGGCCTGACCCTCTACGGGTCGAACTAACAACTTCCCAATCGTTTCCCAGTATGTGTTATATCCAAAATTTCGGTTGATGTCTCAAATTATGAACTTTTTAAACTTTTCGAAATTTCCAAACCTTTCAAATTTTATAATTCGTAAAATGTGAAGAGATTTTTTTTGAATATAACCTTTCTTGCAATGGAACCAGATAAGCAATTCAATTTGTGAATAACAATTGACTATGGGTGTTAGCATAAAAAGTCATAAAATATGAAATGTGTACTTTTACGTGTGGGACAACCTTCATCGAACACCTCGTTCCGTATCTCTAACCGTTCTTGTGATAGAGCGATCTGAACAATTGAACATTAATTAATGTTCATAACAATTAACTATCAGTGTTGGCAAAAGAAGTCATACAACGTCAAATATGTATTTTTGTGTGTGGAACAACTTTCATTGCATAATTTCGAAATCTAATCAGGTCTAAGTTATGCGGAAACCGAACGAATGAGTATGAGAAAACTCAAATCGGGCAATTTGTTCAAGAGAAATCGTTCAACAAAATTTTGCTCACATACACACACACACATATACACACGGACAAACATCTCTCCCAAAATGGCCGGAAACGTTTCTGAAGGTGATGGAAAGTCGAGATCAGGTGAAATTTCCAACGTCGATTTTCGGACCCATTACAATAACTTTCCTCAAGATCGGAAAGTTAAAAATCAAATTTCAAAATTATTGAAACGTTCCGAAATTGCAAAAATTTCGAGAACTTCAAAACATCTGTTAATTCATTTGCAGAACAGAGACAGTAGTTACCTCTTACTGGAAAGTGTCAAATCCTTAATTTCCTCATTATTGCGATACTTATTCGAACATTTGTGCTCGTCGTCGATCGTCTGGTTACGCTCATGATTATGACGCACCTGACGTAATCCATGCATGTAATCCCAGTAAATCGTCGTCTGAATTAATTCACCGCACGCCCTAGTCAAGTGAAAGTTTTTATTTCTCCATCCCTAGTGCAACTGTCGCATCCACTGTGTTAAATTGCGAAAATACCTGCTTTGACACGATTTTGAAAAACATGTTAAGCGCTTGAGCTTATGCCGGCTGCAATTTTCAAAATGTAGGAAATTTCGTTATTTATGGAAAATTGGAAATTTTTTTACTTTTTTGGAATATCTTACACCTTCTGTAATTTTGACATTTTTTTGCAATTTTTCGTTAATTGATCAAATTAAAATTTTTTTGATTTTAAACATTTTGTAGATGTTGGAAATTTAAAAAATCATCGGATTTTCAAATAGTCGGGAACTTCCAGCATTTTTTGAGATTTTGAAAATTTGGCTTTAAAAAGAAAATAGAATTTGAGAAATTAAATTTTTGGAATTTTGAAATATATATGACTTTTTTCGGCTTGCGGAATTTTTCGAAACGTTCGACAGTTTGGATTAACGAACATTTTTACTGCGCTCTTTCATGTGTCATAATTTTCGTGATGGCTCCTCAATTTCATCGAATGTTTTCGCCGTACCTAATAAATTTTTTTGTCGCCAATTTATCATTTTATCGCAGCCCATATAAGTCGACCTCTACTTGTTTACATTTTTACGCGACTCGATCATAAAAATGAAACAACGAAGCAATTTTTTGCAACCGAGGAATTTGAATTTGCGCCTCTCCATGTAGCTCAGCTAATTTGAATTTTAGTTGACATCACTGGCGAATAAATTATTCGAAACGAATTCCGATAGAATACGCTCAAACAAAATATAAAACTTATGGTAAATCAAACGATTTTAAATTTTAGAAATTCTATCGTAGTTCTAGATTTTTTTTCATTATGAAAATTTATAAAATTTCACATTTTAAACTTTTCAGATTTTTTGATAATGTTTTTTTTAACTTCTCGATTTAGGGAAGTTATTGTAATGACCCCGATAATGAAGTGTCTCAGAAGTCGAAAATTTTCTCTTTTCTCGCCGTTTCACATCATTCTGACAAATTTTAGATGAGGGTTCTGTGTGTGTGTGTGTGTCTGTTCGCAAGTGAGTAATCCTTTGATGAACAGGTCCCGGTAAACGGCTCGATCGATTTGTTTCACCTTTGACAGAAAATTATTCCTGATGTCCAGGGCGGAAAAGAGTGTCAATGTTGAAAAACAATTCCTTCAATTGTTATTAACAATTTCAATTATGTAAAACGCTCTATCGCGAGAACCGTTACAGAGAGAAGAAAAAGTGCATAATGAATGTTAAGCCTCATACAAAAATACACACATAATGTTTGTGACTATTTTTAATAACTTTCATAACTCAGGACATATCACTGGTTAACAATTTTAGACATTTAGATCGCTCTGTTACACGAAGAGTAAGAAACGGAAAACTTCCGAATAAAAGTTGGTCCCTATGTAGAAAAATACATTTTTTGTTTCAGGATTTGCTTTGTAGCACTCATAATTAAGTCGATAGCGTTTAATTTATCCCAAATTTTCAACACACGGACACACACACAGGCTAACACATTGAGAAGTTCATGATGCGGTCCGTCGAGGGTATTCGAAATTTGAAATTTCTCCATTTTCTTTTAAATTAATATATTTTCTTTTTAAGTTCTATGGATCTCTCGATTTTTCCGAGCTTTTCAACATTGAGAATTTTTTTACATTTCTCAATTTATGAGAAATTAATTTTTTAAATTTATTATTATTATTATTATTATTCATACAAAAATATGATCACTAGACGATCTTCGAGGGTTCCGATTTCACCTCGGAGGCCACCTAGTAAGCGAAGCGATACAAAATTTTCCTATTCGCTCTACAATAGCACTCCCTCCTACCGGAGGGTGAGCACTACTGTAGTCCAGAATCGTGTTGCCTAAGTAGACGGAGTGATCCAAGAATGACAGCCTTTTGCATCTGGCCAGCTAACATTATGGCATTACGCCTACACGCTGGGATGGTCTCCAGTTCAGATACAAACGACTGCTTCATTCCGCCAAGAGAACCGATGATGAGGACAACTATCCTGACTCTGAACCTTGGGTTCAGCTTACGCAGCTCAAACAGGAGAGACTGATATTTTTGCCGTTTTTCGTCCTCTTTAATGGTGATATTTGTCTCAGCAGGGGCCGAGAACTCTATGACGTAGATAATGTTATCTATGAAATCAAAGAGGACGATATCAGGCTTCGTTGCCTGAATAAGATGAGTAGTCGCGAATGAGTAGTTCCAATAAATCTTGCACCTCTCATTGGTGACAACGGTCTCAATATCTCCTGGGATATAAGGCAGTACCGGCGTCTCGTCTCTCCCGTAAGAATGCCGCAGATGATAATATAGCACTCTCAGAGCCGCGTTATGACGATGGATATAACCAGTGATTGCATATGCGGGACAAGCCGACAATAAATGCATCAGAGTTTCTGGGGATCTTTTGCAAGCCCGACATCTGGTGTCTGGAACTTGCATCCCCATAACGCGACTTCGATCGACTAACGTGTTTATGACACCATCTTGACAGGCACAGATGAAACCTTCAGTTTCAGACATCAAGCCAGCTAACTTCAAGAAGGAGAAAGTCAGCTACATGCTGCAACCCTGTTCTTCCACATGACGGAAAAACACGCCATGCATGGGTCTATCAACATGCTGTCGGAGCAAGATGGACTGCTCCGCTTCCTTGATAATTCCCTAATGAATCATCAGCCAAAATGCCATCTCGACACAGAAAGTCCAAACCGAGGTTTCCAGCTGCCGTGTCCGCTGCCTTATATAGAAAGGCCTGGAGCCCATGGAGTTCGTGATCATGAACGAACTCCATGAGGGGATCCGTGCCATTCAATACATCACGAGCCAATGCAAGGACAAGACGTGCATGGAGGCATTCCAAGCTAAGAAGGCCCCGACCTCCATTATCCCGCGCAATATACAGACGGGGGGATGAAGATCTTGGGTGAAGACTCCTATGAATGTTGATGAGTTTACGAGTATCTCTATCCAGCTGCCTCAATTCATCTCTGTTCCATTTGAGCACGCCAAACGAATAGAGAAGAACAGGCATAGCAAACATGTTGGTTGCGGCAACTTTATTCTTGCCGGAAAGTTCGGATTTCCAGACCTTCCGAAGTCGCCGACGATACTCCTCCCGAAGTGTCTCTTTGACTCTATCACTATCCGTTACGGATCGTTGATTGAAGCCAAGATATTTATAGGACTCTTCGACGCCAAGGTGTCTGATGACGCTTCCATCCACTAACTGCATGTCTTCCATCCCATCGCCAATCTTACCTCGGTTCATATGGAGAACTGCACATTTGTCCAAACCAAAACTCATGTCCACCGCTCGCGAATATACAGCAACCACATCTAGCATAAGCTTGAGTTGTCGCGGATCTGAAGCAAAGAGTTTAAGATCATCCATATAAAATACATGGCTAATCTTATGCTTCCGATGATCTATATCGCCCGGCATAGGTTTTCCAGCCTTGTATCCACCAACATGGTTTAGCGCAACAGAGCAGTACATTACCGAAATGCAAAACAAGAGAGGACTCAAGGTATCACCTTGGAAGACTCCTCTCTTATATTGCACCACCCCTGAAGCCAGCTTGCCCTCACCCGATTTTATGATGAAGCGTGTTCTCCAGAGTGGCACGAGATCGTTAAGGCACCTCACTACATTTTCTTCTACCTCAAGACACTCCAATAGCAGATATATGAGCTCATGGCTCGTGCTATCAAATACATTTTGATAGTCAACCCAGGCCACTGATAGGTTACGATGATACTGTATCGAATCGCGTAAGACGCAGCGATCGACCAGTAAACTTTCCTTGCAGCCTGACAGCGCCCGTTTTGCCCCTCGCCGTGCATAAATGCTATTCCACATTGGCTGTATATTGAGGGAAATGCGCTCATTCAAGACACCGGTGAAGAGCTTGTAGAGCGTATTTAGACACGTAATTGGGCGGTAATTCGCTGGATTGGACAAATCTCCTTTCTTTGGGATCAGCACAGTTCTTCCCATCACTAGCCATTCAGGAATCGGAGTGCTACCATCGATGTACGATGTAAATATTCGAGCCAGATGTCCATACACAGAGGAAAACCTCTTCCACCAGAAGGCGTTGATACAATCTGGACCCGGAGCGGCATGGTTCTTCATACCTCGTAGCACATTCTTAATTTCTTCCTGAGTGACCGGGGCAAATTCCGCATGCTGTCTATGATGTTCTTATTATTATTATTATTATTATCATTATTATTATTATTATCATTATTATTATTATTATATTATTTATTTCTTTTACTGACTTCCCGATTTTGAGGGCAGTTATTGTTTTGGGTCCGAAAATCAAAATCGGAAATTTTACCTGATCTCCACGTTTCATAGCCCTTAGAAACGTTTCCGACCATTTTTAGCACGATGTTTGTCTGTGTGTGTGTATGTGAGCGAAATTTTGTCGAACGATTTCTCTTGAACAAATTATCCGACTTGGGTTTTCTTATACTCATTCGATACGCTTCCGCCTAACTTAGAACTGATTAGATTTTAAACATAATCGACCCAGCGGTTTTTTACTTATTAACAAATGGAATAGTTTATATCATTGCATCGCGCGAACGGTTAAAGATACGAAACAAAAATTATTTAATGAAAGTTGTTCCACACAAAAAAAATACATCTTATTATTCTTTGCTAACTTACATATATTATTCTTTGCTAACACCGATAGTTAATCGTTATCAACAAATGCAATTGTTCAGATCGTTCTATATAGCAAGAACGGTTGGAGATATGAAACGAAGTGTCCAATGAAAGTCGTTCTACAGGCAAAGGTACACTTGGCATTTTATGACTTTTTTTGGCAACACCCATAGTTATTAACAAATTACATTCTTTAACTAACTACTACATATTAAGAATTATAAAATTTATTAATATTTGGAAATTTTGAAAAGTTTAAAGTCCATAATTTGGGACATGAACCGAAATTTGGATATAACATATACGGGGCAATGATCGGGAAGTAATTGGTTCGACCCGCAGAGGGTTAGACACACATCCCGCTTATTATTTTTATCATTGACCATTGTTGAATTATTGATTTATAAAAAATTGAGGAATTTCTAAAACGTAAATTTCGCTTTGATTGAGAAATTGCAAAAAATTGGAAAAATTCCAAAATTTGTACAACTATAAATATTTGAATTTGGAAAAAGCATGTAAAAATTTGGAAAGAGACTGATTTCAAAATTTTTTTGACCTTGGTCAGGTCCGTATTGATTGAAAATTTTTAGAATTCGTTAACTGTTGAAAAGTTAAAAAAATTTGAAACTTCCCAGTTTTTCGAATTTTTTGAAATTCATTGATTATGTATTCTTGGAAATTTTTAAAATTTTGGTTAATATTATTTGTTGAAAAAAATGTCTCTTTTTTCGAGATTTCCATTACAATCTTAAATTGAATTATTCAAACATCTCATTTCAAGATCTTTAAGACCTGAAATTACGGCCGGTATTTTTCTGAGTGTGAAAATAATTAGATGTTTGTCAGACGCCAGACGATCGAAAAATGCGGGACTTAGCGCCATGAAAAAAAAACGGGTAATGATATGGGCGGAATGTCGTAAAGATTTGGGTGTGAGAAGTTGAAAAAATTGAACGATGGAACTCGTTCGATTAATCAATCCAAAAAATTCCAAAAAGTGCGGCCCACGCATCTATGGGGGGACTAAAAAATAGAGTCTGAAGAATGAGCAAAATATACTCCATAAACAGCCAAGAAAATCTTGGATATTGTGACAATTTTGAACTTTTTGGAAATTTTGGAATTTTTTCATTGATGAAATGACACATTATAATATTTCAATGATTTGAAAATTGCAAAAATCGTTAAGATTTCGACGACAAAAATAAAGTGAAAATTGTTCTAAAGCTCCAAAATTTCATTTTTATTCATTTTTGTTTTATTATCTCCAATTTTTATTTTTGAAAGCCTGAAAGATTTTTAGTATCCAAAAAAATTCCGAAATTTCGGAAATTCTCAAAATTTGGAAATAAGACACTCATTTGCAGCACATATCAAATTTATTACGAATATAAACCATGCAAAATTACTTATAAACCATAATCATATATTAATAATAATTTGAAATTTACTGCAAATGTACAATTTTTGTATCAATAACCCCGTTTTTTTCTACGCCCTTCTGGAAGATAGTCAATATATTCACAGTGGTCGTCGGGTACTAGTGAAACATATACAACGCAGATGTTTTCCATTTGTTGTTTAATTGCGACCGTAGGCATGATGCGCCTGATGTGCTAGAAAAATTATTCGAAATGTAATTAGCGTATAAGCAAGTGTGAAAAAAAAATAGTGCAATAGTATGCAATTTGAAGAAGGTTGAACAATTCCAAACTGTCAAAGTTTCAGTATTTTGAACGTTTTAAAAATTTTTGAGATTCAACAACATGGAATTTTAAAAATATTGACAATTTTTTGAATTTCAGGAATTGCTGAATTTCCATTCTTCAAATCTTTCTTAATTTTTTTGGAGTTTGAAAATGATTAAAATTTTTCACAAGTTTAGAAATTGTAAAAAAATTTTTAAAAATTCAATTCATAATTTTGTTTTTTCAATCTCTTTCAATTCTTCTTCTTAATCAAAGTTTTCCAAGATTATCAAAATTCTCAAAAGGTGCAAAATTTTCGGAATTTCGGAAATTTCAAATTTACATATTCGTGAAAGTTTTCAAAGTGTTCGCAATTTTCATAACATGTTAGCTTCTTATTTTCAAAATTCTCAAAATGGGTAAAATATTATTGATGTTTGAGTTTTCATCGGAAATTACGGATTAGATCAACAACCATTAAACACTCACGTTTGTAAAACTGGGCGCCAAAATTCAAATCCGGCAAAAGTTTACAAACTTTTTCTAGTATAGAGGACTCTTTGGCTAGTGCTGCATTGACATTCCAGATCTGGAAATACGATTGGAATAAATTGAATAAATTTCATATAACACTCGGGTGATTGTGATTTAGATAAACACAAACCTGTACTAAATCGTCGTTATCTCTGATGGAAACTGTGACCCCACAGACCTCATCTCCCTCCGCCACACAATCATCGAATTGTTCTCCAATTGCCGCAACAACAACTTCTTTCCAGACTCTCTCCTGTGATACAACAGAATTAGCTATTTTAGAAAGTTCACAATTAAGTTTTTTCCCAATTTTTTTAGAATTGTTGAAATTCTCCAAGCTTCTGAAAATTCGCATTTTTGTTTCCAATTTTTGAAATTTTGGAAATAAATCAAATTTTTCAATCTTCGGAGTATTTTTGCTCCTCAAATTTTTCAAACTTTCCAAATTGTTTTCAATAATCGCACAAATTTGCCAAAGAGTTGAAAGAATAGAAAGAAAACCTTCAATTTTCAACATCTGAGAAAAATCTAGAAATTCCGACAGTTTGGAGAATTTCAAACTTTCATATGAAAAAAAAACTTTTCCAAAAAATAATGAAAACAAAAGTTTCTTTCAGATTTTTCAATTTTCAGAAATTCTTTAATTTTACAGGTGTTTTTTAAATTCTAAACATCCAAGAATAAGAAATACTCACCGTATCACATTTTCGGCACTTAAGCCGCCAAGTGCCGCCCCTCTGATTTGTGCTTTCCTCCCACAGTGGTGGCCTGCCATCTCTCATTAGATGATAGCTATATTTATTCTACCGCCAAAAGCCCTCAGAATTTTCAATAAAACCGTAAAAACTCTTTAGAATAGTGTTAAAATAGAATCCATGCTTAATTTTCAGAGAGAATCTTAAATTTTGAAGACCTTTAGAGATGTGGAAATTCCAGAACTCAAGAAGCCATTTCCAAATGAGATTTCAAACTGAATAAATTTCCAAAATGTCAGTACTTTTAAAAAAAATTTGAGATCCCAAAAGCTTCACAAATTCAAAACGTCAATAACCTTCAAAAAATGAAAGACAATTAAAACTCTCGAAGATTTTGATTTTTTCAAACTTCCGAAGTATTTGGGATTTCAAATTTCCGGAAACTTGTCGAGAAGTTATAAGCGCAATTTTCGCAATGAAAAGTACCATTTATTTGACGTTCTTGGCCTTCCTAAAATGTTAGATATTATCCAAGTTTTTAAGTTTTTTCCCCGCCTTAATTTTTTCCCCATCTATATTTGGAAATTCGACCATTAATTCTAATTTGTCACTTGGCTATAGAATTGATAAACGCCCTAGACTTGAATAGTTACCTGAATCTCACTAGCTTTTGGAATGTTATTGTAAACTGACCAGAATCCTAAAATCGTTTTGACGGTATATATTTCCTTCAAATTGTCTTTGTACTCCTCCATGGTTGTTCCAGGAATAGCCCTAATTGAATAAAATAATTATCATTAAAATTGGGAAACTCAAATTGAAATGAAGCCGGTCGTATGGTGAAGTGAGTATTTGTTTTGAGTCGGCGTCGTGCGGACGCATGTCTACCGCTCTCTACAAAATATAAATTCCAAACGTGCCGCGCTTACAGTACAGTGAATTTATAAATCTTGTCAAAGTTCTGGCACTAAAGTGTCAAACTTCAAAAATCTCAAACTTTCTCTGGCTCCCAAAAGGAAAGCCAAAATGACTCCTCCTGTGGAAGACCCAAAAAAAACTAAAAAAACCGTTATGAAACCGTCAACTAGTACGAGCTGTGAACCCGCTCGCCTCAACAAACCTTTGAACACTCCTGTCGGGCCACAACAGGCTCAAAAACAAACATCAGTGCCTCCAATAGTTATTGAAAATGACAAATTGGAGACCAAAAAATTAATCAACTTCCTGCAAGTCAACGCCTCGGATAAAAACTTCAGGATGAAATACAATGGTAGTACCACCATCGTCCATCTACAATCGACGGAGGATTATAATAAAATCGTAAGTATCCTGAAAAGGCAAAATTACAATTTTTACACCTTCGGTCTAAAAAGTGAGCGTCCGAAGAAATTTATCATAAAAGGTCTTCTCGCCAGTTTTCCTGAGCCCGAGATTGAAGCGCAAATATCCAAACACGACATAAAGGTATGATCAGTCCGGCAGTTTGTGAAAACAAACAAGGACGGAGACAGCAAAGAGAGTAGGCCACTACCGGTGTTTGCAATTACGGTTGGGCCTGATGTAACCTTGAGCAGCCTCGCTGCTATTAAACCCATTTTCTAGCATACATTTAAGATAGAAAAATACATCAAAAACCCAACAACCAACACAGTGCTACCGGTGCCAAAAATTTAGACACGCCAGTCAGCACTGTAATTTAAATCCCAGATGTGTGAAATGCGCAGGCAATCACGACATCAAAACCTGCACCCGCAACTCCCTGAAGTGCGGAAATTGTGGTCTAGCTCACACAGCGAGCTATCGTGAGTGCGCCTCACGAACCAAATTTGTGGAGACTCATGAAAAAAGAGTCCAACCACCAGCACCAAAAAGAGCAGAGCGGGAACTGCCCGCTACCCCACACTCGGCTACGATGCAAAACCTGGATAGCAACATCCATTTCCTCCAGTCTCCTGCAGTCATCGAGCCTACGCCAATCTCTACTGCCACGAAGATGTCCAGGCCATCCTACGCTTCTTGTTTTCCAACGATGGAAACCTTAAGAACGAATGTTGGTGCACCCACCGCTGAACCTAGGACCATTCCGATGGAGACTCATGATCCGGAATTACATTTAAGTACAACTAAAAACTTTATTAATACAGCCAAACCAGTCCTTGATTACCTAAACTCCCTTAGAATTCTCGAAAACCTCTCAGAGATTAAGAACATGATCTCTAAAATCCAAAGAGCTGACACCCCCCTGATAGAATCACAATCATCGCATCCTATGCATACCTGTTCGAATCCACCGTTGAACCACCCACGATCGTCCTACAAACATAATAAATATCTTAGCCATTAACAATTTTGCGCTCAAACTCAGTCTGATACCGGTACCCGCAAAACACTTTGAGCGAATAATTCTAATACGTCTCATAAAATCTATCGATGAGTTACAGTTAATACCTACAAACCAATTCGGTTTCCGTTCAGAACACTCGACCCGCCACCAATTGGTCAGAATCAAAAATGACATGAAATCCGCGAAAGACCGGATAGAAGATACCGTTCTTCTCCTGGACAGCGAGAAGGCCTTCAACTCGGTATGGCCCACAGGCCTTATATATAAACTCGACAGCTCAAATGTACCTAAATATTCATGTAAAATTCTACTATCATATCTTTCAAATAGATATATTCGAGTTCGAGTCGAAACTTCGCTTTCGGATAAAATTGAAATAGTCGCGGGGGTCCCACAAGGGTCTATCCTCTCCCCCGTACTATTTAACCTATACATTGCTTCTGTTTTCAGCAGAATTCCTAGAAATGTATCTATCGCTGGATATGCTGATGACAGCGCACTGTACTCAGCTAGCAAATCGATAAATAAAGCTGTTAGAAAAGTCGAAAACGCAGCTGCTCTTACAATCAGTGAGCTCATGAAATGAAAAATTCAAGTACAGTAGAGCTCCCTTTATTTTCCGCGCTCGGGGGGTGACCTTGAAGCAATTTCGTGGAGAAAAAAATTAAGGAAGCCCCTCACTCTACCCACTGGTTGGTTGGCGTGGTGGGGGTTGTCGGGAGCGGAAGGGGAAATAAGAGCAGAAGTAAACGGACTATGTATCAAAAGTAAATAGGTTATGTTTCATGAATGCTCGGTCCCACTATTGAGACGCTGCGCAGTCTGGAGCGCATGACGTCGAAAACAAGGATAGACAAAGCACGGGGAGTGGGAGAAGATTTTTGAGGGGAGACAAGTCGTGAGGGGAGTACAGCGAAAATTAAGGGAGCTCTACTGTAAATACTGCCAAGACAGGAGCAATCTTATTTACTAGCTCCAAGTATGGTGAGAGTATTTGTTTTGGGTCGGTGTCGTGCGGACGCATGTCTACCGCTCTCTGCGAAATATAAATTTCTAACGTACAGCGCTTATAGTACAGTGAAATTCTAAATCGAGTAAAAGTTTTGGCACAAAAGTGTCAAACTTAAAAAACCTCAAAATTCCCTTGGCTCCAAAAAGGAAAGCCAAAATGAGTCCTCCGATGGAAGACCCAAAAAAAACGAAAAAAACCGTTACGAAATCTTCGACCAGTGGGAGTTCAGTTCCCGCTCGCCTCGCCAAACCCTCCGACACTTCTGATGGACCTCAAGAGACTCCAAAACAAACTTCTGTCCCTCCATTAATCATCGAGAATGAAAAAATGGAGACAAAAAAATTAATCAATTTTCTGCAGAGCAACGCCACAGATAAAAATTTCAAGATGAAATTTAATGGAAGTACCACGATCGTCCATCTACGAACGCTCGAGGACTACAACAAAATCGCAAGTATCCTGAAAAGGCAAGATATCAATTTTTTCACTTTCGGTCTTAAAAGTGAGAGACCGAAAAAATATATTCTGAAAGGGCTTCCAAGCAGTTTTTCACAAGACGAAATTCAAGCCGAGTTATGAAAACACGGCATCAACGTACTTTCCGTTCTCCAGTTCGTGAAAGTAAACAAAGCCGGAGACACCAAAGAAAACAGGCCATTACCGATCTTTGCTATCACGGTTGGCGGAAACAACCTTGAGCAGCTTCGCTGAAATCAAAACGATTTTCTACCATACATATAAGGTAGAAAAATATGTAAAATCCCAGCAACCTACCCAATGCTTCAGGTGCCAGAGATTTGGCCACGCAAGCCAACATTGCAACCTGAACCTGAGATGCGTCAAGTGTGCGTCAAACCACGACGTAAAAGTCTGCACTTCCAAAACCCTGAAGTGTGCAAACTGCGGACTCGCCCACACAGCCAGCTATAGAGTGTTCGATGCGCCTAAAATTCCTGGAAACTCAGAAAAAACGAGCCCAATCGGCCAGGCCCAGCATAGCGCCATTGGAATCGCCTGCTACACCTCACTCGGCCACGATCCAGAATCTGGAAAGGAACATCCAGTTCCTCCAGTCTCCTGCAGTCCCAGTGCCAACTCCGAGTTCTACTGCCAACACGTCCAGGCCCACCTACGCTTCCTTCTTCCCGACGATGGAAACCTCGAGAAGGAATCTTATTGCACCCACTGCTGAACCTAGGACCATCCCAACGGAAACACATGTTCCCGAATCTCATTTAAGTAGAACTAAAAACTATGCAATTACAGCGAAGCAAGTCCTTGACGAGCTAACAACCCTTATAATTCCCGAAATCCTTTCAGAGCTTAAAGAGATGAGCTCTAAACTTCAAACAGCCCTTACACCAATTGATAGGATCACAATCATCGCATCCTATGTCCACCTGTTCTTACCCTCCTCAAACACACCTACGATTCCCCAGCAAACATAACCAACATATTAGCAATTAATATTTTTGCGCTCAAGCCTAATCTGGACGAGTTATTACACATCGTCCACAGAAATAACATCAAAATTTGTCTGATTTCAGAGACTAAGTTAAACAGCAAAACGAAGAAAATTAACTTCCCAGACTTCTCGCTGATCAGGGAAGACAGAACGGCCAAAGCAGGTGGTGGTGTTGCGGTGGCGATCCACAAAACCTTGTCACATAGAACTCTTCCGCATGATCTCCTGTCGCTCACCGAATACGTGGGAGTAGAGGTCCAAGTAAACAATAAAAAAACGAAGATCTACTCGATCTACAATCCACCGGATGTCTCAATAGATACAAACCTATTGAGGCACCTACTTTCCGATAGTACTCCAACAATTATTGTTGGAGACTTAAATGCGAAGGACACTGCTTGGACCTCTGCTAGGCCAAACGAATCAGGTAAGATTCTCTCAAATTTTTTGACGGAACAAAAATTAATCTGCTCTTTCCAGACGTTCCCACACACTACCCTCATAATTCAAACACTCCTAGTACTATTGACCTTTTATTAACAAACAACATCTCTATCATTAAAAATTTCACCACACTTTCCGAATCCCCATCCGATCACCTACCATTGGTTTTCTCCCTATTTGGCAGACCAACCTCACCAGAACCATCAAAAATTTTAAACTACGCAAAAACCGACTGGAATAAGTTCAAGGATATCTTAAATGATGAGATTTCTACACCAAACCCTACTTGTAACAACACTGAAGCAATAGATCAACACATAACACATTTCACCCAAGTCATTCAAACAGCCCTGGATTCCTCCACTCCCAAACGCTCAACCAAATCCACCCACACTCCTATCCCACCCGAAATAGCCTCATTAATAAAGCTAAAAAATTACATTAGGTCAAGATGGCAAAAAACCCGAAATCGCTACCTTAAATCCGAACTCAATCAGCTGATAAAAGAAATCAGACTTAAATTAACCGAATGGAAACAATCATCTTGGGACAACAAACTCAGAAACATTAACTTAAAAGATCACTCTATTTGGCGCGTAGCAAAATATTTTAATAATACTGGTAAACGAAAAATCCCCACACTAAAGTCAAACAACACACTCCACACAGAAGACCACGACAAGGCAAATACACTCTGCAGACACTACGCACAAATACACGAAATATCGGCCTCCCGAGGCAACAAATCCTTTGAACAACAAGTCACAGGTCATGTGAGAAAGACTATCCTCAAAGCCCCTATCGAAACTCCCATAAAATTCCTCACGAATCCCCGTGAAATCACTTCCGCTATCAAAAAACTAAAAAATAAATCAGCCCCGGGTGTGGATAATATTCCCAATATAGCACTAAAAAACCTCCCAATTAAAGCAATAAGTTTACTAACAAAGATATACAATGCATGCCTCCTCAGACAATATTTCCCGGAACTCTGGAAAGGAGCGGTGGTCATTCCGATTCTAAAGCCCGGTAAGCCCCCTTCGCATCCGGTGAGCTATAGGCCTATCAGCCTCCTACCGGTATTGGCTAAACTCTTTGAGCGAATAATTTTAGCTCGTCTCAAAAAACCCATAGAAGAGTTACAACTAATGCCTATCAATCAATTTGGTTTTCGATCAGAACACTCGACCTGCCACCAGCTGGTTAGAATTACGAATGATATAAAATCCGCGAAAGACCGGAAAGAAGATACCGTTCTTCTTCTCCTGGACAGCGAGAAGGCCTTTGATTCTGTTTGGCCCACAGGCCTTATATACAAACTCCAAGGATTAAATGTCCCTAAATATCTATGTAAAATTTTACTATCATATCTCTCAAATAGATATATCCGAGTTCGAGTCGAAACTTCGCTTTCGAATAAAATAAAAATTGTCGCGGGAGTCCCACAAGGGTCTATTCTCTCGCCTGTTTTATTCAACTTGTACATTGCTTCTGTTTTTAGTAGAATTCCGAGAAATGTATCCATTGCAGGCTATGCTGATGACATTGCCTTGTACTCAGCTAGCAAATCGATAAACAAAGCTATTAGAAGAATAGAAAATGCTGCTTCTCTCACAATCAGTGAATTAACGAAATTGAAAATTCAAGTGAATGCTGCTAAAACAGAAGCAATCTTATTTACTAGCTCCAAGGCCAAGCCGACCTTAACTATTCGTAGCGATAAGGTCACACCAACCAACTCTGTAAAGTATTTAGGCTTACACATCGATTCCAAACTCCTGTGGAAAAAGCATATCTCTGAAATCAAGGTCAAGACTAAAGTTATCCTAGTAAGATTGTATAATTTGCTAAAATCACCCGCGCTCAGTCAATCCCTCAAACTTACTCTCTACAAAGGGTTAATTAGGCCCATTATCACCTATGGTTGTCCTGCCTGGCACAATGCAGCGAAAATGCACTTGAATCATCTTCAAGTGATTCAAAATAAATTCCTACGAATAATAGGAAATTTTAAAAGAAGAACGACTATTGTGGAAATACACGAAACGCTCGGCATGACAACCATAGGCGAATTTATCGATAGAATAAATGAGACATTTAAATTTAAGCTACAATCCCATCCTAATCCCCAGCTCCAAAACATCAATATTGACATAAAATCCAATTGGTCCCGCTGACCACCTGTTTTGTCCCACCTTTCCATATATCCTTCTCTCTCCCGCCCCTCATGCACCCATTACTTATAAGGTTTTTTAGAAGTCATTTTTCCTTATATCGAGTCATCATGTAAATAATCACAAATATCTGTAATAATGAAAAATTAGGTTACACTTCTTTCAAATTAGATATAAAGCCAACGGCTGGTGATCTAGAACGTAGCACTTAAGATATTAATACTGTACATAGTATGTATATATGACAAATGTTAATAAACAATTTTCAAGTCAAGTCAAGTTATGGTCACAGTATTTGTTTTGAGTCGGTGTCGTGCGGACGCATGTCTACCGCTCTCTACAAAATATAAATTCCAAACGTACCGAGCTTACAGTACAGTGAATTTATAAATCTTGTCAAAGTTTTGGCACTAAAGTGTCAAACTTCAAAAATCTCAAACTTCCTCTGGCTCCCAAAAGGAAAGCCAAAATGAGTCCTCCTGTGGAAGACCCAAAAATAACTAAAAAAACCGTTATTAAACCGTCAACTAGTGCGAGCTGTAAACCCGCTCGCCTCAACAAACCTTCAAACACTCCTGTCGGGCCACAACAGGCTCAAAAACAAACATCAGTGCCTCCAATAGTTATTGAACATGACAAATTGGAGACCAAAAAATTAATCAACTTCCTGCAAGTCAACGCCTCGGACAAAAACTTCAGGATGAAATTCAATGGTAGTACCACCATCGTCCATCTACAATCGACGGAGGATTATAATAAAATCGCAAGTATCCTGAAAAGGCAAAATTTACATTTTTACACCTTCGGTCTAAAAAGTGAGCGTCCGAAGAAATTTATCATAAAAGGTCTTCCCGCCAGTTTTACTGAGCAGGAGATTGAAGCGGAAATATCCAAACACGGCATAAAGGTATTATCAGTCCGGCAGTTTGTGAAAACAAACAAGGACGGAGACAGCAAAGAGAGTAGGCCACTACCGGTGTTTGCAATTACGGTTGGGCCTGATGTAACCTTGAGCAGCCTCGCTGCTATTAAAACCATTTTCTATCATACATTTAAGATAGAAAAATATATCAAAACCCAACAACCAACACAGTGCTACCGGTGCCAAAAATTTGGACACGCAAGTCAGCATTGTAATTTAAATCCCAGATGTGTGAAATGCGCAGGCAATCACGACATCAAAACCTGCACCAGTAACTCCCTGAAGTGCGCAAATTGTGGTCTAGCTCACACAGCGAGCTATCGTGAGTGCGCCTCACGAACCAAATTTGTGGAGACTCATGAAAAAAGAGTCCAACCACCAGCACCAAAAAGAGCAGAGCGGGAACTGCCCGCTACCCCACACTCGGCTACGATGCAAAACCTGGAAAGCAACATCCATTTTCTCCAGTCTCCTCCAGTCCTCGAGCCTACGCCAATCTCTACTGCCACGAAGATGTCCAGGCCATCCTACGCTTCTTGTTTTCCAACGATGGAAACCTTAAAATCGAATGTTGACGCACCCACCGCTGAACCTAGGACCATTCCAATGGAGACTGACGATCCGCCATTACATTTAAGTACAAGTAAAAACTTTATTAATACAGTGACACAAGTCCTTGATGACCTAAAATCCCTTAGAATTCTCGAAAGCCTCTCAGAGATTAAGAACATGATCTCTAAAATCCAAAGAGCTGACACCCCCCTTGATAAAATCACAATCATCGCATCCTATGCATACCTGTTCGAATCCACCGCTGAACCACCCACGATCCTCCTACAAACATAATAAATATCTTAGCCATTAACATTTTTGCGCTCAAACTCAGTCTGATACCGGTACCAAAACACTTTGAGCGAATAATTCTATTACGTCTCATAAAATCTATCGATGAGCTACACTTAATACCTACAAACCAATTCGGTTTCCGTTCAGAACACTCGACCCGCCACGAATTGGTCGGAATCAGAAATTCAAATAGATATATTCAAGTTAGAGTCAAATCACTACTTTCCGTTAAAACTCAAATTGTCGCGGGAGTCCCGCAAGGGGATATCCTCTCCCGTGTACTATTCAACCTATACATCGCTTCTGTTTTTAACAGAATACCTAGAAATGTATTCATTGCTGATCACATTGCTCTGTACTTACCTAGCAAATCGATCAATAAAGCTGTTAGAAGAATAAAAAATTCTGCTTCTCTTAAAATCAGCCATTTAAATAAACGGAAAATTCAAGTGAATGCTACTAAATCAGTAGCAACCTTATTTACTAGCTCCAAGGCCAAACCGACTTTAACTTTGCGTAGCAATAAGATTACCTCAACCGTTTCTGTGAAATATTTAGGTTTACACCTTGATTCCAACCTCCTGTGGAAAAAACTCATATCTGATATCAAGGTCAAGACTAAAATTATTCTAGTACGATTGTATAATTTGCTGAAATCTCCAACGCTCAGTCAATCTCTGAAACTTACTTTATACAAAGGGTTAATCAGACCTATCTCTTATGGTTGTCCTGCCTGGCACGATGCAGCACAAACCCACTTAAATCATCCTCAATTTGTCCAAAATAAATTTGTGTGGATAATAAAATGGTCGGCATGCACAATACGCTGGGCATGGTAACCATAGGTAAATTTATCGATAGAATAAATTTGACATTTAAATTTAAACTACAATCCGATCCTAATCCCCAGCTCCAAAACATCAACATTGATAAGAAAGCAAATTGGTCTCACTGACCACCTGTTTTTGTCCCACCTTTCCATATATCCCTTTCTCCCCCGCCCCTCATGCGCCCATTACTTATAAGGTTTTTTAGAAGTCATTTTTCCTTATATCGAGTCATCATGTAAAAATTCACAAACATTATAAAAATGAAAAATTAGGTTAAACTTTAATCATATTAGATATAAAGCCAATGGCTGGTGATCTAGAGCATAGCACTTAAGATATTAATACTGTATATAGTATGTATATATGACAAATGTTAATAAACAATTTTCAAGTCAAGTCAAGTTATGGTGACAGTATTTGTTTTGAGTCGGTGTCGTGCGGACGCATGTCTACCGCTCCCTACGAATTACAAATTTCAAACGTACCGTGCTTCTAGTACATTGAAATTTTAAATCGAGTAAAAGTTTTGGCACAAAAGTGTCAAATCTAAAAAACCTAAAAATTCCCTTGGCTCCCAAAAGGAAAGCCAAAACGAGTCCTCCGATGGAAGACCCAAAAAAAACAAAAAAAACCGTTATGAAACGGTCAAACAGCGCGAGCTCTGAACCAGCCCGCCCCAACAATCCTCCGACCTCTTCTGATGGGCCTCAAGACGCTCAAAAAAAAACCTCAGTGCCTCCAATCATCGTTGAAAACGACAAATTGGAGACCAAAAAGTTAATAAATTTCCTGCAAGTCAATGCCTCGGATAAAAACTTCAGGATGAAGTTTAATGGAAGTACCACGATCGTCCACCTACAAACGACCGACGATTACAACAAAATCGCAAGTATCCTGAAAAGGCAAAACCTTAATTTTTTCACCTATGGCCTTAAAAGTGAAAGACCGAAGAAATTTATTTTGAAAGGGCTTCCCAGCAGTTTCTCGGAAGCCGAAATTCAAGCCGAACTATCAAATCAAGGCATTAACGTACTTTCCGTTCGCCAGTTCGTGAAAATAAACAAAGACGGAAATATTAAAGAAAACAGGCCTCTCCCGATCTTCGCAATCACGGTTGGCCCTGAAGTAACCTTGAGCAGCTTTGCTGCTATTAAAACTATTTTCTATCACACATACAAGAAGAAAAATTTGTGAAATCCGAGCAACCGACCCAGTGTTTCAGGTGCCAACGGTTCGGCCATGCAAGCCAACACTGCAACCTGAACCCCAGATGTGTAAAGTGTGCGTCAAATCATGACGTCAAAGCCTGCACTTCGAAAACTCTCAAGTGCGCGAACTGCGGACTAGCCCACACGGCCAGCTATAGAGAGTGTTCCATGCGCCTAAAATTCATGGAAACTCAGAAAAAACGAGCTCAATCGGCCAGGCCCAGCATAGCGCCACTGGAATTGCCCACTACACCTCACTCGGCCACGATCCAGCATCTGGAAAGGAACATCCAGTCCCTCCAGTCTCCTGCAGTCCCAGTGCCAACTCCGAGTTCTACTGCCAACACGTCCAGGCCCACCTACGCTTCCTTCTTCCCGACGGTGGAAACCTCGAGAAGGAATCTTATCGCACCCACTGCTGAACCTAGGGGCAACCCAATGGAAACACATGTTCCCGAATCTCATTTAAGTAGAACTATAAACTATGTAATTACAGCAAAGCAAGTCCTTGATGAGCTAACAACCCTTAGAATTCCCGAAATCCTTTCAGAGCTAAAAGAGATGAGCTCTAAACTCCAAACAGCCCTTACACCAATTGATAGGATCACAATCATCGCATCCTATGTCCACCTGTTCTTACCCTCCTCAAACACACCTACGATTCCCCAGCAAACATAACCAACATATTAGCAATTAATATTTTTGCGCTCAAGCCTAATCTGGACGAGTTATTACACATCGTCCACAGAAATAACATCAAAATTTGTTTGATTTCAGAGACTAAGTTAAACAGCAAAACGAAGAAAATTAACTTCCCAGACTTCTCGCTGATCAGGGAAGACAGAACGGCCAAAGCAGGTGGTGGTGTTGCGGTGGCGATCCACAAAACCTTGTCACATAGAACTCTTCCGCATGATCTCCTGTCGCTCACCGAATACGTGGGAGTAGAGGTCCAAGTAAACAATAAAAAAACGAAGATCTACTCGATCTACAATCCACCGGATGTCTCAATAGATACAAACCTATTGAGGCACCTATTTTCCGATAGTACTCCAACAATTATTGTTGGAGACTTCAATGCGAAGGACACTGCTTGGACCTCTGCTAGGCCAAACGAATCAGGTAAGATTCTCTCAAATTTTTTGACGGAACAAAAAATTAATCTGCTCTTTCCAGACGTTCCTACACACTACCCTCATAATTCAAACACTCCTAGTACTATTGACCTTTTATTAACAAACAACATCTCTATCATTAAAAATTTCACCACACTTTCCGAATCCCCATCCGATCACCTACCATTGTTTTTCTCCCTATTTGGCAGACCAACCTCACCAGAATCATCAAAAATTTTAAACTACGCAAAAACCGACTGGAATAAGTTCAAGGATATCTTAAATGATGAGATTTCTACACCAAACCCTACTTGTAACAACACTGAAGCAATAGATCAACACATAACACATTTCACCCAAGTCATTCAAACAGCCCTGGATTCCTCCACTCCCAAACGCTCAACCAAATCCACCCACACTCCTATCCCACCCGAAATAGCCTCATTAATAAAGCTAAAAAATTACATTAGGTCAAGATGGCAAAAAACCCGAAATCGCTACCTTAAATCCGAACTCAATCAGCTGATAAAAGAAATCAGACTTAAATTAACCGAATGGAAACACTCATCTTGGGACAACAAACTCAGAAACATAAACTTAAAAGATCACTCTATTTGGCGCGTAGCAAAATATTTTAATAACACCGCTAAAACAAAAATCCCCACACTGAGGTCAAACAACACACTCCACACAGAAGACCACGACAAGGCGAATACACTCTGCATACACTATGCAGCAATACACGAAATATCGGCCTCCCGAGGCAACAAATCTTTTGAACAACAAGTCACAGGTCATGTGAGAAAAACTATCCTCAAAGCCCGCATCGAAACTCCCATTAAATCCCTGACAAATCCCCGTGAAATCTCTTCCGCTATCAAAAAATTAAAAAATAAATCTGCCCCGGGTGTGGATAATATTCCCAATATAGCACTAAAAAACCTCCCAATTAAAGCAATAAGTTTACTAACAAAGATATACAATGCATGCCTCCTCAGACAATATTTCCCGGAACTCTGGAAAGGAGCGGTGGTCATTCCGATTCTAAAGCCCGGTAAGCCCCCTTCGCATCCGGTGAGCTATAGGCCTATTAGCCTGCTACCGGTATTGGCTAAACTCTTTGAGCGAATAATTTTAGCTCGTCTCAAAAAACCCATAGAAGAGTTACAACTAATGCCTATCAATCAATTTGGTTTTCGATCAGAACACTCGACCTGCCACCAGCTGGTTAGAATTACGAATGATATAAAATCCGCGAAAGACCGGAAAGAAGATACCGTTCTTCTTCTCCTGGACAGCGAGAAGGCCTTTGATTCTGTTTGGCCCACAGGCCTTATATACAAACTCGAAGGATTAAATGTCCCTAAATATATATGTAAAATTTTATTATCATATCTCTCAAATAGATATATCCGAGTTCGAGTCGAAACTTCGCTTTCGGATAAAATAGAAATTGTCGCGGGAGTCCCACAAGGGTCTATTCTCTCGCCTGTTTTATTCAACTTGTACATTGCTTCTGTTTTTAGCAGAATTCCGAGAAATGTATCCATTGCAGGCTATGCTGATGACATTGCTTTGTACTCAGCTAGCAAATCGATCAACAAAGCTATTAGAAGAATAGAAAATGCTGCTTCTCTCACAATCAGTGAATTAACGAAATGGAAAATTCAAGTGAATGCTGCTAAAACAGAAGCAATCTTATTTACTAGCTCCAAGGCCAAGCCGACTTTAACTATTCGTAGTGATAAGATCACACCAACCGACTCTGTAAAGTATTTAGGCTTACACATCGATTCCAAACTCCTGTGGAAAAAGCATATATCTGAAATCAAGGTCAAGACTAAAGTTATCCTAGTAAGATTATATAATTTGCTCAAATCACCCGCGCTGAGTCAATCCCTCAAACTTACTCTCTACAAAGGGTTAATTAGGCCCATTATCACCTATGGTTGTCCTGCCTGGCACAATGCTGCGAAAATGCACTTGAATCATCTTCAAGTGATTCAAAATAAATTCCTACGAATAATAGGAAATTTTAAAAGAAGAACGACTATTGTGGAAATACACGAAACGCTCGGCATGACAACCATAGGCGAATTTATCGATAGAATAAATGAGACATTTAAATTTAAGCTACAATCCCATCCTAATCCCCAGCTCCAAAACATCAATATTGACATAAAATCCAATTGGTCCCGCTGACCACCTGTTTTGTCCCACCTTTCCATATATCCTTTTCTCTCCCGCCCCTCATGCACCCATTACTTATAAGGTTTTTTAGAAGTCATTTTTCCTTATATCGAGTCATCATGTAAATAATCACAAATATCTGTAATAATGAAAAAATTAGGTTACACTTCTTTCAAATTAGATATAAAGCCAACGGCTGGTGATCTAGAACGTAGCACTTAAGATATTAATACTGTATATAGTATGTATATATGACAAATGTTAATAAACAATTTTCAAGTCAAGTCAAGTTATGGTGAAGTAGGTAAGGTGCCGGCCTACGGATCTAGAGTTCCTGGGTTCAAGCCCAGGTACCGGTGGATTTTTTCTGGATTATTTGATTTAGTCAAATAGTCGGCACCACAAACGTACAAAAAAACAGTTCACCCCCAAAAGTTTCAAGACGAGTACCAAAAACTGTTTACAACTGAATGTTCCTACTCTCATTGTGAACGAATAACATCCGTAACTGTGTTACAAAGGAAAAAGCCGTGAGCGTCTAACGACTATAATAAGTCCAGAGCCGGCGCTAAGAACCATTATAGTTGATGCGTCGATAACAACAAACCGATCAAGATCAAATTGAAATGCTCGATAATAAATGTCTTAATTCTCACAATTTTCAAACTTCAAAAAAGTCCGAAGTTATTAAACTCATCAAGGATTTCCTTTTTTGATGTCTCCAATTTTCATAAACCCCAAGATTTCACAACAATTTATGAAGTACAAAACTTCGAAAAACAAAATTGTTGTGTCTTCTTAATTTCTGAAATTTCACTTCCAACTTTAAAATTCCATATTTAAAAAAAAAGAAAAATACCAAACATCTATACATTCTTTATTTCAATTGTGACTAACGCAGAAATCATTTTATAATTTTTTGTAATTTTGGAGACCATTTAAATTCGTAAAATCACTGAACTGTCGATTTTCAATCATTTACTTTGCTAACAACTTTTCCGTTTCCAATTCAAATAATTGAGATAGAAATTTAGTGACATTTGTTTTGTCTATTCATTAGTTTTACATTCCTTATTTGGTTATACTCACTTGTCCAACCAGAAGGTCCAGGCTGATTGAAGGGGCTTATCTCCAACTTTTCCCCGATCAACCCCTTCGGATGTATCCTCAACTGATTCTTCAGCTAACTCGCCGGCCACTGCATCCATTTTTCCCACCCCAACAACTAGGTGGATAAATTTATTATATCAAAATAAATCGTCTCTCAAATGATTAATTAAAAATGGAAAAATGGTCAAACCGAAGTGGAATATCTGTGGAATTTCGCACAATTCCGCCACAAATGTTTTCATAATGCTTTCAAAAAATTTTGAAATAATTCCAGGTGGCCCCGGACTCGGAGAACTATCTCATGATTTTTTATTCCGAATTTTGTGGGTAAGTTAGTACAGACATAACAAGATTTTTGAAAAACTAAGTTTGTAAAATTTTGTGAAAAATCAAATAGATATTTCATAAATCTTTTGTGTTTTTCCACTCAATTTTCCAATAAAAATATTTCCGGATTTTCGAAATAGTTTTTGAATCAGTTTTTAGCTCGAAAAAACATAAAAACTTCACTAAAATGCAACCCTTGCGTTTAAAGTTTTAAATTCACATTTCAAGGAATCATCATTTAAGCTTCATTTAAGCTATTTTGTCTTTCTGCAAAGGTAGTCTATAGTCTGATTGTCAAAATGGATATTTTTCACTGGAAAATGCTTGAGAATTTTTTTCGAATAAGAAATTGGGATTTAAAAAAAAAACACATGATAAAAATAATATGAATTTTCCCGCTAAATTGGTATGAACCTAAATCGTTGACATTCAAAATTGAGAAGCGCTAGAATTATCAGTGTCCATAACATAAAGTCACGTGGACAACAAACAGACGAACTTTAAAAATACGAAACGTTAAAACCTATTTATCGAAAAAAAATCAAAAGCTTCAGTCTTTTGAGAGTTCATCTAAATAATGGCGCGCTAAAGGAACTTTAAATTTTGGGATTGGTTTCAGGATTCTTGGAATGACATATCATCCAGACATCGATAATTTTATTGAAAATGTTACAGGGAGATAACAATTTCGCAATCTGCCAGTGACGAAATAATTAAAATATAGTCGATAGGTTATGAAATGAAGGCCAAAATTTTGGAGCATTTGACAGAGCATTTTTTTATAGGAAACATCACTAATAGAGAAATGTGCCAATTGATGGCGTTTGATATTTTGAAAAATTATCGAGTAAAATTGTGAAAAACATGGAACACGTACGGTTCAACGAGCGCTCAGCTGATCTGTCCTGAGTTATCACAAGAGTTTTACAAATTGCACAATTTGGTGTTATCGATGGAGCGTAAACGAACTTCAAAAGAATTTGAAACCTTGAAAATTTGAAACCTTCGAAAAGTTCATTAATTGAAAAATCTGAAATTGGTTTAAAAATCTCAAAAACGTCGAAAATACCAAAAATATCCACAATTTAGAAAATCTCCAAAAGTTATCAAATTTGAAATCGTCGCAAAAAACCCTAACTATTTAAACCTACATTACCAACTGCGTCAAATGCATGTGTCGTTTCACTTGCATAAATAACCCACACGTGTCTTCGTGCTCCAAATTGAACGGACGAATAGTTAGCAGATGAAAAACGAATTTTTCAATGAAACTAATTTAGGCATTTCAGGAATAATTCAGGATAATTTAGGATTAGATTTTTATAATTTAGGACTGAATAGTTTATTTATTATGATTTTTTTTATTTATCCCCCTATAGTTAGCAGATTTTTTTCGAAAAAAAATTTAATCACCCTAGATCGACGCGAAATAATTTGGGAAGCCTCAAAAACATCATTCTCGAATTTAGGAATAATGGCTTTTATTTTTAATAATTATTTTTTTATGGTTTCCGCCCTGCAGCGCCATCCGCGCAGGCGCAGTGTGTAGGCGCCTGGGACTATTGCTGGCACTCAGCTGTTCATCAGTTTGAATATTGCCCCAAAAACAGAACTAGTAATGATCAGTGAAAAATGGTGAAATAATTGTTTGATTCAACTGTAATTCAAGTTTTAGGGGCCACAGTAATGGAGTGCGAGGCAAAACGGATACTTGGAGCAAAATAAACATCCCCAAAATGTTCCCGAATTTCGCATTTATTAACATTTTCAGAATTTTTTTCAATATTTGACATTTCGTGTAGGAAGGGGGGGGGGGTAAATGGACCCCCTAAGGAAAAAGTTATTATTCAATGTTTCTGATTATTACCACCACCCAAAACCATGTTACGTGTCCGTCATTTCAAAAAGTTAGGGTTGGTGTGGGTACAATGGACCCCCCCCCCCCCCCGTGAGAAGGTTATTTTAATCAATTTTTGAATCACCATCATGATCAAATAAATCATGCTGAACATCTTTTCGGGTCCCAATCGGATAGTATAAACGCCTACGGGGCCAAAGACCCGATTTTAAAAAATTTAAGTTTGACTCCCCATATGGTCCCAATGTTAAATTTGGCCAAAATCGAAAAAAATTAATTTGACTTTTTCGACCCCAATTCGACGAGAGTGTCTTCTAGGGGTCCCAATTGGATAGTATAAACGCCCACGGGCCAAGAATCCGATTTAAAAAAAAATTAAGTTTGCCTCCCAATAAGGTCCCAATGTTAAATGTGGCCAAAATCTAAAAAAATTAATTTGACTTTTTCGACCCCAATTCGACGGGAGTGTCTTGTAGGGGTCCCAATTGGATAGTATAGACGCCCACGGAGCCAAGGATCCGATTTTGAAAAAATTAAGGTTGCCTCCCCATAAGGTCCAATGTTAAATTTGGCCAAAATCGAAAAAAATTAATTTGACTTTTTCGACCCCATTTCGGCGGGAGTGTCTTCTAGGGGTCCCAACTGGATAGTATAAACGCCCACGGGACCTAAATCCGATTTTAAAAATTTAAGTTTGCCTCCCCATAAGGTCCCAATGCATTTTTCGACCCAAATTCGGCGGGCATAAAATGGCAATGGCCATTGCACGTCATCTAGCCACCCACTAGCCCATCTGTCCACACAACCACCCACCTATCCATCCACTCACCCACCCCTCTACTTACCCTTTTACGCACTTACCCTGCAATCCATGCATCAACCCACCCAATTATCTACCCACTCATCAATTCACCGATCCCCCCTTCTCGCACTAATTCATTCACCCACCCACGCATCGATTTACCCACCCACAGATCCAACAATGCGTCCATCCACTCTCTTACTCCTCACTTTCAGCCATCCACAAATAAAATACAAAAATTAGTTTAAAAACAGAGAGAGCCCATTTTACCCCCTATGAATTTGAAGGATTTGAACCCTCTGGACGTTTCTGAAATTTTCAAAAAAATTTGGTGTGGGGCCATTTTACCCACACCAACCCTAACTTTTTCAAATGACGGACACGTAACATGGTTTTGGGTGGTGGTAATAATCAGAAACATTGAATAATAACTTTTGTCTTAGGGGGTCCATTTACCCCCCCCCCCCCCCCCCCCCCTTCCTACACGAAATGTCAAATATTGAAAAAATTCTGAAAATGTTAATAAATGCGAAATTCGACAACATTTTGGAGATGTCCATTTTGCTCCAAGTATCCGTTTTGCCCCGCACTCCATTACTGTGGCCCCTAAAAATTGAACTACAGTTGAATCAAACAATTATTTCACCATTTTTCACTGGTCATTACTGGTTCTGTTTTGGGGCAATATTCAAACTGATGAACAGCTGAGTGCCCGCAATAGTCCCAGGCGCCTACACACTGCGCCTGTGCGGATGGCGCTGCGGGGCGGGACCCATAAAAAAATATCTATTAAAAATAAAAGTGATTATTCCTAAATTCGGAAATGATGTTTTTTAGGCTTCCCAAATTATATCGCGTCGATCTAGAGTGATTCAATTTTTTTTTGAACAAAATCTGCTAACTATACGGGTATAAATAAAAAAATCTTAATAAATATTTAGTCCTAAATGATAATAATCTAATCCTAAATTATCCTGAATTATTCCTGAAATCCCTAAATTGGTTTCATTGGAAAATTCGTGTTTCATCTGCTAACTATTCGTCTGTCCAAATTGACAAGGCCTGAGGATTGTCACACGTACTTCGCCTCATCCGCGGCCCAGCCACATAATATTCAAAGTATTAGTGCATATTGGTGCGTGTTGGTCTCCTGGGCTGTTGTGTTGTGAATTGGATCTCGAAAATTCCAAGTAAATCCTCCGAAAAACCAATAATCGCGACAACAATTTCGCCATACCTCATAGTTCCAAAATGGCGCGAAACGCGCTTTTTTCAAATTCATCAAAAAACATTCTCATCATTAGAATTTCACTCAAAAACCTTTGCTCAAAATCTCAGCTCCGACTTTTGATAATTTAAAAAAAAAACAAGGCAAACCCCAAGATCCTAATCTTCAAATTTTCCAATTATCCAATGCTCAAAGTTGAATTCAAATGATTCTCAAACCCCAAATTTCAAATCAGCTGATTACATAGTTGAACCCCAAAAATTGCAATGAAAAAAATTTTTTACCATACGAGTCAAAAAGTTGACACATTTTTCGGCAAAACGAGTGTTTTTTTTTAATTCAAAATGTTCCAACAAATTTTGAAACTTGTTAAATTGTGAAATTTGAAGTTGGCGAATTCTAAATATAGATATATAAAATTTCAATAATTGTGGAGAAGCGGTCATACGATTGTCTGCTTTTGCAACTTTATTTTTGTTTCGACGAAATGTTTTTGGCTTTGAGAAAAAAAAAACTTGTCGACGATTTGCAGTATTCGAAAATTGCAAAATTTCAATCGAAGTGATTTGAAATAGTAAAATTTTCGGTACAGTTGAGATGAGCGCGTGAGTTCCCCAGACAAAAAATTTAGTTCTCTGTTGCTCCAGGCATACCTGAAGACAATAATAGATTTGGCTGGAACCTTAACCGCTCCGATTAAATAAATAGGATTGTGTTGGTCTTGACGAATCAGTGAAGACTATGCATCGCAGTTAGTCCACAATAGCCAGTGATTTTTATTTAGGCGACTATCAAAACTGTGGAGGTTACTTTCAGGTTTTTTTCTTTTCTACTTTTTTTGGAACTATTTTGAGAGCGGTTGAGAGAGCAATAAGTAGGTACATAACCTTATGCACGCTCTTACAGTAATTGAGGGTGTTTGTCTACTAGGGAAAAATAAGCAGTTAAATAATTATATTGGGGAACATAGTCCTGACGTATTTTGAAGATAAAAAGTGTATGCCATTCGTACCTTCTTAAAATCAAAATTTTCACAATTTTCAAGGTTTTCACTATTCCCAAATTTGGCAATTATAAGTTGAAGTAAATGTAAAATATACAGAAAGAAAAACGTGAAAAGATGACATTTACAGTTAGGAAAAAATACTCAATTTTTGAAGAAATTGTAACAAATCTAGATATTCTTGAATATTTATAAAGCGTTCAACTATTTAACTATTTTAAAGGTGAACACATTGTGTAAAAACATTCTAAAAATATGCAAAATTTAAGATTTTAAAAATTCCAAGTAAAATTTAAAAAAGTCGACATTTTACAAACAGTGAAATGTGTTTGAGAATTTTGATACAGAGATAATGAAAATGACTATAACAAAAATTTGACATTTCGAAAATTGTGAAGGATTTAGGAATCTTACATTTCCAAAATACTAAAAAATTTTGACAGTTAGGATATTCTGAAAAATTAGAAACTTTTGAAAATTTTGAAAGCTGAACTTGATGACTTTTAATAGTTTCATACGCTTCCAACAATTTCAAAATTATCACACATTGGACAAAAAAAAATTGGCAGCTAAATTTCGAAAGTATTCGAGTAAAAAGTCACTATTTCAAATAATTTCAACGATAGAAAATGAAAGATCATTCCAAAACGAAAAAAATCACCAAAGTTGAAAACTCTGATAAAAAAATTACAAAAGCTCGAAACTCTCATATTATAATTATTGCATTCATATAAGTATTGTTCAAATACAGAGGTTTCATTTTTTTCTAATTCGAAAATTTAGAGATTTTTCCATGGGACAGAGATGTCCAAGTGTGTTAAAACATTGCCTTTTCATCAGAAATTTCAAGATAGCACGAATTAAACTCCAGGCATGTGTTTTGTATCAAGATTTTTGCCTCAAAGGCAAAAATCCTTACGTAAAATGTTCTGTCCCAAATATTTTCTAAAAATGGAAGAGCTCGTTCCATCTTGAGTAATCAACGGTTGAAAAAAATCATTTTAATCTGCATTTGGTAGTAGGTACATTTCACTATGCACCAATTGTACACCGGAACGGTTCATCACTTCGAAATATACCGATTGGTTTTCCAATGCTTTTAGCAAAAACATTTCAATGAAAAAAGTTGATTTTTCATAAGGAAAATACTAATTTAATATCCTCGATCCACACAAATGGTTGATTACGTTCAATTCATCACATCATTCTGTCTCAATAATATTATTATTAACAGAATTATAAGTAGTACTCAGTAGTAAACTGCAGCGTTTGTAGACTAATATTGGTGAGAGGTTGTTGGTAGAAAGTTGGTAAAAATTCGAAAGATTCAAAAACATTAATTTTAAGTTTTAATCATTTACAAACGTAAATTATTATGAGGAAGATAGTAAATTTTGTATTCAAACATTTTTTATTCCATACATATGCACATCATTTCAATTATACGTGTACTAATATTTAGTTGAATAATACTAATCATTTGTTAGAGGAAAATCAGATGGTTAGAGCGAAGTCAGGCGCAGAGTTAGCGACAAATAAAAAATTCAAAACCTTCAAAGACTTGACGAATTCGAAAAACAATAAATTCAACATATATGAAAATAGTAATAAAAACATATAATTATAAACATAACTGTGATAACAAAAAGGTAATTGCATTGTCGATTACAAATTATCTCTATGTACACCGCAGTAATGAGTATTGGTTAATAATTTATGATTCTGCTGTAGAATATTGTAGATTAATTTAATAATCAATTTACATTGAACTACGTCTCTTAATGCTCTGCAGGAAATTTTTCAATTTTCGAAAGATTGGCAAAAGTTCGAAAATAAAAAAAAAATACTAGAAAACCAAAATTTCCTGATTGATTGAAAATTTGGAAAAAGTCAAGAACAAGTGAAAGAAAATAAAATTCCAAAGAAATTAAAAGCTTGTTATCATTAAAAAATTGTCGAAGCATTTTTTAGAAAATATCACAGAGACCGGAAATTGAGAAAAGAAAATTAATTAGAGCAAATAAGTAGAGTAATGTAGAGCAGGGTAGAGCAATGTAGTAATTAATTTATCTTGAACAGCTTACTTAATTCTCTGTAGGTAGCATGGAAGGCCAGCAGTTTTGCTTGAGATGGCACAATTTTCAAAATACTCTACTCAGTTCATTGCCAAAATTGCTCGACGGCGGATATTTGACTGATGTTACGCTTAGCGCTGGGGGTAGACACCTTCGTGCACATAGGATTATACTATCAGCTTGTAGTTACTACTTCAAAGAATTGTTCAAGGTATTATTAAATTATTAATGAGCGGGTAGTAGTTAACCCTTTATTGGTCGCGCTATGAAGTATGCGCTTGTAGTTGAGCCCTTATTTTGCAATAACTATTAAACAAGTCAGCGGAAAATTAAAAAAATAAAATGATCATCCTTCAAATCTGACACAAACTTTCTAATTTGTTTTTCGAATTTCATCTCGAATATTGATGAATGACTAACACAAAAAGCGCGAATACCACGCGACCAATGACGGGTTCAGGAAATGAGGAAGGAAAATAGAATGGTCATGGACTTAAAATTAATTGAGAACGTTTATTGTACTGATTGGAGTACGAACAGTGTGTGTGTGTGTAAAGATATTGAAAGAAATGTCATATAGATTTTTCAGATTAAAAGCCTAAATGTGGTATTACGCTCTTAATTTTTCCTATCAATGAGCCCTACCAAGTTAACTTCTAGTATTTAGACCAATTAACTGATAGATATCATCTCGTAAATTTCCAAAAATCAAATAGATTCAGTTTTTTAAGTTTAATATGAACTAATTTCAAAAAAATTCAGAAATTTTACATTTTTAAAGTGAAAATAATACATTTTAAAACCGTTAAAAATTTCAAAACGTCCAAAGATTATAGAACTTACCATAATTTTTTCAATTTTAATAAAAAAGAGCGAATTAAATTTTAAAAAAAACTACAAAATGAATTTCTCCTAACGTCGTTATATTAAGCAAAAAGCATGGAAAACCTGAGTGAAAAAAATCGATATTTTAGGATCTAAACGCACTGCAGCATCCCGTAATAGTTCTCCCCGGAATGGAATACGCAAATTTGTGTGCCCTAGTCACCTTCATGTACAACGGAGAAGTGAATATATATCAGGAGCAATTACCGGCTCTTTTAGCAATGGCTGATACTCTCCATATTCGTGGATTAGCGGACATTGCTGGGGTAAGGACAAAAAAATCTCTTCATCTTGTACCCCATCCTCGTGTAATCACATGCAAAATTGCAGCAATAAATGACAAACGCGTTAAACTGCTTAGTCAAAGCGGAAAAATCCTGAAATCTCTCATAATTCTCTTCGTCTTCGACTTGTTCAAACTCAAAACCCGCTGTTCTTATCAATTATCAGTGATTTTTAGATAGACCAATAAGAGAAAATTTTTCCTAAAATGCAAGCATCATTTAAAGTACTTTCTAAGCCTCGTTGCGGAAGTAGGCCTCAACTCAGATTCATGATTTAAGATTTTCTTTTTCTGCTGCAAAATATCTTTCTGAACAATCGAATTAATTGAAAATGTTTTTATTATGAGCCGCCATGTCACTTCTCAAATTCTCGGGGAATTTCTAGTGAGGCGCCATTTGTTGGGCAAGCCACAATTAGTGAGAAAGCGATTCGACAAACATTCGCGAACATTTTTTATAGCTAACTCCTAGGCAAATTGAGCCAATTTTTTAATGGGACGTAGACAAAAGATTGTTCTTCCTAGTGGTATATTTTTTCAGGAGGGTGAATGCCAAACTTTTTTATAGGCAAGTAACTTCCGATGAAGAATCGAGATTTTTGCTCCGCCCCCGTCTAATCATGTACTTCTTTATGTACCGATATCTTTTTAATTAATAGGGAAAAAATTCTCAAAAAACATTGAGCAAACGTGAGAAAGGTTGCTCTTTGCAATGGATACATAAAAACAACATGTAGAATGTGAGTGACGAGGCTTAGAAAGTACCTTAAATTGATATACGATTTGAAATAGAAGGTTATTCCAAGTTTAACAAGAAATAATTATCATATTTCATATTTTTATTTTTTTTCTTCACCACGTTGATAATTAATTGGAATCATTCAATGAAAACGGTAAAATATTGTATGTGACCTGTTATCTATACGGGTAATAATAAGTAATTAATTCCAAAAAAAACTATTCGTTCCTAACTTACAAAATTATATTCCCGAATGCGCCCGAATGATTCAAATGGGTTTCATTCGGAAACCCAATATTTCTCTGCTAATAATCTATAGTCGGTACAGCAGGACCCCATTTTATCAAATATCGTCATGATTCAAAAAATGCGTACCTATCGATTTTGTTCACATTATTGACTCAAATTCACTGATAATTGATTAAAAGCTCTCCGTTTAACCCCCAGTGTTGTTCCCAAGAGAAAAAAATGGCATATAAATATTCAGTATGAATTCGATCGATACTGCCCCATGAACATGCTGTTCTATTCAGGTTACATAAACACATTCTCTGCCATGCCTCAAGAACCACTTCACTGATGTCATTGTCTCGAACCTCAATTAATGATCTAAAGAAATAAGATTTTACTGTCCCAATTGTAGATAATTTCTCCCTAGTTGCACGGGACCAAATAGATTCCTGGTTTACCGACCGTGGTATGATTATCTTCAGTCAGTGAAGAACTTCTCTACCATACCAACTGAATATAATCCTATCAACATGGAACACAGTTGATACAATAGTTATCGATTTTACCGAGCATAATATATTGTGGCCGATGAACCAGATATCTACATGTTCAACCGCGAGGGAACTGACCTGCAGTCGGCCAAGCAGGACCCTACTTAACCAGTTTTCATTTGTTACGCGGTCGGTAAAACAGGGTTCTATTCAATCGACGATTGATCATTATTTTCAAACCCTTACAGATTGAATTTGTGTAAAGTGTTAAACCAAATTCACTGATCATTGATTACAAGCCCTTCGTAAAATCCCCAGTAGGGCTCCCGAACAAAAAAATGGCAACCAGATATCCAGTATGAATATTACCAATACTATCCTATGATCGTGTTGTTTTGTTCAGGTCACTTAAACACATTCACTGTCGTTCCTCAAGAACCACATCACTGATGCCATTGAACGATAATGAATTTAAAACTGTCAAAAATAGCGAAAAATTGCAAAAAAAAAACAAATCGTGAAAAAAGCAAAATGCAAAAAATGCAAAAAAAAACGATATCCACGAGATCAAGATCGTTGTGTGTGTTGCAACTAAATGCGAGTGGATGCATCTCCCGTGGAACCTTACCCCATAGAATGAATTTACCAGGTATATCTCTACAAATAGAACTCTTTCACGTTCTCTATTTACTTTATTCTTGTTTAATTTTGTTGTTGGTATCGAGTACGAGAATTATGCTAGCATATTAATGAGCTTTTCCTTCCTTTCTGTTTCTCTGTTTTTCAGTAATTTTGCCGATTAATTTCACCCTTTTCCCCTCTTTTACGGCTCAATGTCCTGGCTGTTTATCTATTTTTTTTCTCAGTTTTGAGGATATGAAATTTTGGTTTGTAAAAACCAAAGAATTTTTTTTTGTACTTTAAAGTGACTTGGTTAACGCGAAGTTAACTTGGCTTTTTTTATTTCAATTTTTTTTCAGTCTTAAATTTTAGATAATTTTTAATTCTGTAAATGTGTTGGTGTATTTTCTGTAGTCTTAGATTTACGTTAATCGTCACAACAATTTACGTAAATATTTCCTATCCTCAAGAACGGTTTGGTTCCAAAGTTCTGCTGCTCTCGCTTCCATTAACGCATTTCATTTCGTTTTCGTATCTTTCATATAATGAATAGTATTCAGAAGATAGGTTGAGTAATTATAGGATAATTACAGTAATGTAGAAAATTATCGGGTTTATGAGAGAGATCTAGCTTTAGTTTCAGCATTTGCAAGCTTCGTGATGTAACTAAAAAATATTGCAGTGGTAAAATGAGTCACATGGCGAGTTTCGTCGTTGAATTTTTCTACGCTTTGATTCTAGAAAATTATGATTTTTCAACGTTTTTATTTTGATTTTTTTTCACGTACACTAATTTTTTTTTCTTCTGCAAACATCTGATTTCCAAAAATTCAAAGAAGTAATATTTTCGAAAACTTTTTTTTTCAATTCTTTAATATAAAAATAAAACTAATCAGTTCAATAGATGAAAGCTCCTACAATTTCGCACTTTTAATATAATGTTTCCCTAACCCGAAATCGGAAACCTCTTTTTCACATCTCCTTCAAATCTGTTCTGAAAATTCAATACTCGAAATATAGGGTAAGAAAAATATTTTATACTCTATGGACTTTCAGAAACACGTGAGATTTTTTTTCAAAGTTTTCCATCGGGTTGTTCAGTAGTTATCACAGATTGAGTTATTTCTTGGTAATTGTTTGTAGGACACCGTTTGTTACACCGTCGATAGAAATAGTGCCCTGCTTTACCAACTGGAGATCATTTTCACAATTCACCGCGGCTGGTATTGCAGAATGCTGTTTTACCGACTATGAATAAGCTACGGTAAAAAGAATTCTGATTTTTCTGCAAGCTCGTAGAATTTTAAAAAAATTAAACCTTTTGAAATAAAAGTTTGCAACGATCCGAAATGATGCCGGTATCGGTAAAATAGAATTAATTTTTACCAATCGTATATATTCATGCGATTCTATGATCAGATATGTTTTCACATTGTGAGAATGCGAATTGTTTTTTAATTTAAGTTTTTCGTATATTTCAAATTTCCTTTACTTAGAGGTAACCGATCTAGAGCCTGTCGGTTTTTTTTTATAAATAACTCAGAATCTAGACGCCTAGAGACAAAAACATTTTCATGCAATTTTTATAGGTATTTTAGACAACTTCGAAACTTCTCAAAAATATTCGAAACCTTTGTAATTTTTCGCGATTTTTGGCACTTATGCGAACTTTGGATTTCCGAAAGTTGCGATATTTTCTGAAACTCTTCTACTCTATTTTCCATCCGAAACCATTTCTTTTTGAAATTAAGACATTTTTGAAGATACTGATTTGTGAAAATTGGAAATAAATTTTTACCTTACTTAACATTTTCTGAGTTGTCTTGACATTTCCAAAATGTTTGAAGATTCCCCAAAATTCTAAAGCCTAAAACAATGTTCAAGATTTTTTGCACATTCTTCCACATTTTTTCAGTTTTCAAAAGTAACTTCATGAAGTTGATTTAGTCTGTATGGCTGTAGATTCCGAGTCATCAGCGAAATGCCATTGGATAAGTGTTATCTCTCGTTTTACCACTGCTTGCCAGCCTAGAAAATCGCTAAAGACCCGATGAGCCCCAAAAAATGTACTTCCCCGTGCCTAAACCCACTCCGCTGTTCCAGAAGACATCGCGCCGTGACTCTAACGGTCAGTACCCAGATCCACCTGAAGAAACAGAATTGACGGATGCAATTCCTCTGAAAAAAGAATTGGAAAATCAGGCCGAAGTTCCAGAGTCTGTTCCTGCAATTCCCTTGGAACCTTCTCCACCAGAGCCCGATGAAAGCTTTCGAGAACCCGAGGAAACTATAAAAACCAAACCCTACTTTTCTATAAACGCTAAACTCACGCCGCGAGAGAGGAAGTTCTCAAATGGACCGAAACCCGTTGAGAAGTCGGGACTCGAGGTGAATAGATAGAAGCTCATGTTTGACGTAGTTCCGTAGTCATAAACTCCATAACTACGTATTTTTCGCAGAGATGGTTCCTGCAGAAAAAATGTCGGACCAGAAGTTTTCCGATTTTTATGGAGATCTGAAGTCACTTCAGAGTTCGAGATGCTGCTTCAATCTTTGAGAGGTCGCGTTCGCTTATGTAAATCGCCGCTGCAGATGACCGCTCATGTAAATTTCTATTTCTGTGCTCTTACAATTGCATATTAACATCTCAATACGTGCTGATGAAATGATGATTAATTTTTAAATATATGAAAAGAGGCTTTTTGTGTTTTTTTTTAATTTTTATCGAAGATTGTCTGTTTGGGAATCGATAACAACGGATAGAGTATAGTAATTTCCGCGTAACGCGACCTCTCAATGGTTAAGAAGGAAGGATTAATGTTAATGATATAATTATCCTGTGAAATAGATAAATATTTTATTTTTCATTTGGTAGTTTTTGTAGATTAGTAATAAGAAATGTTTTAATGCGTATAAAAATTTGGTTGTGATTACGATGTTTACATTCAGGTGAAAACGGAGGATTTGTCGATAGATGACCAGAACTTGGACCACAGTCAGGATCAAAGCTGCAGTATTGAGGATAAGGCTTCTGACACGTTTCAGTAATTAATATTTTAAAAAACAAATTCTATCTATATCTCTTTAGATCTTAAATTGTCGGAAGTTTGAATTTAGGAGGAAATGAAGAAAAAAATGGGAATTGCGTAATTTGAACAAAAATTAAATGATATAAAAAGTTGAATGAAAAGGAAAGTTGAATGACCCTTGTTTTTGGAACTTTTCAGTTGTTGGACATTTTTTAAATGTCTCGAAGGTCTTTGATGGTTTCCAATTTCAAGGTTACTGGAAATTTTTCGGGACATTTTGGGAATTCCGCAAAATTTCCAAAGTTTTAAAATATTTGAAATTTTCAGTTTTTTCATTTTTGAATATTTTTTCAATCAATTCTTGTTTCGATATTTGAACTTTTCGAAATAACTTTCTGTTTGGAAGTTTATAAGTTTTTTATTAAATATTCAGAAATTTCCAGAATTTTTAAAACCTCTAATATTTTCAGGCTTCCAAAAAAACCCGTTAAATTTTGAATTTTTTACCTTTTATTTCACATTTGGCTGTTTTTAAATGCAACTACCTTTAGAAAGATTTTAAAAGTTTCTAAACCTCAATAACATAATAACAATTTACCCATTTAAAAACGTTAAAATTTTGGTATTTATCATACCCAAAGCTGATGCTTCTTGAAGTCCTAGAAATTCACAACAAAATGAATTATTCCAGATACATGGCAGTTCCCAGGCCCAGTCAAACATGCAACAAAACGAGTGTAACGTGCCTGATTTGTGGCAAACAACTGAGCAATCAGTACAACCTTAGGGTCCATATGGAAACCCATAGCAATAGTTCGTACAGTTGTACAGCTTGCTCGCACGTCTCGAGATCTAGAGATGCTTTGAGAAAACACGTCTCGTATAGACATCCAGTTGCAACGCCTCAAAAACGCCCTAGATATAGCCTGACGAAACCCTAAGCGCCTCAGAAAAAGGTGAAATTTGACGAAAATTTGATTGCGATTTTTTGAGAATGGTTCGGCGCCTCCAAAAAAGCGATTAATACAGCATACAGGATGGATAGCTATATATCAAATATTGGATGAAATCATATCCTAAATGATTCCTGAAAGCTAGAAAAATGGTTCTGAAAAACCCGTCTCAAAAATCGCATTTTTGGAGCTAACCATCTCCATTATGGTTTCAAAAAATTCAGAAATAATGCCAGGCCGTCTCCATACTTCAGAAACTGTCTCATCATTTTTTTCAGATTATTTTGAGGAATTCGGTACAGAGATTGTCTGATTGTTCCGAAACGTTATAGTTGTCGAAAAAATAAGATCCTGTTCTACCGACTGTCGGTAGTTGATCCAAAAATTGAAAAAAAAATTCCATACATTGTCAGAGACGTTTCAAAAGCCAATTCAAGAGATGAATTCGCAAACCTGAATCGTTTGCTGCCCTGATTTCCTTAAATATTTCGGGAAAAAAATCGCAAAACTCAAATTCTCGTCATTTTTGATCAGGGAGTGCCGTTTCTACGTTTTAGAAACGATCGTTTGTGAGATTTAGTTGAGAAAATGGCGGTGGTTAAACATGTACATAAAATCGACGAGACCTGAGGTGACTGGCTGCATATCTAGTCTATTTAACAGGTGATTATAGGGTTTTTGTTGAGATACATGCGAAAAACCGAAAGACAAAATGAATTAGTTTTAATCGTTTTTAGTTTTTAAGAGTTCAAATGATACCCACCTTTCCTCCCGTTGGTTTCCTCGTGGTGAGAGGTGAGATGAGATGTCAGTTTATTGCAGTAAATATTTTTCTTAGTGATTATCTTAGATAATCTCCCAGATGCAATGGTTCTCATATTTTTCCCTTTCATACAACGACCACATGTAAATTTGGACCACTCTGCCAAGCTCAATATTGCTCAGTTATGATAAAGAAAGTAGTGGACAGATCATTGGGAAGTTTTCAAAATTTCGGAAATATGGAAATTTTTCAAAATTGTGAATGCGATAACTTTTTGAGAAATTTCAATGCTTGCTAAATTTGGGAATTTTGAAAGTTCCATTTTCAGAATTTTTGGATTTTCAAAAAAGCTTCAAATTTTGAAAATTTCAAAAAAAATCCACAACTTTCTAAAATGTTGAACCTTAACATTAAAAATTTGGAAAATTTCGAAAACTTTGAAAATTTTGGCAACATTTGAGAACTTTCAGAATAAAACGATTTTTTTTTCAATTATCGCCAACGTTGAAAGACTGTGAAACTTTCTGAAAATTTTACAAAAATTAAGTTTACTAAAAAAAATAAATGCTTCAGCAATTTGAAGTTAGACATAAAAAATTGTGTCACTCCCAGTTTCAAGATATTCTTTAAAAAAACCGCAATCAACTGGCCCTTATTTCGCTAATTGCACTGTTTTTTCCATAACTTCTGATAGTCCCTAGAATTTTTTGGTAGGATCGTCCAGAGCAATGCACCCTAAATATAGAAACAAAATTTTCGTACTACCAACTAACACTTGTTACCAAACAAATTGTTATTGGAATTTCCCCATAACAAATCGTGTCAAAAACTTTGCGATACGAATAGAACCAAAGTATGCGAAATTTTTTCATTTCGTTCTTTGCTTGTAGGAATTTTTTTCTATCTGTTAATTGATTAATTTTTTAAAAAATTACAAAATCTACGTTTATTTTTTAGTAACCATCATTTTTTTTTAAATTATAATGATATAAATTTTTTGTGTTTTTATACTTTTCACAACAAAAAAAAACTTCAACTAAAAATTGCAATTCGTGCAAAAAAAAATTAATTTTCTACTGATTCTGAACCGTTACAAGTATTCAAAATTGTTTTCCTAATTTTGACTCGCTATATAATTTGTTGCCTACGTAACGAAAATTGAATCAAGAAAAACATCCTGTATGGACATCGTCTGAATGTTTTTAATTGATAATGTTTTTAGAAGCAATTCGTTTCATATTAACAAGTGTTTGTTGATTTGGGACTCTTGTATCGGACGAATTTTCATGATCAAATGGACGATTTTGCTGGAGTGATATATTGATCGAGTGAGTCCTGATGCCCCTAGTGTTCAAATTGTTATCAATTATTCGTTTCTTGTTATCGTTGATGTATTGGAGGCTCCAGTGATGCTCTTAGGAGCAGGCTTGCCAGATTGTGGCTATAAATAGCCCCGGAAGTACGGATTGACGGTTTGGCTCTTGAAATATCTGGCAAGCCTGCTTAGGAGATCATGTGGGGTTTTGTTGGATTTTTTTTTTCATTAGCCAGACTCGTCTTACTTTTATTACTTGATGGAAATTGTTATTTCGGTGGCTTCCAGGAAATTTAAAATTTCAGGAATTTTCGAGAGTCGCAATTTTCTTAATTTAATTTTTTCACAACTTTTCAGTTTTGATGTTTTTCATTTTTAACATTTTTTACATTTTTCGATGTTTTGAAACTTTTGCCGATTGTCAAAACTTTTGGAATCTGGAATTTGACCAAAAAACGTGAAGGTAATAAGAGTTTTCCCATTTTTCTCTCAAAGTTCTACTTTTTTTTTCTACTTTCAATTTTATTCTTTCCTTCCGAAGTTACAATGGAAAAAAAACAAAAAGTTGAACAAAATTGAAAAGTTTGAAAATTCCCTAAAAATAAGAAATTTGATTAAAACATAATTTTTTAGTTTGTTTAATTGTCTGCGATTTTTGATAATCTTATTTTTTTCAATTCTCGAAGGATTCAAATGGTTTAGTTTCAAAATTTTGTGAAAATCTCTTATAAATATGTGGAACATTTTGTGTTGAATTGTGTTGGAACATTCCTGGAATACATCATCCCTTGGATAGCCACTGAAAATTTTTCTCAAACGGTTGTTGATTATTATCGTAAGAAGTTGAAAATTATTCAAATATGGGAAACATTTACTAAACATATCCGTCTGTGCCAATAGCGTTTGCTACGATGTAAAAAAAGTCCTTACAGATCTAAATATTACGACATGATAATACTAAAAATAGCAGAATAGACAATATTAAACTTCTACACAATCTCTAAAAAATTCAAAATTTTAGAAATTCTTTAAATGTTGACGTGTCGGAATTTTTTATAACTTCAGAAATTTCGGTTATTTTAAAATTTATTGGCCCTTCATTTTGAACTGATCAAATTCATGGTCCTTGCCATTTTTTAAAAAGTTGATATTTTTTTAGATCAATTGAAAACTGATCTAAATCAGTTTTTATGTTCGTAATATTTAGACTTAATATCAAAAATGTTCTTTGAGGAAATTGTAAATGACAATCCACTGTGAATTGAATAGTATATCGATGATCGTATTCAAAAATAATATACAATATTTGTATGCTACAAGATTGAATAAATAAAGTGCGTCGAAAGTTTATGAAAAAGCCTGTCCAAAAATTCTGGATTTCTTCTTCAGTAAGCGAGAGTATCAAAAAGACAAATAAATTTGGGGTTTTTGCGATGAGGGTTTAGATTTTCTCGACACGCCATATTTTTGTATTGCAGTCTTGGCCCACAGATATCAGGGTCTCCTCGTCGAGCCAAACGAGGCGTGTAATTTGACTCTGAGGATGAGCATCTGAAAAAATTTTATTTGAGTCAACATTGAGAATCAATAGAATTTTTCAATTTTTTAAATTATTAAAATGAATCTGCAATCTGGGATTGTCACATTTTGCAGATTATTAAGGTTTTCCATGGTTTTCTTGAAATCTTCAAATTTCAATCATATGAATTCACAATTTTTGATTTTCAAAATTTGGAAATTCTCAACATTTTTGTAAGCAAAAAACAAATATATGATAATGCTAAATTCTGTAGTGAAGTGGTGACACGAGGTGCGTCAACTGAGCTCGAGGCTCGTTCTTGGCGCATATTTCGAAAGTGAGGAGAGTTGGGTAAAGTGTCATGAAGAACTTTTTGTAAAGCCAACTGAGTTGAAAATGTTGTATAAAGATTGTGCTAGTTCTCCTCGATTTTGAGATATTGATAAAAACCGAAGGCTAGTTCTACGAGTTCGCCACAAAAGTGAATAGAAGTATTGTCAAAAAAAAATTGTTCATTACAAAATCAGATGAGCTCAAGATTTTGCAAATTATCGACTCACTTTTGATGATGGTGTGCTTCGCTGGGTTCGTGACACTCCAGATGATAATGGTTGTGTCCAAGCTACCACTTGCAACCATTGTCGAGTCTGTGGACCAAGCCACAGTATTGACTCGTGCATTGTGAAAACCCCATTCTCGATTATGGGCCAACTAAAAGAAAATAATTTGAATCAATGAGCGAAATCTTCCAAGGTTTAATAAACATGTTCATTATTCATGGACATTTACCCCCTTTTGGTCCAGATAGCATGGGAGAAGAGAAGATAAATTCAATTAAAAGTTAATTATCGAACATTGGAAAAAAATGAGAACATGTGACAGGATTTGAAATTTCAAAAATTCGGAAACTTTTAGTAATATGAAAAATTCCGAGAATTTCAATTTTTTCTTCAATCCGGAAATTCTCGAAATTTCAACAATGAACGAAAAATAAAAAGCAGGAATGTGAAGAAATTTTGCAAACGTAAAAGAAAAAAACTGGGACGTTTTGAAAATGTGTCAATCCAAAGGGGAGAACATTTCTTAGATCTTTGAACTCTTTTGAATTGAAGATTTTGACAAATGTTAAATAAATTACAAAAAAAAATGAAACGTCTCGAAATTTTCAAAAATGCTAAGTTTCACATTCTAACCATTATCATAGTAAAAAAAATCTTACCCTATACTCAGGCAATACATAGAGTATGACCTTTCTATTGGCGTCACAAGCAACAAGGTATTTTCTGTCTGGGCTGTACGCAACATTCGTTACTGGTCCGAGATGCTCCAGTTCCAATTTGAACGTCAGAGTCGTTCCTTCAAGTCCGTAAACGTACACCTTATAACAAAGAGTTACATTTTTTCAAAGGTAAATCTAATAATAATTGCAAACAAAGTCACATCTACAGATTTTTGAAATATTGTCTGCACATTTTTTACGGTCTTTTAATTTTAAGCTCTACGTGTAAAGGCGGAAAATCAATTTTTTCTCCTAACATTTGTTTTTCGAATCAAAACGAAGGGAAGACCACACGAGCGCCCTGTTGAAAACTGTTTCATATTAGAAATACCATATTTGACCATCTTCGGGGTCAAATTATGACCAAGCTAAAAAACATAAAAGAAGACTTCCAAAGGTTTAAAAAAGAGTTACAAATTGTGGATAATCCGAACCTTATTGTCCGAAGTTGAGCCAACAGCGACGTCTCCGCTGTCCTCCTCAACAGCCACACTCGAGGGCTCGTAATCAATCGGAAGTTTAGCGAGTTTTCTGCCCCCCTGGGTCAGGTGGATTTGCCTCATGGCAGCGGTTACCGCAATTCCCTTAAAAATTCCCAAACCTCTAGGCTGTGAGTCCAGCTTCACAGTCTCCTCCTCTAAATACTTATTTTCTCCAATATCGACAGCTCTCAAAGTATCGTCAATTCCTGCAGTGTACAGTAGATTTTCAGCTGCATCCATACCTACAAATTTTAACGTCTATTAATCTCTCAATGAGCATTATCAAAAACGACTTTATCAACTTCGTGATAGAAGAAATTTATCGTCATACCTAAAAATAAAACAAAATTAATAGTGTAGTACGTTGAATTACGTGTGTGCGTTAAAAAATGAAATGAAAAACTTTTTAAATGTTTAGAATTCTTAGAAATGCCAAAAATTTTGAAATTTTGAAAAATACAAATTTTTAATAGCATCCTTATGTCTTAGGAGTTCAATACCATCCATATGAATTGCAATTATCATATCAACACATATATAAATTACCATTAATCTGGTTCCCATGGCCGATGCCTTGGACCCTATCGTTGTCTCCAGTCTGTGCGTTCCAATTGGTCACGTGACCATCATGGGAGCCCGTGTAGATGGTACCTCTGTCTGGACTCAATGTAAGAACAGTGATGGGCTTGTTGTGGCCCTTAATAATTCTCAGGGGTTTCGAAGGATCATTTATGTTCAAATAATTGATGAACCCAGAGAGAGAAACTGAAAGCATGTGCTCACCCTGCCAGAGACAGCTGACCTGGAAGTTGAGTATAACATTTTGGTATATATATTTCTTTCAATTGTGTTGTCCACTACATCCCACCTTACAAAGTGTATTCCAGAACGACATAAGGACGCAAGTAAAATTTTTAGAACCAACCTGCTGATCCTCAACGCTATTTCCCATGTGGAATTCTGAGATAAGGCTTTTGGTCTCGACGTCCCAGAGCTTGCAAGTTTTGTCCCCAGATGCTGTTAGCAATTTTGTGCCATCAGGACTCCATGCAACCCCATAAACTCCCCCTTGATGAGCAGGCGAACCAACTTCGCTAACCAACTCTGAAGTTGTGCCGTCGTAGATGAAGACTTTTCCGTCGAAACCTGCCGAGGCGAAGAGATTACCTGATGGAGAGTACTTGACCGCCTGGACGAACCTAGAGTGCTCCTGCTTAGTCATTCGGAACTTGAAGGGTGGACCCTCGAAAATTCCTACTGTGTTGTCTTCGCTTCCTAATTTGAAAATCCAGAAATTCAAAATTGCTATTAAAAATTTTCAGAAGAAAATTTTAATCATCTTAAAATATTTGAAATCTTCGCAATCTTGAATATGTTCGGATCCTTTGAAAATAATTTCAAAGTTTCAAAAAATTTTCTGACTTTCAAAATTTTACCTGTAATCAAGCGAAAGGGTCTAGAAGGTCGAAAATCGCAGGAGTTGATGGGTTTACTTTGACCGGAGATTTCACCGACGGAGGTGCCGGTGTCAGCCATAAAAACGTGGCCAAAACGTTCCCGACCCTCGCCAACGACGACCATTCGCTGGGAGTCCGGGGACCAAGCAATATCCTTAATCGGCCCACCAATCGGCTGAAACTCATTCTTCAGGATGTGCTCCTTATTGACGGTGTCCCAAATGCGAATTTTTCCAGATTGATCTGGAATTTTTCAAATAGTTTTTGGTTTTATTATCAGATGGGGTATAACAAAATAGAATTTTTGATACGCCGAAAATAGAAAAAAATCCGTAGTATACAAAATTGAGAACAAAAAGGGAAGCATGAAAAATTTGGGAATGCATTTTGACAATGTAACCATTTATGGAGGCCACGACGAGTGCCTGTCATCGTAGCACAGCGGTTTCCGGAGGTTTACCCTATGTTTAGAAATACGATGGAACTCGCGAAAGTCGGCGCCAGCCGCATGGATGGGTATCCACCCCCCCCCCCCCATGGTGGCCACCATGAGGAGTACAAACGAGAGAGTCGGAGACTAAAGACAAAAAAAAAAGACAGCAAATCTTCTGCAAAGAATTACAAATTACCTCCAGACGCTATGTAAAATCCGCTTGGCGAGTATTTGGCAACATTGACAGCACACGAATGTTCGGTGTATATGTCCGCAATGGCAGGATTCTAAAATCATAAAGTAGGGTAATTAGAGCAGTATTAAAATATGAAATAATTGCGCAGGCAACTAAGCATTTATAAGAATGTTATAAATGCAATCTGCGGTCGATTTGACGCATGCAGATGACATTTTTGGGTGGCTCAGTCATTGAATCTAAAAAGTAACGTATATAATAAAATACCAGAAAATTTTTGATGATGATTTTTTGGCATTTAATTCTGATGGATTCTTTTAAGATTTGAATATGTATTTTCTCTTCACTATGTACTTTAAAGTGGGCTTAAGGAGTTGGCACTTACATCGATGTTTCTGATAATCACACTGTTTCCATTGGTGTAGAGGAAATTTTTTCCCTTAGGATCACTCCCCAGAACGAGGGGTGTGCCTCTTTGAGTTCTGGGCAGAGCTGCAAATATATATTCTGAAAGAACAATCATTCCCTTGCATTAATATTCCAGAAATAATTTTACATCTTCGTTCCACCCCACCGACCCTTCGACATTTGTCAAAATTCCAAAAATTTCCATATTTGCATATTATGCAAAATTCTTGAAACTCTCAGAATTGCCAAAATCTTCAAAATCTTTGTGGTTCATCAATACCTTTCCCAAATTTCCAAATTCAATGGGAGTTATCTTTAAAAAAATTCAGCATTTCAGTTTAATGAACGCAAATTCGTACAAAAAAGTTGAACCTGCTTTTTTGCAACCCTTGAAACTGCCATAATTTCTATTTTAGCCGCATAAATGATGAGATTTAGTGCTAAAAAAATATTCCATGAAAAGTGATCAAAAAGTTCAGCGTTTTAAAACATGGATTCGATGGTTGAAAAAACGCAAACCCTTCGTTTTAAAAAGTCAAAGTACAATTTTCGTTGTTGAAAATTATTAAAACCACTGAAGTTTCAAGTTATCATCTTTCAGTTTTCAAAATGTTATCAGGAAAATAGCCGGAATTTTTTAATTTCCTCCTGGTTGAAACCGGTCCCATATCCTTCGAAATAACCCCCCTAGCCTCATTGACCACATCGCCCTGGAGAAGTGTCTATTTTCGAAACGGCAATGCGCGAAGTAAATAAGAACAATAAGTCATATCTCAGGTGATGAGTGTGATGAGGTCAATGACCGCACAATAATAAATGCCTAATTAATCCGAAAAATAATGCAAATAATCCTCAAATGATTCAATAAACACAATTTGAAATTTCCGCACTTTTTATCTAACAACAAAACACGAAGAGAAAAAAGTGAGATAAGGAAGAAGTGCACTTGAAAACAATTACGCTAAAACTATAACTATATATTTTGCGAATTGTCAAAAAAAATAACAAAAAATGTGCCTAAAAATGACTCACTTGTTTCATAAGACATTTCGGGCGTAATTTTCCCCTCCAATAATTAAGTACAATTTATTTAATTCCAATTTTAGTTGGCTTGGAGCGATGTGTCACTTGCGGCTTCCACTGATTACTCTATCCCCTCCACTCGCAAGTTTGGAAAATTCGTTGCGCTTGAAACGCCACAGAAATTCCGCCCATTACCTTATTTGGCTAGAACATGAATGATGCTATATAGATGGCACAGTCGGAGTCCAGACCTGGCAATAGTCGCGATGTGTTATGGACGTTCTTTACAAGCGCGTCGAGAAAAATTCTCGCACTTTGGTTTGAAATTATATGCCAGAACGTGAAGAAGAAGAAGGTCTTATGAAGATGGAAAACAAATTCGTGCTATACGAATTGGAAAAGTTTGATCGGGCCTGAGATTTACGAAATTTCAAATAAGCGAAGGGCAGAAAGTGTTTTGCATTTTGAAATCTACGTAAATTGCACGATATTTACATCAGATCTTTATACCAGATACTGAGAGCATAGGTATGATCCTATGATCTCAGCTCATGCATTCAATTTTTTTTAGTAATGACGTTTGATCAGCGTTTTTGATTGGTCAATGACCGCCAATTTTGTTTATTGGATCGTCTTAATTAATTGCAGTCGTTATATTGACGACAAGGTATTTAATCGTGATTAATATTAAATAGATCAGGATTCTGGCTATATTTGCGTGATTTATACATTGCCTCTTTAAACGAGAGCCCGCTAAATTTTCGAAATTCCCGCGGTTTCTCTTGGAAATTCAAATGACGTTAGCACCGAACATTCATTTCGGATCTAAATAAAAAGAAAAGAAAAATTTAGCATGACCTCATTTTTACAATTGACCAGCTTGGAAGTACAAAGTTTTTATGGTTCTGAATTTCAAAACAAAGTTAATTTTCAAAGATTTCCGGTTACTTTCCGCAATTTTTACTGTTTACAGGTTTAGGTCCCATAACCTCAAAACTGCGAATTTACGTCTCAACTTACAATGTTTCTTGGAGTGCATCTCATATTTAAATCAATTAAATAAATAGTCATGAACAAATTATTGAAAACGCGGGTTTTCAGCGGACGTATTTTTCCGTGTAGACCTGCGGTGTGTTGTGGATGTTTAAAGTATGTAACAATTAATGTAATTTCCTAATGAACTAATGTTTTGCTTTGACCAAAAATTTTGATTGTTTTTTTCAAAATGGTTTTCAATTTTCACTAGTTATGGAAGTTACTGTTTGAAATTGTTGTAGAGCTTGAAATTTCTTAGAAAAAAGTTGGTAGGAAACGAATGTTTTTTAAAATTGTTCTTACTGCGGAAATAGCCTTAGTAGATTAATGAAATTTGAAAAAAAAACCTATCAGATTGTAATTCACAGATAAAAGTTTTTTACAAAAATTTGACGCTCGAAATTTTCAATTAAATCCACTTTAATCAATACTTCAATTGAAGATATTTAAGAATTAATTTTAGGTAATGAAAGGAATTAGTTTTGGATTAATTGAGTGATTAAATTTGGACGTGTATTCGAAAAAATTTTGAGACTCGTTTAGACTTTGAATAGCCCAAAAATCCATTTCCAAAAATTCCACAATTTACATTTTTCTACGCTCACTTTAAAGCTGAAATATTTCTCATATTCTATTATTCCACGTCTGAAATGTTTAAACGTCACTAAAATAATTTTCCTTCTTTGCAGGCTAACAAATGGATTGGAAATCCAAAAAAGAGATTATCATTGGAGTTTAAAAAATCCCAGATGTTGTCTTCAGACGCCAAAAACCGTGTTTTATCGATTCCAAAGGAGAAATATGTTTATTCAAACACAGGACACGCCGAATCCGAATAGTTTGAAGTTTCTTCCTGGAGTTCCTGTGTTAGGTCCTGGGCAAACCAAGGATTTTCCCAATGCTACTGAAAGCTACTGCTCCCCTTTGGCCAAAATGCTCTTCAGGATCGAAGGAGTCAAGTCAGTCTTTTATGGCCCGGAATTCATCACTGTGACCAAGGTCGATGAGGATGTAGATTGGAATCTTTTAAAGCCCGAAATTTTCGCGACAATTATGGATTTTTTTGCAACGGGATTACCTGTCATGAGCGAGGAACAGCCTTCATCTGATACTCGTAATTTTACTATTTCAATAGCTTTTTTTTGGTGGGGAGGGGGGGGGGGGTGGCCTTCATCTTGACAATTTCCAATATTTTTTTCAAATACCAATTTGTTTTCTGCTTTTTTTGCTGAAAATTCCACAATTTTGTGGAAATCGGGAAATTAAAAATTTTCAGAATTGTGACAGATAATTTGAGTGTTCTATTCCTGCTTCTCAAAATATTGGAATTCAGCGAATTGAAAAAAAACTGCAAACTTCAAATGAAGTTATATTTTTAAAAATTTCAAATTCTTCAAATTCTCGGAACTGTTGGAGTGTTTTGCCATTTTGAAATTTTCGGAAAATTTGGAATGTTTGTAAACTGAAAACTGCAAAATGTGAATTTTCAAAAGCACGTTTTCCATTCTAGAGATCAACGAAGATGACGACGAAATTGTACAGATGATTAAGGAACTCCTGGACACGAGAATTAGACCCACAGTCCAAGAGGACGGAGGGGATATCGTTTTCATTGTAAGAAAATTCTCAGAAATCCTAACAAATCGTAATATATCGATGTAGAATGAAGTTCTTCCTCTCATTCTCCCAAATTTGTTTCATTTTTCGCTTATTTTGACCATTTGAGAATCACACACAAGTCTAAAAAAATTCTATAATTATCCAGACCTGTTTAGAAGTAACGGGAATTTTATTTGATAGTCATAGAGATGAATCTCAAAACTGAAACTTACAAATCGGTCTCAAACGTTACAATCATCGACCAAGACCAATCGTATTCTATTGACAGTGGATAATTCTCTTCCAATTATATATTGATACAAAATATTTTTTATTCGCAATCGGAGGAGAATAATTTTGTTTTGGCTTTTGAGTGATTAGAAAAAAAAATTGAATATACTTTGTGGGAAATATTTGAAAAACCGATTTTGCCACAAAAAATTATTCTATTATATTGTAATAATTTTCCAGGGGTTCGAAAACGGAATTGTGAAATTGAAGATGCAGGGCTCCTGCACAAACTGTCCTAGCTCAGTAGTAACATTAAAAAATGGTGTGCAAAATATGATGCAATTTTATATTCCCGAAGTTCTTGGAGTGGAGCAAATTGAGGACGAATCGGACAAAGTCACAAAGAAGGAGTTTGACAAACTCGAGGAGAAGATTAACCACAAAACATCGGGAAGTGATAAATAAAGGATTGTAATAAAATTGGGCGCCAAACTTGAGAATATCGCATCGAAAAAAAAATTCTGGACCCGATAATTCGACGAAACAAAATGTCAAAGCATTTTTTCTTGTAGATAATTAAATTCCTAACAAAAATGTCTTGGATATCATTTTCTGGACCCACAAGCTAGTGTGAATCGAAACAATTGTAATACCAGTAGAAGTATAAAAGTACGTGTTGATTGTATTTAAAAAGTTATCTAAGTCTATTGAGATTTTATTGATCCCCTCCACAGTCTGCAATTAGTTTTTTATGACGGGCTTTTGAACCGGTACAAGAGCTTCTTCGGACCATCAAAATACAAAGAATTTCCAAATATCAGATATCATAGTGATTTTTTATAAGTTCGAAGAATTTCAATTTTTTTTCAGTTCCGAAATATTTAAGCTATTAAAACTTCAAAAATTTCGAAAATGTTAGGGTGTAAACAATCGGTAACATGTAACAAAATAAAGTTTCAACAACTTCCAAGACCCTCTTAACCCCTCACGTACGGCGGCCCAGCGCCACATTCTGCCCCACCGGCTGGGGCGCTTACGATGACCCACATCCGAATTTTTGCTTTACAACGTTTATTAAGGATGTTCGACCGCTATTTCTCACTTTTCTCATTGTTTTGCTAATTTATCCCAAGTTGTGGGTTTGATAGGCGGGAAAAAATGTACAATTTTTCTGTAGCTTTATTCTCTATCAACTCCTAAAATTTCATTGTCGTAGACCCATTTTTCAGCGTTTTGTCTAAAGTTTTATGAATTTCCATACATAGAGAAAAAAACTCAAAAATAAGTTTACGGTGATAAAATTTTGAGAGTCCATAAATAATAATGTTAGGCATGAATTGTACATTTTTTCCCGCCAAGAAACCAAAAAAGTTGGAGTAAATCGTCAAAAGATTGAAAAAAATGACGAATAGCGGTCGAACATCCTTAATGAAGATAAAATATTGCAATCTAGAACAAAAAATAAAAACCTATGTCACATCAGAGGTACTTCCATAATCTTTCCGAATCATTTTTCAGAATTTCGATATGTCCATAAGTACTGGAGTAAAAAACCTCTCTTTCTTTCGGCGGAAAGCGTTGATGCCTTGCAGCGATCCCGTACGTGAAGGGTTCATATGTGTGTGAAGAACGTGGGAGGGATGCTGCGACAAGTTGCATATGCAATGATGCTCCCGAGTTGGAGGATTGTGTAACGACAATTAACTCCACATTTTCAGTTATTTTTTGCTCCAAAAAGACCGATCTGAAGCATGCGGTACTTTATGTGACCCATCTTGAAAATGTTAATAAAAGAAAAAAGACGTTCCCCATAATTGGAAGTTAAAATTTTTTTTATTTCATTTTTCTATTGAAAAAAAATGATCCATTCAGCGGCTAGTGACAGAGACTTGCCAGACGCGAATGGTGTGATCTGAATAGCCGGCGAATAGGGTCTGTCCATCTGTGGACCACGCAAGTGAGAGACACTGGGGTGGTTCAGCCTTGCTTGTTGTCGACACAACTTCTGGTTTGAGCTCCTCAACCATTTCCTTGCTCTCGAGATCCCAGATTTTGATCCAGGGTCCAAAAGCGGCACAAAGCCAGTAGCGGTTTGGTGAGAAGCACAAAGCTGTGATGATGTCATTGTGGTCCAGGGTGTGCAAGTGTTTGCCATCGTTCAAGTCCCAAAGCATGGCCTTGCAATCCTAAAAGCCCAATTTAGACGCCACGATTAGGTAATTGCATAATTTTGAGGAGGTGGGTTCAATTTCTCAGTCCCATATCCGCAGACACTTATGGTCATCGTTGGAATTAAAATTTGTGCATCATTTTTGTATTTTTTGGGGGGAATTTTTGCTGGGCTTTTTTGAAGATTGGAGAGGTCGGGGATTTTTTTTTCGTTTTTTGTAATTATGGAGTTTATGTACCTTGCCACCAGATGCGCAGAGAGAACCATCAGGAGAAACAGTTACGGTGTTCAAGTATCCGCTATGTCCATTGTGGTTGATCTTCAAACGGCAGTTCGTCAAGTTCCAGACCTGAAAACATGGCAAATTTTTTTTTTAGGCTCTGTTTTTGTATTATCATCCTCAAATAAAAATTTGTAAAAGCAAAAATTCTGTGAATGGTTCCTGGAAAGGAAGTCATTTTTTACCTTGACAACTTTGTCCCAGCCAGCAGAAACAATGATTGGATTGGACTGATTTGGTGAGAACCTGACGCAGCTGACCCAGTCACTGTGTCCCTCATCCTGGATTGTGTATTTGCACTCAGCCAATGTATTCCAGAGCTTGATGGTCTTGTCCCTGGAGCCAGAAACAATCTGGCGATTGTCCACGGAGAAGGCAACACTCAGAACGTCCTGACAATCCCAAATTCTTAATTTTACAATTTTTTTTTTCACATTTTCAGCTATAAAAAAATTAGTTAATTTATCAGTCCCATATCCGCAAACACTCATGGTCATCGTTTCAGTGTATGTTTTGCATCATTGCTATTGCTAGAATTAATCAACTGTGTTGATTTTTTAAGAGGCTTTTGCAACGATTTAAAAATATCAATAAACAAAAAACCTCAAATATTTGAGAAATATTGTAAGTTAAAAGAAAAATAAGAATTTCAGTTTCAAAATTTTTTGGTATTTTAAGCATTCAAAGAAATTAGGAAAATTAGCACACAAAATAATTGAAACAAGTTCTATTATGGAAAGTTAACAAATTCTGAAAAAGATTGTTCATTTAAAGAAAAACAAACCTAGAATTTTAATAAAAGAACAATTGATATTGTAACATATATATCGTGCATTTGTCCGTGCCCAAGGAGAACATTCCAATACTTACGACAGTGTGTCATCATCTTCAAATAATTATAAAAAAAAATATCAAAAAAAAAAGCTTCAGTTTGTAAATTTGCTGAGCCTGATGATTGGTGTACTCATGCTACCATCTATATCACACCTTGGTATGGTCCTCGAATCTTCTGGTGGTACATCCAGCTGCCAAATCCCAAAGACGCAAAGTTTTGTCCCAGGATCCAGATAGAGCGTAATTACCGTCAGATGAGAGAACAACGTCGCTAATGAAGTGCGAGTGACCATAAAGTCGCTTCTGGGGAATTCCGTAGTTGGTTTCGTCACGAGTCAACTTCCAAACAATCAGAGTCTTGTCTAGAAAATAAAAAGTTAAGGATTAAAAAATGTTTAACAAAAATGGAAGGTTTAAAAAATTTGGGGAACTAAAAATGAAAGGAACATTGACTGCAATTGAGTTTTGAAAACTCCAAAAACTTTTTAAGTCGTCACATACAAAATAAGGATTTTCTTTATACTATTTTGAATATTTCAAGAATTGAAAAATTAAAAGATTTTAAACTTGAAATTTTTTTTGAATATATGAAACGGAATTTTCAAACTTTTGAGCATTTTAGGGACCTACAAAAACTTGAAATATTAGAAAATTTTCCACAATATTGAAAACGTGGAAGATTTTTGTCTTGGCAACTCTGCAAGTTCTGCAAATTCTGTGAATTTCAAAATTTTTGATATTCAGAAATCTTAGGCAAAATTTTGACATGAAGAATTTCGGAACAGTTAAATCTTCTCTGTTATAGTTGGAAAGTTCAAAGAATTTCAAAATGATGAAAATGGCTAATTGTCATGACCCCACACGGCATCTACATTTTGACCACGTGCCGACTAAAAAAATCATCCAAATCTTTTCAATTTGCCACAATTTATATAACACATTTTGAAAATTTGAAGCTTTAAAAGAATGAATCTGATCCTGAAATTCTTAATATCTTAAGATACAAAAGGGATACAAAGATTCTATAACCTCATTTTTTGCAGAGAACTTGACAACCTAAAAACAATTTCTCTATTCACCCTAGATTTTGAGACATGACTGAAAAACTCATGCAAGCAATAACTATTTTTTTTAAACTAAATGTTAAATTAACGAAAGTAATTGATGCAAAATTAATTATAAGCCCAGATGGTATATAGACTTACCACGTGAAGACGAAAGAATCATATCCGGATATTTCGGATTTGTCGCAATTTGCGTGACCCATCCATTGTGGCCCCTGAGGGTGCCCTTCAGCTGAAGTGTTTCGCTCATTTTTGAACAATTTCTGCAGGGTTTATTGCCGGATTTATTCGGATTTCAATCCAAAACTGTGGAAGCGATCCACCTTCCACGACACGCTGCAGCGAAAAAGACCCCGGCGGAAGCTTTCAGTAATGGCCTCGCGTCCGCTTCTTCCCGAATTCAACCGAATGCTGACTTCGTGCATTATACAGTTTCTGCGCATGCGCAGGCACCAACGCAAAGCGCGGGAATGGATTTGAATAATTCGGTACTATATCCACTCTAATATTACATCTTCCCAAATGCTGCAATTTTCAAATGAATAAACGCTAAATACGGTAGAGTATTAGTCAAATTTACATTTTTTAGTAAAACATAGTGCCAATTTTAATTTCAATTCTCGCGTTTTGCATCGAACTTATTAAACCAATTGTTATCTCAGGATAAAGTATGAGTCGTCTTCTGTTGATTTTTTCCCCGAGTGCTACTTGAGAAAGACTCTTTCCAAAGGTTGGTTTATTAATCGTGAGACGCCTGGTAAATCTAAAAGGTCACGCTTATATGGCATTTGGAGAATAAAGTCCGAGATATGAGGTATTAAGAATAAAAGCAAAATAACAACAATTTTGTTAAAATAGTTTAAGCAGCTGTCTAATCTGTTACAATACGGTTATATATTCTATGAATCTTACAATTGGTCGATGATGAATAAAATAGGTGATCAATGTGTGTTTGATGTAATAGTTTCGAGATATCGTGAAAAGACTGCATCCGTGGTCGTACCGTACCTCGATCGCCGTGGAGTCCTTCGCATTATTGTCCATAATTAACTAAAATTCGTTCTGGGTGCTAATGATTCTTCAGTAACAAAATTTGTATTGAAATCATCCCTTAAAATTAATGCAAGTTTATGGAAATTTTCATGTAGTAACAATGGACCATCCGGGCTGCCAACAATTAATAGTCGATGTAAAAATTTTATTGCAATTCATAAGTCGAAAAATTTGACATCTCATTTTTATTTAAAGGAGATTTACAAGTTAAGAAAATCCCTACTGCAGTGGCATTTTTAATATTTTGTAAGAAACGGAATGGAACATACAGCGATGTTTCAAATACGCAATTCGTACTGAATTTCTCACAATTAAATATTTAGGGCAATCTTCTGAGCAAGATTCTCGTGTGCCGGTGAAGCCGGCTGCAAATTCTTCTCCAATCAGAGATTTTAGCAAACGGAAACTGCCTGTCGGAATCGATTTTCTTCGAAGCTTTAGTGAACGTTTTGTGAGCGAAATCCTACTGTTCGTTTGAATCGTCTTAATCTGCAATTACTTCTATATCGTTCAATCCCGAATCACATGCAGATGGCTGAGCATTTTTCCGTGTTTGACAATAGTAGATCCTATTGCGGTGCTGGATAACTTCTCGGTTTCGTTCGCCGGCATTCTCTCCTGAGTTCCTTTCCGTCATTCAGTATGAAATATGAAAGATATTCTCAATAAGATTACGAATCATGCAAAATGAGTGTGTAAGAAATGTGATGGATTTGTGGGTACCTCACTGATATAATAGTTGTTCCAGCTGTTTGGTCAGGGTTGTGTGGGTCATGTGCTTGAATCACAATATCGCCAATCTCCTGTGTATTAACATGGCTAGCGATGAACGCGAGAAATCATGAAATGTTGAATTATTATTACTTATCAACTTCTCGATATGAATGAAGTTCTTATAATCACCCCGAGATCGAACTTTTTTGTTCTTTTTTTGTGCTACAGGGGTTTCAAGTATACAAAAATGCTTCACATCAAATTCTGAGCAAAATTCCCGTATTTTTAACGGTTTCGGCGCTACGGTATTATCAACAATTGGAATTGTTAACTAGTAAGGGTACCTCGCAACGAAGACTTGCAGGTTTGAAGATTTTGAACTAACTCATTTATCAACCTGATAAATATGAACATTTGAGTAGGCGCACAGACGCCTCTACGCCAGTAGAAGAGCAAGAAATGTGAACCCTAAGGACTTAGGGACAGAGAAACGGCCCACAATATTGAGTGATGGCAGGTGGGACGCCTCAAGCAGAGGCCGGTGCACCCATCTTCTGATACTGAAACTGGACGTTTGGCTGGCTCATACACAAAAACAAGTCAACTACTACATACTTGATCCAGAAGCCCTCAGGTCATGAATGTTTCGGACGGTATCTGCACAAATCCAAGCACGAGGTTTCCCCGGACTGCCCGACCTGTGTAGTCCTTACGCCCATGACCATCCTGTGTAAGTTTTGGGGTACGCGGGATACTTTGGGTGGAATCTAGGTTTTTTGGGTCGCTGAGTCCGAATATGTCGGTTATTTTTTTTAATTCGGCGTTTAATTGTTATTATCAATTGAATTATTTAAATCGCCGCCGACGCCAACCCATGAGAGATAGCAACAAATTTCCTCATTTAAAAATGTTCAAAATTTAATAAGGAATTTTCTTTGTCTTCTATAAATTTTTCGTATCTTCCATAGAACTGGAGATATGACTAGTAGAAGGCTTGTGCGACTCGGCGCAGCGCTTCAAGCCCCGTGCGCGACGTGAGCAATACAAAGTCGAGTGAGTAGCATGGGGGGCGTTATATTATGTTTGTCAAAATCACGGAAAATACAAAGAGAATTGATTTTATATTCGAAGATTATTCTAACGCATCCACTCTGAACTTCTGGGAGACGTACGAATTGCAACTTTACCATTATGCATAGCTAGAGCATGGAGAGGTAATATTTTTATTTTGAATCCAACGCCAATTTTCAACCAAAGTTCCTGCAAAATTGATGTGATGTGTTCTATGTGAATTATTTAATTCAGTTGAAAAAATTATTGTCAAAATGTTACCTTCAAAGCGCGAATTTCGTACGTCTCCCAGAAGTGGAGAATGATGGGAACAATATCAGGTTCGTTGGACTTCACAGTAATGTTAGAATGTCGTTCTAATGTTGCGTGCTGAGTGTGTCTGATAATTTTGTCACTTGCCTCTCCGATTTCTAGATCATTCATGATATCAGGGAAAATTCCAGGGGATACAGATGACTGACAGTCACCTTTTATCGTAGCACTGCAAACTACTTCTTGATCTGGGTATGTCTGATTGGCTTGCGTAAGGATGTTCACCCGTAGATATTCTTGTAACATGATTTTATTTTCTGGTGATGACTAAATTTTTTATCTCCAACTGGCACAGCGATCTCATGGGAAATTCTATGAATTTCTATAACCCCGTCACTGAACCTGGTAAAAACTCATGAAACCATAAAACGGTATCAATTCGCATCTAAAAAATTCAATGGTCAAATGATAAAAAACAATAAGTCGACTCACTGTGGCAGCTGGCTATGAGTATGTATAGATGCGTTGGAATAATCTTTGAATATGAAATCAATTCTCTTTGTATTTTCCGCGATTTTTACAAAAATAATATAACGCCCCCCATGCTACTCACTCGACTTTGTATTGCTCGTGTCCCGCGCGGGGCTTGGAGCGCTGCGCCGGGTCGTGCAACCCTTCTACTAGTCATATCTCCAATTCTATGCAAGATAAGAAAAAATTATAGAAGACAAAAAAAATCCTTATTAAATTCTGAACATTTTTTAATTAGAAAATTTTTTGCTATCTCTCATACCTTGGCGTCGGCGGCGATTTCAACAGTTAAATTGTTAATGACAATTAAACGCCGATTTTTTTTTTAAATAACCGACATATTCGGACTCAGCGACCCAAAAAACATAGATTCCACCCGAAATATCGCGCGGACCCCAAAACTTATACAGGATGGTCATTGGTCATGGGCGTAAGGACTAGTGCATGAAGTAGTAAAAACGCCGAACATGTATTCTTTGCCACGATATGATGTACAGCGAGATGTATGGAAAACCGACACTAGCAGTGATGCTGTTATCAAAAGCGGCATGGGATGCGACAAGTATGCGTTTGCTTGATAAAAATGAATAACATGAATCTTGAAACTCTCCTGTTCTATAACTTGTAATCAAGTATACTTATAACGTTATAACAAAGGAGTCTAGTATGAACGCACATTATTTTCGATTTCCAAATTAGTCTACCTTTGGTAACTCATCGTTTTGGCCAGCCGCTGGCGAGGATGCTGCTTCTTCTTGGAGTAATGACCGATGTAATATTCAATAATGAAGATAATGGAGCTTATGACCATGCCAATACCTAAAATAACGACCAGTGGGAAGATCCCTTGGAACTCAACAACTAGATAACCAGCATTATACTTCTCTACGACCGTACTGTATTTCCGTTTTATTCGGCTGATGATCCCAGCGACTCGCAGACGTTCCAGACTGAAACATTTCATTTCAAGTATTTGTGTATTCAACTATACTTCATTTGAAAGATTATTTCAGCAATTATTCTTACTGATAATTGAAACTATTTATGAATTCGCTGTTCTTTGGTACAACCATTGCTGAGTGTATTCTCCCACTAGCGGCAACACAAGATAAAGCACATGACGCTGAAGTAAGGATCCTTGACAGTCCGCTATCGTGTATATATAATCCAACGTTCTCATGGCATACCTGAATGGTTCAGATCAAAATACCTTAATTAAGGAAATATTTATGAAGGTTCTCTACTTCAATGTTTTTGCGGCATCTGTCAAAAAAAGAGCTGCTGTCTTTACCGCATGGAATCCGTTCGGGAATGTGGGATTATGGAACACAGCCTACACCGCATTTGTATGACAGCACGGGAAAGCCAGAAGAAACTCACCGCATTATAGGAGGCTACTTGATGAGATACAGCAACAGTGCATCAGACAAGGTGAAACCACCTTGCCCGATCGCGTATCCAGAATATATCATGAAGAGTAACCGACGGTTGTGGCCGTCGATCCACAATCTGGAAAGGAACATCCAGTACCTCCAGTCTCCTGCACTCCCTGATCCAACTCCAACCTGTCTAGGCCCACTTACGCTTCGTTCTTCCCAACGGTGGAAACCTCGAGAAGGACCGTTGCCGAACCCACTGCTGAACATAGGATCATCCCAATGGAAACACATGTTCCAGAATCATATTTAAGTACCACAAAAAAATACATTAATACAGCGAAGCAAGTCCTTGACGAACTAAAAATGCTCAGAATTCCCGAAATCCTCTCAGAGCTCAAAGATATGATCTCTAAACTCCAGAGAGCTGACACCCCCATTGATAGGATCACAATCATAGCATCCTATGCTCACCTATTCTCACCCTCCTCAGAAACACCTACGATTCCCCCGCAAACATAACCAACATATTAGCAATTAATATTTTTGCGCTCAAGCCCTATCTGGACGAGTTATTACACATTGTTCATAGCAATAACATTAAAATTTGTCTGATTTCAGAGACTAAACTGAACAGCAAAACGAAGAAAATTAACTTTCCAGACTTCTCGCTGATCAGGGAAGACAGAACGGCCAAAGCAGGTGGTGGTGTTGCAGTAGCGATCCACAAGAGCTTACGGCATAAAACTTCCGCATGATCTCCTATCGCTCACCGAATACATGGGAGTAGAAGTCCAAGTGGACAACAGAATAACGAGGATCTACTCGATTTATAATCCACCGGATGTCTCACTAGATACAAATCTATTGAGGCACCTACTGTCCGATAGTACTCCAACAATTATTGTTGGAGACTTTTATGCGAAGGACACCGCTTGGACCTCTGCAAGGCCGAACGAATCAGGTAAGATTCTCTCAAATTTTTTGACGGAACGAAAAATTAATCTGCTCTTTCCAGACGTTCCTACACACTACCCTCATAATTCAAACACTCCTAGTACTATTGACCTTTTATTAACTAACAACATCTCTATCATTAATAATTTCACCACACTTTCCGAATCGCCATCCGATCACCTAGCATTGTTTTTCTCCCTATTTGGCAGACCAACCTCACTAGAATCATCAAAAATTTTAAACTACGCGAAAACCGACTGGAATAAATTCAAGGATACCTTAAATGATGAGATTTCTACACCAAACCCGACTTGTAACACCACTGAAGCAATAGATAACTTGTAACACCACTGAAGCAAACACATAACACATTTCACTCAAATTATTCAAACAGCCCTGGATTCCTCCACTCCCATCCGCTCATCCAAATCCACCCATACTCCTATCACGCCCGAAATAGCCTCCTTAATAAAACTCAAAAATGATATTAGGTCAAGATGGCAAAAAACGCGGAATCGCTACCTTAAATCCGAACTCAATGAGCTGATAAAACAAATCAGACTTAAATCAACAGAATGCAAACAATCATCTTGGGACAACAAACTTTGAAACATAAACTTAAAAGATCACTCTGTTTGGCGCGTAGCAAAATATTTTAATAACACCGGTAAAAGTAAAATCCCCACACTAAAGTCAAACAACAGACTCCACACAGAAGACCATGATAAGGCTAATACACTTTGTAAACACTACGCAAGTATCCACGAGCTATCGGCCGCTCGAGGAAACAAATCGTTTGAACAGCAAGTCACAGGTCATGTGAAAAAAACTATCCTCAAAGCCCCTATCGAAACTCCCTTTAAATTCCTTACAAATCCCCGTGAAATCACTTCCGCTATCAAAAAACTAAAAAATAAATCAGCCCCGGGTGTGGATAATATTCCCAATATAGCACTAAAAAACCTCCCAATTAAAGCAATAAGTTTACTAACAAAGATATACAATGCATGCCTCCTCAGACAATATTTCCCTCTGGAACTCTGGAAAGGAGCGGTGGTCATTCCGATTCTAAAGCCCGGTAAGCCCCCTTCGCATCCGGTGAGCTATAGGCCTATTAGCCTCCTACCGGTATTGGCTAAACTTTTTGAGCGAATAATTTTAACTCGTCTCAAAAAACCCATAGAAGAGTTGCAACTAATGCCTATCAATCAATTTGGTTTTCGATCAGAGCACTCGACCTGCCACCAGCTGGTTAGAATTACGAATGATATAAAATCCGCGAAAGACCGGAAAGAACATACCGTTCTTCTTCTCCTGGACAGCGAGAAGGCCTTTGATTCTGTTTGGCCCACAGGCCTTATATATAAACGCGAAGGATTAAATGTCCCTAAATATCTACGTAAAATTTTACTATCATATCTCTCAAATAGATATATCCGAGTTCGAGTCGAAACTTCGCTTTCGGATAAAATAGAAATTGTCGCGGGAGTCCCACAAGGGTCTATTCTCTCGCCTGTTTTATTCAACTTGTACATTGCTTCTGTTTTTAGCAGAATTCCGAGAAATGTATCCATTGCAGGCTATGCTGATGACATTGCTTTGTACTCAGCTAGCAAATCGATTAACAAAGCTATTAGAAGAATAGAAAATGCTGCTTCTCTCACAATCAGTGAATTAACGAAATGGAAAATTCAAGTGAATGCTGCTAAAACAGAAGCAATCTTATTTACTAGCTCTAAGGCAAAGCCGGCTTTAACTATTCGTAGTGATAAGATCACACCAACCGACTCTGTAAAGTATTTAGGCTTACACATCGATTCCAAACTCCTGTGGAAAAAGCATATATCTGAAATCAAGGTCAAGACTAAAGTTATCCTAGTAAGATTGTATAATTTGTTAAAATCACCCGCGCTCAGTCAATCCCTCAAACTTAGTCCCTACAAAGGGTTAATTAGGCCCATTATCACCTATGGTTGTCCTGCCTGGCACAATGCAGCGAAAATGCACTTGAATCATCTTCAAGTGATTCAAAATAAATTCCTACGAATAATAGGAAATTTTAAAAGAAGAACGACTATTCTGGAAATACACGAAACGCTCGGCATGGCAACCATAGGCGAATTTATCGATAAAATTAATGAGACATTTAAATTTAAGCTACAATCCCACCCTAATCCCCAGCTCCAAAACATCAATATTGACATAAAATCCAATTGGTCCCGCTGACCACCTGTTTTGTCTCACCTTTCCATATATCCCTTTCTCTCCCGCCCCTCATGCACCCATTACTTATAAGGTTTTTTAGAAGTCATTTTTCCTTATATCGAGTCATCATGTAAATAACCACAAATATCTGTAATAATGAAAAATTAGGTTACACTTCGTTCAAATTAGATATAAAGCCAACGGCTGGTGATCTAGAGCGTAGCACTTAAGATATTAATACTGTATATAGCATGTATATATGGCAAATGTTAATAAACAATTTTCAAGTCAAGTCAAGTGTGGCTTTTTTGTTTTGAGTCGGTGTCGTGCGGACGCATGTCTACCGCTCTCTACAAAATATAAATTCCAAACGTACCAAGCTTACAGTACAGTGAATTTATAAATCTTGTCAAAGTTTTGGCACTAAAGTGTCAAACTTCAAAAATCTCAAACTTCCTCTGGCTCCCAAAAGGAAAGCCAAAATGACTCCTCCTGTGGAAGACCCAAAAATAACTAAAAAAACCGTTATTAAACCGTCAACTAGTGCGAGCTGTCAACCCGCTCGCCTCAACAAACCTTCAAACACTCCTGTCGGGCCACAACAGGCTCAAAAACAAACATCAGTGCCTCCAATAGTTATTGAAAATGACAAATTGGAGACCAAAAAATTAATCAACTTCCTGCAAGTCAAGCCTCGGACAAAAACTTCAGGATGAAATTCAATCCCTAACGGACCGACTGTAGAGTTGGGTGAAAGTCGAGTAAACTCTAACATTTTTCCAAGATTTTAGAGTTCGGTGAGAGTTGGTCAATTCTTTCCCAAATTCGCATTATGTAAAAGTTGAGAGTTGAACTTGGATCTTATGAACAATTCTACAGTGAGTAAAACTAAATATTTGATTTTTGTTTTTTTTTTCTTCAATTAAGCACTTTTCGGTAAAGCACTTATGGCGAACTCTATCCCAACTCTACACGCGATTAAAGTTGAGAGTTGATCTTTGTTCTTATGCCTAACTTTATCCCAACTCTACACGAAATTAGAGTTGAGAGTGAAACTTTTGCATTTTTGAAAATTTTATTTAATAACATTGAGGTTTTGCCCAACTCTATCTCAACTTTACACACGGTTAGAGTTGAAAGTTGAACTTTAGGATTTGGACCCAACTCTATCCGAACTTTATACCGGGGTAGAGTCGAAAGTTGGACTTTGGGGTTACTTTCCCCCAACTCTATCGGAACTTTATACCGGAATATAGCTGAATGTCGGACTTTAGGATTACTTTCCCCCAACTCTATCCGAACTTCATACCGGGTTAAAGTTGAAAGTTGGACTTTGGGGTTACTTTCCCCCATCTCTATCCGAGCTTTATACCGGGATAGAGTTCAATGTTGGACTTTGGGGTTACTTTCCCCCAACTCTGTCCGAACTTTATACCGGGATAGAGTTGAAAGTCAAATTTTAGGCTTACTTTGCCCCAACTCTATCCGAACTTTATACCGGGTTAGAGTTGAAAGTTAAACTTTAGGGTTACTTTGCCCGAACTCTTTCCGAACTTAATACCGAGTTGTAGTTGAGAATTGATCTTTGGGTTTATAAAAATTTTATTAGTTTTTTGCAAATTTATTTAAGAACATTGAGGTTTTGGTCAACTCTATTCCAACTATCAACACGGTTAGAGTTGAAAGTTGAACTTTGGGTTACTTTACCGCAACTCTATCCGATCTTTATACCCGAATAGAGTTGAGAGTTGACCTTTGGGGTTACTTTACCCCAACTGTATCCGAACTTTATACCGGAATAGAGTTGAATGTTGGACATTGGGGTTACTTTGCCCCAACTCTATCCGAACTTTATACCGGGAGACAGTTGAATCTTCGACTTTGGGGTTACTTTTCCCCAACTCTATCCGAACTTTATACCGGATTAGAGTTGAGAATTGATCTTTGGTTTATTAAAAATGTTATTAAATTTTTTTCAAATTCATTTAACAACATTGAGGTTTTAGTCAACTCTATCCCAACTCTGCACACGGTTAGATCTGAAAGTGGAACTTTGGGGTTACTTTGCCCCAACTCTATCCGAATTTTATACCGGGATAGAGTTCAATGTTGAACTTTGGAGTTACTTGGCCCCAACTCTATCAGAACTTTAGAACCGAATAATTGAATGTCGAACTTCGGGGTTACTTTGCCTCAACTCTATCCGAACTTTATACCGGGTTAGAGTAGAGAATTGATCGTTGGGTTTTTAAACATTTTATTGAATTTTTTAAAAATTCATTCAAGAACATTGAGGTTTTGGTGAACTCTATCCCAACTCTAAACACGGTTAGAGTTGAAAGTTGAACCTTGGGGTTTCTTATCCCAACTCTATCCGGGTATAGAGTTCGGATAGAGTTGAGGCAAAGTAACCCCAAAGTCCAACATTCAACTCTCTCCCGGTATAAAGTTCGGATAGAGTTGGGGTAAAGTAACCCCAAAGTTCCACTTTCAACTCTAACCCGGTATAACGTTCGGATAGAGTTCGGGCAAAGTAACCCCAACATTCAACTTTCAACTCTACCTGTGTGTAGAGTTGGGATAGAATTGATCAAATCCTCAATGTTCTTAAATGAATTTTAAACAAATTCAATAAAATTTTTAAAAACCCAACGATCAATTCTCAACTTTAACCCCGTATAAAGTTCGGATAGAGTTGGGGTAAAGTAACCCCAAAGTCCAACATTCCGTTCTGTCTCGGTATAAAGTTCGGATAGAGTTGGGGCAAAGTAACCGCAAAGTCCAACATTCAACTCTATCCCGGTATAAAGTTCGGATAGAGTTGGGAGAAAGTAACCCCAAATTCCAACACTCAACTATATCCCGGTTTAAAGTTCTGATAGAGTTGGGGGAAAGTTACCCTAAAGTTCAATTTCCAACTCTATTCCGAAACAAAGTTCGGATAGAGTTGGGGCAAAGTAACCGCAAAGTCCAACATTCAACTCTATCCCGGTATAAAGTTCGGATAGACTTGGGGGAAAGTAACCCCAAATTCCAACACTTAACTATATCCCGGTATAAAGTTCTGATAGAGTTAGGGAAAAGTTACCCTAAAGTTCAACTTTCAACTCTATTCCGAAACAAAGTTCGGATAGAGTTGGGGCAAAGTAACCGCAAAGTCCAACGTTCAACTCTATCCCGGTATAAAGTTCGGATAGAGTTGGGGGAAAGTAACCCTAAAATCCAACACTCACCTCTATCCTGGTATAAAGTTCGGATAGAGTTGGGGCAAAGTCCAACGTTCAACTCTATCCCGGTATAAAGCTCGGATAGAGTTGGGGGAAAGTAACCCCAAATTCCAACACTCAACTATATCCCGGTATAAAGTTCTGATAGAGTTGGAGGAAAGTTACCCTAAAGTTCAACTTTCAACTCTAACCGTGTTGATAGTTGGAATAGAGTTGACCAAAACCTAAATGTTCTTAAATACATTTTCAAAAAACTAATAAAATTTTCAAAAACCCAAAGATCAATTCTCAACTACAACCCGGTATTAAGTTCGGAAAGAGTTCGGGTAAAGTAACCCTAAAGTTTAACTTTCAACTCTAACCCGGTATAAAGTTCGGATAGAGTTGGGGCAAAGTAACCCTAAAATTTGACTTTCAACTCTATCCCGGTATAAAGTTCGGATAGAGTTGGGGGAAAGTACCCTCAAAGTCGAACATTCAACTCTATCCCGGTATAAAGTTCTGATAGAGTGGGGGAAAGTTACCCTAAAGTTCAACTTTCAACTCTATTCCGAAACAAAGTTCGGATAGAGTTGGGGCAAAGTCACCGCAAAGTCCAACATTCAACTCTATCCCGGTATAAAGTTCGGATAGAGTTGGGGGAAAGTAACCCCAAATTCCAACACTCAACTATATCCCGGTATAAAGTTCTGATAGAGTTGGAGGAAAGTTACCCTAAAGTTCAACTTTCAACTCTATTCCGAAACAAAGTTCGGATAGAGTTGGGGCAAAGTAACCGCAAAGTCCAACATTCAACTCTATCCCGGTATAAAGTTCGGATAGAGTTGGGGGAAAGTAACCCCAAATTCCAACACTCAACTATATCCCGGTATAAAGTTCTGATAGAGTTGGGGGAAAGTTACCCTAAAGTTCAATTTTCAACTCTATTCCGAAACAAAGTTCGGATAGAGTTGGGGCAAAGTAACCGCAAAGTCCAACATTCAACTCTATCCCGGTATAAAGTTGAGATAGAGTTGGCATAATACCAAAATTCAGAAAAACATTCAACTCTTAACTTTGAAAAGCATTAAATGTTGAGAAAACGATGATGACATCTCAAAACCTCATTTCGTTATTCATTAAGTGTTAAGAATTGATAAAAAAGACGAACTCTCACTCAACTCTATCTCAACTCTAAAATTTTGGAAATATTGTAGAGTTGAACTTTACACTTGGTCCGCTAGGGATGGTAGTACCACCATCGTCCATCTACAATCGACGGAGGATTATAATAAAATCGCAAGTATCCTGAAAAGGCAAAATTTACATTTTTACACCTTCGGTCTAAAAAGTGAGCGTCCGAAGAAATTTATCATAAAAGGTCTTCCCGCCAGTTTTACTGAGCAGGAGATTGAAGCGGAAATATCCAAACACGGCATAAAGGTATTATCAGTCCGGCAGTTTGTGAAAACAAACAAGGACGGAGACAGCAAAGAGAGTAGGCCACTACCGGTGTTTGCAATTACGGTTGGGCCTGATGTAACCTTGAGCAGCCTCGCTGCTATTAAAACCATTTTCTATCATACATTTAAGATAGAAAAATACATCAAAACCCAACAATCAACACAGTGCTACCGGTGCCAAAAATTTGGACATGCAAGTCAGCACTGTAATTTAAATCCCAGATGTGTGAAATGCGCAGGCAATCACGACATCAAAACCTGCACCAGTAACTCCCTGAAATGCGCAAATTGTGGTCTAGCTCACACAGCGAGCTATCGTGAGTGCGCCTCACGAACCAAATTTGTGGAGACTCATGAAAAAAGAGTCCAACCACCAGCAACAAAAAGAGCAGAGCGGGAACTGCCCGCTACCCCACACTCGGCTACGATGCAAAACCTGGAAAGAAACATCCATTTTCTCCAGTCTCCTCCAGTCCTCGAGCCTACGCCAATCTCTACTACCACGAAGATGTCCAGGCCATCCTACGCTTCTTGTTTTCCAACGATGGAAACCTTAAGAACGAATGTTGACGCACCCACCGCTGAACCTAGGACCATTCCGATGGAGACTGACGATCCGCCATTACATTTAAGTACAAGTAAAAACTTTATTAATACAGTGAAACAAGTCCTTGATGACCTAAAATCCCTTAGAATTCTCGAAAACCTCTCAGAGATTAAGAACATGATCTCTAAAATCCAAAGAGCTGACACCCCCCTTGATAAAATCACAATCATCGCATCCTATGCATACCTGTTCGAATCCACCGTTGAACCACCCACGATCGTCCTACAAACATAATAAATATCTTAGCCATTAACAATTTTGCGCTCAAACTCAGTCTGATACCGGTACCCGCAAAACACTTTGAGCGAATAATTCTAATACGTCTCATAAAATCTATCGATGAGCTACACTTAATACCTACAAACCAATTCGGTTTCCGTTCAGAACACTCGACCCGCCACGAATTGGTCAGAATCAGAAATTCAAATAGATATATTCAAGTTAGAGTCAAATCACTACTTTCCGTTACAACTCAAATTGTCGCGGGAGTCCCGCAAGGGGATATTCTCTCCCGTGTACTATTCAACCTATACATCGCTTCTGTTTTTAACAGAATACCTAGAAATGTATTCATTGCAGGCTATGCTGATCACATTGCTCTGTACTTACCTAGCAAATCGATCAATAAAGCTGTTAGAAGAATAGAAAATTCTGCTTCTCTTAAAATCAGCGATTTAAATAAACGGAAAATTCAAGTGAATGCTACTAAATCAGTGGCAACCTTATTTACTAGCTCCAAGGCCAAACCGACTTTAACTTTGCGTAGCAATAAGATTACCTCAACCGTTTCTGTGAAATATTTAGGTTTACACCTTGATTCCAACCTCCCGTGGAAAAAACTTATATCTGATATCAAGGTCAAGACTAAAATTATTCTAGTACGATTGTATAATTTGCTGAAATCTCCAACGCTCAGTCAATCTCTGAAACTTACTTTATACAAAAGGTTAATCAGACCTATCTCTTATGGTTGTCCTGCCTGACACGATGCAGCACAAACCCACTTAAATCATCCTCAATTTGTCCAAAATAAATTTTTATGGATAATAAAATGGTCGGCATGCACAATACGCTGGGCATGGCAACCGTAGGTAAATTTATCGATAGAATAAGTTCGACATTTAAATTTAAACTACAATCCGATCCTAATCCTCAGCTCCAAAACATCAACATTGATAAGAAAGCAAATTGGTCTCACTGACCATCTGTTTTTGTCCCACCTTTCCATATATCCCTTTCTCCCCCGCCCCTCATGCGCCCATTACTTATAAGGTTTTTTAGAAGTCATTTTTCCTTATATCGAGTCATCATGTAAAAATTCACAAACATTATAAAAATGAAAAATTAGGTTAAACTTTAATCATATTAGATATAAAGCCAATGGCTGGTGATCTAGAGCGTAGCACTTAAGATATTAATACTGTATATAGTATGTATATATGACAAATGTTAATAAACAATTTTCAAGTCAAGTCAAGTCAAGTGTGGCCGTGCAGTATTTGTTTTGAGTCGGTGTCGTGCGGACGCATGTCTACCGCTCCCTACGAATTACAAATTTCAAACGTACCGTGCTTCTAGTACATTGAAATTTTAAATCGAGTAAAAGTTTTGGCACAAAAGTGTCAAATCTAAAAAACCTCAAAATTCCCTTGGCTCCCAAAAGGAAAGCCAAAACGAGTCCTCCGATGGAAGACCCAAAAAAAGCAAAAAAAACCGTTATGAAACGGTCAAACAGCGCGAGCTCTGAACCAGCCCGCCCCAACAATCCTCCGAACTCTTCTGATGGCCCTCAAGACGCTCAAAAAAAAAACTCAGTGCCTCCAATCATCGTTGAAAACGACAAATTGGAGACCAAAAAGTTAATAAATTTCCTGCAAATCAATGCCTCGGATAAAAACTTCAGGATGAAGTTTAATGGAAGTACCACGATCGTCCACCTACAAACGACCGACGATTACAACAAAATCGCAAGTATCCTGAAAAGGCAAAACCTTAATTTTTTCACCTACGGCCTTAAAAGTGAAAGACCGAAGAAATTTATTTTGAAAGGGCTTCCCAGCAGTTTCTCGGAAGCCGAAATTAAAGCCGAATTATCAAATCGAGGCATTAACGTACTTTCCGTTCGCCAGATCGTGAAAGTAAATAAAGACGGAAATATTAAAGAAAACAGGCCTCTCCCGATCTTCGCAATCACGGTTGGCCCTGAAGTAACCTTGAGCAGCTTTGCTGCTATTAAAACTATTTTCTATCACACATACAAGATAGAAAAATTTGTGAAATCCGAGCAACCGACCCAGTGTTTCAGGTGCCAACGGTTCGGCCATGCAAGCCATCACTGCAACCTGAACCCCAGATGTGTAAAGTGTGCGTCAAATCATGACGTCAAAGCCTGCACTTCGAAAACTCTCAAGTGCGCGAACTGCGGACTAGCCCACACGGCCAGCTATAGAGAGTGTTCCATGCGCCTAAAATTCATGGAAACTCAGAAAAAACGAGCTCAATCGGCCAGGCCCAGCATAGCGCCACTGGAATTGCCCACTACACCTCACTCGGCCACGATCCAGAATCTGGAAAGGAACATCCAGTCCCTCCAGTCTCCTGCAGTCCCAGTGCCAACTCCGAGTTCTACTGCCAACACGTCCAGGCCCACCTACGCTTCCTTCTTCCCGACGGTGGAAACCTCGAGAAGGAATCTTATCGCACCCACTGCTGAACCTAGGACCATCCCAATGGAAACACATGTTCCCGAATCTCATTTAAGTAGAACTATAAACTATGTAATTACAGCAAAGCAAGTCCTTGACGAGCTAACAACCCTTAGAATTCCCGAAATCCTTTCAGAGCTAAAAGAGATGAGCTCTAAACTCCAAACAGCCCTTACACCAATTGATAGGATTACAATCATCGCATCCTATGTCCACCTGTTCTTACCCTCCTCAAACACACCTACGATTCCCCAGCAAACATAACCAACATATTAGCAATTAATATTTTTGCGCTCAAGCCTAATCTGGACGAGTTATTACACATCGTCCACAGAAATAACATCAAAATTTGTTTGATTTCAGAGACTAAGTTAAACAGCAAAACGAAGAAAATTAACTTCCCAGACTTCTCGCTGATCAGGGAAGACAGAACGGCCAAAGCAGGTGGTGGTGTTGCGGTGGCGATCCACAAAACCTTGTCACATAGAACTCTTCCGCATGATCTCCTGTCGCTCACCGAATACGTGGGAGTAGAGGTCCAAGTAAACAATAAAAAAACGAAGATCTACTCGATCTACAATCCACCGGATGTCTCAATAGATACAAACCTATTGAGGCACCTATTTTCCGATAGTACTCCAACAATTATTGTTGGAGACTCCAATGCGAAGGACACTGCTTGGACCTCTGCTAGGCCAAACGAATCAAGTAAGATTCTCTCAAATTTTTTGACGGAACAAAAAATTAATCTGCTCTTTCCAGACGTTCCTACACACTACCCTCATAATTCAAACACTCCTAGTACTATTGACCTTTTATTAACAAACAACATCTCTATCATTAATAATTTCACCACACTTTCCGAATCTCCATCCGATCACCTACCATTGTTTTTCTCCCTATTTGGCCGACCGACCTCACCAGAATCATCAAAAATTTTAAACTACGCGAAAACCGACTGGAATAAATTCAAGGATACCTTAAATGATGAGATTTCAATAGATCAACACATAACACATTTCACCCAAGTCATTCAAACAGCCCTGGATTCCTCCACTCCCAAACGCTCAACCAAATCCACCCACACTCCTATCCCACCCGAAATAGCCTCATTAATAAAGCTAAAAAATTACATTAGGTCAAGATGGCAAAAAACCCGAAATCGCTACCTTAAATCCGAACTCAATCAGCTGATAAAAGAAATCAGACTTAAATTAATCGAATGGAAACAATCATCTTGGGACAACAAACTCAGAAACATAAACTTAAAAGATCACTCTATTTGGCGCGTAGCAAAATATTTTAATAATACCGGTAAACGAAAAATCCCCACACTAAAGTCAAACAACACACTCCACACAGAAGACCACGACAAGGCAAATACACTCTGCAGACACTACGCACAAATACACGAAATATCGGCCTCCCGAGGCAACAAATCCTTTGAACAACAAGTCACAGGTCATGTGAGAAAGACTATCCTCAAAGCCCCTATCGAAACTCCCATAAAATTCCTCACGAATCCCCGTGAAATCACTTCCGCTATCAAAAAACTAAAAAATAAATCTGCCCCGGGTGTGGATAATATTCCCAATATAGCACTAAAAAACCTCCCAATTAAAGCAATAAGTTTACTAACAAAGATATACAATGCATGCCTCCTCAGACAATATTTCCCGGAACTCTGGAAAGGAGCGGTGGTCATTCAGATTCTAAAGCCCGGTAAGCCCCCTTCGCATCCGGTGAGCTATAGGCCTATCAGCCTCCTACCGGTATTGGCTAAACTCTTTGAGCGAATAATTTTAGCTCGTCTCAAAAAACCCATAGAAGAGTTACAACTAATGCCTATCAATCAATTTGGTTTTCGATCAGAACACTCGACCTGCCACCAGCTGGTTAGAATTACGAATGATATAAAATCCGCGAAAGACCGGAAAGAAGATACCGTTCTTCTTCTCCTGGACAGCGAGAAGGCCTTTGATTCTGTTTGGCCCACAGGCCTTATATACAAACTCGAAGGATTAAATGTCCCTAAATATCTATGTAAAATTTTACTATCATATCTCTCAAATAGATATATCCGAGTTCGAGTCGAAACTTCGCTTTCGAATAAAATAGAAATTGTCGCGGGAGTCCCACAGAGGTCTATTCTCTCGCCTGTTTTATTCAACTTGTACATTGCTTCTGTTTTTAGTAGAATTCCGAGAAATGTATCCATTGCAGGCTATGCTGATGACATTGCCTTGTACTCAGCTAGCAAATCGATAAACAAAGCTATTAGAAGAATAGAAAATGCTGCTTCTCTCACAATCAGTGAATTATCGAAATGGAAAATTCAAGTGAATGCTGCTAAAACAGAAGCAATCTTATTTACTAGCTCCAAGGCCAAGCCGACTTTAACTATTCGTAGTGATAAGATCACACCAACCGACTCTGTAAAGTATTTAGGCTTACACATCGATTCCAAACTCCTGTGGAAAAAGCATATATCTGAAATCAAGGTCAAGACTAAAGTTATCCTAGTAAGATTATATAATTTGCTAAAATCACCCGCGCTGAGTCAATCCCTCAAACTTACTCTCTACAAAGGGTTAATTAGGCCCATTATCACCTATGGTTGTCCTGCCTGGCACAATGCTGCGAAAATGCACTTGAATCATCTTCAAGTGATTCAAAATAAATTCCTACGAATAATAGGAAATTTTAAAAGAAGAACGACTATTGTGGAAATACACGAAACGCTCGGCATGACAACCATAGGCGAATTTATCGATAGAATAAATGAGACATTTAAATTTAAGCTACAATCCCATCCTAATCCCCAGCTCCAAAACATCAATATTGACATAAAATCCAATTGGTCCCGCTGACCACCTGTTTTGTCCCACCTTTCCATATATCCTTTTCTCTCCTGCCCCTCATGCACCCATTACTTGTAAGGTTTTTTAGAAGTTATTTTTCCTTATATCGAGTCATCATGTAAATAATCACAAATATCTGTAATAATGAAAAATTAGTTTACACTTCTTTCAAATTAGATATAAAGCCAACGGCTGGTGATCTAGAACGTAGCACTTAAGATATTAATACTGTATATAGTATGTATATATGACAAATGTTAATAAACAATTTTCAAGTCAAGTCAAGTGTGGCCGTGCGGGTTAAAGCACTGGAATTGGGGGGGAGCTAAGTGAAATCTGAGATCGCAGGTTCAAGTCTGGCATGGGCGCTATTTGTTTTTTCAGGCTTTAACTCACACGACAAAACCGAGCGGGAGTTTCGTAAAAGAAACGAGCTGTACAAATCTGAGGTTTTTTCCAATGGTTTTCCCTCGATTCCAGTGGCAAACTGGGCAAATGCTGTACAGTGGGGTTAAAGGGGGGTGGGATGGGAACAAACGTAAAGACCCGAAAGGGTATACGAATAGAGTGGAATTTTTTTTTTATCATGAAGAGTATTAACAACAGCTCTTGGCTTTATAGGTAATCAATGTAAATAATGGTTTCAACCCAAATTTTCTCCGATGGCACTGATGGTTTTTCATAATACATAAATGACCTTCCTGAGGAGACATCATGAAGAACCTTATAAATGGTGGAGGAAGAAGGGGCTATGAAGAGAATCAGAATTCTTTTCTTAAGAGATGTAGCAAGAGCAATTCGGAGATTTCATCTTGAAATTTTTCGTTCCATTATTTACTCGCTATATGCAACACCTAAACATACCTGTGTCAACGCATCCTGCACGGTGTCAGGCAACTCAGTTTTTGGTCGCAATTTTTGTGCGAGTGCTCCCGTTGTCTATGGAACGAAAACAACAAAACATTGTTTCATTTAAACAAATGTAAAATTGGTTAATCTATGGTAACATATTCTAAAATTCTCTTGATACTCGTGAAATGTCTATAATCCATTTGTGGCCGAAATTTCGTCAGACTTCTTGTAAAAATTGAAGAAATTATGACAAAACATAATAATTTCCCCCGAATTATTTTCAATTGGATGATTAAAAACACAAGAAAAATGGTCGGAGCAATTTTTGAAAATTTGATACCGGGTCAGTTAAATTGATATACGCCACACATATATAGAATATAATACTAATGACCTTGAGCATGTCATGCATCACAGTACTGTTCAACACAATAGCTGAATAACTGTCATCTTCAACAAATTCCTGGATTGCACTGAATCGTATATAGGATGAGGAGGCTATAATTGATGAGAATTGATGAGCCCCGCAGAATACGCACTGAGAAGGAGGAAGGCGAATATAAATGTAACATATGTAATCCTCAGTAATGTAACTCTCGAAGATACTCCTATTGATGTCACACATATTAAGTCACTTCGACTCGAGCTATCCTTACAAATTCAAATCTCAATTATTTGATTCCATTTTCGCTGTTTTTTTTCATATTTCCATCCCTCATGTCATTCATCTATATTCCTAAAGGGAGCCCTTTTCTTGGACTTCCTTCCTCTTCAACTTTGGGGATTTGTCTTCAGTATATTTAATGAATTACTCCCCGAGTTTCACTCAATTTCACTTCTTCCTGATGATTCTCCAGGTATGAGTTTCATGGTATTAATATGTTTGGGATGAGTTGGGTTTGGGATAAAATTTCCGGGATGAATTTACCCAGCACCCAAATATGATCTTCTTACCCGATAAGCCATGTGAACAGTGAATACTCCAAATATTCATGGAATTATCAAAAACAAGGGAATGTGGGAATTGAGTCTTTCTTATACGTTATTAAAGTGAGGAGGCCAAGCGTTATAAGCATTGAACCTATAATAGCCATCCATACATCCACTGCTAAAACCTATGAATAAACAATCCATTAGTAAACTTCGAAAGAGTATGATGTGAAATACTGTAATATATGACCTTAAAATAGGCGCTCCACGGTAGATCAGCGATAGACTGGTCTCGGAAGCACAATCTCATATAATCATCGGAAATGGAAGTTAAGTACTGAACAGCATCACCTCTTTGGGGATTCAGCAAAAAATCAATGGCTGAGATCTCTGCTTCTGCCCTATGAATTTGGCAAAAGATGCCAGTCCACATTCTCATTCGTGAATCTCAAGTCCCCATGAAACGTGCCCTTTCAATTTTGGGCATCGTAAAATTCATTACTTGAGATAATTCATGTATAATTTCACCAGCCAGCTCCCCGAAGAGCATACCAGTTGGGGGGTGCCTCATTACATCCTACAATAGAAATATCATCATCCACTCGTTTTTCATTCCATTTTGTAAATTTTTACCGTGTTACCAAGGACGCGCATCCCTCGACCATCCAGGGAATGTCTATAGCTATAGACAAGTTCTTCAGGTAGCCAAATATCTCTTGAATTGTCATTATCCAATCGCCCAATTGGTTGCTTCTTTATATGCTTTTTATCGACAGACCACCATACTTCAATAACATTTGAATCGCAGCATGAAACCAAAATCTCTGACGTGAATTTCAAATTAAATACGTTTTCCGACATATTATGACATAGTTGACATGGATCCTTAGTGAAGCGCATGAACCAAATGGGATAGTGCATGTCAAGGTGCTGGGTTACTGATTCTAGCATATCAGCGATCCCAACGTATCTATCATTATTGCAATGAGTAGATTACTGGATATCTTCATTTTGGTGTTCATTTGATTTTTAAATTCATTGCTTTTGAGTGTGGCCGTTTTCATTCCTTTGAGAGACATCTTCACCATATCATGCCACATGTTCGTTTCTTCAAAAACTGCGAATGAATTTGCGAATGAATATTGAATCATATGGAGAATGACTATGGTAGAATTTTTTTTAACTTCCCCCCGACTTGAAATTGAGATAAGGGTCAAGTAAGGCCCTGACCAGGGTGCCGTATTCTGCACATACGGGCCTCATCCGGCAAAAAATACTATGGCTTACGTAGGCCGGATACGAGGTGAAACGCTGTGTCACGCCCGGGCCTGGTCATGTTTGACTAAAGAAGGGCCGGCTGAGGATCACAAGTTCAGGGCCGGATGAGAACAACAATTTGAGGGCCGGATGAAGCTAAGAACTTTAGGGCTGGGAGACGATAGCGCGGTTAGGGCCGACAGAGGATATCCCCCTCAATAAGAAATAGAAAAAAATCATCATTTAGTCCACTTTATTGATTGCATGCTGTTAGTGAACATAAGTTTCATAATTCCAATTGTGGAACAAGTATTAAAATAAATTTCTCTTAGTACTATTACCCTACATTATATATAATACGTAAACATTTAGTCCTGAACATTGGAAGTAATGACTTTCTAACAAATATTTTTGGATATTGATATTAATTCTTGATCCAGGTTCTGCCATACGAATATTTTTTTGTGTTTTGTTTTTTTTTGCTTTTTTTGTGGCTCAGTCCTTCCTGCATCGGTTGGAATCCATGAGAAAATATTTTTGAAAAATAGTCTCCGGCGGCCGGGCGCGAACCTATAGGACCTTTGGAGTAGTAGGCAGATATTCTACCATTATGCCAAAGCCCCGACACTGCCATACGAATAATGAATTTTTCAGTTTGTTCATCTCACTTTTAGTTTATTGCTATAACTTTAAAAAAAAATACGAAAATCAATTTCGTTCAATACTATATATTTGTAAAGGAAACCAATCGACAAAGAATAATGAACATTTACAATGTACGCTATCTCGGCCACATGTGGCATCAAGCAGGGTTACCGACGAAAACCGGACTTGGCATGCCTTACTTCTCCCTTGTCAAGACCTGATCATGTTTAACGGATAAAAACCTTACCCAGTATGCCTCATTGTCACCTAACCAGGACCGTATGAACCACGCCTGAGCTCTGCCGTGCTCCGGCATACCGTATTTCTGCCGGACCAAGACCGGGTCTGCATAAAACCGGCATGCCGCGGCCCGGCACTGTCGACGCAGTTGACGTCCGGTCCTGATCCGGCATACCTGTCTCCGGATTCCCGGACCTATGAGTAACATGGCCCGGATGTGACATCAACCCTGCCGGACGAATTTTCTAGTCGGGCCGATCTAGGGAAGTTATTGTAATGACCCCGAAAATGAAAAGTGCCAGATCGATGAAATTTTCACGTTTCTCGACGTTTCACATCATCCCGACGCGATTTCAGAGAAGTGGTCGTATGTGTGTGTGTGGATAAAACTTTGTTTAACGTTTCCGGAGGAACCACCGGAGGGATTTCCTTTTTTTTTTATCGACGCGTTTCAGTGGTGTCCAGGTTCGAAAGAAGGGATTTTTCCAACAACCGCTTCGTTCAATTGTTATTAACAAATTCAATTGTGCATATCGCTCTATGGCCAGAACAGTTTCAAATACGAAAAAAAGTGGCTCACGCCACGAAATACACATTTGACGTTTTATGACTTTTTTTGCACCCATAGTTAATTGTTAGTAACAAAAAAGATTGTTTATATCACAGTGGCGTGAGAACGGTTGAAGATACAAAAAGAAATAGTTTATAGACACAAAAACACATATTTGATGTCGTATAACTTTTTTTGCTAACACCGATGTTTAGATCGCTCTATCGCAAGTACGGTTGGAGGTACGAAACAAAGTGTTGAATGAAAGTCGCTCCACACGTAAAACTACACATTTGTAGTGTTATGACTTTTTTTTCTAACAGGCATAGTTAATTATTATTAACAAAAAGGAGTGTTTATATCGCTGCATCATGAAAACCCCTAAAGATACGGAACAAATTAGTGAATGAAAGTTGTTCCACATACAAAACTACATATTTCATGCAGCATACTTTTTTTTGCTAACACCGATAGCTAATAGTTATGAACAAATTCAACTGTTTAGATCGCTCTATCACAAGAATAGTTCGAGATACGAAACAAAAGGTGTAATGCGAGTCGTTCCCACGTAAAAATAGACACTTAATGTTCCAAGACTTTTTTTGCCAACACTCATCAGTAACTAATTCATATTAAGAATTATACATTTTTTCAATATTTAGAAATTTCGAAAACTTTATAAAGACCATAATTTGAGACATGGACGGAAATTGTGGATATAACATATACGGCGAAACGATTGGGAAGTTATTGGTTCGCCCCGTAGAGGGTCATACCCACATCCCGTTTATTATGTTCAGATTTAACCGATTTGAATTGCGGCAAGTACTATAAGGCAATGTCGGCTGCATACATTTATTTTTGGAACGGTTTCACTTTTTTTATCACTTCATTAATAATGCAAAAGCTCCTGGATTTGCTGACTATTATTTCACTTACCCAAATGTTTGGAGAATGTGGCTATAATTACCCCGTCACTGTTATATTTCCGATAAACATTCGGAGTCGCATAATTAAAGTAATTCACTTCATCGAATGAATAACAACTAACATGAAAAATAGTGAATAAACTACTGAGTGCGAATAACTTATAGTATTTCATGATTTTCCTCCTCAAAGTCAACTATGACTTTGCCAAACAGTAATGCAGTGAATGTTTGGCAAAAAAAATAAGCATTGTTGCATTGGAACAAAATTTATAATGTACAATTTCTGCGAATATACTAATGTGCAACGCTGCGGCTATCCTTATATATAATCCTTATATATAATTGAGAGCTTCGACCACAAATCGAATGGGAATCGCAATAAATCGATTATCGAAGGAAAAACTCGATTATCGAACAAGAATCTCGATTATCGATACCATGATAAAAATTGAAATCAAAATCGCAGTCGGAAATGCATGTGGCCGCGTAGCGGCCACCGGCAAGGAACTAGTACATCAAATATAGAAACAGGTGTGTTGGTGCAATAATGTAATAGAGTGTATTTCCGGGAAATTTAATCGAGGGTGTACAGAAATTATATTGCTGTTGGGGGTTCTTTTGTTTACTTACGTTCCTTGTCTAATTTCGAGTTCGTTTCACATAATCGATTTATTTTCTTGATTGAAGCTCTCAGTTATATAAGTCCGGTGGCGTGTGCTTCGCACGCGCATTTCCTTTTTCCGCCGCGCTGACTGGTGACGCGCCTGTTTCGGTCTTACGGTTTTCGATAATTTCGATATATATCGATAGTTTCTTTCGTCTCTGCTTTTTACTATAGGAAGAGGATGTAAGGACAGAAAAATAAAGACTACAACTGTCAACAGAGCGGTTGCGCGCATTTCGGCGTGACAGACTTTCGATATAATCGATAAATGTATCCCACACCGTCCTTTTTAGACTAGGAGGATAATATCGCATTGCCATCTACACTCATGTTTTATCTCATGAAAGGTAATTGAAAGTTGCCAAGTATGTATATAGTCCAATATTTTCTTTAGAAGTTTGCTTTTCGCAACCACATATGTATTGCTGAAAAATATATATTACTCTCTGTGTTTGGATTTGAAAGAAGATAAGAACATTTTGTATCATTTTGTTTCATGAATAGAAAATCGAAGAAAGGCAAAAAAGGTCTGGATGAAACGAAAAATTGAAAGAAATTCCAGGAACTTCAGACAATTGACTTCTGTCTAATTTCAGAAAAAGAATCAATCAGTAAATTTAAAAAATTGCATATATGTAAATATGTCACCATCTTGGGAAGGGTATGTAATAATAAATTGAAGTACTTAATTAAGAAATTGGCATTGAAATAACAAGACAGTATTTCCCATACAAAACATAGCGATTTTATTCTACAAATAATGGGATTATTTTTTCATGATTTCAGTTTCTCTTTTTTCCTCATATTTTCATTTTTTCCTCTTTTTTCATTTTTGTTTTTGTTCTTTTCATTTTGTTGAAAATTTGCATACAGATTCATCACTTATTATAATAGTACATAGTCTATCTTACGATGCGCAATCAACACAATTAAAATTCATCGCATCTTAAAATTGTCACTATTATTATCATGTTGATTTGTTTCATCATGCGCATTATCGAAAAGGAGAAAAATTTTCATTTTTTTTTGTTACAATTATTGATAACAAATATAACACTCATAGTAATGTCGATGTGTGTAACACCCGTAGATATATTGTTAATTATTTTCATCGATACGGGGACAAACATCAGTGCAGTTGTGGCACTTTGGCCAATTGTACATTCACAAATTGAGTGAATGTTTGTGTGACTATTTAGGATAGGTGAATGACGTCATAAACGATGCTGCTATCGTCGCCAACTACGTGACTCACCATCCTCATCTTCCTCTTCCTCATTTTCCTCGAGTAGTAGGGCCTCAGCTGCTCCCTGCAAAACACAAAATGAAAACAAAATATTTTAATCTAATTGAAGTTTTTGGAAGTAGGATTTTTTTCGAAAATTTCATATTATACCAAAACTACAGTAGAGTGAATTGTTTTCAAAGTAAAATGATTAAAATTTTTGAATTTTTCAAATTTCTGAAATCTTGACATGTTCAAATTTGTAAAATATGAAATTGGTAAAATATTAAAATTGTTAAAATTTGGAACAATATATAAGGTATAAGGAAAAATAGAAATTATTTATAAATTTCCCAAAATTGCGCATTAAAAAAATTTAATCAATCGTACTGGAAGTATTTACGATTTCCTAAAACTACAAATTAACAAAAATTGTGCTCACCTCTAAATCAATATCATCATCGACAGCTTGTGCCTGTTCTGATCGCACAGAAACTACATTGGCGTTTCCTCCAGAGTTCAAGCTACCTCCGCGATGAAGACTATGTCCAGATACCCAAGTAACGGACAATAATCTATCCTGAAAGGTGCGGCCTTTGAGCATAGCTACTTCCGCCTCCTTTCGGGATTTATAATTTATCATTAGCGAGGGGGTCGCATCATCCACTATTTGATTGATGATCTCGCCATATTGCTGTGGGAAATTTAATACTTATAGTTAATGATTGATTTTTAAAAATAATTTCCAAATTTTGCGATGCCTGAAAGCATTTCAATAAACGTTTTATCCGTAAAGAAATTAAAAAAACACACCTTTCGACAGCATTTCATAATTCTTTGACCTTTCATTTTTTTACTAACGTTTACGTGTGTTAGGTGACTCTTCCTTAACAAGAAAAATTACCTGAAAATGCGCAAGAACTTCCGCTTTCTCTTCACTCTCGTAACCAGATATTAGGAGTCCCGTGGGTCTATGGTCCACTGACACATGAGCGAAACTCCTCCCCCTCCCTCTGTAGGCAGCAGTCTGGCCCCGGACAACCCTGACAACCTTCAATTTGGAATTGTAGAAATGGTTTCAATCATCAATTACCCAGATAAAAATTAAATTCCAAAATTGTTCAAATCTTTCGACTGCTCATCGTTTTCAAACCTTTGTTTCCCTTTTTCTTTTATTGTTGCAAATCGTTTAGAATTTGCGAAGATTTGCAAGTTTACAAAAATACAAGATGAAAAAGTTCATGAATTTGGGATATTGTTTTTTCTTGCTTTTATAGTTTTTCAGTTTCAGAAATTCGTTAAAACTGGTAGTCTTTGAAAGGTTAGGACTTTAAAAGTAGTCAAGGAGAACAAGATTAATAACTATAACTACCTTCATTCCTCTTCCAACAGCACTGGAAGTACTCAGTCCCAAAACTGCAGCCTGGGCTTTCAACTCATTAAGTCTTTTTTGGAGCTCCACGGAATCTTGGCCCTCTTGCTGGGCGGTCATGAGGTCCAGCTCAGCATCCAAAATCTCCTTCTGCGTCTGTTCGCGGGATTTCGGCTGATTTTTTGTGCCTAAACCACAGATAAAAAATAATTCGAAATTCATTACTTCAATTTAAGGGATATTCAAAATTATTTTTTTAATTCTCGAAAGGCGTTTAAAATTTCAAAAGTCGGTAAACTTATGAAATTTTGCGAATTTTTTTAAATTTAAAAATGTTTGGTTTTAAAAATTTCGAATATTCTAATTTTTCAGAGTCTCAAAAATGTTTGAGTTTTTTTAATCTTTTGGATTTCTGAAAGCTTTTGTAATAAATTTTTGTATAGTAACAAAATCAAATTGAAAATGTCAGTTAATAAAATATTGGATTTATTGAACTCGGCAAAATATAAATTTTAAAAATTTTCAAAAAATCTCTGAAATTGTTCACTGAAACACATGATGAAATGGAATCCCTCACCTGCAGTCTGTCCATTTGTCGCTAAATCTTTTCGTAATTGATCTATAGACTGTTGCAAAACTTTTATTGTTCCCATTATGGCCTCCTTTTGCTCCGGATTTTTTTCGGCTTTTTCGATCAGTGATCTTATCTCAATTAAATTCTTATCCAGGAGCTCCTGTTTGCGTTTGCGAATATCGGCATTTATTTTGATCCCCTCTTTGCGCTTCTCTTCTTGCTTCTTTTTTAGGGTCTCTTTGGCAGCTAGAATTTCCTGGGTCTTCTTTATTGCGAGAACTCGATCCTCGCGAGTCGGTGGTACTGCAACTGCTGGCTGAGTTCTTTGTGGAACCAGACTCTGGGAAACTTGTGGTTGGGGCTGGGGAAGTGCTGACACCTGATTGACAGACTAATCAATTGGTCAGAGGTTGATGCATGGTTTCATGAAGATATCCACAAAAATTGAAATAAGAATATCAAAAATGGCAAAACATAGGCAACTTATACTTTTGGGTTCAAAAAATTGTGTTATTTGTCAAATGTTTAAAAAAAAATTTAATTGTATGTGGTTGGGTCAATTCGTTTTACCTGGGGTGCTTCGTCAATAGATCGGCGAGTAGGGACGTATTCAGTGTCCTCAGCTTTAACTGGAAGGGTCGTTGCCCCTAGGCGCTCTTTCACAGAAGGACGACAACCTACTGAACACAATAAATTGAAATAAATTTCAATTTTTCTTATTCTCTTTGGAATGTTTGAAATGTCGAAATTTTTTAACCGTCAAAATTGTTTGACTTTTGAGAAATTCAGAAAAGAAAGAATAATTAGAGTGGTTGAGTTGACATGGGACTGACCCATACATAAAATTAAGATCTTCTGAAACTTCGTGAATAGCTACCTGGGGGTACATTTTCGATGGCACCGCTTGCAGAATTATTGGTAACATTGTGCCAGAACACCTTGATAAAACGATTATTCAACACAGCCTCGGTGCTCCTGTAAGCGGCTTTGGCTTCAGTGGGCAATTGAAAAGTGACCAGAGCAGCCTCTGCATCGCCCCCAAAGTTCACTTGAATATTTACAATTTTTCCGAATTTCGAGAAGTGATTATTGAGCTGAGTGATGTTGTTGAGGACACGTGGTACTTTTTTCAGCTCTAGAGAACAATTTGCAGGATTGTGGATGGCTCGTTGCTTGGGTCCAAGTCGATTGAAGTCAAAAGTTTGCTTTCGCTTCAGCGGATTTGACTGGGGATGCATGATCTCCGGAGGATTTGCATGGGGGATCACAGGGACACTTATGAGCTCACGCTGACCTCTACCATAAATACCTGGGGCTGATGGCGGGTGCCTACCCCATGGCAAACGCGGTTCCATACTTGGTGCGTCAGGATTGTACTCTGCAAAAGAACCTGAATACACATCTCATTTGAAATTAAATCATTCGTTTGCATGTTTGCAAATTTCAATTTTTCTTATAAATGTCTAGTTCGAAACATTTTCATATTTCAAATTATTCTCAGAATTGTAGATACAAAGCTGAAAAATCTTTGGAAGAAATTTATAAGTTCTAAGGGTTGTTAAAATCGAATATTCGAATATTCAAAATATGGAACAATGCATTCGAAATTTATTTACGAATCTGGATCACTCTAAAAATTTGAAACATACACACAGACAGTTTTTTCAAAAACTTTTGAAGATTAGAAGGTTTAGCATTACTGATTGTCAATATAAAAAAATTCAAGTTCCAATTATTTAGAAAGATCTAGGAAAGATCTCCCTAAAGAATCGGCAAATTCAGTAACTGGCAAATTTTTCTTCATTAATAAATTAAAGGATATAATGAAAATAAATTTTTTTGTGGATGTTGTTCTTCTCGTAAATATTTTTCATGTGTTATTTTGGTTGCATGTTCCTTTGGCAAGTTGCCCATAAATTACCCATGTTTGAGTGATGTTGATTCCTGAGATGAGGTGGTGGTAGGCTGGCTAGGGGCAGATGTGGTGGTGGTGCATTGCCATTGGCTCCAGGTGGTGGCTCCTGCGCAGCAGCAACAGGAACAGTTCCAGGGGCTTGAGCTCCATGTGGTCCAAAGGTCAGCACTCTGCTGAGAGCAACATCCTCGAGAACAACTGGATCAGTTCCATGATCATAAGGGCACAAATCTCCCCTCATACAGTATCCCTTTTCATCAAAATCCCGACAACGTCGTTTGGGCTGGAACCCTGGTCCCTGATTGTTCGGTGGATTGGACACCACAGCAACGACACTCTGGATCGACTGGCTCGTCGTCGATAATCTCATATCGATATCCCCATGATTACTGTCTTGCGTGGGTGTACCACCTGGACTTGCATCCAAACGCTCCAGTCGCGCAGTATCTGCAGGCCTGTCCGATCTCTCGGTTTTCTTAACCTCGAGCGACCGAGATCGCGACCTGGATCGCAGTGGACTAGGAGATCGATTCCTAAATCTTGCTCGGTGGTCCCTGATTTCAGGGTTATCTCGAGTCCTGGAACGTAGGGGAGATAGACTTCTGCTCCTACTACGTCTGAAAGGAAAAGACAAACACGCATATCCGCAATTAATACTAGAGTATTTTTTAATAAGGTCTCAAGGTTCCATATCACTCATTGCAAAATTGTAAAGCATGATTCCAGCTAATAAATGATGGAATAAGATGATTAAATCATACCATACATAATCTTGGTTGCATGATTTCTTCATGAAAATTTTTGTAGTTAGTTTCGGTAGTTAATTATTCAAAATGTTTCCAACAATCACCCAAACAAAAATTACCTTCTGTCATGACGTCTCACATTCGACGGAGGTGACTTGTTTCTCCAGGGTCGACTCCTATCTCTTTCCCTATCTCTTCTAATGTGCTCTCGACTCCTGGACCTACGTCGATCCCTCTCCCAGGATCTTGACCTGGACCTAGTTCTGGACCTCATCCTCCCACGACTACGGGGCCTTTTATCCTTTTCCTTCTCATCTTTCTCGGAATCTGATTTTTTGGGCTCCCTTTTCACCACTCCCACGACTGCGGATCCATTCACCTGAGGGGGAGGACTCGAGGGCTCTGGTGGGTTCTAAAAAACAATCCAATAATTAAGTACGTTCATCCTACGAATTATTCTATGCAAACACAAAACTGGAAACATGTCTCTTGAAGGAAATCCCTTTTCGAAAAAAACTTTCCTAAAATTTTCCAATAATCATAAAAAAATCCTGGAAGTATTTCAGGTATTGACTAGGATTAACAAGAAGAAACATAAAATATTAGTAGAAAACGTTGAAAGTTAGGGAAATTTCCAAAATGTTTGAGAGCAAATTAAGTACGATTTGTAAATTTTTCACCCTTCCAATATTGTTGAAAACAAGGTTGGAATTTTTTTTATTTTGTCTTAGGAAACATAAATCATAAAATAGTCATAATTTTTTCAGTTACCTGATTCTGGGGAATTGCAGCTTCCAAGGGCTCTTCCTGGACCACTGGAGCTGGGGGATTAGCTCCAGGTGGTGTTTTACTTCCTGGTGCATCATTTTTAGGAGGTGGCAAAATATAAGTTTGAGTCTCCAGCGTTTTGAAGAGCAATTCTACAAAATTTTTGGTCTCTGAAATGTGAAAATCCATGTCAGCTCTAATTGTCACACTTTGTTAAAAATAACTCACGATTTAGAGGAGATAGGGGAACTTCCGTCAATGTTTTTTTATAGGCCATAAACTTTTCTACAAAAAAACATTTCATGGAAATTTCAATATCTAATGTAGATCGGATGGGAGAATTTTTATGAAAACAATTTTTATAGGTTTCAAAATTTTCTACAATTTTTTTTTAGATTTTTACATATTCTCGAAATAGAAAAATGAAAGATGGAAATGAATATCTTACCATCTTGAAGGAACACATCCAGCTGCTGGACCATGCACCCACAAAGTTCTTCTAAGGTTTTATCTTTTCTCACGAGTGCATAAACATATTTGGCTAGGGCTGCTGGATCTGCATCACACCTAAAACGAATAGAAAAAAATCGATCAATGAACGGATATCGATATTTTCCTAAATGCTCCAATTTTCTTCAAAATTTTTCGTCAATGTTCTTCAAAATCTCACTTCATATAATCGATGTGTATGCACTTCTGGAAATGTAAAACTCTGAAAGATTTTCGGAATTTTGCTATTGTTTCTTGGAAGACTTCTAGAAATTATTTGAAAGTTAGGGATCTGGAGTCTGGAAATTCAGGGGATGAAATTGAAATGTAGAAAATTATTCAGGGAAATCGTATACATTCTGGAAACCACCAACAACCTATAACCTCGAAAGTTCCCAACATGACTCTGAAATCTCAATTTATGAGAATTTTTGAGAATTATAAATGATTGAAAAACTGGATACAATTCTATAAAACTTGAGAAAGCTTCAGAAAATTTCAGGAATTAAAAAGAAAACTTGACATTGACATTCATGGAGCAACGGAGTGTTCGTTTGTAGACCGATATGAAGTATTCCAAGGAAATTAAGGAATTCTGATCTATAAAAGTGAGAAGTAACAAATAACGATCTGAATATTTTGAAAAAAAAAATGGACATACTTTTAGTTTCTCCGGGAGCAATAACACTCATACACACTCCGATAATACCTAGATAACAATCCCCGTGCAATTCCCGTGCCCCAAAAATCCCTTAAATTTGGTAATAAAAACCCGGAAATGAAAAACACCTTAAACGCAAAATATACCGAACATGTTAAAATGTTATTGACTAAACATATGCGTTTACCCCATTAGTAATTGCACTAAAAAAGGAGTATCGTCTATTGCCCACGAAACTATATCAACTTCGAATATTTTGGATAAATAATTCCAAAGACATTTGATTATCAGTACTCCATGCTATGAATTGTTTTTGCAGTTGTCCTAAATTAAAAAATCAACTACATTAGAAAATCCTTTTAAAAAAAAGCCAATTTTAGCGATAAATTGCGCTCTCATATTTCCATAAACTGAACGAAAATCTGATCAAAATAGGATTGAACGCCGAAATACTTATTCTTGTTTATTTCCTCACTAAGTGATACATGTTTTTTGCTAAGCTAGATCGATGGAAATAGAGGCTTAAGCTTTTCACTCGGATAGTACAAATATGAAAATTATCAGATAATTCAATTCGATATTTTCGAGGTTTTCCGTATGCTCCGTATGCTCCATGATGCCCCCATGATTTTCCATAATTTTCATTTCCGCGGTTACCCTCACACCCATACACACCACCATAATACTTGAAAATTCCCGTGCAATTACAATGAGTTAATAATCACTCAAATTTTGGAGGTAAAAAGCGGGGAAATAACAAAAATGTTGAGCGCAAAATATACCACACATGTATGGCCTACTTACAGTGGTTCCAAAACAGCCGTTAACCAAACTTTGAACTGATCTGGATTATCTATTATCATTGTACAATTCTGGAGGTTATTATTAACATATGATGAAGTTTATTCAACGTCACGATCGTCACGTTTTATGGGCGGGAGTCTTGATACTTTTCTACATGGACTGTGTAAAGATAGTCGCCATTCTGAAAATTCCCTGCTGAGTTTATCATGAGATGGAGCGATGGAGGGGGCAGCTGGAGGGGGGAGGGGGTTTCTAGAAAGTACCGGAATGGCAGCACAAGACTGAGGTTGGTAACGTAGAATTTACGAAATATGGAGGCTAGAATTTTTCGAATTAAAACTCGTTGACGATGCTTCTTCTTTCAGTTGGGTTTTTTGAAATTATTTCGTAATTCTCAAAGTTTGTGTAATTCCAACGTTAGCACCTTTCCAAATTTCGCAAGCTTGGTAAATTATCACGTTTAGTGTACACATGTTTTTTTTCATTTTTTTGTTACGTTTTTGAGGGTTTCAAAAATAATTGCCTTTGAGAGTATTTTTCGAAAATGATTACAAATTTGAGATTTTTGAAGTGCTTAAAGTTTGGGGAATTGTTAAGTTTTTCCTAACCTCTGAAATTTCATAGCTTTAACTTTAGGGTTTAACAATGTATTGTAGGAAATTTTTGACTTTTGTGTGACATTTTAAGGCTACGGCAATCTCATTTGGGCACATTCTTCCAAACGAATTGCGTCCACGGAACACTTCTGTGCTTGTGCTGCGCGCATCCGCAGAGATATGCATCCGAAAGATGAAATCTCTTGTGTCAATAGATATATCTATATTCTATAGAACCGCTCCTGGTGTATGGAGTCAACAGTTCGATTGCCATGAGCAAAATTATGCAAACGGTTAAAGGTACGTAAAATCATGAGCAAATTTGTATATGGGAATATCATGATGCATTGCTGAGGTGATATAAGTCTTGCATCTACTTTCTATATATAACTTGGAAGGCGTGGATAAAAAATGACTGAACCAATTATTTGAACTTGATCGTCCGATAGAAACGTGATTAATTGGAGATCGAGTCATTTTACAATGAATAATCATTGCCCTTGAGGGGTGGGATATTTCATCCTGCTCCACATTCAGTTTTAAGGTGAATTTCATATAGCTTGTATTGGGTCATCTTAACCCGCCGAAACGAGAACGCGTCACATACCTGCGCGCGCACCGGCGTCATCTGCGCCGCATCTATCCGTGATTCCATAACTAGAAGTTAGATACTAGAATAATTTGAACGATTACTTTCGATACTAATCCTTCGATCTCTTACCGTTATCACGGTGGAGTGTATCAAATCATTCAGGGTCCCGTTGAAAATGTTCATCAATGTTGAAGCCGGAAGTCAATTTTATAAAAAGTTGGCTGGATCTCCCTATAAGGTCTCAATAACTTTGGCGAACATAGACAAAGATAATTTTGCATTCGTCGCTTCAAAATCGATGGGAATTTCAGCATATACTAGGGGTCCAATTGAAAAAGTCCATCAACTTGGGTACAAAGAAAAATTTCATACAATTTGAGTTGGCGTCCCCATAGTATTAACTTGACGGGAATCGAATTTTTTTTCTGTAATGGTGGGGCCAGGTGTATTGAATATTAAGATATTGGGGATGTGATGACGAAGTATCAACCAATATTCGACCTCGTCACAATCAAAAGATCACAATCAATTTCATAAACAGTTCGCTTCACACCTCCACATAAGGTCCTGATAGTAAGTTTGGGCGAAACGAAAAAGAATTCACATCATTCCCTTTATACATTACAAAAAATTTCATGTACAAGAAAAACTTATTGTTTATTGATTAGTAAATTTTCGTTACATTATTCTTACCACCAGTTAATCACCAAGATTTCGATTCGTACCTGAAAAATACTTCAATCAATTTTCCAATTTAATTTGTACGTTATCACTGGCATAATCTTGAACACTTTGGGCCGAATTTGGACCCTGAAGCCGACGTCAAGGTGCGATCCAACACGCCAGGAGACTCCCAAGAAGAAGTTGCGCAACTAGGAGAGAATTGATAGTTTGTTAGAGTTTAGCTGTACGCTAGAAAAAGTAACGAAATTGGAAAGAAATCAGGATCATTCACAAAGCAAAAATATCACTTGAATTTTTTTAATATCCAGAGTTTCAAACAGCAATGAAAAAACAATTGGAAAATTTCATTTCGATTTTTCTTGATCTCACAATTGAAAAAGAATATTTTTAAGAAATCTTTAAAATTACAGAAAATGGTGAAAAAAATTACCGGGTAGAATAGCTAAAGGGAGATTGACTGCGGAGCCGTGGGCGGAGCCGTGGTAGGCCCCCCTGAGGATCCAGCCACCGAGACCCACGGACTTGTGCATAATCGTGAATAATGAAGCAATTAGAGCACTCTTTGTGAGCCATCTGGAGCACAATGTCCAGCATATTGCAGTGATCAGCATTTGGCCGAGGCAAGCTAATGCATCCAAAAAATTGTAATTTTTTAATCCAAATTGAACGGAAAAATATGAAACATATCAAAGTTCCTAATATTAGATATTAAAATTTTTCCAGTGATTAAATATGAAATTTGAACTTTTTTTTATCGCCCGCAATCTTTTCGAAGGTCTCATAATTAGTTGGACATTTGTAGATTCATAAAGTAAATGTAGTACGTATATTTGTAAATAAGTATGCTCGTTTCATTGACCATGAAATAGTAAAGATGAATTAAATATCTGCAAGTGGAGAATTATTTCCCTTGACTGACTGCAGCTATGTTGATCATTTCCTACCGGATTTCCATTTTATCAATCGTAGATCATCGGATCGTGGACAGATAAAGTAGATTAAAATTTACTACTTGACTTTCATTCGCCAAAGTCGAACGCTACATTGTCGTCTGTAAATAAGTAGCACTCATGTCAGATTAAAACCAGAATTAGAGCAGAATGCCAACTAGTCCATACGCTAGCTACCATTTAGCGTACATTTTTAGAAATATTGGTCGACTTGATGGTTTTTTATGTTTTTTGATGCGTAGTTTCCGAATTTCATGGTCGTTTTGCCGAGAACCGATGCAAACAAAAGTTATTAACAATTTAATTGTTTAAAGGCTCATATTACCTAAAGTATTGGCATTAGAGAAAAAAGTTTCAAACAAAAGTTTCTTATTTCACGAAAATTAATATTTTTTATTTTATAACATTTCCTTGTAAGTGTGACAGGTAACAAGTTAATCTCAGGTGAGCGGTGCGAGAGCAGTTTCGCGAGGTCCCGGCGCGCTCTCATGCGTCTATCTGTTTTCTCGATAAAGATGGAGAAAAACTATTGAAATAAAAAATCTTCCTTATTAATTTTTAGATATTATTGGAATAATAAATTTTTTCCCTGTCGCTAGCCGTTAATGAGATATTAACGCAGTTGTGTCTCACGGGGGGACAAATTACCGGAAATGCTATTGTTTATAAGAGTTTCGAGCCTAAATTTACCTAGATACGCAAAAATATTTCCCATCAAATTTGTTCCTCCAAAAATGTCCAAGAAAAAGACAATGGGTTTATTTCTGCAAAATAAGAATTTTGTCTTCTACGAGTTTGTTTATACGACTTTTAGTGTTCATCCCGCTGGTGTTTAAGGATTGAAATAATAAAACCATTATTCTATTCAATTCGCATGTAAATTGTGATTCCACGCCCCAAGAACATCGAAACATACCTGTTTCTATTTTTTTTTATTAAAAATTTCATTGCGAAAATTGCCCTACCATTCAAACTATGGGAGATAGACAAAAGAACCTCAACTTATTAATTGCTTATAATTTAATGGAGAATAATTTTAGTCTTTTGTCAATATCACGGATTTTCCCTGGGTTCCAAGATATTAGCAATAAACTAGTTAGGCGGAGCGACACTTCGCTCCGTAGAGCCATCGTGACGGCGTAGATCGCGCGCGCGAGTACAATTAACTGCCTATATCTTTTTCTAGAATAGAAATACAAAGAAATTAGATGAAATTGAATCTATCTAGGTAAATTTAGGCTCAAAACTCTTATAAACAATAGCATTTCCGGTAATTTGTCCCCCCGTGAGACACAACTGCGTTAATATCTCATTAACGGCTAGCGACAGGGAAAAAATTTATTATTCCAATAATATCTAAAAATTAATAAGGAAGATTTTTTATTTCAATAGTTTTTCTCCATCTTTATCGAGGAAACAGATAGACGCATGAGAGCGCGGCGGGGCCTCGCGAAACTGCTCTCGCACCGCTCACCTGAGATTAACTTTTTACCTGTCACACTTACAAGGAAATGTTATAAGATAAAAAATATTAATTTTCGTGAAATAAGAAACTTTTGTTTGAAACTTTTTTTTCTAACGCCAATACTTTAGGTAATATGAACCTTTAAACATTTAAATTGTTAATAACTTTTGTTTGCATCGGTTCTCGGCAAAACGACCATGAAATTCGGAATCTACGCATCAAAAAACCTAAAAAAACATTACGTCGACCAATATTTCTGAAAATGTACGCTAAATGGTAGCTAGCGTATGGACTAAACGTCCGGTCCAGTATTAAGGTAAAAATATTTTCATATTCGCTCCGAAAATGTGTGAAAAACTATGATACCAACTGTCGATTTCATCATCTAGAGGTAAAAAAGATCTCTATTTCGGCACGTGTAGATAACTTGACTTAGTCAATAAAGTAGAGCTCCATTTTTTCCAATTGTAGAAGATAAATGTCACTACAAATGTAGGCTTTTTTTCACCACAAGATGAACCGTTTGGGGCCCAATCTTGAGATAAAATATCTTTTCAATTTTTTTCTCAATTGTACAGGAAAGAAAGATTTGGAACAATTAATTACCAATCAGGACACATAGAAGAATGTCAATTGCCTGTAGGGCCGAAGAATCAGCTGTAACTGCCTCGGAGAACCAGTGATAAGCACTCACTAGAAGTAAAATTTGGGGAAACCAACTAGTTTGGAACTTCTCTGGTATATTAAATGCCATTTGGAATGTTAATCCTACGGCAAAAGGTACTAAAGTACTGCAGGCAATTTCCTGGAGATTGACTCCAACCAGGAGTGACGTGGAGGCACCTAACTGTAAGAAAAATTATAAACAAATCAAATTTCTTAATGCTGTTTTGATATGCGACAACAGAATTTTTGTCAAATGATTTTTCCCCAATTTTTCATTTTTTTTTATTTCAACCAATTTGTTAAAGTTTGTATAGAAATTTATAGAAAAACTAAACAATTTAAAAATTCACATACTTGAAAAAGTAGGATTCCTGTGAAATTCTGTTTCTGAAAAGTACTCGTTATTAACTTCCTGATTTTTCGGGAAGTTATTGTAATGCCCCCACAATCCAAATTTGTTATTTCATTATCTAACTAGGGTTGTAAGTATCCCAAAATGATCCCCGTCAAATTTTGAGTTGGCGTCTGTGTGTATGTGTGAGTGAGTTAGTGAGTGGGTGTGTGTGTGTGTGTACAAACTTTTGCGCAACGATTTCTCATGAACGAATGAAGTTATCAATGTCGCGTTCGAAGTGTTTACATATAACTTAGAACTGATTACATTTTGGATGCAATTGATGCAGTATATATATTATTATTAACAATTTTAATTGTTTACAAAGTTCTATTGCATAAACTATTAGAATTAGCGAAAATTTATATAAGAAAAGTTGTTCCCCATATAAAAATACGTATTTTATGCATAATGACTTTTTTCGATAATTTGCATAATTAAGGAGGTATGACCGTCTCAACAAATTATGTAGGTAATAAGCGCTGTCATGACAGTCCCAATCGAAGCGTTTCCGTGCAAAATCGAACGTATGTATATCTGGCCGCACCAAGTAGCAGAATGCAATTTTCAATGTTGCATAATTTAAAGCTCATTTAGAGCTAATTTAATATGCTGAAAGAAAAATTCCTGCTGACGGGGTTTTGGAAGACAAATGAGTTAAGGCTAGCTTCCATGTAAGCTAAGAGAACAATGACTAAAAAATGGTCAGATTTACTTGTTCTCCTGCTGAGGTTTTAAAGCTAATTTAGAGCTAATCCAAAATGTTGAAAAACAGTTTCCTGCTAATGGGGTTTTGGAAGAAAAATGAGTTAAAGCTAGCTTCCATGTAAGTTATGCTTCCGTGGAAGTTATGAAAGTAGGAAAACTTTTAAAAGCATATAAAATTAGCTCCGAATTAGTTTGAAAAAATAAGTAGAAGACAAAAAAGTTCTGTTAATTTTTTATTCATTATTTTGCTTGCTTACATGGGAGCTGGCCTCAACTCATTTTTCGTCCAAAACCCCGTCAGCAGGAAATTTGTTTTCAGCATATTAAATTAGCTCTAAATTAGCTTTAAAACCTGAGCGGGAGAAAAAAAAATTCTGCTCATTTTTTAGCCATTGTTCTGCTAGCTTACATGGAGGCTAGCCTCAACTCATTTTTCTTCCAAAACCCTGTCAGCAGAAAATTTTTTTTCAGCATATTAAATTAGCTCTAAATGAGCTTTAAATTATGCAACATTGAAAATTGCATTCTGCTAATTGGTGCGGCCAGGTATACATACGTCAAAATCGAGCGACTTACACTTTAGATAGAATTCGTGCAGTATATGCAATGTTATTAACAATTGCAATTGTTTATACTCTTCCACTGGGTCAACTTTAAAAGTTATCGGTAAACTTATCTAGAGAAAATTATTCAGTATATGAAAATACACATTTTATGAGGAATTACGTTTCGATAATTTACACCGTTCAGCAGATCCGACTTCGAAAAAAACGCCGACGCGGGGACGGAAACCATGAATCTCTTTACTACCCTAACGCTCTCACCCCTGAGCTATCCAATATTTTTTAAAATTATATATACATATGCTCAATCAGGCACACACATACATCTGAGCATAAATGCTGGTTTTTGAATTATGCCAAAAAAAAGCAATCCGTTTACTAGTTAGCAAACCTCCGAACGAAGGATGGATTATTTGGACGAAATTATTGCCACCCTTTTTTTCTTATTAACAATTGAATTGTTTACAACACTCTATTTCAAGAACGGCAAGCGATACGGCAAAAAGTATCAAGCAGAATTTACTCGGTAAATAGAAATACATATTTAATTTTTTATCACTTTTTTCTATATTTGTCATAATGAAGGAGGTATGACGGTTTTACCCCTCGAACGTTCGCACCCCTGTTGGCGTCTCACTTCGACTCCAATAACGCGCATAATTCTGGTTGATAAATGGGATTCAAACAGTTAATTGACGTATCGGAAAATCTACAAATTGTAAACAGAAATTACAAATCGAGAAGTTTTGTCTGTTTTTCCAACGGGAACGCACACATTTTTATCCCACTAGTTTTCTAATGTACAAATACTAGAAACAATATGTTCATTACCATCAAATATAGCAGAACAGGGGAGACCAGTATCCCCATAAAATGTGAAACAAGAGTAGTCATAACACAAGTAGACATATCTCCATCTGCTAGTCTCGTCAGTACCAGGCTAACGCTCAGCGGCGGTGGCATACAATAAAAAACCTAAAAAAAAAATATTTACATCAAGTATGTCAAGTATTGTCAAGAGAATAAAAAACAATTTTACCGACTGCAGATAATTTAGCTGTTAGTCGAGAAAGTAGATTTCCGATTTACCGATAGATCTGACCAAGAAACTATTCTACCGCATCTAAACCAGTTGACTATGAATTGATCAAGAAACTTCGATTCTTAACCCTCGAGTCGCACCTCTCCACCGAACGTATTCCGTCGCATGTTGAGCGCAGCGCAGTCCGTATGTTCTTGAACGCAACGTTGCCAGAGCGCTTCGCATTACCCAATTCAAGACTCGCAAAATTCAAATACACGCAAAGTTGAATGACTTGAAACTCCTCATATATATAACTAATAATTGAAAGGATGATCAAATGAAAGAACTATATTTTATTTCCAATTCCATGAATTCCGTAAATTCCAAACAAAAAAACCTAAGGAGACGTGGCAACGTCGCATGGCAAAGTTTTCTAACGTAACTGAGCGCAGCATGAGTGCAGCGCAATTTCCGCTGGACCTAACTCCATTAAAAAATTAATGAAAAAACATCCCGTGATTGTGAAAATATGAAACTGAGTTCTATTTGCGAAGAGAAAAGTGATTTAAGGTTCTCCTGAATTGCCATCTTGTACTTCGAAATATTTTAGCGTTTATCACGAATATAATAAAATTAACTGCGCTCTCAGAAGGCTTACTATTCAGTCTACCGTGGATAGAACAGCCTATTATCGACAACTAATTTACCGATTCTAAATAAAATCGAGTTCCACTTCATTAACCATAGATCAAATCGAGTACCCTCTTATCGATTATGGATAAAACAGAATGCTATTTTATCAATAATCGATGGATACAGTAATTTTTATACAATCATACATTAAAAATTTATAGGATAAGATTTTGATTTACTTCCATGCCCTTCAACAACCAGGTGTTGACATTTGCGAAGACCAGAAGACAACTTGCTACTCGAGCCAGTAAAGGCATCAGGATGTACATGAAGGCCACCACGAAACATAGGAGATAACCGTCTTTAACGGCTGAAAATAGTGATTTTGGAGTGCAGATGAGGCCAGCCTCCAGGTACGTTAGAGGCACTGCTATGTACCAGACTATAATATGTCCATTCATATATTCTGCAAATATTGTTTCATATATTGTTCATTCAAGAAAGTACATATATATATATATATATATATATATACATATATGTACACTATAGTGAAGATTTATCCTGAGATGGCTAAAGTGTAGTTTCTTCAAGAGCTTTGACAATTTTAACGATTTGGGAAAATTCTCGGTTTTGAAATTATTAACCCATCATTGGCCGCGCTATAAGCACGACGCCGGTTCTCATCATTTTTCAGGTTTTGTTGTTAGCTAGCTCAACGAACAAGATCGGAAAAATTTGAATTTGTTAGTTAAGGCGTTCGGAACGTTAGGATAGTTTTCTCAACCACTCATATTTACAAAGATGAGTCAAGGATATTCCACCTATATTGGCGAAGATGTAAGAACTGCTTGAAATTTTGACATAATGTTTTTTGAAGTGGTAACAGATGCCTGTATGAAATTTGAGATTGATTCACAACAGCGTTTTGTAGTTATTAATGATCAAAGTTCTTAATTAACACGGTCTCTTATGGGAAAAATAAACATTTCTGTAAATACAGTGCAAAATATAAAAATTTGTTGAAATTTTGAAGATTTACTATTGAAGCAGATATAAAACGATGGTAAAAATTTCATGACGATGGACTAAAATTTTTTTTCATTAATTTGTTTAAACAATATAATATTGATTCGCAAAATCAAATACAATATAATAATTTTCTATGGATATCTCTTCAACTAATTAACGCATTGAAATATTAATTGAAAATTATTGGCGATAAATATAATGAATTATAGAAAGGGTAATAAACTTCTGTTTTGACTATACGTGTTGAATATCCTTAATGCATTTGGACTGTCTGGAAAGTTCAGCGGTTTCGAGTCATCATGAAATTTCTAAATGAATTTTACGAGCTTAGCAATTATTAAAAAATGGAAAATTTGTAAAGGATTGCAAAAATCTGACGACAGTCTTGCGAAAATTCGATGAGAGTGAAAACTTGATCCTTAAAATTAATCCATTCTCTAACTGTCCTAAAACATTTTTTTTCTGCTTAAAATGAGGAAATAATTTTTTTACCATTTCCACTCCCTATATTCGGTTGAATAGCTGCAAGTAGCATACAGAGGAGCATAAGCACGAAATATCCATAACGATTCCATATTTCTCGTCCGTTTTTCTGTTTGAATCGCTTGGGATTTTCCAGGGACATCCTTCAGGGATGTCAATATCTCAATCTCCCTGTTCAGTTCACCTTAAATTCAACGAAGTATTATTTCTTTCCTTGCCTGTATCTGAAGACTTGGTCAATTTCTGAAATTCCCTAGAATTTCATAATTTGTTTTTTAACTCTGTAGACCTTCCTGAAGTTCCATAAAAGTGCTTCATTCAAACCTTTTCTATGATTTTCTAAAATTTTGTGGATTTTCCTCAAATTTACTACATTTAAAAAAAATTTTTCACCGTATTCTATCATTTTGAAAAAATATTGTTCATTCAGAGGATGTCTATGTCCTGTGGGCATTGAAGTCCAGAGGATGTTTCGGGGACATACAGAGGACGTCCACTTCCGCTACTGTAGCACTATATTTTCATACAAATGATAATTGTGGCGTGGAATCTATATTGGTCATATACCAATGTTCTTAAACTTCTAAAACCCCCTATAAATATTTTGGTTAACAGCGCATCCAATTTATGAATAGTCATTGTCAGCTGGATGTAAACGATGAGAATTCTGCTTGTCAAAGGTTGCCTCTATCAAATTGCCAGGTGCTCCAATCAACGTGCTCCAAAGTGTTGTTGTTTTTTTTTGTTTGAAAAAAATCAATAGAGTAACAAGCAGCAGATCCATGCAAACGAGTGTTTGACTATGAATTCGTAAGAAGAAATTGCATAATATACTTGTACAATTTCCTGGATACAGGAGAAATGGGCAGACCTAGAAAAATTAGAAGATCTTTGTTCTAAAAAGAAAATATTTGACACATGTCCAAAAGCGAACTAGAAAATATTTTAGTAAAAAAACTCTCACTTTTTTCATGAAACTGACTGGTACCTTGAAAAATCATCTTAAAATATCGAACAGTTCTTTCTATGAAAAAAGCAGTTGCAAATGATGCAAAAAAAAATCAGACAATTTGATAGTAACAAAACAATTGTGATGAAAGCTAATTTTTTTTTTATAATAATCAGCAAATTACAATTTTTTTTGAAAGTTTTCAAAAGTTTCAAACTTTTTTAAATTTTCAAAATTTTCAACATTTCTGAAATTTTGAAAAAAATTTCAGAATTTTTGAAATTTGCAAAATTTCCAAAATTTGGAAGATTCTCAAAATTTTCAATACGATATAATTTTTTTCAAAACTGACAAATTCTCTAACAATTGAAAGAGGTAAAAAAAAATCAATGTCAATATAATTAAAAAGTCGTAATGTGTTGAAGTCTCTTAAAAAAACGCCTGTACACATTTTATGTTAAATCCTTGAGTTACCAAGATAAAAACTGCAAATGCATTTTGAGCAGTGAAACAGTGCCAGTTTCCCTATTTCTATTAATGAAATTAACTAGCAAGTGGCAAAGGTGAATAAATAAAAAAATTCTGCATATAGCAAGTATGAAGAATTTATTATTCGCAATACAGAAAGAATTCAATAATAATTGAGTAATGAACGAATAATGATAAAAGTCTATAGTACCATAATTATTCTAATTATTCTAATTATGCTATATAAAATAGTAGAAATAGTTTCTAAAGCCAGGCAGAGTAATTGACGGTGGAAAAACCTGTTAGCCTTCTCTAAAAATCCATAATTTTGTCCAAAACTTTTCGATTATTTCCCCATCTTCGGGATTCGCCACTTTTTCCGCTAAATTGCACAATTGAAATCGAAACTGACAATTCAAAGGGTTGAAAATTGTAATGAGTTTAACAACTCCAAGAATTTCGTGGACACAAATGGAAATAATGGGGAAAGAAGGAAATGGACTGTTTCATCCCCCACCCCATCCTCACCGCCAGGGTTGCCAGATTCCTAGCGGCCAATCATGGTACTACTCGGAGAAAAAAATGGTATTTGACCAAAGAAAATGGTACAAACCAATAATCATAATTATAAATAACAATAGTAACAGTGAGTTAAGAGTATGACCCATTCGAATTAGATAAAAAGCTTTCCGATTCGCAATTTCCCCAGGAAATAAAGCCCATTTTGGATATTTTCTCAAGTTATCAATGAAGGAAATGTAAATAAAAAAAAAAATTCTCGAGTAAATATTAACAGAAAAACATCCTGCAAAGTAATGCTTACTACTGTAAGGAACTGTATTACTGAGGAAAAATAGATATTAGTTATTTTTAAAATGACTAATTTGAGAAGAAATTTCAAAATTTTCCCTATTTAGAAATCGTATTAGGGATTGCACAGAGCTGAATATACACACGCAGACACAGCCATAGTTAGAGATTCAGTTCCGAATTTCTAAATATGATGAAAATGATGAAAATGCCTTGAATATCTTGGAAACATTGATTTTTTTATTTTTTTAGGATATAGCATTATTTCCCCTACCAGGAAGTTGAAAATAGACCCATATATTAGTTTCCAAAAGAGGCTTAAGAGCTCTCAATTTTATTTCATTCCGTTTTTTGTTTAATGTAAACATTTGCTTTGGTATATTTTTATGTACGAATAAAGACTAAACAAAAAGAATCCCGTAAGCATCATCCTCATATTCCTCGTTGACGTCATCTTCAGTGGGGTGTCCAGAATCCACCTTCGCTATCAAGGCAGAGAGTAGAGAAAAACGTGTTTATAATTCTGAAACGCAAACATTTAGCAAAATCGGGAAATCATGGTACTTTTGGCGTACCACGACGAAAGATGGTACATGGTGCCAAGTGCGATTTCATGGTACAAATACCATGATCATCTTGGTACGTCTGGCAACCGTGTCTATAAGAGGGAATCGAAAAACACATATGCGTCCGTACAAAGTTTTCGAGTTATTTCAACTTTTATGTTTTTCACTTAAAATTTTTGTTCGCGCATCTCCTCCTACAGTTGTTGTCATAGAGACTTGAAGCTTTACACAAATGTTTCATTTGGTATCTATATGTGCAAGTGGTTGGGATTTTTGAAAATTTTCATTATTTTCTGAGATATTCAATTTTTAATAGAAATTCATTTTATTCAATATCTCAAAAACTAATGAACGGATTTTGAATTTTTTTTTTCAAAACATTCAGCTCAATAGTGTCTATGGAATGTAATTGGGAACTATATTCCGGTACCCAAAAAGATTCGAGTTACTTCAAAATACTGAAACAATGTTATCTTCACAATTACGTATTATGTAAATTATGTATCGATGATCATTTCAGAAATATATCAATGAACATGGAGATATAAAATGATGACACTTACGGTAAATACATAGTTACTGCATTTCAGCTTACCTGTATGAAATCACCTATGTTTAACAAAGATCAACGCTCAATATTGTGAAGTTGAGTACTGAATGGAAAATGACAATTGAAAAAATAGGACTTCAATTGTAATGAGAAACCTTTCTCAAATTAGTTGTATAGTTCCTTATACCTATCGGGAAGGCATAATATTGATTCAATATAAATCAAAGAGCGTCGAACTTATTGCATATAGTGTTAAAATAAACCGTTCCCAGATTCTTCTTCCTCACGAAGATGTTTTTAATGGCGGTTCCAGACACTGGGTCAATAAGAATGCAATGCATAACTTGTTCCATTCAGTAATATTCAGTGTTTTATAATAAAGAGAAATATGAAATGTTTCTCATAAATCAGCTATGACGAAGCCGGTACCATTTGGAAGCATACCACCAATGAAATTGGTGGAAATAAAAAGGCAACGTTGGACGAAATAAAAATAGCCGTTATGCATTCGAATGTGGGCATTCGATGACCCTCTGCTTGTTTCAAAATTCTTCTGAATTCTTACAAAAATTTTCCAATTTTGTTGTCAACTTTTCTGTAAATTTGCTGTAAATCTTCGCTAATTTTTCCAAATTTTTCTAAAATGAGTCAGTTTTTTTCTAAGAATATTTTTCTAACTTTTCCAAACATTTCCAACATTTGTCGAAATTTATTGAAAGTTTTCAAATTTTTTCCACATTTTTCCAAATTTTGTCAGATTGGCGAGAAATTGTTTCAAAAATTCTCTAATTTGTTTAAAGAAATTCTAATTTTTTTCAAAAAATTTTGAAGCAGACATAATTAGCAGGGAAATAACGAGATTTACATAATGAAACTTTCTCGAATCATTTATTGGGCACATTTGGGAATGTGATTTTATCATTTAGGAACCAATGGTTTTGTTTAAATTAATTAATTATTATTAGGTGTATATATAGCAGGCGATACCAGTAATTAATATTCAAATCGGCATGAATGGATGCAAAATCATTTGGGAATTTCAATAAAAAATAATTTAGAATTTGGGAATGTAGAATTACTATAAAAATTTTTTTGTTTTATTTTCCCACACCACCGTCAACAAGCGTTCATACTATCTCGACAAATTATACATACATAATATCGCATTGAAAATAATTGGGATTATTTGAAAATCATTTGGGCACACTTGGGAATGTGATTTTGGAATTGAGGAACTAATGACTTATTTGAAATTAATTAATTGTTCTGAACCGTATAGATAGCAGGTCATATAAGTAGATAATATTCAAATCCCTATAAATTGATGCGAAATCATTTGGGCATTTCAAAAAAAAAACATTTATAGTTTGGGAATATAAAATGACTGTAAAAATATTTTTCTTCCAATTGCCCCCCACCACTGTCAACCGGCGCTCATACTGTGTCGATAATTAGACATAATATCTTATTGAAAATAATTGGGATTATTGGAAAATCCTTCAGGCACATTTGGGAATATAATTTTGAAATATCAAAACCAATGGAGAGCATAATTGGAAACCCCATAATTATGTGCTTTTTATGTGCTCCACGGTGCACATGGGGAATATGCAAAAAAAAATTGTTTTACCCGAAATTTTCATTGGGGTACTTTGAGGGTGGGTCAAGTTAATTAAAAAGTAATCAAATAATTGAGTGCCCCGTAATTACGTGCTTTTTAGGTGTTCCACGGTTAGCATAATTAAAAGGAAGGGAACGGGTTATTCCTCAGAATTTCAAAGATGCGTTGCTGATCGGCGGGAGGGGGGGGGGTGGATAAACAAAGTACTTGAATAATTAGAGACAGTCATCGGTGCATCGTCTCAAAAATTCACAATGTATGTAAAAAAAAAATCAATGAAATTACCATTTATATTAAGTTAAACAATGAAAAAAGTGAATCAAACTTATAAATAAGACAGGGAGGCCTTGAAATATTGAAAAAGTGGGTAACCGTCTGCTGGTACGTTAACAAGTCAAAAGTTCCAGTACGCGGGCGATCTTTAATATCCCATCTGATAAATGCGTTTTTATTTATTTTTTCTTGATTTAATGAAGTCGCATCTACATCTAGGTAATTAGCAACTTTATACAACAAAAGGAAAAAAAACAGAAACTATATACTAAAAATGGTATATAAAAGGATTATATCATAATAGTTATGATGGTCATAAAAAAAAAATTAAAAATAAATAAATATTGCTAATAAAGTGATGAGATTATGTACATACATATACATGTATACGCATACATGCGTATACATGTATATGTATATACTTATAGATTAATCTACACCTATAGGCATTTAGGATAATCTAATACGGTATTTCACAGCGCTCTTCATATTCTCTGTATGGTTCTACATTTTATCAAGAAGGATTCCATTTTGGGGAAGCAATTGTCCCCGTTTAGACAGTCTCTCAAATTATTAGGGAGATTCACTTCCATGCGAATTCTATCTAGGATGTTGCACTCGATTAGTAGGTGTTCTACTGTGAAGGGTTGAACACACATTTCACAAGGGTTTCTTGGATATTTTGAAAAAAAAGTTGTTCGTGGGTTAATCTCGTATGCCCGATTCGTAACCGGGTCATAATGCACTGGTCTCGTCGTTTGGTAAGAGTAGTCTCTAACGCGGTGCAGTTTCGTGTCTTGAGATGTCCAAGTGTCATTCCGAATTTTCGTGACGTGGGATCAAATTGCTCGTTTATATTCCGTCATGGATAAGGGAACAATAGAAGAAAGGTCCTCTCCATCCGATGTGGCTCTTTTTGCCTCAGCGTCTGCTTTGTCATTTCCCGTAATTCCTTGATGGGAGGGAATCCAGGCTAGTACTACATCTATGTGATTCCGTTTCATGCCAGCTAGTTTTGCTTGTATATTTGAATTTTCGGGTCTGAAGAGCTTGTTGTGTTACTAATTGCGTCTATCACCGATTTCGAGTCTGATAGTATGATTGCTTTTTTTATCTGCTTTTTCCGTTATGAGTATCAAGGACCGAGCGATGGCAAACATTTCACAAGAAAAGATGGTAAAATATTTCGGAAGTTTACAGCTGTAGTTTTCCTGGTTATAAATAACAGCGCATCCTCTGTTTTCTTCTAGAATTGAACCGTCGGTATAAATTTTTACGTGGTCGGGGTCTTTCTGGATCATTTCATTGAACAGATTTGTGTATACTACCGAGGAAGTTTCACTTTTTCCATCGGTATTTTGGATAATGTGTCTATAGAAGGTGTGAAGTTATACCAGGGGGCGAAGGGATGATTTCGTCTATTTATTACCCCAAGCAGGGGGAGGTCGAGTGATTTCATTGCTTGGACTGCTCGATGTATAACTGGTTTAGGTAGTAAGCCTTTATTTTCAAAGATTGGTCCCAAGGATGAGGGTTTTACGTCTTCAAGATTGACAATTTGAGAATACTTCCTCAGTAAGACAGGTACATAGCTGACTGTCTTCTCCATCTGTCTCAGATGCAAAGGATATTCATGTGCTTCTACTAGTACACTTGCGTTCGGGCTACTGCGGAAAGCTCCCAGCGCTAATCGGAGGGCAGATGTTTCTTTGCCAAGGCAGGGTTTAACTTTGCCAAAATACTTGGCCTGGCTGATCCATAAATGGTTGATCCATAATCTAATTTGGATCGAATGATGGCTTTATAGGTGTTGACGAGTATTTCTTGGTCGGCTCCGAAGTTTTTTGATGCAAGAGCTTTTATCACTCGTATCCGTTGGTTGCATTCCGCTTTCAAGATGTTGATGTGAGTTTTCCATGATAATTTAGGGTAAAAAATCAAGCCTAAAATTTTCATTGATTTAGTATGGACTAATTCGGAACCTTTCAGGTATAACTTTGCATTAATGTCATCTTCGTTTTTTGCTTTTCTCATAATCATGAATTGAGATTTCGTCGTCGAGAATTTGAAACCCGATTTCTGGCACGATAGAGATATTTCGTTCAAGGTATCTTGGATAATTTTTAGGGGCGTGTCCAAATTTTTTCCTGAGCACAAAAATGTTAGGTCGTCTGCGAAAAGGAACTTCTTCGCAGGGGCCCGAATTTTGTCCAAGACATCGTTAATGGCTATTAAGAAAAGGGTAACGCTAATCACCGAGCCCTGGGGGATTCCATTTTCTATATGAGTTTCTCTAGACAAGTGATTTCCGTACCGAAATTGTATTTTTCTATCTTGGAGAAAGTTCTTGATATACTCTAGTATATTACCTTTGAACCCTAAATTTTCCATGATCTGTATGATTCTTTGTCGCCACACCATTTCATACGCTTTCTCTATGTCCATCGAAACTAGTAGAACGTGAAAGTCATTTGCAAATAGAATTTTGAAGCTTTGAAAGATGGTCGGTGGTAGATCTGAATTGTCTGAATCCACTTTGATATTCAGAGAACCATTTCTCTTCCTCTAAGGCCCACTTAAGACGACGGTTTATGATTTTTTCAAGTATTTTACCAAGGTTACAGGTAACGGCGATTGGGCAGTAGTTTGAGGGGTTGGAGTGATCTTTTCCAGGTTTAGGAATCGGAACAACAGTTGCTAATCTCCAGCTTTGAATGAAGAAGTGGGAATTCCACATTAAGTTGTAGAGTTTCAGGATGTAATTCAGTCTGTGGTTGGACAAATTTTGTTATCAGAATATTCGGAATTCCGTCTGGACCTGGACTAGAATTTCCGTAGGATGTGAGTGCGAATTTGAGTTCTTCTATGTTGAATCTTGAATTTATCCCTGTAATTATTTTTTTGTTTATACTATTTGTATGTCCTGGAGGAGGTTCGTCCGATGCAGGAGATCCCGATCTCACTTCCTGCATTCGTTTGTAGGTTAAGAATTCTGGTTGGTAATTTGAGTCACTGCAGTTTTCTGCAAAGGTTGTTGCCAATAGGTTTGCGATGTCATTTATGTTTGTAATATTTTCGTTGTCTGTGTTTACCATTACACGCGCTATTTTGGAGTATTTTTGACCTTTCATCCTTCCTATTGATTTCCATATTTCACCTATTGGCATATTTCGATTTATGGAAGAAACCCAACTCTCCATATAGGTAAAGAGAGAGTTTTTCAGACATCTCCTTGCTTGAGCTCTTAATTTTTTATGTTCGATTTTGAGGACTTCGTCATTTTTGTGCGTCTTGCGTCTATTGAAGGCATGTTTTGATTCCTTTATCGCTTTCGAACACTCCTCGTTCCACCATGAAAGGGCTTTTTTTCTAAACTTTATTATACGGTGGGGTATGTGTTGGTTTGCAGCTTCTCTGATAGCTTCTGTAAGTTCTGTTAGTATTTCATCTATTGCAAGTGGAGATCTTTCCGGATCGTCAAGCTGGTCTATCAACTTTTCAGCCGCTGCCTGATATCCATCCCAGTCGGCTTTTTTAAAGTTCCAGATAGGTGGTTGTGGAGTGGGTGGTGAGGCTTGTTCATTTATTATGTCTTGGTGAGAATTAGAGTTGCAGATGTGGATTGGGAAATGGTCACTGTCGTTCAGGTATTCATCGGTTCGCCACTCGATGTTCGTTACCAGCTCAGGTGGGCAAATGGAGAGGTCTATAGAGCTCAGGTTTCCGCTCGCTGAACAGAAGTGTGTAGGACCGTCTCAACAATTATGTCTGTAATGAGTGAACGAATGAACACAGCGCTGTCATGGCGGTTCCAATCGAAGCGTTTCCGTGCAAAATCGAGCGGATTACACTTTGGATGAAATTCGTGCAGTATATGCAATGTTATTAACAATTGTAATTGTTTATACTGTTCCACTGGGTAAAATATTAAGGTTATCGGGAAACTTTTCATAAGAGAATTACTCCTTACATGAAAATACACCTCTTATATATAATTACTTTTTCCCATAATTTGCATAATTAAGGAGGTCGGGTCGTCTGAGCCATTTAAAATAGGGGAACAATGCATATCATCAGGATTGTTCCTTATACAAAAATGCCCATTCAAGATAACATTTTCCAATATAAGTTAGAACATATCGCGAGTTGAACTAGAATATACTTAGTGAATGAATATGTCGACAATTGCGGGAAGGATGTCAAAGAGCGGGATAATTAAGAAAGTACGGAGGTAGAAAGGGCAACTAGGCGGACGAATTCCTATGCCAACTGCCAAGTAGAACTGTAGCAATCGCGATGTGAAATTTCAATTCCATTTTTCTCAAAACCGTGTTTACTTAGCATTAGTCACTTCAAATGCTCATCACCTTGCAAATTTGCAACTTGAAGGGGTTTAATTGGTTTCAAAATATCGGGAATCTCATCAGGAATATGCCTATATATAGCATATACGCATAACTCCATACCGGCCATAAGAGCTGGTTTCACCTGGACGGCCACATATAGTGAAAGGATCACTCGAAATGTATTTCGTGTAAAATTTGTACAGAAAAAAGATTACAACAATTTTTGGAGTCATGGGCTGGGAAGTAGGCCGGAGAATAAATTGGACAGTTGCGAACCCGTTCTTGGGCGACGAGACGCAACGGCGTCCCTTGATGAAAGCTATGAGCGTCAGCGACCAAGATTTGTGGTACATCAAATCTGTAGCTCTAACCTCATCGTGTAAAACAAGCGTAGTGTAAAATATCGTTATCATCCTCAAATCCTGCCCGATAAAAGCAGCTTTTGTTGAGTTATTGACTCCAATCCAGATCTACACGTATAATCCGAAGAGTACCATAAAAACGTTAATCTAACGTGAGGTTCGGAACGGAAAAAAAGTCGACTACAGGCAGAAGTTGCTAGAGTTGCATGAGCAGAGAACATTGCTGCAACTGAGAGTGATTTCCATCGTTCAGTAAGAAAAAAAACTCAATTGTATGAAATTTTATTCATAAAAGTAGATAAACATTTATACGCATCGTTTTAAGAATGTGCCCATATCTTGGCAGAATTCGTAGAGCACCAGAACCTCATGAGAGTTCCAAGCATAAGTTCCAAATTACATAAAAAAGCAGAAGTCAGACATTTTCAATTATTTAACGAATGTTTTTTTGCATTTTATGCCGTTGATATCAGATTATAATGATCTAATAATCCGTTGTCATGCTCCACAGAGAGTTAAGCTTGCAGTCGTCCGACGACATCCACCTTCGTAGCAAACCTGTAGATATAGTTATATGGTAATCTCTACTGAAGCAAGAAAAAACAAATGTACCAAGCTAAACTTACTCCAGCTGACCCGGACTCACTCGTATTGCATAGATCCCCATTTTGAACGGGGAAAAAATAGTTTGTTTGGGATGTACTACTGCCTACTAATTGACAAATACGTTGCAATGCCACAGGTATTGAACTCAGTGTACAGACATTTCTGTCCATTGTAGGTCCACCGATACACAATATGGTATCATTACAAGCCATCTGTTTAAAAATCAAGGGCATTCAATTTATTGCCTAAACTAAAAATGATCTCACCATATCTGTTAATTTTAGCCATCATCTGACGCTTTTTTGGGGGCTTGGTCTGTTTGATGTGGAAGAACATGCAGATGTTAAGTAATAGCATTGTCCATAGATTGACAAACCCTCGTTAGCCCGTATCTGTTACTATTGCTTTCACATCCCTGGCGGACCGGTCGATTGCCATTGTGCAATCGGCTTGTGCAGTATGTCTAGTACCTTTCGAGTACAGATCGATCCAGCTTTTGAAATAATCGATCCACGATTGACCAAATGCCGAGTCGGTTGCCGGTGGACTGAACTTAATTTTTTTTTTTTGTTTAAATCTATCTCTTTTTTTTCCTTGTTTTTAGATAATCAATTTGGTGTTAGGTGGATCGTGAGTTGGTTGGGGCAAAAAATCAATTCTAGTCGACCGCCAATCATTCCGGTAATGGGTCGCTGCTGGGTCGATTATTTCAATTCAAATCGACTTGTTGTCCGAAACTAATCGACATACTGCACAAATCGATTCTATAATCGAACCGTCCGCCAGGGATCGAAGAATTCTGAGTGCCAACCTAGTTTGGGGCAATAACAAAAAACTCATAATCTATACGTAGAGTTCCGTGCACAACAGGGAATCAACAGGAGTAAACTTGGAAGAACTGACTCGAAACTGGCTATTTGAGAAAACCAACTCAGAAATATAAACTTCAAAGTGTACTCAATATGGCGCATTGAAGAAAAAATTGAATCACACTACTAAAAACTTAGTCCCCACACTGAAGTTGAATAACGAAATATACACACAGGCCGATGAAAACGCAAATACACTATGGTAACATCCCTCAACTATCAGCCTATCGAGAAAATCGATCTATCGATTTTATCTGAAAAAAATCCATCGATGAACTGAACATAATGCCAAACAATCGACTTGCCTTTCACCCAAATCACTCGACTAAGGTCGGCGGGAAGCGCCTACCAGGATGGATGCTCGCGCTCGTTCGTGCTCGGTATTCCATCAAAACCTGTTCCCTTATCTCCATCATGGTCCCTATTTTACAATTTTCCTTCTCTATTTCTTCCGTTCCTACTTCAAGTAAAAAAGTTATTCTGTTTATTCGTGCTCCGATGACTACCAGCAGTTTTGAATAATTGCCGTTGTTCTCCAACAATCTACCTATGTACTATTAATGGCGTCACTTTTTTCTCGATTTCATACACAAAACGTTTAGAAGTAAAAGAGTCAGCGCAACATTTATATGAGAAAAGTTGTTGCCCATATAAAAATATGTATGTTATGTGGGATGACTTTGTTCGATAATTTGCATAATTAAGAAGATATATCCTTAACAATTATGTATGTTATGAGCAGATGAATGACAGTTCCAATCGAAGCATTTCCATGCAAAATCGAGCAGATTACATTTTGGATGGCATTCATACAATACATGCAATGTTATTAACAATTGCAGTTGTTCATACTGTTCCACTGGATAAAATATTGAAGTTATTGTATATATTGCGGCCGCATCTCTGTTGGCGCCTCACTGCCATTCGAGTAACGCTCATAAGTCTGATGCTCATGTTCACCATGCGTCTACTTAAATATTCATAATGATCTGCTTCATAGATGAGTCAGTTTAGAATTCTCAAATCTGCAAGTTTTCATTATGACACTGATAGTGGTCACACTGATAAATCGGGGTATATTGGAGGAGAATAAATTCAATACGCTGTGCTGAAATACCAAATCGGGAAGTTTTGTTAGTGCCCCGGATGGGGTACACACAATAAACACCACTAGTTAGTTTTTCAAATCTTCCGGTATCGGAAAATATATGAAGAACCTTATAGAATCCAGAACCAAATTGTTACGTCAAAAATATTGGGAGTTGCAAGGGCGATTTTGGATTCACTGTCAACGGTAGATAGTTGATTGAGGTAAGAGATAGTTAATTCTCACAATCAACATGAGCATTGAATATAAATTATCAATACTTCTATTGGAGACAGAAAGTTGGTCTTCTCGGCTATGATCACTGTCTGCCTATAAAATGCTTTAATCTAAAATTTAGACATTTTTTAAATCCATCGAGTCGATAATTTGAATAAAACTTTCGATTGACAGCCAAAATTGACAGATATGAAGTGACTATACTGACTCTACTAAACTGCTCCAGGTAATTACCCCACCAAATGAGAGCCGATGTTCTCGACATAATTTTACAGGATCATGGGCACATGGCAAGCTGGCCTCACTCAGCAATTGTTCATTTTGACAGTTGTGTTTCGTTTGAGGACAATTATTAAGACACATGGTATTCTGCTTTCTACAACAAAATATACAGATTACTGATAAATATCTTATAGACATACCCATGAACTATATATTCAATGTCACTCAATAGATTACGTCATGGCACTCTGTACGGAGTGTTTGGAGCAGACGGACCACTGGAAATTGTTTGCGGTTCCTGTCGTCGTAGATCCCATGATTCCTCTGCTATCGCGACAATCGGTTGTATTCTCATCATGATCAATGGACAGGCTGAAAATGAAAAGATAGGTAAGACTACATGCCGATTGACATTAGAACTGAAATGAAACAATGTAATAGCTGATTACAGATGGCCAAGTTCATGAGTACCGACGACGTATGTTGATAAATCGTTGTAAATCAAAGCAACACTCCGCTCTCTGCTTTGGCAATCACCATTCATGTAGGCGACTCCTGTTCGTTCAATGGAAATATCAATAATTTTTGAATATCCAGTTAGTGCTTCACTACTTACCAAAAGTCGACAATGTCGAATCCAGTGCTTTCCTGAAAGTGAATAAGAATTTCTTTAGATGGGAATAAATGATGTTATATATGAGTAATGAAAGCCATACGATGTAAAACTGATCATGAAATCGTATTGATCTGGCGGAAAAACGTGTGCATATTTAGTAAAGTGGGATCCTAATTCCTTCAGCCCCACTTTAGTATCTATCGTATCAGGATAGTTCGAAAGCTGTGATTTTGTGATCCATGGTGCAGTATAATCATCCTAGAGATAATAAGTGAATTGAGAGTGCATTCGGAAAGAGTTATAAGTGCGCAAAAATAGTGTATGAAAGTACAAGATGAGAAGCTCGTTTTCGATAAATGTCGCAAACGGAATTTATCAGCGAGCGTTCTAAACCAATGTATGTTGAGACGTGCAGAAGCCGCGACAAGTGAAGGTCAGTTTGATAGACTGAGCTTATTGCACATCGTAACAATGAAGATTTTATTCAAAACAATTTCTAGCTACTCACCATAGGTACGATAAGTCCAGCGACATTCAATTTGATCCGGGGGTTTTCGAAATTACTGTACAACATATCTACTGCATTCCAATAAATCAATAAATTCATTAAAGTTTTCATAAGATCTGCACTGAAAATATCCAAGAACATTGTTGTTATTACTGCATCGATATAACTGCTTTAAAGAAAATGTATACTGATAAAACACGTCTGTCACATTACGAATTCTTTCTGTTAAGCCAAGAAATTTCTTTGCCAAAGACAACTCCATTGAGCTAACATTCTCGAATGAATTTTCACAAGATGCTGGTATCTGTATTACAGTGAATGCATCACACGTCAACACATACAAACTTCATTGAAAAAAAAATATCGGTTATTTAAAAAATTAAGCTTTCCTTCGTATGTTGGTCGAATGAAGTGATATGTAATACGCTTTCTCTGATATTCAACTGTCGTAAAACAATAATTATAATATCCCGTTTGAGATCCAATTCCGCACATATTTGAGCATTATGAAACATCCCCTGTCTCAAGAGAACAGCATGTCAGTATTAGAGTTCGTTTCTATCAGTATAAATACACTCACTGTACATCACATCGCTCTAATTGGATTAATAACTGTGGATAAAACGTTGGAGCAGAATGAATTCTGAGTCGATTGTGATCGATGGTTTCATTTCTAACTTTGGGATCAATCGGTATTCCTGTGAAGATTATACAGGAATCAGCAAATTTTACTTAGACAGGAATAACATTAAGATCTTACCGAAAGTGTGTATAGGTTTTGACGATTGGCGTGGAATTAAAACGTATCTTTTAGTCGATTTGCCTTTCAACTGATTGCTAGCTTCTTCAAATTGATAGTAGTCAATGAATCCTTCCTAATTACAATCAAAGGATCTACTCGTTATGTTTGAATAAGTCAGATTTGGATGACCGTACTTACAATTCTCTTCAGATCACGAAATACTACGACTGCAGCTTTTTCATTAAAGTCCTGATAGAATTCGAATCGCCCCAAATGTTTTAGATCCTGTAAAAATGTCGTTTATTTTCATATTCGGGACGTTTTGAAGTGCTAAGTATCCTTTATAAAAGTGAATTTTTATGAAAACAATTGTGAGGAATTGCATTCACGATACGCGAGTGGAAAGCGCATCCACCCATGATGGTTACCCACATTTTTCGTAATCCTCAATTGATTAGCATATATTATATTTACCCTATGCCGAGTGTAACTAATTTTGTCCGAATTTCTTCTACTTCTCGCATACCACACTGGAGTATGGAGATTCGCCAATACTCCATCAGTGCGTTTCAAATTCAAGAACCGAGTGTTGTGGTCGGTGAAATTGATGGACAATCTCCATATTTCTTCGGCATCTCGTCTAGATCTTTTATGAGGCATGCGTACTTCTGCGATCCCGTACGTTGGTACTACAATATCATGAAAATTCATTGACTATTCTTCATGAATTAACGGATGAGTATCTGTACGAGCTATTGTGACCAAGTCTGATATATAATTCGAAAAGTACTATACCAGATGCGTTCCTGCGTCCAAAAAATTTTGTGATGTCATCGTCCGTCAACCAAGCCGACTGTGTATTACAAAAACTGGGATTGAAAAAGTAACAGGCCAGGAAGAATTTCACCAACTTCATCTTCTCATGACTCAGTACAAATCGTTATGAGGATTATCGGTTCATAAAACCTATCATGATTTGTATAATCAAAAATGTACAAGGTTCCGTATAGAAACCTGAAGCATCTATAATATGTATTTAGTTGTCCAGGCCTTCCATACAATATGCTTATATACGCCTCTGAATGTTACGAATGAAGTATATGAGAAGGCAACAAGATTGTTATGTTTGAGTTCTCAATGTTACAGTTCTCGGCATGGCAAGTGAAACGATTAAACGTCATAGATTAATAAAATACATAAAGATTTCATATTTGGTTGGATTATTTGACTTTACTGATATCAGGGATATTACTCTAACGTCAGCAATAACCGATCAGTTTTATGATACTTATGGATCCGTCATCGAATAAATCCATAGCGTCCTTAATAGATACCAGTGAAATGCTCAAAATACGTGAGTATAAAGCGTGAAGCTCTAATAGGTTCTAATCCCCAATCTCGTTTTGTCTCATACTATGCGTCACAAATAATGGGGAGCTTGATTGCCAACAAAAACTGTAAGCTGGATTTGCAAAACAAACTTTGAAAATAAGTATCCAGATCCAGAAAACCAGTCCGCGTAGAAACTTTTTCCGGGTGCTTCAAAGGTCTCGTTATCGTCTTTTTAACATTTACCTGCACAGTTCATAAAGCACCTAGAACTAAGATCGAGCGCCATATTTACAATCGATGTATAGCTATACTATACTACACAGTATAATTTTTATACTATATCTTTTGTTTTCAGTGTATACATTCAATAGTTCTTATATGTATATTTCGATATAATGCATTTTTATCCTTAGCTTTTAATACTGAATGGACACTTAGCTATGAAGTTATGCTGCGTATTCTTATTTTCTCCTCATCTTTTAAGAAGTATGTAAACGTTATAAAAGTAAAAAGCTAAGACGTTTGTTTGAAGGAGGTATGGCCGTACTACTTTCACTGTTGGTTTTCACAATTTCTAGATAATCTCAATACCTACAACTAGAAATATCATCACTGATAAGACAAGGTGAGATACGACAAATTTTGTCATTAATGTACATCGAAAATGAGAACCTCCGACGCTTTAATGGGTACCTCAGATAATGATAAATTTATCAGATAAAGATATAATAAACTAATTTTAATTATAGATTAGGAAAAGCATTATGTTTACAAGAAATGAGGTATGTGAGCGGTAGATGAGAGAAAATGAGCAGATTGTAAACCGTTTTGGTATGTTCACATAAGCGAAAAATATGCAGGTTCTTTTTTATAAATAAAATGAGTCATGTTATTGAACAATTAACTCGCGACATATCCCCAGCAATTCAACTCTGAAGGATTTCAATTTCATCAGCGTTGCCGAAAATTAGCGACTCGCATGCTTGTAATGGTAATATAATAATAATAATAAAGAAAGTCTTCCCTTCAGTTGATGAGCAATCTACAACGGAGGAATGAATATAACTTGATTCCTTTTCTCCTAAACTGAAGTGCAGTAGTGAATGTAATAAAACTTCTATATTATAGAATTCGATAAAAATCCCCGATAGCTGTTATTATAATTGAATTGCACTTGGAACTATAATAATCAATCTGCACTATCACAGCTGGGCCGAACTATTATTGCACTAGTAGTAGACAATGGTGATTCTCCAGACTAAGTTCCACTGCTATAAGTACAAGAATGAGAACTTCACTATTTTATGTTCATACTATCCCCTCCAACTGACCTGCTTTTTTAACCTAGATTCTGTAATTTAGGGCTCGGGTGGAGTGAAATTCGGGTGCAGTGATCTCTTCTATTCTTCAAATCGAGTCATAAAATGAGTAGTCTCCTTGACATGCTAGCCTCATTACAGAGGGAATTTTTCCTTTTAGAATTGTTCTCTAATTTTGTCGATCGTGACAAAACGAGTTTAAAAGCACCGACTATTGAAAAATTGGAACAATCTGGTGCGACTAACAGTTTTCATGTAACTGATGAAGATATTTAACGTAAAGGTTTGGCATCCGGATGAAACAACGCAATCTTTGATCAGACCTGGAACTTGTCAATCCTTATCTTAGTCCGCAGACTTATCTCTCTCTCTAAATACCAAACTAGGATCAGAGTGAATTCCAGTCTAGTTCCTTAGGCCGAGCTAGGCCCAATGTTCCAGGACTAAGGTAGTACAAGACTGGCACCGGCTCGTTTACCAAGACTGAAACGAGCCAGGAAAGGCTGGGGGTAGCCTGGACCAGTCGTTAATTCTCGCCTGGGTATAAGTTCTTGAACCCAGGTCCTCTAGATCCGTAGGCGGGCACCTTACCTACTTGGCCATACGACCGTCATTTTTTTACTATTACGAGACTTCTCACTTGAGTATTTACTGATTTTTTTTCCATTTCTCTACAAAAATGATATGCAAGTATTATATTCTGAGTCGGTCCATGTATACTGTAGAGGCCAATTTTTGCGATCGCCAACGCCATCTAGTCTCCATTCATGCATTCATCAGATGAATTATTGTTTTCTAACGGCTCTAAACGGCACCTTAATTATGCAGATTATAGGAAAAAGTCAATAGACATTAAATGTGGATCTTTGTATGAGGAACAACTTATGTCAACAAATTTCTTCCCTAACTCCAATCGTTTACGAGATATAGCGTCATGAACAATTGAAATTGTTGATAACAATATATATTCTGAACCAATTTTAAATTGTCAATTTTCAATTATCAATTTTCAATTGTCAATTTTCAATTGTCAATTTTCAATTGTCAATTTTCAATTGTCAATTTTCAATTGTCAATTTTCAATTGTCAATTTTCAATTGTCAATTTTCAATTGTCAATTTTCAATTGTCAATTTTCAATTGTCAATTTTCAATTGTCAATTTTCAATTGTCAATTTTCAATTGTCAATTTTCAATTGTCAATTTTCAATTGTCAATTTTCAATTGTCAATTTTCAATTGTCAATTTTCAATTGTCAATTTTCAATTGTCAATTTTCAATTGTCAATTTTCAATTGTCAATTTTCAATTGTCAATTTTCAATTGTCAATTTTCAATTGTCAATTTTCAATTGTCAATTTTCAATTGTCAATTTTCAATTGTCAATTTTCAATTGTCAATTTTCAATTGTCAATTTTCAATTGTCAATTTTCAATTGTCAATTTTCAATTGTCAATTTTCAATTGTCAATTTTCAATTGTCAATTTTCAATTGTCAATTTTCAATTGTCAATTTTCAATTGTCAATTTTCAATTGTCAATTTTCAATTGTCAATTTTCAATTGTCAATTTTCAATTGTCAATTTTCAATTGTCAATTTTCAATTGTCAATTTTCAATTGTCAATTTTCAATTGTCAATTTTCAATTGTCAATTTTCAATTGTCAATTTTCAATTGTCAATTTTCAATTGTCAATTTTCAATTGTCAATTTTCAATTGTCAATTTTCAATTGTCAATTTTCAATTGTCAATTTTCAATTGTCAATTTTCAATTGTCAATTTTCAATTGTCAATTTTCAATTGTCAATTTTCAATTGTCAATTTTCAATTGTCAATTTTCAATTGTCAATTTTCAATTGTCAATTTTCAATTGTCAATTTTCAATTGTCAATTTTCAATTGTCAATTTTCAATTGTCAATTTTCAATTGTCAATTTTCAATTGTCAATTTTCAATTGTCAATTTTCAATTGTCAATTTTCAATTGTCAATTTTCAATTGTCAATTTTCAATTGTCAATTTTCAATTGTCAATTTTCAATTGTCAATTTTCAATTGTCCATTTTCAATATGTGAGGGCATAAATTTCGTCAAGATCATATTTCCCCCTGTAAACCTTTATAAACAACTTTCATCTGACCCATTTTATTGTCCGATCCTTCCATTGAGAGTTATTCATCTGTTCTGTTTCACAAGGGTCACCCTGCATATGACAAATGTTAATAAATAATTGTCAAGTAAAATCAAGGCTTTGGCGCAGGGGGTAGCGGATTTACACACTACGTTAAAAAAAAAATATTTTCCGACGGATGGCAAGAACCTTCCGTGTGTGCAGTCGGCGGTACCCATAAAATGTGGCCGCACGGCCGGGCGGGAACCTAACTCGACCGAGAGGGAGGGGGGGGGGGGGCGAGTGGATTCCATCATAGGCGCTCGCCCTCGTAGCACGGTGTTGCCTGGAGGTTTACCCTGTGTTTAAAAAGGCGATGGCCGAACTGACCACATTCGGCGCCAGCCGCGGGTGGGTGTCCAGTACTCCCTCTGAAGGAATGCTCAAAGAGCAGCTATGGTGGGAATTACAAACGTGAGGGACGGAGAAAGAAACACACATACACATTTACTCGGAATTTGATGAAAAGCTTCTTGTTACACTTAAAACACCAGTCACAAATCTATGTGCTACACTACATAATTAATAAACAAACTGCTGATCAGCAACCAAAACAAAGGATAATTCCATCCATCCTATTCCGGGGACCCAACATTGTTGTAGGCTGAACACCTTCGTCGGGACTGTAATCACAACAAGGGATGAGCACCATTGACGTACAATAGATTGAATTTATTCAATTTACTCAATAAAAAAGTGATTTTGTTAATTCCATTGGTACATGGTGATACAATTACAAACTGCGTCCACCCTGTATTATATTCTACATATCATACATTGTTAATGACAGAATTGGAAATGTATCATCCATTCGGCTTTGCCACTTCAAAAGGCTTTCCTTCACTCATATATGCCGAATGCCACCTCTATTCTACTACTTTTTTTCAGTTTCAATGCAGCAATAATGATTTTTTTCATTAACTTCCCGATATAGGGATATATACCGAACAGTCTCGGAAATGGACAATTTTCATTTTTCTCGACGTTTTACATCACTGAGACACATTTTAGATGACGGTTCGGTGTGCGTGTGTGTATGTGCTCATATATGTGAGTGATTCTTTAACCAACGGTCCCCGGTAAAGGGTCCAATCGATTAGTTTCTTCTTTGACATAAAATGACCTCTGACTGATGTCCAGGGTGCAAAGGAGTATCAATGTTGAAAAACAATTTCTTCAATTGTCATTAACAATTTCAATTATTTAAAATATTCTATCGCGAGAACCGCGTTAGAGATAAAAGAAAAAGTATATAAGGAATATTATTCCCCGTACAAAAATGCACACGTTATAAAAAAACGCCTGTGCCTGTGTATCCTCGACCCCCGGACTTCACCCCCCCCCCCTCCCGTACACTGAAATATAATAACAAGTGTTATTATATTATATTTCAGTGTCCCCCACCCACTACTAGTTGTGCGCTGGTGGAAAAATGACCGGACATGTTACTAATCACTTAGGCAATTAACCGGGGACTATGTCATACAGCAGAGCTCCCTTAATTTTCCGCTTCCTTTATTTTCGCTGTACTCCCCTCACGACTTGTCGCCCCTCAAAAACCTTCTCCCACTCCCCGTACTTTGTCTATCCTTGTTTTCGACGTCATGCGCTCCAGACTGCGCAGCGTCTCAATAGTGGGACCGAGCATTCATGAAACATAACCTATTTACTTGATACATAGTCCGCTTACTTCTGCACTTATTTCCCCTTCCGCTTCCGACAACCCCCACCACGCCAACCAACCAGTGGGCAGAGTGGGGGGCTTCCTTAATTTTTTTTTCCACGAAATTGCTTCAAGGTCACCCCCCGAGCTCGGAAAATAAAGGGAGCTCTACTGTACCAACTTTTACAAATTTTGAATGTCAAACTTTTTGACCATTTTAGAAGACTTTCTCAATTTTTTGTAATGTTAACTCTGGGAGAATAATTGTTTCACTTATGTTAAAATACATATTGATATGATCCCCCAAAAATTTGAAACCATAGTGTCTGCGTAGGTGGGTACGTGGGTCTGTATGAGTGAATGGGTGGGTGGGTTGATTTCAGGTAGGCACGCATGTGTGTATAGGTATTCGGGCTAAATTTCTCCCGAACAGTGTTTTTCCGAAATTTCTCGCTACGAAGATTTCTCCTTTTTTCAAAATGAAAAAAATGTGTACTACCACGCCCGAGTGTGAGGGGCCGTAGGAGGAAAGGGTTCGAAGAGGTGACCACCCCAAAATGTGTACTACCGCACTCGAGTATTGGGCCCAAAGAGGGGCGACCGGTTTACCTCTCCAAAATGGATGATTTTAGTTTGGAGAAATTTTGGCGGAGGAATTTTAGTTTGGAGAAATTTTGGGGGGACATGTGTGGGTGGGTGTGTGTGGATGGGTGTCGATGGGTTGGTGTGGGACCGTTCGGTTGTGTTCACAATCTTTTACAAATGATGACCCATGTATCTTCATGCACTTCATGGTCAATTACATTTTTCTTGAAATCTTTTTTTCAAGTTTTTTTTTAGTCAATTACATTTTTTCTTGAATATATATACTGTAAAAGGATAGAGAGCTTGTGTTCACACATTGATTAATACCCCCCCGCCCCCCCTACAAGAAATGTTCACTATGAATGTTCACGCCCGTGTTATATACATTTTCGCGTACACTTGTGGAGAGCGCTAATGCGGGGGGGGGGGGGGGAGGACGCTAGTTTTCCAAAACCGTGAAATTAGATTTTCGATAAACCAATTGTACTAATGCAATGTCATAATAGCACACTCAATAGTAATTTGTGCTATAAGGGCGATAAACGGCGGTTTGCGAGGAGTGTGAAGTTTGCAGCACGAGATGTGGCAAGGCGGAACCGAGGCGAGCCGAGGTGGAGACTTGTCGGGTGTACGACAAAATCCCAAAGCGGAAATGACGACAACGGCTGCCGAAGTGAACGCAGGCGCCATCTGTCGGGGATGAACCGACCGGGTTAACGTTTATCGCGTTAGATGGCGGATGGAATTTTAAAAAATGTTCATAAAAGCGTAAAGCTGTAGCGCACAGAAAAGATAGGCGAATTGGACATGCCGATTAGACGAGAAGTCCCATCAGTAGATTTATTAAAAATGTGAATTACAAAATTTTGTTTACAATTAATTGCAAATAGTTCACCAGCAATCTCCTTTGACTCTTCGAAGTTATGAATTAATTTAATTTGCAATTGAAATAAAATTAAAATCAATATATAAATTATTATTTTGTTGATGAACAAAAAAAAAATTAAACAGGAATGATAAGTCTGCCGGGGTAAACCGGTAAATGCCCCAAACTTGAAAATTTTCAATTTTTGAATTAAAAATAAATTATTAGGGGGGCACAAGTCTACCGGGGGGACCCGGCAGATAACCCAAAATTAGCAATTTTCAATTTGTTGTTCAAAAATAAATTATCAGGTAGAAGGGGGGGGGGGCAAGTCTACCGGGCGGACCCGGCAGATAACTCAAACTCGAAAATTTTAAATTTGTTAATTAAAATAAATTATCGGGGGCCCAAGGCTATCGGGCGGACCCGGCAGATAACCCAAAATGGGGAATTTTCAATTTGTTAATCATAAATAAATTATCAGGGGGGCCCAAGTCTAAGGGGTGGATCCGGCAGATAACTCAAACCCGAAAATTTTCAATTTGTTGTTTGAAAATAAATTTTTAACCGGATCCGCCCGGTAGACTTGCCCCCCCCCCCCCTTCGAGCCCCTAATTTATTTTTAAACAACAAATTGAAAATTCCTAATTTTGGGTTATCTGCCGGATCCGCCCGGTAGACTTGCCCCCCCCCCCCCCCTGATAATTTATTTTTGATTAACAAATTAAAAATTCCCAATTTTGGGTTATCTGCCGGGTCCGCCCGATAGCCTTGGGCCCCCGATAATTTATTTTAATTAACAAATTTAAAATTTTCGAGTTTGAGTTATCCACCGGATCCGCCCGGTAGACTTGCCCCCCAGCCCCTCACCGACCCACCAATTTATTTTTAAACAACAAATTGAAAATTTTCGAGTTTGAGTTATATGCCGGATCCGCCCGGTAGACATACCTCCCCCCCCCCCCCTGATAATTTATTTTTCATTAACAAATTAAAAATTCCCAATTTTGGGTTATCTGCCGGGTCCCCCCGGTAGACTTGGGCCCCCCTAATAATTTATTTTTAATTCACAAATTGAAAATTTTCAAGTTTGGGGCATTTACCGGTTTACCCCGGCAGACTTATCATTCCTGTTTAATTTTTTTTTTGTTCATCAACAAAATAATAATTTATATATTGATTTTTATTTTATTTCCATTGTAAACTAAATTAATTCATAACTTCGAAGAGTCAAAGGAGATTGCTGGTGAGCTATTTGCAATTAATTGTAAACAAAATTTTGTAATTCACATTTTTAATAAATCTACTGATGGGACTCCTCGTCTAATCGGCATGTCCAATTCGGCACTGTGCGTTTTTTTTTTGTTGTAATTTCACTTATTAGTTTGACAGTTGATGTGTGGCCTTGTGTAAATTATGTCAACAACGTAAATTCAATATGGTGGCCTGAACTCCATGACAACGAACGTAGCGCGGCAAACTTCAGAATCAACTTTATCTCCCATGGGTGATAAATGACACCTTATCGTTTGCCTCTCTACTTTATCTCCCTTGGGCAGCTACTTATCGCGATGCGCTGCAAACGCCCCTTTACCCCTTCTGGGTGGCGGTCCTGTAAGAGCCATCTATCGGGCCCCAGTAATGACAAATGCTTACCGACCGCGCTCTTATCGACGCGCGCGCATTCATTCCGCGTTATGCCGTACAATTGCCACAAAATCGGCGCTCGAAGTCCAATTCTGGAGAATTCCACAAACACTCACACAAAAAGCCCCAAGTAGAAAAAAAACATAGTTAAACCTGTGCAAGAGGGCACCCAGTTCGAGCCAAATGCAAACATTAACAAACAAAATTAAAGCATAGAAAACTGTTTGTGCTCCCTCAAATCCCCCGCAAAAATTCGCCAGAGTTCCATAAGCGCAAGAGCCCACAAACACCTAAAAACCAAGAGTTCCGAATGGCGGTGGGGGGACAAAGAGTTCCTGAAAAATAACACGTTTGCGTCGTAAGACGTATTGCCCGTTTATCTTATTTCATACGTGAAACTTAACTCAAAAGATTGTGGCCCCAAAAAAAGTACGAAAAAAAATTTCTCTCCAAAGTGCAATTTTCACCTGTCAAAGTTAACCCCCAAAAATTTGCCCCAAAATTGTGGAAATTCGTTCATCCACAATTTGCCAAAATATTTGTGTTTTTCAAATACCAAAACAAATGTGAATTAAGTGATGAAAAATGTGAAATGAAGAACAATGCAAGACCCATCAGCTGCGGGGAGGGGGGGGGGGGCAAAGATTCCAAAAAATTTAGCCAAGATGTGAAAAATGTCCGTCATTGAAATTCCAAATGGTGGATATATAATTGTCATACGTTTTGATTATCGATTGAATTAAATGGATTAACCAACGATGTTAGTTGGTGATATTGTCACTGTACTCGTGACGGACATTCTGGGAACAACTGTTTCGTAAAATATCGATAAATGTCTGACATTTAGTGAAGTGTGTTTGTTAGTATTTGTTGTTTTTTTTTTTGTTATTGTGGATATGTTTTCATCCCCGACGTCGGTAGAGCCTTTGGGCTACGACTTTCAGAAAGAGGAAAATGCGGCTAAATGGAAGGGAGTCTTTGTCAATTCTTTGAGGAAGGTTAGAAATATATTTAGTGGTAATATGCAATTGAATGCTGTGGGGGAAAAAAGGAGATCATTTAGTCATATGTTCAGTGGTTCATTGGCAGTTTCGAAAATTTAAATGAACATTCAATTTTTAGGACAAGTGTTTCAAAAGTGGGATTCAGAGTGTTTTAGAATGATGACACATTTCAAAACCTCCGGACATCTGGAGAAAGATGGAAAGTCCATTTTTTGGAGCAACGCAAACTTTTTAAAAATTATATTTTTCGTTTTTTAGTACACGATTATGGGGTGATCATTCAGGAAATCGAAATTTTTGCAGTTTCAAGATTTTTGACAGTTTCTGAAAGCGTTTTTGAAAGAGTTTTGAAGATCTTGGAGATTGAAATTGAGTTTGTGCTTTATAAGTCATGGCCAAAAGTTGTGACTGGAGTTTCACAATTTTTGAAATTTTAGAAAATTATCGGGATTTTGGGAACGTTTCGAGGTTTTGAAATTACTGAAAGTTATTCCAAAAAGAGTTTTTTGTTTTATACTCAAAATTCGAAAAAAGCGGAGATATTAGATGAGGTTTTGGTCAGGAATTTGAAGAAGGTTAGGAACAGTCAATGGAAAATTGTATGAAAAACGTGGAAAATGTATTTATTCAATATATATATGCAATTTCGAGACATTTCGCTTGCCCTACAAAGTGGATTTTCAGTTTTTTTTGCACAATGGTCGAAATTTATAATCTTTCTCAAAACTACTTATATATATATATATATATATATAATTTCAAGACTTTTGAAAGTTATATGAATATTGATTTTTTTTTTATACTTTGGGAAAATTTTTGAGGAATATTCTCATAAATGTTAGATGGATTAGTTTTTTTCGAAATGTACTGACTGCAATTTAAAAAACTTGAAATTCGAAGCTTTGAAACAGAAAGTTTCAAAAGTTTAAGAAAATTCAAATGAAGAAAAAAAATTATCTACAAATTATGTTATTTTGACGATTTTTAATGTTTCAGGTTCTTGAGCAAGTGCATCCGAGTCTAGAAGCCCGTCAGGATGCACTGGATTACGTGGAAAGTTTAATTTTACGAATGCTAGGAATGTTGTGTGGTCATCCACCACCTCATACACCCCAGGATGTTGAAGAGCGAGTTAGGAAAACATTTCCAACTCCAATCGATAGGTGGGCACTCCGAGATGCTCGAGATGCATTGGAAAAGGGAAAGAAAAAATCTCCATTGGTCCTTCCTGTAGATAAAATCCATCAGTTGCTCCAGAAGGTATCATCACCAATGCTTTAAAAAAATTTGCTCAAAAAAATAATAGCATTAATCCATTAAAGTCTATCAAAGACCAAATGCAGGTTTCTGAAATTTTGAAAATGTGATTTAACGAAACCAAGAATCATCAAATACTGTGGAACTTGAAAAAAATAGTGAAAAACACAACTATGGGAGATTCATTTTTTTAAAGAGTCGGTCTTAAAAATCGGCCAAAATGATTCGATAACTGCAAACTTGTAAACCACTTTCGAATGTAGTATGAAAATCTGGAAGGATTTTGCGTTTTCCAAAGTAGAAGATCCTTTTATAAAATTCAGGAATTTTGTTTAATAAAAAAATAAACTTTGAAACTATAAAAATTAAAAATAACCCGAAAGTTTAAAAACAAATCTGGAGAAGTCTCGAAATGTTAAGAATTGAGAATTTAAACGAAAAAGGACATAACAGGTTTTGAAAATTCAGGACAGTTTTTAAAAAATGCCAACTCAGGATAAACTTGTTTTTAGTTTCTAATCGTTGACTAATTTCTACTATTGTACTCAACAGGAGGTGTTACAGCATAAAATTGATTCGCAAGTCAGTCTGTTTGTTGTTGGAGTGCTGGAGTATATTTCAGCAGATATTTTGAAGGTAAAAAAAAATCTATATTTATAACAACCCCGATGATATCAAATTATCAAACATAATAAAACATTTTCTAATTCTCTCTAATACTCACCTTTTTTAAGGTAATGGTAATCCTGAATAAATCTTTACAATATGTAAAATTGAGTTTCTTTTATTGATAAGAACTGTGATTTGCCCCATTTTTTCAACATATTCTATGGTCTGAAGTTTTCTTTTTTATTCTAGTTGGCGGGGAATTATGTGAAAAACATTCGACACGTTGAAATATCGTGCGAAGACATCAGAGTCGCGATGTATGCAGATATGGTAAATTAATTTCAGTTAAAATTGATTAAAGATAATATAATTTTAAATAGCGTTATTTCTAGCTTGCATTGTATTTTTTTATTATTTTTTTTTTCGGCGATTGCTGCACATATACAAGTCAAAAGTGGAAGATTTTTTGGCACAGCCAATTGGTTATTGTTTCATTTATGGAAAATTAGGAACGCAAATAATAAATTATGAATTATTGTCCATTTTTTTTCTAGATTTTTTCACCCATATATTTAGAGATAATTGGCTTAGGCGAAACTTAATGAAGACAAAATTGGTATTTAAATATTTTGAGAGTAGGGGAGAATAATTTATACCTCTAGGGAGCAAAGTGCACGATCCTAACCTCGCTTCGCTCGATTGAATCGCATTTTGCTTCCTCGAGGCATAAAATATCGTGTACTCCTTGAGAGTAAAGGTACTTGGTCGCCAAATGTCATTACTACCCTCGGCTTCGCCTCGGGTAATAATCGCATTTGTCGATCAAGTAACTTTACTCCCTAGGGATACAATATACTAATGCATCTGGAAACGTTAAGACAAGTCTAAATATTAACCAAATATCATATTATTGAGCAAAATATTACGATTATTTGTCAAAACTGCAAATTTTTCAAATTTTCGATATTATGTTATTTTTTTCAATTTCGCGATTTTCTGCCTTGGTTCGTTTTGTAGGTCTCTATCTTTTTCATATTTACAATCTCGTGATTTTTGAATTTTCAATCTTCTGCAATATTTAATTTTTCACAATGTGTTAAATCTGAATTTGGAAAATTTTCAAGGTTATTAAGTTCTCCGTTATAAATTCTGGTTAATCGAATCAAGTTCAATTTTCTAAATTTTTCTTTTGACTTTCCAAATAACATGTTAGTTTGCAATGTTTCATTACGCAATATTTTGCCGCAATATTTAGACCATTTTCAGATAAAAATTATACTAATTGGTTAATCGTAGAACAATAGTTTTCACTTGCTGAATTTGTGGCTGCATATGTTCTCTGCTTGATTACATGCTTTCCACTAATATATAACAACACCAACCCATGCTCGTTCTTCGTGCCGTTTCAGGTGGTATGTACTTGCATTGGTCAAAATCCCGTTATTATAGTTTCATCGTTTATCCAAAAAATCATCATCATTATCATCATCATCTGTGATTTTTCAATGTTAATTAATGAATAATGAAAAAAAAAAATAGTTTTTTGATTGTTTTTATTTTTCGAATCCTCATATTTCTATTTTTTTAACATTAACATCTTTGAAAACAATAGATATTAAAAAATTCAAAAGTATGATATTTGTATATTTTTTTAAATTAGAGAAATTGAAATTCTTAAATTTTCGTCAGATTGGGGATTTTTTAAATTTGCGGAATTGTTGATTTAATTCTAAAGAACTCTATTCATTTGGAATATCATCAGTTTAAGAATCCATATATATTTAAAATTTTCGAAAATCGTATTTGTCAATTTTCTGAATATTGCAATTTACGAATTTCCCATAAAAAAAGCTTTATAAAAGAAGTAAAACTTCGAAATAAAAACGTGTTCAATTTTTCAGTTGTTTATAATTTTCAGTATTTGAAATTTTGGGATTCTGTAATTTTTGGAGAAACAAAAACGAAATTATGTGTGTAGAGGTGCCCGCTATTTGTATTGGTCGATAACGCATTATCATAATTTCATTGCTTAGTAACCAAATCATCATTATCATCATTAACGATAATAGTAGATATGTATCTTTTTCCTAAATCTTTGGTTAGAAATTTTCATCAAAATTTTGAAATGTTACGAATTGATTTTCCTAATACTCATTTTTTTAGGTTCGAATTTCTTAAATTTCTCAAATTGTTCAATTTTTCACTTTTGCACTGAAGTAAGAACGTTGACTTCAAACAAACGTCATTCTGAAAAGCTCATATACTCTTGTGTACGTTTTTGTCGAAAGTTTGTAAGATTTTCTCCATAATTTTTAAGTGGTTTCAGAATTCTATGGAATATTCAGAATTTTTGAAACTTTATAAATTATTTTAAAATTTTCTATCTCTGTCCAGTACTTCCCTGTCTTTCAAAAGTGAGAAAAAGACAGCCGTGAAAATTTGCGGTTTCAAAAATTTCAAAACTTTCAAAGCTCAAAATTGTCAGAGATTTGTGAAACTTCACGAGTTTAAAAAAGCGTTGAAGAGTTTAATATTTCAAGAACTGAAAGCTTGGACTTTTATAGTCCATTCCTGGAAAACAGCCAAGCATCCCACCACAAAATCTGATACCAGTCTCCCATCTTCAAGCTTTCTTCCATCCCAAGAAAGATTGTGTTGGTTTAGATTAAAATCCTCCTATAATTATTCCAAATTTACCACGATACAGATGGTCTTCCCCAATGTTCAAATGTCTTCCAAGAATGGACTGTTGCCCCTTACTTAGCAATTAATTACTAACTCTCGATTACTGTTTCCTTTACCAGGTGTTAATGGACATGTTTTACCAAGACGATGCAACTGAGGGTCCGCAGAGTACTTTGGGTGCAGTTGTTTCCCAAACATACGAAGAATCAGTTCGCGATTTGATTCACGATGAGCGTCACTACCTCCGCGATCTCCACATGATAATCAAAGTATTTCGCGAAGAGATAGCAAAGCTAGCGCAGGACAAAGGTGAATTGGAGTCCTTATTCAGCAACATAATGGATATTTACGAAGTGACAGTAACCTTGTTGGGGAGCTTAGAGGACATAATGGAGATAACAGAAGAGAAACAGATACCAACAGTTGGTTCGTGTTTTGAGGAATTGGCCGAAGCAGCTGAATTCGATGTATACATAAAGTATGCTCGAGACATGAACAGTCCAGGAAGTCGAGAAATTTTGACTAAATTGTTATCAAGACCCGAAGCTAATGCTGCTTTGCGGGCAGCTGGTCATGGTTTCAAGGAGGCAGTCAAATATTATCTGCCCAAGTTGCTATTGCAGCCAGTTTGGCATTGTTTTCTCTACTTTGATTACATCAAAGTTCTCCAGAAACGAACACCAAACAATGAAGATGGGGAAACTTTGGAGCAAGTCCAAGGCCTGCTGAGGCCTTTGCAAATGGAATTACTGCAGTCCGTTGCAAGCTTACCGAAAAAGGATAGCAATTTGAGAATGCAGAGTCGAGCTAGGCGACATGCTGCCTTGGAAAAAACTAGTGAACTTCAGAAAACAGTTGATGGATGGGATCAGAGGGACATTGGCCAATGTTGTAATGAATTTATACGCGAAGATATGCTGGGCAAAGTTGGCAGTAATGGAAGGCGTTTGACAGAAAGGAGAGCTTTGCTATTCGATGGTTTATTGGTGCTTTGTAAGCCTTCTAGTGGTAAAAGAGTTAGTGTTTCTGTTGCTGCAGTTGGTGTTGGTGTTGGGCAGGGCCATCAGGGTGAACTTAGACTGAAAGAACGTTTTTTCATAAGGAAAGTTGATATTATTGATCGTGAGGATACGGATGAATTGAAAAATGCATTTGAAATTGCACCAAGGGATCATCCAAATGTTACACTTGTCGCTAAGTCTGTGGAGGATAAAAATAGTTGGATGGCTGATCTTGTTATGCTCAATACTAAGAGTATGTTTGAGAGAACATTGGATAGTATTTTACTTGATGAGGAGAGAAAGCATCCATTACGTCTTCCACCTCTAGAATTGTACAAATTTACAGAGCAGGATTCAGCAGATAATATTGTACTTGAAGCTAGAGAAAATGCAGGTGTACCATTGATTAAAGGTGCAACACTAGTGAAATTAGTTGAAAGACTCACTTATCATATTTATGCTGATCCAGCATTTGTGAGAACATTCCTTACTACTTATAGGAGTTTTTGTTCACCTCAAGAATTACTTGTTTTATTAATTGAAAGATTTGATATACCAGATCCTTCGTTAGTTTATGGCGATGAGGAGAAGCCTTCTGGTTGTAAAGCAACAGCTAGAGAAGATTGGAAGCGTTATAGAAAAGAATTTTGTCAACCTGTGCAATTTCGTGTACTCAATGTTTTGAGACACTGGGTGGATCATCATTTTTATGATTTTGAGAGGGATAGAAATTTACTTGAGAGATTACAATTTTTTCTTGATACCATAAGTGGTAAATCAATGAGAAAATGGGTAGATTCTGTCATTAAAATAGTACAGAGAAAGTGTGAGCCTACTGAACAAAGGCCAATTACATTTAGCTTTGAAAAATCACCACCACCAATTGAGTGGCATTTAAAAGTTTCAGAAGAGGAATGGGGAATACTCACTTTACATCCAATTGAATTGGCAAGACAACTGACACTTTTGGAATTTGAATTGTACAGAACGGTTAAATCATCGGAATTAGTTGGTGAAGCGTGGACCAAAAAAGATAAAGATAAAAATTCGCCAAATTTACTGAAGATGATTAAACACACAACTAATTTTACAAGATGGCTTGAAAAGACAATTTTAGAAACCGAAAATATTGAAGAGCGAGCAGCAATAGTTGCGCGTGCAGTTGAAGTGATGATGGTGCTACAGGATCTCAATAATTTCAATGGTGTCTTAGCAATTGTTTCGGCAATGGGTTCAGCAGCAGTCTTTCGTTTGAAATACACATTTCAACGTCTTTCAGAGCGTCAAGCTAAAGTTTTAGAAGAGGCGCGTGAATTGAATAGTGATCACTTTCGTAAATACCAAGAGAAGCTGCGATCAATAAACCCCCCCTGCGTACCATTTTTCGGTATGTACCTGACAAATATTCTTCACATAGAGACGGGCAACTCCGATTACCTGCCAAATAGTCCCGAGCTCATAAATTTCAGTAAAAGAAGAAAAGTAGCTGAAATAACGGGCGAAATACAGCAATACCAGAATCAGCCATATTGCCTATCGATAGAGCCACGAATAAGGCATTTTATAGAGAATCTGTGTCCTTTCGACGCTAACATGAGTGAAGCAGATATAAGTACTTATCTGTATGAAAAAAGTCTGGAATTAGAGCCTCGAGGCTGTAGGCAGCCATTGAGAGCCCCCAGAAAATGGCCAGACCTAAATTTAAAATCCCCAGGATTGAAACCAAGATCCTTGAGTGGTAAATTGCCAGTTCCACTCCAAGCTGTTGCTTCTAGTGTAAGATTACACGACCCTGCACCGGATATGGGTCCACCACCACCACCTCCACCCCTACCAACAGCAACAACTCCTGTAGGAAGTGAATTGCCAGATAGTCCCCATGGCATTCAAAATTTCACGTACATAGGAGATCACAGTGTATTTGCTCCAGTTCTTTTAGGTAACACATCAGGACAACCTGGTTCACCGGGACCACTTAGTATGTCAGGTTTGTCCTTGGGCTCTCCAGGCAATAGTCCCCAGCTCGGTTCTCCAGGACATCTACCTTGCTATCATCAATCCCAAGTCACCCATTTTGGTTTTAACTCAGGGACAATAGGCATTATGGGGGCCTTAAGTGGTTTGCCATCGTCCTCTGGTAGTCCTGGTGCACCAATGCCACCGCCACCATCGCCAAGTCACGCTAGCTCGAGCAAACAACCGCCACCATTGCCACCTAGGCACCACAGAAGGCGGGAAAGTTCGATCAGCGAGTCGCCTCATCAGGCTAGACAGGCGCCAAATGCTCCTATGCTTCCTCCTAGAGAAGGAGCTTCTTCGCCACCACCATTGCCACCAAGAAGAGATGTACCACCAGTTACATTGCCACCAAGACTGCCTAATACCCTTCACCATCCTAGTACCTCAGCACTGTTGGCTAGGAGAAACTCTAATCTTGAGGGAACAAGCTCAAATCCTAATCATCCTAGAAGGTACAAGTCGTTTAATGGACCTAGCCCCACGAAACTTGCACCAAGTGGACAAGCCAATGGGGCAGTTACTCCCAAATTGCCGCCTAAACCTACTGGTGGAAGAGGCACGACTACTATGTTCAATTTTAATGCAGCGTCTGGAAACGGTTGAGGATTTGAACGAAGGTTAGTGAGGTGCTTATGTGATGGGTGAACCGTTGACGGTTACGGAGGTTATACGGTGGGTCATTATCGACAGTTATCAACATTTAAGTTTGAAACTGAGATTCTTACAAGCAAAATTATTAAACTTGACATGTTGATATTTTCAAATAGAAGTTGTGTAGTCTTCCTGCTCAATCGATGATATCAGCAAATGCCAATAAGGTTGGAGTAACCTGCTATCTGTTGCCTTAAGTCTTGGTTTCTCTTGGTCAGTGCTATTTCCCGTCACTTTTGTGACATTGGCATACCAGTTATGTTTGCAAAGTTTTTAAGCTGCTTGTGAGAATTAAATATTATGAATTAAATAAGCTGTAAGTTTTTCAGGAATTATGAACGTTTGAGCTGAAAAGATGACAGCTTCTATATGGAAAATTAGTATTTCTAGTTGCTAACGTTCTTTGACTTTCAAATTTCGCCGGGAACATGTGGAATGAGACAAATGAAAGGGGGGGTCATAGAGATATTTTTATGAAAATGTTTTTTGTAGAAGACAAAATAAAAAGGAATCTTTCCTTTGGACTCAATTACACCGATGAAAATTTCGTGTTCTATCCAATCGCATTGCATAATAGTATTTTATTCTGTCCATTTTGTTTTCTACTGGTTTGAGCTGCAGAAGTGAAGTTTGCTCTATTGAGAAAGGAAGAGCTTTTGTTTGCTGTATTTTACATTGACCGGTTATCTGCTCAATTAGTGCAAAATCGATGCAAAACTTTGTTTTTCTCAAATTCTTATTGGTGATTATAATAAGCGGGAATAGGAATGACCTTTACGGGGATTAACTGATAAAGACAGCAAAGTGTAAACACAAGTGAACAGTTTTATTGCTTCTACAGGACTGACTAAAATTCGGAATTATTGCGTCTATGGGCACAGGTGTGCCCCACTATATGAAGAAAGTATATACAGATATCTATTCGGCAGAAGGCCTCATTGTACTCATACACTGATTGTCCAATACTTCCCCTCAATGAGCGTTCGTACTAATTCCAATCTCTCAAACAAATATCATCTGATAATGTTTTCATCCGCAAACTATTAAGGTACTTCGATAGGAAGTGAATGGGAATAGATGGCGAAAAGGGATTGATTTGAAACTTTGCGCATATGTTCTCGTGATAAGAAAAAAATATATGCCGAAAGTCCCGTAACGACCAACCGTCCAGATTTTTGTTAAAAAATTATTTAAAAACACTCATTTGTAAAGGGTTGAATGGAACCGACTTTTCAACTAATTTTAAAAAAAATATTATCCAGAAGGGAAACACTTGAACTTCACAAAATCACACTGTATATTATCCGTGAATATTAATCGACATTTTTTTAAATGTTTTTCCGTGTAATTATTGAGAAATGTTGATAAACGTATCAGGTTATCGGAAAATAGTGGTGGAAGACGGCAACGCTGAAGGCAGGTTAGAGCGCTAGTGGAGGGGGGCGGTGTTGGCGGAAGATTCAAATATCCAAAGTCACACTCAGAGTTCTCCTAAGCCGAACAAATATCAATCAACATGAAAAGTAGTAGTTTTTTCCTTTTTATTTTTATAAAATGTAACACGCAACATAACATTTTTTAAAGTACTCAATAAACTCATTGGATTTATTTACCATTTAAACAACAAAAATCAATAGACATTTCATGTGGTTATTTGCACGACTTCCCGAAATATTCCGCAATTTTTGCATACGTATCATCGAGATTGATTTTTCGAGGTTTATATTGAATTTTATTCGTCAACAATTTAATTACCCCAATTTTTCCATCTTTCTCAAAAGCATTATGCAAATCCTCAAAACGAACACCTGCTCCCGTACGTTCGACAGCAATTTTATGTTTTTTCACTTTTTCCTTAATGAACCTTCCTTTATACCTCACTTGTGATTTTTTCTCAGAATTTTCCATCTTCAAGTTTCACAGCTATTTTTAATCAAAGGGGATGAAAGTTTTGACAGCGCATGAACAATATAACCTCGGCAGCGTAGCCCACTATTCCCGCCAAATTGCGCCAAACACTATACTGCAGACATTCTACAGTATAGTATTGGATATGATTGGCTAGACCAGGAGACACGTGTGCCAACTCCATCGAACCAAATAGCGGTGTTGCCAAACATATTACGGAAATTTTGGTTTATAAATGAAATAATATAAATAATTTACAAGCGTAAAAATCATTTTTTGCTCATTAAGTCAGCATAAAAAGCCAAAACGAAGGGAATCCAACAGTTTTCTATACACCCGTGACAACTTGTAATTTTCATATTTTTTTCCGCATGATGCAGCGGAGAGTCGGAGCCTTTGATCTCCATCCCCACCCTAGGCCCGCTAAATGGACTATCGAAGTACCTTAAGGGGTTTTGTAAATAGATCTGCCACATTGTCCTCGGTTGGGCAGTACGTGACTTCAATCGTCTCTTCCTTCTCCAACTCCATGCAGTAGAAATACTTGGTGTCAATGTGCTTCGCCAAGTTGCTGGAACCGTCATTCCTCAGAAGATTTATGCAACTCTGATTGTCCTCGTGCATAAGCGTGCGTCCTGTCTGCTCTTCATCGATAAATGACAAGATCTTCCTGATCCACTGAACCTGCTTCGAAGCTTCTGTCAATGCCACCAGCGTAACCAATAAGTTCATCTGTCTCAGGTTGCTCACTGAGCTTCAGCTCATAGCTGACCGTATGCTTCAAGTACCTGCAAATCCGCTGTAGCTTGTTCCCGTCGATCTGGCGTAGTTGGTTGGTTTGCTGACTCAAGATGCCTACGGCTGCTGCAATATCAGGTCTTGTATTCACTGATAAATATAACAGTGTACCAATCAACCGCTGATAGAAATCGTTGACGATCAACGGTGAATCAACTCCTAGCCCTCTCATACCCAGGATCCATCGGAAATTTGGAATCCTTTGCATCCACTACATCGTTAGTCATATGTCTAGTTGCCGCTGAATCCAATAACAAACGTGTAGGTTGATCAGAATTTATTTTCGCCGCGTTTGCCGAATATGCTGAGTAAGCCGGCGTATTATTGTTGTCAATATCGACATTACTTTCCTCAGCCCTCGTAGCCTTGGCAGCCGGTTTGATTTATCTCTCCGCTTTAAATTTCGGGCATCTCCATTTTTTATGGCCTTTCCTGTGACAAATAAAATAGATAATTTTTGAGCTGTTCACCTTCATAGCATGCTCAACTGAACTCTCGGAACATTCTCGACCGTGCCTACGTTTACTTTCATTTTCTAAAATCTTACGTACCAGAGGCATCATTAATTCCTCATCAGGCCGAGTGTCCAAAGCCGTTAGAGTCCCACACCATGACTCAGGTAGACTTCCACGAATCATCGCAACTTGTAAATTTTCATCCAAAGTTTGTCCCAGAGACGTTAACTTATCAAAAAGATCATCCATTTTTTGAATGTGCAGCTCTGCATCCGCTTCTCCACCATACGCATAGATCTCCCTCAAAATCATGAGTTTACTGATCACGGTCTTCTCTTCATGATGCGATTGCAATTTATCCCACATTTCCTTCGCCGTCTGAAGAGATCGAATCATCCCAAATTGACTTCGATCCACCAGCAGTCCAATCAAGCCTTGCGCCTTTCCATCTCGTGCAAGCCATTGTGCAGTCCTCACACTTTCCGCCGGAGTCACATCCAAGACAACGTCCCAAACCTCTTCCTTCAACAGCATCATCTTCATGCTGAACTTCCATGTCTGGTAGTTGCTCGAATTGAGCTTCTCTATCCCAAAACTGCCTGGAGTGTGCGTGAACGCCATTCCGAGCTTTAAACTAACTCCAGACGTTTTCAAATCCACTACTCACAGAAACTTTCAACCGTACTTTACGCCGATAATTTTTAATGTTTTTTTTCTTTATTAAAACTCGACACCTTTTCAAAATTTCACTTATTAACCGACCATAACCTATTGGTCCAACAATTCTTTGAAAAAAACGTGGAAGATATTTTATATGTGGAATAATGTTCGAAAGAAAGAGCTTTTCAAAAATTGAATTCTTGTTGCCAAAAATCCAATTCCAAGTTTTTGAGAGTACTTCTAGTCTTCCATCACATATAAGGGTATTTTTATTTGTTTGATTTTTTTGGTTTCCTGAAAATCCGGAATATTCTAGGCGGAAATATGTTGATGACTGGCGGAATGACCTACATGCAAAAATATATATCTGAATGTCAAGTATAGATCATTGTTGTATGAGGAATCTCATATATTTCACATATTGTATTTTTTGTCATATATGTGATATATATGTCACGATCTATATTTTATCATATATATAGTATACGAATGGGAATCTTATAGGAAAAACATAAAAGAGGTGAAACACATCAAATGGTCAGAATTGGATGACTTCTGATTTTATTTTAATTTTTTCGCTTCAAATAGATGAAGCAGTCCTGCACGATTCCCATAGGATTTTTCATACGATATCCTATAGGACTCTTGAGATCCCTATAGGGAACTTATTAGAATTTGATATAATTTAAATCTTATAGGCAATGTGCCAATTACCCGTAATATCTCCATTGGAGATCCTATATGGTTTCCTGTGGCAGATCCTATAGAATTTTTTCATACGTGAATACCCGATGATGAACAAAAAATAATAATCAGAAAATGGCCCAATTTCTATATAACATTTCCCCAAACCTTGTAAAATATACAAATATAAATAAGCTGTACATAGTTGTATTTCATTTTTATGTGGAGGGAAAGGAAAACGAACAAAACAAGAAAAAATTATGACTGTTCATGTATGCATGTTGATAACCAGCGCACAATGAGAATCTTCCATAACTTGAAAAAGAAATTTTAGTTATAAAATCATGGTACATCAACGAAATCTTACATAATCATCATCAGCATCATCATCATTATCATCGGTATTTTCTTTAAAAGAAATAATACTAAATTTTTTATTTTCCGATTGCTAGGTAGACTGTTGCAGCTTGTACAATGTATTTTTAGAAATTTTTTGATGAAATAAAAAGAGGAAATATAATGAAAAAAAGCAAGCATATTGAGGTTACAGTTATAGGTTATAGAGTTTAAGTAGGCAATGATGTCCCTATCCACAGGAAAAATGTAAAAATTCAGAGTCCTTGGAAGTGAAATAGAAGGTGAAATGACAGGACAACTTCGCTTCATGAATTCGTAGGCAAATGAGCCTGAAAAAGTATAAAGAAATTCTAAAAAAAAACGTTCATTTCTAAATTGCACAATGACAATATCCGATATGAATCTGAAAAAGTTGCAAGGTTAAAATAAATGTTCAAAAACGTGAGGTGAGGAGCAAATGTGGCCACCATATTGTATAGTATGAAAATAAGATGGCGGAACTCACATTGGACCACATTGGACCTTTGAACATCTTCCAAAGTTACTAATCTCTTGCAATTTATCTCGGCACATTCCATTTCGTGAGCGTGAAATGAACAATTTTTTAGAAGTCATTCTCATGTTTTTTAATGCTTTTTCCACGGAGAATTCCTGAAATGATCTTTGATGAAATTTAAATTTCTCTTCACTTCCACGACCTATTAGTAATATGATAAAAATGAATGGCACACATTTTCGAATGCGTAAATACGCCAGAATGATATTTGAAAGTAACGTCAGAAAAAAAAATAAATGTACTATATTTTATGGAATAAAATTGAAAGATTTAGATATTTAATATATGAAAAGGAATAAAACGGAATTATCAATCATAAATCCATCCTTCAATTTCAGTTGTTTTATATTGTTGCAAAATTTGATTCGATCTCAGTAGAAAAAAGAAAACAATATCATATTTGCTTATCACATGAAAAACAAGAAAATGGGAATAAATAAATAGAAGAACAAAACATTCTCCAAGTCCAAGACTGTGATTGTATGTATATGTATATTCTGTGAAATAAGTTGATGCAAAATGAATTAACAGAGCTGAAATTATGACGATAATAAAATTTACTAACGAAATGAAACCAATTAATTGTAGAAAAAACAGATATGAAGAATTATGTACATGTACCATATTATTAAATGTAACTATATTGAAATTAGTTTTATTGGAAATAATTGTCAATACTACAAACAGTTGTGAATGATTGGAAATATTACTTGAGGTAAAAAAAGAGTTGAGTAAACGAAGTAAAACAAGTACGATAATTGTTTGAATAATTCATACTTTATTTATCAATTTCCTACCTGCTTCATTCATCTGATCGTAAAAGCCAATAACAATTTAACACTTGAAATAAGGCAAAAATTGAACAAAAAAAAATTAACACAATCACCATGACTCATACATATGTAATATTTTTAGGGTTGGACATATGAGATTTAAATATTTATCCTTATCACCATATCAATACAACAGTGAAAGTGATTTTTCAGAAGAACCAAAAAAGTAACAGATCCTTATATCAATTAACGAGTTGCTAAAATTATATATATTTGGCACGGTCTCTCAAAACTGAGACCTGTATTTATAAGGCAGAAAAGGATGCGAAATTGCAAGTCGAAAGTTCCTGTTTAACTTCTCTGCTTGGCGCTCCCCCATAAAGTTATTAAAGTTTGAAGTTGCACAGTTATCGGACTGGTTACCCCACTGGGCCAGTGCTTCCAGTTCCGAGAACGGTTCCAATTGAGTAAACATGACTAAGAACCGGTTCCTGGGATTGAACGATCTTCTGGAACAGTTTCTCTTTACGTGGAACAATCTTTGAAATTGTTCGTTGACTTGGAACTGTTCTTGGAACTGAAAGCACTGGCCCAGAGGACTAAGCAGTCTGTATAACTGTTCAACTGCCACTTGCAATAACTTCATGGAGAGGCGTCAGACAGGAGAGATGAAGAGGAACTCTCGACTCGAGTTCACTCCCAAAAATAAAGTTCGCAGTTTCGGAACACCGTGTGTATGTATCTATATAGACAGCACACAAACTTCATTCGAAATGAATAACCTCACTTGGCCACACATCAAATATCAGAGTGATGAATAATTGTAACTATAACAATACATACTTAACTAACGAGTATGGGTATCGCCAATTACATTCCAATGAAAAATAGAATCAAGTATAATCTCTTCTTTTCCATTTTGTTTCGCAATTTCATAGCAGTCTTGAATATTGGCAGCAGTTTGCATCACTTTTCATCGCCTCACAAAATTTTGTGTGCTGTCTCCCGTCACACAGGTTTCGGTAGAACAGAAAGTATCCCCGTCTTTCCCTAACTTATACCCTCCAATAACCCCGCACCAATGCCACCTGTTTCACCCAAGCTCATCTACCTGCTTTGATCATTATACAGGCATCGTGAAGCTTCTAGAAGCGCTGTGGAAAGACAGCGACGAAAAGGATTACATATCCGTACTGCCAAATTCTTTCTAAATATTCGTTTCATTACGTTCCGATGAAACATACTTTAGTATAATCTCTCAATACCTAAATTAAGAACGAATATTTGGTTTGTTTTCATAGCAGTCTTACATTTTGGCAGCAGTTTGCATTACTTTTGATTGCATCACGAAATTTGTGTTGTTGATGCCTCCCACAGTGTAGAAGCATCGCTGGCCCTTTGCTGACTGACTCTTACATCAATATGTGCATCAAGAGTATCACTGAGCTTGGAGAATCGTCTGGCCCAACTGCCTCGTCTCGCTCCAGGTCTTCCAAATGTACCAGCCTCTCGCAGCACAGACAGCAATTCATCCTCATCTTCTCTACCCTTGAGACCCTTCTCATACTTCGCCTCTTGAGCTAAGAGCTTCTCTCGTGCTAATTGCGTAGACACAGCTGACGGTGTTTCAGGTATGACATAGCTCATCAACCCTGTCAATGCAAAGACAATATGCTCAAAGCTGACGACGAAGGCCAATCTAGCTGCAAATACATGCCAATACTGTGGACTCAGACCATAAGGGTCAGTTTTATGATCAGGTCCATTTCTATAGCCCCTGTATTGACAAGTGGGTGGTCCATTCCTATCCCTTATCATATCCTCCCTGTAATCCGATGTATTGAACTCGGACAACGAACTATCCATATAGCCAACTAAATCATGAGTTGGTGAATACACGTAGGCGTAGACACTTCTTGGAATGAAATCCGACGTGTAAGCTATGACAAATGCATTGGATACAACAGCGGCATAAGTTACACCTTTCAAGATTCCATACCAAGCGCCAATGTCCTCAACTCTTTCAGCCAACGGTCTTCTAGCTTCCTTCACCATCTTGTATGCATCCAAACGTATCTCTCCGATGTTGTTCAATAGTGCGAAGAGAGGTGCCAATGGAAAGGCAGCTACAAAAAGTGTTACAAAACCATACTGCAGAATCATCTCAAGATACTCATCGAAGAGAGCCAATCGTCCTGGATCCTGCAGCTGATAATCCTGCTCCCAGTAAGTATAAGGTCTTTCATGATCCTTAGTTGCAGCAACATGTGTCCTCTTTCTCCACCAATTGACCATCTTTGGTGACAGTATTTCCATGAAATTATTGAAGCATTGTTTACCAATCATGATGATTGCCAACTGTATACACAGCTCTGAAAGACATCCAGCTGGATCACAAACGTCCGTTTTAATTCTAAAAAATTCTGAAGATCTCGCTTCAGCATCACCTGGATGGACATAAAACCTTCCCTTGAAGAAGGCAATGTAAATTAGGGAAGAATAGAAATTGACAAATTCGAAGAAAAATATTTTGAAGGTGAATGAATCTTCGTACTCCGTTTGGGTTCTTGGATTTTCCATATTGACCATCCACTTGGCCAATCGCTGATAGATTCTTGTTAAAATCATAATTATGATCAAGTTGATGAGGGCAGCAGTCATGGAGGTGAAGATCTTGGTGTGTCGTTTGAGGAAGTATCCACCGCCGGAGTAGAAAACAGCAACTAGAGATATCCTGTAGATTATTGTGCCCAGGACAGCTCCAAGGACAACGCAGATCATGAAGAAAACGAGAGAGCCCGTTACAATGTAGCGCCAGGCACGAGAATAGGCTGGCATGTATGGTTCTCGTTCCCTGGTAACCGGATTTATTCTGAAGGTTTTGACGGACGTTTCGAATTCCGGCCTTGGTTCTTCATCACCATCAGCGTTCTGCAGATCCCACTCCCAAACTATTACTGCTTGACGTCTTTTCCAAAGCTCTAGGAAACTTGTCGCCCAGAAGGACATGAAGATCGCGAAGAAGACTGTTGCTGGATTGTCGAATAGGTAGGTTAGGCGGGAAAATAAGCAGGATTCTTTTAGTCTTCGGTAGTCGCAAGCTTTGTCGCATAACGGACATAGTGTGATGTTCCCAGCTGCGTAGGGATCACAAATTTCTTTGCTTGGGATGTTATCCGAACTTTCCATCGTGCCCAAACCGTACGCGAAGCATAGGAGGCCTACTATTGCTGGGAGGTAGAGGGAGCGCGTGTAGAAGCCTAACCATGCGTAGTATAGGGCTACCTTCTCGCCGAAGTAACGACGGATCAGCCACAGTGGCTGCTTCTTGTACCTGGAAATTTCGCATGGTGTTAGAACAGGTTGCAGATTGAGAGAAATTGAAAGGCTTTGGCAACTACAAAGAATGCGATGCCTTATTCGATTTTGTTTTTTTAATTTCTGGAACTTTTCATGGTGTTATGATCATCTCAAATCGTTGTGAACCTCTAAAAAATCTTATTCGAATTTCAAAATTTTGGAACTGAGGTGGAAAGTGAATCCTTTCTTCACCATCAAGAATATTTTTCTTTATGTTGTACAAAGAGTGAACATTGTTAGAGTCGAAATATCTCGAGGACGTGATTGGTCGATAGAATAGACGTGAAGCCAGTCGGTCTTTGAGCGCGAAATTTTAAATCATTGAAGCGCATTCCATTGATAATTGAAAACTGGGGACAATATTTTTGCAAAAATTGTTTTTGTTGGTACTGGAGATATGTTCAATTATTTATATGGCTGGATAAATGCCTCTAAATTTTTAGTAATTACCATTGTGACGGCCGTGCCCAGATTAGATATAGTAAGTGACGATCTAGAGGAACACCATCGGGGCCAGGTCGATTGTAGGGTCCTTCATGAAGACAGAAACAATCAATATAGGTTCCGTCTGCAATCAATCTTCTGATTCCTGCCTTTTCGTGGGTCTCGTCATATCTTGCTCGCATTAAAATTTGATATACTATGAGCGACCTTTGAGCTGGTGTATATGCTGTCTCTCTATCCTTCACCAGAAATCTATACACAGAAAAAAGAGAATTTTAAAACTTACGTTTGCATGAATGTATGGCTTGATGCGGTGAACATTATTTTCATTTGTATATAGTTTTTTGAGGTTTTTGATTTTATTTATCGTTTTGATCACGATTGCATTGATCATCATTTACAAAAATGATTTTGTATCTTGTTATTCAATAAACATTACCCAAGTGCTCATACGAAAGCTCTATACAGGTATCATTAGTAAAGCGCTTATCGTCGGGCTGGCGCCGCGACACTAGCGGGGACGCCGCGAAACACCTTCCCTAACCTACACCGGAAGTGGCTAAGTAAAATCAACATTCTTCTCCAATGACCCGCGTTTGTCTATAATCGGCAATCGGGAATCGATAATCGATTATTTAAATTTATTCTCCATATTTTCCGTAATTGTCGCAATTTTTTCTGATAGTGTAAATCCACGCATTTTCATTTTAAATGATAATCCCACAAGCGCCCATATTAGCTCTCAGCAACCATAGTTTGTTCACTATCTTCATTCGACTTCCGGTAGCGATATTGATGGCAATTCTGCCATACAGGAAATATTTTTTGAATTTGAGAATTGAAAACAGGGTCAAGATTTAATTTGAATTTATTCTCATTTATTTATTACTCGATTAAGGATGCAATGGAAGACAATTTTTTTGCCGACAATAAATCCTGAAATATATCGTGAAATATTGCATTTGAAAGAAAATTTATGTAAGAAACTTGATTTACGCAGGTTCTGTGCATTTAATCGATCAGTAACATTGTGCAGTATTTATAGATTAAGAGGGCGGAGGGAGTTGAGAAAGCGCCATCAGTTTTACCTGTGGTATTCAAACCATTGGTGTATTATATATTTATATAGATATAGGAATGAAAGCTGGGAGAATGCTTAGTGGATTATTAATGAGTATCTATGGAGGCCACTACGGAGGTCTTTAAATAAATTTCAGAAATTATTAGTCTTCACCTTGAGCTTTCTGTTGAATCATACAATGTAGGAGGATATTAAACTAGGTAATAGGGAACTTGCATCAATATCTCATTAGCGTATTGCTCACGTTGCTTTTTAAGCGAATTGCTCTGCAAAAAAACCATAAATTTTAAGTGAATGCAAAATTTGATGGACAGTGCAAATTTCAAACATTCAAGCATCTGTCTTTTTCTACTTTAAAAATTGGGAAACAAATTTGAGGATTAACTATTTCGAAATTTTTAGAAACTTCACACATTTTTATCAGCTGATTGATACGGTCACTAATGTAATTTATTTATAAACGTTTTGTTTACAAACATATGTCATTGATTAGCACTCACAGGAGCATAAATATAGTGACGTTAAAGAATAATAAAAAAAAAAAATTATCAAGTACATTCTGTAAAATAATTTCATCAGTTCTCAAAATTCGATTAACAAAATCCAACCATAAAATTGAAAATTTTCAAATGAATTTTCAACAGTATCAATAAATTGAGAAAACAAATTGGGCTTCAAATTTTTGAAATTTTCAGTTGAAAATGACAGTTGATGATTGAATGACCAAATAGTGCTATCACAAAACGTGCAATAATAATACTAAAAATATACATAAATAAATGAATAAAATAAATGAAATTCTGGAATATATGTAAACTGGAAGGAAACATTTTTAATTATACGAGATATCACTTGCCTTTCCTCTCTGTCCCCAGAATCATGAGTTGTATAAAAATTTGGCTCCTCAGGATAAAGATCCGTATCCCACATATGGAACTTCTGAAGAAACTTCACAACCATGGCCCATTTTTCCCAAAATGTCCTCTTAATTTTTGTCCCATCGTCTCCCTTAATAAAACAAAAACAGTCTTTCCTATTATTCTTATTACATGATTATAAGAGTAATTTTGTTATTCCAATAATAAAACAGTTTCAACATGAGAACATTTCACTGAATATAGCTACCACATTAACTATACAGTGATATATTGGTTGAATATAGTATTATGCAATTTGCAAGCGACAATTTTGTTTATAAAAAAAAAATGATGAAAAATCAAAGAAAAAAAAAGTCCGGGGAAATTTAGAATCAGTATCATTGACATTGCCAATAATTTTTCCCAATGCCGATTCATGCTTCAGTATTAAAGAACATATTATTCTTTAATGTTGACGGAAAGGGTCGAGCCCATGGGTCGACCCCAGCACGGGGAACAGGTCCATTGGAGCGACGCCGCACGTGAAGGATTGAAAATGTCGGGGAAAAATTGAATTTCATATGAAGTAGTGCTTGACAGATTGTGATGGATCTGTTAGTGGGGCCATTCCGTGAATCTGGGCTGCATGCAAAGAATTGAAACCTGGCAGAGTGCGGCACTTTGCTCATCGTGCGACAGTTACGAACAACTAAAAAATGTCGATATTTAAAATTTTCAAAAATGTCAAAATAATTGAAAATTCTATTTGAAAATCTCGAGTAAAATATAAAAAAATAAAAATCCATTATTGAGCATTCCTCACCCACGCTTTAACGCTGATCGTTATGAACCTTTTAGTCAGCAATTTGAGGTTCATGACTTCTGCATACTGCACTTTGATTTTCCAAGGTATGTGAATTTTCAAGAAAAATGTTTTCCCATCGAACGAATTTTCCTTCGGCTCTAGTTCCATTTGCAGGCCCTCCTTGAGTAAATTCTCTTGAAAAATTCGCCTCTGCTCTCGGCGTTTCGACTCAATTTCTGTCATTACACCTTCTGTCTCCTCCTGGTACACCAGCACCATGTCAATGCGCCTTCGTCCATCCCTGGAAAGAGAAAAAAATGAGGTAAAAGATGAGAAAAAATGTGGGTTGCAGCATCTGGCAATTATGTGTGACGATTTTTTTTGTGGGAAAATTGAAAATCAAATTTATGAAGAAAAAAAAGTTGCCCTCATTGTAATGTTTAGTTTTTTTTTATCCCGCAAAATGGATGGAAGTGGAAATTTATGTTAATTAAATTACACGATGAGGAGGGGTGCACTGAGCATTCAAAAGTTTGGCAAAAACTTTCAAAAACAGAGAAAATTGCGCACGGACTTAACCCGTCGATCCCACCCCCACAGCATTTACGCGCGTCGTAATAGAAACTCTCTCGCGTGCGATAAGATAAGATCTAAAAGAGCTAGCGTAATTTTCATAAAGACTGTTTTTGTAGAACGAAGTGAGAGCTCTTTAGTTTTGAAGAAATCAGTAAAAAATTGAGGGAGGACTGAGGCGAAACTTTGCGAAACTGGTAAAACTTCTTAACATGTAGCAGTTCTGAAATAATAATTTTTTTGTCACTGAGGATGTAAAGCAGTCTTTTAGGCATCTCACCTGAAGAAGAGTGTCTCAGGATCACTTTCACTGTCGTCTCCATTTCCAGCCACTCCATTAATTTTTGACGAGGCCTCAGGATTAAATGAATCGTCCTCAGGTGGTGGACTTTCCGGAAGTGAATTTGCCGCGGAAATGGCTGGTGTTAACTTTGGTCCTGCGCGAAAAATTTTTCTTCACAATTTTCAAAAGTTTGATAATTGAAACAAATTGCAATTTGAAAAGCCGCAACTGTCCCGCTTAAAGGAAAATTCTACAATTTCAAATATTCGCGCCAAAAGGAAATGCAGTAACGCATTTTTTCTCTTGAATAATGATCATGGAAATTTGAAAAATTGTCTCAAATTTAAAAAGAAAAATTGTAAAAAAAATGTAATGCTCTTATCAAATTCGATTGAAAATATTCAATTGGGGGAAGAAAAGAGAATTCGAAAAATTTCTTTGAATTTTTTTTTACAAATGAAGATTATGAAAGGGAATTTAAAATTACGGAAATGTGCAAAAATTTGCAAAGGTTCATTATTTTTTTTTGTAAAAAGACTCAAAAGTTGCGAAAATTGAAAAAAAAAATTCTAAACTTTTTTTCATGAAAATTCTTTGTTATTATTGAGAAGGAGCAATTTTTGAAAGTTGCATATAAAAATTGTAACGAAAATTGCAAGGCGCTTATCACACTTTCTTAATGAGATATTGGCATTGACATGCGTGTAAATGAAGTTGATGTGACTTTCATTGAGTGAATTTGATGGATGGGGAGAGAAAAGTTGAATGTGTCGCGTGACTTGAGGGCATTACTACGGCAATAACATTCATAGATAAGTTTTCGCCTCATCGTTTCAGAAAATTGAAAATATACTGAAGAATCGATTTGTATGTATTAGAGATGCTTGACGCAATTTGCAATTCTTTAATTTTCCCGATTTCTAATTCTTCCCTCTTTTGCATTTTTTCAATTTTCGGGGAATTTCAAAGCTTTGCTTAATTTTTTCAAAATCTGGTAATGCTTCATTTTTTTTTTCTTTCTAAAATTTCGAAATTTTGCAAATTTTGGTTTATTCAGAAAGTTAAAATCGTCAAAATGCAAAAAAGGCTGGATAAAAAAAGCAAATTCGAACGATTGGAGACACTCAAAAAGTTCACAATATCAAAAAAAAATCACCAAAAATGCCAAAACTCACCAAAGGCATCTTTAACGGCGAGTGCCGAAGCAATTGGAAATATAGAGGCGGCGGATGTTTTTTTCGACTTAGGACTAATTCCCTTATCGTCCTTGGTCGTGACTCCATTTTTCTCAGGTTGATAAAAAATTTCCCGACCAATGACACTATCAGAATCCAAGCCCGCTTCTAATTTAGCAACATCCAGAGGCATTTCGGCCCGCAGTGATGCCGTAACAATGTCGTCTTCGTTGGTTGCTCGTCGCGGAGTGAGAGAACCGGAAGTCGATGCTAGGGAAACGTCAGGTGTTTCGATCGAGCGCACCAAGTCACTCAATTGTGATTTTGATGGGCTACTTGGCTCCACAATTCGAGGAAGAAAATTAGTGCTTGAACGACGACTTTCTGTATGCTAATTAACAGAAAAAACACGTTAGTGATAACAAAATAACATTATTGTCAGTGAAATTGAATGGTATAATTTGTCAGATTTTTTCAGGCCAATCAGGGTAATAATAAAGGTAATCGTTCGGAAACGTTACAATAGTCGGGACAGTGGAGTCCTACTTTATCCAGTGATGTTTTTTTGAAATAATTTCTTTTCTAGTGAATGATTTAAGTATCCGATTCAATTTACGAAATCGTTTAATCTCCTTATCGTTTTCAAACGGGATAGAACGTGGTAAATCGGAGTTCTACTTTACCGAATGTAGGCAAGTATTTTTGCTATTTTCTTGCAAACATATGAGAGAGTATTTCGGTGGAGCCCGTCAACGCATATCATCATCTAATCGTTCGGAAATGTTACAATAGTCAGGAATGTTACAATATACTTGTGAAATTCGCGGTAGTGTATGGGCCAAGTAACATTTCAGAACGGCGCGGTAGTGTATCGGCCAAGTTTCAACTTCCGTTATCCACGAATAAGCTCGTATTTATCAAATACACTTTTTCCGATGAAACTTCCCCTCCGTCAACAACTAATTTTCATCCCCTTCGCACTTACATACCTGGATCTCGTTTTCGTGCAGTAGGCTATCATCGATGGTATTGGCCTCCCTGAATGGAAATGGCGAACTGCAAGTGAAGTAACTTGGACTACATCCAGGTAAGTGGGCAGGTGAAGGTGGTAGTCGTATTAAATCGTTATTACGTATTGCCGGTAATGTCAACTGTAAACGAAGGACGTTGTCCTCCCCTGCGACGACACCCTCGTCAAATCCTTCGTCGTGTATAATCGACATCGATCGATGCATCGAGTGGAGAATATAGAAGGAAGAAGTAACGCAGTGACGTCGACTTAAGGGAGTCCTTGGGTCATCTTTAATTCTCCATTATTTTAATAATCGCCCACTTTTCTTTTGCTCTATGTTTCAACAGCCTATGAACAATCGACTATTCACAAATTCCATTTGGCCGAGCAGCAATTTCTCCTCTTCGGTCGAACTTTGTGATAGCATCATAGGCCAACGTCAGTGCAGCCACAAGGAGAAAAACAAAAATTGGTCACCGATCATAAGTCCATGAAAGAAAACTTTTCACTCATCGTGACCGGCGGAAAGGTTCGCTTGATCGTATGTAAGTACTAAGGCTTCTTCGTTACACCAGTATGAATTAATCATGAGCACGAGGTAGGTTTATTCGTCTTTGAATGCTGAATTCAATGAAATGCCGATAGAAACACTCTAAAGCGATGACATTAAAATAGCCTTAGAGGAGACGGCATTTTCACTCGATGTTACGCTATGTAGCGATTTTTACGCCAATCAAATAGTTTGCTCAAGGTTACCCTTGCAGAAGGTTGAAACACCTCAAATAATTAATCGTGCATTGTCAATTATTTTATGAACACTGGAAATCGTTGGAGCAAGTCTGCCGCAAAGTGTCAGTTTTGTCGATACCGATCTGCGTGCTTCCGGAAAATTCTGAAATCGAGCTAAACTTTGCTCTCGATTTTATTGTGTGTCTTTTTTTATTAATATTTTTTTTCTTCCTGAAGATACCACTTGGAGAACATGAAACGCGGAACATTTGAAACCTACCCCGCGTATCGTTGACATACAACTGGACAATCGGTTCTCTCGCCAATGTTGACCATTCCATAGACAATAGGTATGCATAGCACATACGATAGTAAAAAAGCGCTCTTGGTTGTCTATTCTCTATCTCTGTTACTCTATCGGATTGTTAGTGGAAGGCTCCCAGGGCTTTTATGAATTGCTATGGTTACGCGGTGAAAACATGGGGGTTCGTATTTTAGGCACGGGAATTTTTATAATTGAGGTGAATCTATTTTGTACGTCAATTTCTGGGGGGGGGGGGGGGGGTTGTCTTTTTTATGCATGGCGTTAACGGGGTTGGAATGAGGTATCGATTTATTTGGAGTGGGGGGAGGAGGATCTGTATGGGGTGAAATGTGGGAGCCGAGACAATTTCTGCAGTTTGTGAAACTTTTTGAGAAGTTTGAGAATTCAGTTTTTGCGTTTTTTATTTTTGACGGGTTTTGGGTTTTTTGAAATTTTGTATTTTTCGATTTTTTTGCAAATTTTTGAATATTTTTTGAATATTTGAAATTTTTGAATATTTTTTAAACATTTAAAATTTTTGAAATTTTTGAAATTTTCGAACTTTTTGAAGTTTTTGAAATTTCGGAAATTTTGGAAATTTTGGAAATTTTGGAAATTTTGGAAATTTTTAAAATACAAAATCATCTACAATTGGCGCATTTGTTTTGTGAGTTGATACAATTTCGTTGAGTTTGAATGGTGTAAGTCATTTATCAAGGAAACATTTGCGAATGACCAATGAAGATAAGGACCGGATGCATTAAATGTAATTGCGTTTGCGGTTGGAGTTAATTGATGTAGACTATGAGTTTTACCGCCGGTCACATGGTCCATTTGTTTTCATTTTTTTTCATTTCAGAAATTCCGAGAACTCTAATTTTTCGAGTTTTCAACATCGCAAATTCGACGAATTTCATAAAATTGAAAAAACTCAACAAATATCAACAAACGTCAAACAAATATTGGAAAGAAAAGCTACTATATACGATTAACATTTTTAGGGAATTACAAGACCAACTTGATTGCGTCAACAATGACGTTGGCCGATTTATAATAAATAATTCACCATTATGGATTTTCCACTTTCACTGTCCACTTTTATATTTAGACCATCGCATTTTCTTGACTCCGAGACTATGTGCTCGAACTACTTAGAAAATCATATGTGACATTTTGGTATAGCCAACTGCTGAAGCGGTCCAAGTTGACATATGCGGGTGACATTTTGTCAATAAAAAAGATAAAGTTCATTTGATTGAGATCCTTTCCGTAAAGCAAATTAAAACCTACAAATTTGCATTAACAACATTTTTGAAGCCGGTCGTATGGTGAAGTAGGTAAGGTGCCCGCCTACGGATCTGGAGTTCGTGGGTTCAGGCCCAGGTACCGGTGGATTTTTTCTGGATTATTTGATTTAGTCAAATAATGGGCACCACAAAAAAACAGTTCACCCCCAAAAGTTATAAGACGAGTACCAAATACTGTTTACAACTGAATGTTCCTACTCTCATTGTGAACGAATAACATCCGTAACTGTCTTACAAAGGAAAAAGTCGTGAGCGTCTAACGACTATAATAAGTCCAGAGCCGGCGCTAAGAACCATTGTAGTTGATGCGTCGATAACAACAAACCGATCAAAAAATCAAACATTTTTGAACATCGATGAACATCGTTAGAATCGAAATATCTCGAATCGCATGCGTCTGACACTTCATTGGTCACTCCGATAGACTTGAAGTTGGCTATTTTTCAAGCGGGAAATTTGAAATGGTTCGGGCGCGCTTTCAGCTCATGTGACTCCAATATAGCTTCATAGTACTTTGGATAGCAATAAGAAAATGGGTTCACTACATCTTAATTGACCGCCGCAATTATGTACTGTTTTCTTCATCTGCATAGTCTCATCGCATCGGAGCGGTTATAGAAAAAATATAGATGAACATTGCTAGAGTCGAAATATCTCGAATCGCGTGCGTCTGACACCTCATTGGTCACTCCCATAGACTTGAATTTGGCTATTTTTCAAGCGGGAAATTTGAAATCGTTAGGGCGCGCGTGGCGCGCTTAGTCCATACGCTGTGCCCTTTTCTGTGACCAAAAATGATTTTTGAATTCGCAATGGGTTTTATTATTGGAATTTATGTTTTTGGGGACTCTGAACACGAATCCGATAACCATTAACCCCAAATGTGGTAACTTTTATTTGTTTATAAGAATTTAATTATTTATAACGCGATCCTGTCGAAACGCTAAAAGCTACGGGAAAATGTTTGGTACAAAAAATGTTCCTTATTTCAAAATGCTTCGATTTGTATTTATTACTTTTTTTCGTATCTCTCATATTTATTGCATAAATAATACTTGAAGCGGCCCGGAAGACCCCCAGTCGCTCCGGCGCAGTCCGCGCTACACGGGAGACAGCCTACGAGGAGAACTGTTGAAGATACCAAAAAAATGTTTTAATGGAAAATATTCGCCATGAAGAAAGCTACCAATTTTATTAAAACACATTTCCCCGCAGCTCTGATAGTTTACGAAAAAATTGCATTACAAGGTGAGACAATGGCACGAATTTGCGTCTCACGCTGTATAAAACCACAATTATTTATAATTTGGAATCGAAGTATGGGATTTTACCATAGCTTAATTTGTAGAGCATTTTCTGACGAACATTTTCCATTGTAAACTTTTGTCTCTGTCTACGGTAGGTTTGTAGACATTTACTGTCTCCCGTGTAGCGCGGACTACGCCGGAGCGACTAGGGGTGTCCGGGCCGCTTCAAGTATTATTTATGCAATAAATATGAGAGATACGAAAAAAAGTAATAAATACAAATCGAAGCATTTTGAAATAAGGAACATTTTTTGTATCAAACATTTTTCCGTAGCTTTTACAGTTTTGACAGGATCGCGTTATAAACAATTAAATTGTTAAAAACAAATAAAAGTTACCACATTTGGGGTTAATGGTTATCGGATTCGTGTTCAGCGCCCCCAAAAACGTGAATTCCAATAATAAAACCCACTGCGAATTCAAAAAATCATTTTTGGTCACAGAAAAGGGCACAGCGTATGGACTAGCTCCTGCGACTACAATATAGCACTCACTCTGTACTCTGTATATATAGATATACGCACTATATACTGTGAATTGAACGAGCGTCAGACAGCCATATTTACTGGTGAATCATCAACACAGCGCAAACACCTGCAAAACCACAGTCTCCCTACGTGCCTTGAATAACAATAATAAAGTACGTTTACTATCTGCTAATGTCCGTAATTATATAGTAATTTCAGACGAATACCAGTGCGTTTATCCCAAAAATCAATGGTGTACCCGTCGTCTTAGACATCTTCATAAATTTTTCCTACTTATGAAATCGTAAGTAGTTCGTCAGAAAAAGAAAATACTGACGTTTTTGGGGCGTTGTTTGGATTGACTTTAGGGTGTGTCAAGATGTTCGGCCCAAGTGTCATTGTTGTCATTGCTTTGCAATTAGGTAAGTACAAAATTTGTTAGATTTTGGTAAAAATACTGAGCTCGACCTTGAATGCATCCATTCAATTGATCATTATGTTAGTCATCAATTGGAGATAAAGTAACAGGAAAAGCAAAAATGGTCGAAATGTGATTCATAACCTCAACATTGATTGTACACTTTAAACAGAGGTTTATTTTTTTGTGGAATTTTTTTTTTATTTAACTTTTTTTTTTCGCGTATTTTTTGTTTTTCTTTTATATTGTTTTCCATCTCCAGAAAGTTTTATTTTTTTTTTAATTACCATCTCAATATTTTGTTCAAAATGAGCATATAGCTCTAATAATTGTTTTTATTGGAGAGGTGGGGGAAACATAAACACCTTAAGGACAAAATGGAGTTATGCTATTTTTTTTCGAAAATTTGAGTAATTTAATATTTTTTTTTGTGGAAATTTTTAACTTTTGAAAAAGTTTGAAGTTTTAAAAGAAGGTTCAGAAAATTCCAGAAATCAGGAAATTCTGAAAACATTCAAACATATTCGCAAAGTTTACAAAGACTTTTGCAATTTTTTAGAAATAAGTTTCATAATTATGTCAACATTTTTGACATTTTATAAAAAAAATGAAAGTTCCCAAAATTGTTCACTTTTTATTGCAAAATTCTCGAAATTTGTCACATGTTCTACCTAACTAGCTCCAAAGCCTACTTAACTGTTCCATACTTAACTACGTCCAAAGTCTATGTTCTTTTTATTATTTTGAGTGGTACATATATATATGCATATTCATTATTTTTTTCAGCTGCAGTTTACGCGCAAAGAACTCCCACAATATCATATATATCTCAAGAACAGTTCAAAAATATTGGAGGTACTGTGGATCTTCAATGTTCAGTTCAATATGCTCAGGACTATCCAGTTCTGTGGATGAAGATTCATCCTAATGGGGATAGCATACCACTTTCGACTAAGACGTCTTTAATTATCAGGGAGAGTAGATATGCATTGCGTTATGATGATGCGACCTCCACATATACTCTACAGGTAAAAAGATCACTTTGAATAAAGAATTGAGATTCTTCAAATTTTTTACATTTAAAAATTTTTGGACGTCGTCCAATTTTCTCAAATTTTTCCAAAATTGAAAATGCGGCAAACGTCTTTTTCTGAAAGTTGTCACAATTTTCAAACATTTGTAATTCTTTTTTTGTTATAAAATGATGGTTGTTTTTCAAAACAACTATTCAATGGTTTCGCATTCTATTTAGATAAAAGACATTCAAGAAACTGATGCTGGAATTTATCGCTGCCAAATACACGAGTCGTTAACATCCAGACAATCAGCCCAAGTTGAGCTCCAAGTGAATCGTCCACCTTACATCAGTGATAATTCAACGAGATCAGCTGTCGTAAGTGAGGGAGATTCTTTGGAATTGTCTTGTTACGCAGGTGGTTCACCAACTCCAAAAATCTCTTGGCGCAGAGAAAATAACGCTCTTTTGCCGACTGGAGGCTCCATTTATAAGTACGATTTTTTCAAGTATAATTAAAGTCTTTATATAATTAAAGAGACCACAGAAATCCCATTTTTTAATGAGAAAAATTTGGAAAATTTAAAAGTTTGTGGAATCATCCAAACAAAAGTTGAGAAACCGTCTTGATTTCCAGAGGAAATATCCTGAAGATAAACGCAGTGAAGAAAGAGGACCGAGGTACCTACTACTGCGTAGCTGATAATTCCGTAGGTCGTGGCACTCGGCGAAACATAAATGTCGAAGTTGAGTTCGCCCCCGTAATAACAGCCCCACGGCCTCGCTTGGGCCAAGCTCTTCAATATGACATGGACTTGGAGTGTCACGTGGAAGCCTACCCTCCCCCGGCCATAAAATGGCTTAAAGACAACATAGAATTATCCAACAATCAGCACTACAGTATCTCCCACTTTGCTACAGCTGACGAGTATACAGACACAACGATTCGTGTAATCACCATCGAGAAAAGACAGTACGGAAACTATATGTGTCACGCAGCTAACAAACTGGGTAACGCGCAAACCGAGGTCGAATTGTTTGGTGAGTGATCAATTGCAGTTGTATTTGCTAATGCATATTCTCATTTGACTCCATAGTATGCATCAAATGCATATGTTGTTCCACCTTTTTTTATTGTCAGTTGTAATGAATGTATCAATTTTGGATGGCCTATCGAGTCGTTTAGATTGAGCAACGTTCTCAGTTGTTAGTTAGCATGTATTAGATGTCCTTGTTTTATTTCTGCAGAAACTATTGTCCCAGTATGCCCACCTGCTTGTGGCCAAGCTCATTATGGAACTGGCGTACTGCCAGTTTCATCCGGACCCTTGGTAGCATTTGTTTTGATCGTAGCTGCATTTTTCAGGTAAGCATTCCAATACACAAATGTTCAGTAACATGTATTAGGCTGATGGAAAAATTTATTTATTGTAAATACATCTGTGTTGTTAGCGCTACTTGGCAAGCTCAATATATGGTCTATTTGGCGGAAGTGGAGATCGCTGAAAAAGTTTTTTGTCGGCGAAAATAATTTGTTTGTAATTCACATGAGCCAGTTGTCAATAGATACCAAGTGTTGTAGACGATAAATAAATCCTAGGACCAAAGTTAGCTTTGCCACGTGTATACAACAATATGCAATATCTATTGAACTTAGTTCACGTAAATTCATATGGAAAATCACCAGTTCATTGGTCTTTTTTTCACTTTCAGAAACATCAGTACCAAATATTAATTATCGAGGCCTGCTGACTTCTAGTGGACATCAGAACTTTTTATCCACATGGGTTATGGGATGCCTTGTTGGATTTATGGCGCTACTCAAGTCAACCCAATAATTTAACATAAAAATTTTCTACTATAATTATAGTAAATCATTGAATCTCACTAATTATTAATAGAATTTCGTACTTTTTTTACTAAAAAATAATCTGGAAATACAGTGGATTGGGAGTAGCTTGTAGAAGGAGAACAAAATAACAATAGTTGCATTAGATAATCATTAGAATATTTACGTGCACTTTTGGCCAGAGTAACTGGAATTTCACGTACGAATGTAGGACCCAGTAACAAGAACAAAATTAATTACAAAATCATGTAAAATTAAGTGGTTCAAACGACAACGAATTATGTCACTCTCTTTTTTTTCCACGTACTTGAAACATGAAACTGTGAATCTCATTTTTTTAGTGAATGTTTATAAGGAATGTTGAGTGCTTTTGTGGTTTAAAGGAAATTTTAGATGTTTATGAAGGAATTTGAAAGTTTTATGGAACATTTGACATATCTTTCGATTAGGAATTTTAGTGACTAAATGAATGAGAAAAATTTGCAAGATTTTCTAAATTTTTCGATAATTTTAAACACTTGTACTATTCATTAGATTGTAGGAAGCATTGTATAATACTCTAAGAGGGTTAAATTTTCTTCGTACTTTAATGCAGACGCACAATTATCTGCATGGCTCGCATAGCGATGCTCTCTTATACATTTTATAACAATTGTAATTCAATGAGTTTTATGGAGTGTACATATCCAAGGATATGTAATTAATATCACTAGCTAGCTAGATTTTTTTTCGCAAATTTTCCATGGTTACAATTTTGGCCATGAAAATTGAATTTTATAATGCAGCAATTTTGGAAATTTTTATATGTAATGCTCATTAGTGAGAGACAATAATAAGGTCGAAACCCCGAGATTAAAAAATAAAATGGATAAACACAAAAAACACTGATTAATTATTGTAGTTGCAAATTGAACTAAATTTAATATGTTCTTTAGATTTAAAGGCCATTTAAGTTTGTTTATTGATTTTAGGATTTAGAAAAATCAGAATATGCTAGAGAGATTAAATTTGTATGGTATAGAGCCCAAATATAGTATAGGAATAATATCAAAATCTGAAGGACATTAGTACAAATGTAGAATTTGCTGAAAACAATTTCATATGGATGAGTTTCTGGGGCACTCTTAGGAATATATCAATATCCCATGTCCCCTATTATAATAATTTTCGGTATTGGAAAAGTAAAAAGGTAACAATAATTGTGAATGTTTGAAATTTTTCACATGATGAACACTTGAAATTTTGCGATTTGTAAAAGTTGGAAAAGTTTTATTAGTTGCAAAAATATCGGACATTCAGACGATGGTAAAATTTTCAAAACATTTAACGGTTTGGACATTTAAAAAAAAGGTTTGGTAACTTGCAAAATTCGAAACCATTCGAAGTTGAAAACTAATTTTTAGAAGTCGAGAAGTTGAGAGGAAAAAAGGACATTTTGAATGAAAAAATGAAAAATGAGACTTAAAAAACAAAAGTATTATGATTTGAGAAACTCGAAAAAAAAAATAAATCGCCCATTGCTTAAATGGAAATTTGAAGAAGGGACTAGTTTCTGTCAAGTGGGCCCTTAATGAACCATGACGCATTCGACACATTGGCCCAGCCAGTGGCCATGACAGTTTCTAATCTTTTTCAAACGTGTCCACCCAGTAGAGCTCCAAACACCTGTAGAGCGACACTACCCACGCGTGTTCTGTATAAACAAAACCGAATCTTCACTCACCTAACTTTTGCGATTTTTTGTCAAATCCGCGGCTGTTTTTATCACGCCGAAAAATTCTCTAAAAAGAAAAACAATTACAGAAAAGAAATAAAATAGTGAAGGAACAGATTCTACGTTTATTAGAAAAACAAGGAAAAAAAAATTGAATGACACTTAAATAAATTTGCCAAGCGCATTGATCACCCTGGATTGGCTTTGAGGCGTTCCAAAATCATGGATCAATTTTCCATTGTCATTGTGGGGCTTCAATTAGGTAAGTACAAACTAATAGTTTCCCGATGAATCATCTATTCCTCATTTCATAAATATTCATGAAAATTCTCCAAATTTTTCAACTAAAAAACAACACAAACACGGTTTTTCGTTAAATTTCTTCCGATGTTCATGCGATTTTACGAAATGGAAATTAATTTATTAAAAAACAAATGGGAATATAAAAATACCCCACAGTCATAAACTGAATAAATAAATAGAAGTTTAAATCAGTGTAGTTTTCAAAATTGACAATTTAATTTTTATTTACAAATTCGAACTTAATTTTTTACATTAATGCCATGCTTCCGTAATTGTTTTTGTGATAACAAAAAATAATAATTGGTATTTTCGCTGGTCAAGAAGGAGAATCAAATGATTAAAAATAAGAAATTCTTATGTTATTCTTTTTAGCGGCAGTTTGCGCGCAGAGAACTCCCCAAATATTATCCACATCTACCATCCAAAAGAAGACGATTGGGGGAATCGTAGATCTCGACTGTTCTGTCCAATATGCTCAAGACTATCCGGTTGTATGGATAAAATACAATTCTAACGGTGATAATATACCCATTTCTTCTAAGACGAATTTAATTATCAAAGAGAGTCGATACGCATTACGTCATCAGATTGGTACCCCCACATATACTCTGCAGGTAAAAGACCCCTTTTTTCCAAACGTAAGCTTCGCCTTATAAATATTTCGACCAATCATGGACAATTTAACAGTTCTAGAATTCTTAACAAAATATGTGTGTATGTGTGTGGGTGAGTAACGGAGGGAGTGAGTGGGTGAGTGAGTGAGTGAGTGGGTGGGTGGGTAGGTGAATGGGTGAGTGAGTGGGTGGGTGGGTGAGCGGGTGGGTGGGTGGGTGAGTGAGTGGGTGGGGGGGGGCAGTGACTGGGTGTGGGGAGGGTGTGTGTGTGATATCACCTCAGAACTTTATCAACCGCGGCGAGTTAAAGAAAAAAAGTGTCCGGTAGAAGTTACAAATTGGCAATCTTCAAATATTTGGGTGTTTTTCGTGCCCCTTCCTAGATCAAAGATATTCAAGAAGCAGATGCTGGAATCTACCAGTGCCAAATAATTGAATCCCTGTCATCTATACAATCGGCTAATGTAGAGCTTCAAGTACTTCGTCCTCCTTATATCAGCGAAAATTCGACGAAAAATGCTGTTGTAACCGAAGGAGATCTAGTTGAATTGTCCTGCTATGCTGATGGTTTTCCGGCTCCGAAAATTTCTTGGCGCAGAGAGAACAACGCCCTTTTGCCAACTGGAAGCTTGATTCACAGGTAGAAAGAACTATTTCTGTTACGTCATCTCAACAACGTTCTATTATAAATTTATTCTGAAACACCAATTTTTAAAAAAAATGTATATCAACTCCAACTCCAGCCATTTCATTAGCGGTTTGTCACGATGTCAGACCGTGACAAGAATATTACATGTAATCTATTCACTTCCTTGCTTCAATAGGAAAAATCATGTCTCCTTCGGCTGCTCATTGAGAGAAGCGCTAATATTTTGCTTTTGGATCATATCTCGAAACATGAGAAAGTTCTGTATAACTTTGTTCTTCATTACAGGGGAAATGTCATGAAGATACCTTCGGTGAACCGGAAAGATCGTGGTACTTATTACTGCGTAGCTGAGAATCAAGTTGGTCGTGACCGAAGACATGTCAATGTTGACGTTGAATTTGCACCGATAATGACATCTCCCAGCTCGCAGTTGAGACAGGCACTGCAATTTGACATGGATATTGAGTGTCGTGTAGAGGCCTTTCCAGCGCCGATGGTCAAGTGGTTAAAAGACGGTATAGAGCTATCCGACAACCAACACTACCGTATTTCCAAATTCACTGCAGCTGATGGATTTACTGATACAACAATTCGGATTATCACCATTGAGGAAAGACAGTATGGTACTTATATTTGCCAAGCGGCTAACAAACTGGGGAACATTCAGGCTGAGATTGAATTGTCTGGTGAGTAATCAATTGTGATTGTATTTGCTAATGCATATTCTCATTTGACTCCATTTAATGCATCAAATGCATATGTTGCTCCCCCTTTCTTCATTGTCAGTTGTAATGAATGTATCAATTTTGGATGGCCCATCGAGTCGTTTAGATTGAGCAACATTCTCAGTTGTTAGATAGCATGTATTAGATGCGCTTGTTTTATTTCTGCAGAAAGTACTGAACCAGTATGCCCACCTGCTTGCGGCCGAGCTCATTATGGAACTGGTGCACTGCCGGTTTCATCCGGACCCTTGGTAGCATTTGTTTTGATCGTAGCTGCATGTTTCAGGTAAGAATTCCAATACACAAATGTCCAGTAACATGTATTATGCTGATGGAAAAATTTATTTATTGTAAATACATCTGTGGTGTTGGCGCTACTTGGTAAGCCCAATATATGGTCGATTTCACAAGAGTGGGGATCGCGGAAAAAGTTTTTTTTCGGCAAAAATAATTTGTTTGTAATTCACATGGGCTAGTTGTCAATAGATACCAAGTGTTGTAGACGATAAATAAATCCTAGTATCAAAGTTAGCTTTGACGAGTGTATACAACACTATGCAATATCTATTGAACTTAGTTCACGTAAATTTATATGGAAAATCACCAGTTCATTGGTATTTTTTTCATTTTCAGAAACATCAGTACCAAATATTAATTATCGAGACCTGCTGACTTCTAGTGGACAACAGAATATTGTATCCACATGGGTTATGAGGTGTCTTGCTGGATCCATGGCGCTATTCAAGTCAACCCAATGATTTATGACCATTTATCACTATAATTATAGTGAATCATTGAATCTCACTGATTACAAATAGAATTTTATACTTTGTTATAAGTACACTGGTAAGCAGTTGATTGAGAGAAAATTGGAGAACAAGTACGAAATTATGATAGTTCTGTTAGAATATTTGCGCACACTTTGGCGCAAGTAATTTGGTGTAGAATGTAGGGACCAGTTACAAGAACGAAATCAATCACAATTCTGTCACTCTCTCTTTCCATGTACTCGAGCCCAAAACTGTGCAGCTCATGGTATCACTGAATATTTGTAGGACAAGTTAAGTGGTTTTGAAGTTTGAGGAGAATTTCATATTGTTATGAAGCAATTTGCAAGTGTTATGGAACATTGGACATAACTTTTGACTCTAAGAATTTAATATCTAGATGGATATTAGTAGATAGGTTTTCCGATAGGTTGTTCTCGTTTTTAGTACACTTTTGACTGATGTGTAACGCTCACTGGTACCATAACATGTATATGCAATAATCTATAATATAAAAACTGAGGAAAATCAATCGTCAGGTGAACATTTATTTATGTAAGGCAAAACGTTTATCAACTTAATTGCATCTGAACATTGCTTTGCTGATGCGCCCAGCTCGAAGTGCTTCCAAAGCTTCTTTATACTCCGATAACTTGAAAACCTGGATTCCTAGTTGGTCCAGGACTAGATAACGATCTGACATTGCCTCCACAAGGGATAAACCTTTGGGAAACGTGAAGGGGTTGATGTTAACGCCCAAAACTTGCAACTCTTTCATGTAAATCTGCAAAAAAAAATTGTTTGCTGTCAATTTACAAATCAGGCAATTGTTGAAGCTTACATGAGCTTGTATAGATTTGTTATTATCGAACAACGTTTTTTATAGAAGTTTGTTCATATTCATTTTTTTTTCAATTTTTCAATATGTTTCAAATTTCTAAAATTCAAAAAAATTTAAAACTATAAATAGATGAAATTAATAACAACCTCAAACGGTTTCAGTGTCAATACGGCATTTGGATTAGAAACACCAAAGACACAAAGTCTTCCCCCACGACCTAACAAAGGTACTGCAGCTTCCATAGCTGGACCAGATCCACTGCAGTCGATTGCGAGATCAAACGTTTTTCCTTTGAGATCCCCTGGACTGTGCACGTCATAATCCAGATCTGTAATTTGTTTGGAATGTCCATAGTTTTTGGAAATATATACATTTTTTTCAGATTTTAAAACTTCAGAAATTGTTGAGAATAACTAAAATTATGGACATTTTCGAAATTTTATGGTGTTACAAATATTTGAAAATTATCCCCTGATGTTTCCAATTCAGTAAGACAAATTTTGCGTCTCAGAGAAAGACGTGGGGGCAAAATCACGTTTTTGGGGATGGCTTTCCTGTAGCCCACGCTCCTATAGCCCATCAACGGCGAAAATCTGCAATATAGTATGGGAAGGGGGGGAGGGGTGCCGCGCGCCAAATTCAAAAACTCCAGTATTATCCACAGATTACATCAATGATGCAAGTTACGAAACAGCATCATGCAGTAGAAAACGTGGAATCTCCAATTATTTATAACAATAGACTTAGTGTCTTTCAACTGGAAATAAGATTATCCAGTACATAGTATTACCCAAGTGTTTGACGGCCATCCTTCTCGCAGGTTGTGGTTCACTGATGGACACACTTTTTCTCAGCCCATGAAGGTGCAATAGACAGGCCCAAAGCACTCCTATAATCCCAGATCCAATGATGAGGACTTTAGAGCCAACATGCACTGGATTTAGCATGTCCCATCCATGAGCCACGCATGAAAGTGGTTCCGTCAAAGCTGCCTGGGCCATTTCCACTCCCTCAGGCAGCAAATGAACCTGACACAAAATTGATATAGAATTACTAGTTCGGGAGAAAAGGACAATCGATTGCGCAACTGGAAGAACTGGTTTTGAATCCCGCATCGGGGCTATCCCGCATCGCTCTGAACTGCTTATAAATTCGATTTCTATTGATGATTGTATGCGGTTTGAATGACAAATTCGGAAGGGAAAAGGAAGGTCCTCAGCTAGTGCAGCTTTTTTGGAAGAGTGTTCGGCGAGGCTATCGAGTTTTTTTTTTCTCTTGAAATTCTTCTTGATTTGATTTTTAATACTTGCGAGAAATTTCTAAGCGATGGTCCTGTCGTATTCGACAGTGAAAATGTTCTATGACAAACTAGTTTAAGAATACCAGACGCGTAAGTGAAATCCTGGCTTCGAATCCCGACTGGGACAATCGGCGGTTTCCTTCTTTTGAAATTCGCATTAATTTTCCGACCGGAGTTATTATTTCGCCCCGGAAAATGTTCAACTTTTTGAGACCAACATTTTTTTCCAATGATTTCTCTAGATCCAATTATAGTATGTCTTCACGTACTTTAGATCTTATTGAGTTCTGATTACGATTAGCTCCATAGTTTTTTTTTTCTTTTAAAGTCCGAAGAAAGTGTCAATTCAGAGAAGCTTATCTTATCCAAAATGAAATTCTCTACTGGAAATATTTAGTAATATTGTTTCTTAAAATCAGTTTTTTGAATGGCCTCGATGACTCGTGCTTATTTATCCCACTAGCTGTATTTATGAATCAACTTCATCATATGGTGTTTCAGTAATTGCACTATCAACCTCGCCGCCCCCTCCTCCCCCCACCTAAATTACCTTTTGAAGCCATTGGTATCTGAAAGGTTGTACAACTAATTGAAATTTAATTAACTTCAACTGATAGTTGTTCTTGAACTCTGATCCGTTAAATTATGTCGTGGGAAAATCCTGAAAACCCACATTTTTTCGTCCAAGATAGGCGGTTCATGGGTAATGATTTAAGAACAAATTTTGCAATCATCGTTCACAAAATCCGTCGAGAAAAATTTTCACGCCCTAGTTTATCTTTGGGGAAATGAGGTGCGTACATATACACACACACACAGAGTATGTTGAACAATATATATAAGAGAGCCATGTACCCACACCCACACATCCACAGCGACGCACAACCTCCCACCCACTTACCCACTCACTCACACCCACCCACTGACACACACGCGCCCACCCATTCACCCACACGCACACCCAATCATCACTGACCCGCCCACTCAACCATCCACTCACCCACCCACGCACATACAACTTTTTAAAAAATTGTAATAACTAATTTAACATTATTATTATTATTATTAGGGTTCCGAATATTATTATTCATACAAAAATATGATCACTAGACGGTCTTCGAGGGTTCCGATTTCACCTCGGAGGCCACCTAGTAAGCGAAGCGATACAAAATTTTCCTAATCGCTCTACAATAGCAGTCCCTCCTACCGGAGGGTGAGCACTACTGTAGTCCAGAATCGTGTTGCCTAAGTAGACGGAGTGATCTAAGAATGACAGCCTTTTGCATCTGGCCAGCTAACATCATGGCATTACGCCTACACGCTGGGACGGTCTCCAGTTCAGATACAAACGACTGCTTCATTCCGCCAAGAGAACCAATGATGAGGACAACTATCCTGACTCTGAACGTTGAGTTCAGCTTACGCACCTCAAACAGGAGAGGCTGATATTTTGCCGTTTTTCGTCCTCTTTAATCGTGATATTTGTCTCAGCAGGGGCTGAGAACTCTATGACATAGATAATGTTATCTATGAAATCAAAGAGGACGATATCAGGCTTCGTTGCCTGAATAAGATGAGTAGTCGCGAATCAGTAGTTCCAATAACTCTTGCACCTCTCATTTACTCTTGACCATTACTATTATTATTATTATTATTATTATTATTATTATTATACCTGAGTTTCTGGAACGAGAGCGTGAGTGGCCCAACCCCCATTTCTGAATATTCCAATTGTGTTATTTATGCCTCCATTTTCACAAAAATGATACTTTCCGTTGTGACAAGGGCTACACTTGTTGCAGCCGCTATTCGGATCTACCGCAACTCTTTGTCCAGTTTTAAAAGCCTTGACTGAACTGCCTAAGCTTTCAATGGTCCCAGAAAATTCGTGACCCAGGGTGAAAGCACCGTCCTTCTTCGCTGGAAAAGATCCCTGGAAATAAACATTTATAAATTGTTCAAACATTACAAAAGTGGTAATTATTTCAAAAATTAAGAAAAAATGTTAAAAATTATAAAAAATTGTAAACATTTCCACAAATTGCAGAGAATGTGAAAAACTTTGCTTTTAAAAGAATAGTGAAAGAAAAGAAAGAGTGACTTCAAACTGAAAGAAATTCAAATTGTATATTACATCCAAAATGTGCAAATCGGTTCCACAAATTCCGGAAAAGGCAACTTTGATTAAAACTTCATCGGATTTTGGATTGGGAATTGCGCACTTGCCGAGTTTTAATTCTTTCGTAGTTGGATCAAAGCTCAAAAATTCCATGATGTTTAATTACAGTTTTTGAGTGGATTTAATAGCTACAAAGACGAAATGATTACGCGCAGTACTTGAGCTGAATATGAAGTTGTTGGAATGATGGATCTTGCTTTATTGGTAGATCTCGTACCATATCACACAGTTTTTTTTTCATTTATAGATAGCGACAATTGGTAGAGTCTGCCATCTGCTCATACGACCAGAACCACAACAACTGATAAGTGAAATTTTGAAACTTTTGACAATTTAGAACATTTTAAAAATTTTGATAATTTTGAATATTTTGCAAATTCTGGAAATTTTGAGAATTTGGGAATCTTGAGATATTTGAGAATTTGGAAATTTTGGAAATTTTGAAAATTGTGAAACTATGAAAAATTCGAAAAATTACGAAAATGAATTTCTAACTATATGCAGATAATGATGAATATTTGACTAGGCATGGTGAGTATGAGGATGCGACTTATGGGCGTTACTTGAGTGGGAGTGAAACGCCAATAGGAGTGCGACCGCAATAAGAACGATAACTTTAATATTTTACCCAGTGCAACAGTATCAACAGTTGCAATTGTTAAAAACATTACATGTACGCCACGAATGTCATCCAAAATGTAATCCGTTCGATTCTCAACGGAAATGCTTCGAGTAAGAACTTCATGACAGCGCTGGATTCATTCATTCACTCATTACATACATAATTGTTGAGACTGCTATACCTCCTTAATTATGCAAATTATCGAAGAAAGGCATTCTACATAAATTCGTATTTTTATATCGGGAACAACGTTTCTTATATAAATTTTGTGCTAACAATATATGTAATGGATGAATTCCATCCAAAAACTAATCAGATCCAAGTTACGTCAAGGCGCTTCGGTTAAATCATTCAGTACCTAGATCGCATAATTCGGTCGCGAGAAATCGTGGACGAAAAATTTGACCACATACATACCTAGCTACTCACACACACACATTTTGTTTTAAATAAGTTAAAAAGGTCAAAAACACCATGAAACGTGGAGATCTGATGGAAAATCGATTTTTCATTTTTGGGGGCAAAACAATAATTTCCCCTATTGGGAAGTTAAAAATTTGTCACATCTTTTTTTATTACTATATACACATCTCCAATTGGTGTCTGGTGTCATTCGCTCATTATGAGCACTACAACCGATGATAAAGGAAATAAAAAATAGCGCAAATGTGTTGTGCTGTTATGTAAAGAAAAACATAATCTCTGAGTGTTTGCTCCGCCGAACAATCGACCTTGATCTCGTCGTCATTCTGAAATTTATCTCTGCCAATTCAAATAATCATAAAAAATTGATAGTGGCGCCAAAACAAATTTAACGCGTGATACTGTCTGATACGGTGTTATTTCTGGAGGGCAGTTTTTTTTAAGAGAACATTCTAAAAAGCTCTAAAATTGTGCAAATTCGATACTGAAAATTTCAAAAAATCCAAAATTCCAGAAATCCCAAAAATTAAAAAAAAATTAAGTTCGAAACGAAACGAAATTTGAATTTAGAAAAAATGAAAAGATCGACTTAGTACCTGCGAGACATGGCTTTAAGCGGTCCATTGTTATAGGCATCTGAGTTCTGGCGCCTCGGATACCTTACATCACTTTGTGGACCATGAACAGAAGAAAACTCTGCGAGTCCGTAATGTGATATCTCTTTTGTTCACCAGACTAAGATTTATGCTCCTCATTCCCCGTAGTTTTTCCAGCCTCCTCAACCGCTAGTGGGCGGTCTTTCACATACTACGCCACTCGAACCCTGTCCCCTGATGCGCTTACTTCTCTTCATTCGGAGTGTCCATTTCAGACGACTGAAAGAACGAAAAGCCAGGCCTTGGCTAACGAACACAATTGTCTGGCAAAATTTACACCGCTCAATTACATTTTTCTTTCCCGTTTCCTTCGCAAAACTCCATTGTACCCTTAACGGTATATCCCTTGAGTTATTGAAATTCACAATTCTCGTCTTTTTTTCTCTTTTAAAAATTTCGGAAAATTCGGAATTTTAAAATCTTTGGACATCTTCAAACGTTCACAAAAAGCATTGAAAAGCTTGCAAAAGGGTTAATAACGTTGAAATAATGTTCGAAAATGTTCAAAAATCTTCATAAATCAACATTTTCTCAAACATTCTAGAAATCTTGGAATTTTCTTCAAATTTGCAAGAATTCGAAATGTTCAACTTCTAAGTTTTGTTGAAATTGTTGAAATTTTTCAATTTTTCATGTAAATTTATGCAATTTTCGAAAGTATTGAAAATTTTTGAAAAACTTTAAAATTTAAAACTTAAAAAACTTTGAAATTTGTAAAAAATTTCGAACATTTTTGAACCTTTTTGAAAATTGCGAAATATTTAAAAATTCGGTAGGTTTTGGAATTTTCTCAAATTCGTAATTTTGGAAATTTTAGAACTTCTGAAGTTTTTGAAATGTTGAAATTCATAAAATGTTCGAAAGTTCAGGCGTTTTCAACCCCAAAATTTTCAACGTTTCTAAAAACGTGAAGTTTTGGAAAAAGCGGAAAATTTTGCTAAAATTGAAGCAGCTAGAAAATATTAGAGAAAAATTAAACATCGGAAAATTGAGGAAAAATTGAAACATTGACACATGGCTCATTTGAACAGGGAATCAAATTAAACAGTCAAAGCAAGGGGTTGAAGCGCAACCCGAGTTGTCCACAACCGGAAAATTCTTGAAACTAGGACACCAATGACGTCATAGCAGATATACGCCGTTCATTCAACCCTTTAAGGGGGAAACTGGGTCATTGAGACGGCTCACCCGCATTCACCATTTTCCTATTCCCCATCCCATTCACCTCCATTCGACATTGGATTTTACTCCTATTTTTAGTACTTTGATTACCACAAATATTCCGAGTGGGGGGAAAAATAAATTACCTATCTCATAAATTGTTTGGAAGTTACAAACAAATGTTTGTTAGCTCAAACCCCACAATAAATTATTTCGAAAAGTTTTTTAATTTTTAGAAATTTGAAAATTTCCACCAATTTGAAAGATGAAAAAATATTTTTTTATTTCAAATGTTTGGAACATTCTAACATTTTACCAAACGTCAGACAATTTTGGAACCTCAATTTCGACCTATCAAAAATTAATTAACCCGTCAATAATTTAATTTCGAGACAAACCAAAACGTTCGAAAATTAAAATATTAGGGCGAAAGTTTTTACTACCTCAAATAATTCTTCCAGTTTGTTCAGGTGGTGATAAAAAACATTTTTACCACATAGTTAAATTGATGAAATTTTCGCGTGTTGCGCGCGCATCCAGTATCGGAATGGCGCGATCAATGCAGAAATTACGCGGCATCAACCGAACGCATTTTTGGCGCATATCTTGAAAACTAAGAATATTAACGAATGTCCCTATAAAGCTTTATTAAAGATATTTTCATGAAAATTGGGCTAGCTGATTCACATTTCGACATACGCTCCCAAAACCAAAATGTGAGAGATTATTTCACTGCGCGCCTAAAGAACTTTGAGTAAATGGCGGGACCATTGGCGGATTAAAAACATATATAGTTAAGAAACATGGCAAAGAGAGGGCGGTCGGAAGTTGGAATATCCTCCCCCCAGGATGTACCACGCCGGCAGGTGTCCCTCCGGAAATATGGCTCAGACTCCTACCGAGGAGGTGGCTGAAAGCCGTTTGTCACAATCAAAAACTTATTCCACTATTGTCCCCATCGCCTTGGGTTTCAGACCCTCGGGAGTTTCCCGTCGAATATATTATGTACAACCCCGAGCGGGTCAGTCCCAACCGGAAATGAACGAAAAATCACTTGTAGCCCGGATCAACGTATATGTATACCGGAAATGCTGACGCCCACAACGGAAACGAGTAAGGATATTGCGGAAATGAAACACCTTATACTCTCATCAGCGATCTTTGACGGTTTTTACGAGCTTCTTGTGTCGTATTAGAATGACCCTGAAATCGAAACCATGCAATGAGTCTCTGCATTTCCCAAAACAGAATGTGTATGTGTGTGTTTGTTTTAATCCCGATAGGGAAATTATTGTTTTGTCCCCGATTTTTCGTCGTACTTCGAATTTCCAAGGCAGTTCAAACACTTTTAAAAGGAAAATCTGTGTGCACACGCGCACGCATGTATGCACATATGGGCGCGTGCGCTCGTGTGTGTGTGTGTGGTCAAAACCATTCATCAAAATTTTCCCGTTCACTAATTATGCGATTCAGCACAATGTGGCGCGATTGCAACGCCTTAAAGTATTCTGGACCTGAAGGGATTCTCGTCGAAATTCATCTCATGCATTTTTCTTGAAATCCAAAACTTTCGAGAATTTCAGAAATATCAAATGAAATTCAAATTTGGAAATATTCGGAAAACTTACGTAATTCGCCTTCGGTCAAACACCAATGTTAGTTTTTTGATCATGAGGTGTTTACGAGGAAAAAATAGAATCGGTAAAAGTCAATGGGATCACAGTAGATATTTTTGGGAATTGAATTTGATTTATTTGTGTGACCTTCAGTTCAACATGGGATGTGGTGGTGACCCAGTTTACTCCAAACGCGGCAAGCCCTGATGAACGACACATATATACATCTATATTATACATGTATATGCATATCAATATATATATATATATATATATCAAAAATATATTAAAAACATTCAGAGTTACAAAACTTCAAAAACCCTCATTTTTTTTACTTTCGTAAATTTTAAACGTTGCAGACGTTGCAAATGCGTTGCAAAATTTGGAAGAAAAAAAATATAAAGAATTTTGACAATTTCAAGAATTTGCGAAATAAAAAAAAATATAATCTAGTGGGGTGGTAAAATAAGGTAAGTTGACTAACCTGCGGCTGTTTTTCGTAAATATCTCAAAAGTTAGGAAACATCGAAGGAAGCCCATGAACCACGTTTTGTAGAGAAAATCAAGCTCTTATAAAGATTGCTATATCACATATGTACATCATGAGATATTTATCGTAACCCCAGCTCACAGCTAATGCACTATATGTATACGTGTATATTTATTGTTCACTATATCTATATATTGTGTCTTTGGGGGTTGAATGGTCGCTATAGCTTCGCCCACGTCACTCCATATACATAACACAAACTGGGTCAACTTGTCATGGTTGTTTCATCCCCTCTTTGCACTGTATCCGACACTACCCCCTTGGATCAATCTGGATTATTGTGTGACGTAGATATTACCAGCATATTTTTTACATATTTAATTTTTTAAAATTATTCTCGGTTTTCTTTTGAGATTTCGAAAAGTCGAATTTATAAATATCATGTAAATTCCAAAATTACTATCTCTATGCTAGGTTTCGAAAGCTGACCCCTTGGATCAATTCAGATTATTATGTGAGAAGGATATAACCAACTGCTTGTATTCACTATACAATCCGTAATGAAAATAATAGAAAATCTTTTATATCAGAAAAAAAAACGAATTTCAAGAAGTTGAAAACATGTTGAGATTTGAATCATTACAGAGGGTTAAGTCATTTGTAAACTTAACTTTCTTTTCAAATATAGTCGGAACTGCCCTGTGGCAAAGAGACGAACTCTGCTTTGGCAACTTCCCCTTCTTTCCTCAATCTCTATCAGCGCGGACGGGTAAAGCAGTTAACGCTACTGCGCATTTTGATGCGCACCCATTCGCCGGTGCCCTATGTTGAGTAGGAGAGAGTGGGAGAAGTTGGGGAAATTGCCAAACGGGATGTAGCTACGCCCTTCGGCCGATTGCCATAAGAAAATTTCGGATATTACCTTGAATTTGGAAAATTGACAAAAAAATTAAATTGAGGACATTTAGAAACTTTAAATATACAAAAAGAAAATCGAAAATTTTGCATGTCTAAGAGCAATTCGAAATTTGAGGAATTGATTAATTTAAAAGGTTTAGTGATTGTTAGCAACTTTTTATAACAGCTTTTATTTGGTTCAAAGATAGTTTTCCAGTTATAACTTATCCTCATACATATACATATATATATGCGTAGAAAAATTTTAGACGTAGAAAAATGGATAGGGAGAGTGGGAGGGGTGAAAGCTCAATGAAGAAGATACTATTCAAGCAGCGGATGCGAATGAACCAGGGTTGGTCCATTGATGGCCATACATACACATATATCTATATGTATACAGATATGAAAATGTACAAATTTCTCGTTCGAATTTTTAAAAATTTGGAAATTTATCATTTCACGTTTTGACAGTTTCCTGATTTTTGAATATATCTGAAATTTTCGAAATTGTTTTAATTTTTGCATTTTTTGAAACGGATCGATATTCGCTGAATCCTCAGAATCTTCAAGATTTCCAACACTCTCTATTTTATTCTCTAAATTTTAGAAATTCTTAGAATATTTTTTTATCCAAGCTACAGAGTTTAGTTGTTACGTTTCTCTGCGTGTATCGATTTTGAAAGCACCCCGCCAGCGACCTAGCCTACATTCGAGAATCCCCACCCACTATCCTCCCTCGTCGTTCATTCGACCTCGAGTCCTCATTCAACATTTGCCCCTCCGTATCCCTCATACATTTTTACTGGCAGATGAATGAAAAGAAAAAAGTCCAGACTGATCTCAAAGGATTTTTTTTATATTTGTTTGCAAAATAAAGTTTCAATTTTTCAATTCTTAAAATTTTTGATTGGTTTTAATATCGAAAGAATTTTAAATTCTCAAAGTTTGAGAAATTTTCACCATTTCGGAAAATACTGAGATTAATTCTGTTTTTTTTTTCAATGTTTTTTGCAATTGCAATTTTGCAAATTTCTAAAATTTCAAAATTTTTATTCATTTTTTTACAGATTTACTGCTATCTCAAAATCGGGAATTTTTGAATTGAAAAGGGGTTTTTTCGGTTCCCTTTTAATTTATGATTTTTATTTTATGGAACCATTGAAATTGTTAATGAACTAACATTGACACGTCAAAAGCTTCAACGTATTTGAATTTTTCTAAGATCATTCAACGTTTTAACTTTTTGAAATATTTCCTTCAAAATTTTTTTTTCCAATTTGAAAAATTTCAAACATTGGCAAATGCTAAAATTTTGAAAGTGAAAAGAATATTTAACAGTTTCAGAATTTTCGAAATTTTCGTAACTTTCAAAATCTTCAAATTTTCAAATTTTTTTGAAGCTTCAAAATTCAGAAATTTTATCAAATTCGATGCGACCTCACAAAGTTAATTGATAAAATTTTCTGTGTGAACATACACCGATGTACAAGGTGACGCATGGGGTGGCGGTGGGTGAGGGGGGTGACGGTGGTGGGCGTGTGAGGGGGGGGGGGTTGAATCTATGTCACGGATGCGCGCGTCTACCCTTTACAACCCCCATCAAGTGCAAAACCTGAATGCAGTATGCAGTTCATTCTGACTCCCTGAGAGAAGTTGAATCATTCGAGTTTAGAATTTTGATGGGGCCGATACAACCGGCTACTTCGATACTTTGAAGTGTTTTCACTACAGAAAATAAAAATGGCAACTTTCAGAAGCCGAATATTTGCAAAGAGTCAAGGTACCCAAATATTTAGTATTTGCGAATGTCACAATTTTGTACCTAAGTGTAATTGTTGTAATTTTCATTTTCAACTTTTTTTCATTTTACCAAAATTTGCAAATTTGAAATTTTTTCAAAATCGTCAAAATTTTGAAAAAAATTGAGCATTGAAATTTTGGAGCTTTTGTGGTCCTCTGATTTCATACAATGTTTAAAATTTTTGCTAAATTTATAATTGATAAGAGCACCAATTGTCTATATTTATTATACATTTTTCTTCAAATGCATGTATTTTCAGCGCCACTTGCAGAAGAAAAATCACAACGATGTTTTAAGAACTGAGCGACATGAACGAGAAGACAATTTAGAAAAGTAAAAGTCAGAAGGAACTATACATAAAGACGTTTTGCATGGCAATTAATCATCAAATTATACCCTGGAAGGATTTGAGACTGTGCAGCAACGTCTCGTATGGAGCTTGTATGAGAAAACATTTTAAGGTACATAATTAGAGGTGTGTGTGTTTTCCTGGAACGCATAGACAACTTTTCTCTGCGGACAAATTGGGGGGAAAACAGGCAGACAAAACCGCGGAATCTTTTCGAAATTTTGATATATTCCGAGGATGGCTAATTTTAGAGACAAATGACACCATACTTTTTTCTATATTAAAGTCTCTGAAAAAAAGTTTAATATCATTTTTGTGCAAGAGCACTTGTTAACGAGTTTTTTTAACGAAATAATTCTATAGGAACATCTTGAAAAAAAGGAATAATGTCAACTCACCAGTTGAATCGTGAGTTATGATTTTTCAATGGTAAATTCTAAGGTGTATAGCACGTCGATTACGCCTATCCTTTCCCTATGAATAGGATCGGAAGAGAGAGGCCGTTCCATTCATAAATTCTCTCGTGACTCGTAACCAATTCGAACGCATGGCTGGGCTGGACAACTTACGAATCTTATAAAAATATCAAGAATAAGTTCACTTTATTTTATCAATGGAAATTGATTTTTATGGGGTGTCAGACCATCTAGAAAAATTTCAACATAGTGCCAAGAAATACGGGCCAGACAGACACGACCTGCGGACGTCTCGCGGACGCCCCGTCGACATCCTGAGAATCTCCCGAATACAGTAGCGCGAAATGTGAATATCTCAGGCTCATTCAGATCATTTAGAATTCCTCAAAATTTCAAACATTCTTCATATTCAAAAAAATCGTACAAACGTAAAAAATGTAATGATTTACCGCAAATGAGAACAAAATTCAAATGTTTGCGAAACATTGAACAATGGTGAACAATTTAAAAAGTCTTCAAAATTCCAAAAAAATTTTAAAAGTGTCGAAAATTCCAAAATTTTCAATCCTTCTACAAAATGTAGACAAATTGTAAAACAAATTGATTTCGATTTTTTTTACAAATATTGTTTCAAAGATTTCAAAACTGTTACAAATTTCCTTTATCCGTTTTTCGAAATCACCTAAATCCCGAAAATCTCGGCTAAATACTGTTCCTGTAAGTCCCCCTTACGACCAATGAAATTATTTATCTCTTACTTACTATACTACACACGTGATAAGTACTGGCAAAAATTTTCCAACTGTATGCAGAATGTCTCGCAAGAACAAGCACATACAATCCTGATCTTGCATTAACTGTTAAGAAATAACCGATTCAAATGTGTCATACCCCCTCAAAAAATCAGCCCCCCCCCCCCCCCAATTCAAAGCACGTAACGTCCCGAATATGCCAACGGCAAAAAAAAGGGGGCTTCCCATACTAACTAACCGCGGTTGTCAAATTTCCCGCGCTCAATTAACCGTACGTTGTCACGAGTCACGACGTCCGGCGGACGTCCCTGCAATTTATTGCACCCATTTTCCCGATACTTGAATATCTCCAGATATACTCGTATATTATTTTACGCGCTGAAAACCGTTCGAATTTTCAAAGCCATTTCCTCTGCTTTTTTTTTAACGAAAAATCGCTAATACTTTTAACATACAATTTAATTAGCGGGAAGTGAATTCAAATGGCAAATCGAATATTGCAACGAAAAAAAATGTTTAATTATTAATTCCATCGTGCGAAAACTGGGACAGGGTGTTCACTAACTGGGCCTCCCGCGAAAGCGCCCTATCCCCACTTTTTTCCACATTCTGTTGAAGCGGATGGCCTCTCGTTGAAAATATATATATGTAGTTGAAAGCCGACTGTTGCGCAGGTCACATCGGCTCTCACAATTTCATTCAGACTAAAATGGCGATTCACAAAAACTATTTTACGTATGTTTCTACTCCATCAACTTTATGTATCGTTTTAATCAAGTGTATTGTTATATCGGATCTTATTAACACAATTCAAGGTAACGCAATTTTTATATTTTCCCTCAATTTTCTTGCGTCTTATATAGTGTAGTCGGGAAATATTGAGCAAGTAATGAATGTAATAATGTGCATTAGTAATTCTGGTTATTAGCAAATTATTACTCTCTTGGCGCGAGTTTCATGCCGTCTTGTTACAACAATCTAACGCAATTTTTTTTTCTGTTATCAGTTTCTCTAGTATATTGTAACAGCAGTCAATAGGTGTTGATATTGATGAACGTAACGTGTAATTGCGGTGATTAGCGCATTATTACATTTTTGGCGCCAATTTCAAACTTGTAATTTTCAAATAATTTAACGTATTTTTTTTAGTTCCGTCTGTTTTTCTTATATATTATATGGTGTGGGCAATAATTATTGACAGAATACGTATGTCATGAATGTAATATAATGTCATTGCGGTTATTAGCGCATTGTTCCATTTTTGGCGGGAGATTCTACCTTGTCTATTCAAATCCGGTCACTATGACTCAATTTTTCAATTTTCACCGAATTTTGATGTATGCTATATAGTGTGATCAATAATTATCGGAAAACTCACGAATATAATAATGTGCAGGTATTAGCGCGTTATAAATTTTTAGCGGGAATTTCAAATTTGTCAATTCAAAACCGTCCAATATGACTCAATTTTGTAACTTTGAGATTTTTCCGTTTAGTATTTAGTGTGTGGAATAATTATTGACAAATTAAAGAAATGATAATAATGCACGATCGTAATTACTTGTTGTATAATACACATTATTATAGTTCTGGCGCGAATTTCAAACGCGTCATTTTAACATAAATAAGTATTTTTAAATTTTGAAAAAAAAATTCAACAGTCCATTGACAGTAGTAATTGTTCGATTTATCATTCATCCATGAATTATGAAAGGTATTAAGATAAGGAAAATGAGGAACTATGGAATCAGCTAAGTGAAATATTTGGAAATGTCAGAGAGTATTTCAAAATAATTGAATGCCAAATGTCAAAATTATTTAATGAAAATTGCGCCATCTTCCGCTAATTTAGAAATATCCGTGAACAAGCCGGATGAGATACTTGAAGGGGTACTTTACTATTGATTCTTTAGCTATATGTTATTTTCGGATATAAAAACGTGGGTACAATGCTTTGACAAAAGTTCCGACGTTCCATTTCCTGATTGTGTGTAGTCTGTGCATCTGCCTTTACTCCCCTTTTGCCCCTCTTAACCGTCCGTTTTCCGTTCGTAAAATTAGCCCAATGTTTACTTCCTGTTAACCGATAGGAAGTCGAAGATTCTATCTCGCTCTTCCCCATTTTTACCCTCTTTATTTATTCATTCATTCATTCATTCATTCGGAAACGTCCACAATATTGGAAATTTTAAGCATTGAAAACATTTCAAAGAGTTGGAGTATTTTTAAAATAACATTTTAGAAGATTGAGAAGTTTGGAAAATTTGGAACATTTTGCAACATTGAAAAATGTGGTAAAATTCAAGAATTAAGAAAAAAAAAACAGAAATTTAAAAATGTCTAAAAATGGTATGAAATTTTGTTTTTCTTAATATTTGAAAAACGGTGTGAATTTCAATATTTTTGAATATTGGAAAAATATCATACATTTCTAAAAAATTGTCAATTTTCGAAATATACAAATCTGATAAAACATGGAAAATCAAACAATTTTCATTTTCGTTAACTTGGAAAGGGAAAATATTTCGCAAGGTTTGAAATTTTTAAAATTTAAAGTTGCAAAAATTTAAGCAGTTTCAACATTTAAAAAAAAAATTGGACGTTGAATTTTTTTTAACGTCTCCAAATTTTCCCCAAATTTTAAAAGTCGAATATTTTTGTTGAAAATGTGAAAATTCATCAATTCTTTATGTATCGACTTTAACTTCCGGTTGCTCGATAGGAAGTCGAAGATTCTCTCTCTCTCTGTTCGTTGCCCTCTTTAATACGTGTTTTTTTTATTCATCGTTATCTATTCAACGCTACTTGGAGATATAGTTAGAGGCGTAAGTATAATCTCAGACATGCTCAATTTAGAACTTTGAGGATACGAGTTCTATATAATGATGAACCTAATACGAAAAAATTAGGAATACATAGTAAAATTCTTAAATCGTGTATTTTTTCAGATTATTATTGAGACTATTTTCTCCTTTTTTTTATGATGCCACATTTTTTAGAAATTGAATAATTCTTCATCTTCATTTTTTGACATACTAAAATCTTGCGATTGTTTAAGTTTTAAAATTTTTTTTTATAAATTTACAATTTTCCATTCCTGTAATTTTCAATTTTTTTTAATGATTCTAAAATTGGATTTGTTAGTTTTATTGTCATTCTTCAATTTTTTGAATTGATGGAATATTACTAAAATTGAATTGAATTTTGGCAAAATTTTGAAATAGTTTAAATTCGAGGAAAGCCATAAGAGCTTCAATATAGCCCCAAATTTCACATTATTTTTTTTTATCGAACATACAAATCTACGATCCCATTTTTTCATGGAAAAAATTAACGACAATCGAGGAGCAGAGATGACTAATTGCTTCATGATGACGACTAGTTTAATGACGTCATCATGGTAATCAGATATTCCCATATTGGTGCTACCGAACAATCTGAGGTCTACGAGAAGCAAAAAAAATCATAGTTAATTCTTTCAAAATTAATGAGTTTGAAAGAAAAAAAACATTAGTTATGGAAAGAATTATCAAAAACTATGCCACAATGTGAAAATCTGAATAGTGATGGAACGAAAATTTACTCAATAATTTTTCGGTTGTAATACCCCGAGACCTTAAAATTTATCGGATAATTCCCAATAGCTTCGTTGCGTAGCAACGAGAGGGAGAAGTTTGGCAGGCTAAAAATCCCGAGCGCGAAGCGCGAGGGATTTTTCTGCCAAACTTATCCTGATCGTTGCTACACAGGGAAGCATGAGGGAACTGTCCTATAAATTTTCAAGGTGGAGGGGTATTCGGCGGATTATTCTTTACACCCTGATTTTGACTAATCAAAGCACAATGATCGAGGTTACATGGCACTTGACACGAAATGTAGTATTTCCGAGCATTTAAAATGGAAAATTTTTCAAATTGAATATATTCATTTTGCATTGAACATTGGTTGGAAATGAAAAGAAATCGTAAGCAAAATGATGGAATTATCTCATATGGAGATTGGTACAGGTGAAAGTGCAGTTGTTGTAAATATTATTGCTCATTCCAGCAAAATTTGAATTTCCTGGACAGGGAGTAATAGATGCAGGCTCAGGTACAGACTCATCTTTTTCACAATGTTCTCATGATGTTCACAGGTTTTGAAAATGAACAGAACCTCTAATAGAAGTTTTAATCACAACGAAATGTCAAAATCCGGAATAACAATTGAGGATCTACCGGGGTTTTATCAGTTTGATAAAACCCCTGTGGCTCGGTGATTTAACAAAATAAAACTAACGTGAAGGTTTCATGTGACCGCGAATACTGCGCTCTGATTGGTCGAAATCAGGGGGTAAAAAATAATAGTAGGAAATACTGATACGTTATCGTCATTTTATGTATATGACAATCTATTCTTCACTTTGTTTCAAATTTTATAGGGTTTCAAACTTTCCGAATTGAGTCAAACTTCCATTTTTTTCTAACATTTCTGTTTTTATTAAATTTGTGAAATGTACAAAAATTCGGAATTGAAATTTTTTCAAAGCTCTTTTTGATTGCAAAATATGGAAAATTCTTCCAGCTCTTCATGTTTCTTTTTATATTCTCCAATTGGAAGAAGATCTGCAATTTTATACGAAGTTAAAGAAGAAATGAAATTTCAACTTTACAAATTTTACACATTAAAAAAAAGTTTTTCAAATTTTTTTGCTTTTTTTAATTTCCAAAGAAAATCCTTTAATTTTTTCAATTTTTTTACATGTCTGTAATGCTGAAAGCTAGATACTAATTTGAAAATCTACAAGAAGCATTTCACGTAGAAAATATTGAAGCCCCCCTTTTTTTAAGTTATATGGATAATTAAATTCTGAAAAAAATCACATTGTTCAAATTATTTCCCATTGCCCAAGCATTCTCAATATTTCACAATTTTGCAATTTCCGAAACAATAATTCTCCCCAATTTTTCAAATCATCGAACTTGAAGAATATTGCATTCATTATAGTTCCCAATTAAAAAAAAAACTAAAAGCAAAATTGGGTTGCAGGAAATACTGGTGGACTATATTCACATTATATAAGTGACGGTAGGCAGTATGGTGATTCTAACGATGATAATGATCCTGGAAATTTGGAAGGGTTCTACCTAATCACAGAGCGACGGTGGCACGGTGATACTGTCGAATCAGTATCCCTACTCCCGGTTACCGAGGGGATGTCTGCTCGGTCTCATCACAGGTATTACAAGTCATAATCAAAGTCAAACAATACATCAAATATGTCGAATTAAAAAAAAAAGTATTACACATTTGTTTGAGTTGCACAAAATATCAATTTTCAAAAAAATTTCAATCATTTCAAATTTCTTCAAAAGTGATAAAATGTTCAACTTGTTTTTTATTTCAAGAATTCGGCAGTCCGCATCGGGACTGGATGATGCTGGAATGGATCTCCATTTTCCACAACCTGGTCCACGGGCAAATCAAGAGGTCAGCTCGACGACAGCCTCCTCATCATGGATAGATTGGGACGTATCATTTCCCGTGATAGTGTGTGCGTTGGCTGCTGCTATAACTCTCACTTTGCTATTTTTGTTATGGCTAAGGAAGCAAATGTCGAGTGAAAAAAAAACAGGAGATGGGGACAGGCGAGGTCTGGTAGAAGAGGGCGCCCTTTCCGTGACCCAGGAAAAGCCAAGCAAAGTTGCCGATGAAAAACGACCCATCGAGGCCCAATGGGTCCGGCAAACCATACCCAAACCCGTCTCCGTTTTGCCCATTCGGACTGCTTCGTCTTCTGCTACGACAAAGTCCACCACCAAAACTGAAACTGACAACACTGGATTACCTGAGGTATTATTACAATGTTTTTTTTTAATTTTAGATTTTTTTGGAAGTTGGAAATATCAGAAATTTTTGTATAATTTTTTAAATCTGTTTAGATTTTTGCAGTTTTTGAATTTTAAAATTTATGGAAATTGAATAAATTGGAAGTCGTGAAGAAAATTGAAAATTTCAAAAAATTCAAAATATTGAAAATTAAAAAAAAAATTGCCAATAAAATTTGCCTTGTTATGATGATTAGGGAATGATGTCGGTGCTGGCCCCTGAAAAGCGTCCGGAGCCAATAAGAATAAAAGCAAAAGGTCTTCTTGAACGTCGAGGTTCATCAGCCAGTTTAACAATCGAGTTAGCCCCAGCTCCAGATAGTCCACCTCATATGGTGACACCGACACGTGAATGTACTTCCGAAGAATTTCTCTTGAGTGCTGGAAATGTATTATCTAGGACTCAATTACGCAAGGCTATAAAAGAGCCCACTTCATTGCACAAAGAGTTCTGGGAAGTGCCCCTTAATGTGCCCGAGAAAATCGATATTTTCGGAGCGGGTATGGAAAATTCTTAATTTTCAATATTGTTTCACAATCTTTTAGTTTTGTTGCTCGCTTCTTTGAAAAATTGTAATTTTCGACATTTTGATTTTTTTTTTATTGAAATGTTTTTAATTGTTTTGGAAAATTAATAAACTTACAACACTTGTATATTGAAAAATTTACAAAATGTCGGAAATTTTGAAACGAAAAAAATAACTGATGGTCGAAATGTGTTCAAAACCATCAATATATTGAAAAAATGAAAAATCAAGGATTCAAACGTTTCCATAATTGAAGAAAATCGGAAAATATTAAAAGTTTCGCCAAATTTTCAATATTAATCTATGCGACCAGCTTAAAGAAATTGGGAAATAAAAAAAATCCAAATTTTGTAATTATGCCGAATTTCAAAAATCAAGAAAATGCATTATTTTTTTAAAAACTGATGTTTTATAATCACCGTAATTGCAGGTGTGAAGAATCGTTATTCAGGAGTTCTCCCAAATCCTCAATCACGAGTGGTTCTATCATCTGGAATCGAAGATCCAGTAGGGAACTACATAAATGCAAACTACATACGCGGATACGATGGAGAAGAGAAACGATTCATTGCAACGCAGGGTCCCCTTCCGAACACAGTGACTGATTTTTGGAGAATGGTCTGGACCGACAATGTTCAAGCAATTGTGATGATGACAAGGTTGTTCGAGGCCTCAAAAACGAAATGTGACATTTATTTTCCCCTAGAAATGCACAGTAGAGTTCAAACTGGACCCTTCACTATTGTGGTCAACTCTATTATGTCCAGAGGGGGGTTCATCATTCGCGATCTTGATATTAGGTACGCTATCAAGCAAATTAATCTTTTTCCCCGATTAATTTCAGCAATTTTGGGAATTTTGCACAATTTCAAATATTCTAAAAGTTTAGAAGTTTTGGATTTTTTTTTAAATTGCAGAAAAATTTAAAATGCACTGCACAATTTCCAAGAGGATGAAAACATGGATTTCATAAGTTAAAAAAAAACTTAACGTATTTGACGAAGTATTGCGATATTAATGTGACTTGATTCTTCAGGTATGACGGCGAAAGGAGAAAAGTTACGCATTATTGGTATGATTCATGGCCGGATCATGCAGTGCCACAGGCCTCTGATTCACTTGTGAGTCTTGCAGCGGAGATTAATAATTTGCCAGGACCAGTTGTAGTCCATTGTAGTGCGGGAATTGGGAGAACTGGATGCTTTATTGCTCTTGCCGTTGGAATGAAACAACTGAGCAGAGATGGAAATGTTGATGTATTGGGGATACTCTGCCAGATGAGGTAAAGCAGGCTGAAATGAAACCATCAAAAAAATTATTCATGATTTTTTTTATACTTACAAACGTTCTCACAAATGCATCATAATTGCAGGTACGACAGAGGAGGGATGGTACAAACAGCTGAACAATACGAATTTGTTCACAGAGCTTTATCGCTTTTCGAGCAAACACTCGATAGCAAAACGCCGACAACAGGTGATTGAGATGTCTCAAATGAAAACCTGGCATTCTAAGCCACTCAACTATCGGAAACAATAACCAACAAGTTGGTCACAATGACCAAAATTGAAGGACAGGTACGACTTGCTTATCTTGCGCATTTTTGCTGTTTACAAATTTAAAAAAAAGGCAAAGGATATGAAAATCATAAACATATGCCTGCAACTTTCGTATGAACTTCAAGACTCGGAATCTCTTAATCATAGTGGATTATGTCCTTCGACTCAAAAACGATTTTTTGGTAACGAATGTCAATGGGGATGTTTCTATTTTTTCGTGTAATTTCCAAGCAAGAGAAACTTCGCTATTCTCATCGTAATTCTTGGCAAGTTTAATTTTAGAAAATTTGAAGATTTTGGATTTCCACTGTGAAGATTTTGATAAATTCCAATTTCTTCAATTTTTTTGAAAGTTTTGTAGTTGAAAATTATCAAGATTTTTGAATCTCAAGATTTGGAAAGGTCACAATCATTGCCAATTCTGGAAATTGGGACAGTTTGTAATTTTTCGATTAGAATTTTTCTTTCTCAAAATTCCAAAATTATGATTAAACACGAAATATTCTAATTTTTTTTTCAATTTTCCAAAAATCAAATTCAAATTTGTCAGATGTTTTAACATTCGAACCTCTCGAAAGTTTTTATATTTTGTAAAACTTTAAAATTTCCAAAGTTTCTAAAACTCTTGATTTTTTCTATAATTTCTCAAAAAAATTAAATAATTTCGATGATTTTTTAAATTCAATCAAAGACTGCAATTTTTATTTTGGAGTTCAAGAAGCTCAACTAATTGACTCAAAAAACTGGAAATATGCCCAACATGATAAACCTGACTATACTCGTGGAAAAATCGTTCTTCAATCAAATGTCATATTCTTTTTATGTCATTAGATTGCAAATCGCATTCTCGCGCGCCTAATGACATAAAAATAAATTCGTCGTGACAAGCTGCCATTTAACTCTACTGCCACTAAATGGACGACTTCTTTTTATTTAATAAAAATTGATGAATTATGTTGATAATAATATTACAGAGTATATAGATGTTCATCCTTGACAATTGATGGCAAAGTTAAAAAGGCTCAAAAAAATGTGTTTTTTTTATTTTTTGTTTTTATGGATATATGCAACACTAAAACAGTGGACTACTGGTACAATATTAAGGAGTTAAGTTATTGATGTGAATTCTGATATCGAATTCTGATGTTAAGTCGAAAAAAATGAGAGCATATTCAAATTTCAAAATTCGAGAGGTCTATTTTCATTTTCTATTGAAAATTTCAACAATTGACATAAATCGTAATTCTTTTTAATCACACAATTTCGACGTGTTCATAATTTTCTGGTTTCTTATTCAGGTTATTTGATTTTTTGTTCAATTTCCATACATCGAAAATTCACATATATGTCGAAAATAAGAATAAAAAAATATTGAATTGAAAAAATTATGGAAGATGTTAATTTTAAAAAAATGTGTCCAAAATGGTAAATCATAGAAAGTGTTTCAATTTTTTGTTTTTGAAAATACTGAAAAATAAATCCCGTAGTCAGAAGCAATTTTGAAATTTAAATATGATCTCTTCTCATTTCATATGTATAAATCACAATTAGACTTTTGTGGGACCCACAGAAAAATACTATCACTATCCCATACAATAGCAATTGGTTACAATGAGCGAACGGTTATCATGAATATTCACTAGAAATGTGAAATGCACTATATGTCTTTTCAAACCAAATGACAATGTCACCGAAGGCGTTCAAAGGAATGACATATAATGTAACATAAATAAGTTAAATGATCCCAAATTTGTTGAATTTTCAAATTTTAAGAATTTCAAAAAAATCCAAAACTGCAAGTTTTTGGATTTTCCAATCTTGATCATTTTATTTCTGCAGTTTAAGTCATTTTCGAATTGTCCTGAATTTCTCATATTTTCAAAACATTTATTGACTATTCATGATAATAATGACTTATCTTCATTTGTACAGTCAATTGTTCACAAAAATTGGACACAGGTATATTCAAATGATGGAGTAAAAATCAAACTCGAATAGTTAATTAAGATGTTCCAAAGGGACAAACAAATAAAATCTTTGAATTTTAACTGGAAACTATTTTTAATTTATCAACAAAGACTGAATGAGATTAGTACAATATACGTCTGATCAATCGTTGACAGAATTACATGAATGTGTGTATTAAGTGTGAAATATTGAAAGGGCGGATGTGAGGATAAAAATATGCGGGCAAATTTTTACTTCGTAATTGCGGATTCAATAATGGAATTTTTTTCCTTAGTTGCGACTGTTTGGAGGTTTACAGTCATGGGCAAAACAAAATTCATATAACACTTCAATTGAAATTTACGGAAATTGTACAGTTTTTCAAAATTTTGAACTTTTGCTAAATGTTGAAATTTTGCAATTTCTGAAATTTCGAAATTTTGCTTTTCTTTACATCTCCCAAACTTTACTATGTTACGTTTATAATTTTTTATCAATATTTTTGAAACGCTTGACAATTAAAAAAAAATTCGAAATTTGAAAGTTTTTTTATTTTTTTTTCCCTTTTTACATATCCACAATTTTTGCTATTGAAGCTTCCGAAAGCGCTTTTTTGGGAGCTTCTAAAAATGGTTAATTTTAGAAAAGTGAATTTGATTGGTCAAATTTCTGAAATCAAATGAAGACGAAGAGTTTAGAAATGAAGAAAAAATTTTAAAAAGTTTACAACACCAAAAATGATTAGTTTGCGAAAAGCTCAAACCTCAACCATGCAGAAAATTAAAGCTCTTCCTATTTTAGTGCAGTCTCATTTGCCAGGAAACAATTTTTTAAATAATTTTTTTAAAAACACATTGTCCTCTTAAAAGTGAAAATAAATTATTTTCAGACAAAAATTATTATACGATTTAAATAATTCAATCAATGATAAACAAATTGCGGATAAATATTTAAATGTCACGTGGGGCTGGATCCTTCGTCCATTTTTGGAGCCACAATTTTTTCAGAATTTAATTCCAAAAAATTCAATTAATTAATTGAACCAGAAAAAAATGATAAATCTTCGATTCAATTCAATCCTTCCCAAAATTACGTGCCTAAAATCATTGAAATACAGACACAAAAATAGATTGTTTTATTAACGTGGTCTCAAAAAGTAAATCTCTTTCATATAATCATTTTTTGCAATGAACAAAGTTACGAATTCAAGGGAAGACCTCTATCAACGTTGAAAGTGAAAATTCAAAAATTTTGAAACTATAAAATTCGAAATTTAAATAATTTGGGAATTTATAATTTTCAAAGTCTAATTAGTTTAAAAGTTTTAAAAATTTGAAATTATCAAAAATTTGTCTTTTTTAACAAATTAGACTGTTCAAAAAATTGAAATTTTCAACATTTTTAATGATTAGGTGTCTATAACGGATACACAATTTTCCCTCCCAATGGCTCATATACATATATATTTTCTCATACACCAAATGCAAAAAAGCCATAGAGGTCGACGCTTAGCCCGAATTTACAGTTCATAGTAGTCTTCCCTTGGCCAGATATCGAGATGATGATTTGGGCGTACGTTATTTCTCTTCGGTGAATACAAATTTTGTGATATATAAAATATATGTAATATGAAATCAAGAAAATAAAACTATATTTGAGGATATGACTGAAATTGTATGAGTGGTTAACAATATACAAATTAATGAACTAATTCTAGCGACCCTTGGTGTTCAATTGAAGCACTTATGTAACGTAAATAAATGTTTATAGTGTCGGAAATATTTGCTGAATCATTGCTGTTCCCTCACATTTGAAACATCTGATCCTAATCTCTCCATATATGGATGTCCACAAGAAAAGGGCCCACTTTGTCGTTCCCGCGATATTCACGTTTTTTCCCTCGCAAGTCCCACATAGCCGACCTATGCAGAATGTTACTGATATTATCACACTATCCACAACTCCATTTCGACAACCTGGTCCCTTTTCATAAAAACAGGTATATCTTCGATTATTCGTGCAAGACCCACCATATATTATTTCATGCTAGTAATAGCTGAAACGGATGGTAGTAGAATAGGTCGTTGATTGATCGATTACATTACATGATTCCTATGGAGGAGACGTCAACAGTGAAATTAGACAATTTCACAAAAATGGTAGTTGATATATATCGTGATCCGTCTGACGGCACCCTGAAATGTAATTTCTCCAGGTGGCCCAATAGATAGTATTGCCTTTTATCAGTTTGACAATGGACAGGATAGCTGTTCTTTCATTCGGATTAGCATGCTAAAGCTTCCTATCCATTCGCGTTTTTTTCTTTCGTACACGGATTGGAATTTACTACTTTTTGGACACACTGTGCGCAAAGCAGCGTTTCCCGCACGCTGCGCGTGCGTGAAGCCCTGCCCATGCACATTGTATATCAAAAAATATTGTTCGACACATGAGTAGAAGTAAGTTTTCTGTCTCCTGTGTTGCAAAACTCGCCTTCGGCTCGTCTTGCAAATTCACATTCGCCAGAGAAGTCGTTTCCGTCCTTGTATCGAAATGCACTATTCCGGTACCCAGTGCGTGAGGCAGCGTTTTTACGCACCACATGTTTATTTATAACTCTGGCATTCCGTTTTGCCCCGTTGCCTGAGCAAGGTTAAATCATCCCCTAAAATACTGTCGTTATTATGTCAACCAATAACAACATTGAGAACTCTTCCTTGGCCGATGTATTACCGCGTATCTTGGTACCGGTTCCGCCGATTTTCCCCGTAACTGAATTCACCGTCAGCTAGTGCCATCTGGAGGGACCCGCAGTCGATAAGCCTGTTTCCTAGTTTCTTCCGTCCTTTCACATCCTGTTGACATCCCCCCCCCCCCCCCCCCCCTCGCCCACTTCGTGATTTCTTCCGCCCCCTTTTCTCACTGACCCGCGAGAGCGAAGATCCACTGCGTTCACTCCTAAATATGAAAAACCCTTTAAATTTGTAATGACAATCTATAGTAACCAGTAAATATAAATGTATACCCATAAATTGAAATAATTAACTCCGAATGAAAGCGGAGAATAACATTGAAAATATACTTACATCCTGCAGAATACCATCACGTGACTGTTGCTCTTGTGATTGTGTGTTTCTCATGTTATGTGCTTCGGAGGGGGTCCGTTGGTGTATCGAGAGCGTGCACCAGCAGCCTGTGCTCAGTGGGCGCATCACAAACGTTACAATCGCGTAAATAAATCATCTGGATTAGCTAAAATGGAAAGAGCCATTCTTAATACATACCAAGATTATTCATATATTAGGAAATGTTATGTTGTAAATGTGTGACAATGAGTTTTCCGGTGTTTTAAATCGTGATTTTACGGGATAACTAAGCGTCAAAACACTTCCGTTCAATGACTAAGGCCCCTGGTAACATTTTCACCTGCGGATTACAAACCTGATTCGGTCATTCTGGAAAAAATTCCAGTGTTTTTTTTCATGCCGTCCGAAGTGGTTTTATTATTGTGAACACTTGTTATTGTTTTGTCGTATGAATTCAAGTTTTAATTTTGATTTTGCGCATTTCGTAAGATAGTTTTGTGATTGCATGTGCCAATTTTTTTACTGGTGATTTCTCTTGCCCTTTGGTTACATTGGTGTGTGTTTGTTTTTATTGTTATGATGATGTGGTGTGCAGCTGGAAGAAGTAAGAATACACGAAATGGGGTTCTTTGAAGCCCAAAAGGGATACCGGGTCTCAAAGACGGAGACGGAATGGATGTCATTGGAGATGGAGACGAACAGACCCTTCAGGCTATTCTTGGTGAGTTTTTCAGGGAAATTGGGAAGATGTGAAGTTGGTTAGTATCGAAGTTTATCGATATCGAAGGGCGGGTGTCGTGATTGGTCGGTTCGAATCATTTCTACGTTCCGGTTGACCATTAGGAAATAAGTGAAATTGAAGAATGAAGTTTTGAACTTCTTTCGAAATTTGGAGTTCAGAAATTCGAAAATAAGTGAGGAAATCAGAAATTTGAAAGTTCTGAGAGTTTTGCAAGTGGTGAAAAGATTGGTCACGTGATTTTTCCGCAGAATTTTGCGACGTGAAGTTCGTTGGTATCGAGGCTCGTCGATATCGAATGACAGCTGTTGTGATTGGTCGGCTATAGTTCCTGCATCCCGATTGGTCATTAAACCCATTGGAAATTCGGAGACTTCGCAAAGGTTATTAATTTGAATAATGCCGAAAAATTACGAAAGTTTAGAAAACTTGGTAAATCATCAATTACTTGCGAAGGGTTCCAAAATGTGAAAAGTTCAAACATTTCTCCAAATTTATTGAATATTCAAAAATTGTTGAAATTTGAAACGGAAAAATTCAAAATGTCACTTAGGATCTTCGATAAATTACCTGACTGGTCTGTCCATTGGTGGTTACGCTTAGCCCTGAATTCTGGTTGGCCAATCCGGAATTATGACTTATTTATAAGTCGTGTGAAGTTCGTCAGTGAAAAATTAATAATAAATTCAAACTCCGTGTGCCCATTCTCAATTTCGTTCAATTTTCCGTACGTTTTTTGTTTAGAAAAATTCTAGAGTACGGAAGGTCTCTTATATCGATATTATTTGCCGATGTTTCTCCAGGTTCTCCTGTTCCGTCGTGAATTCTCATTGGTCCATTTCGAGTTATCGTATTTCATGAGTCGTCTGAAGCTGGTTATGGCAAAAAGGCGGCAAATTCAAATTGAATTTGTTCCATTCTACGATTTATGTTTTTTTTTTAGTGTTTTGCTTTCTCTTTCACATGAATAGAGTTAAAAAAACGCGACAATAATTTTAGTTTATTATTATGAGGTCATTGCTCGCTAACTTGTTACAATGTTCACTCTTCACCTGTTTTTTCACAGCAACTTTTTTGCTACTAAGCTGCAAACTTGAATTATTTTTCTTCCTGTCCATTGACACTCTAGCGAAATCGGGAAAATTTTCCAATAGTTCGTTGAACCCACGCGTCTCGTGACCGCAAAAAACGAGAGGGTTCCGATTGAGTAAAATTACTGAACCATTCTGCGGGGTCCTTTTTCAATGTCAGTTGAACGAAACTAATTTGACGTTAATTTTGATTTGCACTTGGAAATATTTCAATATATCTATATTTTTGAAAATTCGGAATTTGTACATTTTTTAAAAAATTCACAAATTTAAGAATTTAGACAGAAAACTTTTTGAAAAATTTCAATTTTGGTGATGTAAAAAATTTCAAGATAGTTTCTGGATTTTGGGTATTCAAAAAAATTTCAAAGACGAGAGGAAAAAAGTTGCAAACAACGGTGCATTTGCATATTCATAGACCATTTATGACCCTTTAAAATTGAAAAATGCGGAGCAATTCAATGTCTGGCAGGTCGCTTGAATTGAATAAATGTCAAACATTTATTTCATCATGGTTGAACTACCATTCACCAACATATATGTTAGCTGTACCTTCAATTATCATTGGCGAAAATTTCCTATTCACAAAAGTTTTTAGATTTTGCAAACGACCGAAAAAAATTCCACTAACCTCTAATACTTACTTAAATTGAAAAAAAAAAATCGAACAATTGAAAAAACTGATTCGACATCCTAGATTTTGCAAACGATGCAGTACTTGCATAATCCTTGAATATTCAAAAATGAACAAACATTCCAAAATATGTTAGAAAATCGCATTTCACCTCGTGGAAAAAAAAATTGCGCAAATGTAACAAATTAATGAGCAAATCCTAAAATAAATAACCTGTCACAGAATTTTGCCTCAACATGGACGTAAAATTGCAGTGAGTGGACGAGATTGTCTCTTTTACTCGGATACCTACTTTACCCTACTTTTTCCCAAGATATTCGCGCTCTGGGTGAATAAAAAAGGCGTGCGAGAACGCATTTATACGAGTTGATAAATCCCACGAAGTTGGTACTTTACCTTGGTGAATAAGTACTAAGTATGGTACTCACTATCCACCATCTCCACAAGTACGAACCGTCACAGAGCTTAGTACTTGAACATGCTTTGTGTATCAAATATCCAGATACTTAGTACTTGCTCGCGCTCTAGGTATCAAGTAGTCAAATACTTGATTAGCAAACATACGTCAAGTACTAAGTACTTTATTACTCAACACCTGCATCGTGGTCAAGTGTCAAGTATCAAGTACCAAGTATCATAGAACTTAGTACTTGAACATAATCTGTCTATCAAGTATCAAGCACCTTAGTACTTAGCAATCATAAAACTATCAAGTAGGCAAATACTTAATTCTCAAACCTTCGCCAAGTATTGAATACTTGATTACTCAACATCTGCATTACGTTCAAGTGCCAAGTACGCGGAAAGTTCAGCTTAGCACTGGGGAAAGTTTCAAGTATTCGCTTCTGAACTTCGCAATCACAGTTATACTTGGCACTCTTCAAGCACCAAGTATGCTCCTACTCAGTACTTTCAATCAAGTATGGACACTTGCTACTTGTGACGTTTTTAGGTAAGTCGCAACTTTGCACTTAGGACTTGGAAACGGTCCAAAATTTGTCAGAGAATTCTCCTTATTCTTCGGTTAGCGGGTCGAGCTAAGCAAAGCCTTTCGCATTTTACTGCACTAGCTCAACAACAGTACACACCTTGTACTATACTTTGTGACGTCACATCAACCACAACTGCGTACATTCACCTCATTAAGTACCCATAGCATGCATTATCTAGGACAAAGGTTAGAGGATTATTGAGATGCGGAGGAAATGAGTGAATGATAGTTCCACCAATTTCACTTAATTGGAAAAATTAGATTTTTCGAAAATTCAGGTGGTTCGCCATTCTTTGGAACTGTCGACAAAGTGGGGTTGGTAGCAACGGTCTTGCATTTTGCAAGACCGCAACTGCACAGTTTGCAAAAATTCGTACTTTGGGATTCTGATTTTTCAAAAAAATTTCCATTCGAAATTTTTGAAACTTATGCGATTTCACACTTTTTTTTTCTGGTTTTAACTTCAATTTTTGTGAAAAAAAAATTTGGAAATTTTTGCAAATTCTCAATTTCAAAACTCTCAAAATTATGAATAATTTCAAAAATCTCAGAAATTAGAAAAATATCAAGGATTTGACACAAACTGGACAGACATCAATTTGAAGATCTAGAAAGATCTTCAGTGATGTCGAATTTGAGCATTTGTATTGGCTTCCATAATCATAGTCATATCAATTAATCCACAAAAGAAATGTTCACTCATTTGCAAAAAGAAAAAAATTCAAATAAATTTATCACACTCGTACGTACGGTTGCTGTTTTTGTTTACCTTTCACCACGCACAGTGCATTCAGTTAAATTTATGCGCACTATATGACTCACCTGGGTTTTTTAGGCCTAACGTAGGACAAAATTCTCCATCATGAGAAACTTTTCCTCTGTCCTCTTCAAAACAAATATTCTAAACAAGAACGAACTAATAACCAAACAGCAAAGACAAAAAAAAATACTATATTAATAACCAAAAAACATTAATTGAACGAAAAAAAACGTACTTAAAACACATGAATAAAGGGTTAAAAAGCAGAGTAAAAAATGGAAAGTAAATTTGAAATTCTTAAAAGTTTTGTAATTTTATATATTTTGCCAGTCATTTTTTCCATTCCCCACTTTTGTGGAATCCAGTCATTTGTCTTTCAACACATCCATTTGTATGTCGTAAATACAAAAAAATAGATCCCCACAAACTGCTTGTGATCACGTGAAGGATATAAACGGGTTATTATTTTGACGTTCTTAGTCACACGGATTTCCCATACATTGTTGTCGACTGTAGGTACAGTATTTGATGTGAAATTAACTCGTGATAGCGTTATCGGGTGCATTAAAAGTGAATTTATGGATTAATAACCCGTGACTTTAAAAGTCCTTTAACGCTAATTTTTGTAGATTTTATTTTCATGTTTAGTATTTTTTCGGCGGTTATTGCATTCATTTCACTATTTAATTCCCAATTTTTTGAAACTTGTTTATTTTCGGACTTATGTGAACTATTAAAGAGGGTTCAATTTCCAGTTAGTACTTTTCCGAGCTAAAAGTCCAAAAGACATTCATATTTGGTACCTTTCGATTTCAGAGTACTAAGGACATGTTCCTTCAGTACTTGCCGAGTCCCAAATACCAAGTACCACCACTTCATTGCTTAGAGCATTAAGAAGAAACCTACTTGGTACTCGTTAGTCGAAAAGTACCAAATGGAAATGTACTTAGTATTCTGAAATCAAAAATACCAAGTTGAACTTGGAATTCGAAAAGTGGGAAGTGGGAATATGCCCAGTACTTGGAACGTGAAAACGTACTGAGTAGAAACTTATCTATTACTTGGAACTCGAAAAAGTACTAAGCAGAAACTTATTTGGTACTTGGAACTCGAAAAAAGTGCTAAACAGAAACTTATTTAGTACATGGACTGCGAAAACGTACTGAGTAGAAACTTATCCATTACTTGGAACTCGAAAAAGTACTAAGCCGAATCTTATTCACTACTTGGAACTCGAGAACAGTACCAAGTAGAAACTCGTGCAGTACTTGGAACTCGAGAAAGTGTTAAGTAGGAATTTATTTGGTACTTGGAACTCGAAAAAAGTACTAAACAGACACTTATTTAGTACACGGGTCGCGAAAAAGTACTGAGTAGAAACTTATCCATTGCTTGGAACTCGAACAAGTACTAAGCAGAAACTTATTCAGTACTTGGAACCCGAAAAAAAGTACTAAGTGGAACTAATTTGATACTTGGAACTCGAAAAAAGCACTAAACAGAGACTTATTTGGTACATGAGCCGCGAAAGAGTACTAAGTGGAAACTTATTCAGTACTTGGAACTTGAAAAAAGTACTAAGTAAAAATTCAGCACCTAAAAAGTACGGAGTACATTTTTTCTCAACGCTCTGAGTAATGAACTGTCGATACTCAGTACTTGGTATTTGAAAATGGTTAAAGTATTGAGTCGACAATGAAACTTCGTGACATCATAGGCGCCATATGAAATTCCAAAAAATTGTGGGTTGTAAAGGAAAATTATAGATCACATTTCGTACAATTGACAGGAAAATTGTTCAGGGTAATAATTTTAATGATTGCATGAATAATGTGGGGTATTAAAAAAAAAAAGAATTGTTAATGTATTGCGCGCACGTGGTGCAGTGAATGGGAAGATTCGGCTCTGACAAAAAAAAGTGAAGCAAGTACATGCTTCATGTATCCACTTCAATTGCCAGGAAATTGCGTAATTGTGAGGTTTTTTTACGTGGCATTTTAGTGGGCGCGTCCGAGCGCATTTTTTAAAATGAGGAATTAACATTGCTCGATATAGCTCACAAAAATATTCAAAATTTTTTTTCTGCAATTTCATCAATTTTGGTGCATTCCAGTATTCTCCTTTTTTGTGCATATTAAAGAGCAATCAAGGAATTCGATATTTATACTAGTTTAATAACATGTAAAAACTTTTAAATCACCGGAAGTTTTGAATTTTCTAGAAGGTTTAAAATGGTGTTTTGAAAAAGTTTTGACGTAGTTATCTACGTCATAAAATTGAAATTTATGGATATCTGCTTGAAAAGTCTTGAAAACTTTTTTTAGAGAACTGAAAATTTTTCAAAAATTGAAAATTTGTCAAAAATTGAAAATTTTTTGAAAATTGAAAGATATTCAAAAATATTCAGCAATATTAATAGAAGACACTTTCAAAAATTTTTCGCCCTGAAAATTATATTAAAACAAAGAATAAAAAAGAAAACTGAGATTCCCAAAAATATGAATTTTCCAAATCCTTAAATTTCCAAATCCCAAATCTTTAAAAAATTTCGAGACCCTGGGCGTCATTGGAATTTGAAAAAAATTGAATTTGTATAATTTGCAATATTTTAAAAAAATTTGACAGGGTTTTCATTTTTATTTTTTATATAAAAGTTTTGAGTATTAAAAATTTTTGACGAATCGGAATTTTGTTTTTCGCAGCTAGTGAAAACATTGTACCACTGCAAGACAGTCACCAAAAGCATAAAATATCAATTCTAAAAATTGGTGATTTGCAGCTTACAGCTGTGTACAATCTACATTTGTAATTTGACCCTATCGAGAGATATTTGAATTATTCTCGGAAAGATATATGAAATTACAACGCGCATTCGACAGGGCATGAAGTAAAAAAACTTCAATTTTTTCAAAATTCCGAAAAAGTCAAAAAAATTTCAAAACTTCAAAAATTTCAAAAAATTTCAAAACTTCACAAACTCGAAAGAAAAAATTTTAATTTAAAAAAATTCAAAAATTCCAAATAATTTTTAATTTCAAAAAATTCAACAAATTTACAATTTTTCATAAATTCCAAAAATCCCAGAAGTTTCGAACCAACGGAAAAATTTGGGGGCTTCCCAAGAATGAAAAAAGAACAAAAATTATCCGAATTTACAAAAATACCAAATCTCTGAAAGTTTCCGAAATACAAAAAATGGAAATTGACCTGTCAGCGAGTTCTGAACATAGAGGGGACAAAAATTGATAAATAAACTGTGAAACCAAGTAGTAAAAAAAATATAGCGATGGCCGTCAAGCAGAGTTCAGCGCAGTCTCCAAATTCAATCGACCCTATTGGACGGCCCGGAAACGCCCATTTCGTCTCCAAGACAAAATTCGAGACATGCGCAATAATTCATCGCCGAAATATTATTGTCCCTCGAGAATTGAGGGCATCATATCAATATATCTAATGATTCTCTTCTTCATATTTGGCAAAAAAATAATAAGGTAAAGAAATTTCTACCGAAAATTTTCTAAAAAAAAATAAAAATTAATTTTATTCCTTGACTTCTCACTGAACTTTTCCTTAAAAAATGCCTAAATTTTACATTTTCATTACTTTTTTTTCCTTCTTTTGAAACTTTACAATTTTTATTTTTTCGAATTTCCCCAAATTTTCAAAATCATTTTGATTGTTTATTTCAACTTTTCGGAATTTCCAAAATTCACCTAAGCTATAGCTTACCTCCGATTGGTTTCAGGCGTATATCTCGGAAGCACCAGGATATGGAGAAAAATCCATATAGAACTTTTTGTAGAGCCAATTAAGCTCTACAAAAAAGTTCCTATAAAGATTATCTGAATTTCCCTAGTTTCTGAGATATTGCCCGAAAATCGAGGCCACCGACGACTGAACTCGACGCCTACCACTTGGCAACCGAACATGAAAAATAAAATTGATAAAAAGTTATGTCATCGAGAATTTTCTTGGGATGAATTAAAACCAAAGAATTCATATACGAGTCACATGGACGCGCCAAGTGTGTATGGAGGATCCAGGAGGGTAGTTTTGAGCATTGATTAAACAACCTGCTCTCGCCTCTCATCGACCTTCCCCACAAACCTCCCCTTTTTTCCAATCCCGCCCCTCTGTGCATATATCCAAGTCCTATACATATTCCCTATATATACGTATCTAAAACCAGTGAAAACACGCTTACATGGGAGCCGTACATGTGTACCCATATATCTATCATTACATTTTACTACTGCACGCGAAATTGATCCCTCAATTGCGATTTCCAGGCTTGCTAATTTTTTTTCATCTTCATCCGATTATGACTGATTTCCCCCCAATATTCCCTCACATATTTGTCGAGAAAGATTTTTTTTTCTTTTTTTACATTTTTCGACTTTTTTCAAAACATTGTGGTCTCCAAAATTCAAAAATTTGAAAATTTCTTCTTATTGCAGAGCAGCTGTTCTATTTGCTCTAGTTTTTCAAGCTAAATTGTTTATAGTCGGGTTCTGTGATATCCAGTGTTCTGAACGAATATAAATATATATAGATATATATATGTATGTACGTGTGTGTATATATAGATATATATGCACAAGGCATTGGACTACTTGCACATCGTATGCCGAGCGAAACGTTCCATATGCGCGGACATACGTGAGAGTGCAAAGAGCCCGTCTGAAGCCTCGTAAAAGTATAAATCACGTGAGAATATTTCATCCGACTGAAATAATTCCCTTCCGATTATTGCTGCATTTTCCATTTTTCCAATCACACGTAAAAACAATTTTTCAAATATAGGTGCACATTTTGCACTTGTGACGTCATAGCATCGATCAACCACTAGACCAAATTATTCATTTTTGTTAAAGTTTTCAAGTTCTAATAACATGGGAGATTTCTAAGATACCATCGTAAGATACTGAATTTTCCATAATTATGAAAATTATGGAAAATCCAGTATTAATTTTACCGAGCATTACAATAAGCCCCCGCTAAATCTATAACTTCAAAATTCTTCTTTCTTTTTCGCAAATGGTACAGAATATTCTTCAAAGTTTCATGCATGTAAGATTCTACGTAATTTCCAGCGATAATTAGGTGTTCCGTGGCAAGTTGCTGAATGCGCCACTATTTTTCGACTTTGTGAGATATTGGAAAAAGTAAAATACCTAATGATAGAGGAAACTCGCCATTTTTCATCCGTGTATATTTTTATTAAACCTGAGTATAAGAACACTAACTATATAGAGTCCCTACCTGAGCTGTGAGTCTAAAAGCGCGCGTTCACTCTCAGCAATTTCCTGTGGGACACCCTGTATGAGACAACCTAACCTGATTGATGCGCGCGCATCCCATGTAGCATAAGGAACATAACTGAAGCGGTGAGATGACGTCATTACTTGAAATTGACGTCTCAAAACTCGTTGAACTTCAATTAATTATCATACTTACTGCACCCTACACCGCAATCTTTCTCATTTTCTTAAATTCAAAAAATTCAAATCAAAGGGTCCAATCGGCTTAAGCCACTTTACCGTCTCGCGCCAGTTTCCCGCATATATCTCAAAATCTAACTACCCTAGCAGTATCTTCATATGAACCTTTTTTATAGCGCAAAACGAGACCAATAAGTTTCTATAACAGCGAATCTCTATATCTCCCTTACTTTTTCACATATTTCGCAAAAACTGACAATCCAAAACAGACAACCCGAGTGACCACTTCGAACCAGTCGTTATCCCAATTTTTCTACGCCCATATTTAAAACTTCTCCTGTTTTCCATAAATTTTCCCAATTTCCGAGGCATTGAAGCATCTGACGAATGTCCGAAAAATTTTGACATGCGGTTTGAATAAAAAAAAAAAAATATGAATGAAGATAATTCCAACAATTGCCTATCTCGCGAACTTTGCAAATGCCCGCGCTTTTGTAGAATAAAGAACCGAAAAAAAAAATTAGCGATAGATAAGACCAGAAGCGATCGTTCAGGTGGGTTTGGCATGGGTGCACACGCGAGAATTTTTTTTTACGCGAATAGGAGGGCACCCCCCAACCAAAGACGCCCCAATGCTTTAAAAGTAGATAGTAGTATGGCGTGTACTATTTTTCTTATTTGTCGTTTCTTTCTTTTGCGAGGTACAGTTGCAGAAGAAGGAAATAATCGTAAATCAGAGTGACTGTATATGCTGAGAAATATAAACGCTGGGCTATTATGGAGGAATCATAGTTATGCCCTCGCTTCTTCATGTCCCGATGTCATGTTCAGGCACTCGGTCACGCTATATTCTTTCCCCGTCTACATCATAGACTGTCGCATTGATTTCCGTCCCTCGGTAGCTTTTTTTTTCACCCCTGGAAAAAGGGGCGAACGACAGGACATAATTAAAATTGGAAGAATAAGAACCTGTCGAAAATTTAATAACCCCGTATTTATGAATTTTGCCATTCTCAACGGTATTAAAACAAATTGTTGGCTCCATTTTCGCACAATTTTTTACGTGTATGATTTTGCACAATTTTCCCGAATTTTTTAATATTTTCCTCATATATATATATTTTCAGCAGCGAAAGAAGCCGGATTTTTTTACGTAACATTCGGTGCATTTAAGTTTTTGTGCGCCGATTCGTGCCCGTGTACATGACATAAGGCAGATAATGACAGATCGAGGTAATGTGGAATTGGGATGTTAGCACGTAAAAAACCAATTGCACGTTATATGTTAGTAGCAGGTTGCAAGAGTTGGGGATAACGAAGTGAACGAGCTGAGCTGATAATCACTGTCTGATGCGGCTGATTACTACTAGACGGATGCGGCGATTGTTACATTATAAACTAGAACTTTTATACCCTTTCTACGCAAAATGAAAATTTTTTGGTCGCTAAAAATACCGCTAGGGTGGTTCGATGTAAGATATATGCGGAAAACTGGCGCGAGTCGGTAAAGTTTTTAAATTTAAGAAAATGAGAAAGATTGCGGTGTAGGGTGCAACGAGTATGATAATTAATTGAAGTTCAGCGAGTTTTGAGACGTCAATTTCAAGTAGTGACGTCATCTCACCGCTTCAGTTATGTTCCTTATGCTACATGGGATGCGCGCGCATCAATCAGGTTAGGTTGTCTCATACAGGGTGTCCCACAGGAAATTGCTGAGAGTGAACGCGCGCTTTTAGACTCACAGCTCAGGTAGGGACTCTATATAGTTAGTGTTCTTATACTCAGGTCGAATAAAATATACACGGATGAAAAATGGCGAGTTTCCTCGATCATTAGGTATTTTACTTTTTCCAATATCTTACAAAGTCGAAAAATAATGGCGCATTCAGCAACTTGCCATGGGACACCTAATTACCGCTGGAAATTACGTAGAATCTTACATACATGAAACCATTCTGAAGTTATAGATTTAGCGGGGGCTTATTGTAATGCTCGGGAAAATTAATACTGAATTTTCCATAATTTTCATAATATCTTACGACGGCATCTCAGAAATTTCCAAAGTTATTAGAACTTGAAAAAATTATCATTGGCAAGATTTCCAGAAAATGCACAAATTTCTATTTTTTCCCCGAGAGTCCATTATACTCTTGCTGTATTCTAAGAGAGGTAATTAATGCATATCTCATTTTGGCGTAGTGTGAAATGGCGTTTACAATAAACTGTGATTTATGTTAAATAAGAGGAAAAAATGGTAATCATGCACGCGCACATTCAACACTGTAGAACGCACGTGTATTATCGCTACAATACTCAACTATGGAGTGAAAATCGCTCCCTGGAGATACTCTCGTGACATCAATATATAGCATTTACTGTCGACGCCTTTGTGCGTATTGAGAAAAATCTTCGGGGTATCGAAAAATAAAATATTCTGCTCAAGCCATTCGCGTCGGATTATGCGACTCCCGCCAAAATTTGAATATTATCGAAAATATATCCGAAAACTGGAGTATTTGAGCGAATTTTTTTTGATGCATGAATTTTTTTTGAATCGAGTATCTCTTTCAGTATATTTAGGTGGAGATGAAAATCATTTGTACCACACATTTAAGTTGTTGAAAATTATATTCTTCGACTAAATCGAAATTCCCGCGTGATGCGCGCGCCGATGGTACCGGAATCGCGCTATCCATGGAGAAATTGCGCGTCATCAATCGAAGATATTTTTGGCAGATATCTTCAAAACTAAGAATATTAACGAAGGTTCATATAAAGCCTTAGTGTAGCTCTCGGAGTGCGCTTATTATTAAAAAACATTTTAATGAAAATTGGGCTAGCTCCTTCACATTTCAAGTTATGATCCCAAAACAAAATGTTTTTGAGATTCTCTCAATTTTCTCTTCTTTCATAATTAGAGAATAATATTTTGTGACTGAATTTCACACGGAATTTTTATTGGAGTCCTATTTATGTGGGCGAAAACAATGTGGTACATATTTGCCGATATATGCCAATTTATTCGAGTTTCTCGTGATGTTGCATCATTAGATGCTTATTGTTATGCTTATCGATGAGTCGGGAGACGGTAAAAAATATCACTTCAGTGAATTCATTATGGAAAATTTTTTATTAAAACGGTAATTTCTAGAAACACGCAACAAATTTTCAAATTTACGAAATTGTGACATTCTCAAAATTCTTTTTTTTAACTCTTTAAAATTATTGTTTTTTTTTTAATTTGATTTTTGACAGTACAATGCTGTTGTACATTCCTAAAAAAATTCAAAACTTCAAATTTTTTTTTTGAATTTATCACTTTTTTCAAAATTTTTGGTATTTTTTGAAAACTTTATACTTTTTCACATTCTTCAAATTTACCAAATTGTTCCAATGTTTTTCATTGTTAAATTTTATTTTGCACTATTGAGAATCTCGAAATTTAGACAATTTGCAAAGGTTTTGAAATTCTTCAAGTCGTAAACATTTCCGGAAGTTTGGTAATTTTTTGAATTCAGCAAATTGAAAAATGGTTTATACTTAGACATATCTTCGAGTTTTTTAATGTAAAAATTTCCAAAATTTTTGAGAGTTTAAGAATGTGTTAATTTAAAATGGCCAGTAACTTCGCAAAAAATTCTGAACTAAAAATTCCATTTTGTGTCCGCTACCAACTAGGGGTGGATGGGTCAAAAATTGGATCGATGATCAGGGGGTTGAGTGTTCGTGCAGCTATATACCCCTGCACATATATATGCGTCCAGGCCCGGTTGAAACCCCGCCCCTGAGCCAATGGTAATCATCCCCATTCGTCGCGCATACCGTTTTATTCTTTGACGTGTTGCATAGCACTATCACCAGCCAATCCGCGAATATTTGACCCCATAGTACCTGAATTGCACATCGTCAAACCTTCTCCGACCAACGATCAACCTTCATTGAATAAAATTTCGCCTGGAGAACATTTATTTACAAGTGCAATTAAAAGAGAAACAGTGAAAATCGGCAGAAAAATCGTTTGAAAATTTGAGAAAATCGTATCAATAATTCAAAAAGGAAACATTTTCTTGCCAACCTATGTTGTGAAGAATCGGCCATGGAATTTACTATACATCACCTGAAAAAAATCTATTTATGTGAAATCGGTATTATGTGATAGCCATAGACGCATCTTGAAAATGTAGTAGAAAATCTTAATAAAAAAAGAACAGAGACTTTGACATTATGGAGTTCACTTGGACAATACAACATCAAAGTGCTGAAAGTATCGATGGTAATAGGGGGCAAAATGGGGAGGAGGAGGCGAATTCTGTCATTGGGCATTCGACGGCAAGGCGACTTCTTGCTGTTACAGGTGAAAAAAAACCTCTTGTATTTTGTCAGCGATTAAGAAAAATATTGGCGACGATTTGCGTGTTCACGGAATTTTTCTCCTGTTATTTTCCCAGAGTTTGTCTAATTCTTTTCAAATTTTGTAATTTTCGTTTTTTAATTTTCATCAATCGATCCGCGATTTTTCGAAACAAAACTCGTGATATTTTCCTCAGAATTATCCGACAGTTCTTGTAAACTCTTCCCGATTTTTTCATAGTTCTGTGATTTTTCATTTTTGCCCACAGGACAATTTTTCCCCGTATACCATAAAGGAAAATATTTTCTTTTTGGGAATTAAACGGATTGTGAACAAATTGTTGAAAATAGTTTATTCGTTTTTTTTCATATTCACTGTAATGATGATTCTGTAACAATTGTCGTTTTCAGAATATTGAAAATATAAAATAGAAAATGTAGGAAATGAAATGCTTTTTTTCATTTATAAAATGCAGAATTTACAATTTTGAAAATTGCCTAGTTTTCAAAGCTCCAAGAATTTCAATTTTTGTTAACGTGGAATCGTAAAAATTGAAAAAAATAAAATGAAATTTTTTGGAAAAGAAAACAAATACTTTTGAAAAAAAATGAATGAATGTCGTAAATACGTTTTAACGCTCGATGACAGTAAGTTGACAGACCCTAAATAAAAACCGGAAGAACGTTTATCGTCCAGATAATGGATTCCACCCCGAAAAGGGGTAATTCTTATTGTTTGTCAGGCGTGTGTCTGTTCACACACGTTTCCTACACGTGATCATATCCCTCGATGACAACACTACAATTACAGAAGTCATATTTTCAAAAATGTTCGGATTCTTCGGAAATTATTTGGATATTATGGAAAATCTGCAAATTTGAGATATCCTGAGAAGTCCTCAATTTCTTTTCCGAACATTTAAATCTCGGTGTTAAAAATTTTGAACAATGTTACAAATTGTCCAATTTTCCAAATTTTAATGCAGGTTTTCATCTTTAAATTTTTCAGATTTTTTTTAAATTCTCAACTTCTTTTCCAACTATTCGGAACTTTTCCATTTTTCTTTCAAATTCTTTACAGTTTAAAAACAATGTTTTAAAATTCTATAATTTTCCAAATTTAAAAAATCTTTTTTCCAATTTCAAAAACTTTCCAAATCGTAAAAATTTCCAAATTTTAGAATTAAAAAAAAAATTATTATTCTTCAAATTTTAATTTTTTTTTTCAAATTTGTAAAATTCCCAAAATTTCCTAAATTTGTCAAATTTTCCTACTATTTCTCACCACTGCTAAATGGATCGTTTATCGTTCAGATTATAGATTATGTTCCGAAAAGGGGTAGCTTTTATTGTTTGTTGAGCGTGTGTTCATACACATTTCCCCGTCACACCTGATCTTATCCCTCAATAAAAACACTCCAATTACAGTAATCACCCTAATCGTCTGGGCATGAGATCGCGTGGGGTGGTTCACCTATGAAAATAGGTATGAATAAATAAAACAGCTGCCAAGAGCGGGTGAAAGGGAACTGTTGCTCGATTAACTTGACCGTTTAAATGCCGTATTTCCGGTTCGGTTCGATCACTGTGCACCCCTCACTTGTCACCCGCACCTGTCTCAAAACATTACCCTCACATATCTCGTTATTCTCTGTATACATTGTATCATCTTCCACTGATTTTCCTTAAGTTTCACATTTCAAATTTTTTTTAGATCCTCTCAAACCTTTCAGAATTAGACATTTCTTTTTTCACTTTTTTTTTTTTGCCGATTAAAAAATCTGGGTTTTCATTTTTTAATTGGGACGTCGACTGAAATTTCCCATTGGAATAATGTTCCATTCTTCTATTCCAACACTACCTCTCCAACTATGCTAATGTTGTGAGCCCCAATTGTAACACCGCCGTCACAATTCTAATTGGGACATCGTGCCAAATTCAACGGAGTTGTACTGTCCCAGCCGAAATTGGGGCCTTATATACCCCAATATCATGCGGGGTAATGACCCATTTTGAATTGGGACAGTGTCCCAGTTTGCAGCGAAACTTTTTTCCAGTTCAAAATATTTCGATTTTCAATTCAAACACTGCTGAAACGCTTAATTGTGGCAGTACCCTAAGTTTCAATCGCAACGTTGTTCTGGTGATAATTCGGAACAATGTTCCAACTTTCAAGAGGAATGAATTTTGTATTGGGTCCTATCTCAGTTATGAATTGGGGTAACATCTCTACTTGTCTAAATGGAGACATGTTTTATCATTTCGAATAAATATAATGTTTTAATTCACAATTGGGACAGTGTCCCATTGTTTGACGGAATTAATATCAATATATTCAGTTGGAAAACGTATAAATGTCTAAATAACTGACAGGATATGGATATAACACTACCACTTTAAGTCGGTATAATGTCCTAATTTCCAATTGGGACAGCATTAAAATTTTCGTTGAGGGTCGCGTTCCATTTTTTTTTTGGGACATCGCCCCAATTTTTTTTAGGGAAGTATTCCAATTTCATTTTGGGACAATGTCCCAATTGTAATTTGAGAGAGCGTCCCAAATTCCATGCTGACCACTGTCCCAATTCTCATTTGGGACAAGGTTCCAATATTCACTTGGGGTTGGGACCGTAATTTTAAGTCAGAATATTGTCCACAAAAATTTTTGAACCACAGCTTTTTCGAAATTCCAAAAGTCAACATTTTCTCTTTTAATTCTTGAAAATTATTGAAAATTTAAAAATTTTAAATTTAACCATTTTTGAAATTTGGAAAAACCGACTTTAGTTAAATTTGGCCAGAACATTGGCTAGTGTTAAACATTCTGCAAAACTTAAGAGTTGATTGATCTGATTTTGCGTTTTAATTACTAAATTTCATTATAGAACGAATAATTTCATCTAATTTCCCGGAAAAATGAGAAAATGTGCATCCATTCGGCGGCAAACGAAAATAATTGACATTCCAAGATTTACACTCAACAATTGGTCATATTTAGAAAGTTGGAAATGCTTCATTCCAAGAAATTTATTGTTATGGACGTCATAAAAAAATATTTCGCGGACAGTAGACGAATTCAATGGACCGTGAAATTCATGTAATCGGAAATTTTATGGCCCTAAAATTGATGAAAATCTATATGGAGAAATTTCGGTCCCAGTTCATTTATTTCTTCTTATCCGTTCAAAGTTTAACACCGAAGCAGACTGAAAAGTTTAAACAATCCCAATTTTTCAAATATTTTGTCATTGGAATTTTGACGTTTTTGAAATTTTCGCAATAGGTACTCAATTTTTTTTAATTTTTGATATTTTCTTAAAGTTTGAAATTTGTTCTTTGTATTTTTACCATGTTTGCAATTCTTAGATTTTTTTTATATTTTCAAATTTTTGACATTTTTGGAACATTAAAATTTTCAAACGTCCAAAATTCAATTATTTTAATATTTTAAACTTCCAAAAAAATATGATTTCTATTCGATTCACAAATGATTTTTTTTATTTTTATTTAGAAATGGATTTGGCAAATTTTGATAGTAATTGTGAATGTGATGTTAGCCAATTTTTTCGATTCACTTCAATGCCACGAAACCTATTTTTATCAGCGAAAAATTAGAGCGAAGCCGAAAAAAACATGTTACCAAATAATGTTGACGGAAATTGATGCATCACGCCCGTTTAGGGATTTTCATTCGTGACTTATCGTGATTTGTATAAAATGTGTCATCGCTTATCTTTGAGACGGAACAAACGAATTGATATTACATGAGGAAAAAACAATTCTTTCTCTTTATTTTGCGTTAATTACACACGTACAATTGTTACGAAAAACCTCGACTGAAAATTACAAATATGCGGTTACCCACAGAAGAAAAATTACGAAACTTATGAAACTTTCAAAATTGCTGATTTTTCTCCTCATTTTCTAACAATCTTGTTTTTCTCAAAAAAAAAATTTCCAAATTTTGAAACTTCCAAAATTTGATATTTCAAAAATAAAAAAAAATGAAAACTCGGGAACTTTTGAATCTTCCAAAATTCGAGATTTCTCAAATTTGGAACTTGAACTTTTCCAAATTTCAGAAATTTTCAACAATTTTTTTAAGCTACATTTCCAACAATTGTAATATTTTTTTAAAAACAATGTCAAAAATTCCGCCAATGCTGAATCTATGTGACACTAGAAAAGTCGGCCTCAAACTCGGACAAATCTCTATTACGCCCCTGGTTGGAAAGTCGTGTTTTACGGGAACCAGTCAATTTCCACTTCCGGACGTGACTAAGTTGAATCAAAACGCCGTCGAGGAGGAAGCGAGACGGAGAAAATGATTCGTTTTTATTATTATTATTATTATTTTTAGAGATTCTTTTTTAGGATATTATTGCAAGAATGATTCGAGCGAACTTGCTCGACCCTTGAGCGGTTTGTTTGGTCGATAAGAGAGCACCGTTAAGGTTATACGCCCCAATTCATCCCCACCTCATGCGCTTCGGATTTGTCATCGTGATATACATGAATAATGTTTCTTTTCGTTGGCGCATATTTCGCCAAATTGGAACATACATGAAGCACAATATCTCCCCATTACCGTATTAATCTTCATATCCACCAGAAAGTGGAATAGCACAGATATCTCTGCATCTATGACGGATAATCTACAACCATTAACGTAACTGAGACAGCTAATTTCGGGTGATGACGTCACGTGACCGGTTATGCGCGCGCATCCATTAGGTTATGTTGTCTGAAATTTGTCTATATTTATATCTTCAAATTGGAAACATTGTACCCGCGCATGAAACATATTCTACTCGCCAGGCGAATAAAAAAGTTTTATTTCAAAATTCAAAATACTTACATAAAAGTTACCAATTTTCGAAAACTTTTTTCTGAGAATTATTGCTCTGTAGGGTAGAATGATAATGATAAATCATTTGGAATGAGCCAGTTTTAAGAGGTCAATTTCATATAATGACGCGATCTCAGCGGTTCACTTATGTTCGTCGCATTACATGGGATGCGCGCGCATCAATGAGGTTAGGTTGTGTTATATAGGGTGTCCCATAGAGAATTACGCGGATGAAAAGTGGCGAGTTTCAGCAACTTGTCATGGGTCAACTAATTACCACTGGAAATTATGTAGAATAATTTCACATCAAGCTTTGAAGAATATTCTGTATAAAAGGTCTTAGAAGCTTTCATAGGAAATTGTCAATTTGAAAAAATTTGTAAAATTTCTTGTTCAGTTTTTCTGTCAATTTTGTAGATCTAATTGAGCCATTTTTTTAGTATTGACCTATGTTATATGTTCTTATAAATTCTTTCCATTCTCAAGTCAATGTGTTATATATATGGTTCAATTTCAACTATGCACGACCGGAAGGGACGAGTTATGACACTTGAATCAGTCGATTAAACTCTTAAGGGAGTCCAAGGTGCTGTTCCGACACTTTCTGTTGTTGATTGAACTTAAAATCATCCAGAGTCGAAGACCAATTGCATTTTAGTTGGTTTATGCCGACTTTTGCGCATCGTTGATCTCGTCGCCGTTACGTAGTGAGAAAACAGGACAACAGAGTCAACTTTTTAGGATAGTTTTTTAAATTGTTTCAAATTTCAAAAAGGCAAGATTCTAATGTTTTTGACAATTTTAACTATTTCAAAAAGCTATAGAAAAAGTTTCAAAATGTTGTACACTTTTCAAAGGTGTTAATTAGAAAATTTCAAAGGTTTAAATTTCTCGCGAGTTTTAGAGAAATTATATACTTACGGGTGCGAGAATTTAATTCGATTCAAATTTTCGGAAGCCCTAAAAAATTTAAAGTTTTTTGACCTTTTGAGATTACAGAAATTTCCCAAAAATTAGAAATTTGAAAAATTGTGTAAAGTTGAATGAGAAAAACCATCAAATTGCAAAAATTTCGAATTTTTTGTCTTTTATTTGTTGTGTTTGTTATTATTGTTATCAACGTCAATGAAGCGAATTGGTCTCTTTCTCTGCTTGTAAATATGTGTGGGTGAGGCATATTATGCATGCATTAACTTGGAAGCATATGCAGTACATATTTGATTACGAGGTGATGTCGACCTCGCGTAACTACTTTGTCTGCGTTTACGCGTCCTTTCCTTGCAAGACGACTAGGTAATTCGTATTTAATGATGTTCGCGGAATAAACATTCATGCGTAAGAAAGTTATATGACAGAAGATTCTTGCAATTATCGAAACCCTTTAACGCGTCTGTCGTCGCGTTAAGAGACGTTCAGCAAAAGTTCGAACATTGAAATATTTGAGGCAAACGTTTTTAATGCCTCAAGTAACTCTTTTAGTTTATTTAGGTGGTTATAAGAATTATTTGTAGCACACGGTTAAGTTGATGGGAATTATATTCTTCGACTCGATCTGATGCAGTTTTCGAATTCCCGCGTGATGCGCGCGCACCTGGTACCGGAAGTACGCCATCTATGGGAAAATTCCGTGGCATCAACCGAAAGTATTTTTGGCAGATATCTTCAAAACTATGAATATTAGAGCATGTTCATATAAAGCTTTATTGTAGCTCTTAATATGCACTACAAAAAATATTTTTCTGAAAATTAGTTCCTTCACATTTCGACATAGGATCCTAAAACAAAATGTAAGAGATTGTTTCAAGTGCGCCTAATGAACAATGAGAGAGTGGCGCGACTACTCACGAGTTGAAAATATATTATATTAAGGGTGTTTCTCAATTTTTTTAGGTTTTAAATTGCAGACATTTATGCAATTTTCAAAATTCTGAACAGTATAAAAATTTTACGGAGGTGGGCGCTTTTGAAAGGAAATCGAATGCATTTTTCGGGGTCGTGGGCGTATACGCGAGATTTAACGTTGTAACCCACACATACATGCAATAAGAAAAAGAAACCAATTCAACTCATTGACTTCGAAATGAGAGACCAGAGCCGAATTAAGAGTGGAGGGTTATTGGCTCAATAGATGTATCACATTGAGACAACAAGAAAATTGAATGAAACTGAGATCTTCAATGGACCTATACTTGATTCAATGAAAACAACTATTGTTGTTGACGATGAAAATTTTTCAAAAGTTTTAAATATTTTAGAACTGCTTACAATTCTAAAAATTTTAAAAATTCTAAAAATTCTAAAAATTCTAAAGATTCTAAAAATTCTGAAAATTTTAAAAATTCCACAATTTTGAAAAACCCGAAAAAATGGGGAAACCTTGCAATTAATTGATTTCTTTCATTTTCGAAATTATGAGTTTCACCGTTTTTGAATTTTTTGATTTTCAAAATTTTTGCAATTTTTACAAATTTTGCAAATTGTTAAACATTTCTCAAATTTGGAAATTTCGGAAAATCTGTTAAAGCTAAAATGAATTTGAAATTGAAATTTAAAATTTGAAAACATTTAAAAAATGTTAAAAACTATTTTGAGTTTCATCATTTTTTCAATTTCCGAAAATCCTTTTTTAAAACTTGTTGAGCCATTCTTCGGCTCCTGCGTAATTTTTTTTGCAAAAGAAGAGTACACCAATTGGTCTAATTAACGTAAAAAAGAAGACGGCGGAATTAAGAGTTGGATATCATTGTCTATGTAGATATATCAAATTGAGACGAAGAGAAAATTGAATGAACCTGAGACATCAATGAACCTACACTTGATTCAATGGAAGCAACTGTTGTTAGTTACGGTCAAAGATTGTGACCTGTGGTCACGGTTGGACAAGTCACGAGCGAATTGCAACCAAACAAACAATTTTTTCCATTTCTCGGCTGCTCGACTGATCTCCAATTTTGGGAAAACAAATCAAATTTCATTTTCGTTTAATCATATCAGAAAAATAGGATTTGAGAAAATTTGGAAATAAAAAATGCTTTTGTTTCAGGAAGGGGCGACTTCGTCGGCGGAATTGACAATGAAGCATTGGATTTTTCCCAACTCGAGGATTTCATCAATAGCGACAGTCCACATCCTGCAACGTAAGTTCAAAAAGTTATTCAAATTGTAAAAAAAAAAAACGAAACAAACAAAAAAAGAATATAATTCGAGATTCCACCGAGTCTGTTTTACTTGAGAGCCTACACACACACAATCATGTACGCACCGTTACGTCCATGAATTCACACGCATATGCAGAGCCACCCACCCACTTACACACCCACCCACTTGCACATCCCCCCACCCACTTACACATCCACCCGCACACCCACTTACACTCACACACCCGGCCACCCACTTACTTACACATCCACCCACCCCCTTACACAGCCACGCGCCCACCCACTTACACTCACACACCCACCCAGGAATTACCCATCCACTGACACACAAAATAGGAAACTGTCAAACAAAAAATCCCAATTTCATGAAAACTTTTAATTCCAGAATTTATAAAATGATTCCGCCACATGGAAAAGTGTAGAAAAATAACATTGCATGACACTTTGCAAATTAATTGATTATCTTATGCATGTGGTTATTATATCTCAAACTATCGTGCAGGTATTCGTCTCCAGGAAAATAACAAAAAGGTACATAATTGTCACGAGCGTTATGAAATAATAGTGTGTAACCTTGGTGAGGGGAGGGAGGGGGAGCGGGGTGGGAAAAAATTCCATGATTGAGTACCGATGATTAAACCATGAGAAAAAACCGTTAGGATACATACGCCCACTCGCGGCTGAGAAAAGTGAGCAGGCTTTTTCATAACATTGAAATTGGAAAGCTCCGAACGAGCATTACACTGATTATGCAAGCTACTGTGAAAAGTCATAAGACCTAAAATATGCATTTTGACACGTGGAACAACGTTTGTTATATATATTTTTTTGTGCCTCTAACGGTTGTCTGGAAAGAGCGCTAACGATCAGAAATGTTTATCACCGAATCCCCACCAAAATCGTTTTTATAAATTTAATAAATTATTATTTATTGCATTTATTTGAGAAATTGATTTCTATTGTATAAATTTTACAAATTCTAAACACTATCGGCATTTTTCAAAACCCTCCAAATTGCTGCAATTTTAAAAACATCAGATACCTTATGAAATGCTCTATATAAACCAAAGCGTTAGTAACGAAATAATAACGAGCTCATGCAGTTGACAGCAAACGAAATTGATGGAATCAGTGGTGTATCCATTAGTGATGGGTTGGGGTAATTTGCCGTCTCGTATGTACTTAAGAAGAGAAGGAAGGGTGAGGGTGGAGCATTACAAATGCACTTGTAGGACAATATAGTCGAGTGAATATCATCAATGAAGGGCTCGTGCCGCCGGAACTATTCGACTATTGAAAATGACAATATAACTTCCTACCTCATTAGAATTGTTCTAGTTGAAAATTGTGACTATCTGCTGTAATTTTCAGAGTTCCTCTTTTTTTTTTTTATTTTTTGAAAGTTTTCAAAAACTGCAAATTTCAACTTTTCCAAATTTTGACAAATTTATGAAAAACTTAACAATACTTCACATTATCAAAATTTGGCAAATACATTTCGTCAAATGGTTAACGTTTTTAATTTTTTACTTTTGCGATTTGTAAAAAAATTTTAAAAAATTTAAAAGTTATCCAATTTATTGAAAATTATTGCATACGAAAGCTTCCACTGGCAATTTAGAAACTTACAATTTCCACTAATAGTATGCGAGCACACGCAGTTAATCCGATAGCGATATCTCTGTTTTATAAATCCTGGAATGCTCCAGTTATCGTTCAACGATAATGCACAAACACCGTAGTAAAAGACAGAAAATGAAAGTAACAAAGGTCAAGGTTATTATTGACAGAGGTCATTGTTGTCAATAAATAATGTGCAAGTATTGGCCGTCATCAAACTGTCTATAAATTTCCTTACATAATTCAATACTCACAACTTTTTAAAATACCTCCGTTTAGTAATCATCTTAATTTTTTTTTCCAAAAGTTTTGAACATTTGCTGCAAAAAAATTGTAACCTGCGTTTTCCTCTTATGTTTCAGCTACTTCGCCGACACATTAGCCCACAACGAGTCGACCGTTCCATCCTCCCACACCCGCCTAGATGGCACCGCAGCATCATCGGCGCCAAGTCGGCTGCCGGCGTCCCCCATAACTCAAAATCACCAGCTTCAAACCGCGTGTTCCGCGGGTACAACACCCGTGCCACCATCAACCCCCTACAAGGACACTCAATCCTACGGCCATCCACATGCTCTTCCAGAGAGTCCTCCAGACAGTGGTTCCGAGCCCCCCTACTCTCCCCCCGGTCATCACGAGTCCCCCCTGGTTCACTCCCCCCACCAAAAGTCCACGATCCAGGAAATCCTCCTCCAGCATCCCGGAACTGGCATAAACTACCCCCCAAATTTGCTCCCGTCTTCTCCTAGAACCCTCTCCTCCTCGGATGTGCTACTGACCCACCCAGTTCTAACACCACTGCTAACTCCCGTGACAACAAATGTAACAAACCTTCCAACCCAGTTGACATCATCTTCAACCCTACCGATCAATCATGATCACAGTCCAAATGGAGGAATCACGACGTTATATTCTTCCCTGCAATCAGCCCCGAAGAAGCGAAAGCTGAGTCAAGAAGGTCTGATTCATGTGAAGCAGGAGCAGCCTGAACTTGGAACGGTGGAGCATAGCTGTTCGAGTAGCAGTGCAGTTTTGGATAATGATGAAATCAATGGCGATAGCTCGTACATCGATTCGAGCTATCAATGCATTAGGTTTCATCCCTTCCAGCAGACAACCTGGCACTCACTATGTGATCATAACCTGAAGGAGCTTCCAACTCCGCATTACCGAGTTGATGCCGACAAGGGATTTAACTTCAGCAATTCGGATGATGCGTTTGTGTGCCAGAAGAAGAATCACTTTCAAATCACGTGTCATGCACAGCTCCAGGGGGAAGCTGTGTTCGTGAGGACGGGCGAGGGATTGAAGAAGATCACGAGCTTTCAGTTGCATTTCTATGGGGTCAAAGTGGAATCACCAACGCAGACGATTAGGGTGGAGCAGAGCCAGAGTGATCGGAGCAAAAAACCCTTTCATCCGGTGGTGTAAGTACAGTGCTTATGATTCAGTGTTAGCTTTTAGCAAGTCGTCTTACTGCTTGTACCTCCGCATCAGACAGCTCGAACTATCAGTTGCTCTTTCTAGCGACCTAGGCCTTGGAAAATTGTTGAAGTTGTCCCCATGTTCTTTACATTCCTAAGTACCTTCATTACACTAAAATAGCACCCCTTTCAGGGTGGAATTGGGTGGCGAGCGTGTCACAAAGGTGACAGTAGGTCGTCTCCATTTTTCGGAAACCACGAGTAACAATATGAGGAAAAAGGGTAAGCCAAATCCTGACCAGAGGTACTTCCACCTAGTGGTGGGTCTTCACGCTCACACATCGGATCAATCGAGCTATCAAGTGGTAGCTCACGCCTCGGAGAGAATTATCGTTCGAGCTAGTAATCCAGGGCAGTTTGAGTCCGAGGGTGCAGGAGTAGGTACGGAGGGCGGTTGGCAGAGAGGAGCAGCGCCCGATAGTGTCTACCATGCTGGAAGAGTTGGGATCAATACAGACAGACCTGATGAAGCTCTTGTGGTTCACGGGAATATGAAGGTAATTATTGTCTAAATGCCAAACCTAATCTTGGCAATTCCACCTTACCCTTCACCACAAAATCTAGACCTCCCCAAAAATGAGCCCTTCATAGAATGCCTCTAACTATGTCAAAATAATGTATTTCAAGGTAACTGGTCACATCGTTCAGCCAAGTGATGCAAGAGCTAAACAAAACGTCCAAGAGATTGACACAAAAGAGCAGCTAAGAAATGTCCAGCAACTGAGGGTAGTCAAGTACAGATATGCTCCAGAATTCGCTCTTCATTCTGGTCTAGGTATCAAGACATCAGAAGATACTGGAGTGATTGCCCAAGAGGTCCAGCAAATCATTCCCGAAGCTGTCTTACCAGCTGGTGATATTGTTCTGCCTAACGGACAGAGAATTGAAAATTTTCTGGTTGTTAATAAGGAGAGGATATTCATGGAGAACATTGGTGCTGTCAAAGAACTGTGCAAAGTTACTGACAGTTTAGAAACTAGAATCGATCAGCTTGAGAGGATCAACAAGCGACTTGCCAAGCTCAAGAGAGGGGACAGTCTGAAAAGCTCTGTAAGCACAGTATCAAGTATAGCGTCCGGAAAGTATTATTCATCTGCTTCTGCATCTGCATCAGCATCACCATCTCCATCTGGTTGCAAGAAACACTCGGTTTCTAGGAAAGGCGAGAGAGAGGTAATAAACAGGAAGGCAACCTAGTAGATAAAAAACATTCCAAAGAACGCGTATTAAATTTGTGGGAATCTCTTGTTTCTAGGAGGACCTCCTCTGCAGCAACAAATTCATCCAAATTATCATAGTCATTCTCATTCTGATAATGGCATTTTGCCTAGTAGCCATGGCAACACTTTATTTCATGGAGTACCAAAAGCGAAGCTCGATGGGATGGACCACAGTGGCGGGAAGTGCAATAATGGGAATCGGTCCAGCTCCAATTTCGCCGACTACGCCGAATTATAATTATAAATTGAATCATCCAGTGGATATCTCCCATACTAGCTACCGTAAGCAATTCAGTAGTGGGCCAGAAAACCAAGCGACAATCAGAGACATGAGCTTGTCTACGTTACCACCTAATACGAAGAAACAAATTTATTCGCAAGTAAGTCATTCGAATATCTATAGTTCAACTATGGGAGAACAAAATCGGAAAATTATATTTTGCATGTCTGAATAGTTCACCTGAAATATTGGAGTCTTCTATATGAAAATCAAGCCATTTTTGCATTAAAACTTTTTTTTTTTACTTGAAACTATAATTAAATTGAAGAAGAAATGATGATTCATGACATGGATTTGCTTGCAGGAAATTACTTCGTGGTATCCCTTCGGACAAGCTGGAGGACAGGGAAAGCATGATCAGAGCAAAAATAATGATTTCCCGAGCAATTGGCTGAGTAGGAATGGCGGTGGCATTGTGCCCAGTAATGTGGATGAAAATGATCAGGGCGATTTGGAAAATGCTGGAAGAGGCAGCCCTATTATACCACTCGGCAGGCCCCCCAAATGTCCTGTGCATTTTACGGCACTGGAGAATTCGTGTCAGGTGACGTCCTATTATCACTTTGCACTTTCATCGTGATTGCGACAATTAATTTTTACGAAGCGGGTGAAAAAACACTCGCCACATAAAATAAACGTGACACAAGTGGCACTTCATAATGGAATCCAAAATTTTGTTTTTTGAATTTTTAAAGTTTTTTATATTTGCCTTTTTTTAGCCTTTCATATTCTTTTTTTATTTTCCTTTAAACTTTGAAAGGTGACGTCCTATTAATGGATTAACAAATTTGACCTTCACAAATTTTGAACATTTCCACGTCGTTGGAAATTTTTGAAAGTTCAAAATTCTCATTTTTTTCCAATTTTTCAAAATTTTCCAAGTTTTTGAATTGCCAAAAAATCCTAAATTTTTAGAAATTTTTAAGTTTTCAAAATGTTCAAAATTTTCGTAACCCCGAAAATTTGAATGAAATTGGCTTTCGATTGCTACGACCCAGTTTCACTTAGATCCCTAATTTTTTTATAGGTTTATTGCTGTTCTGATATTCAGCAATTGGAGGATCCACATCCCGAGCATCCCCCTGAGAAGAAACCCATGTGTGAGTATAAAAAAAATCTTGTCATATTTATTTTTACAATACTTACCAGAAAGTGAAGGTTCCAACTCTCTTTCGATACAACGTAGCATAATTTAGCTTTATGTTTACAATTATTACGTAATAACATTACCATTTATTAATATTTTGGTCTGACATTACTTAATAAATTTTGTTTCGTTAATTTTTATTACAACAATTTTATTGCCACGAGATAATACAAAACTTTTGCGAACTTATTTTCACAAAATTTGACTAATAATAATTCACATAATTAGCAGATCACTCGGAGCATCCATTGAGCCTGGAAGAGAAGAAGAAGATAAATAAAGGTCTTCAAAACGGAATTAGCTCAGCTGATTCAAACACCCAAACTCTGGTGAAAGAGGTGAATTATATAGAATAAGAAAATACTTAGGAATATCATTGGAGTAATTAGTTACAAAAACTATTAATCTTCATTTTTTTTTCGTTTGGCTATTTCTGATTGTTCTATTCGTTACTCTTAAATAATTTGGAAATTCTCAAATTGATGTCTCTCAGTCTGGAAATTTGTGAGAAATTTTGAGAAACTAAAAAACAGGAAATTATTTGCACTTTTTCAAAGAGTACTTAATTTATTAAGGTAGCGCTAAAAATTGAAGATAAATTATGGCTGGAAAATTTGTAAATATTCAGAAGGGTTGAAATGTTTCTCGCGATTTTCGAATTTTTATATTTCGTACATTTTAATTTTTTTTTTTTTTTTTTAAGTATTCCAAATTTTTGTAATTTTTCACAATCTTGGAAATCATCAAAATTATCATAAATTCTCATAAGTTATGAATTCGATGTGACCATCTCTTCCTCGTCCATCCATTAGACAAACTTCAAATATCTGCACAAGAGGAGCAGAAGAGAAGCGGGAGGTGGTGAGTGGGGTGAAGTTGCGAGTAATGCAGCTGGGTCTCTTCCACCAGAACCAAAGCCCCAACTGCAGATTGTCGCAAAGACTTTCAATGCAACTCTGGACCAGAGATATTGCTCGATCACATCGCCAGGAACTCCCAACAATTTCAGGTATTACGTCAAATGCCCATTTTTGGTTTCAAATTTGAATTCTTTAAACAATTTTTAAGTTTTTTATCTCCATTTCTTTTAATTTTCCAATGTTTTACATCCCCACTTTTTACTTCAAATTTTATCTTGAAAACCGTCTCAAATTTTCCAAAAAACAATTTTTTTATTCTTCAACTTTGTTCCAAGTTTTTCTACCCCTAGAATTGGATTTTTAATTTTCGAACTTTTGCCCATTTTACTATTTTTCATTTTTTGGAAATTGAATTGTTTCATTTGTCAAATTTTTCCCATTTTTCGAATTTTGAATTTTGACTTTTTCAAAAAAATTTCGATTTTCCATTTTTCAAATATTGAAAATTTGTCCCATTTTCCGAATTTCGAAATTTCAGTTGCGATGTACCATTGTCCAAGCACATGCCGGACACGCACTTGACACTTCATTTTTTGGGTATGCCCTGGTACTGGCAAATTGTGCAGCCATGTCCAGTTTTATCGAATTCCGATGAAACTATGGTTTGTCGCTGGGACAACACAGTTCAACAACAGCAGCAGCAACAGATCAAGTACGACGAGAGTACCAATCAGTACGGGGATCAATCGTTTGCACTGGATGTCGCATTTTATCTCAAGAAAACTCTGAGGTTCCGAGTTCCCACTGTTCAACCTCAACAAGATGTGTGCAAAAATAGACATACAAGTGATTATATTGAATTCACTTTGCACTTTCATCGTGATTGCGACAATTAATTTTTACGAAGCGGGTGAAAAAACACTCGCCACATAAAATAAACGTGACACAAGTGGCACTTCATAATGGAATCCAAAATTTTGTTTTTTGAATTTTTAAAGTTTTTTATATTTGCCTTTTTTTAGCCTTTCATATTCTTTTTTTATTTTCCTTTAAACTTTGCAAAGACTAAACTTTTTGTTTTATTCTAACAATTTTCAAAAAAATTGCAACCTCTAGAATGTTCAAAAATCCATGTTTCAGTAATAATTGAGGAAATGGGCAAATGCATAAAAAGATGAAAAAAAATCAAAATGGGATTCTTTTCATTGAAACAATTGCAAAAAAATTCTCTTGAACTGTGACATATTCAAAATAGTTTATCATAATATTGAAAAAAAAAAATTTCTTTTCCTTTTGTCAATTTTTAGAAAATTATCTGGGTTCACCATTTTATTTTTCGCCTTATCAGATAAAAATCAAAGTTTTGATAACTCCATTAAAAAGTACACAAGACTATTGTAGTTATAACCATAATTTACTTATTCTGAGCCAGATACATTTGTATATTTTTCATGAATCGTGTAGGTGTAATTATATTGTAATTATTCAGTAGCAAAGTGGTCAGTTGATTTTTTTTTATTGGAAAAAATCGAAATTTTGAAAATTGTAAAATTTTGAAAATTAGAAAACTTTGATAACCTTGAAATTTTCGATTTTTTGTTTAATCGAAAATTACGAAATTTTGAACATTTTGAACGTTTGGAATGTTTTTTTTTCTAATCTTTGTACATTTTGAAATTAAATTTTTCGAAATTGTTAAAGTGAAAAAACAAATATCCAAATATTGAAGTATTTCAAATCGCAACAAACAAAAGTCAAATAATTAAAATTTTTGACAATCTTCTGAAAATCTTGAAAATTAAAAAAAAAAACAAAATTTTCAAGAAAGAAAAATCAAAATTTTCAAAACTCAAAATCTTTCAATTTCCAACGCATTACAACTTTTCAATGTTTCCCTTTGCCACTAAACTATAAAAAAAAATTAAAAATCATAATTACCCGAAATTTCGTAGATAAGTGTCATCATCGTCTTTAATTCAGATCTGTCTTCTTTTATACGTAGAATCTCGCAGATTGAGATCGTATTAATATTACTCATATATGTTCGTAAATAGACGAGCAAAAAATACGAAAAAAAATCCACCCTAGAATTAAAAATATAAAGAGAGGAACAGAATATTTGACTACTGTAAAGCTTGACTAGAAAAATGAGGATGAATAATTTTCTTGAAAACTGAATCAAACAGATGCACAGGTTTTACGAGGGGAATAATCAATGAATGATCAATTTTTAAATATTAAGTGCAACTAGATACACTTGTAAATACAGCCCAATGATATTACACTGAGAAAGTATTCTTAATTAGTATTCTAATGAAAGTCAAAAATGATGAACAAACTTTGAGCTTTTTTATTCATAGTTTCGAGTACTATCATGATGAGAATGAACCGGTTGAAATTGTGGGTATAGTTATGTAAGGATGAAAATCTTTCCTTTTTTTTTAAGGACTTTTCGCAAAAATTTGCCTTTTTTTCTTTCAAAGTTTTGAAAAGTTTCAAGGTTTGGATCATCTTGAAATTTTTAATTTTTTTTACATGTTTTTACTTCACAAAATTTGAAACGTTTTTGAATTTTCGGCATTTTTAAAAGTGCTTCGTTTTTCCAAACTTAAAAAAAAATTCTTGTAATTTTGGAAGAAAAAATAGAATTCTCCAAATCCTGAAAAAAATTTGTTTCGACTATAATGACATTAAGTATGACATTAGGATTATAGAAACGGTGCAATAATAAGGAACGAATAATTCGAATACGCAAAGAATGAGATAACTCCATACATATCACTTTGAAATTGATGAACAAAACACGAGATTGAAAACCATTGGAAGAAAAATGATCCTTAATGAACGACCGATCAATTGGAATAGAGTAATTTAACCCTGAAAAGCCCAGATCTATATACTAACGGGATGACTTGGCCCCTGAAGCACAAGTGGAACCACTCACATGCTGACCCAGCGCCTCCTCAACCGGTAATGGTACTAAGTTCAACGTAAGTGCGCATGCGCGGCGGAGTGGGGAGCGGTAATTTTACTCATGGAAGGACAGATTATTCGACTTGGTTTTGGGCCCTTTCACCAGACGCATTGTACCATGTTTACTCATTGTCAGTTCACACTAAAAGTTGGCACGATAAAACCTTGCCCACTATTTTCGCATGCACATGTCCTTCGCGGTTGAGGATGGCGCTAAATAGGCACTCCTAGGTCGGGACGGTTTCAACATGCAGGGTCCATAGGTACAAGTCATCCAATTACTCTATAGATCCGTGCTGGAGGTCGGCCGATAGGAGATGCGTGGCACAATGTATTTTTGCATATTGCTCCTCTTTTTTCTCGCCTGGGAATCGGTATGGCACACTTCCTAAACTCGAAAAAAAAAAAATAAAATCACTAGGGAAAAATGTTGTCCGGCAAATATCGATTTCACTTCTTAGAGCAAAACAGTTCGAGGGTAGAGACTCTCCTCGACCACCGAACGACTTCGTTCTGAGGAGATCATGAATATTCGGAGGTTAAACATAGCAATATCCCATCGGACTCACTTTCAACATTGAATATCTTTTAAGTCGCGCGATTCCGAACAAAAATGAAAGGACGCATTTCTTTTATATGGATCGGAGTACGAAGACAATTTTTGTCAAATTTGTCTTGTCTTCAGTTTCATCCAGAATTGAGAAATTCTGACGCGGCCGACGCTGAGATGCGCGACCTCTGCAGGTTCGATTACTCAGTTCAATTCCATATTTTTTTTTTAAATTTTGTTGGCTCATTTTTAAGGAATGAGATAATGTATAGCTATATATATAATTTTTAGTTGACTAGTCCCCATGAAATGACTACGGCAGACATAAAAGTGAGGAATTTGTTGTTTTTATTTTATTTTATTTTAATCTTTTTTTTTGATCAGGCACTCAATATCTATTGGCTAGGATTAGAGTTTCAGTGCCTTATGGATTTAAATGTATATTTGAGGATAAAATTTTATGTAAAATGTATTATTGTATTGCATATTTATTAATATATGATTGAAATTATAATATTATGGTAGAAGAATAAAGACTATTGCTCTGTGAAGTGCTGTCTGTTTTATTTAAACCGACTTTTTACTATTTTTTTCTAATTTTGAGAAATGTTTTCAAAGTTGCAATATTTTGAAAGCCCTTAAAAATTTTGTGGTCTCTAAGTTTCTGTTTTTTTTTTCAAATAACTGCAAAAATGTAAAAGCTTCTAATTTTCAAAAATAATTCCCAAATTTTCCCCGATTCTAGGAAAAAATGAAAATTGTCTCGTTTGCATTTGTATGATCATACATTTATTAACAAATTTCCCTATTACATTACAAGGACTTAACATTAAATTCTCAATCATAGAAATAAATAAGAAACCCATTGAAAATTACAATCACTTGTGTTCACATTTTGTTTTCCTTAGCGAAGCATCGGAATCTAATACAAACGATTCACTAATTATTGCATTAAATTTCCTACCTTGCCGATACCTTAGAAAAAGCGCATAACCTAGAAATTCGAAAATCACAAGTAACAAAAATATCCATTTGAAACGAAAAACGACAACAAATTTCTATACAAACTGTACAAGTGAATTATGAATGTTATTTTCGTCAATAGATGAACCATTTCTCTATTTGATAAGGTGCAGAACGGAACTTTTGGACGAATTCACTACTAACTAACCTATTCATAAATATCGCGGGCTTTCTGTCCGCCATTTTGTCCACCTCTCTGGTCGCCATTTAGTCCACATCTCTTGCCGCCATCTTGAGAAACTCTTAAAAAAAATCAGATGAACTCTTTTTGTTGAGAAATATGTGCATGATTTGTTGAACATTGCACAATAAGTTCCATTTCTAACGATTTCTATATCAAAATTAAAACTTCTTGTGATTTTTTAGAAAATCTACATGTGCAAAGCTTCAAATATTATCTAAAATTATGGAAATTTCAAGAAAAAAATTGTACTATCCAATTTTTTATATTTTGAAAACATCGCGAATTGGGAAAATGTTCATAAGTTTGAGATTTTTTTAGTTACATCTGACAAAAAGAATTGGTAAATGTGTTCATTATCTCAAAAATGTTTTCTTGAAAATAGCCTGATTATTGTTGTAACGACATATCAGACCCGCCCCCAACAGAAAAAAAATTCAACGTTAGAGACAATCTGATTTTTTTTTTGAGTTTTCTTTTCATCAATAAAATGAATTTCGGTTGACAGAACATTCTACGAAATTTTCCAATAACTCTTATTCTCACTCAGACATAATTCTTCAATATATAATTATTGCACCCAACTTTATGATTCCAAAAAGCCAAAGCTTCTTGTGGACTCAAACTCGTGTCATTTTTTTAAACTCATTTAAAGCGTCTTGGAAAGTTCTGAAGAACATCGCAATTTTTCATCAACATAATGAAATTACGTTAAATAATTACTCTCTTTTCCTTACAGACTTATTTGATCGGTTTTTGGAATTTCAAAATTTTGACTTAATTTTTTTAAAAACTAGAAAAAAGTCAAGATTAAATTATTTAAAAATGTTGAGAAATTAATTCTGTAATTTTTTTTAGATGCTCATAATTTTTGAAAATGGCGAAATTTACAGGATATTCGAAATCATCAGAATTTACTGTTTTTTTTTGGAAAATTTTACAATTGTTCTGACTTTAAAAAGGTTTTCATAATTCCTAAATGACCGAAAAATTTTCAGAAATTTCCCGGCTTCCAAAAAATTTCAAAAAACAAATATGAAGTTCTCATATTTTCACAATTAAGAAATGTCACAGATTTTTAATATTACGGAAATGTTCGAAATTTTCAAAACTTTGTATAATGCCACTTCAATTTTTAGGAAATCCATAATTCAAAACATGCTAACAATTTTAACGATTTTCAAATCGTTTGAAAATTTCCGTTTCTTTTTTAAATTTTTTGGTATTGCGTTTTTCTTTTCCAAATTTTAGGAATTTTGCTAATTTTAAACTTTTCAAACAGTTAAAAAAGTTTCTGAAAATTCCATTTTCTCCAGATTACCTCCAAAAAGAATTCCCATCTCAAAAATTTCGAAAGATATTTTTTTCATTTTGAAAAATTATAAAATTCCATTTTAGTTGAAATATCTAAAGATTGTAGAAAGAAAAGTGTAAAGAGTGTACAAATCCAGTTTATCCAAATTTCCAAAATGAGGAGACACTCGAAATATTTCTGAAAATTGGCAAATTCTAGGAACATTGAAAATGCGAAAGATTTTCAAAAAAATTTAAAAAATCGAAAATTGAAATTTTGAATGTCCGAAAATTTTGAAAACGTTGGAAATTTCGAAAATCCTGTTTTGGCAAATTCTGGCAATTTGTGGATTTTGGCACAAAAAAAAAATAAAGTAATTGTTCTCATTTTACAGCCTCACTTGATTACTTATTCCTAGATTCTTCGGGTGTTTCTTCCCTAACCGCAAGTACCATTCTTAACATAAGAATAGCCAGAACCTTATCGAGTGGATCCATGAAACCCCTTTGGATCCATTTTGGTATCGTTGTACGTGCATGGGAGAATCCCAGTTTTTGAAGGATATAGTCGATACCGTAGGGTTCGATGCTTTTTCCAGCCCAAGATAATAGTCTCACTGTTGGTTCTAGATGCCAAGTTTTGCACCTATAGGAACGCCAATCCTTGATGAACATTTCGGCTGGATCGAATTGTTTCAAATTCTAGAAAAGGAAACGTTAAAATTAGTTCAAACAGAAATTAATCTTACAAAAAGTGAAATCAAAATAAAAATAAACTCCAATTTGTATTCCAGACTTTGTTTCCGGAAAAAATTTCCGGAAGTTAAAAAATTTCAAAAAATTCAAAGATATCAAACAAATTGAAAATCCAAAAACTTTGGGGATTTTGGCAACTTTAACATTATACATTTGAAAAATTTCGAAACGTCCAACAATTCAGAATCACTGATAATTTCAATATTTAAAAATAATTCAAAATTTATAGACAGTTTTTTAGAACGCTCTTTACTTTTTTCTTCTCATCTTCGGTCATAACGGTTGTTGTGCTTGAGACTTGGGGACTGGATCGATTTTTCTCGTGAGTCTCGGGACTGTGGGCCCGACCTCCAGCGCCCATGGTGGACACTCGTTCTTTTTCACTTAAATACGAAGTTATGAGATCGTGTAGGAAGAAAAACGCCTCCGCGTCTACCGTCACGAAAATATGGTCCTCGAATTCGGTGATAAAGCTGCACTCCACTAGGGGTTTTTCACCTGGGGAGAAGTGGAAAGAAACATTTCAACAAAGGCTCCTATGCTGCACGACGTTAAGCAGGAAGTGGGCATAGAAAAACTATGGAAAGCGGAAATGAAACTTTTTGTGGAGAAGACATTTTTTGAATATTATTTTCAGTTTTTTTGAAATTGAAGAAAAAATGAAAATTCATCCATTTTGGAAGTTTTGTGACTTTTAAAAAAATTTGGAATTCCAAAAAAATTGATAAGGAAAAAGAGTTGTGATCATTATTTTTTTTTTACATTTGATAATTTTATAAACAAATCGAATTTTTCAGGTGTATTTTTTCATTTCAATATTCAATTTGTGTTTTTAATGTTTGTTTTATGCCTCGAAATGTGTCAACCAACCAGTCCAACTAAAAAAGTTCCACTTCCGAAAAAGAATAGGGAAAATAGCTTTGCTACTCCATGCAAGAGACCATATTATGTACACCCAAAGAAACGTCTTTCCGTGAGACATGAAAAATGTAGACACTTCAATAAACTTCAAAAAATTCAAAAACATAAAAACTGTACGGAAAAGATGGAAAACGAAATTTCTTTTTTTTTTTAATTATGATTTTTTTCTGAGATTGTTCTCCATCTCTTTGGGTATATCACATTCGTAAAAGGCAGTATAGTTATTCTTTAATTGAATCGTTAACTTACCCTAATTAGAAAGAAGCAAAATAGCAAATACATTTATGGACAGTATGAGGATAAATTAACTAATAATACAACAGGAGTATTTTTCAATCCAGGAATTTGGGAAACAATTAACAATTTTTATATCATTCCCAGGTCTTTCAGTACTTACTATACAAAATATGTTTAGGCAGTCCTAAAAATATACAGAGAAAGACATTTGCAAGTGCAGAAGAGACAATTATGGCAGAAGAGTAATACAGTAGATATATTCCGTAATAAAGTTGGATAACGAAATTAATTTATTAATCCCACCTATTCTGTTGTTTATAACGCGTTTGGTAACAATATTCAATTTAAAAACAAACTTCTTCAAATTTCGTTGAAATCGAATGCTCAAAAAAAAAATCACTATTTTCAAAAGGCCCAGAATATTTCTCCTTTAAATCAAAGAAACTACAAAACATTGAGAAATTTTGAAAATGTTCAAACTCGCAAAATTGTCCAAACCCCAAAAATCAAAGGATTTTTAAGATATTCAAAAATAAAAAAATTGCCTACCACTTAACTTTGATTACACTATTTTTCATTTAATAAAAATTGCAAAACATCATATTTTGCCACCTTCAAAAATGTGAAAAACTCCAACTTCATTACAGACATGAAAGAAAGAAACACAAAAAAAAACTCACCAATAACATCCGGAGTTTTGGCAGTCTGCAGATGTTCAGTCTTCAAATGTAACTGAAGCGATGGTAGTGCGAAGATAACCTCCCTTCCATGCGAGTGTTCCTGAAGTTTGCCCGAAGAAGAAGAAGTGCTGCGGCCCCTGGTCCCCTCAGCATTTTGCTCACTTCGCTCTCGTTCCAAACAAGGAAACTTATCAACCGCATCAATTTCGCTGTTAGCAAAAGCATAATGGAACCACTCCTGCAAGCTTTTGAATTGTGGCGGGAAAAGCACACTTCTACTGATTTTACAGACAGTTGCCATAGAATGATGTCTTGCATGTTGCTCTTGTTGTTGTCCCAATGAAATCGTCAATGTTTGAACAACATGAACATCACTAGTGCTGGGCGACTCAACAGTGGGAATTTCCTGAGCCTCTGTGGCAAAGCTTATGCAAGGTTCCTTAAGCGAAAATAGAGCCCAGTTTTTGCTCTTGAAATTTATCCCATGGAAACACGCCAGGCTTATATTGGTTCCATGCAGCTCCATCGTACCTCCCAGAACCGTACCATTCGTTGGAAGAGAAAACCTCAAACTCCCTAGCTGCAGGCCCGCCACCTCCATAAGAACCCTCTGCCAATGTCTATGATGCCTGGCATCAGAAAGTGCCGTTTGATTCGTGACACTCCAAGGTCCCTCCACATTCCCAGTAGTCCCACTGCTCGCCTTCTTCTTCCCCTTCTTCCTCAAGCTGTTAGTGCCGACCCTCTGCTTCGTCTGAAGCGAGCTAAAGACCCTTTTCGAACTCTTAAACTGTTGGCTAAAGAACTCCTCGAGTTTATAAAACATCTTCAGCAAATCGGCGGTCGTCGACTTGGAAATCATGATCTGAAGTTGATCCCAGCCAAGATCACCATGCATGAAAATAATAGCTGGTCTTCTAGTGGGCATAAAAGCATCTCCGGCATTGCTCCGACTAATCTTCCACTCGTCCCTCAAAGTAACATCCAATGATGAAACTCTCGTCATAAGAACACTTGTTCCCATGTAATCCAATCTCAATTCAAGAGCAAAGAGTTTTAGCCCAAGCGTATGATCAGGTTCAATACCAGGTTCCTCCCGAATATGCAGATAGGTATCAATTTTACTAAGATCAATGATGCCACCCACAAAACCACTCTTGGCATCAAGACTAGAGCCTCCCAGACCAATTCCAATGTACAAATTTTTATGCCCAGTACTACCAATCGATAGTCTCCCATCTGACCTGAAATCCTTGGTCATCCAAGCCACATTGCCCATAACGTTTCCCATGTTCATATGTACATTCAATTTGGTAAAGTTTATAGCAAACAGCACCAAAGTCTCCCAAGCAGATTCCCTGATCTTGACCCGAGTTGAATTTGTGGTAATTTTATCGGAGGTAAAACTCCAACCTCGACCAATGTCCTTCAGCCTAGTTCTAGGGAGCTCATTCTCGAAACTCAATCGCAATTTGTCCCGAGTCAACGTTGGACTTCGTTCAGGTGCGCTTTTAGACAAAATGTCATGTTTGGTTAGAAGAGATGAACCAATAGCAGCTTCTTCTTGATTGACCAATAGTGGACTGTTTTCACCTTCATAGCAAGCCAAGCCTGAGCTCAAATCGCCTAAAAATAATCGTCTAACTATACTTCGTCTGTACCATGCCTTTGGGAATGCTAGAATTTCCGTTAGTCTCCTCATGTCGTACTTGAATGATGCAGAACCAATGTCGATTATTGTGGAAAATCTTATGACAGCTCTGCTGGTGTCTCCGCCTTTACTCAATTGTTCACTGTGAAATCTCAGCTTTCGGCTTCTCGACAGATTTATTTTGACGAATTCAACGTTGATACTGAGCGAATCTTTTCGTTCACTGTCTGAAAGAGGCGACCATTGAGTTTCTTTTAGTCCGGATTTTTTACCACCTCCGTAAGGATGGAATATGTACACAGAAAAATCGGCAAGACAGCCAGTTAACGACAATCCTCCAATAGCTGACTCACTCTCCCGTCTAGTTGAAGGATTAGTCTGATAGTTCAGGTCCTTGAATTCGGGTAGTTCTTCCTCTGCTCTTTTACTCGAGGCAACTATGTCCAACGATGGCAATTGTAACATACATTCAACTCGAGATACAGGCAAACACGAGAACCTAAATGTCGATGGCTGACTGTGAAAATATACAATGACATCGACTGGAAAACTGGCGTATACGTAGTTGGAGCTTGCTGCTGTAGCTGCCGCCCAAGAAGAGCTCTCATTATTGTCCATCGACAAAAAACCAGTGTTACTTTGTCCCGCACCAGGAATAAGTGTTTTCCCTGGTATAGTTTCCAATGTTTGCTCTAAATATTCAAGAATATGAGGACTTATTATGGTTTCTTCCGGAATGCTTTGTAGTGTCACCCACGCAAGCAAACTAGCTTTCTTAATTCCCAATTTTTTACTTGGAATCATGGAGACCGCTGGATGACTACTACTAGTAGTCTCTTCAGCCAGTGTCTTTGACTCATAGTGGACTTTAACATCAAGGCCGGGAATGTGGAAGATGGATAGATCGACTAGAGGAACACTCATATGCTGAAAGTATCTCCCTCGTGAACCACCCGTTGACGAACCCTTGTCTTTCCCACCACTAGTATGCTTTCTACTTGAACTTGGACTACTAGGCTGAAAGTCAAAGTTGCCACCTGAACAAGATCTTTCCTTCTTCATTCTACTGATCAACTTTAACTCATCATCTCGATTTGGATCCTTGGTATGCAACACGCATTTACCAGAGTTAATGAGTACTTTGACATCAAATTCAAAGTCTATGTTTGGTTCTTGTGGCTTCGGAGGTGGCGTTATATGTGGTGACGAAGTCGACGAAGTCATTTGCTCACGATAGGCATCAAGAAGTGGAACATTGCCCTCCATACTGTCATAACTAGATGCACAACTACCATCCCTATTGTATTTTTTCTTCCTAAGTTCTACTTGTTCACCATCAATTTCAATTGTCTCAGGCGCCCATTCTAAATCGCCTTCAGGCAAGCTGAGTTCTGATGAGGCACTTGGCAGTGATGATTGACGACACATTGTGTGAGTATCACTAAACGTCACCCTAGGTCCACCCAAATTTTTCACCCTGAGCGACGCTGATCTACTTGGACCACTTCTTGGACTGCTCTCGTAACTAGCTGAATTTGCGGAATTTATTTCGGTATTTAGATCCTCTGGCGACTCCAACTGATGCTCAGGAGTTGGCGAAGGTACAATAAATGAACGAGATCTGTATGCACTAGTTTTTGAGCCTAGACCAAGTTTACCTTTTATTCCAGAAGCTTTGACTGACTGGCGTCTAAGTTTCTGGATCATATCGCGGCGAAAATCTTTGAAGACCACGGCTTCCAGCTCCTGCAGACGTTTCATTTCTTGCTCAATTGTGCCGTGAGAAGCGCCCAAGGATCTCAAATCGTTTATGATCTTCGCTTGTTCATTCATCTCCTTTTCAATCAGTTTTGAACGCTTTTTCGCATCCAAAGTCGAGTCAAATACAAAAGCGGGAAGGCTGTCTGTCCAATTGTTCTTTGATTTTTTAATCGGAATGCTTTCTTGACTAGTTCCATGATTTGGCTGATCAATGTCATCGCTGTCATAATCCGGTGATACATTAGCATCGTCCTCCTCAGACCCAGTTAGCATTGTTAATGTGTGACCTAATGCTGACAATTGTTGTCCAACATTGGTATCGAGATGTATATCAACACCCTCCATTTGCCATTGAACGTTCAATAACCACTTTGCATTGTCAGATTTGTCTGGTTTCTGCGCGACGGTTCTACTGCATACTTCGTAGGTACCTTCAGAGACTACACACAGGTTCATAATATTGCTATCGGTCATATCCGGCTTCCAATCATCCAGAGATGTCTCAAAATCATCAGCAAATCTTAGACATAGTCCGACGAACCTCCCTTTACTAACTAGACTACCACTACTGCAAGCTGATATACTAGTGTTCTCCAGTGTTACAACCACAGCTCCTCGGGACTCACCATCATACAAACCCCTTGTAATTCCCCAATTGTTCGGTGGCAATGGATTTAATGGAATACAAATGCCCATATCGTCGACAGTTAACTGTAGAAATAGTGTTCCCAAATGTTGCGAGCTCAATTGAGATGTCAATTGGCCAAATGGTACTTTTTCGAAAACTTGTTGAGTTGCTGTGAGCACTTCCTTGTTTAAGTTAGATCGCTTTTCATTCCAGTATTCATACGCATTTTTGTAATTCAACCAGACCAGTATCGCTTTATCAATGGCCATTGGTTGAATGTAAACTAGTGGTCGTTTAAGGGTTATCAGCACTACTTCATTATCAGCCTCCTTGGACATTTCTTCTTGGAATGCATTTCTGAGGTCAACTCGAGTATTGAAAAAGGCAAATTGTTGAAATTCAGGCTCAGCTTCTTCGAACATGACGTTTTTCAGTAATTGGCCCAGTGATAGATTGATATCAAGTTGAGCTTTGCCAAATAATTTAGTATGGGGATTAGGTTGTGCTGCCCCTGACACATTCTGCACTCGGTTAGACAGTTGCAATTCAACAGCACCAGTCTCTAAACGTACTGCGGAATTAGTAGGTGTAGTTGCAGTCAATTGAATTCTCTTCAACCTGATGATGAGGGAGAATAGAATTCGTTTGAGACTGGATGTTGCTGTTGGTTGCTGCTCCTCATCATCAAGCCATAGAGGTACTGGCTTCTCCCCACCATAAACTTTCTGTACAACTTCATTGACTTCCTTCATGAAGACCTTTTGTACAAACACCAAATGATTCAGCAGATCAGTTGTAAGAGAATTTTCAAAAACTCCAATATCAGCAGTTGCACTCAAGTAATTTCCCTGTTTAAATACAACTCCATCAGCAAGTTTACTGTCATTGAGACTCGTTGAACCATCCTGCTGAATATATTCAGCTGATACATGAACTTTTGGTAATTCGATACTTGCTTCTGAAGGCAAATTGGCCTCAGTAACGTGCAATTTGGTCGTGAAACTCAGCGAATGATGGGGAAGATCGATAGTGAATTTAGCTTTGCTACCAGTTATACCTGAAGAATTGACCTGATCCATCTTGTATTGAGCCTGCAGAGATGGCAATAAAGCAGCAGTGATGCTGAGACTCTGAAAGATAATGTGGAACTGCATGACAATGGGCTCAAGTAAGCTCGACGCATGCTTCGATTTGTCCTCAGTCACTTGTTTCTCAACATAGTGATGTGCATCATGGTGATGATTGTGATGTGGACTACCTGGGCCTAAATTTGTGTCAGATTCCTCCTGCTGTTGACCCCTTGACAATCGTGAAGATGTTCTTGTTACTCTGAGCTCTTGAAGTGTAGAAGACAGTTGTTTGCTTCCTCTTGTCATCATTCCATGAAGAGCTACTGGATGCTGCGGTATGTCAATGTTGACAGCCCCCACGGTGAAGAGACCACTATTTTTGTCTTTTTGACGTCTCGATACACTAGAATAAAGAGCCTGGCTCTTTCCAACCGTCACTTTCACAACAGTCTGCTGATTCGGCGCCACACCTTCAAGCAATACTATCATTGTCCTGCCAATTTGTCCAGTCAAACTGCACTCTAAACTAGCTGGCTTAGACTTTTTCCTGCAGGTAAAACTGGCGTGTAAACTGGTGATCTCTGCTTCTAGCTTTAGGCCACTCAATGTTGCCAATAGTCTCGTACGATGGATTCTAGCAACTCCGAATATTATAAGTCGAGTTCGTTCTCCAGCTACGACATTCATGTCCCTTTGAATTGGTGGTACAGGTGTTGTGGATTGATCATTCAAGCCTTTCTCAATGTCCTGATCCTTCATTTCATTAGCATTGTAATATTTCTTGATACCCTTATATTGCTCCGACGAGTCGGCTGATAAGGAGAATCTGTGTGTTATCGTTTTAGTCTCGGGTCGAGTGGCGTAGAGGTCCAGAAGATAATAGATGGTCTTCCAACATCTAGGAGTCATATTCTTTGGATAGTTGTCCTTACACTTGTCTGAACTAAGTAGATTGAACTTCTCAAGACCAGAACTGCTTGGACTTGCACCAAAACTCGGGGTTATGACACCTTCAGATAAGTTTATATATCCTTTTACGCTTTTGCCGGTACTGCGGAATTTTTGAACGAAACTTTGTGGTCTGGAACGAATACTGGAGCTAGGGGAGATGACTTTTGGCTGAGTTGGATCGAAATTCGCTAGTAGGGGCTCTTCTAGCTTCTTTTCAACTGTCAGATGCTGTTGCTGAGGTTCTTGGATATGTGAGGAAGTGGACGAAGCTTCTTTCATGATATTACCGTCATTGTTGACTGTCAAATTCATGTTTCTTTTTGTGGTTTCTGATTGTTGCTCTTTCAGCTCCATCTGAGTATCCTTCACGTTCTGGTACATATTGCTTATCTGATGCAAGAGACGAAGTAGTGGCATGTTTACTTGTTGACTTATGTACCTTATGTGAAGGCTAAAGTTCACCACTGTACTTGTGTGTTTTTTCAATTGCCCACGAGATATGTACAGAACATTTTGGCGTTGGATCATATCATCCACTGTCATGTCGGCCATTTTTTTAATGTCAATGTCAATGCCTATTCTTTCGCAGAGGAACGCGGGAGTTTCTGGAGGTATGTCGAGCGTAAATTTAGAACCCTTTCGTGGCATCTTTGGAGGCTTCTTTTTGTCAGTTATTTTTCCAAATTCAGAGACCACAATATCAATCCTCATTGTGTCCATTGTACCGACAAGCGATAAGTTTGAGCCTAGCGAGTCCAGGGAGGATACGTTATTCAAATTTCCTGAACCTATTGCTGATAACATTTGCTGCGGCATTACGGATAGGGATGATAGCAGAGGCTCGAATATTAGGTGAGCGTCGAGAAGACGGAGTGAGTCTTTCATTGGATAGAAATAGGCACCACTTTGAAGATCCGAGTCCTCCGTGTCATCAGTTGTCATGGTGTTGATTTTGGAGTCCTAAAAGTCGAAGGAAGAAATAGGAAATCGATTATTGTGGATGGACTGGTTCAGACATGGCTGAAACGACTGAAATTTAGATCTTGGATTTGAAATTTCAGTCATATCTGGAGATTTTGATGATTACAGAGATATGAGAAAATAAATAGATTTTTTCTTGGTTTTTCTACTGGATTAGAAGTGACATGATGATCAATACCTTGGTGGCCTTTTGCTCAGTTCGGAAGACCTAAGTGAGATAGAACAATCACGTGACAAAGGTGGACACAGTTATCATCTATCAAATTTCTAGACTTTTAAAAATTGTGCGAGGATTTGCTTTTCATAAACTGGCATCACTTGTAACGTCTCATTAGTGAACAGTGATTTTGCCCGAATTTTGAAAAGTTCACAGGTCAATTTTAACTCACCCAATTGCCCTTCAAATTGGTTGTGTCGTTATCCTTGATAAATTCTTGTTGTTTCGCCATCCAACTATACAAATCCTCCTCAGTATTTATGTGACCACGCGAGTGATGCGTAATCGGCGATATCATGTCGTCGCCACTTGCTGTACTCCGCTGACTAGCATGGCCGCCAGAATAAATGCTTGGGTTCGATCCCAGTTGATGCGAATGAGAAATATGAATTTGCGGTGGTTTCTCTTCGCGGAGGGTTCCATAGCCTGTCGACAAAGTACTCTCAACAAATGCGTCTCTAAACATTTCTCAAATTTTCGGATTTTTAAAAATTCTTACAATTTTGGAAACTTGTGAAACATGTTGAAATGAGAATGAAAGCAAGATATTAGACCAACAACAGTCACTGATACTAGGACCTGCAGGTTGACAATACTGCCATCAAATTTCAAAAGTATTTCCAATTTTTTTTTTTCAAATTTTCCGAACTTTCAATTTTTTTAATTAAAAAAAAAAATCAAATGTCTCAGATTCTTGAAATTTTATAAGTCTTTGGATTTTTTCAGTGTTCACAAGTGTTAGAATTCTCCGACATTATAATTCCAAAATTGACAAAATTTTCAAAATTTGCAAAACATATTGAAATGAGAACGAAAAAAAGATGTCAGACCACCACCACTTACTGATGTTGTTAGGATCCTTAGGCTGACTAAATAGACCACCACCAGCAAGAAGTGGAAATACGATGCTGGCGCGTGAACTAACTGGCACTTGTGTAGGCTGAAGTGATTTTGCCTTTTTATGTACAACGGGGTGTAATGGTGATGTTAGTGAGTCTGGTGGAGGTGGCGCCGATGTCAAAATTGGCGGTGGTTCACGACCCCTTGGCGAACTTACGGGCACCGTTAGACCATCACCATGGGTACCTTAATCCCATATTGAATGCAATTTAGGAAGAGGGAATCTCGAAAGCGAGATAACACATGCACGAATTAGAAGGATAAAATTTACTAGCAGCAAGGTAACATTTTTCAAATATCGAACATTATGAAAATGTTTGGCATGTTATTTTTGTGGTCAAGTTTAGAAATGTTCGAAATTTTTGAAATTTTAAAATATTCCAATTTTTCTTATTTCTGTTTTTTCATTTTAAAAGTCTTTAAAGTTTCATTTTTACTCATTGTTCGTTTTTAATTGCACTATTCTTAAAAATTTTAAGTATTTGAATTTGGTGAACTTTTGGAGATCTCTGGAAGTGATCCAAAGTTGTGCAATGTATGAGTTTTTAGAAATTTTACGTCTGAATTATATCTCAGAAATATATTAGAGACGTCGTTCGTGAACTTTCCTCAATTTTTAAATCTCTCCCGAAAGTTGTTATATTTTTTTCAAAATTTATCTGATTTTTTAAAAATTTTAGAATAATATATCTTTTTCCATTTTCAGATTATTTCCTTTATATGCAACGATTAATGCAATTATGGAACAGGGAAGATACAAACCAACACAAGGAGGGAGAAATGTAAGAGTCAATAAAGCAAGAAGAATAATGAAGAGTAATGAGTGTCTCAACCGGAAGTAAGACTTCGACGGATTAGCTCCATTTTTCAAACTTTCCACTTCCCCGAACCTTTAAAATTTTCAAATATACGATTTTGGAAATTCGTCAATTTGTCCATTTGGAAAATTCTAAAAATTATTTTTCTGTTTTCTTCTAAATTAAAGATTCAAGAGTTCTGATAACTTTGAGTTTCTCAATTCTTCAATTTTTTGAAGTTTTCAAAAATATTTAATATCGTATTGTCAATTTTTCATAAATTTTCAACTTTATAAATGGAGCTACAGTACCTATAGAAGTTTCACCTCAAAGGGCCAATATTGCACTTGAATTATTTATAAAGTGCTATTGAGTTTCAGAGATGACAAAAATCAAATTCTACAATGGATCTCGACATGAAGCTTCTTCCAGTTGATAAAAGTTCAGGTAAATCAAATCAGTAGTGAAGTGGTCAAAATAGATAAGTCGATTTTTTTTAGATCAAGTTTCCAACAGCAAATATCCGAAAGAAATTGAATCGATTCTTTTGTATATAAAATTTTCCTTCTTCAATCATATGTTTTCCCCAATTTAATAAACCCCGCGATTGTCCATCAAAATCAATTAATGTCGAAAACAGTCTTAAGTAGAATATGCAAATGCAATTTTTTTTGTGGCTTCTAATTTTGTCCTTTTTTCTAGAATTAATAAGGAATTCTGCAATTGAGACTCTTTGACTGATCTCGTTACTAATTCACTGCTGAAGTGTAACACATCAAAAAGCTTGACGATTTGATTTTTCGATATTTTTGGATCGAAATTACCAGCACCATTTCTATGTACAATCTGGCATTTTCAACTTTTGAATTTGGGAGATGTACCTGTCGCTTTTTCCTGGCCAACTTTTATCTGCGTGTGTTTGTAAATGTGATCCGTATGAATGAGCATGGCACACTCATCAGTGACTTCTTGATCATCCCCATCGCCTGCACTACCTTCACCATCCGTCAGCACGTTTTCCTATTTTGAAAGCAAAGCCAAAACAAAAAATGGGAATGTAGAGGTGATGGCGCAAATGACTTTCGAAGTGAGCACTGTACACAATTGAATTCGGTAAAATACAGTAACTTCAAATTTTGTTATCAACTTTTAGAACTTTGTCACAATTAACCATTTTTTAAATATAATTTTAGAAGTTTTTTTGGAAATATTTCATTTAAAAAATTGATCAAATTCCAAAACTTCCAAAAATTGGAGGGAAAAAATCGAATGAAAATTTTGAAAAAATTTCAAAACGTAAGAACTTTAAAAATTCTTAACAATCGTAAAGTTTTAAAATTATCTCTGCATAATAAAATTTGAAATTTCTGAATTGTGACATAATGAATTCAATGACACTATCAATAAGGCATGATTGACCAATTGATGAAAACGAGAAAACTATTTCTATTGACACATTGATCTCTAAAGACAGAGGCCCCAAATCAGTGCAAATGCTGAATAATCTGTTTGCCCAAATGAATCTTAGAAATTAAAAACAAAACAAATCATTATTCTTACGCCTTGTCTTATTAATAGCATCCATCACTGGCTTGATTCCTATGTAGTGCCCCTATGAATTGTTTTCAATTTGATTAAACTTGATGGCATTTTAAAAAATGAGTAAATAAATAAATAAAAAGATTAACAAATAAGTCAACCATGAATATCATAATGGCAAACACTGTAGTTAAAAGAGATCATTACAATAATGATTATCGATTGATAATTGTAACTTCACAATTTCTTGATTATATGTTTAATCGCGACGATGAAGGTTATAGAAAATTTCTGTTGACAACTAAGATTGTGTCAAATTTTATCTTTATCAGCAAAAAATCATGAAAAATTGATATGAAAAGAACCGAAAGATTCACAGATGATGTTCTAAAAATTATACAAAATGTGATTTTTTGTAGTTGTCCAATGCGTTCAATGTTTTTCCAAAGAACTACAAAAAATCTGGTTCATTTTTTTAACTTTTGACATTCCTAAAAGGTTTCAAGAAAATCCCTCAGCCATTCCCAAAAAATCTTAATTTTCTTACATCGTCAGGATCTGCAATTGCGAAGGTCACATTGAGAGGTTTCACATGCTTGGTCTTGTAGTTATGTTCCAGAAGTAACGGTGTGTATAGCACATTCTTCCACTGTCTGCTGAGCACGATGACGCCCTGTCTTAAAGTTGATAAAAGAGGTAGTTCATTCTCTCTTAAATTGTCGTCAATGGTCTGTAGATCGCTCATAAGCACATAGTGCTGCAAAATCGAGCAGAGTTGACAAGAAGGATCTTCCTGAAGAGTTTTGGCAAGAGGCGTAAGCCTCCCATATCTACTCTTAATCGGCATATGAATTCCCTGAACATCAAGCGCTTCAGCCATAAGACAAGCAACGACAGCTGTCGATCGTCTGTACATATTCCTGAACATATGTACAATCCTAATAGCGAAGCGATTGCTCGGATTCATCCAAGCATTGATTGCAGGAGAAGCTGTACTCAGAAGATTCCAATCCAGCCTCGTAAAGTCAATCTTCCTGGTAATGGGTGTCCTAGGTGGAGCAGCAAAATTGAACCAAATTGTCTTCAATTCAATTATACAAGACACTGTATTCCCATTCGCCATTTTGCTAACAATGCCACTGTTTGCTTTCTTATCTTCAGGCTCCTTTTTGTTGGAGTCATCTTGTTTTTCCTCATGGTCCTCTGGTTTCTCATCCTCCTTGGCTTCCTTCTCTTCTACAACCTCCTCTGTCCCGGCTTTTTCAACCTCTTCCATATCATCCTTATCCACCTCGCTTTTCTGGTCAGAAGCCAAGGTCTTTGACTCGATGTCTTCATGACTCTTCACACTGTCAGTGTAGAAGATCTCCGTATTGGTCTTCTTCTCCTCATTTTGACCATTATCACCTTTTTCAAATTGCGAGCGCTTCACGATCTTCAGGTTAATACCTTCCAAACCACACTCGAACATTATGAAGCCCAATTTGTCTTCTCCATTGGGAGCTGTGAAATCTTGGTTAACCTGACTTTGACCAGATTGTTTAGTGTGCTTATCATCGCTATACGGCTGATGAAGATAGTAATAATCGATGCACTGTAATGGTGACGAGATCCTAGCACAAGTGAATAAAACTTTGGAGTAATGAGCTGGTATTGCGGTAATTACAGCATCCTTGATGATGGACGATTCATTCTTCAATCTTCTCAACTGAGAATGCACCTTCCCAATATTCAAAGTAACAATAATTTCTTCTTGCTGTTTCTCGGATGTTTCAATGTAAACCGTTTCCCCAGCTCCAATTTCGTTGACACCAGCTGCCGATTGATGACCAGTCAAAAATGCTTTCGTGATTTTATTGACCTTCTTTTGATTCGGTAAAACAGCTGGTTTATGGAACGTCTGTACAACCTCTCTAGCTTGTTTATCCAGGTAAAATCGCGCAGTTATCTGATCGAAACAAACGGCGAACAATGAAACGCAGGTCAAGTCCTTGATGTTATCGAGTGCAGAAAAAGCGATAATCTCCTCAACAACTGACACTTGGAGCAGAGTTATGTTTATTTTTGATAGGACAATGCTGCCTTGGACCTGGGTCGTGATACTCTCCTCGTAAACGTTTGTCTGAAGAGCTATCTTACTTGTGACATCACCTTGAGCCATCTTAATATTTCTTTCGGCTGTTGACCTTTTTGAGCTGGTTTGGACTTGACTCCAGTACGATAAACTCTGGTCCTGCTTCAATATATTCGCATCTTCGACCCTTCCTATGCACTCGTTATGCAGATGATTGAGAATTGTCAATGGATGGAGATTGGCCAAAGTAGGAGTCAAGGCATCTATAAACCTTTGGAGTGACTCCAGAACCATAGGACTCAGCATAATGTCTGTATCACCCTTTAGTTTGACGATTACAGTTGTACGTGATCCTGTTTCATGCTGGACACCAAGTAACTCTTCCTCGTCCTTCATTATGTTACTATCTTCTTCGCACTCCGATTGAATAAGAGCTGCATTGTCCCACAAATAGGGATGCGTAGGAGTTTTATTCGACGAGCCAGCAAGTGGTGAACTATCGCTTCTTGTAATCATTTTCAATGACGTGAAACCATCGCTAACAGTCTCGAATTTCGGTACATATCTCCCACCTACGTAAACAAGTCTTCCCTCATCTGTTCTCCTGAACATTGGGGTAGTAAAAGCATCACTGGCTGATGGAAACGACGACTGAGCCCAATTTGAACACTTAATCTGGCTCAAATGACTCATGTAGCTAGACATAAGTAGGGGAGATTCAACTATCGGTTTGTTTACTTGCATGTGAAGATTGACAAGTGTCATATCCTCCTGGGAAGATACAGCCGATATGAAACTGGATGATGAACAGCCAGACTGTGAGTCCGAGTCATTCAGAATAACTTTTCTGTTTTCATCAGGACTAGTTTTACTCTTGATCTTGAATTCTCTACTCCTACTTATTTTTGGACTCACTTTTTTCGAAGCTATCTGCGACTTTGCTCTTTCTAATGTGTGAGCTTTTTCTGTAACAGCTATGTTGACATTCGAACTCTCGACAATCGACAAATCGGACGAGTACTTCTTCTTTATGCTGTCGTTTCTCACCAGAGTTGGACCAGCTGATGCTATTGATTGTCGAAGACTCGACGTTCTACTACTAGCCAAACCATGACTGGTATCTTCGTCTGCTGAGTAAAATGCTTCGGAGTGGTTCTCCGACGACATTGATATGGTTCTTTGGACCTGTTGCTTCAGTCTATCTTCGGATTCTGATCTCGTGTACAGGGAAGGTTGGGAATCGGATGCGTTTACACCGTCAGTACTTTTGGTCATTGTTACGGGCTTTAGGACTGAGGGAAGGGAATGAGGCGGGGTCGAACTATGCTGCTGGAGGATCTCGGTTTCTGTTGCGTTGAAATAGTCGACCGCCAGTTTTGAGTCAGATGCACTACTCTTTGGATAGCTATTGTCGATGTCCGGCACGTTTAGGATCGACTTGCTGCGTTCGGAATTGAGCTTTGAGTCGGAATCGAGCTTTTGGGGAAGTTGGAGAGATGGGGTTGTGTCGACCAAGCGGGAATAGGGAACGTCTTTCATGGTGGCAGCTCCACGAATTGAGGTGGAGGAAAAACGACGGCTTAAGGGATTTTGGTCCATTGTCATCGGACTTTCAGTCCGAGGACGCAGAATCTCTTCGTCGGATGTCGGTTGGCAGGTTTGGGATTCTTGGAAAGATGGAACTTTCAAAGATTGATGGGTCAACGTTTCTTGCAAGGAAACGTCCTGCAAACTGTATGGTGGCGTATGGAACACCAATTTATCATCGTGCAAAATCGATTGACCAAAACCTCTGTCTCGTCCGGATATGTAAAGTCTGAAAAAATTGAAAAGAATGAGTCTTATAATAGAGAATGAGACAGCAAATTTTTCCGTGAAAACTTATTGAAAGTCATGTTTCCCTCCCCATAAAAACCGCATGATAACTTTGGGAAAACTGCAAATTTTTTATTTAAATTTTTGGCTCCAGAAGCTTGGATCTTGATGTGGAAGTATCGGCCAATTTTGAGCCTTAACGAAATTTCATAAAAGGTCGATTTTGCCTTCCCAGAAACTCCTCATGTTCTTTGAGAAGATCCAAATATTTTTCGCCTTCCCCATATTAGGGAATGAAAACTTTCATTTGTTCTTTCTAATTATGGATAAATTGCATAGTTTAACCCCACAAAATTAATTTCAATAACATGGACACTTCAAAGCGTCTAGATAACGATTACTTTGACTTCATATCTTTATCTCATGAATATTATACCAAGATAAGTGATGAGCCATCACGCAATTTGTGTGAAAAGTGGTTGGTTAAGATTTTAGGGGAACGAGTCGATGGTATTCCGAGTAAACGAAATCGCAATATGTTTATGATGCAACTACTCATGCAAATGCAGTTGGGAGAAATGACAGGATTTTTTTCTAATCCACCCGATGATAACGAACAACTTCCCTCATTCAAAAAAGTTTTTGAGAACATGGACACGGACCATATTAAAGAGCCTAAGTCTGATGGATTTGACGCAGTTATGGGTAATTTATAATTGGTAATGTGCCAAAATTTTTAAAAATTCAAAAGTTGCAAAAATTCTTAATGTCAAAAAATGTTAAAAATTTAATCTTTCCCAAATCCAAAATGGTAAAATAAAATTATAAAAATTAAACCGAAATCGAAATTGTTATCATTATCAACAGATGATGATAAAGGTTTTTCTGACGAGAGATCTGCGGATGCAAGGACTTTCTACGCTTTTCGTCATTTACCGAATAATCAAGGCATGTACGGATTTATATCGTTAACTCTCGATGCAAAAAAAAATGATGATGTTAACTTGTGCAATATGGACGAAACAGACTTGGGATATGCTAAAGCTCTACGTCGACTTCACTCAGGTAATGATTGTATATTGAAAAACGAAAAAGAAATCAAAGTCTTAAAAATATTTTGAATTTATAAAACAAACCATTCGAATTATTTCACCAATAATTTGTGGAAATTTAATTAAACTTATTATACAGCTAATATGTTCAACTGCACCGAGCCCACTGAACGAGATATGGAAGATTTTTATATGAATAATGTTGAGCAAAAAATATCTGGAAATGTTTATCAAATGCTGCAAGACTTAGCTGGATCCGAACGACATTGTTGGAAAAGTAATGACAGAACTGAAGATTTTCACTTCAACGACTTGTTGAAGCAGATCGATGAGGAAATCAAGGGACAAGTCAGTCAAAATCATAAACTTGTGAAGTTTCTTATGAGCCGGTTGGGGGAGGATCTGAAGAAAGAACCCAAAATGAAGTTCATCATGAAGTTGCCTCCGCAGCAAAAGCAATTGAGAATTTTGGAAATATTGCGGAAAAAACTTATTCTTAGGTACAAGTAGTACGCCGTATGTGTTCTAGAAATATTTGATGATTTTGATTTTTTTCAATTTTTTGAAATTGTTAGTTTTCTTGAAATGAGAATCTTTTTCGGATTTCATTTAGATGTATATTTTTTCACATCTGATTTCTTCAATTTTCAAACCTCAAATTTGCCAGTTGATGGAAATAATTCGAGTTTTTTTGAGTTTGAATGTTTCTTTGCTTGAAATATTTTTAAAAATTCAAAAAGCCAATCAGTTTCCAAAAATTATTTTCGTTCCACTTATGAGACTGTAAACATTTCAATTTCTTTAATTTGCAAAATTTTATTAACATGCAAAATTTTAGAATTTTCAAATTAAGAACAAAATCAATAAAGTTTAGGAGAGTTATACATTCCAAGGAAAACGAAACGGCTTTCTTTTAACAAAAAAATCTTCTCCAGGAAACAAGAGAAGCAGCAAAAAATATTATTAACAAAAATGGAAGAGAGGATTATGCAAGACACCATGGATTGTTCTTGCAGAGAAGATGAGCAGTCAAATCTTATGTGGTCATTGGCGATAACTCGACCTTTGAAAGAATCGATTATGAAAAAAATACACGACAATTATCCACCGGAGATAGTCCCTGCATTTGTCGAGTTATTGACAAATGATCGTAAGATTATTTTGGAAAATGGATTGCAGCAACAACAAGATCTTGTGGAAAGTATGAGGGCTGAAGTGTATCGAGATATTCAAGCACATAAAGCGGCATATAACAAAGCACGTGAAGCATATAGGTATATCTCATTAAGACACTCCAGAAATTAAAGTACTCAAGAGTGTTTCTAGTTCACCTTTTTCAAAATATTCAACTTGCAATTTCCAAAATTTTCCGATACTTTCCAATTAAAATTTTCTGCGAAAGTTTTCAACTGTCGACGGCTATGGCCGAGTGGTTAGAGCGCTGGCCTTTGGCACACGAGGTCCACGGATCGAGTCCCCGCTTGGGGACTCTCCGATTGGTATAGTAGAGTGGAATTGTCCAGCCTTCGAGTTCATAGGGATTCATAGTCGAACGGGAGTTTCGTCAAAGAAACGGCTGTACAAATTGAGGTTTTCCGTGGTTTTCCTTCAATTGTACATTGACCCAAGCGACGTAAAGTCTGGTAGGCATTGCATTTATTGGGTCAAACTAAGTGAATGCTGTACAGTTTGGGAAGAATTCGGTTTCCATCGGCACCGTGGGAGGGTCGCCACATATGCATAATCGCATCGAAGCGTAAATAAAAAAAAAAAAAGTTTTCAACTTTCTATTTTTTAATATTTATTGGATGATTTTAATTGAAATTATTTTTTCACCTGATCAAATTTTCTTTACCAACAATTTTCTAAAAGGGAGTGGAACGAGATCTTATCAAATGTGGAGGAACTAATATTTGATGCTGGAGCAACAGATGATGAAGATGAAGAAGAAGCCCCTTCAGATGGTTCAGAGAATTTGCTGAAGGACATGATGTTGCAGATGAATGAAACGGAAAATTTAATAATTGCCGAAGCTCGAAGAGGAGAAGATTTAACCGGAAAAATATATGAGATGAACTCTTGGTCCTTTTCCGCTGATCGAGGTAATGATGATAAGGACCATCATGTTGATGACAAATGTAAAGATTGGTCCTGGGAGGGTAAGCAAGAAGTAGAAATATTGAAAAAAGGTATTGCCGACTATGAATCACTTATCTCGGGTCAAATGCAGAGAATCAAACGTTTGGAATCAGGAGATTAATGGAAAATAATAAAGAGTGATATGGAAAAAATCTTCATTCTCAATTTTTGACTGGTTTTCTTGATTTTCTGAATCATTTGAAGTTTCGACATTGTTTCAAATTCCCTCATTTTTTTATTTCTTAGGTTCATGTGGTTGTAATCAACTGAACGACTGAACCAACCAAAACAATCCAGGATTTTAAATCGTCTACAAAAAATATTTGATACCATCTATCGTCAAGACCTTTTTTAACAGAGATTTTTTACCGAGAACAATTTCCTGGGGGAACGAATATGAAAATAAGCATCCACTTCAGTACAGTATCCCTACCTGTAGGCAGCAATATTGATTCCGTCCTGCAGATCATGGAAACTTGGCTTGAAAAATCTCGGTCCATTCTTGTTTCCGCCAAAAAATGCGCATCCCCCAATACACCCACACTTCGCTATCTTGACTCCACTTTCCTGAGGCCACAAAAACCACAGTCTTTTAGTCTTCTCATCATGAATCTTCAGATATTTGTTTTGAACAAGATGGAGATTGTGTTCAGGTGTGGGAAGCGATATCGCCGCTTCGATGATGATCGGGCCCAGAGAAATAGAACCAACTTCCAGCCAAATGTCGTCAGTTTTGCTCGTAGTGGTGTTCGTTTGACTGGCAAATTGTCCGGAGTAGATAAATTGTCTGATTAGAATAGTTGGCATGAGCCCGGTTACTCCAGATTTAACTTGTTGGCCGTGCAAGTTGCAAGTCGAGACTCTTATTGGAGATATCCAAAGTTGGGTTGACGTTCCAGCTTCCTGGAGGTACATATCGATTGCGTCTATGGTTACGCGAGTCATTCGATATTTTATGTCTTCTGAGCTTGGGCACTTGTAGTGAGAATCCGCGTCACTTTCTGGACAGTTTAACGGTGGCAAACCATGGTGGCATTGGTGGGGCAAACCTGGTGGACGCATTATGTTCTCCTTGTTCATTACCATAAGGAGAAAGGTTTCCAAGGAGGTTACTAAGTGGTGGAGTTGGGGAGATGTGATCTTCCCACTCAGCTTTCCCAGTTGGACCTCTATTAACCAGGCATATTCTAGAGTTTCTTGGTCCAGACCACGACCCTCTGCACTGAACATCGCGTGACCTCGAACCTGAAGTGCAGAAAGCATCAGATGCCCACTTCCTAAATGTTTCTCCTTATTCGACCTCGTCTTAACATTATCCGTAACCACAAGAACAGCCGGTGATAGAAGCAACTGCAGTTCCGTTTCCCTAAACCCCTTCTTCAGCTCAAATCCAAAGCGTTCCAGAAGAATGACAGGACAAGGTGGATCATTCTCATTACAATTTTTTACTAAATGTCCCTGAATATCATGCATAGTAATTCCCACAGTAACCTCAATGGGTCTATAGAGCCTGGGATCAAAAGGTTTAGCAGATTTCGCATCTTCGTCATCCAACGAAGCCTCGACCGAGCTATTGTTCTGATCCCTGTCCTTGCTGGAAACGGTTTGTCGATTTTGTTGCTGCATATCCGTAAAACTCTGGTAATCTCCAAAGATGTTCTCCTTTAAATGGACAAAATTTTTGATCAACGAACCATACAAGATCAACGTAGAAGGTCCAATCTCAAGTTCTAAGCTAACTTTATCCGGTGCTATAGACTGAGGATCGAATTTCTTATTGCCATCCTGAGTCCACTGCAGTCCTGGAGATTTCCTACTCCTCGGAATTCTCATTGGTGATAACAATATTTCTTCCTTCTCTGGTGTTGTAATATTAGCTTGGGGAGTTGGGCCCAAAGGTGGACAAGGATGATAAGTATAGTGGATGCTTATAGCGACAATTGGAACGCTCCAACAATCAATCCATCCCGAGCTTTTCTGACAAACATTTCTCCACTTCTTCTGCTTCGTCAACTCAGCCAATGATTTGCAACTGCCATCTCTCGTTAGGATCTTAGCATTCTTGTCAAGTGCTAGAAGAATAGCCTTGCTTGTGTTGACATCAGGTAAATAGTACGACAGATCAACACTCTCGCCTTGTATCCAGAAACCAAGAGGAATGGTAACTGGCAAAAAATCGGTAAATGGTAAATTGAATGACAACTCAAAGAAATCACCACAAAAGGCTATATGAGCATTTTCCTGATTCTGGGATGAGCAATCAATCCAATTGTATTCATTACAGATTGTTATCAGCTCAAATTCCTTCAGTAGCAAGCTAAATTTCCAAGTGTAAGGAACAAAGTGAAGAATGTCTGGTCTACTCTTGCTCGCCCAATCATTGATCATATCTTGGAAAAAATCTTTATGCGAATAAACCAGATTTGCACTGGCTTTGCAACCTGTTAAGTTCAATGCCCATTCCTGATGATCGTTCCATTTAATTGGATAATGACACTTAATGCCAAACTCAAGGGTTTCACTCTCAACAAGACTTCTGTACTGCAGACTCGTTGTAGCTTCAAGATGCAACAATTGGCCAGTAATTTTAGTTGTATAACCATCTTGCAAAACGATCCAGGGCATTGTAACCTCAAGATATGAACCAGGTCCAACATTAACGTGAATAGCATTGGTCTCCCTGTTTTTACTGAATAAAATATCGACAGTTGCTTCATTGAGTGTTGACAATCTAATATCAAACGATTGTACGAGTCTTTTATCACCTGGCGATGGTGCTTTAGTGACCTTCAATGGCTGATAATCATTGGGGAAAAAGAATTTGAACAAATGCTCACGTTGTCTATCTGCCCACGGTCCATACGAGAAATCCGTACCTTTACCACACTTAACATCAATTCCCCAAATTGGTGGCATAGCTTCCACCATATCACCATTAGCAAGCATAATCATTTCTGGATGTTCCGGTACAACACCAGGCTCATCCATGTAATAGTAAACTTCCATATTATTAGAACTCACAACGACGAAACCCTCACCCATGTACCTTGGTGGATCATCAATCATTCCAGTGTATTTTGGTGATGGTGCAAGTATTATTTTAAAATTCTCAGCTTTGCATTTGGTAAAGTGCATGAAATGATCGTGCCTCGATGCTGCTGGTTTTGTTGAATATACAAAGTGCGCTTCTTCGACGGTCAACGACAGGGTTGTTGGAACCAATCGATTTCCAAATACCAATCGACCTGTACAGACATCTAATTTAATGACTGGTATTAGATCCCTCCAAGTTCGAGCTATTACATGAGCCTCCTGCTTTCTGATGTTCTCCACATGTCTTGATACATCAATAGCATTGATCTGTTGTTTGAACTCATTAGCTGTGTTGTTCATGGACTCCGAGTCTTTCTCGTTGATGTTGGAATTGTGGTTTGGATCGTCATCGGGGAACATTTGCGAAGATAGGCCGAATGTTTCTTCGAGATGAGCATACAACTCACATCTGTTGTATACGTGCAACTCGAAACCATTCAACATTACTGATAAACGAGTGTCTGAATGGGAAAGGTCTTCTGATACGTCTTTTGGGACGTAGCTTCTCCACCATCGAAATATCAACCAACCATCTTGAATTCGTAAACTGTAGTCCGTTGTTATGTAGACTAAATCTCGGAACATAATTTTTCCACTTAGAGCACTTAGGGTGAATGCACCGACTTTTATGTAACCATCGCGAATTATGAAACGGTTTAGGAGGCGCGTTACGATGAAGCCTATTAGGCGTGAATTGTAGTAGGTTATGTAGATTATCCAAGAGATTGCGGAGACTAGGGAACAGAGGAGGAAGATGAAGTTACTGTCCATTTTGAGGTCGTCGAGAATGACATGGTCAGTGTAATTCCAGTAAGCTGGTTCTATTCCGAAGAAGGAAGGGTGTGTCGCGTTCGGCGAATCCTGGTGAGACATTTTTGGAGAACTTTAGCTCTAGGATCTGTTCAGATGCTCTTCAGGACGATATGGTAGAGAGATGAACACAAATGCAACGAGATGACCATGGTCTTCAGGCTCGCCTTAATGAAACAATGCAGAGAGTTAAATTTATTAATTGGCAACTGGAGCAGAATTTTTAGAATTTTATTGAGCGGACGCTATATCTTAGTGTTGTAACAATTTCTTTGGACTACACAACATTTTAGAATTTGAACGAAAATTTTCGAAATTCCAATTTTTCTAGAGATCGGCTTCCTTTTATTCTCTCAATTAAATGTTTAAATGACATGGACTTTTGAAATTTACTCCTTGTTCTTTATTTATAAATGATACACTTTAAAATATTAATTTCTTAGATTTTTCATATTTTATGCAGATTTGACACAATTTAACAAACATACTGAGCTTTACCACAACATATAAATCAGACAATTGCATAAAATTTCACAAACTTTTAGGGACATTCGCAGTCTCTAAGTTATCTTTACATGTCAAATTTTGATAATAAATGCTCAATTTATATAATTTAATGTATGAATAGTCTTTGACATTGCGTTTTTAAGAGACGGGATGGTTGACAGAACATAAACGACTGGTTTCTCTATCTCAGAATTTTACTACCAATATTTCCAATCAAAACACTATTAAAAAGAAATGAAAACAATTCTCGAGGCGTTTGACACTGACCCAATGATGGGGCACCTGATTTTAATTCTCTTAATCCAATGAAAATTGGAAATCATGGCAATAAATGAAATCCGATATGAAGTATGTATGACTAATGTCGATAAGTGAATATAATAAGATGTCAATTGATTGATGACAAGTGACGGATGAGAATAATGAGGTGATTTTTAAATCAATATAAGTCCGATTGTTAAGATTTTTGCGCTCACCTCTTCGATGATTTGACAATTTTTTTTTTTTTACATTGTTGCAATTTTTGTTTCGTATGTAAGCGATGCACTATACAATTTTAGAATGCGCCATTGATTTATTATTATTTTTTTACACATGTAAAATGGCAAGTATGTGTATGGTTTATTGGAGTAGTTCAAACTTCAGGGTGATTAGGGATACGTCTGAAGTTGGTTGCGAAATCGGTTTCGGTAGGTAATGTTTTGTATGAGATATATATATATATATATATCTAATGATAAAGTACCGACAAATGTTCATTAATTTGTCAGGACATTTTGATTTGTATCATCGTCTAAATGAATTGTCAATCCTAGTTCTATATATATTACAAAAATTAATATTAAAACATATATTAGAAAATTTAAAAACCGCGACCCTTGCGAAAACGTGAAAAAAAAAAATTTGAATATTGAACCGAAAAATTTGGAATATTGAAATCGATAGGGGTTCGATGTGTAGCTATATATAGTAATTATCCCCTTTGAGCTTGAAATCGGAAAAAATTCAAGTTTAAAAATAATAAAAAACTGTGGAATGTCAAAATCCGGAGATTTCGCGAAGCGCGAAAATTGAAAAAACCGCGGAAGTTTGAACGCTACTTTAAGATACAACCTCTGAGAGAAGTTAAAAACCGCGACATTTGCCTAAAAATCCGATAAATAAAAAAAAAACTCAGGAACGCTATTGGTTTTTTATGTGACTATACAGATCAATTAGCCCCTTTGAGGTCGGTGTGCGAAAAACTTCAAAAACTGAAAAAACACCCCAAATCGTGATATATCCGAAGCGATGAAAACTTCAAAAATTTTGAAGGAATTACAATCTGGAAAATATCAAAGACCGCAAAAATGACAAAAACCGCTGAGCTTCAAGAAAAAAATTTTGGAAAGCGTGAAAATTCCAAAACGCGCAGAAATTTTAAAAACCGCGAAAACTGCGAAACCTGCAAAAAATTGCAAACGCTCCAATAATCCCTAAAAATTCAAGATATTTAAAACGACATGGTTTTGCTATACGGCTATATAGTCCAATTATCCTCATGAGCTTGTGTATGACAGTTGGCAAGTTTACCACTACGGAATAGATTCGATATAATGCGTCGAGATGTGGAGACCGGCAGCGCACATGCGCGACTCATCTTGTGAGCTCGTCGGGTCCGACCGATTTCGATTTTAGTCATTCCCGGGTTCGGTGAGGTGGAATCGTTCTACGATACACGCGAATAACATAATTTGTGATTGTCAATCCTGCATTTGTTATATTCGAGAAATCGACGAGGGATAACTGTCAAAATAAGAAAGTTCAGGTCAAAGTTCCGACGACGTAAGTTCGACGTGATTTTGCTCATTCGAGCTTGACGATTTAATATAACACATATTTTTTCCCCCATTTTTTCGAACCCCCCCTCCCCAGTGCCCCCTCTCCGTCTTATTTCGCGGTCGATATAGAACATAGCGTCCCACCAAAATACATTGCAAGTTTTTGTTATGACTCCAAAATCTTGCGAGCATTGATTGTTGAAAATGGTGCAAAATTTCAAGCTTTCTTAAATTTTTAACGATTTGAAAAGTTTTAGTTTTAAAATTTTTTAAATCTATGAAATTTTTGCGTTTTGAGAATTTTTGATTTTTTGAAGTTTTTCTTTTATTTTATATTCATTCATATTATTGCAATTGCTCAATTTCAGATATTTTATCTTTGTCAAATTTTAGAATGACACCAATTAAGAGCGTACATTAATGCTATATGAACTGTAAGAATCCAAATTTTCTAATAATTCCAATTTTTTAAGGTTGTTTGTATTTGCAAAAATTCTTCGAACTTTCTAAAACTTGATAACTTCTTCGAAAAAAAAGAACTCTTCAAAATTGAAAAAAAAAATGGTTTTAGACTTTCCAAATTTTCAAAGTTTTTGAAATATTTTTTCTGACAGTACTATTTCATTAATTTGAAAGTTCCTATAAATCTCCTGAAATTCGTCAAAACTATTATTTTTGTTTTCTTGCAGCACCAATAATTTTTTTTGTATCTGCACTAAGAATTCCCACACAAAAGCGTAAATTTCCTACAAATATCTGAACTGAAAATTTGAAATCTCTATAATTACATTGAATTTTAATCAATGCGGACTCATATTTCCCTACCAATTTTCTATTTCAAAACATACTAAAACAATTTCAACCCTGGTTTTTACCATCACGTGCAAAAAAACCTTATATATGATAATAAATCTTATATTCTATATTCTACATCCGATTTTTTTTTCGGAGTCTTGACATTCATTTATTCGCATTGTTCGATGACAATCACTAAATGCTAAATTTGTGCTATAGATATGCAATATATTCTTGAAATTGAAGACACGTAAACACATAAATATTCCATTGACAGGCTCTTTAAATTATAGGATAAAGTAGAAAACTGAATTATCGCAGATTTTTAGCGCCATTTCATCACACACACACACACATACACACCATGCTTTAAAAAATAGTCCCTGAAAAAAATTCAGAAAATGAACAAAGTGATTGAATTTAAAAAAAAGAAGTATCGCAAGAAATTTGAAGAAAGTCGGTTAATAGTTTCCTGAATTATACCGGCTTCCTAAAAATCGGCATAATTTATATTTAAAGATATTGGTTTTGGTAATATACATTTGTTTGAATGCAAATTGAATGCTGTTCATATTTTTACATTTTCTCGTTAAAATTTCTACAGCCACGATATCTTACGCAATAATTGAGATAAAGACTTGAAGCTTGGGACGATTTTAGGTCTTATGATAACGATGTTCGGCATTGTATACGGAGGTAATCGGCTTGGCAGTTCTCGAGATATTTTGTTGCTTGAGAAGTTTTTTTTCTTCTTTCTTAATATACCGAAAACAACGGAAGCGATTTTTTTTCAATTAGTCGGAAATTACTGGACCGATTTTTTCCGATATCTCGAAAGCTGCCAAACCGATTTTTGTTAGTTTTACTCTCCGACTTACTTTGATGTCTTCTATATAGTTTGAAGTTGTTTGGCCTCGTTTTTACTAAAATACCCACATTATACATTATTGTCTATGTTTCTTTTCTAATATGTGAGCGATTTCTCAAAATTTTATTATTTTCCTCTGGAGATAATTGTTTTCAACATTTTGCGAACAAAATCAAGAGTTGAAGCTAACTGAAGAAGTTCCAGAAAATTGGAGACAATAAAAAAACAAAAATTCTGAAGTAAAATACAGAAATTGAGGAATTTGGAAGGTCTCAGAAATTCCCATGGTTTCAAAAATTTCAAAGAATTTAACGAAAAAAAAAATGAGAATGTGAAAAAAAAGAAAATGAAAATATTGGGAAATTCTGCAGAAAACTGAACAATACCAAAATTGGAGAGAAAAGATAAACATTTCCGAATTTAATCTTTTAAATGAATCGGTTTTTAGCACAGATCTTAACGGAGGTCCTTGGAAATTCGGCCCGAGCGATGAAGCAGGAGCCCGATGAAGATGACTATTATTCGGAGGGAGGTGGAAAACCCTTGTCTTCACTAAGTCATGGACTCGAACCCAACACAAGGCGTCGATCTCACGCAAGAAGTTTGAGAGCAATGGCGAACCCAAGCGCAGTTTGGGGACACTTTGATCTCTGCACAAATGATCCTCTTCGAGCACAATGTCGCCTATGTGGAGCTGTCGTTGTTAGGGGTGGAGCAAACCCCCGACAATGTGGTACCACCAATCTTCATCGGCATCTCCGAGTCCATCATGGGGGGAGGCTAATTGGAAGACGATACCATGGTAAATAATGTGAATATTGGTTGTTGTTTTTTGTTTGTGAATTTTTTTCATTCTTTCGAATTTTTGGATTACTCTTTTCTCACCAATCCTGATTATTCCCCCCCCCCCCCCCCAAATTTTATCCAATTAGAGCACACTTTTTGACATCTTCACGCCAGTTTTATTTTGATAATTCATTCGGCTACAAATGAATTATCAAAGAGATAATTTCGCAATAGATCATCAATGGTTTTCCATCAGTTTGACAGTTTTATTGGACAAAATTTGGGAGAATAAAATAATCCTTCGAACACCCCTCGACCTTCAAAATTCATCGAATAATTCCCTCAAACGTCCCTGTGTAGAGACAATCGGGATAAGTTTTGCCTATGAAAATCCTTCGCGCTTCGCGCTCGGGCCTTTAGGGCAAGACTTATCCCGATTGTCGCTACACAGGGAAGCTATCGAGAATTATCCGATAATTTTGAAGGTCTTGAGATATTACACCTGATACAATAATCATTATATATTATCATGATTCTAATTGATGATATCACAGTTACTATTATTTTCTTTATTACTGAATTTTTGTACATTTTTAACAAGCTCATTTTTTTAACTTGCTAAAAGTTGTGAAATCTTCTACTGTCGGTGTGGTGTTTCCTTTCACCGTCCCTCTCTCCCTTGCACTCTATACGCTAACTGCTCTACAGCATTTCTTCAAAAGGGAGTACTGGACACCCTCCAGCCATTTGTGTGTGTGTGTGACAGTGTAGTAAAAGTCATTCGCCACAATGATTTCTCACGATTGAATTATCCAATCGAGATGATCTACAGCGCAATCAAGCAATAGGAAGAAGCGTCGTAAATGAATACTGATCATTCCGCGAAAAGACATATTTTATGTCGTATGACTTTCTTCCCTAAATTTCATAATTTAGGTCATAAGGTGATCTTAGAGTACGAGCGGCCCATACACCGGCGTATCCATATTCCGCGTATTGAAATTTCGGCTCTATTTCGAAAGCAAGTCTGTGGGCAAAAATTTGACAGAAAAAGTTATTGTCAGAAATTAAATTCTCTACATAAAATGTTTTATAACATTTTCTCTCACAATCGTTCCGTGAGGTGGTGATTGGGTTTTTAAAAAAATCTTGAAGAATTGTCTCAAGTAGAAATGACAAACCGGCAAGTTTTGTACACTATTTATACATATCGCATCACTTGTCAATATTTTCTATTCTCTCAAAATGCTCGAAAGGGTGAAATTTTAAGAAATTGCATACAAGTGTTAAAAAGTCAATTACCTAACTGTATCTGAAAAAAAATCCGTTATATGCGCATATAGCGCATATTTCATTTTGCGCACTAGTCGCCATACTGCGCATGCGCACATATTTACCTGCGTTCACTTGTGCATTAGTGCGTATAGTCAGCCATTTCCCAAAGTATTGGGTTATTTTCCCAAGTTGTGCTTTACTCACTGTAAAAACAGAAGAAAACAACGGCAAATTTAAAATGTCAAATGATCAATCTGACGGAAATTCTGGCGACATGAACGACGAAAGACGAACATCAGAAATTAGTGAAGGTGTCACTTCAGAAAACACTTTGCTTATAAAATCGCGTGAAAAGTATGAAGCGATTTACAACAAATTTATGAGCTGGATGAAAACTACAAAAAAGGATGCATTATCCGAGGCTGTACTTTTGCAATATTTTGTTGAACTTGCTGAAAAAATGAAGCCATCGTCTTTATGGTCGCATTATTCAATGCTTAAAAATACCATAAATAGAAATGATAAAATTGACATTGGCCGATACAGAAAATTGAACCAGTTTTTAAAAATACAATCTACGGGATTCAAGAGTAAACAAACTAAGGTTTTGACGCCTCATGATATTGAGAGATTTTTAAATGAAGCGTGCGATCATCAGTTTTTGGCGACTAAGGTAAATTACGGAAAACTACAAAAACAGATTTTTTCTTATTATCTAGTTGTTTAGTATCTTTTGGCATATAAAAATATCATTCGGCAGATACTTCACAATTTGAAGTTTTCAGTTCTATTTGGGCTCCAAAATATTGTAGATTTTTTTTAACCGATTGTGAGGTATATAAGTTTTTTTAGTTTTTTTTTTATTCCTTATTCTCCAGATTTTTGCGAGGTGTCAGACCTGTCAAATATTTCCATTTTTCCAATTTTTGAATTTTCCAAATTTCCCAAATCTTTTAAATCTGTCAAACTTCAGGATTTTTAACTTTTTAAGTTTTAAGGATTTTTTTTACAAATTTTTTTGAATTTTTGGCATTTTGACTTTCCTTAAATTTTGCAAATTTTGTTGAACTGTTCAAATTTCTAATATTTTCCTTTTAATTACTCAATTTTTTAGAATATTTTGATATTCTGAGTTTTTAAAATTTTTATTATTTTCAGCTACACATGTACAACATATATATATATATATATACAAATTTCCCACAGGTTGCTTTGATTTTTGGCATAATCGGTGCTTGCAGACGTCAAGAGCTTTGTAGTATAAAAATGAGTGATATTGAGGATGATGGTGTTGTAGCTGCAGTGACTATCCCAAAAACTGAATTTGACTCTGAGCGTACATTCACAATTTGCGGTGAATTCTACACTGTATTCAAAAAATATTGTGATCTTAGACCGAAGCATGTGGACACCCAGAGATTTTTTTTGAATTACCAAAATGGCAAGTGCACAAATCAAGTTATTGGAATCAATAAATTTGGCAGCATGCCAAAAACCATTGCTTCATTTTTGAAATTACCCGATTCGGCGAATTATACTGGCCACAGTTTTCGACGCACTTCGGCAACTCTATTGGCGGATTCTGGAGCTGATCTTGCGACTCTCAGGTAGAGATTCAACAAAAATTATGTGACTTATGTGAAAATGGGGCTCAAATTTTAGACGAGCAATGTTGAAAAATGACTAACATTTCAAAATTTGTTATCCTTTTAAACTATTTAAACTGGTCCAATTATGCCATTCTTAGGTTTTCGTATTTTTTTTTAAATAATTGACTTTTTTTTGGACCATTTTTCATTTTTTGGAAAATTTTCATGTTTTAATGGTTACGAGATTGAGGATTTTTTCAGTTTCTCAGAGGACTAGCTTACGTCATTTTAGAAGTTTTTGATTTTTTCTTTTACTTAAGACCGATTTCAAAAACTTAAAAAAGTTTAAAATTACCAAGACGTTGAGAGTATTGTCAAATATTTCACTCGCATTATTTTTGTGCATATTTTTAACTTACTATGAGATCATTTTTCAACCATTTCTCGGTAAATTTTCACATCTTCAAAAGAAAAATTACCACCATTTTTAACATTTAAACTCAGGCGCCATGGAGGATGGAAATCGAAGGTAGCCAGGCACTTTATAGAGTACTCCAAAGAAAGGAAGCGTCGAATTTGTCAGAAAATGACTGATTCTGTATGCAAGCCATCGACTTCAGTTTCGTCAAATCAAAAATCGTGCTCTAATGAAGAATCTTCTGGGCCACCTGACATAGTCATCGAGCCAGATGTGGATCCACTTTTTGTGGATTGTGATACTGACGTCAAACAGGAAAGTGAGGAAAGAACTGAAGCAGAGAATACCCAAGAGATAATCACTACATCCAAAATTGTTGAAAATATCCCGACTGAAATTAATGGTATGTCCACTAGGACGATACAAGACAAAATTCAAGTGCTTGAAAATTGAAAAAAAATTGGAAAAGCCGTTAAGGGGGTCATCCCGTGTTGAGGTCGAAAAAAATCGATTTTTTTTCCATAAATCATATCTAGAGCTTATGCAGAATATGTGGTTGAAAGGATTTTTCGATATTCGATGTCGTTAGAACGTTATAGTGCTGAGAAGGAATGCGTTCGAACGCTCGGCGAAGCGCTGGACGAAGAGGGACGTCGAACCTTTCTTCTTTACTTGCGACATATAAATATATATAAATACGCATATTTAGGAACACTATTGTTCGAAATACAATATACTTTCGAATACATCGGTTAGTTCAGTCTTGCCTTGGCATTGAAAAGCGTAATATACGTATCGAATCCGTTAAAATTCTACAATCGCAGTGCGAATTAGTTCATTTTGTGTGCAATGAGTGATAAAAAAGGAAGCAAGAGTAACACCAACACTCGCAGAGCAAGGAAGAGAAAATTTCGTGGAAATGCCTACACAGGTGAACCGAGTACAGAATTTGTGTCAGCCTCAACGATCGGTAAAAAAAATTGGGCACATAAGTTCTGGATATTTTTTAATTTTTGCATTATTTTTTTGAAAATTTCGAAAAAAAAATTCGCTTTCATTTTTTACAGCTTCATTTTCTTTTCTTTTTTTTCAATTTGGGAGATCTTTCTAACTTTGAGCCTTTATTTTGCGAAGTAATGAAATTTTGCGATTTTAACGAAATTCAAAACTTAAAAGTTTTAGAATTTCAAAAGTTTTGATTGTATCTTAAACTTTTACCGTTTTTAAAATTTTCAGGATTTTGTCAAACGCTGAAAAATGTTACGATTTTGAAGCTTCGAATTTTGGTTATTTTGACGATTAGGATGATTTTTATACAATATTTAATTCGAGAAAAAAAATGAAGGAAACTTGTGATTCGAGATAGGCGGAAGCGTATTGGCCAAATAACCATTTTTTTTTCAAATTAGTTCTGAACATCTGACTACATCTATATCCTGAATCGCCAAATGTCACCGTTTTTCCCATGCATGTGCGAATTTATGGGGGAATGGGTGGCGTACAAATATCCCAGTTAAAGAAACCGAAAAAAACAAGTATTTGATTTGCCATTTCAAATATTAAAAAACCGTATAAAAATTTCAAAGTTTGATTTTTACCATAATTTTTTCTCCTGGAATTGTCCTTTGGTTTAAAAATTCCATAAAATATAAATGTTGGATATCAATTAATCATTTCCTCATTTCCTTGTAATCATGCGCAATGGCGGAACAATATTACAGTTTGCGAGAAAAAGCGTGGTAGAAAAGAAATTGAAAGTTGCCGGTGCCAACCAAATGCGTGAAAAAATCCAAGCAACGAGGATTCAATCATACGCCGTCTTTAACATAACGCACGCGGCAACATCCAATAGAGAGTACAGAAACGCCTGTGCGACTTTTGGGACGTCATAACCAGAAAATTTGTAATTCGACATTGACGAATTTGCTACTCTCGATTTAAGAATATGAAGGAAGGTTTGACATGAATTTCATGTGAAGGAGTGCTTGATAGGCTGTAGTGAATCTGGTAAGGGGGTTACTTCGTGAATCTGGATTGCATGCAAGTTCCCTGTTGCCTGATGAGCTCGGGCCATGGAGAACCGAAATCCTGTAGTCGGTTCGACTGTCGATTGCGGCGGTCCCCACGAGTCGCGTGAGCTGAAGTGTGGTTGCACGCATTGTCTGTTGTCAGCCGAAAGACCGCTGCTGCGCTTTCTCAAGACTTGCGGTCCTCAGGACCGTGATATTTCCCGGCATTATTTCAAATTGTGATAGCTTCAATATCAACTGCTTCAACTTCTAAGCATACGCGTAAAGTTCTTACTATAGGAGAAAAGAGCGAAATCATGGCTAGGTTAGACAAGGGTGCTATCAGGGTATCTTTAACAAGCTTATATGAGGTTGGGGAGGCCACGATTGCTGATATTAAATAGCAGCGGGAATCTCTTACAACTCTTGCATCTAATACAGATAGTGATACTGGGGCACAGAGAAATAAAGTAATGTAGAACCCCAGAGGTCCAGTCCTCAATGAAGTAGAGGATGAAGTCCTCTACTTGGTTTACCCAAAAACGCAAATTCAGAGAACGATTTCTGGACCATTCTTGTCTGAGAGTGCTCTCGATGCCAATAAACAATTTCATGGACCTCTGATTTGGAGGCCAGTTCTGGTTGACTTCCCAAATTATGTTCCCGTTATTATAACTTTCAGTTATCCGACCCGGCCATGATTCCGAGTGGTGCGGATAATCGAACTTTTACTGTATAGAAAATTCACTGAAGTATTGATAGTTTTAATGTTCAAAGTTTGAAAGTTCGCAAACTAATTTTTTTAGGTCTCCGAACTTTCTCATATTTTTCCCAATTTTTAAAAATTGAGACTTTACTTTTGGAATTTTTGAACATTTTGGTATTTGATGACCGTATGTTTAAATCTTAAAAGAAAGACGAAAACAAAATCTCAGTTTTCTAAATCTTAAGTTGCATTTTTGTAAGGTTGAAAAATATCTGGTCAGTAATTTTTCTTATCTTGTTTGTTTATTAGTTATGCAGGCGAATGTCCAGAGCAATCCTTCAATGCGGCCCCTGAAAATATCAAGTCCACCTATAGTCCGACCACAGATGAGGAATATCGCTTCTGCTCCGGCTTTTCAGCCAAAGTCTTCAGCCAAATCGGTTTGCATGACATCAATTCCTCTGAAGATTAATAAACAAGGGCCCCCCAGTTCGATAAAAATGCTACCCAAACAGCGAAATGTTCCAGTACCTCAAAATATTTCTCAACCTACGACGGAGGTAACAAAAAAACAATCATGTTCAACAGGCGAAAATTCGTTAGGCTAAAGCTTGAAAATCTCCAAAACGATTCAAATTAGGAATTTTCAAATACTTCAGCAATTTCAACATTTATTATTTTTTTTTTTTTTCAAAATTTTGAAAACCTCAAAAATCTCAAAGATGTTCAAAAAAAAATTCAATTCGAAACTTTTGATTTTTAATGAAGATAAACATTGTATGGACATAAAAAAGAAAGTTTATCTACAACCGAAATTTACCATTTCAAATTTTTAAGAGCTGGAAGACAAAACCAACGAAAAAATAAAAACACCAGGAATCCGGAAAATTGAAAATCCAAAAGTGTCTAAGAATTTCGAAACTGGAAGTTCCTAGAAATCTTCAAAACTTTGCAATTTTCAATAATTTTTGAACTTTTGAAATAGTCAATTATCAATATAAAAAATGTTTAATGATTATTCTTTTGCAGGTTTGTCTGAGATGGAATAGTTATCACAGTAATATGCAAACTAGTTTTCCATCTCTTCTGGACTCTGAAGAATTCGTCGACGTCACTTTGGCATGTGAGGGAAAATCCGTCAAATGTCATAAAATCATTCTGTCATCCTGCAGTGATTACCTTGCTGCATTATTACGTGAAAATCCATGCCAACATCCAATTATTCTCATGAAAGACCTCAAATTTTGGGAAGTTGAGGCACTAGTCAAATTTATGTACAAAGGAGAAGTTAATGTTGCCCATGATAAATTACCACAACTTTTAAATGCAGCGGAGGCTCTACAAGTTAAGGGCTTGGCTGGTCCCGCTCCTTCACAGGTCAGTCAACTTCTCTCTAGGACATTTTTAAGCTTTTTTTCTTCTCATTTTGCTCACTTGTTAGCTTCTTCTTATCCTTCTGACAGTCTTCAGAGTTTGAATTCACTTCATCTTTCTGATTTTTAAAACTATATTTATTGATTTTTTTTTTCCTTTTTTTCTCAGTCATTAACAAAAAAATTAAAATCCGCTGAAGATGTTCTTAATATTTATTTAATTGAAAAAGAAGGCATACATTTTCTAAATTTCGGAGTATTTAAAAAACTACAATAATCTCCAAAATTCAAATCGTAAAAAACCTTGGAATTTTTCTAGAATCAGCAGCCTCCAACAACGCTACCGCACTCGCGTCTGCAGCCATCATCCCCCTCAGCATCTTCCTCTCCCTCATCTGAATTTAAGGACCCAAAGACATCAGTATCTTCCAAACAGCATACAATTCTGAAGCGTGGAACGAAGCGTTCAATGGACCCAAAGGACTCCCGGCCCTTCATAAAAATGCGCATGCAAGCTTCAAAACCGCCTCCATTGCGCCCGTCCTCCCCACCAATAAAACTCGAGCCCCTGGACATACCCCTGAGTGACAACGACATTTTCCCTGAGACTCACGACGACAATTCCACAAATTATGAAAATTTGATAACAATGCACGAGGCTGATGATCCTGGGGAGCCAGACAGTGCAGATGGTGATCTGCAATTTAAATTTCATAGAGCCGAAGACATAACTGAGGTGGAAGAACAGATGGAATTTGTACCGACTGACTTTTTGGAACAGGAACATGACGCTGACAGCAGCAGGAACAGTCTTATGGAGATTAGAAACGATAATACTCAAGATGAAATAAATGAAGATGAGGATGATGATCAACATATTGAGGAGGATGATGAAGAGTACGAGGAGGATGAAGGCAATGTCAATGTCAATAGTGAAGAGAAAACGTAGGGTCCATAGTTAACTAATTGAAGGGCAACCATCGAGAAACAGTTTTTCGAATTGGTCGCACTGGCTGAAAGATGCACAATTTTGTTTGGGATTTTTGAATAATTTGTGAGGTTTTAAATTGTTAGCAATCTCCGAGATTTTAATATTTTGAAGTTCTTGGACTGCTTCTTCAATTCTGCTTCATGAAAATGTTTAAAATTTCCCAATTTTTCGTGTCTTTGAAATTTATGAGATTTTGAATTTTTTCAAGGCTTATGAAATGTTTGTATTTTTGGCGAATAGGAAATGTTAAAGTTGCCAGGAAAGTCCTGAAATTTTTGAAAGCTCTCAGAATCTTCGATCCAAGATTTTGTTTCAAGCTAATTTTTGGAAACCATTAAGAGGCAACTTTTCGGATTAAATGCTACGCAACTTTCTTCATTTTTTTTAAATTTACTTGGTTTTAGAAAGTTGTATCATTTTTGGAAGTTTGAAACTTTGTCGAATTTCGTTAATTTTCCAATTTGCTTTTCTTGAAAATATTTGCGATTTCTCGAAATACTTTAATTTCAAAACTTCTGGCGAAAATTTTATTGCTTTAAGGAAGTTTGTTAAATTTGAGAGACTTTCCAAATATTTCTAATTTGTTTTCGAACTTCTCATTTTAAAAAAATACAATTGATCTGTCGTATTTCTGAAATTTCTGAAATTCTCCAAAACTTCAAAATTTCGGATTTTCAAGTGTAAACTTTTTTGCAAATTTTAAAGTCGAAAAACTACAAAGAATAGCCAATAAATCTTATTCTTATTTGAAAAGATGTAAGAAAAAATCTCAGAGTTTCGATATAAAAACGCCAAAAACTTTATTTAAAAATAGATCGAAAGAGCTTAAATTATTTTCTTTTTAAATGGGATCAACATGCTTAACCAAATTGATGTAAAAACAGGAAAAAAATATTGACAAAATTTACCGAGCGACTGAAAGTTTAAATTGAATTTTTATCAAAATTTAATAATAATAGACATACGTCTAAAATGTAAAAACTAATCTGCGATGACAGATTTTCAACAAAAAATGTTTTGAAACAGGAGTTAAAAGTGCATTATTCCTTAAATTACTAAGATTTCCAACAAATATTGAAGGCCGCTAATTAGTGATATTTCAATGCAAGTTAATCCAATATTGAAGGAGAGATGAATGCATTTACAGGATAAAGTCATCAGCATAAACAGCAGAATTTTATATATTTCGTAAGACATTAAGGATGTTTATCCTTAAGGAGATAGCTGATGGAAACTCTGTGTGACTTGTATTCAATCACAATATATATGAATGGTTGATTAAAACAGTTTCGTTGAAAAAACTCAATGTAAAAAATTGTAATTCATGGAATTTATCTTACATTATTCAAAATAAATGACTATGAAATCTGGAACCGTGGATGTTATTTACTCAATTTACAATAACTTAGACATTATTCACGATGCAATTTTCATTTCGTAAAAAGAATAATAATTTTAAAAAAACTGAAATAGAAAAGCTAGTCTCAAAAGAAAATGTTTTGGTTTTTCTAGAGTGCTCTAAAATTGGAGCACTTTAAAAAATGAAAGTAGAAGAATATATTTGTTTTTAAATGGATAGCAAAACAAAAAAATTGTTCATTATCTGTTATCTTGAATGTTCAGAAATTTGAAAAACTAAAATAGATGAAAGTGTGTTTATACCTGTGGGGATAAAAGACCTCGCTTTGACCTCGTTTCACTCGATTGAATCGCGGTTTTCTATCCCCGAGGTATAAAATAACATATACACGGGAAGTAATAGTATAGTGCACCTCACCTTGAGCTCAAATTATAAGTCACATTCATCAGAAAATACTTTGACTGCCTAGAGGTACAATATATCATTTTCTATATATGAGCATATTCTGAAAATTTCGAAAATAGAAGAGATTCCAAAGATTTCAGTTTTCAAAAACTTTACAAGTTTGACAGATTTCAAAAGTCCCAAAACGGCCAAAAATTTTAAAAATCCAAAAATAAAAAAAATGAGAAAACGAACCCAAAATTGTCCGCTTACCCCTGTGCGTCCGGAAACCAGGTCCACCTCCGTGGACCTACGCCCACATTTTTTTCCCGTGCACCCCGACTGTGGAAAGCCATCTCTATCCCCATTTAGGCCACTTCCACAGAGAACCCCATGGTTTCATTCTATATCCCCTCAGTGCTCACAATCTTCCCATTGAAATCCCAGCGTTTACTCCTTAAGCGTACAAAAATTGATGAAAAAACCGGTTTATAACCTGAAGCAAAAGATTTGCAAAGTGAGTTTATCATTTCTGTCTCGCCTCTCCAATTCCCTGCTGCAAAACGAATTTCACGTCGAAAAGGTCTTGATTCCTGCAAATAATTCAACATAAGAAACCCCTAAACTTGGAAACTTTTTTCCCGAATTTACAATGAAAAAAACATTACCGAATTTGCAAACTCTAAATTACTGCAATTCGGGCGAATTAATTCGTTCATTTGGAAACGAATGTGCCGTCAAAAGACGACCAGTATTGTTTACAACCAAAAAAGCAGGAAATGTTCACAAACTGGAAATTGCTAACAATTTGAATTTATTAGTAATTTTGCGAAAAATTATTAGTAATTGCGAAAAATTTCCAACCCGTTTATAACCTATATGTTTCGCAAAGTGTTTTGTATAGTCTACATTCTACCATTTAAATTAAGTTCCCGCTAAAAAATCCAAATTAATTTTTGTAAATATTTTCCTCATTTACAGAAAGACTATGAACGAGTTTGAATCCTGAATGGCCGAACTATTGAAAGAGTTGAAAGTTGGATAATCGTCTCTGTATACTATAGAATAGAAAATTGGCAAAAATTTGGTTCGTCACTTACTATTGCAGAAGTGAGTCTGTGTTCGCTTAGACTTTGAACTACAGAAAAATTTCAAATCAGTGATTGCGTTTCACTGAAAGATATTCAGTGCAAGAAAAACAAACGTGAACCATGTCGAATGAAGAGTCTGACATGAGCGATGGCGAGCAAGCCACAGGATCAGATGATGCTGGAGAAATATCTCGGAAGTGCTCATTGGGCTCATTGCCTGAAAAATCTAAGGAACAATACCAGAATACATATCGAAAATTTATCGAATGGAGAGACGCCAACAAATTGGAATCATTCTCCGAAGATGTTATTCTACAATATTTCACTGAATTATCGGATAAAGTTAAACCACCAACTCTTTGGGCCAATTTTTCTATGCTCAAGCATACTATTATTTTTCACCACAAAGTTAATATTGGATATTCTAAGAAATTGAGGAACTTTTTGAAAGCGAAAAAAGTTGGATATAAAAGCAAACAGACGAAGGTTTTTACGTCCAAGGATATTGAAAGATTCTTGAAGGAAGCTCCTGATAACCAGTATTTGCCAGAAAAAGTATAATTGGCTTATGTATATAGATATATATTTCTTTCCGCTTTTCTTCAAAATAACAGGGAAAAATCTAATTGCGTACGCATCAAAGAACAGCTTTATACATTTTTTTATAAATTCCTTTTAAGTGATATGGAAGTTTCTGGGAGAAGTCTTACGAAATTAATTTTTCAGAAATTTATTTCAACCCTTTGCTAAGTTCAAAATATTTTGATATCTCGGAAATTTTAGGAACTTTGAAAATGTATTCTTTTTTGAAAAAAAAAAATGTATTGTAACGAATGTCAGTAGAAATAACGTATTTGAGTTTCCTCATTTTGAATAAATAACGCAGAAAGTTAATGAATGAATAAAATTTCAGGTTGCTCTGATTTTCGGAATCATCGGAGCTTGCAAAAATTCGGAATTAATTCAAATGACCATAGACGATATAGACGATGATGGAGTGATGGCCCAGGTCAGAATTCCAAGAACAGAAAGTGAACAAGCCCGTACTTTCATGGTGCACGATGAATTCTACAAAATCTACAAAACCTATGCAGTTTTACGACCGAAAAAAACCGACTACTCTAGATTTTTTCTCAACTACAGATACGGAAAGTGTTTCAATCAGGCAATAGGTCATAATAAATTCAATTATATGCCAAAAACCATAGCTACGTTTTTGAAATTGCCCAATCCGGATGATTACAAGGGAAATAGTTTTCGACATACTTCAGCTTCATTACTTGCACACTCTGGAGCAGATAGTAAAACTATTCAGAGACATGTTCGATGGAATTCGAAAGTTGCGAGAGATGTGATTGCAGAAACAAAAAAACAGATTCAAATGTCCGAAAAAACTGACTCGAGTCCTCTTACACCCTCTACTTCCGGTTCTGGGCAAGATTTGGGGGTCATTTCCGGTGTGAGCCGAGCTGTTGGAGAACAATTCCAGGGAAAAGTGTTCGATGATCTGTTATTTGTTGATTGCCACTCCAGTGCGAAAGTGAAGAGTGGTACAGGAAATGTAGCTTCTGGTATGGGCACCCTTTATAAGTAAACGTTTCTAAATGTTTTTCTAAACAAAAAACGAAAATTCTCATTTTTTTTTAAATCTTATTTCCGGAAATTTTCAGAGTTTGCAAATTTTGAAAAATTATAACTTTGAAATTCTCGATTCTTTTTTAATTGCTGAAAGTTTGGGATTCACCAAATTTAGAATTATAGATATTTAAAAAAAAATTGAAATTTCAAAATTTTGCGGATGTTTACGTATCTTCGTTTTTTAAACTTTTGAACAATACGCGAATTTGCCGAAATTAAAAAAAAATAAAAGTGAAATATTTTTCTACTAAATTTTTATGCATTTCATGAACTCGTAATTGCATTCTCCAAAATCCTGTGCAGGTCGCAAAAAAGTACCACCATCATGGAACGTCACAAGCCAATCAACAGCTGATCCGAAAATGACAAAGATTACTTCAAGATCCAATCAGGAAAAATCGTCATCCGAGGTGAAAACAAAATATGTCTCCAAAAATCCCCGTGATTTCCAGAATTTTCCAAAACTATCCTCCAAAAAACTCAAATGACAATATATGAGCAGATCGTAAATGAAATGAAAATTTCGGTAATAAAATTTCGACCATAAACTTTCCGAATTATCCTAAAATAAAATAAGATCGAAACTGAAAAGATTGGGAACAGGGTGACCTGGACCCACAAGGTCTATTGTTCGATGTTAGATCTAGAAGTGTCATTCAAGAAAAAAGTTTCCCTTCTTTTCAGAAAATTCAGACAATTTTTTATCACAAACATTGCTCTGATTTTTTGGTCGGTGAAATTTTGTAGTGGAAACCAGCTTGTGCTAACCTTTTTACAATCACGATGTTTAAGTATAGGATTAAATGAGACGATATTTTGACTTTAGATTCGGCTACGATGGGGTCATTATCACAGCAATATGGAGACGAGTTTTCCATCACTTTTGGATTCCGAGGACTTTGTTGACGTAACCCTAGCGTGCGAGGGTAGGTCCCTCAAGTGTCACAAACTCATTCTGTCCTCATGCAGTGAATACTTAGCGCAATTGTTGCGTGAAAATGTGTGTTCGCACCCAATAATCATCATGCAGGACCTGAAGTTTTGGCAAGTCGAGGCTCTAGTCAAGTTCATGTACAGGGGGGAAGTCGATATTCCACATGAGAAGTTGCAATTACTACTCAAAGCAGCCAATGCACTCCAGATTAAAGGATTAATCAATAGCAATCAACTACAGGTTGGTGCACATGTTTTCTTTCGGGATGGAAATTTTAAGCGGCTATTTGGAAACTGTTAAATATCTTGAAAGCGAATAAAATGGAAAATTCGAGAATTTGCATACTCTGAAAAATTGGGGGTTTCAAATTCGATTTATTTAAAACAAAAATTAGAGCTTAATATTCTGAAAAGTTTACCATTTCCAAAATTTCTTTAGTTTCGAACAAATTCCATAATTATGGACGTTTTAAAATGTTCACAAATTCGAACATGTGCATCGAAATTTGAATCTCAACATGTCATTTTGTTTTCACAGACTGTGAATCCTACTCCTGACATTGAAAAATCGTCACCCCAGACTTCCACTCCGTCAAATGCCGGATTTGCTCCACAGCTTTCCAAACGTGAGTCCCCAACAGCATCCAGAGACTCGTCATCGCGCCTCCAGATGACTCAAAAACGTGGCGAGAAACGTCCCACAGATTTGACCGAGCCAAGTCAGATTGTACGAAAAGTGCCTCGTAAACAAACAGAGACACCAGCACTCCTACATTCATCCTCGCCAGAAATTAAGTCGGAAATTGAGGATACTTCTTTGGCTGACATTGAGATTTTCCAACCGGATCACAGTGAATGTTCGCCTTCGAATTTCGAGAATTCCATGGAAATGAGTGAGGACTTGCAGGACTCTGAGAAAATGGAGATGGTTGACGCCGATTTCATGGACGAAGAAGAAGAAGAAGAAGATTATGACTACGAAATTGAAGATGAAACTGCGCAAGATAATGAAGATGAATCCGACGATGATTGGAACCCAGGAGATGGAACGTAAAACATACTTTACTCCAGAAATATATATGACCATAATGTCAATCATATTGCTTCTGTATTTTACGCGTATCAAATCATGTGAGTTATTGCTTCGATTGAATCTCTGTAATTCTCCTCGTAAACAGCTGAGAAAATCATCCTGATTTCAAAAATTTCAATTCTTTTTTCTCAATTTTTTAATTAATTTCATCCGCGCTTTTTTCAACTACTTATAACAATATTATTTTCTACAAAGTTTGACTTCTCCCACTCCTTTATAAAGCAGTTTTGAAGATAATGACGATATGATGTTCGTTATGAATAACAAATTACAGATTTGTGCGGAATTTTGTATTGATTCATAATAAATCATTTCCAAAAAAGCACAATTTGTGTGAACTTTGTGTTTTGCATAGCATTCTGTATTTCACAATTGGTTTCCACTGAAAATGAGAAGAAATAATTTTGATTTTTCAAAATTTAGATTGTTATTTGAAAATTTTCTTTTTTTAAGATCCTGTTTCTTGTTTTCAGAGACATAGATGTGTGTGTTCTGGAGATAAGTTGCAAAACAGATAATTGATAATAACTCAACAAATGATATTAAGAGAAAATATCCTGAAGTATTTTATGCAGCTACGAAATTTATGTAACATAAAAAGTGGAATTGTGGCTGAGTCGAACAATATACATAGCGTTAGTTTCCGGTATATGCATCGTTTCACATGCAAAGAAAACATGTTCCACATTTTCATGAATTCTCTACACTTTAGGCAGTCCGGGGAGTCCTCATGCTTGAATTTGTGAAGATATTCCAGAAAGCATCCGTGTCCTGAGAGCATCTGGGTTAGATAATAATTGACTTGTCCATGTGATCGGTCGAGCCAAACATCCAACTTCGGTATTAATCGATGAGTCCACCGACCTTTGCTGGAGGCGTCCCACTGCAGCGGCCATCACTTAATGCTGTTGTTTCGTTCTTCTCTTCTCAGTTCCGCCGGGCTCAGGTTAGCTGATCTTCTGCTCGTATACACGCACCTACGCTCCTCCGCTAGAACTTCCATAGGTATCATCCCAGCAATGGCACACACAGCGTCGTTAGATACTGTCCGGTATTCGCCGGACAGTCTAAGGGCAGTCAGCCTGTAAATTGGAATCATTTGGCGGTCGTGCTGCTTGACTTCGTAATGCATCAGTCCATATAGAAATACCATATGTTAAACCGACATAACCACTGACGATAACAAGAGCCTTCTCCTCTGCCTTGGCCCTCCAATGTTCGGCATAAGTCTTGCAGGGGCAGTCTTCACCGCACCTGCCGTACTGCTTGCATGTTGGGCTGGCTGGCTAAAACTAAGTCGGGTAGCAATCAAAATTACCAGGTACCGTATGTAGGGCTGGGAAGTTATTTCGTGCTTGCCGACTTGCAGCGTGATTATCTCCAATCTCTTATGCTTCGCAAGTTGTCAAACCAATCGAGTCCATCCATTTCCGTATCTTGTTAAAAACATTATGTCACGCGAGCTGGAACGGAAATTAGTATATTTCCAGATTGTCATTCTGGGCATTTTTGCTCGCGCAAAGGTCGCGCTGGAGGCGAAGCCGATAGCAGGCAGAGACGCGAGTAAAAAATCCCCAGAACGACAGTCTGGACGATATTTCTCCGTAGTGACTTTGGCTTAACCAAGGTCGGACCAGATTTTTGACAGTCCGCTATTTGGACAGTTATGCTTCTTCATTTCAAACCCCCCCGACAAACCCCCAGAATAAAAGCTATAAATCACATAGCTTCCTAGTTTTTATGGCCTCTACTTCAGTCAATCCTCTTCTTTGGTCCCCCCCATTGCAATCCTAGCGCTTCCTCCTTATGCATACAAAAATTGATGAAAAAACTGGTTTATAACCTGAAGCAAAAGCTTTGCAAAGTGAGTTTATCATTTCTATCTCGCCTCTCAGATTTCTTGCTGCAAAACGAATTTCGCGTCGAAAAGATTTTGATCCTGTAAATAATCCAACGTTAGAAAGCCCGAAATTTGGAAATAATTTTTAGCGAATTCACAATTGAAAAGCAATTAAAAGGCAAAAAAAAATAATAAATGAATACAATTTCAGGATGCTCAGAGAATGATGGAGTGTGATGGCCCAGGTCAGAATTTTTGGGTCATTATAAGAACTTCCCGATAAAATCGTGAAGTTAAAACACAAATTGCAATGTTCGAAAAAATTTACTCGAGTCCTCTCAAGGGGTGACCCCGGTGAAACTTCAAAGTCCTCGCAGGGCCTTCGGACCCACCAATCGGGTTTTGATATATAAATGCATATCCCAACAAGTAAGGAAAATTCCGGACCCAACCCATTTTGCCTCATATACCCATAAGAAATATTGTTTTTCGTGTTTTGAGCTTCAAAGTGCTCCTCGGCCCGCAATTTTTGATCGATTTTAATTTTTTTTTTCAAAAGGTTCGTCATATTCCAAAGAACAAAGTTGATTATCCGTTTTATTTCATTCGCTTTACATCATCAGAAAATAATTATTTAGTTTGCGTGTTTTTTTTCAGTTTTTAGAAAAATCTCAAAATGTCTCGTTTTCACTAATTGATTATTATAATCATACGTAATATGTCTTTTATGGCGATGAAAATGATGACAGAATTCACATTCAGTACAAAAAAATTATAGTACTTGCATCTGCCTATGAGAGAGAAATCTGAGAAAATACAAACGCATATATATAGTAATCTGCTCAGGTAAAAATACAGAAATGAATCATAAAATTCGTTTAAATGGTAAACAAATCATTTTTCTCGTCATAAAAGACATATTACGTGTGATTATAGCAATCAATTAGTGAACACGATGAATTTTGAGAGTTTCCGAAAAAACGAAAAAAACGCACAAACTAGAAAACCATTTTCTCATGATGTAAAGCGAATAGAACCAAACGGATTCTGAACACTTTGTTCTTTGGAGTATGACGAACATTTTGGGAAAAAAAACGAATTAAAATTGGACGAAAATTGCGGACCGAGGAGCACTTTGAAGCTCAAAACACGAAAAACAATGTTTCTTATGGCTATATGGGGCAAAATGGGGTGGATGCGGAATTTTTCTTAGTTTTTTGGATATTCCTTTATATATCAAAACCTGATTGGCGGGGCCGAAGGCCGGGCGAGGACTTCGAAGTTTCACCGTGGTCACTCTTTAAACCGTCTACTTCCGGTTCTGGGCAAGTTTTTGGGGTTTTCCGGTGTGAGTTGAGCTGTTGGGGAACAATTCCAGAGGAATGCGTTCGATGATCTGTTATTTGTTGATTGCAACTCCAGTGAGAAGCTGGAGACTGGTACAGGAAATGCAGCTACTGGTATGGGCAACCTTTATAAATAAACGTTCTTAATTATTTCTTCTAAATAAAAAAAGCAAGCGCTCATTTTTGTAAAATCTTAATTTCTAAAATTTTCAATATTTGCAATTTTTTCTAATTTATAACTTTGAAATTTCTTTGATTGTTTCTTTTGGAAAGTTTGGGATGCGCCAAATTTGGAATAATAAATTTTATAAATTTTATAAATTTCAGAATTTTGAGGATTCTTACGTATCTTTTTTTTTTAATTTTTAGAAATACCAGAGTTTTTCGAAATGAAAAAAATTAAAGTGAAATATTTTTCTACAAAATTTTTCTACATTTAATGAACTCGTAATTTCATTCTCCAAAATTACTTTCGCAGGTTGCAAAAAAATTAAGACCATCATGGAACGTCACATGTCATTCAACAGCTGATCCAAAAATGACAAAGATTACTTCAAGATCCAATCAGGAAAAATCGTCATCCGAGCTGAAAAATAAAATATGTCCCAAAAAATCCTCTTGTATACATAACCATACTGAAGATATAGAGTTACACACAATTCAGATTGTTAGTAACAAATAAAAACAATTAACATTTCCAATTTGAGAGATGGCTAGCGATGAGACACGTTGATTAAAATAACAGAGCGAAATTGCCTCAAATTTCATGAAACTTTTCTCTTTTTTTCGGCATCATTTCAATGTTCGCTATCCAGCAGTTAACAGAATACATAACCTATAATTCTGATGGACGTCACTTCCAATTGCTGAGCACTACTTGTCAATCATTTCATCCCGAACCTTTGAGTATTCCAATTATTATCAAAGACTTGACAAGTCTCTACATTGTCAGATCCAAAAAACGTAGCGAATATTCAATTAATTAAAATTTGAATAATAGTATCACGAAAAATGATCAATCGATAGCTTTATAACCTATACGTTTTGCCGAGTGAGTATACTCTAAATTCCACCATTCAAATACTAATTTCCCGCCAAAAAATCCAAATTGATTTTCGTAATTTCTTTCTAATTCACAGACACACCATGAGCGAATCCTAAATGGACTACGTATTGAATTAATCTTGACAGAGTTGAAATTCGAATAATTGTCTCTGCGTACCATAGAAAATTTCGTTTGTATAACTTACTACATATTTGAAAAAAGTGAGTCTGACTGGAACCTTGGACGAAAGAAAATTTTCCAATCAGTGATTGACTCTTACTGAAAGATATACAGTTAAACAAAAAAACCGTGCACAATGTCAACTGAAGAGTCGGACATGAGCGACGCCGAGCAAGCGACAGGATCAGATGATGCTGGCGAATTATCTCGGAAGTATTCGTTGAAGTCATTGCCTGAAAAATCGAAGGAGCTATATCAGAGTACATATCGGAAATTTATCGAATGGAGAGATGCAAACAATTTGGAGTCATTCTCCGAAGATATGATGATCCAATATTTCACTGAATTGTCTGATAAAGTTAAGCCACCCACCCTTTGGGCTCAGTATTCCATGCTAAAACATACTATAAGTGGGCATAATGATGTTGATATCAGTAACTTCAAAAAATTGAGGAAGTTTTTGAGGAGGAAAAATAGTGGCTACAAGAGCCAGAAAACCAAAGTTTTTACATCCAAGGAAGTTGAGAGATTCTTGAATGAGGCTGCTGATAGTCAGTACCTAGCTGTGAAGGTGAGATTTGCTGTCATTAATTTTTTTTAGTAATGTAAGGCCAATTGGTGAAACTCAGCAATTTGGGATACTTCTAAATGTTGGATACTTGGACTACATAAAAAAAAACCACAAATATTGGGAACTTCCAAAAATTATATAACGACTTTTTTGTTCAGGAATGTGTTTTATAAAAAAGATTGTTATGCAATGTTCTATTATTTCAAAGGAATTGAAATGAAAGAAAAAAGTTGGCAACAATGTGTTTGGTCCATATTATGTCATGTTCAAAAAATTTCAGGTTGCCTTGATCTTCGGCATCCTCGGAGCCTGTAAGAATGCTGAGCTCGTTCAAATGAAAACAGACGATATCGAGGACGACGGAATAATGGCCCAAGTGACAATTCCAAAAACCGACATCGAGCCTGAGCGGTCGTTCACAGTTTGTGACGAATTTTACCAAATCTACAAAAAATATGCCCTTCTGCGCCCAAACAACACGGATTATTCGAGATTTTTTTTGAATTATCGAGGAGGAAAATGCTTCAAGAAGGCGATTGGTCATTGCAATTTCAATGTTATGCCAAAAACAGTGGCTACTTACCTCAAATTGCCAAAACCTGACGATTATAGAAGCAACAGTTTTCGATGTACTTCTGCCTTATTGCTCGCTCATTCTGGAGCTGATATCAAGGTAATTAGATACGAAGACATTTGGCAAATTTTGTTGTTTTTTTTTTTAATTTGTATTTTAACTTTAAACATTTTAGTTTTAGAACAATTTCAAAATCTTTTAAGCTCGGTGCGTAAAATTTCATTCTTTGTCAACGCTAGAAAGTGTTGAAGTTCTTCCCAACTTTTGATGTGAGACATTCACGCGTTGCGCTAGCTCGAAAAAAGAAGAGACCGTGTTTCAGGCCACGCTCGTCTCTGGTGCGCTTCCCTCGACCCCAGTTTACGCTCGCTCGCGCAGCACCCCCCCCCCCCTCCCCCCCCTTTCCTTTCCAGTCGTGTCCACCAGCGTTGGGCCGATTGAGTTTACGCCATTACACGAAAGAAGACGCTTTTCAGACGACGCCACACTGTTTACTGCATCGTATCAATTAGTGTGTCGGGTAGAAGTGGCCTGTGTGCATTTATTACAAAATTCAAATATTTGTGACAGTGCAAGGGACAGTGAAAATGGAAACTCCTCTTTAGGATTATGAACCACCTGAGAAATCAGTCATAGTGGATTTTGAGGTTCAGAGGAATATTGCAGACCCAAGTGAAATCATTATGCAATCATCAAGTGCTTTAAACCAAACGTAAGTAGATTTTTATCATTGTTCTTTTCTGCGCTGACCTCCACGTGCTCCGGACCCCTGGTTTACCAAACATTTTCATATCCTTCAAATTTTATACTTTTGAATCATCTCCAATTCAAGCGTATCAAGATTATGAAAGAATTCATATTGATTATCGAGTTCTATGATTTTGATGACGATAAAAACGACCTACATCCCCTTCATAGCACTATCGACTTGATCTTTCTGAATTTTTCGACTTTCCAGATCTAGGATAGTTTCTAAGCTTCGTCACTCACGTTCTACATATTGTTTTTTTGTATCCATTGCAAAGAGCAACCTTTCGCACGTCTGCTCAAATTTTTTGAGAATGTTTTGCGTACGAATTAAAAAAATTATCAGTCTCGATTTTTCACCGCCAGTTACTTGCCTGTGAAAAAGTTTGACGTTCAACCTACTGCTGAAAAAAATATACCACTAGGATGAACAATCTTTTATCTACGCCTCATTGAAAAATTGACTCAATTTGTCTAGGAATTAGTTATGAAAAACGTTCGCAAATGTTTGTCGAATCGCTTTCTCCCTAATTGTGGCTTGCCCAAAAAATTGCGCCTAGAAATTTCCCGAGAATTTGAGAAGTGGCATGGCGGCTCACAGCTGTCAAAACAATGCGAGTTGTGGGATGCGAAGTTTGACATACCAACGAGGTTGCACTGTTGTAATTTTCCAAACTATCAAGAGTTTTTCTACGTCGTTCAAGCTGGGATTTTCTAATTAATGTTTCATTTAATCGAAATCTCTCCGCGTGTTGCGCCATTGTCGAGGTTATGTATTCATAAATAGTGCGATGTTGGCGCGTTATGTTAATTGACCTAGTGACAACTAGGGTTTTCAACATACTTTCCATATAAACAATTCATAATAAAAACATTTTGAATAAGAGCGCACATGTATCGTCACATCCGTTACATTATTTTTTTCAATTAATTTGATTGTTCAAAAATGTATTTCGCCGCAAAAAAATCTTAAATCATGAACATTTGTTGAGGCCTACTTCCGGAACGAAGCTTAGAAAGTACTTCAATCATTTTATCTTCAAAATTCCATAATGTCTCAGATATGCTCAGTTATCATGTTAATAATTTTGTAATCAGTCGTACCTCTTTAATGGTGCAATTCATAAGAAAAAGGTATTACCCTAACTTCCATATTTCACCCAGTGGGACACTATGTTAATAGCATTGTATTGCACGAATGTCATGTATCGTCCGAGATGTAAACCGCTCGATTCTGCGTGAAAAGACTTCCATTGCGACTTCATGACAGCACTGATTCCATTCGTTCCATTATTACATACATAATTCTTCAAACGACCATACCTCCTTAATTATGCCAATTATAAAAAACAGTGGTCAATTATCAAATATGGATTTTTAGATGAAGAATAATTTCGTTTAAATTTTTCGCTCACTCGAATAGTTTATCCAGTAAAAGGTTATAAAGAATTGAGATGGTAAATTACAATATATGCGCTGTGCCGATTTCAGCCAAAATTTAATCAGGTCTGAGTTGCATGGGAACGCATTTAACTTTGATAACTTCATACGTTCAGACAGACATAAATACACACACTTACACACAGGCTTTTACTCAGAATTTTGTGGGAAGCATTTTGGTATACTTGAAGCCCTTGTAGCGCTAAAGACAAGAAAGTTCGATTTCGAGATGATTAGAAAAAACTTTCCTCACATCGGGTGGTTAATAAATAATGACAATTGAACATCTCATGATTTTCGCGGTCATTCCTAGCAATATTAATGCACAGGGAATTGGCGATATTATCATCAATTGTAATCAAAAACTATTATATCAGCTAGGTAATGACAATTACATCACATTTTTTGACACTCGTTTTGTATGATTTTGCATCTTAGAATTTTATCTTCAGAATATCTTACAAATTTCAGACTGCACAACAAAGAGGAACTCAGGAGAGAACGCCAGCGAAGGTACCGTGAACGAAACCGAGAAATTATCAGATTGCGCAATAGGATCCACTATTCTCAAACACGGAAAATCACCCAGTCGGGTGCATGTGGGTCAGGATTGAACGATACAACATTAAGGTACTTTCTGAGTCTCGTCACTGACGTTCTACATGTTTCTTTGTATCCATTGCAAAGACGAACCTTTCTCACGTCTGCTCAGTTTTTTTTTGAGAATTTTTTTGAGTATTAATTAAAATGATATCAGTACATAAAGAAGTACATGATTAGAGGGGAGCGGAGAAAAAAATCTCGAATTTTCACCGGAAGTTACTTGTCTATTGAAAAGTTTGACGTTCGACCTGCTGAAAAACTATTCCTCTAGGAAGAACAATCTTTTATCTACGTCTCATTGAAAAATTGGCCCAATTTACCTAGGAATTAGTTATGAAAAACGTTCGTGAATGTTTGTTGAATCGCTTTCTCACTAATTGTGGCTTGCCCAAAAAATGGCGCACCACTAGAAATTTCCCGAGAATTTGAGAAGTGGCATGGCGGCTCACAGCTGTCAAAACAGTGAGAGTTCTGAGGTGCGAAGTTTGAGGTAACAACGAGGTTGCATTGTTGTAATTTTCCAAACCATCGAGAGTTTGTCTACGTCGTTCACGCTGGAATTTTTTAATAAACGCTCTATTCAATCAAAATCTCTCCGCGTGTTCCGCCATTGTTGAGGCTATGCATTCATAAATATCGCGATGTTGGCGCATTATATTGATTGGCCTAGTGGCAACTAGGGTTTTCAAAATACTTTCCATATAAAACCTTCGTAATAAAAACATTTTGAAGAAGAGCGCAATTGTATCGTCAGATTCGTTACATTATTTTTTCAATTAATTTGATTGTTCAACAATGTATTTCACACAAAAAAAAAAAATCTTACATCATGAACCTGAGTTGAGGCCTACTTCCAGAACGAGGCTAAGAAAGTACCTCAATTCCAGAGAATGAGGATTCAAACAAACAGTAAGATTGCGTTCATTTTCATATCGATGTACCACTCCTTTGTGAAAAACATATTTATCAAGCCAAAGATACATCTGAGCACCTTAATTTTATTACTCCATATACAAATCTGCAATTATGTACTGACCGTTCTATTTGAAATTGCAGAGAGGAGAGCAGAAAGAAACTGCGAAGTGAACGAAATCGAAGATACCGGGAAAGAAACCGAGAAGCTCTCAAAAGTTACGATGCTGATTATCGGCAACGTCAAATAAAAGGACGCAACGACGAGGTATGGTACGATCATAGATGCAGTCCTTTCACGATATCTCGAAGATATTATATAGAAAATATTCATTACCTATTTTAGTTAGCATCGATCAATTGTAATATTCATAGGAACGCTATTGTAACAGAAATAACAGATGAACAGATGAAACTTACGTTATTTTGCTTTCATTCCTCCTACCGTATATCTCAGACTATATTGTGCTAATGTCGTACGACCTTGATGTTTCACATATACCAGGTGTCCTACAGCGGCTCAGGTGTTTCTCAAACCTATTGAGTTTCTGAATTTGTTTATTTTTGAAATATAAATTTTGAAACTCCGAGGACTTTCAATGTTGGTTTTCTCAGCTTCAGACTTCTTTGAAAATCTTGAAATTAAAAATGAATTTCAAATATCTCAGAGCTTCAATTTTTATGATTCATAAAATTTGACTTTTTGCAAATTTTTGAATTGCCAAATTTTGGTATTTTTAAACTTGTAGAGAAGTCAATAAATGTAGTCGAAATTTTCTGCAACTTTTGAAACGAATACATTTGTTGATCAATAAGAACCGTCATTCTTTTTTGAAAAAACCATCGAAAATTAACATTTTTTTCGTCCAATTTTCAAGACCATTCAACGTCATGGAGGCTGGAACTCGAAAATTGCCAAAAACGTGATTGCTGAAACGAAGAGAAAACAAATTCAACTGGCGGAGCAGATAACGGACTCGGTTTGTCTTAAACCGTCTACTTCCAGTTCCGGATATGATCCGTTATTCATTGACTGTAATCCGAATCCGAAAGATGATAATCCCTTATCGGAAGCTGAAATGGAACCCATATTGCCGACATTCCGGAAGGAGATCACTTCAGCGCATGGTATGGATAGATTTGTCGAATATCAATTCTAATGATAATTGTGAATAATGCTAGTTTTCAATGTCTATCAAAGTATTAGTAATTTATAAATTGGCAAACAATTGATAGTATTGCAAAATTTTGGATTTGGAAGAAAATTAACAAATTTTGGAAAACTTCAGAATAACCAAAATTTCTAAAAAAAAGCAAAAACAAGAGTATGAATTCAAAAACTCGAGAATTATCACTGAAACATGAAAAAAACACTCTCAAAAGTTACATAATAAGTATATGAAAAATTTCTGTGCAGTTATGGAACCACCAAAACCACCAGGGAAAGTGATACATACGCCCACAGCTAGCCCAGTATTGACCAAAACTGTTCCTGTGCCCGTTCAACAACAAGTTCTGGTTCCAGTTTCAAACCTAGAAGGTGTGAAGGTTATCCAAAGAATTCCCCTGCAAGTGAATCCAGTTCTACCGCAAGCATCTCCAGAGGTACAATCACAACACATTTCCCAAGTTTTGAAAAATCTCGTTTCCCGGTCAAAATTCAATTACAAAGAAAAAAAAATGATCATACAAAAGCTACGAGCAAATGGAAAATGAATGAAAATCTTCGCAATATAATGTTGATTATAAATTATTCGAATTATCCTAAAATTAAAAAAGATTGAAAATGAAAAGATGGAGAACGGGGTGAAAGGGACCCTTGAGGTTTATTATTCGCTGTTACATCTCGAAATATTATCCAAAAACAAAAATGGCCATTAGTTTCAGTTCAGTCAGAGAGTTAAGAAAATTTTGTCGCCGCAACATTATTTTTATTTTTCTGTAGGCGAAATTTTGTAGTGGAAACAAGATTGTGCTACGCTTTTTGCAATCACGATATTTAAGGATTGGATTAAATGAGACGATGTTTTGACTTTAGATTCGGCTACGATGGGGTCATTATCACAGCAATATGGAGACGTGCTTCCCATCACTTTTGGATTCCGAGGACTTTGTTGACGTGACCCTAGCCTGCGAGGGTAGGTCCCTCAAGTGTCACAAACTCATTCTTTCCTCATGCAGTGAATACTTAGCGCAATTGTTGCGTGAAAATGTGTGCCCACACCCAATAATCATCATGCAAGACATGAAATTTTGGCAAGTTGAGGCCCTAGTCAAGTTCATGTACAAGGGAGAAGTCAGTGTTCCACATGACAAGTTGGTACAGTTGCTGATAGCTGCTAATACACTACAGATTAAGGGATTGATCAACAGCAATGGGCCACAGGTAGACAATTTTTTAAACTCTAATATCGTTTGAAATCCGCATTCAAAGTTGGATTTCAACATGGCTTTTCGTTTTTACAGACTGTAACTCCTGCTCCTCAAATTGCTAAATCGTCACCCCTGACTTCGCCTCCACCAAATGCTGGAGTTGCTCCGCAGCTTTCCAAACGTGAGTGTCCAAAAGCATCTGGAAACTCGTCATCGAGCGTACAGACAACTCCCAAACGCGGTGCAAAACGTCCGACAGAGTTGACCGAGCCAAGTCAAATTGTGAGAAAAGTGTCTCGTAAACGAACAGAGACCCCAGCACCCCTACATTCACCCTCGCCAGAAATTAAATTGGAAATTGAGGATACTTCTCCGGCCGACCTTAAGATTTTACAACCGGATCATAGTGATCGTTCGCCTTCGAATTTCGAAAATTCCATGGAAAGAAGTGAGGATGTGCATGGCTCTGAAAATATGGAGACGGGTATGGCGGTTTTTTTAAAACAGGAAATAGAGGAAGACGAAGAGGAATATACAGAAAATAATGCACTGGAAACAGATGATGATGACACAGATGATGACTGGACCCCAGAAGATGGAACGTAAAATATGAATGAATGAATATAATGTAATGTGTATTGTCCTTTGATTTCATGACTTTCTGTAATTTTTTTTATGCATTAAAAAATATTTTGTAAACATTTTTTTTCTACTCTGTGTAGTCATTTTAGAGCAGATTCTCAGTTGTAAAATTATGTACATGGGCTATAATTAAATCATTCTTGATTCTTTGATAAGCTTATTTTCCAAGCATGTATTATAAAAACATGTATTATAGAATAATGGAAAGAGGCATAGAATTGCGAGTTCGTAAATTAGCAAAAAAAAAATTGAACACAAGTGAGTACTCTAAAATTTTTAAATATAATATATAAATATATAAAGTCCAAAAATTTCGTAATTAAAAAAAAATTGCAGCGAAATAAAGAAATTAACACGAATAGAAAAGAAAATGAATACAGATTTTGATGAACATAAAAAAACTCTTAAAACGTTAAAAAAAATACGTAAATTCATAGTCAATCCATATTTGTTTTTCATTCCAGTAAAATCTTAAAATCGGAAATTAGATAATAGATACACGTGCGCTGTCAAAGCGCTTGATTATTTTGCTCTGAAGTTAACCCCGAATTGTGACATTGGCCCCGCCCCCTTTCAACCAACTTTCAAAAACCTCCGCATATGGCGCTTACGTCATTCCAGTTTTTCTCGTGGACCGGACCGCTTTTGGCTTTTATATAATAACAATAATACAGCGTGTTTAATTACAATTCAATACAGTTTACAACCATACAGTGTCATCACTAGTGCTTCACTTTTTACAGTAACTTGCGGCGTTCCAAATTAAATGTGTAAGATCAAACTGCACTCTCATTTTAACGACACAGACTCATAAACACAAAAAAAGAGAAGTTTTTCTACAAACAAAAAAAACTAAATTTTGTGACGCCAAGGAACATCAGTTCTATTGAGTCCTCAGTAAAATTGGCCCAGTGAAAAAAGAACATAAGAAAGAATATATGAAACAAGGTTTTCTCAAAAAAGTGCATTTTGTGTGGCCCAAAACTTACCAAGGTTACCCTTAAATTGGGCCTAAAAAGTTAATAAATTAAGAACAGAGTGGTCCTCAAGAATTTGATTTTTAGGTTTTTTTGAGTGGCGCCAAAATTGAATAATTCAGTTCGAAAAACTGAAAAAAAAATATTCGATTGCTGCAAGCTCTTTTTTTGCTGGTTCGAACGCATTTGACAGCTTTTTTGAGTGCTTCGAAATTGAAGTAGTGTAAAACAATAACACAGGGAGGCAAAGTTTGAGTTGAAAAAACTCATTAAATAGTAAGTTGAAAAAATACTCTGCTATTTTCTTGAGCAGTCCGAAAGTGGACCAGTTGATAAAACTGAAATAGGAAAACTCAGAGAAAACAACCATACGTTGATTAAAAAAAAAAAAAAACAATGAAAAATAAAGTGTTTTTAAAATGAATAACAAAAATAATTGGGAATGCAAAAAACTTTTTTTAGTCTATTGAATGGTCCAAAACTTGATGAATTGGAAAAAAAAACTAAAATAGATGAAACTGTTGTTACATCTCCAGGGATGAAAGACCGCGCTTTGACCTCGTCTCGCTCGGTTAAATCGCGGCTCTCTGTTCTCGAGGCATAAAATAATATGCACCACACGGGAGTAATAGTATATTGTACCTCTAGAGAGTAATAGTATATTGTACCTCGTCTTGAGCTCGAATTATAAACTCACATTTGTCACGAAATACTTTTATTCAGTCCAATACATTTACATGTCCAAAGAATCCTTCGATTACAATTCTAACTATTGAGAAATTAAATGAAATTGCGAAAATATAACTTTTTTTTTAATTAAAAAAATGCAAACATTGTAAAAAAAAAAAAAATTAAAAAGGTGCATAAACGTGTTTACTTATCTCAATTCTAATTTCAGGTACGTAACAATTATGTACAACGAAGGATCAGACAGTGATGTCGAAATTACGGAGCCAGGACTGGGCTCGAGTGAAATGTCATCTGAGAGTTCGCTGCTCATGAAATCCAGGGAACAGTATCAGACGCATTACAGGAAATTCATGGAATGGAAAGAGGCGAATAATAAGGGACCACTGAATGAGGACACGTTCATGGATTATTTTCTAGAATTGGCAGAGAAAATGAAACCCTCTACCCTGTGGTCCCAATTCTCCATGCTCAAGTATACAACTGGAATTAATGACAATGTTGACATGAATCGATTTGATAAACTCAGGGGATTCTTGAGGAGAAATTCGGTTGGGTATAAAGGAAAAACAACCAATGTCTTTACAGGCAGGGAAATCGAGAAGTTCCTCAATGATGCACCTGATAGCCAATTTTTGGCGGAAAAAGTAAGATTTCAAGCAGGAAAGTCCATCTCATTTCGGGATTTTATTCCCGAATTCTGAAAAAAAAATTGTAAACTTTCCCAGAATTATCAAAATTATTCAACAATTTTTCAGAAAACTTCTACTTTTTTTACCATTTTTTATTGGGCTCGTAGGACCTCCTAGAATTTTATATAAAGCTTTCTGGAATTTTAGGCAGTTTACTGGAAGTTTTTATGCCAATCTGGCAATTTTTATTATTCCACGGAACCTCAAACGAATTTTCTATAATTTCATAATTAAACCCCAATGATGGACCTGACAATCGGATTTTTTGGATTTAAGAAAATAGTATACTGTACCCCTAGGGAGTAAAAGTACCTTTACTCTCTAGGAGTACACGATATTTTATGCCTCGAGGAAGGAAAATGCGATTCAGTCGAGCGCAGATGCATAAAAAGAAATTTCTGAAATTATTCACGATTCTGTACAAAAATTTCGGAATTTCATTTGAATTTTTATCAAAGTTTCTAGAATTTAATATTTAACTTTCTGCAAATTTAGAAAGTTTCCTAGGACGTTTTAGGACATTCTGGAATTTATAATTTTTTTGAGAATGTTTCAATTCCTCTTATGATCTTATAGATCTTTCTTCAAAGATTTCTCTAGAATTCTGTAACATTTTCCTGACTGCCGCATGATAATTGAATAGTGCGCGAAGCACGTCATAAACCTTTTGTGTTACGACGCGCAATAAATTGAATTTATCGAACGTTGCGCTGCGCACGACGTCAATCGTCTCCGCCTTCGCGCGTCTCAAGATAAAACAGTACAGTGCTCAGGGTGATAAATTCTTTTTATGTTACAATGTGCAATAAGTTGAATTTATCGAACGCGCGGCGCGGCGTTTAATAATCTCAGCTTTTGTACGTCTCAACATCAAAATAGTGTAGCGTACTCGGTGATGAATTCCGTTCTCAGGATTTAGATGGGTTCCTAGCTTCAGTTCAACTCTTAGCGGCCATATGGGGTGACCAGTAACCCCAGGCACCGAAGATGTGGAGCTAAAGTTATTAAAGAACTTCCAAAATTGAATGATCAGTTTCTACAACGCTACCTATGAATGACCTAACTCTAAGCGTTACAAAAGTTTAAAAACCGTTCAACGAGCATGATCGAATAATTAAAAGACAATTGACATCTGTACAACTGTTCAATCTGCTATTGTGTTTTTTCTCGTGGGTAATGAGTTGCCCCGTTGCGGCCGCGAAGGGTTAAAACTATCTGTGAATTTACCTATGGTTACTATGGCTAGCACATTATGCATATCCAAGATCGAAGTTCTCATCCTGAAATTACCTATTCATAAGAATAGTTTTGGATAACTTAGAGATGATTTAATTCAGACTTGCTGCATTGTGCCAGACAGGACAACCATATGTGATAATTGGTATGATCTATTCTGTGTATAAAGTGCATTCTTAATTTTTCTATTGTTATGCATGAAGCCGATTGGTGGAGATATGTAAATACATAAGTGAAGGGATAACTAAATAAATGAATGAATGGATAACTAAATCGTTTCAATTTCCAGGTCTCCATGATTTTTGGCATTCTCGGAGCTTGCAGAAGCCACGAGCTTGTTCACATAACAATGAAACATATCGAGGATGACGGAGTAATGGCCCTTGTAACGATTCCCGCAACGGAAACAGATCCTGAGCGTTCATTTACAATTTGCGGTGAATTTTATCAAATCTACAAGAGATACGCTCTACTGCGTCCCAAAGTCGTCGATTCCAAAAGGTTCTTCCTGAGTTACCGAAACGGTCGATGTGTTAATCAAGTAATTGGTCTTCACAAATTCGGGGGAATGCCGAAACAAATTGCGAGCTACTTGAATTTGTCCGATATCGACGGCTATACAGGTCAGTCTATGAGCTCGGTATCGAAGTTGAGTAGGTCAACCTAGTTGAGTAGGCTTTCGTCTTGCTTCTGTTTTTAGCAGATAGTTAAAAAATGGGAAAACATAGCGGTATTTTTATATAGACCTTTTATGTGGGGAAAATGGAAAGCTACAAATTTGTATTAGAGCAAATTTCCATATCTCTATTTATTTTTTATATCTTTACCAAAAACTAAGTTCATGCTCAACAGACTCAACTCAGTTGACCCCTTCGCTAACTGAATTTATTTTCCGGGCGCAATGTTTTTGGTACAGTTTTGAATGAAACTTTTGTGACTGGTAGAGGAGCGTATGGTTGAGTAGCTCCTAAAATTTGACAATTTTCTGACGTCTGGAAACGACGGAAAAAATCCCAATGTTACGACTTTTCGTCCCCTTTAAAATGTTCTAATTTTGTTAAAAAAAAAAAATCTACAAAGTTGAAAGTTAGAATAGTTATTTAATATTTATTGGACGTTCCAACGATTTTGCAAATGAAAACAAAAATTGTAAAATTAAACAAAATAGGAAATCTGAAAAAAATAAACGGGATGTGGGTATGACCCTCTACGGATCGAACCAATAACTTCCCGATCGTTCTGCCGTATATGTCATATTCACAATTTCCGTCCATGTCTCAAATTATGGTCTTTATAAGGTTTTCGAAATTTCTGAATATTCAAAAAAAAATTAATTCTTAATATGAAGTAGTTAAATAAACGATACAATTTGTTACTAACAATTAACTATGGGTGTTGGCAAAAAAAGTCTTGGAACATCAAGTATATTTTTACGTGGGAACGACTTGCATTACACCCTTTGTTTCGTATCTCGAACTGTTCTTGCGATAGAGCGATCTAGACAGTTGAATTTGTTCATAACTATTAACTATCGGTGTTAGCAAAAAAAAGTATGCAACATGAAATATGTATTTTTGTATGTGGAACAACTTCCATTCACTAATTTGTTCCGTATCTTTAGGGGTTTTCATGATGCAGCGATATAAACAATCCTTTTTGTTAATAACAATTAACTATGCCTGTTAGAAAAAAGTCATAACACTACAAATGTGTAGTTTTACGTGTGGAGCGACTTTCATTCAACACTTTGTTTCGTATCTCCAACCGTACTTGCGATAGAGCGATCTGAATAATTGAATTTGTTAATAACATCTAACTATCGGTGTTAGCAAAAAAAGTTATACAACATCAAATATGTGTTTTTATGTGTGGAACAATTTTCATTAACTATTTCGTTTCGAATCTTCAACCGTTCTCACGCCGCTGCGATATAAACAATCTTTTTTGTTACTAACAATTAACTACGGGTGTTAGAAAAAAAGTCATAAAACTTTAAATGTGTATTTCGTGGCGGGGAACAACTTTCATCAAACACTTTTTTTCGTATCTCAAACCGTTCTTGCGGTAGAGCGATATAAACAATTGAATTTGTTATAGCAATTGAACGAAGCGGTTTTTGGAAAAATCCCTCCTTTCGGAACTGGACACCGCTGAAACGCGTCGATCAAAAAAAAAAAAACAGAAAATCCCTCCGGTGGTTGCTCCGGAAACGTTAGACAAAGTTTTGTCCACACACACACACACACACACACACACACACACACACACACACACACACACACACACACGACCACTTTTCTGGAATCGTGTCGGGATGATGTGAAACGTCGAGAAACGTGAAAATTTCATCGATCTGGCACTTTTCATTTTCGGGGTCATTACAATAACTTCCCTAGATCGGGAAGTTAAAAACATTGAAATTTTTGAATATTTGGAGGTTCCACAAATTTTCAAATAACTAGAAAATAAAATTGAAAGTAACGAAAATTGCTGACATTTTCAGAATTCTATAGATTTAAACAAAATTTTCAATCCCCCAAAATTTTTAAATTCATAATTTAAGATGAAAAAAATGAATTCTCTAAAAAACTTATTTCGAGAAGTTTTTGCATTTTTTCGGTCAAAAAAAAATTTTTGTTCCTAATTTCAGTTCATCAAATGAACATTGATGCTCGGCTTTTTGCTGAGTCGGTACAAAACTTGGGTATGTTACCGACGAAGCAATAACTCGAGGAGCACATAGAACTTCAATAAGTTGCCAAGAAACATAAACTGTGTACTAACCTCGCAAACATAAACATCAATCGTGATATACGAAATCAGTGATTCAAAATGAATAGTTTGACGCGGGAAGAAAAGTTGTATCTCATCAAATGCTTTTATGCTGGGAGTCGTGTTTACGCTAATGCATACAAAGCCTTTCGCCTTAAATACGGGCAAGACAGAGGTTCTTGTGAAAATACTCTAAAGAGGTGGAATTTAAATTTTTACCTCTTATGTATAGTGCTCATTTTGTGTCCGCGTATCTTCCCAAGATCACAATCTTTGGCCATTTTTCCGATTTGAATTATTTCGGATTTTCAGAGTCGTTCTCACCCGTCAGCGGTCGCGTCATTCCCACCGTTTTTTTTTGACAATCATTGAGAGAATCTCTCACATTTTGTTTTCGGATCTTATGTCGAAGTGTGAGGGAGACAGCCTAATTTTCATGACAATGTTTTTTCTAGTGCACACTGAGAGCTACAGTAAAGTTTTATAAAAACATTCGTCAATATTCTTAGTTTTAAAAATATCTGCCAAAAATGCTTTCGGTTAATGCCGGTCCCATCGGCGCGCGCATCACGCGGGAATTTTGATTGAGCCGAGAAAAATATAATAGCTCTCAACTTACCTGTGTGGCATACATGATTTTTATCTCCACCTAAATAAACTGGAAGAGTTACTTCAGGCATTACAAAAGTTCCACTGAATTATTTCAATTTTTCACCATAATTTCGATAATGAAAACTTTGATGAAAGTCTCATAACGCGACTGTCGATTGTTTACCGCGATTTTTCGGGAACGAGTAACTAATAGTAGCGAGTTCTAAAAATTCGAACGTGTGAATTCTTACAAGTTTTGAAGTAAAAAAGTCTGACAACTTAATTGGGTTTATTGAGTCTTGAATTAAGTGAAAAAACGTGGCAATTTTTCAGGATAATCGATAATTATGCGTTGTACGGTACAGTTTTGGACGATAGTCAAGAATCGGCAGGACCTCCAGTTACAGTAGGGACCGAGGGAGCTATGACCATCGTAGAAGATTTTTTTCGAAAAAATCCAAATGTTTCCCTCCAGAAAGCTGCGTTATTTTTGGGAATGTCACCATCGTCTGTACATAGAATGTTGGCGGAACTGAAAGGTGATAAACGCCAAATCGAACTGTCAGACGAAATTTTTTGATTGATGAAATGTTCTCTACTCTCATTCCCATGTTAGACCCCTATTGACATTTCTGAATTTTCGGAATTGTTAAAATTTTTCTTTTGTTATTTAATGGGGGAAAAATGGTAAAATTTTAGAAAAACTGTAAAATTTTGAAAAAATTGGCAAACTTCTATAAATTGGCGATATCTTTAAGAAATTAGAATATTTAGAGATTTGAAGATTTTTCTAAAAATTGAAAAATAATAAATATTTGACCACGTTGAAAAAAAATGTCCAAAATAGACACTGAAAATCTTCAAAAATCCTCCGAGATTGTAAGAATTCTAAGAAGAATCCTAAAAAAACTGTCAAATTAAAAAAAAATCGCAAACCTCTAAAACCTAAAATTCTTCGGTGTTACAGGTCACACATTTCGACGAACATCAGCTGCATTACTTGCAAACTCAGGAGCTGATTACAGAGCCCTGCAACAACATATAGGAGGCAATTCAAGGATAGCAAGAGATCTACTTGAAGAGAAAAAGAAGAACAAAATTAAAATATCGAAACAGATAACAGACTACGTATTTTCAAAGCCCTCAACATCTTCCATAAGTGAAAATTACCAAGAGAGAATTCCCCAAGAATCAACGTTATTACCAGATCAAGCGGACCCACTTTTCATCGATTGTGCTACTACGATTAAGGAAGAAGTTCAAATTTTGGAGGAACCAATCGAGTCAACTCAACCTACAGTATTGAAATCCAGTGAAATCAGTTCGACTGGTAAACATTTTTCTACCTCTTTCATTTTCAACATTTTTAATTCTTTCAATCAGTAGACGAGTGAATGATCTTCCTTTTGCAGAGGTCAACTCTCATATTCACAGTCAATCGTATGAAGAGTCTATTCCACGAGCAACGGAGAAACTCATCGAAAAACCGATTATTTCAAGTGGTAGGAACAATTGTCTTCACCTTGAACTAATTCCTCAATTTTGCAGAGTTTCATCAACCTATTGTCTAAGATTGGAATATCAAATAATTTGCATGAAGCTAAGCATCAATGGAAAAATCTTCATACAATCTATAGTTAATTTATTACAATTCTTAAAATTTTATTGAAAATTTTCAGTGGCCACCTCTCACGTGCCCACTCAATTATATGAACAACCGAAAGTTGTTCAGACAGCAGAAAAACTGGCACAGAAACCGATTATTCGTATTCAGCAAAAGAACCCAATTCCCACACCAGCTACTGTTCTAAATGCTCCACCAAAGCGGGTAGTGGTGAAGACAATGCCTAGACCTACAGGACAACAAGGTGTTCGACAACCTGGGGACCCCAACATACCAAGGTCCACGAATGTCCCAGGTCAAACAGCCTCAAAGGTGAGAATACAAAGTTCAATGGACATCATTAGTGCCTGGAGAACTACAAACTATAATAATGAAAGAGACGATTTTTTTGTATTCCTAACCTTGACATTTCCAAGCGTGTAAACAAAATTTGGCATGTTTGAAATGTTTGGAATATTTAAATTTTGATCATTTTCCAAAAACAGTGGAATTTTTGCAATTTGATTTTGCTCTAATTTCTCAAAATTTGGGAACTAAAAATAAAATTTTTGACTTTTATATTTTCAATTTTTTAAAATGATTTTTCGAAATTATTATTTTTTTTTTTCATAATTGTCTAAAATTAATTTTTTAGATTTTCCAGCCTTTTCATTTTTTTTTTATTTTTCAAATTTGTCGAATGGATCAAAATTTTTGAATTTCTAAATATTTATTTCAGGTATGTCTGAAATGGGGTTCTCATCACAGTAACATGCAAACCAGCTTCCCTGGCTTTCTCAACACCGAGGATTTCGTCGACGTAACCCTGGCATGTGAGGGTAGATCTGTAAAATGCCATAAAGTTATCCTGTCTTCCTGTAGTGACTACCTAGCTTCATTACTTCGGGAAAATCCTTGTTCCCACCCGATTATACTTATGAAGGATTTGAAGTTCTGGGAAATTGAAGCCCTGGTGAAATTCATGTATAAAGGCGAAGTCAACATTCCACATGACAAGTTGCCCCAACTTCTCAAGGCAGCCGAGGCCCTCCAGGTAATTAAACAAAAAAATGTGAATTTTACTATTTTTCTTTTCAATTTTTGAATTTTTTTCCGTCAACTTTTCGTCAGAGTTTTTCTTAAGTTTGCAATTTTTCCACTTTTTTATTTTTCATTTTTTGAGCGTCAACTTTTTTTTTCTACAGTTCTTCATATTGTCCCATTTTTCCTTTCCAAAAAATTGTTTAACGTTCGTGTTCAATGACACGGAAGAAGAAGAAAAAAAACTCCAACGTCTTTAAATTTTTTCTCAGGTCAAGGGTCTCTCGCATTTCGCCCCGGTAGAAATCCAGAACATCCCAGTCACGATTCCTCAATTGGTTCTTACACCGTTAGCTACGAAGTCCTCCGGAGATCCTCGAACGATTCTCCCAAAGCCGACTCCCTCGAAACCGCTGTTGTCAAAACCAAATTCATCAAGACCACCGGAGGCAAAGTCGATTCCGCCAAAGTCTGTGTCACAACCAGTTCATATTCGCCCAAAGAAGCGTCCACTGGAGCCATCAAGGCCAGCAATTCTCCCAAAGAAGTCGCAAATGGCACCGAGTAAGAGCACGACGTCAAAGAAACCATCACTTGTCTCACAATATCGAAGGGAAATCGTAGAGCGGCCACCGCCCTTGCGTTCAATAAATCCGGAAATAAAGGTGGAATCCCTGGACATCCCACTAGCTGGCGAAGTCTTACCTGTCCTGCGTACCGAGCCAACGGAGGAATATGAATATATTGTGACATTGCAGGATACAGACGATCCTGAAGAAGCAGATGAATCAGAAAATATGGGCGAGGTTCAAGAGCAGATGGACTTGGTATTGACTGACCTTTTCCAGGACGAAACTCAGTTCCTACAAGGTATGGATACTGAATCCAGTAGACACAGCGTCAATGAGGCAAGAAGTAACGATGCTCTCGAAGCACCTCCAGATGATCAGCAATATGAAGTATCTAATGATGTGTAAGCAAGCTTTGAACTGTAATTGGTGGTATTATCATACAAATAAATGGTTTGTAAATCAAATGTGTGCATATGCATGTTTGGAAGTGTGTGGGAAAAAGGGGATAGAAGAGCAATATCGTTACATCTCGAAATTATCGAAAAACGTGCGGGCAAGACCGACGCGCCACCGAAATTGCGGCGAAAAAATGTACTTTTAGGAGAGACAAAGTGTTGCTTTGATCAGAAATTAGAAACGAACGATATTTGTGGGACACGAGATTTAATTTTTGTTGCCAACTAAATATCAGAAGCTTTGGGAATGGATGGGAATATTGAAACTCGGTTTTTTTGTAATTTTAAAAATTGATAAAAATGTTAGAAGTCCTAAAATTTCGATAATGAAGTTTTTTAACTACTGCCGATTTTCAGATTTTTTGGAATGTTTGAGGTTTTTAAATTTTGGTCACTATTGAATTGTTTATTTTTTCGAAATTTTTCTGACAATTGGGATTTGTGAATTGCATATATTTTTTGAAGTTTCAAAACCTTCTCTTAATTTACCTGAAACCTAGAATTTTCACCTCATCTGAAACTGTGGACACGCAAAGTACAAAAAAATCCAAAAACGTTGAATATTTTGAGTACTTAACTTTAGCAATTATCTTTTGAATTTGGAGAATTTTCCGGCATTTTTGCTAATTGATTAGAGATAAAATGAAAATAAATCTTGCAGCGCAAAAGTCACTGGCATTTTGAAAATCGTCGAAAGATCTTTTACTTTTCTAACGACCTCCAAGAAAATAGAAATATGGGATTGATCTCAGGAATGTCGACTTCGAAAAAGTCCCAAAAACCCTTTCCTACCTCAAATGATGTTCTCTACAAAAAATGTTGGATGATATTTTTTCTTACATGTTTCAAGGAAATCGTTCATAAACCAAAAATACTGCAATAAAAGAACCCGACATGTAAATTTCAATTTCTCACCTAACACATATATATTCTCACACAACTAAACTACATATTCGAAACAGCGAGAGTTACTTCGCATGTCGGCCGAACGCCCTCCACCACCGTGTGCGCATGCGCGTCACTACGCAAATGCCCCCCACTTCTATCAATTATTGGACTGCGCATGCGTCGACGGTAGTGGGGAAGGTTCGGCGCGAAATCCGAAGGCAACTCTCATATTGTCCCGACTATACACATGCGCGCTCACACAACTATACTATATATGTGTGAAGAAAATTAACCTCACATTTTAAAATGCATAAGACACCAGCGTTGTCCACGTACTGTTTATCCCCAGATATTTGACGTAAGAAATTAGTGATCACTAGCTGGCAATTTGAGAATCTGGATCACAAAAAATATTCGCAATGAAAGTGTTGGTGAAGATACTTCAAGGGAAGGAGTGTGTGGTTGATGTAAGTTACATGTATAAAAAATTTCTAATTTTTTCCAAGCATGTAGAAATTTCATGGAAAATTCAGATTTTTCCCATTAGATGTACGTGGTCGAGGCTCCTGATAAGTTCCTGACAAGATTTCTGAATGGAATTCCGGGAGATTTTATTGCCCGTAAAATTTACTATAATGCTATGTAATTGTTTTCATAATTATTATTTTTTTCTGCAGCTGTCTCACACAGCTCAATTTTCTAATGTTTTTTCATAATTTTCCAAATAAAATACACAATAGTGGACTTTTTGGTTATGCCCAAATGACATTTTCTCACGATTGGTCGGTGGCGAAGCCGAGGATGATAAACACAATCGCAAGAAAATTACTTTTTGTCACGAGGCCGTAAACCACGTTTCTGGCCACTCACGATGAGGAAAAACTTGATCTCTACACAATGTGATTATTTTTCAATTTTCCTTCTACAGATTTCACCTACAGAAACAGTCTTGGAACTGAAGAACAAAGTTAGTGAACTACTCGGCGTTGATGTGCCTCAGCAAAAACTTTTGCTGACAGGAAAAGCTCTTGCAGGTGTTGTAAAGTTTACATATAAGTTTAATTATATTTTTAGCTTCGGTGGACTTCGACAAATTTTGAAAGAAAAAAAAAATTTTTTATTGTAAAAATTAAAAAAAAAAATACCAAATTTAGAAATTCCTAAAAGTTCAAAAAATGCAAAAATTTCAAAAAATTAGAAAACTCAAAATGTAAGAAAAACAAACAAGAATTTCATGAAATTCCAACAAAAATGGAAAAGTCCCATTTTTAAATTTTTTCCCAAAATTTCCAAAATACTTCCATCAACTAAAATGCCCCTTTCCAGATGAGAACCAGCTGAGTTTCTACCCCGGAATCAAAGATGGAAGCAAACTGAACCTCGTGGTGAAGAGATCGCCCCAAGGACCAAGTGACGAAAGGCCAGTGGCAAAAAAAAGTGGTACAATTCTTCTCCAGGACTCAGTGACACGTATCCTTAAGCATTATTACAGTGATTCAGAAACCGATGCAATCGTTAAAGAACTAATGAAGGACTTAAATAATAAAGTTAACAAGTTGAGTTTCGACGATCTCGAAAGATTAGCCACAGCTCTCCTCCAGGATCTCGAATTAATTGGCTGGTTACCATAATTATATTTAAAACAGCCTAATATAATTATAAGGATCATACTTCTAGCCATTTTGTCACTATCTCCAATTTTTATCAAAGAAAAATCTAACATGTTTATTACTTTAAATAATAAGAAAAACAAAATTTTCATACATTAACTTTTTTGCCTATTTTTTTAAGGTTTTAGAATGATATTTTGTCGATGGCATTTTTTTTAACATAATTTTGGATTTTTGAGAAAAAAATTTGATTCACAAAAATTGAAGACCTTTGGGGAGAGTCATATAAAGTTTTGGAAGCAATAAACATTTTGTAACTCAAGTTTGGAGTTTATGCTTTTATTGATTCATCAATAATTGGGAGGCTTTCAAAAAATTATATTCATATGATTCTTTATTAAACTCCAAAGTTCATCCTTGACTACTCAGAAGAACGGGAATGTCAGAAAAAAAACCGTTTCGAAAACTATGCAAAAACAACACATTAGGGTATCAAGCAGAACGGGACAAAATAATTTTGGAAAATGTAAAACATTGAAAAAAATTTGAGAATTTGAAAAAATGCCAACAATTTCCCAAATTGTGAAAATCTCAAAATTAAAAAAAAATCAAAGATTCAAACTTGTTGAAAATTTTTCAATGCCAATCATTACCAAAAAAAAAACTTTAAAAAACATTTGTATATCTCAGATGGGAACAAAATTGAAGGTATGAAAAAAAAAATGGTTTAAATGTCGTTGATTGGCAAAATGATCCCTACGATTATTATTATAACTATAATTGTTATTGACTGTTTATTGTCAATGATGAGCACCTGAGAAACCTAACTGATGTAATATGATTATTAATTATTTAATTGAATAAACATAATATGATGTATAATTTTTTAGGAGTTTCGTTTCAATTTAATTGTGACTAAAAATGTACTCTTTTTAGATTGGGAAAATTGTTTATTTTGGCGTTTTTTGGTCATTGAGAGTCGGCTAAGTCGAGTTGTCTGAAGTATCTAGCTACTAAGCAAATGAAGAGATTCAGGGTCTTCACTTTTTCAGTCTCTTCAACATCCTGAAATGATAATTATCATTCTAATTATACAACATTGGAATTGGTACAGGTAATCTTTTACAATCAACAAAATTAATTTGACGAATTTGTGGAATTTTCCAAAATTTGGGTTTCAAGATTTTGAAAATTTCTGATTCAATTTTTTTTTATTTGTAAAATATCGAGCCTTTGAAAACGTCCAAAAAAATTGATACGCACCAAATTCGCTCTAGCTACAGAGCATAATCTAGCAAGTGTCCTGAGACACGAGCAAATATCTGGATTCAGTGGAAGTTCCAGGATAACGAGAAGAGCATAAATCCACTGTCCTAAATGAGGATCCACTGCTCCTGCAGATTCTATTTCTTCAATCAAGTACTCCAAAATTTTCTCGACTTGAGGTTGACTCAAACAAAATATTACATCTAAAGTGGGAAGATGAGGGTGGGATTGTGCCTCTTCTGGATTTCCTAAGCAGAAGTTTCTCCAAGCTTCTTTATCATCAATGTCAGGCTGTAAATTTGGACAAGTGAAAATTAGAAAAATGGACCATTCAAGCATTCAAAAATTTTCTGAAATTTCCAACAATTAAGCATAAAGAATCAACAATTTAGAGCGCATTTAGAAGTCCAACTTTTTTAAAATTGTGACAAATGAAGAAAGTTTGAAATTCTGAAGAATTAAAAAAGGCAGTTAACAAAATCAAAGATGGGAAAGTTCAAAAATTTCCAAAAATTATAATAATTTCATAAAATTTGGCCGTTTCTAAAAATTAAAAAATCGTAGTCACTCCATATACATACGAATTCGAAAGTTGTCGTCCTACTTTGCCGATAATTTCCTCTTTCCGTTTTAATTCTTGCAGTACTTAATCTGACAGACGAAAAATCATCCACTTGACATTTTTGCCACTCGTAGGTGGGCCTGAGAGTTGCTGGAGCCTCCAGACATCCTGCCAACTATTTGAAAAGCATATAAAACAATATGATTTCGTCATAAACATGTGAATCATTACGTCAAAAATTGAAGAATAAAGAGTCTAAAAAATCCCTCAAAATTTTGGAAGATTGTAAAAATTGAAAACAGGACAGAAGTTGAAAATTTTCGAAATGGAAAAAATAAAGAAGTTTCCATAAAGAAAAATTGGTGATATTGCAAAAAAAAATTTTTTAAATCAATACACTAGAAATCATTTGAAACATTTTTGACTAAGTAGCATAGAATGACAAAAATTCAGAATTTTTAGTGTTCGAAAATCATGAATTCACGGAAGTTCTTAAAGATACAGAAAAAAAATATTGTAATGCTCAGAACCAATTAATTATCCAAGAATAAAATAATTACAGTTTTTACATTGACGGTGGGCCGCCTAAGTTTAGCTTCATCAATTGTCGCTACCACGACATCGTCACATTGTTGTGCTTCAATCCTAGAACAAAATTATTACATTGTGAAAATCTGTAATAGCAAATTGTATTTCGAGATTAACATATCAAAGGAAATTTCGCATGAAACCAGGAATAGAGTGTCAAAATTGTCAGATTCACTGAAAAAATTTGGCAAACTTATTCGTGCCACTCCGCGATCAGCTGATCGATGCTTCTCGCAAAGTTGAGTGAAAAATGCCAGATGAACATCTGAAAAGAGGGAAACTTTGTATCCCAAAACATCACCCTCATTTTGCACTTATTTATCTTCAAATTTTTGTACATATGTATAAAATGTTTGGAATATTTACACAACACGTTTTATGTAGTCTTCGCCGGATAACGGGGGTCGTGATAAATCGATTTTGGTGTCAATATCACCCACGTACAAGACTGGGTCTTTCAAGTAATCATTCATAATTTAAAAAACTAAAAATTAACATTAAAAATAGCTAATATGCGGTAAAGATGTTGAATTCAACAGTGGTGAGGATAATAAACAAAAAATTCGAGGGTTTACGGAGAACATTTCTATTGAGCGCGCGATTTTTTGACATGTAAACGCCGCGGCAATTGAAAATGGGTTGGGTTGGGCGTTGCGCGTTATGTTTGAGTCACAGTTGACTATTTACTTGAGTCCTTTCAGTTTCGTAGTTATTCGTAGGTTAAAAAATAGTCCAATTTATCAGATGTTGTTAGTGTGATAATTAATAGTAATCAATGATGCTGGGAACGAAGTCACTGATTTTGTGTCTCATTTCTCTATTTAGTGGTGAGTTTATATCTGTATTAACCTTAAAAAATGGAAGTATTTTTTGAGGGCTATATTTGTGTCCAAAGAACGTTGAAATTCAGACGAATTTTTCTTTATTTGACAAGTGTATTCTTTACCATCTTTGACAAGTAATTTATTTGCGAATTATGGAAACCACGTGGTTCCTTGGGAGCATGACTTTTCAATTCTCGAAGTTTGTTCGAAAAAATTCTGCTGGTCGGATAATTGGTATTAGTCATAGCTTATCCTGGATACAAATTAACGTCAATTACTCAGTTTTTGACAATTACCAATTTTTTCTAATGTTTTTTTTTTTATCAGCTAAAATTTCGGAGCGACTCTTTAACTTATGTTGTTCTGACTGAATTTATCCCAATATTTTCACACCTTTCGTCAGGTGATTTCCTGTAATTGATGTCAATTAAAAAAAATAATTCATGATAAAATTAGGAAATGTCAAACAAAAATTGTCCGTAACAATTTTTGACAAAAAATTTACATTGACTTGTCCTTGATTGTATTGAAGCACACAATTTCATTGGTAAACCAGTTTTAAAAAATGACAGCAAGGAGCACGTGTTGCTTTCAAAAATGTCAAAGCGCAAAAAAATTTGATGATTTTGTCTGAAAAAAACTCCCCAAAATTTCACATACTAAAAAACCAAAACTTAATGTAAACAACTTCTCTTTCAGTTTGCCATTGCCAGAGAAATGAAACAATCTGTCAAATTCCGGAGGTCATCCGCGGTTCCTGGTTCTCCTGGGAGAACGGCAAGAACACCTTAACCGAATTCAATGAATTCAGCATGACATCAGATAATCGTCATTGCGTGGCCATGAAGGAAGAAAAACGTTTGCACTATACGTTTCTCTTTCAAAAGGGCAATTGCTTCTCCTGCGTGAAGCTGATTGTCCGTACAATAAATGTCCTGGAGAAAGTGGAGCTATCTTGTCAAACTGAGCCCCAAGGGGTAGTTCCAAGTATCGATGAGATATGTCGAAAGCTCCATCCCGACCAGCAATACATAACTCTGTTCTCGGAGAATTTCAAACCCGTCAATTGCCGTTCATCGTTGGAAGGTGTCTGGACATTTGCCTACCAAAATCGTTTTCGATTTACTGGCGAATGTTCTCATCCAGATGCCCAAATAAGATCCTGCCAAACAGCAGGTTCTCAGTTCTTGATAACAAACCAAAAGTTCAACATAACGTATAAACAATGTCCAAATATGAAGGGCACCTTTGATGGTGTGGTGGAGTACAGCTGTCTCGGAGATTGGTTCATTGGAAAGAATCAGTTCTTCGCTGTTGCTAATACGAAGGAATCCCGAAAAGACGAGAAGTACAGGTGCTTCTTGAAGAATCGAGACGATGATTTGTACTATGGCGTCTCCATAACTGCGGAATGTAACACGTTGAAGACGGTTGAGCAGAGTCCTGAAAGATTGCGCGTAACTCCCGTGAAAACTGAGGTGGTTGTTCCAGGCTGCAGACTACCCCAGAATATGTCCGGTGAATGGATAAACACAGCCAATATAGAAGCAGAAGTTTCTATAAATGAGACCCACATAACTGAAGTGTGGCATCCAGACGAGGGTAGATCTCGAAAGACCATCTACGTTTGTCAGGAGCAGAGGGATACCAGAATAATGATGGCTAGATTGACAGTCGACGGTTGTCAGAAGGACTACATTTGCTTTGACTTTGTACCCAAGCATCACAACGTTATTCGATTCAGGAAGGGCCTGGCTATGATCCAGGAGGATTTCCACACTGTCTGCTCCTGGGTTCAGTTCAAGAATCAGGTCAATTGGAAGTATGATTTGTTCCTGGCAAAGAGTCCAGTTCCCGTTCGTTGTCCAGTTGCAGGCAAATTTATGTTCACACAGAAAGGGGAGATCCCCTTTGAGACGAGGATTTTAGGAGGAGTTACGCAGTCGCCGAGGCCGACATTCTTCTGCCAGAAAAATATCTCGGATTTTTCGGTTTGTGGCGGTGATCAGAAGGACATTGCTATCGATGAAAACTATTGTTTATCTGTGGACCAGAGAGGACAACCAGTTGATATATATAGCGATCCAGATTATAGGATGAAGTGCATTGGATTTTGGAAGGAGAATCTCAAGTCCTACTTAATTACCTACGACGAATTGGATCCGTACAGCAAGTATCGTTGCTGGGTTTATCAGCGGGCTGATTTGAATAGGATTTTGATGTCCCAGGCTGTTGGGCCTTATTGTCATATCAATCAGGATGTGACGAGTAGCACTTGGAATGAGGGCGCTGCTGTCGCCATTGATATGATTGAGTATGAAAGGGAGAGGGACCAGTGTCCTATGGGCTTTGACGAGGGAGCTAATCCTTGGGAAGAAAAGGAGAGCAGTGAAATCAAGGTTTTCACATTCAATGTTAGCTCGAGCTCGCGAACAGTTGTCTCCTTGATAGCGGTCCTCGCAGCTCTTATCGCACCTATTTTTTATAAATAATATTTATGCATATTCAATTAGCACTTTCAAGGACTTTTTGTGCTAGCAGTGTTCATGCATATTCACTATGTAAAATAAATTTAGCTTTAAGATTTTTTTGAATGGTGGTAATTTTTTTTTACCACTTAACTATGCAACGCAGTCCGTCCATAAACTTTGGAAATTAGTTAATGATCCTTGTTTAGGAGTTTTATATTCGAATGTTTAACTATTCGTGCCTTATACTGATTTATACATTATATGCTATCGAACAAAAATTCATACTATTTTGTACTTTTATTGTTGAATATATATACAGTCTGTTTTTTTTATTGTGGACAGATACAATGTTTTATTATTAACAAAAAATTTAATGTAATTGAATTTATCAGGTTTCAAATAAAAAAACGACAGATTGATGTAATAAGGGGAGATGATTATTTGGTCCATGAAACCTTGGGGATGTCAAAGTGCTCGGTGAGACTGTCTAGGTGACGGTTGAACTCTTCGACTCGCTGCTTGTGGGTCTTTGATGCCTTCTGCTTGATTCGTTCGGTTTGCTAGACATATATTAATCAATTTTTAGTTAATGCATTGAAAGTGGAAAGTGGCTGGCCTAGATTTTTTTACAGACATTTATTAAGGTTTTGTAAATTTTACGAATTTTTTATGACTTTTAAAAAATGATCTTAGATAAAGCCAGAACCAAAAATAGTTTTGAAAGTCCAAGTTTTTGTGATGTTGATAATTAAAAACAATTAAACGTTTACAAATTTAAAGATTTGGAGATAATTGCTAGAACCAGCTGTTGGAAAATTTATGAGAATTTTTTTTTTTTTTTATTTTACACTTTGATGCGATTACACGCATATGTGGCGACCCTCCCACGGTGCCGATGGAAACCGAATTCTTCGCAAACTGTACAGCATTCACTTAGTTTCCCTATGAATTCGAGAGCTGGACAATTCCACTCTACTATACCAATCGGAGAGTCCCCAAGCGGGGACTCGATCCGTGGACCTCGTGTGCCAAAGCCCAGCGCTCTAGCCACTCGGCGCTAGCCGTCGGTTTTTATGAGAAATTGAGAAATATTGACATTGGTGAAATTTGAAATTTATCAAGAAGTCAGATTTTACCATTTTCTCCTGCATTTTCAAAAAAGCTAATTCAGCTTTCGTCCTTTGAACGCTATGGGTAGGCTCCTCCTCCTCTTCAACAATTTTTGATACCTCGACGAGTTTCTTTTGCTTCTCCTGTTTACGTTTCTTCCTGAAATTTGTAGGAATACAAAAATATGTAGTACTCGGAAATTGAACGGAAGAAAAATCGTCATTGAAAAAAAATCAATTCAAAGCCCAAAAAGAAAAAAAATATTGCAATTTTTTTTCGAGATCAAAATTCTTATAAAATTTCAATTTTATATAATTTTCAAGTGTTTCAGATGTCTCAAATTGTCTTTTATTTTTCAAATTAAATTGATCGGTTTAAATTATTCACGCAGGAAAAATAAATGAAAAAAGAACAAAAAAAAACTAGCCAAAAGGACGAAATTAATTGATGTATCAGTTCAAGTTATGCAAGTTTATAAACGATGAAATTATTGGTTGACCCGTTAAATTAAGATTTCTAATTCTAGAAAAAAATTGCACAAAACCAAATTGGTTTATAACCTCTGATAATTATTAACTAAATTAACAATTTGAAGCGCAGAGTTTAACTCACTTTTTACTGACAGTTTCATCATTTTTCAGTTTCAAGGAACTCCGCGCAACTTGCGAGTAAGGGTCGTCTTCTTCATGCGATGGCATTTTCCTCAAATATTAACAAATTGACCAGAAAAAACACTGGAGAAAATTCAATGAGTGCGAAGTTATGACAGCTGAGTTTCCATGGGTGTCAAAATAATATATATGTCGTTGCGCACATACATATATAGTCAGGATATTACGAGAGTTGTCTTCGGGATTCGAGTGGAACTCCGCCACCATCACCCACGCATGCGCACTGGTTTGCTTGATAGGGCTGAGGAGAGCTGGAATGGTAACGCGCATGCGTCACCTGTAGTGGGGCGCGTTCGGCGCGAAAACCCGAAGACAACTCGTATTGCCCGAACTATAGCATGTGCACAGTGGCAATGGAAATGTGACTTGAGTTAGTGTCGGTTAGGACAAATCGAAAATTCAAAAAGTCTTTTTCCCGCTGCCCAAATTCTGTTATTATATTCATTTTGCAAGATTTGAGTGGGAAAATTAATCGAGGTGAGGAATAAATTTTCATGCACATATTTTAATGGATAAATATGAAAAAATTGAGTGTCAGGTTTTGGTGGAAGCATTGGACGCAAACCTAACCTCAATGCTGTCTAAGTTAAGACTTTTATTGGAGACATTAAATTGAAAAAGTTGGTTTCAGGGGAATCTTCAAAATATTCGAAATTTCAAATCGTTGGAAAACATTTAACAATTGCGAAAAATTCAATCTTCAGAAAAATGGATAATTTCTGCAGAATTTCAAAATAGGCGAAAAATGTTAAAAGATTGAAATTTTGAGCATTGCATAACTTTGAAAATTATAAAAAAAAAAACAAATTTTCTCAATATTTTTAGGGGAGTTAGAAAAAATTTGGGGGTTGAATCTGATTTGAGAAGTAATACATGAACATAACCTCAATGTTGAGTTCAGTTGACAGTTTCATTTGAGTAATTAAATTTAACTTTTAGATTTTGACGGTCTTCATAGCAAGAAAAGCCTTTTATAATTGGCCGTTAGCCCGAAGGCCCTCAGTAAGGTATATACAGTATTTACATTGTGAGTTACTGAGTAGCAAGAGAGCAAACCCAAAATAGAAATTAAAAAAGTGAGGTCCACAGTTCTTCGGCAAAATTTTGAGGAGAGATGTGTGAAAATGTTTTTCTAAAAAATTCAATTTTTGTATTAAAAAAATTGAGTATATTTGAGAGATTTTCCTTTTAACAATTTGAGGGACATTTTTAAGGGAATTTTATGAATATATATATGACATTCTCAGATGATTTTGGATTTTGGGAGTTGTTTTTTAGGGCACGCAAAAACAGCAAAAAAATGTGAAACGCAAAACAAAATGGGAATAAAGAAATAACGTTTATTTGGAGAAAAATATGTTAATTTGGGAAAATTAAAAAATATTAATATTGGTTGTTACGCATTTTGTGGTATAGATACGAAACAAAAATTCTTGGTGGGTATTATCCGATTTTTAAAAAAAATCTTTACGTGCTCAAGATTACAAGTTATGGGATTTTAAATTATAGATGGAGCCGATGACTTTGGGATCGCCCGTTGGTAGTCCAGCACAAACTCCAGGAAGTCCCAGCAATTCTGCGTATTTGCCCAATTTTTTGCTCGGGGAGACTGCTCATTCTGTAAGTTGTTGACGTTTTTACGTCCATTCATTGGTGAATTATCAGCTTTATGGACCGAGCTTGTAATTTCACACGTACCCAATTTTCCACAATAAAAAATTGCAATTTTCTACAATTTCAAGTTTCAGAAAATTTCTAAGTTTCTAAAATTTTAAATTTTCAAAAATTCCATTTTTTTTTTTAATTTCAAGTTTTTGAAAACGTCGAAATTTCAAAAAATTACAGAGTCAAGAAGGTAAAGGAAAAACCGAAAGATGTAACAAAATGCATTATCCAAAAAATACCCTTCTTTTATCTTTACAAATTTTAATGAAAAAATTGAAAATACCAAAAATATAGAGTATTTTAGAAATTCTAAAAATTCCAGAAACACAAGATTTGAAGGCCAATAGAAAATCGTAGATTCCAAAAAATTGCAGATTGAAAAAACTTTTATTATTTTGGTCCACTAGCCAGGGAGAATGGGCATCTCCAAGCACGGCGATTCGTCTCGTTTTGCAAGTATAAATAGTCCAACGGGTTTGCCATCGCCAATATCGACTTATACGACTCCCGATTATCGTCACAATCGTCAAAAAGCGATGTTTGCAAATGCCACTTCACCTGGTACCCCTAGAATTGCTGGAGAAAACCATGCAGGGGGCCCACCCACGAGAGGCCTTTTCGACACGTTAGAAACTGACGCCCCAACAGAATCAATTATATCGGGAAACAGAAGTTTGTCCAGAGCTCAGCCCAGGAACCTCATCAACACGAACGATCCTTTCTTTATGGACAGCCCCAATATCCCTAGTGGAGAGACTCAGGACTTACTCAAGTGGATCACAGTTTTTGGTGAGGAATTATCAGATTTTTAAAATTTCTGCATTTTTTAAATTTATAGAAATTTTTGAACTTTTTGGAATTTCTGAAAATTTTGAATTTTCAAAATATTTGAAGATTTTTAAATTCTAAAAATTTGTTTTTTTTTATTTTCATCTTTTTAAATACTTGTGAAATTAAGAAAAAATCAATTTCTTAAATTTTTAAAAATTTTTGAAATTTTCAATTTTTTACAATTGCTTTTTTTTTCATTCATGAATTCGTTGGAATTCTTAGAACCTTTGAAGAATTTCAATTTTGTGAGATAAAAAACACCCATCTATACCAACTAATTGTATTTCAGGTTTTCCCCCAAACGCCGTCAACATAGTTTTATCCCATATATCAAATCGAGTGAGGATCGTGGATAAGCACCCTCCCCCTCAGTCCCAGAGTAACTGGATTCACTTGAAATGTGCAACTGAGCAAGAAGCGCAAAGAGCGCTCTCGTGCAATGGCAACATTCTTTCGGGGGCAATAATGATCGGAGTTACTCCATGCACAGACGAGGGGGTTGTCATGAGTCCGGAAAAGGAGAACAGAAAGGCCAATGGGAACATGTGGAATTTCGCTTCCCCTATAAAAATGAGCTCACCTGACACAGGAAACGTTTTGACTAGCCCGAAAAGCCCCATAGCTAAACGAGTGATGTTCAACCCTCAATATAGCCCATCAAATATTAGACAAACTGAGAATGTACCCCAGAGATCTACTGGTTTAGTTTCTAAGGCTATGGAGTATGTTTTTGGGTGGTAATTAGTAATTTAATTAATTAGGGTATTGAGGGAGATTCCACTGAAATTTTCGATTTTTTTGCCATTTGATATAAAATTAGTTGAATTTTTTCGCAATTTCTATCATCCTTGAAGGGTTCAATTTTTTTTTATTTCCTGAAAATATTTGCTTCCCACCTTCTCAAATTCTTCCAACTTGCTCAAAATTTTTAAAAATTGACAAATAGTGAAATTTTTTTCAAATCTCAAAAATTTACAATTTGACAAATTTTGATAATTTTTTATGGAAGATTGTCTTTCAATTTTAAGTAAGTCAGAGTTCGAATGGGATTAGCCAATTAAGAAAATTCAGTGTGTTTTGCCCCCAATTATTAAAAAAAGAGATATTTATCGAATGAAATTACAAATTACAATGAACAAAATTTGGTAATTTTACATTCGTCTCTTTTTTTTGGACTGAATTATCAAAATGTTGTGGTATTATCATTTTTCATTCTTCAATTTTGTAGGATTTTAATAGGTTCTGGAATTTTTACACATTTTATCAGATAATCTCCACAAATTTAGGTATTTCTCTAATGGAGCAGAATGAATTGAATACGTTTATTTATTTCAATTTTCTGGAAAATATGTTATCGTGAGAATTTTGTAATAATGAAGAGAGAGTGAAAGGAATTTTGGTTTAGTTCTCCATTATAATTATGTAAAGTATATTTGAATAAGGAATTTTGGAATTATTTTTATTTTCAAAATTTTTCAAATTTCGAAAATTGAAAAATTTTTAAATTAATAATTCCGGAAGTTTAGTTAAAAAGTTTTTTGTAAGTAAACATTTTTGAAGTTTCAAATTCTTCAAATTCTCGAATTTTTCGAATTTTGAAATATTCAAAAGTTATGAAATTTGTGAAATCATAAATTGTTTAAAATCCAAAAAAATTGACTTTTTTCTTTCAATTTTGGGTTTTTCATTCTTATAAAATTTCTGAAACTCCTAAGATTTTGAAATTCAAGCAACTTGAAACATTCTAAAACTTTTTATATTCTCAAAATTTTCAAATGGAATTTCTTTTTATTTTGCAAAAATGAAATTCAACTGTCTAGGCAGTAATAATCATGATTTTTATTTGTTTCCTCATAGTCCTACACATACTTATAGACAATCGTTACAGTCTTCTGGGACCAATATAAATGAATAAATAATAACTCTGAATTTTCGTTATGAATTTGCGAGATTAGTTGATTGACTACTTAGGATTTTCGATAGTTGCACTCCCGAGATCTGTCATTTTGGGGTATTTTACTTTTTTCTTGTCCAGTTCATCCTGCGCCCAAAGAATCATTTTTAGGAGGTTGTTCAATCTTGGGCTCGTTGATTCTCTGTGCTCCATTTTCAATATTGCTGTGTTCAGTTCACTTGCGATCTGAAAACAAATTACAGCACATTGTTCTCTCTTTTCTTAACTTCTCTATTCTTACACTACTTTCATGGCTAACCAACGACGGAGGTCGACAATGCGTACGTAAACAATCAATTAATTAGGGACTAATTAGTTGCAGTTTTTTAAAATTTTCAGAAATTTTAAGCTCTTGCATTTTCTGAAATTATGGAAACTAAAATGTTTGCAATCTGAGAAATTATTGAACTTGCAAATATTTCTCAATAATTATGATTTCGTTCTTAAATTTATACAATTGGAAAAAAAAAATAATAAAATAGTTGGTAAAGTTTTTTTTCCTCTTTCACCTTTTGCCTGTGGGATGGATGCAGCAAATCGCTGAATGGGCTTTTCATGGGCTCCTCAAATGCAAGCAATGCCAAAGTTCTCTCCAGTTCGCTCAAAATGTTGTCATCAGACTCGCCAGCTTCGCTCAGCTGGTCTTGAGCAAATTGTAGGGCCTCCTCTATTCGCCCAGTACGAATGAGCTCAATCAAGTGCAACTGTTGCAAATGAAAATACAAGTATCTATCGTTATCGAGTAATTCAGGATGGAGTTGATTAACGAGATCTGTTGCCTCCTGAATTCTTCCATTTTGCACTGCATCTCTTATGCGAATTCTATCGTCCATCGAATTCAATTCAACGGTGGGACCAACGCCAGACTCCTGTTGAAATTTCTCTGCTGCCTCTTTGAAGCCCTCTGTATAATGAAGAATGTTATTAGTGAAAATTATCGCTCTTTCGTTTATTCTTTTTATTTGACAATTTTTTTTATGGCTCAAATTTGTCTAATGAAAAAAGGAATTTATTGAATATGAGAGCTTCCTAATTCTTGAAGTATCTTACGATTTTTTTTCACCCACCAATTTTGGAAAAGAAAAATGAAAATTGAAGGAAAAATTACTAAGATTTGGAAAGTTTGCGACGAAAAAATGAAGTTTCTATATTTTCCATGGGGTTCACCTTTTCATTAATTTTTCACATACTTTGGTTTAATGGATCATTTTCAGTTTGAATATATGTATATGTTGAAACCGTAGGATATGTAGAAAAAATTAGTAAAAAGATGGGGATAATTTTTAGTGGCCTTATTTACCTGTAACTAGGTAATTCATTATCAAATTATTCATTGAAGCCCTTTGGAGGTGATGTGATCCCATCTCGGCCAACCACTCATCTTTGGAGCCACCCTCCTGTTTCTCCATAAAACTCATAACCCTTGAAAAAATATAAATTGCATAATAAATACAACGAATTTTGTTATTAAAATAATTATTATCTTTCATTCCTCGATGAACTTCTCGATCTAACGAAGTTATGGTAATGACGCCGACAATGAAGTGACGAAAATAAAAAATGTTAATTCTTTTACTAATTACATAGGTTACATGAATAATAATGTGCAACTGGTAAGCTTGAGAATTCTCGAAATTTTTGTAATCGTTGCGAATTTAGAAACATTTTTTTTAATGTTGAAATGGTTTTTTCTAGAAATTTTCTGTTTTTAGAAATCATTAAAAAATCGTGTAATTTTTCAAATTTGTGTTTCTTTTCAGTTAGAGAAGGTTGAAGAAGTTTAACTGATTTGAAACCTTGAAGGAAATCGGACTTTAATCTTAGAAAAACATTTTCGAATTTTATGAAATTTCACGTGATGGTCAAAAAAATTATTTTCGATTGGTGAAAATTTTCTTTAATTTACGAAATGTGTGATTTGTAATTTTTTTCCAATTTTTGAAATTGGTAATAATTGATATTTCGATTTTTCAAAATGCTTTCGAATCTCATATTATTGTCTACGCAATGATCAATCGATAATGTGACATTATTGAGATAAAATATTGATCAAAAATGTCGTTGGGCTTTTTAATTTTATCAACAGAAATTAAAAATAAACCCCAAATAGGTTAGGAACCCGCAACCATTTTTATGCGTCATTCACCAACGCTTCTGAAAATCACATGAACCAAAAAAAAAAACAAATGAAAATTGCAGCAATTATGTGTTAAAAATACACCAAACAAATCGAGATTATACATTCAATTTGACATGTTAATTAAATAACATCAAATGTCATAAATTTTCTTATATTTTTTTAACGAATCGCCAAATTTAGTTGACAGAAATTGCAACTAACAACTCCCATGAACAGATGTTTTTGAAAAAACCAATGAATCAAAAAAAAAAAATTCAAATTTTCGATATTTTCGCGCCAAAATCACTGATACTATAATTTTTAAAAAACCGCGAATATAATTAAATGATTAAAATTGTTACGTGTCTTGACACTGACAAGCGTTTCATAAAACGCAATGACCGAAACAAAACTCGAGATTTGAAATGTCAACAATTTCCCGCCAAAATCACAAATACTCAATCTGCGCAAAATTGTTGTCCCTCATGTCAAATTTTCTACTTGCACGAATATTTGACAAGAAAATCAATAAAACCACTGAATGTATTACCACAAAGAATGCATAACGCTAAATACGTTTAAATTGTTTATCCATTGTTATAAACAATTAAGAAATGTTTTTAAAAATTCACAACAAAAAACACAAATTTAAATTTTCGACAATTTCGCGCCAAAAATCTATTACAATTTGGCACATGTCGTTTCCATTCGAATAGTGCATTTATTAATTTAAAAAATTTCGCATTTTTTTTAGAGCAACAAATGCTTACGTGCGAGACAGCTCGAAGCGTTAAGTCACGTACTTTACTTTAAAAAAAAAGACGCTATAGAACCTTTTGGAGTTGCGATTGTTCCAGCTGTTTTTTTTCAGATTTAGAATTAATACTAATTTTGTGAATTTCAAGAGTTTTTAATTAACTTTCACTGAATTAATTATCGGCAGAGAAATGTTTTGGGAAAATTTGGATGTTGGGAAAGCCCGAAAATTGTTGGGTATTTGAATACGAATTTGGGGCTTGGGTGATTGGGGATTATTTGGGGCTTTTCCCTTCCGAATGACTGTATATATGTCGGTTTTGGCAGGCAAAACAAATTTGAGGCTGAACTGCTCAGCTTTTTCTTCTGTCACTGATTTGGGAGGGGTGGGGGAAACAGACACAACAAGTTTTAGGCGAAGCGTCTCTGACGCGCGGAGTGGGGGGTCGCGATGGCAGTCATTGGCGGAATGCTCCGGCGGGAATAATTTAAATGCTTGAAAGTGGGTTGTTTTTTTTTTGTATTCCGAAATTTTTGAACGTATGGGAATTTTGGAAAGGGTCAAAATTTTTGGATTTTTGAAAAATTATTGAACTTTCGATTTTGTTTTTTTTTCTTAATTTTTTGTATAGTTTGTGCCGATTTTTTTCAGATTTTTGAAGGGATGGAAATTTTTCAACACCCCGGATTTTTTCAGGGCATTATAAATATTAGAGATACTGCAATTTCTCAAATCATTGCAGTCTGTGAAGTCTAGAACATTTTTGGAATTTCAAACTTTGGAAATGTTTCGAGTTTTAAACGAAGGGGTCTTTGACTCGCACGGTGGTATGCCATTCGTCTGAAATGTAGGAGGGAAAATTTAAATGTTCGAAATTCGGTTTTCTGTTTCTTCAAAAAATCTTTTGGCCTTCCGATGTTTTTCAACTCATCGATCTGTTCACTTATTTCTGTAATCAATTACTAATTATTCAAAAATAATGAAAAATAGTGAGTTTGACATTATTCAGTTTCAGAATTTCTGAGAATTTCCAAAGTTTTGGTTGCTTGACAGTTTTGGCGGGAATAATTCAAATACGCGAATTTCCTTGCTCCTTTAAACTCCGAATTTCGCATATTTTGGACCAAATTCTCAATAATACGGAAATTCCATACTCTTTTTTTATCGTTTTTTAAAGATAGTCTATACTATACTAAGTCTATAATCTACGACAAATTTTTTCACTCCATCGTGGATTTTTTAATTATCGAATATAGAAAATTACTTCTTTCAACCATTGGAGAACGGATGTGACGTCGCCTGAGTGTCTCTGCTTTCGACCAATCATAGGCCAGCTCTAACCTAACCCGAACGGGCGCATCCAATAGGAAGATCAGAAACACGGCTGCTACTTTTATCACAAGCGGCAAACGCGATCGCGTTTAAAATTAACCAATTTTTTACAATTATTTATACGAAAGGATTGAGAACAAATTCCCAAGATCCATTAGTGATATTAGTGAGGTTATGTCGTAACTCCTGTCCTGAGAAATTTTTGAAACCCATCAAGCTTTTTTTGATACACCGTGCATAAAGCAACGTTTTCCGCACGCTTCGCGTGCGAAAAGCCCTGCCCACGCACATTGTATCACAAAATATTGTTCGATACACGTGCGAAAGTAACTTTTCTGTGTCCTGTGTTGCGAAACTCGCCTTCGGCTTGTCTTGCAAACTCACAGTCGCCAGAAAAGATTTTTCCGCACTTGTGTCGAAATGTACTATTGAAGAAGTTTGAGGATTTTTTTGCACTCTCTTAACATCCATTGTACTTCATTTCCTTCTTAGAATTAACTGTCCTACTGCTGATTTTTAAGGCTGATTACTTATGCTGATGTCCTATTGAACTCTGTTGCCACAGAGGGTAATCATAGTAGTCATGAAATAATAATGATGCAACAGTGGTGTCTTCTTTTTGATGATTGGGGAGACCAGATCGTCCGGTTTATGTCATTCGTAAAGATAAAGTCATCCTCACGTCATTGTTATTGTTGCTATTAGAGCATGTATAGTGCAGAGTATAATTATGGGTTTTCTAAATCAAGTGTATGACATTTCAATTTTTTTTTATCTTAGTTTTTTTTCAATTTTTCAAATTTTTAAGATTGCAATTTATTTTTTTTTCAAATTTTTGGCTTTTTTGAGCCTGTCAGAAATTTTGAAATTCGTGCAATTAGAAGAAAAAATTAGAATTATTCTGAAGGGAAAAAATATTAGAATTAATTAAAAAATTTCTTGCAATGTTGAAAAAAAATAAAATGAGATATATAAAATTTTAAATAGATGATTGATCGATCGGTCAATTGATCAATTCTTAGATTAAGCCCAAGTGGAACTTATATCAAGTATCCAGGATGGTTGGCAATTTGTTCGGAGTGAGTGACCCACAGATGAACCCATGCAAATTAAAACGAATCGAGATGAATTAACCAGTTGGTGTCACACTGACTCACGACTTCGCATTTGCTTATGGCTTAATTGCAATTCCAGTGCGTCACACGCACACCCCCTTACGCATAAAGAAATTCAGCGAAGAACATTTTGAGAGAAGGCGAAAAAATTGAGCATTTTAAAAAATCAAACGAATCAAATTTTGCGATACTGGAAAATTTTTTAAATCCCAAATCCTGCAGAATTTTCAAAGTTCAGAAAAACAGGTTTCAGGAAACTCGATAAACTTTTTGGTTAAAAACTTTGCTGTAATTGGGTGGCTGTTTAATTTGTTTGAAAATTGATAAGATTTAACAGTTTTCAGAAATTTTGGGGACTGGAAAAAACATTGGTAAATCTGGAAAATTTGAAAAATTAGAGATTTTGAAATTTTGAAAAAATTGAAATTTTGAAAACTTCCACATATTAAAAAATTATAAATTTTAAAAAAATTCGAAAATTTAGAAAGCTTCGCAGATTTGAAAAATTTGTGAAATTTTGAAAAGTTTAAACGTTTTGAAAATTTTAAAAATCTGAATAATTTTTTTCTTTTCTTAAATTTGAATGATTCGAACAAGTTTTGAAAAGAATGCGAATTTCCGATTTTTTTTATGTACATTTAGAATTAAGCTTTGAAAATTATTCTTGTTGTTAATTGAGGAATGAAATTTAAACCATTTCATTTATTTTGAGATTGAATCGCTTCGAAAGAGGCCACAATGCTCGTAAGCTCAGTTACTGCATATTTATTTTTGGTAATACGGTTTGAGATACGGATGGTCAACGATAATTCGTCAACTGTAGGAAACTGATACATGAGCGGTATCTTTATTTCACTAACGAGAATTTCTTCGAAATTTGCCTAACGAAACTTGGGCATAAGAGCAATCATCGTAGATTGCCTCTGACACTGATCAATTTTGAGAAGACGCCTGTCGAATCTATTTTTGCAAGTCTAAGAATTGTGTTTTAAAACATTCAAACAAATCTGGAAAATCTCCGAAATTTTGAAGTTTCACGAAATTGAATTTCGAAAACGAAAAAGAATCAAAACATTTAAATCGCCATTTCAGAAAGATTGAAATTTGCATAGTACCCGAAAAATTGCAGCTATACCATAAATTTCATAAATTTCATAAGTCTCATCAATTTCTTAAGTTTCATACATCTCGTAAATTTCATAAGACTCATAAATTTCATAAATTTCATAAATTTCATAAATTTCATAAATTTCATAAATTTCATAAATTTCATAAATTTCATAAATTTCATAAATTTCATAAATTTCATAAATTTCATAAATTTCATAAATTTCATAAATTTCATAAATTTCATAAATTTCATGAATCTCATAAATTTCATAAATGTCATGAATTTCATAAATCTCATAAATCTCATAAATTTCATAAGATTCGTAAATTTCATAAATGTCATGAATTTCATAAATCTCATAAATCTCATAAAATTTCATAAATTTCATAAATTCCATAAATTTCATGAATTTCGTAAATTTGATAAATTCCATGAATGTCATGAATGTGTAGACGTAATAATCGAATATTAGATTCGATACGAAACTACAATTTTTGGGAATGTACCATCGATGCCATTTTCGGAACTCCAGGAATTAGTGCAAGGAAAGATGCAAGTTACTGTGAAAACTTTGGGGTCGACTACATTAGCTCTAAATCTGCTGGATTATGATTGTTCTCTAGCGTTCCAGATACCAGATTATTGTTTATAAAATAGGGAAATATGACGGTTGTTGATCATCGTTATTCATTTAATGTGTCTGGGCAAGAGTCAGAAATAGTTCAGGGAGAAATATTACTTAGGCTGCTGTCTAAGGTTCCCAAAATGTGAAATATTAAGAGAAAAAATAAATCTGCGGATTTGAAAAATTAAACAAAAGTTCGTCCATTTTTAAAATTTTGGAAAATAAAAAAAAATTGAATTTTTCTTAATTGTTAAAACTTTTTTCATTCATTTCGAAAGAAATAAAAATTTTCAAAAAACTTCACCCTTCACACAAGAATTCAGATCCTACGCGATTTGTTACTGGATTTGTTATCATTGCTTGGGAATTATACGTAACTTTCCGTTAATTTCTACAGATTTTGTCGCTCCGTGTAACGTCGCGCATGGATGAGAGTGGATGCATACATACACACATCGAGACATTGAGAGTTCGTGTCGTTAAGGGTCATCCCTGAGGTAGCCTGAATTACAAATGAAATGTTGCCAATTGATAATCGAAACAGTGTGAGATCCTCAGCTCACCCAGCATTCCATAATCTCTATCGAATAATTTGTTCCCGGTGGAAATTGAAGACAAATTAATTTGAAAAAATCCTAGAGACATCCACACCACTAAAGGTACGCCTTAGCAGATCGAAAGCGATCTCATGGGTCCACGTGATGAGCTATACCTGATTTTGGCTTCTAAGGGTCTCCCCATCAAAATTAAAAGTCGGGTCTTCATAAATAATCTCCAAATGGACCAGACGGCAGATGGAGGTCAATTTGGTTTCCAAGTATTCAGCAAACATTCCTTTGCAGCGTTCAATTTTTTTTGGCAAGGAAATGTCTGTCGGTGCCGTCAGAACGAATTTTTATGACCAAATCGGAGTGACATGCTATGCCCGGCGTGCATAGGGTCAACTTTGGGGTTTTTTTCTCCGCTTCCAAAGGTCAGAAAATTCTCAAATTTTCGCAACTGTCCAAGCATACGCTCCTCTACTGATGGCCAAAATTTCATTGAACACTATGAGAGAGTTCTTCGTCCAAGAAATACGTTGACTCTACCCCGTGCGACTTTTCCGTCATCTCGAGTCAGCGTGGCTAACGTCGGCGTGGTGGGGGGTGGATGCCGGGGGAGCCGCACAACCGGAGTTGCCGTCCTACGACTGCGGAGTTTCGACTCGAGATCGACTCTCCGTCTGTCCATGCAGTGGGGAACACGTTAATAAAAAAGACTTTGGTCTTTTCAACTCCACTCACTAGTTGTACCGCACCAGTCACAGGCCCAACTACTGAGCCCTAGACCGCCACAAAACCTTCGGGGGCCGAGTGCACTCATTTTCGCGATAATAGATATCTGTGGCGGGGGCCTCATAAAAAGTGGTCTTTTGAAAAAGTTTTATCTAACCCGCCACCTCAGACGCTACCGAGCGCCGGTATTGTGCACATCGAAGTTACGGTCATATCAAATCGTGAAGAACAATCGCTATGATTCGAAGCAAATCAAAATAAATTGATGTAAATCGATATAAGTCGGCAATAATCGCATGCAAAGTCGATAATAATTGGAATGAAAGTTGATGGAAATCGGTTAAACAAATCGATATAAATCGATAAAAATCGACAAAAATCGATTAGAATTGATATAAATCCATTGTTACCGTGGTGTTAATTCGGAAAATTAATTACGGTTCGAGACTCTTTTCTGGTTTTCTATGTGTGTGAATCGAAATGTGTCAATATCTTTGGGATAAATAAATTTGTTATAATTTGGAGGACACTTTAGACTTGAGTTATGGTGTTGATTAGGAGTGTCATTGCGGCTCTGCTGCTTTTTCAAATTCTTCATGTATCGGCCGATGGCCATCAGGTGAGTTCGATTTGACATTAGCAGTTTTTTAGTGTAGTTAGAAGGAGCGGGGGGGGGGGGGGGGGGGGGGGGGGGGGTTTCAACGAAGTTGAGGGGAAATTTTTACAAAAATTAATATATTGCAAAAAAATGCTGCAATGCATGTTACAAGAGCTCTGTGGTGTAAATTTATGGGACGTCTAAAATTGCAAATGTCTCAATCTCAAAGTTGTTTTGCATGTTTGATGTAGTGAGCGAAAAAGCCGGTATTTCCATGGAGGAAATTGAATGGCTTGCGGATAGATTCAAGTATAAAAAAATGAAACCCTTTGGAAACAACGTTATAATATTCTTATCAGATTAACTTGATTAAATTTTCGGGTGTAATGAAATCGATCGAAAAATGGGATAATCCCCCTCCGCATTTTTAGCCGATCTCGGCAATCTCACGAGAACTACCTACGGAATAAAAAAAAAACGTGAAGAATGAAATTTGTGGAATTTTTGACATTTCGCGGAATTTTGTAAAAATGGCAAGATTTTACATTTATCGAAATTTCATATGCCGTTGCTATATTTCTCTGAAGTTTGACATAGGACTTTTGCCACTGTTAGTGGTGGAAAAAATCAGTTTTGAGATTTCTTTGCAAATTTGTCTGCAAATAATGGGATATCAATGGGTATCGCGATATTGCACTGAATTACGCGGAAAGATCAGCTCAGCCAATCTGATCTTGGCCGTGTGAGTGTGTTGCAGGAATAGAATGAAAAATTAGACGGGGAATAGATGGGGACACTAGACACTGTATTCTGAGAATTTTCGTGATATTTGTGGGATCGACTGAAGAATTTATTAAGGTGGTATCAGTTTTGCGCTTTACGTGGGAGACAATTCGCGAGTTCGCGCATTTTTCAGCTGATCTTTGGGTTTCGTGAGAAATTCGCATTTTTTTTTATTATAAGGCATTTGGGGTTGTTTTATTAATTGATGGAATTTTTTTGAAAGCTTTGAAAATTTTGGAGATTCAATCAATTTTGATAATTCTTGGGAATTGGCACAATTTTGGACATTGAAAAGATTTCGAAAATTGTGAAAATTTCAATGGCATTTTTGAAAATTTTATGAAAAGTACCGATTCAATTAGAATTATGAGAAATGCAGAGTTTTGGAAGTTCTATAAGATATCCAGATAATACCAAAGTTGGACATTTTTTATTTCGGAAATCAAAGTTTTGAAAAATTTAAAAGGAAATGGCATAAATGATTTTGGAACAATTTGACTATACTGACAATTTCGAAAATTTTACTGTGTAAATTTGCAAATAGCTCGAAAAATTTGCGATATTTAAGGGATATCAAAATCTCAAACAACAAATTGGAGTAGAATCTTCATTTAGAGGGAGATATCTTGATGGAGAAAGATCAGTTATATCACCGATACGTAGACATTGTGAGTGGGTATCTTATCGCCAATAATAGCGCACATCATAAAATTCATGAAATCCCGTAAATACCATCCCAAAATTTTCAGATTTATAAAAGAATGATTTTGAATGTATTTATGTTATTAACTTTGTCCAAATAAAGAATTCATAAATTATCTAATTAGTATGAACCAATTGAAAGATTTATAAGGCACCAAAATTTTGAGTAAAAACAGAAAATCGAAGATACCAGGCATCACAAGGCGGAACAGCAACAAATTTTTGAAATTTGAAAAAATAAAAAAAAAATCGAAATTATCAGATTTTCCTAAAATTTCTAAAGTTATCACCCATACAAACTACTCACCCGCATACCCACCCACACACCAATCTAGTCACTCACTCACCCACCCACCCACCTACCGACTCACTCACTCACTCACTCACCCACCCACCCACCCACCTACCGACTCCCTCACTCATCCACCCACTCACGGGTTCACCCACCTACCAACCCACCCACTCACCCATCCACCCACCCACTCACCCATCCACCCACCCACCCATTCACCCACTTACCCATATACCCACCTAGTCGCCAACCATCCACCCACCCACTCACTCACCCAGCCGCCAACCCACTCAATCACCCCCCCAGCTGCCATTCACTGAATTACCCACCCACCCGCCTACCAACTCACTCACCCACCGTTCTATCCACTCACTGACCCACCTTCCTATCCACTCACTGACCCACCCAAGCACCCATGCACACACACATCTTTCTGAAAATTGTATAAAATAATTGCGAATTCTTATCTGAAAAGTTAAACTTCCAATAAAAAGTCGATTTTTCAAATTCAAGGCTAAATCAATCAACTCCCTTTATCGACAAGCTGAGAATAAAATATTTGTATATAAAATAAAAATATATAGAGTAAAATTTTTTGATTAGAGAGTAAAATCAGTTATATCACCGATAAGTACTTATTGAGCTTGGATATCTTATCGCAATTACTGACCGCTATCGAACACCTATCGATATTGCTCAAAGAATTCCGAGTATTGTCTATCCTCCCATTTCATTGGTGACCACGTAACTTCATACTTGTCAATCAACACTTGTCCCAGCTATGTTATAAGGGTTAATGGCTCTATTTGCAAACAATTTACTTTACAATACCGCGCGTGCAAATACTGCACAAGTACTTGTCAGTAGCTGAGTGGTTAAAAAGAGATGAATTCACTTCGCGAGAGTTTTTCAAATTGTGCAAGTACCTAAAATTGTGGAAATTTTTTGAATTTTTGCAGTTAAATTCGTTTCTTAATATTGATATTTAAAAAAAATATATTTTCCCAATTTCATTTTCTTCTTCTGGATGAGAACATTTTGATTTTTGTGAAGTTCAAATTTTTAAAGAAAGTATTTCCAAATTTTTGGAATTGGAGAAAAAAATTAACATTGTCTGATATGACACTTATTAGTTTGTTCTCATTATTGACATGATAATTGACGTTGAGTCACCATATTATACGCCGGATATTCAATTGAATTTATTATTTATAGAAAAAAATATTTGGTTCCGGTTCTGGTGAGATGACTCGTTTCTCTGTTTCTAATTTAATCATTGCCGACGTCCAATTAATTCTTTATTATGTCATTGATAGGACATTGAAAATAAGTGACAGTTGTGCAATATATCCATTAGGGGAGAAATATTTTGACCCGCCAGTGGTCTTGCTATTCTCCCACCGTTCTTCGAGCGCGCCCTGAGAATCTCTCACATTTTGGTTTGGGATCATACGTCGAAACGTGAAGAACATGGCCCAATTTTCATGAAAATCTTTTTTACAGGGCAATAAAGCTTTATATAAATATTCATTAATATTCTTAGTTTTAATGATACCCTTCTTCATAGAAATGCCCATACGAGACACAAATAAAACTTCCCGATTTGGTATTTCAGCACAGCATAAGCATGCAACCATTGTGATAAGCAATCTCAACATTGATATCAATAATTGAAGTTGCGACTAATAATTACTGCACGTGATCAATTTAGTTTGATTTTTAACCCCCATAAAAATATTCAACTGGAATTCGTCCGCCTAGTCACCTCCTCTACCTGTGTACTTTCTTAATTATCCAGCTCTTTGACATCGCTCCCGCATTTGTCGACAAATTTACTCGCCAAGTATATTCTCGTTTACCTCGCGATATGTTCTAACCTATATTGAAAAAAGTCATATTGAATGCGCATTTTTGTATAAGGAACAACCCTAGTGATATGCATTGTTCCCGTATTTCAAATTGCGCAGACGATCATACCTCCTTAATTATGCAATTTATGGAAAAAAGTCATTTCACATAAAATGTGTACTTTCATATAAGGAGTAATTTTCTTTTGAGAAGTTTCCCGATAACTTTAATATTTCACCCAATTGTTAATAATATTACATATACTGCACGAATGTCATCCTAAATGTAATTCGCTCGAGTTTGCATGGAAACGCTTCGATTGGCACCGTCATGACAGCGCTGGGTTCATGCGTTTGCTTATAATATACATAATTGTTAAGATTTCCTTAATGATGCAAATTACCGAAAAAAGTCATTCTAAAGTTAAAAAAAAACACGCACATACATCTTGTTAAAAATGGTCTAAAGATAGTCAGAAACGTCATGAACCGTGGAGATATATTGAATACTCCGTTTTTTAAAATCGGGGTATTTTATTACCTTCTCTTATCGGGCAATTAATAAACAGGGACTGATGTGACATGCAGTGATAATTCCAGTTATAATTATTCAGAATTGGAATGCGGAAGTTCATAGTCTCAATCATCTGAATTCTGATAATTTTACCGATGTAATTCTGGTAATAATGGGACACTATCGATTATACATTTCGACCCTTTCCAGTAATACACGCTAGGATACTCATTGCATTGAGGAGCAATTGATTATAAGTTCATTAATTTAATTTGTTATTATAAAGTTCGGGATGTTTTGGAGGTTGTTAACACCTCCAAAGGAGGTCATTTCTACGCATATATAAACTGATTGGCCCTAAAGATATCCTCCATAATCCCGAAGTCAATTGTGTTTTAATTGATTTTTTCTTATCGCTCATCTCACTACCTCGTATGCTCCCTACTGCTCCAAAAGTGCCCCTATGGATCGGCCGAACTTAATTTAATTGATCAGACCACAGATGAATGTCAAAAGAAACCAATAAAAGTAGGAAGCGGAGGGGATTTTCCGATACTAATCAGGATTATACCAATAACCTCCCGATTTACTATTTTTTTCAAGCATTACCGTTGTTCTCCAATGTCGACATAAACTTCAATATCTTATGAACGCGTGATTTTACGAACAAATGTTATTGAATATTTTTTGTAGAGAATTTTATTCTGAGAAGGAAGGTATGACGTTATTTTTTTGCGAAGCGGTTTATTCTCGAGATAAATGCAATATCCCCTTTTTCTGTACATACACCCATCCACCCAACCACCCACACAACCATTCACCTATCCGCTCACATACGCACCCACCTACCTATCCACCCACCGGTGGAACCTCCTACCCACCCACTCTTCCAACAATCCATTTCATGATTTTCGGCGTGATTACAACTTTCCCTATCGGCAAGTTAATTAATTGCCCATACATAGCCTTATACATAGCTTAGATATATTTTTATCAGATTTCTCTTGTCTTTAGCCATGACGATAAATAGGAAAATTCGGAGAGCGGGGACGAGAACCAGAAATAAAAAAAAATTGGCACACTTGCAGAATCTTCAAAATTGAAACATTGCAAAAATTATGCAAATTGAAATGGGTAAATTTTGAAAGAAATTCCAAGTTATCGGACAATAATTACGTCCGGAGTATTGATGTAATTAAGATCCGGACAGAGGAAGTGGTGAAGTGGACGGAAGTCGCGTCTTTATTCGCGGTCTTGAACAATATCGCGGAGTAAGTTCGACGCTTGGGCAGGTAGTCTCATTCGCTCTCTTATCCCGACTAAAATACACATTGCGTGCAACTATATCCACATGGTTTAAAATTCCACTCAGCCCTCACATTCGCGTATTTAGCTGGTTTAAAGGTCAGAAGAATCACGCACGCGAGAAAAAAACGCCAACCCCAAATCTTTGTAATCTTTGGGAGAGAAATTTCCCAAATTTTTTTGCTATTTTTGAAATAGTTAAATTTTGAAAATTTTCCGAAATTTTGGGGATGGTTCCCAATCTTTTGATGCGTCCAAAATTTTTCAAGCATCTACTATTTTTGAAACTGTTCACAAATCTCGAAAGGTTTTAAGTTTAAAAAATTTGCGGGAATGTCAAATATGGAAATTTCACAGATTTCAAAAATGTGGAAAATTCCAAAAAATTGCGAAAAAATTGTGAAATTTTAAATGTGAATTATTAAACTTGAGAAAAAGGTCGGAAAAAACCACGTGAGTTGTGTTCTGTCATTCTTCGCAAAGTTCAGTTATTCCCTCTATTTACTTTTTTTTTAAATGAAACCGAACAGGACAGAACCCGCCCGCCCTTTCAAACCAGTTTGACTCGTCGCCCACGCGTATCACGATGGCTTATAATACCGTATATATATATATATTTGCACATGGGGACGAGAGGATTTTAAAAGAAAGAGAAGAGGAATATACGGTACAGACGCATCATAACCTTGGATTTTAAGTCTTCCAAGAATAATTCACAAAAATTCCAAATTTGTGAAATCGATTTTTAAAAATTTTTTTCGCCTTCATTTGTCGGAGTTTTTGTAATTTTACAAATTTTGCAAATTTGAAAACGTTGGATTTTTTTTTAAATTTTAAACATTTCGGAAATGTCAATTTTTTAAAATTATTTGCATTTTTATTGAGGTTTTTGAAATTTCAAAATTTTTTGACATTTTTGGAGTTTTTGGACTTCTTAAAAAAATTCATTTTGGGAATTTTGAAACATTTTATAGATTTCCCAATTATTGAAAGTGTGAGAACATTTATCGAAATTTTACTGAGGCACAAAGAGGGGAGTCGGTGACAACGGGACGCTGATATCGACGGTCCATTTGACACCTCCCATAAACACTTCGGAGAATATTCGATGGTTGGGCCATGCAAACCAAGTACTTAGTCTGAACCAATGACTCATATGGAATTGAGATGTTCACGAAGAACTGATTCCCGGATCAGTTTTCGCCGAATGCTTAAAGCAAAGACATTCAAAGCTTCTCACGTGCACTTATTTAAGTGCACTTTCATGTCAAATTAATGCTTCCATCTTACGATATGGCTGTCATCCATCCACGGTGTCCCAGAATGCCGGTCTTGATCTTTGAGGGTGAAACGAGGGCGAAATTCCAAATCCAAAGTTCCTCTTTACCTGTTCTGTCGCCCCCCTCCCCCACCACCCACCCCATGAACTCCTTAAAGTTTCAAATTAAACAGTTACAGCATTGTTTAGCCCACTGAGCCAGTACTTTCAATTCCGAATACGGTTGCAAGTGAATGAACAGTTCCAGGAATTGTTTCCCCGTAAAGTGTCCGTTCTGGGAACTCTTCCAAGTGGAACTTCAGTTCCGGAACCGAAACCGGGAGCGATTCCAGATGAAAGTTCAATTCCGGGAACTGTACTAGATATGGAGAGGGTTCCAAGAACCCCTCCAGGTGGTGGAACAGTTCTAAGAACCGCTGCAGGGGAACACCAACAGATCTCGAGGTCCGCGGGAACTGCAACAGATCTAAGGTTCCGGGGGAACTCCTAGAAATTAATGGTTATTTGGAACAGATCTTGCGACTGTTCTTCCATTTGGAATTTCTCGGAACCGTTCAGGGAATCGAAATTTCACCAGGAACCGTTCTTGGAAGGATTACCAGAACTGAAGTTCCATCTGCAACAGCGCCCGGCACAAACCCTTCGCGGGAAACAATTCTTGGAATTGTAATGGAACTGTGGTGGAACTGGTCTCGGAACTGAAAGCACTGGCCCAGTGCGTTCAGGTCCGCTGGAACTGGGCAACTTCAAACTTCAATAACTTGATGGGGGGGGGGGGCGACGGAAATCTCGGAGAGAAACTTTAGACCTGGAATTTAGGCCTCTGTTCACCCTCCAAAATAATGCCCGCTGTGTATATAAAATGATTTTCGAAATTTTTAATTTGCATGAAGATTAAATAGTTGGGAACTGCGTGAGAGATTGGTCTGAATTTATATTTGAATTTTTCTTGTCAGCGGATAGAAGTTGGGACTAAGAAAGCCATCATTTCTCAGTAAGGGCACAATGGCCTCAACGAACTTATAAATTTGTTGTTTAGACTCGACTACATCTTCCACTTTCGAGTCTTCATATGACTGCACACCAGATGTGATTTCATTAAACTTTTTTCCGAGTATTCCGATGGCAGCCCTATAAAGTATACACTCAATCCTCGATTCAATGGTATATATATAGTGTGAAAAAAGTCATGGATAAAAGAAGGCGTAGAAACAAGTGTGTCTGATAAACAGAACTTAAACCTGGAATTTGCAACATTGAAAATTCAATTTTCGTAACTCTTCAAACTTCTGATTTCTTGTCCATTTTCGAATTTCTTTAAACTTGCTATCGCATTGGAGCAATCGGTTTTTCAAAGCATTTCGAACACTTTTTGACTATTTTTAAGGAGATGTGTCTTTGTGTATGCGTGCGTTTCGTTCTATGCATCTAGATTGTAGTAAAAAGACGGTCTGTTAGTTCTTTGGACGAAAAACAAATTGAAATTTTGGATTCTTCCCAAGAATAAGTCAATTTGCGGAAACAAATCGTTACAAAAAATGGGCAGTAAAGTTCTTTCCAAAAGTAGTATTTTCGCGGTTATTTCGGGAAAGATGATAGTAAATCGGGCGATATTTTATTTTTGGTATATTGGTATATTGGTTTTGAAAAGTGAGCACAGAGGATTTCTTAAAACTTGTAAATACCGGAATTCCATTCTGGGAACTTCTGTCGCCTCTGTTACAATATCACAAACCCGCAGATATTCTTCATGCACATGTTTCCACCCCCCCCCCCCCCCACACCCCCTCCGGCAAGTCGGCATACATAACATATATCTAACATATCTATGTATGAGCATTATGTGCGTCAGGCATAAGCGGAGCCAAATTTAACGTCACGTAGAAATTTGCATCACATCTTGCATTATTTACACCTCATCATTACACCCTCAAACATACATCGATTTTTCAGATTTCTAACTACTCAATATTGAATTCAACATAGTCAACCGACAATCCGCCGTTAATCACTTGACTAATATGGAGAATGCACTAAAATATTTCCACCTCATTTTTGAGCCTACACCTTTGTGTGTCTGTGTGTACGCGCGTGTGTGTGTGTACGTCCCCAAATTTTGTCGACCAGACTTGTCCCGAACGAAAGATGCAATCGGAGGTATCAATGTTGGATTTCAAACATCTTCATGAAACTTGGAGCTGATTGGATTCTGGATGAAATTGATCCTCTGTGTGTATTGCTATGAGCAATAACTTTAATCGTTTATCACGCTCTAGCGAGAGAACTATCAGAGGTACGAAAAAAAGTGTTTCATGAAAATTGTTTCTTACGTAAAACTCCACAATTTTTGTTAAATCATTTTTTTTCTAACTCTGATAGTTTACGAAGCGGATGTGAATAAAGGATGTTTAATGGAAATTGTGACAAATCGGCTAATTTGATGCTAACGGGAGTGCCGCATTTCAGATCGCGTGATGCATCTGGTTTTGAACCACCCTAGCGCGTCATTTATTTGTAGGGAATTGGAAGTCATGTATTAGCCAAACAAGCTTTCAAATCGGCCGATCAAGAGTCATACGCGGTGAAAAGAATGATTCGATTCGGCTAGGAATCGCGCGAAACTATTGACGAGAACGGTAAAGATGTTGCGCCGTCTGTACTGTCAAATCAACCGGAGACCTGGCTATCACCGGTCGACATCCAGTCAGCAGGAATGATCCGTCAAATAGCACCATTCTCATCTAGGATTCTGAGGGAACAACATAGGTGAGAAGTTTGGCATAGAATCGTGCTCGCGATTTTGATTTTCCGAACGTTACATTCTTGGTTTGCCATTAACAACCTTCCGGAAAATAACCCGATAATTTTGAAGAGCGATATGTCTCTTGATTATATTTTCCGTCAGCTAAAAGTGGAAATAGAATTGATTGAAGTGAGCTGGGGTTATGGAAACACAGGGTTCATTTTAGTTTTGTATGATGTTAAGCTATTTAAGAGCTTCATATTACTGTCAACGTCAAGTTTATTGATATTTCTATATTAGGTAATAATGGGAGGTGACAATCGTGGGAAATAACGCTGGGATTATCTCTATTGCATGATCCAATCAATAATTTCTAAACCGCTCATGAAAAAATAGTATTTTCTTTCAATTTTCAGATTTCATTAATGCAGAAACTTTTGACAATTTTTGCGGCTCCTCCAGTTGAAAAGGTTGAATTTTTGGTCAAATAATGTTTTCATGGTTTTGAAGGATTTTGACAAATTTTTGCGGGTTCTACAAGTTTTTGAAATTTTTGAAAATGTTGACATTTTTCAGGGGAAAAAAATGGTTTTCACTTAAAAAGTTTGAAAATTCTAGAAATTTTTGAAATCTCCATAATCTTCCAAATTTTTAAAACTCAAAATTCTCCAAATTTTCACTCTTCACGATTGCCATAAACTCGTCGATATGTAAATGCTCTCAAATGTTCAACTGACATTCGAATGTACCCTCAATTAGTCTCACAAAAATAAAATTGATGGCCCCAATTCTTTCAATGAGCCCACAAAAATAGTTTATTCATAATGCTCCCTTGATCTTTCTAATTATGAATTGAGTCATTCATCTCACACATGAGAAATTCAATTGTCCGATGATCCATCGAATTCTCAAGCGTGAGAGCATCGCACATAAATTATACAGCTTTATAAATAGGGAAAGAGCCCACGAGTTACTCACATCGTTTTACGAAAGCACAATGATGTCACGGGCTATTTGCAGTCCCGTTGCCTCTTATTTCTCATTCTGAAACTACATTGAACAATCCACAAACGCGTGGAATCTCCATTTGGTCCAAATTATTCATAAAAAAAAATGTGACATACAAGGCGAGTGAGCGGTAGGGCCAGGCCAGTCACTTACCGATTTAGTATTTGTAATGGAATTTGTTTTGGAAAAATTTGTGTCCCTCTGCAAACTATAATTTGTCTAATTTTCATTTTTTTTACTGTAAAATGGAAAAAAAGATGATGAAACGAAAATTGCGATTCATTCTTAGGTCGTGTAGAAAATAAAAAAAGAAACATTCGGGGGTCAGGACTTTGCATGCTCGAATAAGCTTCAAAGGCTCCACCTGGATTTATGACCTTTTCGGATAAGGTAGAATTTATTGAAACATTCCTCTATTTTCTGTATGCTTTTTTCCTTCAAAAATCCCCGGTTACATGGAAAGAGCGTAATCCTATGTAGTACTATGATAATAGTGGGGCGCATTATCGACCATCAGTCTAGCGAGAGATGGATTGATCTATCGAAGATTTATGGCATTTTTAGAAAACGAAACAGGAACATTTTTACAAAGGAGATTTGAGTCATACAGACAATCACCCACATGCAGCCGGCCATTCACACCCAGCACCCACTACCTACTTACCCACTACCCACTTACCCACTTACCCACTACCCACCAATTTATTACACACACTCTCACACACAAATACACACACACACACACACGAGAATTCTCATTGTGTCGAAGAACAATACTTCCTTCCAATTAATTGTGTGGTATAAACGATTTTATCTCTACCCAAATAAACGGAATGAGTTACTTGAGGCATTAAAATTTTCTAAAAATATTTCAACTTTGTACCATATTTTCGATAATATGAAAATTTCGGTGAAAGTTTCATAACGCGATGGGTTAAGCATCCGATTGAACCGCGGTGAGAAAATCAAATTATGTAATTAACCCAAGAGTTGAGATCCACTGAATCACCAAGAGAAACTGAAGATAAGTTATCACAACGGTGCCTCCTCGGAACCCGCTCGTGTCATTTTATTTCTTCGATTCGTCACGAACCCTTTTTTTTGCATGGATATTTAATATGTCAATCAGATGGTAAAGGAACATGCAGTTGGGCCCGATGCTGTGAATAAAACAGCTCGTGTACCATTGATGTCATTGAACTCGAATGAATGTTATCAGTGGGGGACCAGGTGCCCAGCTATATCTCGGGACACATCATTCCCCACTTTTTATGTTTTGATAACAATCGCACGCAACTTTCAAGATAATTTGGGATTTTGTCGAGATTTGTGGAATCTTTGATAGTCTGCAAATTCGTAATATTTTGGAAATTTTCTCGAATTATTTGCAGTCTTTAGAAATTTCAAAAAATTCAAGGAATTGGCAAATTGAGAAAAAGTTGAAAATGTGTGAGAAGTAAATAAATTTTCGTGTTTATTTTATGTGAAATTTTGTTTAATGTATTTTATTGTGTGAAATGAAAAATAACAAATTTGATGATTTGAAAAAATTGAGAAAATAAAAAAATACCAAATTTCAAAAATTCCAAAAATTGAAAAAATAGCCCCGAGCTCACAATGGAATTTAGCACTACCAATTGTTGAGTATTTTTGCTATAATATAATAGGAATGATTGATGTTACTGATGTAATTGATTGCTGACCTATATAGGTAACTACTACCAGAAAGCAGATGCGGTTATCGAGCCTGTAAATACCACGGACTGCATAATAATCATTCTGGACGACCCTGAATAAATCATAACTTGCCTTTTCTTCTTTCTTCACATGGATTGTAAAATAAACTTCAGAGTCAGCGAGAGAAAAAAAATATAGTTTACGAATATGGGCCCGACCCGATTTTGTGTCTGACCTCGAAGATCTCGCACGAAAGATCGTGTGCAATCGAATGTGGAGCAAAATGAGGGAAACTTAATTAATTCTCGAGTTATCTAATTGACTGAAAATTGTTTAAATCATTTTTTTTTAATTTTTCAGAAGTTTGCAATTTAGGAAAATATTATTAGAATTATAAAATTGATTTCGAGTAAAAATGTTTGCAATCTTCGAAATTTGCGAAAATTTGAATAGTGCTAAAACTTGACAAATGTACAGCGTCTCAACATTCCAAAGCTTCCAATATCGTTAAAACATGCGAATTAGTTTTTTTCCACATCGGGTAAATAAAAAAAAACATGGAAATTCGAAAATTTTTCTAAATATCAATCATTTTCAGGGGGGAAAAATAATCCGAATTTCGAAATTTTCAGAGACATTTTAAAAATTCCAAAAATGTTACCAAAATATTGAAAATTTTGACAGCTCAAATTTGTCAAATCTCTGAAAATTCTACAATGTTCTAAAATTCCAAAAATTCACAAAATCATTGAAATTTGTAAAATACAAAAATTCCTGAAGCCTTCATTTCCATCAATGAGATTAATGTCTATGAAGACAACCTAAGCACCTTCCAACTTGTCTTACCAGTTTCAGTTAAATTATAATTAATTCCGTACAACTTGATTATGTCGATCGACATTACAGATCTGTCAGTCACTGGAATCTATAGATTTAGAATCTCCCGCCACGATCTTGTATTCCCTGAAGAGCGTACACATACGACCTTTTGACTCGACACCAGAACGAGTGGAAAAATGGTCTCTGCGAAATTTTTGGATTAACTATTTCGATGTAATCCAAAACTTTGAATTTCTCCAAATCTCAGGAAAATTTCTGAAAATTCAAAAATTGTTCAGATGATTTCAAAACGTTTTTCCATTCATTTTCACTCTTTCAAACGTTTCCCGAGCAGTTAAATTTCATGAATGATAATAAAAACTCTTCGTAACTCAATGAACAGCATCACAGTCCTTTTCGTAAGGTATTACAGCGTCATTGGCGGGAGTCGTTTCAATTTTTGTTTGCAGTAGAGAAAGTGGTGAGAGAACTAACGGGTGCGCGCATTCAATCCACATTTATATTTTTTCGCTGCTCAACTCGTGGATATTCATATACATCTACAGGTATATAGTCATCTCAATACCATGTACGGTAGGCTTGAAAACCAGATCTTGTGAGGTGAATTATCAAAGGCTTTTTTTCATTTTATGAATGGGACATTTCTTCGGTAATTATACGAAAAAAAGGGTACGAAGAAGAAGATTAAAATACGTGGTTTATGAAAAATTTTATATAAATCTGAAAATGTCAGGTGATGCCACAATGCCACACTTTTTTTTGCATTAGTCATATGATTTTATCTATCCAAATTTTGTGGACACGATTCAGCTATATCACAAAATCTGATTTGGGGATATTTGATCGCCACATCGGAGATCAGTGATCATGGGGATAATCTGCCGAACTCGCAGATAATTTATCCCTAAATTAGGAACAGTTTATTCCCATATCAGGGATGGTTTATCCCCAAATCGAGAATAGTTTATTCCGAATGCGATCATACTTATATCCTTGAATCGAGGATGGTTCACCAATGAGATTGCTTCCAGTGGAGAAATTTCAATACGTATTTTTTAGTGCAACTCGTGGATATTCATATGTATTCAAAAGAAGACAGACGTCGCGATACCATGTATGGTAGGCTCGAAAACCAGATCTTGTGAGCTGAATTTTCAAAGGATGTTTTTTTTATTTTTGAAGGTAAAATTTTTACGGTAATTCGTGCTCAACCAACTTCTTTCGATTGGCGAAAGAAAAGCATTTGACGGCAATAACCATAGGAAATGATACTAAAGATTTCTAGATTGTTGGAAAAAACTTGGAGGATTTTATCATTTCCATTTTCATGCTGATTTTAACAAATATTTATTTTAATCATTTAAAGACGTGGAAAATTTTGAAACTCTAAAAAAATTTTTTTTTTGAACTGGAAAAAATTTTTATCCCGAAAATGTTCAAAACACAAAAAACAAATGTAATGGTGTAATTTTCTTTTTTTAACTTTCGAAACTTTGTGAGATAACAAACTTTCAGCTATATAAATAAGGCGCATGAATCGTGTTTTTCTTTCATCATTTTGACAAACATATATATATGTATAGGACACATAAAAAAGTCTCTCATCGCTCGAACTTTTTTTCCTAGGTATTCAGTCGCGTCAAATGCTTCCGTGTACCCGCAAATTAATGTTAATTGGTGTTACAAACGTGATGAACACTGTAATGCAAATTTCCTGGGCTTTGGCGAAGAGCGAGAGGATGAGTTTAGCCGTCAGGTTCATTGTCTATACACTCCATGCATTCTCAGTTCGGTAAATCGTGATAAGGGTGGCTCAAATTCCCAATTATCATCGAAATGTTGCGGTTACGTAATGAACCGCTTCGAGAACATCGGGGAGATTACCGACGTGCATCATAAGGATTTGAACTCAACGTCATGCAGTACGTTTTTGGTTAAATTTTTGAGTTGCTCAAAAATGAGCAAATTTTTAAGGGTTTTATAATTTTTTGAGAATCTTAAAATATTCAAAATTCGTGAAATTTTTAATTTCTCTAAGATTTTAAGTTTTTTGCATATTTTTTCGAAGTTTTTGAGATTTCCGAAAAATTATAAAAAGTGTCCTGGTGTTTAAAAAAAAAATTGCAAATCTTGGATTGAGGATTTTTTTTCCTTTGGAAGAGGATGTCAAAAAATGGAAACGGAAGTGTAGTCGCCGGCGGACGTGTCTTCTCACGGGGCAAAAGCGCGAGAAGGTAGAGGGGGGGGGGGGGGGGGGGGGTGATTATGCACATAGCTAGTGAAGGATTTTTGAAATGCTCAAAAAAATCATTGAACTTGTTGGAATTTTAGAATTTTCTGTTGATACGACAAGATTTCTGAAAATCACCAACAGTTTTAGAATTTTTAGAGGTTTTGGAAAATTTTCGGAAATTTTCTTCCGAGTTTCGGATCCTGGAATGGCAACTTTTTTCGAAGGAGTCATAAAAATTGGAAACGGACGAAAAGTCGCCGGCGGATGTGTCTCAGCGTGGGGCAAAAGACCAAGTCAAGGGGCGGAGGGGAGTGGGTGGGGGGGGGGGAGCGGTGAGGGTGCAAATAGGCGGGCAATATATAGAGCAACAGCGGCCTTCCTTGAGAGCTTCAAGTGGCTGAGATTGTGCACAAATGAGGGGCGAGGGTGAAAAAAGGAATTCGTGGGAAATGTGGAGATTTGGAAACTCAAAAAATTTGATAAGTATATTTTTTAAACGTTGACAACTTCGAAAGTTTTGAAAACACCGTAAAAATCAGAAAATTTTAAAAATTCGAGTAGAAAAATAAAAGTTTTGAGTTCCAAGAAATTTCGAAAAACGAAATGTTTCTCATTTGGAAACTAAAGTTCTCAAAATTTTTCCACCGTTTTAATTTAGGTATGTAATAAGGGAGAGCATCGAAATGGTCAGAACACCTCACAGAAATATCACACATTTCGATTTTTGAAAATTTTGAGAAAATTGTTAAAAAAGTAAAACCAAATTAAGTATAAAAATCGGAGGAAATCAATAGGAATTTCGAAAGCTCAAGAAACTTAAACATAAAAAAAAATTAACTGAGAAAAAGATAGATTAAAAAAAAATTGAAATTTTAAGAAATCGTAGAAAATTCGAAAATTTTCGGTTTTTGTCGAAAAGTCCAAATCTGTCTTATGAAGAAACAAGGAGGGTTTTACTGAGCTTCAAGTGGCTGAGGTTGTACACGGATGAGGAGTGAGAAAAGGGTGGGACAGTGGAGTCGAGTGGGTGTCGCGTATTTACACCCCCGCCAGGAAATCTCCTTGAGGGTGGGTGGGTAGGTGGGGGTGTGAAGCGGCTTACCACACAACTGCCCTAATAGTCCATTGTCTAAGATCCCAGCCGACAAATCCTCATCCAACCGACTCGTTTCAGCTTACTATTTTTTGCGGATTTATTCCCATTTTTTTTTTATGTCGACTCGTCGGATTTATGGACCTCCTTATATCAGCTTTCTGGAAATTCGTTGAGTGTTGCATATCTGTATGGATGAAATTTTTGAACTATTTGCAATTCTTTAAATCGTCGAAATTTTTGGAATTGTTGGTGACTTTTTAAGTTGTTAAAGCTCTTCAAAATGTTGAATTGTCGAGCATTTTCTAATTTTTTGTAATTTTTCCCATTTTGAGAAAATTCAAAAGATTTTAAACTTGTTATGCTTTAGATTCCTTTCTTCAATCTAAGACTCCTCGAAAATTTCGAATTTTTCACTCACTTTAGCTTGCTCTTCTTCTTACGGATTTTTTTCTCATCGTTTTTGTGTCAACTCATCGGATTTACGGGAACTCCTTATATCAGCTTTCTGAGAATTGTTGAGTGTTGTCTACGAATTATTCTCTGTAGCGTCAAACTCGACTGAAGCTCGGCTTCTTGAAGAGAAAATTCTGGAAAATACCATAACATTTGAAAAATTTCATAAATTAACATTAAAAAAAATATATAATTCGTTTTCTAGCTTCTACAATTATTTGAAATTGTCAGAAATTCTCAAAATTGAAAATTGAAAAAAACCTCAACGGTCTAAAAATCTCGAAAATGCAATGAAAATCTGACTACTTCTGTCGTAAGAATGAAAAACTGAGGCTTTTAAGTGTAGTCTTCCCCGACTGGAAATTTCTGACAAAAAAAAAACATAACGAGTCACTCTACTGGTGAGTACAAACGATACCGCTAGAAGCCGGGGAAAAAGTGACTTTTAATTTTATACCGTATTTAATTTAAACCAGTCTCTTGGACGATTGACATTTATAGCTCAATCAGTGCATTTAATATTCGTATGATTGGTTATAAATAGCTTTCATCTAATTTTTCATAGAAGATTCCTCAGAATGAGTAGGTGTTTGTTGGTGTGTATGTGGGTGTCCGTGTGTATTTTTTTCAGTCTCTGTCCGTCTCGTTTGAACTCCCCACGATTGCTGCTCTTGAGCATATCTTCAGAAGGAAGTACTGGACGCCGAACCATGGGGCTAACATTCACCATTTAAGCCATCGTATTTCGAAGCATAGGGTAAACCCCCCGAAACCCCTATGCGACGCTGGCGGGCGACTTTGATGGAACCACCCCCTTCCCTTCGAGTTGGGTTAGGTTGCCGTCCGGCTTTGCGGTCTCATTTTATGGGCACCGCCAATGGCACACACCGAATCTTCCTGCTGTGTGTGTGTGTGTGTGTATGTGCATGTTCGTCTTCTCGTGGGTCCATCTGTAAGTCTGTTTTTTGTGCTTAGGAGTTACTCCTGTACTTTTTAGCTATTCCTCTGTACTCATGTTTCTTTATCCAATTTTCGATTTATCTCGACAACCACCAAGCCTACAGAAAATTCATAATGAACTTTTTCATTGTCCATTGAATTTTCTACCACAAATGCTATATACAATTTTCTCCTAAAACCACTTGCTAAGGAGATAATTGACTTCTGAGGAAAATCTGACATCTGCTATTTTATTATGTATTCCGCGTGACGTCATTCCTACGCACGCCTTTAAAAAAAAAAAAATTCGAATAGTTGTGTCATCATTTTCAAGTTACGCAACTTGCAAAGAACACGATAGATCGCATCTTCGAGCACATCTTTGTCAATATGAATTGTTAATTCTGTCCTCGACTAGCTATTGGGTGGGCCTTTTATTGTGCGTCTATGAACTCCTAGATCTGAAATTAATCGCATTGTCTCGAATATTAGTCATAAATGGAGAAGGGGCAAAATGGGTCATCGATAATCTTACAGAAGCAGACGTTTCACTTCCTAGCTTTCCAATGACACCATTTTCAGTTAATATCAAAGAGTCATAACAGAAAAACAATAATGTTATTTATTGGAAAACTCGATTGGATTGTCTTTCAGGATTACAGGGCGAAGCATAATTACTGATAAAAATTTTTCCAATTGAAAATTTTCCTGTGACCTCAAAATATGAACAAAATGAATTGATCGAAATTGTTAATAATTTTGTATTTTTGGAAAATGAAAAAAAAAAAGATTATGAAAAAATTCTCAAATTTTTTAGAACCTAAAAATCTTTGTAGCGACTATTAAAGGGCTCTGTTTTTCCTCAAGGGTTAATGAAGAGTTATCAAATTAATTATAGACTTGAATCAATTATGGGAGAAAAATGATTTAGAGCCGGACGTATTCAATTATTGAACCGGACGTATATCTGTACCAGTAATTACAAGTCGTAATTAATTCTAGGATACAACCAGACAAATTGAACTAGTTTTATCTTCATTCCTTGACAACTCGTCAACTTGTATCGGTTCCCTAGGAAAAGGTCGTAGAAGAAAAATATCCGTGCATATGTGTGTGTATGTATACCTTTGTGAAGTTTAGAGCTGATTAGTTTTTTTCTCAAAATTTGTACAACAATCTTTTCATTTTCTATCAAAAGGGATCTCGGATCTATCTCGAGAATGAACCCGTTTGTCGAAAATGAATACACTGAAAAAAAAACTTCATTATCTTATATTCTGTCATGTCGGAAAGAAATTGAATAATCAACTCACTTTAATTCCGGAAGTTTTTCCCGGTTTCCCTTTCAAAATATGGTCTATTTGTTGGAGGGGGGGGGGGGGGGGGTTCTTATTATTGTTGATTCAGTAGTCAGGCGACTTGATTGATTGTTTTTAGTGATGCACTCGAACGCGGCGGAAGAGGTTATTATGTACGCGCGGCGGCAAAAAGGCGGGAAAAATTGGGAACTGACAGGCTATTGGCTGATCGAAAAAGGCGCTCATTTTTTTTTATTTCTCCTCATTATTCATCGCAAACGTTAGCCTTGAAAATAAATACTCCTTAATAATTTGTTAATCAGGAATCGTGACGCGAAGTAACGATTTCTAGATTAACAATTTGAAATCGGCGCGACAATTATATGCCGACTTGAGCGAAGGAGGAATCAAAACGATATTGTTGACGGTAAATGACAAATCGAGGAGGTTTCTCAAGTTTTTCTAGTTCTGAAGAAGCGGGCTAATTAAATCGTAGATAAGTCGGACTAGATGTGTTCTCATTTATCGCGCGTCTACGCGACTGGCTCATCTAAAAAAGTCGTAAAAAATCAGTGACCTAGGTGAATGATGAGTTTTTCCCATTCTGCTTATGTTACCTCGGGCGCGGAAAACCGGTAACCGGATGTTGTGTTATGAGCGCGATCTAGATATGACGAAGAATATATAGTTTACCTGAACGCATTATTCGATTTTTTTTTAATTTCCAAAAGTTGTCAAAAGAATGAAAGTTCTGAAATTTTTAACTTCACGATTTTTCGGGAAGTTATTGTGATGACCCCTGAATCGATTTTTGTCTTTTCGATTCGTAACCGGGATTTTAAGTATGCCACAATGCTTCCTGCTGAATTATGAACAACTGTCTGTTTGTGTCTATGTGTGTGTGTGTGTTTGTATGTGTGGAATCTGAATTTTTGGTTAACGATTTCTCACGAATGGGTCGAGCGATCTGGGTCATGGAGGTCGCGATCGGAGCGTTTAAATCGATCTTAGATCGGACTGGTTTTTGGTTTAAATAGCAGTTTTTTTTGCTATTACCAATTGGATTGTTCAGAACGCTGTGATGAAAAAACGGTAAGACATACGGCGAAAAGTATTAAGCAGAACTTGCTCTGTAAGTGGAAATGCATATTTAATTTCTTATCACTGTTTTCCATATTTGTCATAATTAAGGAGATATGATCGGTTTAACCCACGAGCGGTCGCACCCCTATTGGCGTCTCACTCCCACTACAGTAATGCGCATAATTCTCGGTCTCGCGCTGACTATGCGCCTAGTGAAATGTTCATCATTATCTGCTTGATAAATGGGATAGATCGAGATTCTCAAATCTGCAAGTTTTCGTTGTGAACCTCACGGGTCACACCGATCTACCCACACTAGTGTTTTTTTCTGAAACCAGTCTTTAAACATTTAATTGACGTGGCGGAAAGGGTAGGAATGGCAAACAAAAATTACAAATCGGAAAGTTTTAATCAAGATTTTAATCTTTGGGATTTCAAAAATTTGAAAACATTCTAAAAATTATTTGGAAATTTTCAAAAATGATAACTCTTTGCCGACATTGAAGCTTGTCAATGTTTCCACATTCTATTTTAGGTGAGATTGGAGATTAATGATTCAAATGTCGGTCAATCTGAGATGAAATTTCATTGTGCTGGACCTGCACTTTGAAAATCTACTTCCTTCTTTATTTCTCATTCTTTGGCGTTTGACACTTCAATGCAGGATTATCCGATGAGTCGACCCGCAGAATCTGCTCGGAAGCTATTTCGGGCGCATAAAAAAACGGAAATCACATCTTAGGCTTGAGTGTTTCACAGGAAACATTTTTTCACCGATTTTTTTGGGAGGTGAAAGTTTTTTAGATATGGTACGGAAACCCCCACAAGGGAAATATATACGATTTGGGTTCATATATTTCAGTATCGCTCTCTCAAACTATATTTTTAACTTCCAGATAGGGACCGGTGTTATAACAACTACGAGGGAATTGTGCGTGTGTGTGTATGCGTCCAAAATTTCAAGTTTCAAAAATTCAAATGAGAAATTTCAAAGATCTCTCAAAGTCAATGTGGACTATGCAATGTTTGAAGTCGAAAAAAAATGTTAAGAATTTGTGAAAAATTGCCGAATCTGCCAAAGGTTAAGAAATTTCAATTCTCTTAGTTTACCAAATTTTTAAAACAGTAGAAAATTGGGTATAGAAAAGGTAAATATAATTGAAGCATTCACTATAGATTGGAGAAAATTGGTGAAAATAGGAAACTAAATTTTTTTTTTTAATTGGGAAAGTCTGACAAAAAAATTGGAATTTCGAGAAAAAAATAAAAATTGGAGAAATTAAAAAAATATAAAAGAATTTGAAAATTTAGGAAGAAAAAATTGGTGAATTTTTGTGCGAAGGCCAAAAGAATTCAGTGTCACTTTCTTTCTGCTTACCACCGCCCCTCATTTGTACCCATTAGAATCTCCTCAGCATTGACACCTCATTGTCGCCTCTTGTGTTATGAAAAGTTGCTGGACTCTGCAGCCCGTTACTCTTCCCCAGAACTTGTTAAAATGCAAAGGTGCGGTTAAATGGAGTCTTTCTACGGAGATTTGGCGCGTTGACTCGTTAGTATTCCGCACCAGTTGTTTTCTCACCCTTCCACTTTTTTTTTCCTTCTAAGAGGGTGTCCTCTTCCTTCCCAGCCTACAAGTAACATGTTCTTCGCATTAATATACCAGAGGCTTAGGACGAGGACATAGGCTCTATTTAGTTGTTCTCTTCCATGTTCTTTCTCACTTCTCGCTCTTCTCTTCATCATTGGATTTTAGGAGTTTTCACGTCCAACGCTCCCGTATATTTTCGTTACTCTGGACTTGGACATTTATTTGAACTGCTAATTAGGTAAAATAACTGGAACTGTTCCCAATTCTGCAAATTTTTTTGAGATTTTTTTCTCATTTTAAATGATCAAAAAACAGCGAGCCAAAGACTCGTTAGAGTTGTCGATAATAGAGAGTTCTATATTACCATCAACAGGTGAAATAAAACCCGATTTTACCAGGAGTTGGTAAAATAGAGCGCCCCATTGCCGACATAAAGTATGGAAAATTTAGTCCTATTTTACATTTTTTAATGGGATACTTTAAATGCACGCGTTTTTCATTTTAATGGAGAACCTTATAAGAGACCAGGGTCAATAATGTAGAAATTTGGTGAATAATGTAACAACAGAACATATTTATTACTGTTAAGATTTGCGAAAAAAATTGGTCGAGAATTAGAGGATTTATGGAATTTTCGAAATTGCGTGATACTTCGTAAAAATTCCAAAATTTCAAACAATATTTGTCAAAAATATGGGAAATTTGAGAAGGAAAAAAAAATTCACGTTATTGCTGATGCACACTATGTCCTTAAATTTTTCATCGATGCGTGTTGCTTTCAAATTCCACTGCACCCAAATTCCGAAGACTTGCCGAAGATAATTACCCAGCAATTCTGCCATCAAATGTGGAACGAGGTAAAGAGGAAAATGGAGGGTTTGGCTAATGACACTCTGTCAAGGGCTGATGTGACAAACGACTCAATTTTTCTCAGTATACATCTACGCAGATGAAAAAATGAGTTCACATGTCATCGATTTTTTTTCTTTTTTTACATAGATCGATCAATGAGAGTAATATTAACTGAAATTTGGACGATGAACTATCCATGGAGTAGTTTGGATTTCAGAAATTTGAGATGGACGCATGCGTAGTGTTGATGGATTCAATTTTTTTCAAAGATTTTAAAAATTGCATAAGAATCAAATGTGCAAAATTCCAAAAATGTCAAAAATGAAAAAATCGCAGAATTGCAACATGTTTTTCAATCTCAGTAATTTCACACATTTAGAAAAAAATGAAATTTTAAGGAGTTCAAAAAACCCGACAGTTTCAAAAATTTGGCAACTGCCAAAACTTTTGGGAAAATTCGAAAACTTTACAAACTTTTCATTTTTCCAATTTTTCAACTTTCAAAAAGTAAAAAAATTCCGGAGCTCAAAAATTTTAAATTTTTCAAAAAATCCTAAATTTAAGAAATTCTTAAAAACACAACCGGAATGAAAAATTGCGAACTCCCAAATTAAAAAAAAAAAAGTAAAGCTGTACAAATTGGGGCAAGTGTAAAATATGGAAATTTCCAAATTTCTGCAATTTTCAGAACTAAAAAATTTAAAACAATTGAAAGGATAAAAGGTCCAAAAATCAATCATTATAAATAAGTCTCATGCTCTACAGAAAAAAACGTTATCAACATTGTCGCCAAGAATGTTTTCGCTACTGAGTGCGTGGGGTGTCGTTTCGCGCCTCCTCCCCTCCCCCCGCTCATCCGCCGTTTGCCGCGAAAATTCCAGGTGGTTCCGACGTTACGGGAAAATTGTACTAAACTCAGCTAAAAATTACTGCTCGTCCCGTAATTTTTCACTGAAACACATTTCACTTGAGAATTACTTAATTGGTTCTATAATTTTATTGAATTTCTCTCGGCGTGTTAATGGATCAAAGGCGTAGAACAAAATCACGTAAATTTCTGCGACTGTTCGTAAGGGTTGAAAAAACATAGTGGTTTGAGGGCTTGAAAATATGCTGAGGATTTCGGACTACGGGCCAACCACCCCCTGTTTTGTCGAAGTATGAGCACGTACTTGGCCGCTACCAAGAAAAAGGATCATGGAGTGGACTTAGCGTTGAAATCCCCCTCTACCGGTAAAACTTGCACGGAATAACAAAGTTTGCCGTTTTACGGAGCCATGAGGGCTACAAGGTGCCCTATGTCTTCTTCCTTTAAATGAAGGGGATCAAACTCAAAAGTGACGATAGCATGACTTGTATTTATAAGGTCGAGGAGGAGAAATCATTTTTTTTAAGGCGGGTAAGCTGCCAAGTGGCTTGGGTAGATCGTAATTGAACTGGAGGCCGCGAAAAATTTGAAATATCATTTTGAATAATTTTGGTTTTTGGACATAAAATCGGATAATTTTGAAAATTTATTAAGTATTTTTTTATTTTTTGAATGTCTGTAAGACTTTAGAAAATTTTGCAAAATGCATTTTCGAAATTTTGAAAAAATTTTAAACCTTTTGAGACTTTTAGAAATCGTAAAAAAAACGAAATTTCTAAAACCTTGAAAATTTCGCTAATTAAAAAAAATTCAAAACATTGTCAATGTTAAAAATTTAGTAAAAAAATTATTGAGTTTAAGATGCTTGAAAAAAAATTTAAGTGCATGACAAGTTCTCATTTGCGAAGAAAAAAAATGAAACAAATTGAAACTTCTCGAAACAAATTTGTAACTTAAATCTGGTACAATCATAATTATCTTGGGAATTTATTTGCAATTACAATGATTGATAGTAGTTATTTGGAACGAAACTTCTTAGACGCTTCGTAAAAAATCTACAAATTGCTATTTTTTCAAATCCAAAGCGACTTTGATGTTAAACACGAGGCGTTTACTGGTAAGCCATAAATATCAGATATCACGATGAAAATTGTATCTCACATAAACAAGAGCCTCAACCAAATGGGCTTGTTTATTGGTGTATTCGTAAAAAAAAAAGAAAATGAACATTTCCACGGCTTACATAAGAGCAGTCGAGCGAGTGTGGCGGGTACAAATTCCCCCGAGAATCACGTACGAAAATTATTTTTGGAACAAACTAATACACTTTCGCTACTCCAAACATGCTTCGAACCAATCTCCAATTGCTCAATTTTTTTTTCATTCCAAATTTCGACGGATTTCAAGAGGTTCGAGATATTGGACATTTTCAAATGGTGAAAATTCTAGAGGGATTCGATTTTTTTTTTAATATATTGAAAATTTAAAAAGTAATTAAAAATTGAGAAAGAACCTCAAAAAAAATTGCAAATAGAGCAATTGAGAAGAGGGAATTCTTTTCGATGGAATGGTGGCAGAGCGCAGCCTTAGACATGGACATAGTCTTAAATTTCGTTGATCTGGCACATTACTATCTTCAATCCGGCAAATCCCCCTCAACACCGGATGTAAGTATATATCGCTCAAGGGTGAAAGATGAATCTCCCAAGAAGCAAAAATGGGTAAAGCAAAAATGAGGGAGGAAGAGAAGGAATTTAACATTGATTCGAACTGGATTTTGAGTGGATAAATTATATTTTCAGTGATTCCAAACGGCTAACAATTTGTCCATTATTCAGATTTGTAGTTTTTCAAGAATATTTCAGTCTTTCAGTTTTTCAAGAATTAGGAATTTTATGAAATTTTTCAAATTCTACCTGCCTTTCAAATTTTATTTTAAAAAACTGGATCTTTTGAAAATGTTCAAATTTGAACGGTTATATTTTTTTTAACTTTTCAAAATTCTAAATTTTTTTGAAATTCTTTATATTAAAAAAAAACTATTGGGAAATTCTGAGATTCCGGGCATTTCGGAAATTTTCGATATTTTTGAACTTTTTCAAATTTGGGAAACGATCAAAACTTTTAATTTTCTCGAAATTTTCTCAATTTTTTTGCACTTAACAAAACGTTTGTAACATTTCATAATCTTGGAAATTTTTTTGCGATTTTTGGAATACCTGTATTTTTTGGGGGTTTTTGTGGCTTGGTCCATCGATTTTGAAAATATTGAAAAAATTCGAAAAATATGAATGCAGTATCGAGTTTACGAATCACAACTGACGATGAAGAGGGCCCACAAAATGGCTCACCGATCCTGAATTTATATGATGTGTTTAGGTGAGAATTGGTTCTTTATGAGTCGTACGTGAGAATACTTCATACGATACTTGCCAAGGCAAAGTTGAAACGTGCAAAATGCCGAAACGTAGCCGCGGTTATACTGTGAGAATTTTTTTCAACCGCAACTCTCTGATTTTTTTCAGCATAGGTATACTATATTTTGGGATACGATGCAATATTTATTTAGCGGAGAAAAATATAAATTTTGGGTAGTAAAAAGTTCGAAACGATTGAATTCAATCAATGTTCGACCTTTATACCATTGTTGTGAAAATTTTTGAAATTCCGAAATTTTGGTACTTTTGACAATTTTAAAAGTTTCTAAAACTTCGAAAATTTTGAAAGACATTGCAGAAGTGTATAAGATGTTAATAAAAAAATTATTTCCATTTCAGAATGACGATTTGGTCTTCGTTTCCGAGGGAAAGCAATTACCACTTCCGGTTCCGGTAGTCGATCACAATGCAGATACATTCCTGAGTAGGGTCAAAAGACAATTTTGGAATTTGTTCACATCTCCATCTTCCACAACAACGCAGCCTCCAGGTAAAGAATTCGTCCATTTAGCACCATCGCAATACCTGTAGCGAAGTGGCAAAAGGAGATGACTGACTTTGAGATTGCAGTCAATTTTTAATGAATATCTCGGTATCTAAAGGCGACAGCACAATTTTGATGAAAACCTTTTTTATCCATCTTCATTTTCTCTTGAAAAAAGTATTCATATGAATTCCGCTACCTTCCTTAGATTCCGAGATATTCAGTAAAAACTGAAGTAAACCTGGAAGTAAAAAGTCATTCATCTCGTGTTACCCCTTCGTTACGGAATAATAATAAAAATTCTCACAAATAAACCCATAGGATTCTATATTTATGGGATTTTTATCGGGAATAATCAGGAAAAAAATTCTATTGGAACCATCTCGATACTCGGTAACATTTTCCCACGAAATTTGTTATCCTGTAGAAATTCTATGGGGATCTTGTAGAGATCTCATAGGTTTTAGTTCATACCTCCTTAATCAGTTTTTGCAGTATTAATTTCCCATGCTAATAAATGTAATAATATTTCATTTTCAGATACAGGACCAACATCTGAGTCTGTGACGGAATTTATCGACTCTTCCACGCCATTACATCATCGAAAGGCTAGAAACAGCGAGGAACACGATGATTCCAATAATGTGCATGGAAATGTCGACAGAACCAATGACGAGGTAATTTTTCAATATTTTTGTATTTCATAATTAGTGTTGATTGTATATTGAAGCATATGAGAAATAGTAAATTCTAACGATTTTATCTATTCAATGTGGGGGAGCGGGCATAGTGGGACATTTTGTGCGCTTCTTTAACCGCCCAATCCCCATTTGTGAAGGTGGTCAAATTTGTTCAAGTTGTTCAATTTTTGCATTTCTTTGCTACTTTTGTTCTGGTTCTGAAATTTGTTTCTCAAATTGTTCTCATTTTCATTTATGAGGATAATGATGTCGATCACACGAGACGTCGACCGGTGTACGAAAACGCGGACGACGAGGACCTAGCACCTGGTTCTGGCGACGTTGAAGGTAGCGCTCATGAGGACACAAATCGGAATCACCAGTACCCACAGGGTGGAGGCCAAGCCAGTGCGTATATTTTGCTCAATTTAATTATTAAATTGTTAGGCTATTTAATTTATGGCCTTTATGGGGTTATTCATTGAAATGTGAAATACATGCCTTTGACAGATCTATGGGAACTCGAATTCCCTTGTTTTATTCTCATTGATTAATTCGTGAAAAATTAATTTGCAGCGCATCCTTAATATGTACATTATAGTCTTAAGGGTCATTACAGAAAATTATTTTTTCATTGGCATTCTAATCGTAATTAAATCTCGGCTTTTGTATTGCAGAATTCTATCGAATCACTTTGATTGTGCACGAGCCATACAGAGCCGGAAACGATGACCCTCGCAGTCCTCATTATCTCCAGTTGAGCAGAAATTTGACTCAGGCACTGGATGAACTGTTGTCTCAACGAATTCCTAACCGCCATCATGTCGCAAATGTCGTTAAAATATCGTAAGTAGCATGACAAAATAGATCCTAGTCAGGTATATGGCAAAATTAGATTCGGGAATAAAATATGTCGGGCTTGGGGATATGAATATTAGTGTCCGATTTTTCATGTTTCGATCTCATATAATTTGTTTTTATCATTCTTAGTAATTACGTTCCCAAAGATATTTCTATTCATTTGGAACAAATGACTTTATTTTCATAATTTTCAGGCCAACGGATGATGCGTTCACTTCTGAGGTCACTTTGGATATTGGCTCAACTACTCTTCATGAATCTCAAGTTCGCGAAATTTTGGAAGAACAATTGCAAATGCATGCACTTGGAAATGTGCAGGTTTCTCCCGATGGGTTCACATTCCGCAGCTTCCCAGGCACGTACATATGGAGTGCTTTATGGTGTTTCGATGTGAATTGTCATAGAGAATCGGGTTTTTTTATGGGATTCAGTTATATAGGAAATCCTGTATCAAAAGCAAAGGAAAAAGTGTCGGTTTTCGAGACAATGCTACGAGTTTCCAAAATCGACTTACTAATTCAAGGGACTTAATAATTTGAGAAAATTTAAGATTTGAGTTAAAAAATCTCCAAAAAAAATCAGATATTTCAACACAATTCTCAAACCTAAATGTATATCCAGTTTTTTTTCGCAAATAATCCAAAATCCTCAATACTCAAAAAGTGCATGAAATTGCAAAAAATGCAATTATGAAAAAATTGTTCATCTAATTTTTTTAGATTTTTCGAATTTGAAAACGCTCCAAAAAATATAGCATATTTGAATATGCAAAATTAAAACGGTGAATAGTTTTGACTTTTCATTTTGAGTTTTTAATTATGCAAAACTAACAACAGGATTTTCCTATAAAATTCGAATAGTTGAATTAGACAGTAGATTTGCCAGTAGATTTGGACGCAGGTAGTCAGACCTAATTTCAGATTATGCTTCCATTTCATGATGTTGGTTTAAGGCTATGCTTTTTAATTTCTTAATTTTTTTTCATTTGTAATTTTAACGCACTCTAGAATGCCCGGAGCAAACGCACATTAAATGTAGGGACGGTACTTGTGTACCGTTAAGAGCTCGTTGCGATGGTGTAGCCCAATGTCCAGACCAATCTGATGAATTGGACTGCCCCACGGGATCTACTGAAGAAACTGGTACGTTTCATCACATTGATTTTTCTTTTTTAATTTTACACATTTGGAAAAAATACTGGGATTGGAACTTCGAAGATAACAGTAAATGAGAGGCGTACGATCAGAGGTTCTGAGTTCGAATCCAAGCCGCGCAATTTATACGAGCACCACAGAATACTGTGCACCTTGGGCAGAAAGTTGAACAATCCCGGCGAGGGTATGGCCGAGGTAAATAAAGGGTTAATAGGATGAGGGCTGAAGGCCTGAGGACTTCTTTGACCCTTGTTTTCGGGAGTATTCACCTTCACGCCTTTGGCGCACGTGCTATTTTTGACACTTCTCACCGGAAGTTCGTTCTGGCCCAAAGGCCGGAAAGTAAGTACTTTTGGCCCGAGGAGGACTTTTGTGTACTTACTGCCCAAGCGCGGAAAGTACGAACTATCCGCTGAGGGATGGTAAAATGTAACCGATTCATAAGTGCTCTGAAAATTGCATAAATATAGGGACGTTAAACAACACTAAAAAATTACTGTATTGGGAACTTTTTTCGGGGAACTGAATCAATGGAAATATAACCAAGACGAGTATTTCTTCCTAGCAATTTCCGAAATTCAGAGCGTTTTCTGGGTATAATTGATAAAATCTCCAACATTCCTCACCCAATCCATTGCTCTCATTTTTCATTTTATCTATTTTTTCTATTTTATTTTGGTATCGCCGAAATTCATTAGAAACCGAACACGACTACGATAGTGGCACTGAGGATCCCCTGGCAGGTATTTTCCCAGTTGCTAATGACACAACTGAGAGCCGAGTGATACCCAATGTTGTACCAGGAAATACTTGTCGAGGTGATGATGCAGTCCCCTGTAAAGACGGGAGTAGATATATATGTTCAGTACAAGAGTGCGATGGTATTTCTGATTGTGATGATGGTGCTGATGAAGACAACTGTGGAACGGGTAGGTTTTTTTATAATTATTTAGTGTAATCAGCATGAAAACGGCAGTCCACTGACTGAGGTTTGACGAGCTCGAAAATGTATCATAGACATTTTTGGGATGATGTGTGTGTGTGTATGTTGCAAAATTTTGTCGAAGTGTCTCTCGAACGAAGCAGTCGGGGTCATTGCCGTCGGCATCTGAGTATATTGAGAGAACCTAGTGGTGATTAGATGCTGGATGAAATTGGTCCAGGGTCTACATTGTTATACACAGTTTTCGTTGCTTATAACGGTCTAGCAGGAGAACCATCAGAGATATGGAAAAGATTGTTGAATGAAAGTTGGCTCTTGTGTAAAACTACAGTTTTTACCCTAAATGTTTTTTTTCTAACTTTCATAGTTCGAGAGATACGGCGCGCGAAAACTAAAAAGGGAGAAAATCGGAAACTTGGTAGCAGCGGTTTCACGACTGGGACCGTTTTCAATGACTTTGTGTCTGCTTAAATAATTTTTTCTATGCAAAGGAAAATTAAAAGAAAAATATTTCGTGTGTATAGGTTGCGGAAGAGACGAATTCGCTTGCGATGTTGGCCGGTGCATTTTGCAGAGACAACATTGTGATTTTATTCAGAATTGCGAGGATGGAAGTGATGAGAGAAACTGCAACTATCCCGGTAAGTTATCAATTTTCCCGCAATATTTTCTGTTATCGACTGGGGCCTTATCGCGCGTCAATATGGGCATTTCGTGGAAAATAAGGGGGAACTGGCTTACCGACGGTCGTGAATAGGATTCTGAACATCTTTCAGCATCCAGGAACATTGATGCATTTTATGGAGAGCCGTTTAATTGAACCAAGCATTTGAGTACTAGTTGCTTTTAATTTTGGGAAGCTTGAAATTTTACAAATTTCTAAAATTTTATCATTTTTTTTTAATTCACCCAATTTTTTTAAGCTTTAATTTTTTTCAAGATTTTGAATATTCAATTTTTCTTGGAAAAATTTTAACGTTTAATTTGTTTTTTAATTTGCAACGTTAGTCGAGATTTCATGTGTTTTTGTAAATTTTTCAAAATAAATTCCACTTTTCCGAAATTTACACGAAATTTGGAGGTTTCTATATCTTTGGAAATTTTGGACTTTTTGGAAAATTTTGGAAAATTTTGGAAAATTTATAAAATTTGAATGATTTAGAAACAAACAAGTCCACATTTGACAAATCTTTAAAATTTGTTAATTTTTGAGATGATAAAAATAAATTTTTGGAAATTCGCAAATTTGGATTTCTGCAATTTTTGGAAATAAGGAAAAAATGCATTAAATTCAGATTGCCAAATTTTGAGATTAACGATTTTTTGCAGGCTTTTGCCAATCGAATTTTCCAGAAGTCGAACTATGACATATATATATATATATCTATATATATAATATCTATCGGTAATGGATAGATAAGTGATGTGAAACGCAGTTCTATTTTACTCTACTTTAATTTATGCAATGGCTACACGAGAAAGATCTATCTTCACTCTCTGGGATATTCCAGAAGCCTGAGGGCTGGCCACAAAGACCAGAAGCATATTCGTCACATTAAGAAAGAGACCACAAATTTCTTTCTTCCCAGAAAGTCACTGTTTATGTTTATGCTAACTCTCAACAAACTCTCCAACGTTATCGGTGTCGATTGGTTTTTGTAACCTTAATTTTTTCATAGCCCAATTGTCAGTCTCATTTTTGAAATAATCCAATAATATATATATATATAAACGTGGAAAATTGAACGATTATAATACTTCCATTGGGAAAAGGGTTAGGGTTGGGTGGAGGTGTCAGCAAGGCGCGGAAGACGATCGAATGAATATTCAACGTTGTAAGAGCTTTTTCATCTCGATGCTGGGTACTCGCAGCTTCCGACATACCTCAACTCCACCCCCCCACTCTTTTTCCACTTTTCGCGATGCTCGGACCAACTTCGAGGATCATCACGAGTATAGCACGCGGAGAAAAAAATTTGATGAAAATTACCCTTCCGTTCCGTAAAACTGCAGTCTGCCCCATTTTTTATATTTTGTTAGTTCATAAACGCAGCAAAAGTTACTGAATGATACGTCAATTTTATTCCAATGGAAATAAACAAAATCCGGTACCAAAGGATTGCTCATTATTTTGGATAGTAATTTTTTAAATATCGCTATTTTTCTCTATTAGGACTGTAAAATTTATATGTTGGACGATAAAATTGACTTTTTATCCAGTAACGTTTACTATAGTTCTGAAAAATTGAGAAAAATTGTGTAATCTAAAGTTTTACGAAAAGATAGGGCAATTTTTATTATTTTCTTTGCCGTGTAGTCAACAATGCGGAAAAGAATTGAAGCCGGAAGTCACGCTGAAGATAGAATGTTTCTCGTCTAGAATACTTCCAACTTCCGGTTGCATCTAAACACCTGCGGCATTATGCTACTGTGGATGCTAAGTTGTAGAAGATATAACATTTTTGTGCATAGAAATGTTGAGCGCGCTCGATTCAACTTTGTGATCAGCGCGCATTGTTTCGCGGATTTTAATTTCCGGTTTGTGGGAATGGTCTTGAGATTTGACTATACTGAGAAAATTTTTCTAAGTTAGAAATTTTTCTTTAAAACTTCAAAATCGTCAAAGTTTGTGGAGCTTTTACATTTTTTCTAATTTCTGCAATTTTTTGTTTTTTTGTTTTTTTGTTTTTTTTGAAAAATTACCTGAAATGGAGGACCACTAGGGCTCGTTGACATTTGTCGTGGTGGTACCTGGCGTGCACCACCGTTTAACCATTTCCTTTCTGCATTTCCTCATAATTGTCCATAGGAACTCAGTGTATTACAAACGACAGAGTAAACGCGTCTTTTTGGATGAGAAATCCACTCTTCGTGTTTCTTTCATTTTTATTATCCTCACAATTTCTCCTTGTCAACCAGAAATTCCCAAATATTGATTAAGCAACGTAGCAAAAGATACGACCTACAGTTTGCCTTTTTTTTTCACCGCCTAATTTTTCTTTTTTATCTCCGCTGTTTGAACGAACCCACAAAAATTACAGGTTTTTACAGCTATTAGTCCGGCAGTTGGTTGGTTCTATTTCCAACGGTTGAAGATAAAAGCGTAAAGCTGGAATATTTTTCGATAATTTATTTTTCTACAGTTTCTTCACTAATTTTTGTTTTTGTGTTTGTATTTTTTTTTGCACACACCCACCCACCGATACGCGCTCAGACATCTTATCTGAAGAGGGTTGCACACACACACACACACACGCACAAAAACGTATTTTAAATGTCTGTCTTGACATTTTCAGCGTTTATGCATTGCCATCTTAGAAATTTTCATACACTTTCAAAATTACGGAAATTTAAAACTTATTGGAATTTCTTTCTGATTTTCAAATTTTGAGATTGGCATAGTCGGAGCTGGGAATTACTTTTGTAAATTGAAAATGTTATAATTAAGGGCATAAATCGACTTAAATGCTAATTACCCGTGCCACGCATTGAGTAATTAAAACACAACATGAAAGGTGATAAATGTCGCGATTCCTCGCGATGTGTCATGCTCATGCAATTTCCTGAAATAATCAAGAATTATATCAGATCGATAGGCGTAGAACAATTGGAAAATTCTAAATATGTGAAAAAAATGATGGGCTTTTTTTTTAACTTTCCGATAGGAAGTTATTGTAATGACCCGAAAATGAAAAGTATCAGATCGATGAGATTTGTGTGTGTGTGTGTGTACGTGTGTAAGCAAATCTTTGGCGAACGGTTGCTCGTAAACGGCTGGACCGACTTTATTTTTGTTTTCAAAAATTACGTCTCGCCGAGGCGGTGTTCTGAAAGGAGTTTTTTTTTAATCGGCCAGGTAGTTTTTTAGTAATTAACAAAAAAAACACGATTTTAATTGTTTATAACGCTCTATTACATGAACGGAAAGAGTTATAGGAAAAAGTTATCAATGAAAGTTGTTCCTCATGTAAAAACAAACATTTTGTGTTTTATGATTTTTTTCGTAACACGCATAATTAAGACGATAGCGCTTAGTTAATTCGATATGCTCAACGATATGATATCACGCTATAACACAGACAGACACAAACATCGGGAAGTTATCGGTTCGGCCCGTAGAGGCTCAGACCTACATCTCGTTTATTCAATTTGATTTTGTTGTTATCGCCCGAATTCGTCAAATAAAAAATGGAATAGTTCATTTTGAATGGAACAATTTTCAAAATTTGCCAAATTTGAGTAGCTCAAAAATTCGAGCTCCTAAAATTTAGGAGCTTCCAATTTCGAAAATCTTAACCGTTACGGATTTACGAAAAAACATTTTAATTTTGCCAAGAGAGCCATCTATATGCGAAAAAAGTGGGAGCCCATTGAAGAATTGAGTGTAAATAAAATAATCAAAAAGTGACCTCATTTATACATCATAATTAGCGCGAATGTGCCAGTGGCGCCGGTATGAGTGGCCAAGCTCAAAGAGATTGCCTGTGTTCGTAATAACCTAGCGGTTGCTCGTTTAATTGAACGGCGTCTTGTAACAAACCCGATAAGGAAATCCGGACTCTCTTTCTCATTCGGCCTCCCACATATGCAAAAGAAAACAGCGTATTAACTATTAAACAAGCACTTCAAATGTCCAAAAGTGCAATTTAAAAAAAAAAACAAAAAAATTTGAAAAAAAGTATTTCAATTCACAGCAGTTTGCGTCTCATTCAAATTCAAAATTTTGTCATGTAGGTCAGCAATATTTGCGTATCTGTAAACAATTCCGTAATATAAAAATGGACCACACTTACTGAAACCCCGGACAAAAAATCCCCCCTCAGAATTTCCCTCATTTTTTCCAGGATGAGTATTAAAATTAAAATGAATTAATTTTGCAATAACGATTTAGGAATTCGTCGATGAATATGTCTGCTAACCATAAATGACGGTTTCATCCTCATATCCTGAAAAAAAATTAGTGATCCATTTTTTTTATCCCGATGGACAGAAAGTGAGACTTCTCTCCCTGGCGGCAGGTAGGAAATCTCTGTTTACGCGTCCGCCGGGACGAAAAACGATGTTTTATCCACGGGTGGTAAAATACAGAATCCTCAAAATGTAAATTAGCTTTTCGAAATTCTTGAACTGACTCGTATTGGGAAGTTTGGAAATCTTTGGATTGAGTGGAGTATAGTCAATGAACATAAGCAATATGACGGAAGTACCTTGATATATAGATGAGTTTCATGCTTTTTGGTATTCATTGTGAGTTTCCAGGGGGGTGAGGGAAGAAAACTGAACACACAGCCCCACACAATATGCTCGCCCTTCACGCCTTTTTGTATCTCGGAATTAAATTCCAGCCCCATCCCTCATCTCTCCCATTCTGGCTGCTTTTGAGTGCGATAAGCAACCGCTATGTAACGCCTGAGACCAGATTGGTAGGCGTAACCCTACGCTTTGCTGCTTGCTAGTAATAGTTTTCACACTCCTCCGTCCAGTCATAAAACAATACGACCTGTAGCTCACGTTGCTACATAGGGCGGCAAATCTTTCGCAGTATGCATTACTCTCGTTCAATATACATATAGCTGGGCTACAGAGACAAATGATTCGCTCGCTTTTTCCCGTGACTCTAGCACCGCGTGTGGGCAATCAAAAGTTTGCTTATTTCATTTTATTTCTCAGTGAGATTCAAAAATTTATCACCATTCCGTAATTAAAATGGGAAAAGCTGAAATTTTTCAGAGTTTTGAAAATGTTGGAAAATCGGAAAATTTTCCGGAGCTTATCTAACATTTTTGAAATTTGTAAAAAAAATGGAATTTTCGAAATTGTTCATATTTTGGATACATATATATAGATGTGTTATCGAGACAAATGATTCGCTCAGATTTTCTAGTGATTCTAGCTCCGCGTGTGAGCAATCAAAAGTTTCCCTATTTGATTTTATTTTTCAGTGAGGGCCGAAAATTCATCGTTGTTCCCAAATTAAAATTAAATTTTTCGCATAGTTGTACAATGTTTAGAATATTGTAAAATGTTAAGATTCTGGAGATTTTGACCAGTTTCAACATTATAATATATTTAACGATTTTGAGAATTCTAAAGTTTTTGCGATCTGGATCATTTTTAAAAATTGGAAAATGTGGCAAGTCATTGAATTCAAAGTTAAAAAAACAAATTATGATATCTTTCAGAGTTTTCAAGATATTTGAAAAAAAAAATAAATGGGACGTGAGCGTGACCCTGGACGGGTCGCATCAATAACTTCCCAATAGTGTGTGAGTGTGTGTGTGTGTGTGTGGGTGTGTGACGATACATGTATGAAGTCAAGTTGTATATCAGATACGCAAATTCGACTATTGATCGATTATTATGATTTTTTATCGATATACAGCGTTATAAACAATTGAAATTGTTAAAAACCATCGAACGGATGGAACACTTGCAAAAACACTCCTTTCAGACCTGGAGAGCAGTAAGACGCGTCGATGAAAAAAAACTAGTGGTGTGCGCATGTGTGTGCCCCACTCGGGGCACAAACAAAACGTCCCGATTTGGTATTTCAGCACAGCGTACTAAATTTATTCTTCTCCAATATATCCCGGTTAATCAGTAGTGTCATAATGAAAACGTGCAGATTTGAGAATTCTGAACTGAGTCATTAATGAAGCAGATAATGATGAATATTTGAGTAGATGCATGGTGAGCATGAGGACGAGACTTATGGGCGTTACTTGAGTGGGAGTGAGACGCCAATAGGAGGGCGGCCGCAATAAAGACAATAACTTTAATATTTTACTCAGTGGAACAGTATAAATAATTGCAATTGTTAATAACATTGCATATACTGCACGAATGCCATCCAAAATGTACTCCGCTCGATTCTCCTCGAAAATGCTTCGATTGAGACCTTCATGGCAGCGCTGGATTCATTCATTCACTCATTACATACATAATGGTTGAGACTTTTAGACCTCCTTAATTTTGCAAATTATCGAAAAAAGGCATTCTACATAAAATACGTATTTTTATATGGGGAACAACTGTTCTTAAATAAATTTTGCGCTAACTCTAATAGTTTATGCAGTCGAACATTATAAACAACCGACATTGTCAATAACAATATATGTAATGGACCAATTCCATCCAAAAACTAATCAGATCTAAGCTACGTGAAAACGCTTCGGTTGAATCATTCAGTGCCTCGATCGCATAATTCAGTCGCGAGAAATCGTGGACGAAAAATTTGACCACATACATACCTAGTTACATACACACATACACACACAAACAGACATTTTGTTTTAAATAGTCTACAAAGGTCAGAAATACCATGAAACGTGGAGATCTGATGGAAAATTGATTAACCTATCGGGAAGTTAAAAAAGTTCAAATCGGCTCAGCGATTTTGCCGGAATCGTTTGCCAAAACAGAGGATACGGACGCACACACACACACACACACACATAACCCGGAAATGTATCAGGAGCATGTCAAACGTCGAGAAACGTAAAAATTTCATGATTCTCAGACTTTTAATTTTCGGGGTGATTACAATAACTTCCTATCGGGAAGTTAATAATATTGTAAATTTTACAATGCATTACCGAACTACATTCTCATTAAGTCAATTATCGATGAAAGACGCTCAATCACGAATTCTGAGATGTTTTCATCCAAAAATTCCCTCATCAATTATCGAGATTTTTCATAAATTTTAATTTTCGTTAATGTAAATTTTAATGTAAATTCTGGTCAAATATTTTTGGATTCTGAAAAGTAATATGCATACTTTACTCTCATATTCAGTCGACTAATAATTAAATTATTTCCTTAATGGCCACTGTACCAATATTTTATGATACCCATTTGTTCTTAGAGAAAAGAAAATAATAAAACGAAAATTAAAGCCACGTAAAATCTATCAAGGAAGAAACCTGCGATAAATAATTTTTTTAAGCATCTGAATTCAAAATGCATTAAATTTCTTCCACCGATGGATTACTTTATATAGATTAAAGAGAAAAACATTAGCCTTTCTAATTAAGTAGTTAAGGAAAATTTCATAAACGAATTTTTAAATAAATATTTTTCTTTCCATTACCCAAGCGCGAGTTATGATAATAATATATTCTACAAAAAATATAATACCATTGGAACTTCAGCAAAATTTCAAAATGGTAGCCCGTGTCGGATAATAATATGGAAATAAAGAAGGCAGATATTGCGGTCATTCATCCGGCATCGGATTATTTTTTTTTTGGCTCTGTCCCTCTCATTTGCACGCCCGACCATAGTTGCTCTTTACCACCGCTTCGGGAGGGAGTACTGGGCACCCATCCACGCGGCTGGGGCCGACTCTTGCCATTTAAGCCATCGTATTCCTAAACACAGGGTAAACCTCCAGAAACCCCTGTGCGACAACGGCGTCTGCCTATGATGGAATCCATTCCCCCCCCCCCCCCGCGTCGGGTTAGCTTCTGGTTCCGCCTTGCAGTCTCCTTTGATGGGTGATCTCAGATTTCGCGCATGTAAAAGTCCGCATTTTTCGTTTACCAAATTGTAGATTAATATGCAGGGCACTGGAGTTCATACAGAAAATATGTAATATTTTCGCCAAAATAAAATTCTGTGCAAAAAATGTTTTATAGGATTTTGCCTAAATAAAATTATTTTGCGAAAATAAAAAAAAATAAACTATGTCTTCCATGTTGTTGAAGTCGTGGATTTATGTCGAGAAAGACTCAATTCACAAGGAAGTGCTATACGACTTTTTTCACTGAAATAACATTCTGGACAATAAATGTTTAATGACCTTTTCCCATAAAACCGCCTATTAACGTGATAATTGCCGTTTTTGAGAAATTTTGGACAAAAATGTGAAAAGCATCTGGTTTTGATTGAGCAGTTACTGGTTCGATCCGTGAGAAAAAATTTTATGCACATGTCGTCCATTGAATTGTTCATTCTCTTTGATTATCAAAAAAAATACTCGCCTGAATTTTAAGCGACTTCTCGGCGTTGCACGTGTACTACCTTAAGGGCCCTTGTCATTAGCCACAACTTGACGTCCTCATTGTATAATTAAACACTATTCTCATCAATTTCCTTTTTCTTCTGCTGCTTTTCCTCAAAAAATTTGCATAAGAGGCTAGTACCGAAGACTCCAGTAGGTCGAGGATTTTTTTTTAAATTTTTTTCGCTTCACCCTGCCTAGTCATTTCACCCTTAAACCAATTGGATAATCATAAGGGGCTGTCATACACGGATGAATCCTTAAGGCTTGACATGAATAACAGATTATGACGTTTAGCAGTTTTAAGTTTCACATATTCGCAAGTTTCAAAAAATTCTAAATTTCATTTTTTTTTTAATTTTCAAAAAATATCAATTTCTTGAAATTTGGCAATTTGAAAAATTGACAACGAAATCACAAAGAAAATTGGAGGGGTTGAAACAATATAAGAAAATTGAAAAATTGAAGAAAAAATATTTGAAAAAAATACAAGATTTCATAAAATTGAACGAATTGAAAAATTGACCGACGGCTATGACCGAGTGATTAGAGCGCTGGCCTTTGGCACACAAGGTCCACGGATCGAGTCCCTGCTTGGGGACTCTCCGATTGGTATAGTAGAGTGGAATTGTCCAGCCTTCGAGTTCATGGGGATTCATAGTCGAACGGGAGTTTTGTCAAAGAGACAGCTGTACAAATTGAGGTTTTCCGTGGTTTTCCTTCAATTGTAGATTGACCCAAGCGATGTAAAGTCTGGTAGGCATTGCATTTTTTGGGTCAAACTAAGTGAATGTTGTACAGTTTGGGGAGAATTCGGTTTCCATCGGCACCGTGGGAGGGTCGATAATCGCATCGAAGCGTAGATAAAAAAAAAATTGAAAAATTGATGTAATGAGAAATTTGAAAGAATTGAACATTTTGAAAGATGCAATATTCGAATTTTTTTGATATTGTCGATTTTTCGGTAATTTTGCGCTTTCGATAATTTCAGAATTTACAAAAAATCCTGCGATTCCTCGAACCACCTATATAATCATAACAGAGTCATAAAATAATCGCAGATCCTTGGAGCTTGGCATGAATGTCAGATTATGGCGTTATCAGTATTAACCTGTATCTATAATGACGTCAAATTATTTTCATTAGTGGTGAAAATTGAAGATTATTACTTCGGGGTACGTAATAAAGCTCATGGCGTATTCTTGGACAGGGTAGCGGACTCAATTTTCCAATGGGATTAATAGACCATTGTTAATTAAACAACCTCTAAGTTAATGAAGGCCTTCGGGAGGGTGAGGCGCTGCTACTGATCGAATCTGAGAATGTAAAACCCGGTAGCTTAGTTGGGAAAGTGCCCAGCGCGAAACTGGGAGTCCCGGGTCCGAATCCCGACTGGGACTATCGGGATTTTTTTCTTTCGAAATGCGCTTTACCCTTATGTTTTTTCGTTCCCCGTTTGATATTCCGCTGAATGCAATTTAAATAGTCTGCATCGCGTGGGTGTGTGAGTGCACGCCCTTATGTTTGTTTATTTGGGTGGGCATTTTTGTGTAAGTGGGTGTAAATGAGTGGGTGGACCGGTGGATGTGAATGAGCGGATGGGTGGGCGAATGGATGGGGATGGGTGAGTGGGGGGGGGGGGGGGAGGGGTGTCAATGGGTGGGTGGGTGGTTGAGTGTGAATGGGCGGGTAGGTGAGTGTGAATGGGTGGGTGGGTAGGTGTGAATGGGTGGGTGGGGAGGGGCGGGTGTGAATGGGTGGGTGGGGAGGGGCGGGTGTGAATGGGTGGGTGGGGGGATGTAAATGGATTTTGAGGAAAAATTGTGTAAAAAGTAATTTCATAATTATTAATCCCTAAGGGTGCCAAAAGGGCGTATATCAGCGCTCTTCACAAAATATGAGATATCAAAGTTCCGGATAATTTAAAATCTTGTGAACCGAAATTTTCAAACATTTACCCAACGATGGTTTTTTGTTTAAAAAGTGTTTGTAAATATAGCTACTCATTTCAGGATTGAAAATATTAGGGTTTGTGTTTTTGCTACATTCACCATAAGCTATTCCAAGATACATCAACAAAGGTCAACCCTGTAAAAAGTAGTGGTAAAAACACCGAGAATGAGTGTCTACAAGTTTACAAGGGAGCATATTTATGCAGACCAGTATCTGGACTATCACATTTTCATACTAATGGACTTTTTCAAACTTAAACTCAAACCACTGAAAATTGTTCTCCGTATTTCAACGTTTACGTCATAATGTAACGGAGCAAAATTTGAGGGTATTAGTTTATGTGAGGGTAAATATAATTTTCTGCTACGATCGCACTTTTTTTTCAATTTTCACAGTTCTCGAGGGACTTTAAAATGGGATGACTTTAAAATGTTCAATGATCTTGGAATTGGAAATGTTTTGAATTTCCGATTTATAAAAACTTGCGGTTTTTGCAATGTTAGTCACCCATCGATACACACACACACACTCACCCACGCGCTATAATGGTTTGCATTATAAATTTTGGGAAATTCCTAAAAGCCTTCAAATTTTTCCAATATATCGCATGTGCGAAATTTTACAAATTTGTCTCATTTACTATGTGTTCTGTCGGATTGATACAATTTGAAAAACTACAGAAAAATGTCAGAATTATCAACGCTTTCAAATTTTCGCTCTCGAAATTTTTCAAATTTTCTAAATTTATTAATTAGGGAAAGAGTTAAAATTAATTTAAGTGGTCAAATATTAGAATTCCGTTCGCATACGGACAAATTGAAAAGTTGAAGCGAAACGAAACCTTTCATCCGCTAACGAAAATATTTTCAACGTTTGTGAATGAAACAAAACCGTATTCAGATTTGCGTAGATGTATGAGTTAAGAGACGAAGGGTTGTAATATCGCGATAATTGCGCGCGCATTCAAGCGCCAACTCCAAAAGAACCGCGCTATATGTGTACCGGTGCGCGGCGCCAAAGTCAGTACGAAACCTATATAATAGTCATAACGTAACGGCACAACGTGAAAGCACTGCTCTTTCAATCGCGCTGACGTTCAATCCCAACTGAATTTTCCATAACACCTTGCAAAAAAAATACAATACTTGATTTTTTTTCCGCAGAATTTCGGCCCATGAAATCGCACTGTTCAGGTCACGTGGTACGATCTATTCGTATTATACTAATTTTTTGAACAATTTTAGCGTATCATGAGAGTTAAGTATGACTCCTGAAAATTTTGAAACTTTTTGAAACATTGAGAAATTCTAATTTTTGCAAATAAAGCTAATTTAAAAAATGTCGGACATTTCGAAAAAAATGAAACAATTGCACATTGAAAAAAATGCACATTTGACACATAAAAATAGAATATTTTGACGATTTTGAAAATCGAAAAAAAATTTGGAATTGTAAAAATTTGGAAAATTTTGAGAATTTTCAAATTAAAAAAAAAATAAATCAGATTTTAGAAATTTCAAAGAAATGATGGCACAATTTGTAAGTTACAAAATTTGATCAAAATTGGAATCATTTTCAGAATTTGAAGAATATAATTTTGGGAAATTTCTACAAAAACAAATGGAAGTTCAAAAAAATTTGAAAAACAGTTTCCAAAAATTCTCGAAAGTGTCTAAAATACGGATCTGAAAAATTCAGATGATTTCTGAGCTTCTGTGATTTTATGTGTGGCAATGTGCTTTATTACAAAAAAAATGGGGGCCACGAGTTTTAGATTTGAAACTATTTTTATAGATTTTCCCCAGTCACTTGACTCGACACTAAATCACCAAGTGGTCCTAAAAGTCCCATAAGAACGTGAGACATAAAGTAGGGGAAAATAAATGTCACAAATTAGCTTTTTAGTGGTTTCCCTATAAATATAGACATGGATAGTGAGGGAGTGTCCAAAAAAATCTATTTCAACGATTTTACATTCAACAAGTTTTCAAAAAGATCCAATTTTTTGCAATTTTTTCAAAGGTTTGTAATTCATTTCTAATTGCAGATTCTTTTTTTAATTAAAAAAAAAATTCGGAATTAAAAAAGAAAAAAGTGTTTTTATGAAAAATTTTGAGAATTATATACTATTACATCATATTATCCAATTTCGAAATTGATATTTTCGTATAAATAAGACATTATATTATATTATATATTTCGAATTTGTATAAGTGCGAAATTCAAATTTTCCCGCGTTTTTGCAATTTTTACTATTCAGGAATACGAATATTTTTTATATCTGTGGAGTTTTGAGATTTTGCGAGTTTTTCAAATTATTATTTGGGAAATTTTTAAAAACCGTAGTTTTGTTGTATTTGTTCTTCAATTTTGTTCTTTTAATTTTTTTACTGGCATTTTTATTTGAAGATCAAATAAAAAATTATGAACGCTAACATTCTTTCAATTTTTTTGAGGGATCTTTCGACAATATGTAGGTCATAGGATAAATATGGGGTGGATTAAAAAAGCGGCTATGCTTTTAAAGAGCGATTGAAATTTTATTGATAAACTAGACATTGATTTTAATTTGACAGAATGAAGCTTAAAAATGACAGATTTCTGGTAATGGCCAATTTCCAATTCACTATTTTTTTTTACAGAGATTATAATCCGCATGTCACAAAATTACAAATTCAAAAATAAATAAAAGATTGGAAGATTTTTAAGGTTTCTTAGAAGAATTTCTTGAATTTCTGTACACATTAAATTTTTTACAAAAATGAGGAGTAAATGAAAAAAACAAAATCAAAAATTTCGAAGTATTGAATTTTAAAGGATAAGATATTGTTGAAACTCTCACAAATTTAAAAAAAAAATCAAAATATTCAAATGCTTCCAAACTTTTTGAAAATGTAAACAGAAACGAAGATTCCTAAAAAATAAAATAAGTAAAGGGGGGTGAGAGCGTGAGAGGGAATCCGTTAAAAAATAGGACATCGATGATAGCAAGTGCCTCCCACGGTCATACAAGAAATTTGCGGGGGGCGGGTCGGGGGGAAGGGCGCGTGAGGATTCACATATTTGAAAACAAAATCGGATAAACCTCTAAATATTTTGAGATAAAAAAAAAATTAAAAATTGAAAGTCATAATTTTGAGTGCATTAGCCCCCCCCCCCCCCAGCTCGACTCTTCTGAATAACTCAATTTTCTATTGCAAAAGTTTGATTCACGAGGATGTAAACCTTTGAAAAATTCCCACAATTTCAGAAAAAATTCCAAAAAACGAAAACCAAGTGTGGAAGGGGGGGGGTGCGAGGGTGCCCAAGTGCCTCGTCCGCTCGTACATAGGATTATTGGGAAAGCCACGATATTAGTTCTACACACCTCAAAAATTTCATAAAAATTGAAAAATTGAGAAACTCAAAGAAATTGTGAAGATTTCTAAGCTTGAAGAAATTGAAAAAAATAAAAAAACTGAAAAATTCGCAACACTAGAAATTTTTTTAGGCATTCCTTATGTATTTCACAAAAATGTAGGAATGTTGCTGGAGGTGTCGTATTGGTTCTTGCGTGCTTCAAAATTCCAAAAACCTGCAAAATTTGTAAAAATTACAAAAAATAAAAAATGGCAAACCATGAAAGTTGAGAGCAGAAGGAAGAAGGGTGGTGGGGGTACCAGTTAAAAAAGAGTAAAGCGAAGATCCCAAGTGCCTCCCACGCTCGTACATAGAAATATTGGTAGAGGTGGGGTATTGGTTCTCGAGGGTTCGCTCTACTCTCGGTTCGCCTTGGTAGATCAGCTTGCCACGCGACTATTGTCAGTACGTCAGGCCTCACCTCCCGTCGACGTCTTTTTTTTTAATCCAATTGTCCAAGTGTCTTATTATATTCCCGTGCATTCCACCAATTTCTGTGCTTGTGCTTGTGAATTTGTGATTTTTTTCCCCGCCCGCCTTTATTCGCTCTCTTTTCAAAGTACGAAATGAGTCGCGTGTCATCAAACTCATGGTAAAGAAAAGAAACATTGTTGAGAAATTCATTGTTCGGGAGTTTGGCGGATTCGATTAAAATCCTTGCATTCTTAGTTAATTACGGACAAAAAGTTTTTTGGATTAATTGGCTGAATTGACAGATAATGAGGACTTTTCTTTATGTTTTTGAAGTTTTTCAAATTTTGGACATTTGAAAAGTTTTGATAATTTTCAAAAGTTTGGAAATTTAAAAAATTGCAAAAGTCACATGAAAAATTTGAATAAAAAAAAAATTGAATTTTCTAAAAAATGGGGAATTTTTTTCAAATTCTCCAATTCTGAAATTTTCGGAATTTTTCGTGCTTTTCATTTCCTCCTGCATAGTATCAATCAAATTCAAAGAACAGGTAAAGAAAGATAAAGAAACGAACTTGTTGCGTAAATGCGTTCATTCAAATCTCGCGCGTTCAACTCATCCATTCAACCGTCCATGTCCATTCATTTCGGGAATATACTTAATGCCTGAAAGTCTCAGAAAATGTCGAAATATTGAATTTAAAAATTTTTTACCAATTATTTTGGCATTTTCAAAATTTTTTGACATTGTTCGATTTTTAAAAGTGTATATTTTCATGAAAATATCGCGAATTTTTCAATTTTTTTGGCTTTCCAAAAATTTTGTCAATGTGTGTTTGAAGAAAACATTAATTTTTCGTCAAAATTTAAAATGACTTTCAGTTGGTTGACATTTTTCATTTTTTTCATGCTTTGTTGTATGTCAGTTGAATCGAAAAAAATATGTAAGGAAAAAGTAAAAATCGAAAGTGTCGTGTAAATCCGTTTAGTTCAAATTCCGCGCGTTCAACCCCATCCATTCAATTGCTACAGTAATTACTCTCGACTTTGAGATTAATTTAACTCCGCAATTAACATGGAACTGGAAGGGGAAAAATTATCGTAGGAAAAAATTGCGACTAAAAGAGCTAAACACAAACGTTGTTTGAGGTTGTCAGAGAACGAATGCAAAAAAATAATTAAAACTAATGGGCGGGCATTGGAGGGCGCGAGCTATTAACAGTTTCTTTTTTTCATCTTCATTTATACTATTCTTAATGCAATTGTACCGATAAACACGTCTGTTAATTCTTGGAAATTTGGTTTGTCCAATGTTTTTTTACAATTTAGAGATTTGAATTTTTAAAATCTATAAAAGTTTTTGACATTGTTTATCTTCTCCCATTTGGAAGTTTTTGACGTTAATGAAATTTCCACCATTTTCCAAATTTTTGATTGTTTTGGAAACTGAAATTTTTGAATTTTTTGAAGGCTGTAGAACTGCTCACATTTGTAAGATTTATTTGTTTACCTTTTTTTGGAGTTTTATCATTTGTTTACATTTGTTGAATCATTTGATATTAATGTTGGATTTTTCAAAACCGACTCAAATCATCAATTTATCTCCAGATTTTGCAAAAAAATTGCGAGAAATTGGAAATCGTTCACTTTGTTTAATTAAAAAAAAACATTTTTTAAAACTTTTTCATTTTGAACAATTGTCCAAAATTTTCAAATCTATCAATTTTGCAAAGTGTCTCACATTTTTATCATTCATTGTAGAATTATAGTTTTAATCCTTGAAGAGGAATTAAGGGAGAATTTTTTTTTCTGGGGACCACTAAGACGGGGTTACGTATAACGAGATTTGGAACAACGTGCGTGACTAATTGAAATTAGCTGAGAATTAAATGAGTACAGGAAAAAGCATAACAGGTCCTAATCTTGATCAATTTTCTGGACTTGTACAGTTTTGAAAATTTTGGGAAATTTCAGACAGTTCAAAATTTCCGAAATTCAAAAAATTTGAACTAAAATTTGAAGAAATTTTTCACATATTTTCTTAAAAATACAGGCATCAATCTTTAGAGATCGTCTGTGTTAAAATGTTGAAATGCGAAATGTTGAAATGCGAAATGTTGAAATGATTTTGAATTTAAAAAGTTTGGTAATTATCGAAAGGATTTGATAGTGGAAATCTTCCAATCATTTTTCGGACTTTCCCTCCATTGCCCAAATTATTGAAAATTTTCAAAACTTTCAAATTTTCCGACTTTTCTTTTTCAAAAATAGGAAAGTCCTGACTCTTTAGGTGATCACTAGACGATAAGGGTAGTTTGAAGATACTGAACAGTTTAGATGGGCTTAACAGAGTGAAAAGAGATTGTTTGTGGTAAATTGAGATTTGAAATTGGAGGGTGATGGGAACTGGAAAGAATCGTGTGTGGCGTGTGGCAGTGTTTCTACTGTTCCCGCTCATTCTAGCGAAATTCGGCGAAGCCCAGAGATACAGATATGACCGATATAAAGGTAAAATAGTTATTTAATAATTTCATCAATCAATTTTTCATATGATTTCTGAATTCATTTTCCGCATATCAAAAATGTCTAGAAAAAAAAATATCAGAAGTTGCGATTTTTTGTCACGTATCTCGCGAGCGGTTTTAGTAGAAAATTGTATATACGATTTTTTGTTCAATATCGAGTTCTTTTTAAAAAAAATATTTGAGAACTTTTTTGTATTGAGCCACTTGGTAACGAGATAATCATGTTTTAAAATTCCTATAGGGGTCAAGTTTCTTAATTTCAAGCTTGCCGCGACCCATCAAAGATCACATTCATATTTCTTCTACTTTTTTTCTATCGTCATGTATAATTCCTGGACTGAGAAATACCATATATTTTTTCACGCTATTGTATCGCAGGGGAAAAACCCCGTAAAATACCCAATGGAAAAAAAAAAACAAAATGGAAAATGAGTACATCCTCGCGTAATGCACCCAACGATACTGTCGCATAATTACAGATCGAAAAGACATGTCGTCGGTTGGATACAGAGTCATGCACGCTATCGAGGCAACAAACCAACATATATATTCACTTTTATACGGCGAATGAACTCGTATACTGCGTTAACTAGTTATATATTTATCCAGCTGAATAATACACACTGCACTATGCGTTTAATGATAATTATTCTCTTCAATTTTACATTATTTATGATTTTTGCGTGTTAAAGGACGAAAACGAAAAGGTGGGAAAGATGGAAGGATACACTTTGTGAATTATGTCTCCGATTTTTTTTTAATTTTGCAAATTTTGGGGGTTTTTGAAGTTACTCAAATTTTCGAAATTTTTCACCCAAACATCTGACTAACACACATCAAATCCACTTACCCAACCACTCACCCACACCTACCCACTCACTCATACCCACCCACTCCCTCATCCACACCCACTCACCCACCCACTTACCCACATACTCACCCACCCACTTACCCACATACTCACCCACCCACTTACCCACATACTCACCCACCCACTTACCCACATACTCACCCACCCACTTACCCACATACTCACCCACCCACCCACTTACCCACCCACTTACTCACCCACATACTCACCCACCTACTCACCCATCTACTGACCCACCCACTCACCCACATCGACTCACTCATGGACCACCTACTACCCACACCCATAATCCACCCACGTATGGAAACATCCACACGTAAAAATTTCATGGATCTGATTTGATTTTGTGAGTGGTTAGACTCTTGCTATCAGGCAGTGAATAATGCAGAGTGCAAAATATCAAAATGTCACAATACCCGTTTCAACGTTGTCAGTCTCCTTAGATTTGGAGATTTTGCCATAGACTCATAATAGAAACAATATACTAGTCATGACACTTCGACATTTTCTAAATTAAAAAATTCCATTTTAGTTTCAAAATTTTTAAAATGTCCACGTTCATGTAAACTTCGAAACTACTCAAAATTACCGAAAGTTCGAAAGAGATAATTTTCTTCAAAAATTTCACATCAAATATTTTGCAACGTTAAGTAAATATTTTAATTCTGAGGTCTATCGTGCCCCAAGGGCAACATTTTAACAGCTGAAAACAAGTACAAAAAAAATAACAAGAAACACTATTTTTCCTACTCCAGTCCTTTATTGCATGACGTTTTATAGTGCGGCCTGTTGCATGTATATACGCAACGCTATCCTCGCGTTAATACACGTGGACGCATTTATGATGTTCTCTACTGGTGCATTGTTTCATTTAAAAAATGGGTAGAAATATTCTCGCAGCTGTGATGACCCAAGCTATCTTTACCATTTTTCTTCCCTTTTTTTCTGCTGCATCTGAACAACGCGGTAAAAATCTTCCAGTGAACGAATTAAAATAGTCCGCAAATATTTTGCCCCATTGTTTAATGAAATTGAATGGAATTGTTTATTTTTTCTGGTAGGGATATATATGTATAACTATATGAATATATAAATATATGAATAATATTTTTTTCCCATATGAGGAATTCAAAATTTACGTGAGTTTCATGAATTTTGTGTTTTGAAAACTGAATTTTAGTACATCCTATTAGAAGAGTTTCAAAAAAGTTAAAAAATTATTATGCGGTCCCCAAATTTTATCTAATCAAAAATATATATTGATGTGTGCTGGAAAAAAGCCACAATTTTTGTTAATTTTTTACACCTCATTATAACATTGAACATAATTTTAACAGTGTTAGTTTTATCCTTAAACGAATGCTCGGACATTCCATACATACTCTTGTTGAAGTTGACTGGCTATGAATTGGTGTTAATTGATTCCATGTCCCTCCGTACTCATGGGGAATTTAAGATAGTGGCGCACAACGTTTTGTAATAAAAGTGCGTCTCGCATTTAGTCAATCATTTGTTGAAACAATTATTCAATTAAGAGGGCGTGTATATACAGCAAGGAATTGTTAATTTTCTTTTGTAAAAACTTAAATTTCTGGATTATTAAAATTTTTAAGCTTTTCATTTTTTTGACATTTTTGGCGTTTTCCAAACTTATATTTTTTCTTGGACAATGCTTAAACTTTTTGGAAGTTTTAACGGTTCTGAAGTCTTCGAAATAACTGAATTCTAGAGATTTGTCCATACTCCCCCCCCCCCCGGAGTGGTACATACACGTTGGGGCTTTGGGGTAATGGGTAGAGTATCTCCCTACTACATCCAAAGTCATTGGTTCGGGTCCGGTCGCTCGAGAATATTTTTCGAAAAATATTTTCTCATGGATTCCAACCGATAGCAGAAACGTTCCGCGTGTGCTATCGGCGGAAGCCATAAAATGAGACGGCACGACCTGGAGGGGGGGGGGGGGGGGTCCCATCACAGGCGCCCTTCATCGTAGCACAGGGGTTTCTGGAGGTTTACCCGGTGTTTATAAATACAATGGCTGAACGATGGTGCAAAATTAGCCCCATCCACCTGGGTGGGTGTCCAGTACTCCGCTGAAGGAATGCTCAGACAGCAACTACCGTGGGGAGTACAAATGAGAGGGATGGGGACAAAAAGAAACATACGGATGCGAACATATATTGGCTAGACCCATGCGGCCACCTACCTGCGGCGACAACCCTCATATCGAATGTATTAAGATGATGTCAAACGTCGTAAACAGTGAAAATTTCATCGATATTAGACTCAATTTTTGCTGTCATTTCACCGCTGTCGGAGAGTTAAAAAAATTCACACTATGTGTGCTTCTTCAATACATGGATAAGAATATGTATCGCGAGAATAATGCTCTAGACCTATATGCCGAATACAATGTTCTTATCCTTACGTAAAAAGTAGGTATCGCTTTTACGGTCGCGGTTAGGACCGTGAATCTGTACTTCACAGGCGAGAAGCTACAATAGCATTTTGCATGCGAAAAAAATTTATGTGCGTGGCTGTATATTATGATTTCTGGCATCAAAAATAGGGCAATCGTATATTTTTGCTGCGAGATATAACAGTGTTTCTGTGGAGGGAAAGGTTTTATGAAGAAACGCAATTTTTTACAGAAAATTTTCAATTTTTCGATTTTGGAAAGCTCAGGCACTTTGGAAATATTGAATTTTTGGAGAGTTTTAAAAATGTTTCATGGTACTTTTCGAATTCTGTCAGTTTTTACGTTTTTCACGTTTTGAGAAATTTAGTTAATTTTCCAAATTTTGAAAAATTGGTAAAATTTTTGGAAACTTAAAAATTTTGTGAAAATCGATGATTTGTAAAAGAATAGTTAAATTGTCCATTTCAAAAATTTCGGAACTTCGCGCTTTTTGAAATTACCAAAAATTTGAAAATTTGGACAATTGTAACACTTAAAATTTGAAAAGTATTTATCACAAAATTCTCTAGCATGCAACAGTTTGAATGTAGTTTTTTTCAGGATTTAAAAATTTTTAATTACATACTTTGACACCTAAAAAAACGTTCCATTGGAAAGTATGTAGAACGATAACGACGAAATTTTCATATTGATCGATTTATAGGTTCGTAAGAATTCATGAGCTACAAAGTGCCATTGTGAGTTGCACCGTAAATGTACGAAAAAGTGTTTATGAATAATTGAAATACTGTTAAAAATATGGTTCAAACTGAGATGGAAGTTTGGCATCTTGTATGTTATTCAAAGCCCGAAGTTTCGATAATCGATTTACAACCGCGAGTGGGTCATTAACAGGCGGAAGTAGTATTAAACTTTTCTAATGGTTCATAAATTGCGCAAAAATTTCGAGTGCTGCATTGATAATCATCAGATCGGTCTGAGTGGAATTTTTCCGGAGAAGAAAATTTCTGTTCCAAAATTTAACAATTTGTTAATCCTCTGAATAAATTTGCCATACTCGACGGAGAACTATTGGGAGAGACGTATTTGGAGTATGGCATCATACAATTAACAAATTTCAAAATTGAGGAAATTTTTAAAATTTTCAACGTCCAAAAATTCTTCAAATAAAAAAAATGGAAATGGTGTTTTGGATATTTTGAAATTTTAGAATTTCAAAACAAAAATGGATATTTAAAAATTTTAGAAATCATGAAAATGCAAAAAAAATTGCGAACATCAATATTGTACAATTTGAGAAATTTTCAAATTTTGAAATTTTATAAACAAAAAATTTTACCACCCTTTTCTATTCTTTTCACCCTGTCTATTTTGATGTCAAAGATTATTCCAAGAGCAGTCCGAGAAAAGGAATTAATGTCCATGGTACATTGGCGGCAATGTGACTCATGCATATTGCAACGGTTGGGAACGAGTCTCGCATAATCGATTTTATCTGACAACGTTGTACATATACCGTGACGTGATGGAAGGGAAACAAAAAAATTGTGAAAGAATCTATCGGTAAAATTTCTACTCCGTAAAAAAAGTGTCTTGATTCAAGAAAATCGAGATTGTTCGGTCAAGAATATTAATATTCTTGAATTCGAAATTTGTGCGCGCCATTTCAGAATACATTCTTCCATTCGAGTCAATGACTTTTTTTCATGAGACAACAATTATTATCTTCCGCAATTTCGGAAATTTGTGACTGTCTCAAAATGGGAAATAGTTCGGCAACAAATTTTGAGATCATTTGGCGGCAGATACTCCACCCACTAGACCAAAGGCCCGATATTCTGCTCGTGTGTGTGTGTGTGTTTGGGTGTCAAACATTTTAAAAATTGAAAAATTGTGAAAACTTTTTTTTCAAAATTTTGCGAAAATTCCAAATGCAACATTAAAGATAAAAATAAATATAGAAATTGCCCAAAATTAGAAAATCAAGAAATATAGAAATGGGTATAGGATCCTCTTAGTCTAATAATGATGTGCTTAAAATACTTGGATTAATGTCGGTGTATTATTATTCCGACCCTTTCCCTCGATCTTGGTTATTGAATTTGATTGGGGTTGAAAGGTCGAGGAATAAATTTTCCATGGGTGCATTAATGTTGATACAGTTTGGGGATAGGATGGCCAAACGCATAAAAGCAACGCATCGTTAAACCGCGTTTTATGGAACTTCCGAGTTTCGAGACCATTAGCCACTTCTCGCATATTCGCAAGCAAAGTTTTTGGCTTTTACGGCTACAAAATCGTAAAAATTATTAATAAATAATTAGGAAAAGTGGGTGGAAATCGTCGAGTGATAATTCAGAGCTTTGATGTCAAGGAGCACAGACTTGATAAGCATTTCAAGGAGATTAATTGAAATGCTTACCAAATTATGCGCTATTTTTTTTAATTGACCTGAAAGCCAGGGTGAATCATGATTCATCAAACTGGTGGAGAACTTCACGATTATCTGATAAATTACGAGGTTGGAAAAATTTGAGCTAATTTGAAAAATCGAAAACTCGAGTAACAAATTTTTTCCAAAATCTTGGAACTGTTCACAAATTTGACATTTTCTAGAATTTCAAACTTTCGAAATTTTTGAAAGGTTTCAAAATTTTCGAAAAATTGGAACTTTTTCAAAATTTTGAAATTTGCCGAAACTATAAAATTATAATGAGACTAATGGGCTAACGATAGTGTCTCAGCTTGATTAGAAATAATTGAGCGCATGATTTGTCGATAAAAAGCATCTGCAGCATTTCATACACGTCTCATTCGCCTTTTCAAGTTGCCGTCTTATGTATCGTCCCACAAATAACTATCTTCGCCATTTACTCGCACGCAGTATGTCATAATTGACTCGTACTTCCCGTCTGCATTTTCCCATCTCAATAAATCGGTGATTCACACTCAATACCGCATCATCGATCGTTTATTATAGCTCAACATTTTTCTTCTTTCTTGAATTTATTTCTATTGCCCTTCACTTTTTTTTCTCATTTTTTTGTTACCCCCTGCAATCGATACATATATCCGCTTCTGGTATATTTGAGCTTTGAGTCATTTCTGAGTAACTTTAATAAAAATCACATTCAACTGAAAAGTCCCAACACTAGATTTTGGTGGATTTTGTAACAATTGATGCAAAAAAAATTCTCGATTGGGACCATCCCACTTCTCGATTGGGACAGTCCCACTCCTCGTTTGGGACAGCCCCCTCCCCCTTGGATCGTCTTGATTTGTAGTTGGGGTACGGTCTCTAGCTGGAGATGGGACGATGGCTGAAGTTACAGCGGGACCATTGTCCCATTGTGTGGCAATGTCTCATCTATGGTTGGGAAAACTCCCGATTTCCCAATTAGTGCCCTGTCACGTTGTCCAATCTCTGTGAGAATTTAGAATCAATTTGCGAATTGGTACATTAGAGTACAATTTAGGGGGTTGTTCCAATGGAAAATTCTGTTGCCCCAATCAACAGTTGAAATTATCCGAATTGACAGTTGGAGTTGTCGCAATTGATAGTTGGGTTGTCCCAATTGATAGTTGGGTTGTCCCAATAGACAGTTGGGTTGCCCCAGTTGACAGTTGGGTGGTCCCAGTTGACAGTTGGGTTGTCCCAATCGACAGTTGGGTTGTCCCAATCGACAGTTGTGTTGTCCCAGTTCACAGTTGGATTGTTACAATAGACAGTTGGGTCGTTATAATTGACAGTTGGGTCGTTACAATTGACAGTTGGGTCGTTACAATTGACAGTTGGGTCGTTACAATTGACAGTTGGGTCATCCCAATTGACAACTGGGCTGTCCCAATTGGCAGTTGGGTTGTCTCATTTGATAGTTGGGTTGTCCCAGATGACAGTTGGATCGTTGTAATTGACAGTTTGGTCATTACAATTGACAGTTGGGTCGTTACAATTGACAGTTGGGCCATCCCAAATGACAACTGGGTTGTCCCAATTGACAGTTGGGAGTTGCCCCAATTGCTAGTTGGGGACTGTCCGAATGGACAATTGAGAAATTCCTCTGTTTCGCAATTGAAACACAGTGACTTCAGAAAAATCTCATAAAAAAACCGTATATCTTTCAATAAAAAAGAAATGTACCAATTATTTCGGTTGCCGATATATCGTGTTTTAATCCCACCAACTTTTCCAACCTCCCACCATCACTATTGGAACACAAACCACTGTTTTTTTCCCATCCCCTACCACCATCAATATCTTTCCGCCTCTGGTGTATTTGACTTATTTCCAGTAATCTCTGAGTACCTCCAACAAAATGACATCCGCGTACCGTGATATTTGTCCTCCCCTAAAAGGACGAAAATTTATTAGATTTTCTGGCTTTTACGGGTAAACATGCTTCTCTCCTGTACGCTCGAACACATGACTTCTTTGTGGGTAACAAAATACCACAGACGCAGAATACATAGCAAATACCATTTGTGCCTGGGCTTCGACTGTTTATTACATAACCTACCCCCCTAGGGGAGTTCGTCTATTGTAACAACTACTGTTTATCGCCAAGCTAGATATTGTTCTAATTCTGGGACAATTGTTTCGCCGGGTTTAAGTGATTTTAAAGTGTATTCATTCCACCAATGATTTTCACGAAATTCACCAGTTGACTTTAATTAACCTACTTGATGATGTAATCGGGTATTTGGGATTTGGAGGGGCTGTTCAAGGGGCTAAGTGAGCGGCTATTAATTTCGCGGGTTAATTTGCGTGTGTTGGGGAGACTTGAAATTTACAGGATTTTTGGAAAATTTTTGAGAACCACTTTGAGAATGTTTGAAAAATTAAGGAATTTCTGAAAGTTGAAAGAGTAATTTTCACTTTTTCCAATTTACAGGATCATTGAACACTGACGGGTTCAGGCGTTTTCGAAATGTCAAAATTAGCATTACATTAGATAAGTGATATTGCATGTGTCATACAAGCAGGAGTAAATAGCCATGATACTGACATGCATCGAAACAAGCCAAGTTGCATACCAGACTAGTGATCTCAACGAGCTCATAACTATAAATCAATGTTGGTCATGATATGTATGATGAATAATTCAATTCACGTAAGACAAGACTTTTCAAAATTGGAAAAAAAAATATTTTCAAGCCACTCTAACAGTGTCGACAATTCCAAAAATTTCGAAAATTTCACAATTTTACAATAGCACTTTTTCGAATTTTTTAAACGATAGAAAAAATGGAAAAATTTGCAAATCGTGGAAGATTTTCGAAATTGTGAAAATTAAGGAATTAGAAAAATCACTTATTTGCTTGAAATTTGCAATACATGGAAGTTTAAAATTTGCAATACATTCCGAATTGTGCAAATTAAAAAAAAAAAAAATTTTGGAAAGATAAAAAGGAAAAACAAAATTTAAAATGTTGCAAAAAAAACGAACTGTTTTTGAAATTGCAAAGTTTATTAAAATAAATTTACGAATTGAAAACAAGTTAATTTACATACCCGAGGAGTGGTCTCAACCAATGATCATAATTCAAAGTTACTCATGATACGGATAATAAATAACTGAATTCAAGTGTCATTTGAATGAAGCGGCGTTTTTATTCATGCCAATTAACCTCCTCAATCACAATTTGCTAAAATGAGGATTTGATAAGAGATTAAATTTTAAGCTCGTTTGAGATACATGACGGTGTACCATCGGGAAGGCTAATTAATGTGGAATTCGTGAGAATTATTGGGCTACTGAACACGAATGTGAATCACTCAAACTGGGGTCAATCATTTCAAAAAATTGCTCCAATTTTTAACAAAAAAATTCAAGTATTTTTCATTTTTTGGAAATTTTCCGGTTTTTTGAATCTGTGGAAATTATTGCATTAAAAAAAAAATTTTGAACTCTGGTATCCTTGAAGTTCTTCAAGTTCCTCATCATCTGGTATTTTTGGCATATACCAGTGAAATCGATCCATTATAGCCAGTCGTTAATAATTGGTCGAATCGCGGCGGATTTCTCCATTGGAGAAGGTTTTATGCGTAACTCTCATGCCACAATTATGAGTTCATATTATGAGGTCACGCCCATTTGCTTGAGTACATACTCATCCAATGAATAATACCAGAGACTGTGCTTTAAATTTTTAATATTTTGCTAATATTTTAAATTTTCGGAAAAACTTCTCATACTGTTAACTTCCCGCCAGAGAAAATTATTAATTTACCCCCAAAAAGTTAATTGGAACCGTACGTTTTAAGTCTGCCGTACCAACAATTTCAGACGATTTTCAGAGATCAAAGAGATTTATGCGCCCATACATATACAGGGTGTCCCATTTGAAACAGTACACCTGAATAACTCCTAAAATAAGGGGTAAATGAAAAAATGTTTCATATTAAAGTTGTAGGGTTCTGAGGGGGACATCTGAGACGAGCTTCACATTGAGCTTGCAAGCTCAGACTTGCAAGCTGCAAGCACAAACTGAAGTTTTTTAAATGGCAATCACAATTTTTTGTCATACAAAACTTGTTCTTCTTGACGAGGCGTTTCCAGTCATATGGTCATGTATGCCGATTCGTCTGATTTTACTGTTTTAAACCAGTAAAAACTAGTTTTGTAGTTGAATTCAAAACAGGTTAAAATCAAACGTACAAAACAAAGCTATTTCAGGATAGATTCCCAGCGGTCAATGTTATCCCAATCTACTGCTTTATGTTGAGCTTGCAAGCTTCAAGCACGAAGTGCACTGACAGAAGCATTCATACTGAACAGAATAAGCAAGAGGAACAAGTTTTGTAGGCCAAAAAATTGTGATTGCCATTTAAAAAACTTCACGATTTGCACAATTCGGATATATATATCTATACATATGTATCGTCATGATATTTTTTTGTAAAATCACTCCTTCACCAGATATTTGGAAATTGATATTTTTGAGTGGAAATTTTGTTAATTGGTTGAGGCTACTCATGCAGGAAATGGAGTTATTTTCATTGCACTTGAAGCCTCGACCAATTTATTCCATGACGTTCGTCATTGGATAATGTCGAAAATCTTCGTGGAAAACGCGAATCTTACGTAATCTTAGCAAATTGAATTATGCATTCGTTCCGCAAATTGATTTATCACTAATACCATATTGCCAGGGTGATGGATTTATCGCTATGATCAAATTTAAATTATCCCATCAGTGACGGCGGATATTCTTCTTTACTTTCACGGGACTGTAATGATGGAAAATAGAAGTGACCTCATAATGTAAATCTATAATCGTTGCATGTGACTTAAGGTTAACAAAATCCGTCTCAAATGTTATTTTCTTTTTATCGACTTCTGAGAATTACTAATCAATTGATTTCAAAAATCAATTTTCGAAATTAAAAAGAACTAAATTTTGACAATTTTTGAAAAAAAAAACAATTCAAAATTGACATTCTTAAGGATATTCCACCTATATTGGCGAAGATATAAGAATTGTTTGAAATTTTGACATAATGTTTTCGAAGCGGTTACAGATGCCTGTATGAAATTCGAGATTGATTCACACCACCGTCTTGTAGTTATTAATTATCAAAGTTCTCAATTAACACAGCCTCTTATGGGAAAAATAAAAATTTCTGTAAATACAGTTCAAAATATAAAAATTCGTGGAAATTTTGAAAATTTACTATTGAAGCAGATATAAAACGATGGTAAAAATTTCATGGCGATTGACTAAAATTTTTTTTCATTAAATTGTTTAAACAATTTAATATTGATTCGCAAAATCAAATACAATATAATAATTTTCTATGGCTATCACTTCAACTAATTAACGCATTGAAATATTAATTGAAAATTATTGGCGATAAATATAACGAATTATAGAAAGGGTCATAAACTTTTGTTTTGACTATACGTGTTGAATATCCTTAAACAGAATAGTATGAACGCAAAGTGCTCAAGGTAGGCTGTGCTGTCAGACTAGATTTATTCCGAATGAATTTAATCATATTCGGATATGGTATTCAGGAGATATGTCTATTTAACCTTGGCACATTCAGATAAGTGGATGAGGAATACCACTTGTGCACGCAGAAAAATTCCGGGCGAACATATATCATTTCTGCTTGAATTTCAAAATTTTTGACACACTCCCCCATCGAAAAATCGTGAAAATACTTGGAAAACGTAAAAATTATTCTTGCAAAAAAATTGGCACTTAGAAAATTGCGTTTTTTCAAATTAGAAAAAAAAATCAGTCCTTGGAAATTTGAAACACTTCAAAAAACTGAAAGATTTCAAAAATTTCAAAAATTTTCCAAATTTCGAAAAAATTTCAAGTTTTAAAGATTTCAACATTGAGTATTTGTTCTGCGTTTTTTTTTTATATTTCCCTTTATATTTTCTGTTTCTTCATTTTTTCCGATCAAATAAGCCTCGTTTCACATAAATGTCGCGTAGCCATTTTCTGCAAAATACGCAAACGCGTAAGGATGCGTTGGCTATTGAAAGTGAGATAAAACTATATTGGTACGCATTGTTCAATGGAACCGCAAGTTCAGAGTTATGTTGGCTGATTTACATACAGCGGTTTGCCGGGTAGATTGCCGATTGGGTAGTAAGAGAGTATTTCGCAGAATCGATTCTATTAGAAGAGCATTCTTGTACAGAAATTACCATAAATTCTAAATTGATAGTTGGATTCTAAATGTCAGCTCATTACTTTTTCAAGGATAAAAATCTATTTTATCGGCGTTCCTATTGTCCACAATCGAGCATTTCTCTGTAGACATTTACTGGAAGTTGACAGAGAATAGTATATAAATTATTGTCTTTCAACATTTTTCAATTTTCTGGATTTTTGAAAATTTCACAAATATTTGGAATATTCGAAATTTTTGACATTCATGAAATTTTTGCAATTTTTGCCATTCCTGAAATTTTTAAAACTTCTAAATTTTTTTGAAATTGTTGAAATTTCTGAAAATTTTTGAGATTATTAATTTCTTACAAAGTTGGTAACGTCCGAATTTTTTCTAAAATTTTTGTGTAAGCAAAAAAAGTGAATGCAACATTTTTCCAACAAAAAAAAATCAGAAATTTCAGTCATTTTTTTTTCGTAATAATTGCTCGGCAAGTGACAATGACCTCACATTTATGAGAAAAAAGTCGGAGAAAAGCGCATGTGAGCGATCGGATTTGTTACACGTCTGTGATTCATTTGATCTGGTGTAACGACTAGAATTTACAAGACCTCGGGGACAAATATCCGACAATGCTTATCAGTGAATTATTTTATGAAGCCACCAATAAAAAAACGAAACGCCTATCAATGATTTAAATAACCTGTATATATTTGTGCTTCTGATCGGTAGCTTCCAACTGTTAAAAAAGTTCAAATATCTGCGAAATTCTCAAAAACTTTTGAAAAACTCTCAGCCAGACAACCAAAAATGTGGGAGGTGCAAAAAAAAATTCCGTAGTGTAGAATTTTGCGACACATACACACACTCACACACAGACATTTATGTGGAAGATTTTTAGGAAATATTGTTGAACTCTTTGATCATTAGATATGTGGTAAACAGGGTTTGTCCATTTTGACAAAAACACAAATCTGGCAAAGTGATCTTCAAATAAAACCATTCAGGTGTTTCCATGAGGCTATGAAAAAAGCTTCCTTTTGGGGTGGGGGAAATTCCATTTAAAATTATTTTGAATCCCGCAATACATCACCGATTCTCTGATGCAAGAATTGAGTGATTTTGGTCTATAGGGGTTCCGCCATCAACTACCACTGGGCCATGAGAAAATTGAAATTTTGCGTTTTCATAGGAAGCTTCTGAATGGACCAAGCGTTAGATGAAGGTCAATTTAAGGTCCTGTGGAAGGGATCGGAATGGCCAGCTTCCGTATTTCTTTTCTCAGCTTCCCGGCGTCGGAAAATTCCGAAATCATTGGGAATATCAGAACAAATCCTCTTCCATCCACCACAAAAATTTCAGCCACAATTATTAACAAGTCATTCCGCGTAAGACGACGTACGCTAAGTTCGGCGTTGACTGAGGTCATTGTCACTTTCTCAGATTCATTATCGTTTGATGTGACAGTAATTTGAGATGAGTGACATGTATCAAGTGGCGTCTCCATATCTTTAATATTTTGCTTTGTTGTGTCTCGAAATTCCGACGGTTAACGATAATCGGTGGAACGGTGTCATTGGCGATATGTGGGATTATCAGTAGGCGCTTTAATTTCACCGATGTTATGAATATTAATCTCTCGGTGGTTACTAATGTTTATTAGGTGATGCGTGTAAATGAAATTACTTATAAATCTGTCATTTATTAAAATTTTTCTGTCAAGTTTTTTAAAAAATCTTTCCGGTTTCGAAAATTTTTGGTATTTTTGAATTTCTGCAATTTTCAAAAATTCAATCAAAACAATTTCAGAAACTGTTCTTTTTTCCAATTTCTTTTTTCCAATCACTCCAATTCATCCCTCCTCCAAAATTATTAAAATTTCACAACATGTTAAATTACTTGAAAATGAGAGTGGTTTTACCGATTCATCATATGCATCTTCTCATCTTTAAGCCATTATTTACTTAAAATTTACTTAATTACCTAAAAATGTTGAATATTTTTTAAATCAAGGAACAATGGCATTGTGTCGCCAATTGTTGGTCTAGACTAAAACGCGATGGTCGTGTAACGAGACAGAAAATAATGTATCGAAAAGGTGCGGTTGGAGAACACACTGTGGCCCACGTTATCGCGTAGGACAAAAATTTTCCGGGCAATAGTCCATTAGAAGCGCACGGACGATTTAGTGAGGAAAGGTACTCTTTGCCTCCACTTGGGCTTTTAGGTCCAGAAAATTTGATGCTCGTTGCTTGTCATGCTAATATATACAGCTTTATGCTATAAGGGGGAGGTAAAAATTTTCTCGCTCAACTGAGAGTGCTTGTACGATAGCTACGCAGTTTGATCCGTGCGAATTCCTACGCCTAGTGTATATATGTCATACAGACTTCATTTAATATTAAATAAATACAATGCGGGTGAACTTCCCATACACACATAACGGTCTCATGATTATTATAAAAAAATCGCGGGCCGAGTGACCCCAATTGGGGCGGTTTGACCCCGGAAATAAAAGTATACTTAATTCTCGCATATTCTATGGTATATGGTCTGTTTGTCTCTGTGTGTGTTTGTGTGTGTGTGGTTTTAACTTATTAGATTTTCATAAAAATTTGTGGATATTTTTTTAAGTTTTTGGAGAAACGTGAGACGTTTGGACTTACCTTGAAAATGAACCAGTTTGCAAAAAAGTGGTATAACACTTTTCTCTTCTAAACAAAATTTCCTACAAAAAATGTCTAATCACATTTTCCTGTAAAATCCCTCGTTCACCAGATATTTCAGTTTTTGGACACATTTTGAGAAAAAAACGATGATGCTGGAAAAAAACAGCCCGATGGATCATACTCATGAAGCCCGCCTGCCCAAATTCGAGATTTTCAGGGGTGATTACTATTCGTGGAGGAAATAAATATTGCGATTTTTCCCTTCCGGTAGTTTGTGTGCCCACGAAAAGAAGTTCCTAACAGCGTTATCATTTTTTTTTGCATATATTTCAGGCCAACTTGACAAATATGTAAATGCGGGAATTCATCTCTTTTTCGCTCTCATTTTTTCTTTAACTCCGAAAGAGTTAGATATATGAAAAATGTTGGAATTAAAAAAAATTTGAAAACGCCAAAAAACAAACAAAATCAAAATTCCAAAAATCTCCCCCCCCCCCCCCCCCCCCCCCCCCCACCCAACAGAAATTTTAACACATTTGCAAAAATTCCCAAAATTCTGAAATTCTGAAAAAATCTTAAAATGTCGAATTTCCCAAAAATTCGACAAAATTTGAATCGTCCAAAGATTTCCTCGAATTGATACTCCGAAAAATATTCAATACTCAAAAATTTGAAACTCAAAGAATTTCCAAAAGCACCGAAAACTTGGGAAACTCACAAAATTTGAAGAACTTCAGCAAATCAATAATTTCTGGAGACCGTAGAAATTTTGTTGAATTGCCGTCAGAGGCGCATTTGAAATTGAAATCTTCCATGCAGCCCATTATTTTCACGAGCGGACATAACGCGAAGGGTAGACACGGATGGATTTGAAAAAATGTATTTTTAACGGCTGAATGCGGCGAAATGAAAAGTTGGCAACACGGTACAGAGTGGATTGCATATAGAAGCGATATGGCCCCCGTAGGATCGCAAAAGCGTCTTTATCGAATTAGTCAGGGATTAATGGTAGCCGGGAATTATAGCTATACGTCTACTACCGGAGGCGGTCCAGGCCTTCATCACAGTTCCCGCATATAGCCAAGGCATTAAACTCATAACCTCGAGTTTTCATGATTGTTATCGCGCTTTAACGGTTTCTATGGGCACAACTGACGATTATGAACATATATAGATTGTTTTATCCTAAATAGGTCCGCAGCCGAAAATAGGGATCTCGCAAAATCAGCAGTTGCCATTTGAAAAAAATTTTGTCCACTTCTTGGACGTCATTTTTTGGAACTTTCAAAATTTTTGACGATTCAAAAATCCGCTAAGCTTTGAAATTCCTCACCTGTGATCATATTTATTCGTTCTACCATTTCAATCTGGATTAAATTCAGTGCAGTTAATTAAATGTGACTAATTGATTATTAGCAATTACGAAATGGCAACGAACTACTTTTGTTGGTATTGTGATGTCCCTGAAAATATATGGAAATTCATGGATTATCATTTTAGGAGACTTTCCATCACCGAAATTGCAGTCTTATCCAAAATACACGTATGTTCGAAAATTCCGCGGCATCAACCGAAAGCATTTTTGGTAGATATTTTCGGAACTAAGAATATTAGCGAATGGTCATATGAAGCTTTATTGTAGCTCTCGATGTTCATTACGAAAACCATTTTCATGAAAATTAGGCTAGCTCCTTCATATTTCGACATATGATCCAAAAAGAAAATTTTCCACTGCTTAGAATTTTTGAAATTCATTTTTTTCATATTTTTTATATCCTTGAAAAATAAATATTATAAAGTTCAACGTTGCAAAAAATTCAAACATTTAGAAAATTTCCGCAATTTTAATCATTTTAAAAATTTCGAAAATGTCAAAAATTGGTTCTCTCAAATTTCGATTTCAATTTCATTAACTATTGGTAATTGAATGTGAAGGGTATTCAGTAGACCTGTGAAATACGAGAGTCATCATCATCGAATCAACAATAATCACCTAATTACACTGGCGCTTCTCTGTATTGTGATATAGACAAATGTGTATTAAACATGCACACGATGCCAAGTACTGACTTTGGTAATGTTAGAGGTAGAGGGGAAATTCCGGAGGATTGGGGCCAACGGGATTTAATGTCGGCCCTTTGGTTTTGTCGCTCTATGCTGAATTCTATGCTGGTGTCAAATAGAGTCATTGAATATCAGTTTCTCATGTCAAAGCACACTATACCGTGGATCAACTGGCAGTCAAGAGAGGATGAGATGAGAAGCAAAGGGTTAAATGTGATCCTCAATTGGCTGGTCACTGGATTTCTTTTCCTATGAGAATGGCCCAGCAATATAATACGGGATATTTGATTTGAAGAATTCAATTTGTGAACATTTGTGTGTGTGTGTGTGTGTGTGTGTGTGGCTATCTGTTCGTATGTACCAAGTACATATTTGTATATAGATGATTCTATATACACATATGTTTGTATGTGTGTGTGGGTGGGTGGGTGTGTGGGTGGCTGGGTAAGTAAGTGGGTGGGTGGGTGGCTGGGTAAGTAAGTGGGTGGGTGGGTGAGTGGGTGGGCGAATGGGTGTGTGGTTGGTCCTGTAGGCTGTCTCAATCATTTGCTGGAAGTGTTCTAAAACTTTCCAATTCTGGATAGTATGTAAATTTTGGTGAGAAAAAGGCTCATAAGGTGACTACAAGGGGATTACATGAAACACCCATTAATCTTGTAGGGTTAAAAAAATGTAATTTTTGTGTTATGGCTTTTATGAGTTGTTGAACCTAGCTGGTCTAAAAATAGGTCCTTATGCTAACGATGTGAACTCATATCCAGCCCTATTAAAATGGCGAAACAAATGGAATGAGCTCCACTCGAGTGTTAAAGTTGCGTTATGGCCTAAGAGTAATTCCACTCGAATAATTCCATTTGAAACCCGAACACTCATCAGGCGCCACGTTGGAAAATATTTTCGACTTATTGGTTAATAAACTAGGGCTATTTGCAGATATCTTGGAGGAACTACAGGAGTGGAGTATTCTGCGGAATGCAATTTTTCTTTACTTTTTGAAAATTTGGCAAATTTCAACGGTTTTTTGAGATTTTGACAATTTTCAAAATTTGAAATTTTTAAACCTTCGTCTTTTTGGGGAAATTTATGAAAGTGTGGGAAATTCCGGAGATCTTGACTTTTTTTAATTGATAATTTTATTTATTGTTTCAGCGTGTAGACCACACGAATTCCGCTGCAGAAATCACCAATGTATAGATGATCGATTGAGATGTAATGGTGTGCACGATTGCTACGATCAAACAGATGAGTTTCTCTGCCGTGAGTACATATTTGACAATTTTTTTTAGTGTTTTTTCCTGCGTGTTTGTGTTGGTTTGACCCGTGTACTTTTATTTTTAACACCAAAAATTTTTCGAATTTTTTATAGTTTTTTTTTTAAGTTTCAAAGTTTTCTTTTGAAATTTCTCAATTTCAATTTTTTTGAAATTCCTGCGATTTATTAAATTGTTTCCTTTTTTTTTAAATTTCAATTTTTTTTGAACTTTTTGGACTATTTTGAAAAATGTTCTCACCATTTTAAAATTTCGAAAAATTTTGTGTTTCTGTTATAGCTTTTGCTTCTGATGGTACTTCCCTTATTCATAAATCCTGAATTTCGTAAATGTTTAAGTCAATCAACGTGTATTTTTATTTTTCTGTAAACTCACTTTATATTCTTTTATAGCTTTGCTTTGTAAAAATTTTCCATTGCAGTAAATTCATAAAATATCAGTTCGGCTACTCACCCCCATTTTCTCAAAATATTTAACCGCATAACATTACATAACAAGACGTCCATAACAATTTCCCACGTGAAAAGAAAATTCCCAATGGTGCTTGGCAATATTGTAAAGCTTCTTATTCCACTCATAAAAAAAATTATGGAGCATAACGGGCATTATGCAGATGTCGATCAATGCTTCGTATTTTTTCGCGTATTGTTATTGAAGTGGTTCGATGAATCGAATGAATCGATTTTCGAATTGGGAAAAAAAATTTTACATTTCTGAAATGTTTGAAATTCTCAAAATTCCTAAAGTGCTTACTTTTTTGGATTTTCGAAATTTTTGGGATTTGGAAATTTTCAGAAATAAAAAAAAAAAAATCAGTTTTGAAATTTTTCAGTTTTAATTTTTTCTTGAATTTTTGGTACATGTAGAATTTGCAAAATTCGTGAAATTTTTAGTTTTGGAAATTTTCGAGTTTTTGACTGTTTAAAAAATTTGTGAGAATAAGAATTTGTTTTAAGTTTGCATAATTTTTAAATTCTTGAAAATATAAAGAAAAAAAATATCGAAAAGGTTTTAACTTTGCCAAAATTAAAAAAAATTCGTAATTTACATTCGCAATTTTTTCAGAACACGAACTCCTAAGAACATAATACGAAGTGCACTCGACTTTACGAGTACACGAAGTCCATGCTACCTCTCCTTCTCTCTCTCTTTCTATACACATACCTCTCGTGATTCTCTCGGTAATGCGTTTAATGCATGTTGTTTCACGCATACCATACACATTTTCAAGCAAATGCTAAAGGCCCATTGAAAATTTTAGTAAGCTCGAGGCCTGTACCAGCCACCGAGGAATCCAATCGTACTATTTTACTAATGTTACACCACTTTACCAAGCCCATTATTTATTGTGCTTTGCTGCCATTGTGCGTTAGTCGAGTTATGTTTACACATGTGCTTGTGTCAAGATATAATGGAGTAGGCATTGGGGCAACGGGCTTTGCATGACCAAGTATGTGAGATGGAACTAATCGTAGAAAATCGGTGAAAACCGAGACTTTAGGGCTTAAGGTAGTCGATAATTATCTTTACTTTGACAATTATCACCGAGAATTTCTAGGGCTTTGGAGAGCTGACATGCTAGGCTTACACAGTTTATATAGGAGGCCGTTTTTACTCGACAGTAATGTTCCTTGGATGCTTACCCAAACTTGTATTTTTATTGTCAGAGCTTTCATTACAACGTGTCGATTGATCTATTGATGGTCGTAATCGCATTGTCCGTTCATGAGTGATCGTTCTCGAAAGAGTTATATAACTTATAACTTATAACTTATAACTTATAACTTATAACTTATAACTTATAACTTATAACTTATAACTTATAACTTATAACTTATAACTTATAACTTAGTCGCCGAGTTCTCCAAACTTCTCGATTTAAAAAATTTCCTATATATTCGAATTTTCCAATTCCTCTAACGTCTCAACGAAGTAGGATTTCCTGGAAATTCAGTCATTAAAAAAATTTAGCGTTGATCCTCTTGCTGAACATAGGAAAAGCGTTGAAAAAAAAATCGTGAAAATTCTGTAAAGGCTGAACATAGTGTGGCTTGCCTTCCAAATTTCCATTGGGTTTATTAGCTGTCCTAATAACTGGCCGCATTTTAATCCGACGTTAATCTCCCATGGGCTATCTGATGAATCGGCCCCCTCAGTTTTCACGCCACTCCAACTCTCGTCTGGATGGGAAATTTCTTTTTTTTTTTTTTTCATTTTTTAGTTGTTCATTGCAAGCCCATCCCCCGTGAATTGGGGATGTATAATCAAATACGTTTAACAGGACTCGTTCCATAGTGATTCGCTCGTGGATTTAAATCATTTCAAATCACATTCGCACGTGTCTGACTTTAAAATATGGAAATATTCGTCATTTCAATTGCCACTGTTTTCCTTTTTTTCTGCGGTTTTTCCCCTTGTTCTCGGGAATAAAAGATGAATTAATGCATCAATTTTAGAATCGTTTGGAGAATAGATAAGGATGGTTGAGTTTTTTCAGGGGTACGCGAGAAAACATTGAATTCTGTGATAATGGTCGCGAATTCAGAATATTGAAATATCTGGAATTTTCATTATTGGATTTTTTTTTGATTAGTTAATTGTTGGAAAATATGATTTTCGAATTTACCGAAGAAAATTGAAGTTCTAGATTCCGTTAAATTTGTCAACGTTATGGGTATTTAATATTTTTGAGGAAAGGCTAACAGTTTCGAGGTCGCTCCATGGTTCTTCAAACGCGCATTGCGAAAAACTCTCACATCTTCTTTTGAGATTATATGTCGAAATGTGACAAAATTTTGGTGAAAGCCCTCTAAGGCGACTACAAACAAATTGATTATTTGGAAACGAGGTTTACGGAAATTATCAGAAAAATCTTACATCCCATCAATTGTAGATTTGAATAGGTTTCTGCTGAACTATTCTCGGTACTTGTGAAACACGGGGTAAGAATTTTTTTTCGTGCAAAATGAATGTTAATAGTTGGGCCATTGACGGTTCCTTCAGATAGAAGGAAAAATTAACTTGTTAATCTCAGAATCGTTTAAAAGGCGCTATCTACTGGGACTATCGCTCATAATTTTTTTGTGCTTATTGTGACAATAATCGTGTTCAACAATTTGATGTCATTTAATATGCTTTATTGCTCTGTGTCACGGAGTCGACGTCTCGCAGTCCGCTCTCTTGTCTCGTTATCGACCGCATATCGACTTCGTTCATCTTGTCATCTTTTTTCAATGTTTTTGTGAGCTATCAAACTGACATTTTTGAATTTTTTAGTAAAATTTTTTAAAACGTTTGAAAATTTAGAATTTTTTTTGCAATTTTTGAAATCGTTCGAATTTTTCAATTTTTGCAACTTTTTCAAACTCTTTTTACAAACAATTATTTCAATTTTTTACATATGCTAGACTTTTCTAAATTTCACAAATGACATTTTTAAGAATTGGTAAATTTTACGGATTTTCGAACTTATCAAAATCTTCCATTTTCCCAAAATCCTCAAATTTGCTCACAAACACAACATTGTGACGAAGTCGACGTCTCGCAGTCCGTTCTGTTGTCTCGTAATCGACCGCCTATCGACTTGGCTCATCTTGTTATCCTTCCTTCATCCACTCTATCATTCTCGGTTGTTTTTACAAACGACCGGGGGAATATGCGAGTTGTTGGCTCGTGGGGGTTAAAGAAACAATTGGATAATTCTTACAGCATGCAAAGACGACGAATTTGAATGCGCCGCTGGCTATTGTATCGCCAAACATCGAAGATGCGATGGAGTTAATGATTGCTCCAATAAAAGTGACGAGGAAAACTGCCAAAACTACAGTACGACAATTTTGTTTTCAATTATTATCCATGGACACATTTTGCAGATCTTCCGAAGTGAAACTTTGTGCTCAAACAATTTTTTTCTTTTTTCTTTTTGCCTTTCAAATTCATTTTGTATTTTCAAAATTACGTTTCAAAATTTTGCAGATTTAGTCTCTAAAAATGTCAAAAGTCAAAACAAATTGAAAACTTCCAAAGAAGTTGCAAAAAAATTTTTAATTACCAAACAAAAGTAATTGACGATTTTTTAAAAAACGATTTTTTTGGACCATTCTCAGATTAAAAAAAAACCTTAAAATTTCGGAATTAAAATCAAATTTCCGAAATTTTTTAAAAATTCCCAAAAATGGTCAAATTTTGGAAATTGTTATGAGTCCGAAAAACTTGAATAATTGATAATTTTGGGACAATTAAAATTTGATGTAACGTAGATATTTAAGTTTCACTTTTGAGGCTCGCAGCTATAATGCACAATTTTTTTGTTGTTATTGTATCACAAGAGTCCAGCCATGACACACTGAAAGATCCTATGTAGTTTATTTTCATGATACAGCACAGTATGTACAACATTTGCAGGGCAACAGTCAACACTGTCAATTTTACATTCAGCGATATTCTTCAAAAAATGATGAAGATAAAGCATGAGTTGTGGTGAAGGATATATCAGCATAACAATTTTACTGATTAAAAAAATTGCATGGACAGAATGCACGATAGTTAATATGAGTTGCCATGAAGAAAAGAATTCTCCTTTAACGTTTACATATTATTAAGTTGCATTATTAATTTACATATTATTAAGTTGCACAATTACGTACCCAAAAACATATGAAAAACCATAAAATATTCAAGGCCAGAAACGAAATTCAATAATTTCAAAAAAACTTGAATAAGGCTTCAAAAATTTCGTAAATTTCAAAAATTTCAAAAACTTAAGAATTTTAAAATTTTCAAAAACTTCAAAAACTTCGAAAGTGGCAAAAATTTTACAAATTTAAAAAAATCAAATTTTATAATTTCAGAAAATGCCAAATATAACATAGAAATTTAAAACATTTTTGAGTTTGAAAAACTTGGAAAATGAAAAAAAAAGTAGAAAAATTTGAAAGTTTGACTAATTACCCATAGGTCTCAAATTCAGTTTTGAATGCTGAAAATTAAGACTCCGGGATGCCTTCGATTGAGTTATGATTGGCTTAAACCCGCTCAAATCCAGATCTTAGGAAGAGTTCTCCGAAAAATTTCTTCTAAGGCCTTGAAAGTCTTAAATTGAATTCTGGTTTTTTTGGGTGTACTTTTTAGCACTTTACTATTAGTTTAATCATTTAATTTAATATTCAGCGCTATCCATTATTTTTCTATTCTATAATTCGTTAATTTTATTTTTTGATACGTGCCGAAATATAGCACACTGTAGAGCTGATGAGTTCGATTGTGGTGGTGGTTATTGCATCAATGGTACAGCAAGGTGCGATGGTCGCAGTGATTGTCCAGACCGTTCCGATGAGAGAAATTGCACGGGTATATTTTTATTTTTATTTCGTTTTGTGCTCTCACCATTTTATTTGGCCCATACTCGGTTCAATTATTTGATAATAATTTTGGTGGTGATAAGAGCCCCAAGGTACCTTAACCTTTTCTTTCCAATTTTCCAAATTTGGGAAACTCCAAAGATTTGGCAAATTTGGAAAATTTGAAATTTTTTGAAAATTCAACAATTTGCAAATTTTTGGAAATTCAAAAAGTTTGCAAAAACCGACTTAAATTTTACGAAACCTCCTAAATTTCAGAAATTTGAAAAATAACAAAAATTAAGCCTTACCAAAATAATTTCTGTAATTTTCAGTCACAGCTTGCAGTAGTGACCAATTTCGTTGTGTTGATGGTTCCTGTATTGGAATCGATAAAAGATGCAACGGTTACAACGATTGTAGAACTGGCGAGGATGAGCATCAATGCGGTAAGTAAAATTAAAAAAAAATTGTATAACAAAACATAAATCAAAATTTTGTATAAAAAATTTGAATCAAAAATTTCAGTGAATATTTTTTAAAAAATCGTGACTGTGCATTTGGTGCCAAAAAATTGTAATAAAATTTTTCGAACCAAAGTTCCCATAAAAAATTACAAAAATAATTTAATAATCATAAATATGTTGACAATGCCCAGAGAAAATAGAGAAAAAATTTAAAGCGAGAACTGAAATAAAAAATTTTAATAGAAAAGAGTGTGAAAAATTCAACTGAAAAATTCGAATAAAAAACATTTGATTCAAAATATTGAATACAAAAATTTTGATTGAGTCAAAAAAAAATTCAATTTTTTATGTTAGCATGCAATAAGATTACCGGATCGATCCGTTAAAATGGAAATTTTCGTGTAGAATTTTCGTCCCCCATAAATCGAATTTAGAGGGTTTCACACACGAAGGCTATGGGGAAAGGTCGATGGATAATAAACGAACGGTGAAAGGTTACGATGACGAGATGAATCTCGACTTTTCTCGAAACGATTTGCGTGTTAATATAATAGCCAACTAACGACATTTATTAATGCAACATATTGTCGAACGAAGAATGATGTATGAGGCATATGTACATATATGTAAATTGTCTATGTATATCTATAGACCAATATTGGTCTATAGACATATATATATATATATATATGTGTGTGGTTGGGTCTGAAAAAATCGTGGAAGATTTCAGGGTGAGCGTATACGCAAAAAAAATTTCTAAGATTCTTTGCGAATTTTTCGAAATACTGAGAACGTTATGGGAATAGGTGAATGCTCTTTCAGAAGAATTTTCCAGACAACAAATTCCAAGCATTTAAAAAATTCCGATCTTTCCAACAATTTAGAAAATTTGAAAATTACTAGAATTTTTAAAATTTGAAAAAAATCAGAGTCGCCAAGAATTTTGAGTATCCCACAAATGTAAGAGGTTTAATAGATTAAACAGCAAAAAAATTATAATCTAAGAATTTTTAATAAGTCCGAAAAATTAAAAAAAAATCATTTTCTTCCACAAAATGTTGAACGACATATCTCAAAAGATCCAAAGAGAAGCTATAATTTGTGAAAAACTCTGTCAAAAAATCTGCAAAAAATCTCATAGAATGTCTTCACCCCCAGAAACCTCCTGAAAGGTTTGTCAATTTTTCCAGCACCCATAACCCGCTCAAAATCCCCCATACGTACTTCTCCGGTCGTCCCCGTAGCAAATCAACTCACCCGAACTTACAAAACAATTAAAAAAACCCAACAAAAAAAAAAACAAAAAAATCAATTGCGCATGTGTGGTGCTATTTTGCTATAATCAGGTTGTGGAGCTGGTGAATTTAGTTGCAGCGACGGCCAGTGTATCGCAAACAATTTACTGTGCAATGGATTTAACGACTGCCGAGATGGATCTGACGAGCGTGATTGTGGTAACTATGTGCGATTGTTTGAATCGCGCTTATTCATTGAGAAAATAAAACCATTCAATCTGGAGGTATTAATCTCTATTTGCAAGAATTTCTAGCCCCCATAAAAGAATAACAAGTGGTGTTAACCCATTGGGATCACTAAAAATTCTACCAACTTCCAGCTTCTCTCCAAGCCCATCGTCAAAATTTTCTAAAATATTCAATTAGCTCCTTACCGAGTGGTTTTAATGAAAAATGTTTTAAGACCCATTTTGTACAGAATTTAATTTCTGACAAAAAAGGTTTCTGTCCATTTTTCCGCCAGCCAGTCATTCTCAAGATAGATTCGAAATTGCAATAAACGAGAGACGGGTGTGAGAGACCAACAGAAATAAACTTGTACCAGATTCGAAGAAAACTTGCTCGGTCATTTTAATCAGAAAATTAGAAATAAAATGAGCTATGGATATTCGATTTCCGGTCAATTAAAAGGTCAAACAACCTCCAGTGCATCGATTTTATTCTCTCAGTGTAGCTATTCTCCCCCCCCCCCCCCCGCCCCCACCCACAGCTACCTAAGCCTTAACTCGGTAATGGGTTAACAATTTCCCCCCAAATATGCCAAAAAAATTTGACCGATAATTTAATCACACACCACTACACAATCCCCCAAAATCACTTCATTGTTCACCAGCCCAAGTCATCCAGCACAATCATTCGAGATTGCACAAGACCTCGTTAAAAAATGGCGGGAAAATTCTCAAAAATAGAAAGAAATACAGGAAGCAGAGGAGAAAGAAAGCCAAATTGATTGATTCATCTGCCTGGGATCTACCACACAGCGGCAACTACATCGAGAATCCCCTTCTCGAGGTGTTTCCCCAATTGTCTCACCCCGACCACCATAACCAATCACCAAAAGAGGAATGGGAGTACATTCAACCAGCGACCAACACCTCGGGAAAAAATACCAATGGGAAAAAACAGTTGGAAGCATTTCACTCAACTAATCTGGTCAAAAACCAATTTGTAGATGTCAAGTCAAAAATATCTAGCGCCCAGAAATACTTGAAGAGTCTAAAAACCCGAATACATGATCGTGCAAAAAAGCAACTAGCGTTGAAAAAATATCGAAACATTGACATAAGTGAAAATGAGATCCCGATTGACGGTGGAAAATTGACAAAAGCAATATCCAGACTAAATCCAACCGGCGTGGTTTACAACTACTTAAAAAAATACGACGTTCTAAAGGTAGCAGCGGCATCTAGCAAATTGATTGACAGCGGGTCATCTACTTTGGACACTTCTAATTTAACTGATGAAGACATTACAACTCCGCGGTATTCAATTAACGAAGTGAATCGGGCTGATGATCGATTGACAAGTTTTGATGATTGGAAAGAGCAGCTCAATAATTCAAGGAAAGATTGGAGTGACTTTAGGACACGCAACGAAATCGATAAGTCAAGGCGAAGAAAGGGAAAGAAGGCCAAGTCAGTTGGTCATAATAAGAAGAAGGGCAGTTTGAATAAGGCTGAACGTTCATCTCGAACAACATTAGCTCCAACCAGGGAAACAACAAACGCGAAAAAGGGAAACCTTTCAAATGCTTCAGAGATTGAATCGCTCAACACGTCAATTAATAATGAAAATGTTGAGCCGAATTTAGATGTCATTCTCGTTGACACTGGTGTAAATAAAGAGAACGATACTTCCATTAGTATTCCAGAAATAAACAACCGAGTCGAACAAATAAGCTCAAAAATTCAAACTGGTCATGTGTCAGTAGATGGATCGAATTTAATCAATGATGAGAAGCAATTATTAACTAATTCCAGTGTCACCCGTAAATCTGATTCGAATATTCCTGGTCAGGTGGTCCACATCACGGAGAAGTCTAAACTTGGGAAAATTAGATCAACGAAAAAGTCCGCCAAAGTAGGCAAAAAGAAACGTCCAATGGTCGACAATTATTTAGCCGAGTATAACATTACAAATAAATCTAAAAATCCTAAAAAGGTTATCACCAAATCCATAAAATCGGTGAGGAAGAGTCTGAATGATACCAAGGAAGCCCAGACGTCGAATTCGAAATCCGAAGAAAAGAAAAGTGATGGGTCAAAAAGCAATTTGAAAAATCGTAAATTTGATCCACCTTCAGAAACGTTGAGGTACGTAAATAGTGACAACTCACCAGTATCTTTACCAGATGTTGAAATAATTCAAGCGATTCCAACCTGCACTACAAATTGTGACTATTGGAAGAAGAAGTACAATGAGTTATACAACAAGACAAGACTTACAAGCACCACTGAATACATTGATTCCGGGTTATTAGAGTCTCAAGAATCATCAAAGTCTCCATTGAAGCCAGTTGCTTCGGCTGAGGAAGGAGGTAAAGCAGCTGCAGATAAACACATAGAAAATCATCAGAAGGTCAAAGAGAATGAGAAGAAACATCAAGACCAGATGGATAAGATAAACAAGAATGGTGAGAAGAAGAAGCAAAGAAGGAGAAAGATCAGGAAGAATGGCGGAGGAAGACAGAGAAGAAAGCAATCAACTCCACTTCCTTCAACTGCTTCCAAGAATTTACTCGAGAACTCTTTAGATTTGAATGTAAAAATCCCATCGTTAACTCAAGTTACATCAGAGATTCCTCTTCTAGTCTCTGGTCAAATGACTAATGGTTCTCTGGCGGATAATGCTTCTTCCGTACCCATTTCTTCAACATCTTCTGTAGCATTGGTAGCATCCACTACAACCATTAGACCAAGTCAAAGCACGAAATGTGGCATGTGGGAGTGGTTTTGCCTGGAAGATCCAGAACCAACTGAATCCACCACAATATATCAAAATGAAACCAACGACATTACTGAATCTGACTCATCAACATCACCTTCAACTGAACATATATCTACTGAAGTTGACACCTCCGAACCCGATGAAGCCACTACCACAGAGCTTGAAGAGTTCAATACAGAACCAACAGAGATTTTTGAAGATGCTGACTTGTCAACTGAAGGCTTTTTCAATGACGAAGCATCGACCGAACCATCAACCCTACCAGACCTTGAAACCGAGATTGCTACAGATAGTACTACTCCAGAGTACGGTGCATTCGAATCCAAAGAAACGTACGAAAGCATCTCACCAAACATTCTATCTGATTCGAATAAAGAACTCTCAAAATTGGTGAAGATACCACTGCCTTCCATATCCGAAGAAATCATGAATATTCCGTTATCCACAACGCCGAAAAATTGGTTTTGGCAATCATTGGGCTGGGATAGACCGATATATTGGCTGGATCTTGTATCGGATGATGAGGACGATGAAGATCACCAATCGGCTAGGTCTACAACTGAGGATCCCGATTACGGACCTTGTAATGAAGATCAACACTTCTGTGATGGTAAACTTTGTCTGGATGAGAAGAAAGTTTGCGATGAGGTACAGGACTGTCGTGATTCGTCCGATGAGGAAGATTGCGACTACTTCAATAATGTGAGGAATGAGGTGAATCGGAAGTCAAATCGAATTGGAAGTACCGATGTGGTATCGAATATCGTTAAGCACAAGGCTGCTTCGTCCTGCAGTGCTTCACGTGAGTTCATGTGCTCCGATGGTACTTGCATACCATTGAAACGTGTCTGCGATGGATTTTACGATTGTCGGAGTGGAGAAGACGAAAGCCAGAATGAATGCGAGTATCTGGAGTACGAAGGTACCGGATTATGAAGTTGTCAAACATTTGGGAAATGTGTGTCTTCTGAAAGCTGGTCTTGAATGGGAGATAGAGGATAAGAGGACGGTTTTCTGGTAAAATATTCGCGGAAACTAGATCTTTGAAGAAATATCCTCAGAGGGCCCATCCGGGACCAAACACTCTGAAGGGGATCTGATTTGGATCTTCTTCCAGGAGCTCTCATTTCCATGTTTTTCAAGGATGTACACGCCCGCATATTTTCGGAAGGATATGGTTCCTCTTTTAGTCACCCAACGGAAATTTGGGAAGCTGGAGAAGCTTACGAATGTCTCAATGCAAGACTATGGAAGTTCGTTTGAGGGTTTCGCGCTCAATTTGGAGCTCTGGTCTTCATCTGTGAGCTGAAACGCCGGACTTGAGACATCATAGACTTGACGTAAGACGCAAGGCTTCTTCCCAGATTTTCTGGGCGAGTCTAGAGAAACTATGGATGAATTAGAACCGTCTTCTTATTCTCAACGACTTTATTCTACGTTCTTGGCTTGTCGTCTGGAAACGTCTGCAAAATATCTCGCTGGAGAAAAAAACAAATGGATAAAATATACTGGGATGTGCAATACATGTTTTTCGTCTTGACTTACTGGAGAAAACAGAGGATTTCTCTGAGGGCTCTTGTACATATCTCCTTCAACTTTCACACATTATCTTATTCATACATTCACATCGTTCATTCGTTTCGTTTCTTAAGTGTTGAAATTTTTTTCAGCACTTTGTGAAATTTGCAGAAGTTTCACCATTTATGGAAATTTTGCAAATTTCAAAATTTGGTTATTAAATTTTGTTTTGTTTTTCATTTTTTTAAGTTGACCTCGTCACATTGACATATCTCTCTTTAATTTCTACACACCTCATTCACACATTCATATCCTTCATTCATCTCAATACTACAACTGTACAAATACTATTAATTACCTTGCAGATTAATAATAATGAAATGTGTTAATTATGAGGGTATTCTAGATGGTGCTTTCATCGTACATGTGATAAACTCATTTAGTTGCTTTGAACGTTTATGTGTTTCTAATATATTTATGTACGACGTGGCATCCATTGATGTTCTTTGGGGAAGAAGCGGAGGCACTGTTGAAATTTGAGAATTCAATGTTTTCTAGAAATTTTGAGATTTTTGGAAATTTTGAAACATTGATCGTCCTTTTTTTCAACAATTTTGAGAATCTGAAAGGTTCTTGACATTTTTGAAAATTTTGAAAGCTTTTAATATTTTACCATTTTTTAAATTTCCAAAAGTTTTTAAAATTTCAATTTATTTTTTTTTGAATTAATGGAAATTTTGAAATGTTTGCATTTTTTTTAATTTTGGGAATTTGCAATTGTTGGAATTTCTGGGATGTTAGAAATCTCTTAACATTCACAAAAATTCATGAAAATTCTCGAAATTTTCACAATTGTTCAATGTAAATTTCCAAAATTTTGAAAATTCGCCCAACTTCAGTAATTGTCGGTTTTGATGATGACCAATTAATCAGGGAGGGGATGTAGATTGGATGCCAAGTCGTCATAGTAAACATAAAACATGGCTTAAATGTAGGTTACGCTCCTTGCCCCACAATGGACTTTACGTGTGGTGATGGGTCTTGCATTCCCAGGGAATCTTATTGCGATGGAATCGACAACTGTCCGGGGGCTGAGGATGAGCTTAATTGCGGTATAGAATTATTACGTCTCTACGAGACATTATTACGTCTGCTTTTAATTTATTCATGCCCCGTCGAGTGGGTTAAGAGATTTGAATGTTATTTCAATTGCATTTGAATCTCATTACTCGTCATGAGTCCGATGATTTAATTTCGATATTTCAATTCTTATGAATCTCAGAAATTTTTGAAATGCCCGAAATTTTGGGAAATTCATTTCTAAATTAAATTTTATGAATTTCCCATGTTTTGTCAAAAAATTGTCAAACATTTCTTTTCAGTTTATTCTGACGTTTCAAAATTTCGATTTGTATATATTTTTTTTTATTTTTTGGAATTTTCAACTTTCTCAAAATTTACCAATTTTTTTATTCTTTTTGCATTTTGGTTTTTGCCATTTTTGGGAATCATTGAAAATTCTAATAGGATTATCAAATTCCTTGGATTTTATAGTCTTGAATTGATCTGTTTCGAAAAAAAAAGAATTGGTCTTTTTTTTTTAATGTATCAATTTTTTTTTCAATTTTTATGATTCCTGAAATTTTCTAATTTTTTCCGATTTCCTTAAACTCTGAAAATAGTTTTTCATTATTAATATTGTCACTTTCGTACGTCAAATTTTTATAAATTATGATAGAGAACTTTTGATACTTATGCAAATTCCAAAAATATTCATAAAATTTTTGGCATTCTTGAAAATGTTGAAATTGTCAGAAAATTTGAAAATCTTGAAATTTCCTGGGAAGGTCTCAGCAAGACGAATTTGCATTTAAATCTCATTACGGATTCCCGGTATAAAGTAGTTTTAGATCACTAACCTCGTAATTGTGAATAATACGTTTTGACGTTTCTAATCATGCTATATAATTCCGTCGATGAGATAATAATTCCAATTCGAGGAAACGTTGTGAGTTACGCATTCCAATTAACATTCTCTGAGTTCATCTCCACTTATTACTTCATTAAATAAGGCGCGAAGGATGCGTCCCGCGCTGCGGTTTTGATTTGCCTATTTGCCATTTAATTTTTCCATCGTTTTTATTTAATTTTTTACAACATTTGGGATGTTTTAATTTACAAAATTTTCCGATTTTTTTTTCATAAATTATTTTGTTTTTCAAAGTTTTCAATTTTGTTGGTAATTTCGAAAATTTAGTTTTCGGTTTTTTATTTTTTATTTCTTTTTAGCATTTTCAAATTTTTTGAACTTTTTGAGATTTTGGGAATCTTTCAAAACTTCAATATCTATACATGTTTTTAATATCATAATTTTTCCATCCGAGAATTTTGAAAATAGAAAGCTGACTTTTCAAAAAAGTCGAAATTTCCATAACTCTTTTAGAATTATCAAAATCTTTTAAATTTTCAGAATTCGAAAAATCTCTCCAAAATTACTAGAAAAATGGTTAATGAAATCTGTGAAATCATTTTGATAATTTCTCCGATTCCTGTGTTTGATATCACATAAAATTCGTAAAAAAAAATCAATATTTTTTTTCAACCTCGAAAATTTCTTGAACTTTACAAAATATATGTGAAACTTTAAGCTTCCCAAATTCTTAAAAATTTTCAGTCCACCAAAATTTCGTCCAAAAAGCTCGAAATTTGTAAAATTAGGCAAAATAATGTTTGAATCTATTTCTATTTTGTATTTACGTACCAACTTGATCAACTCGTTTCGACCCTTTTCTTTTATCGATTAAACGCTTTATAGATGGTTTGAAGTTTCTTGGGTTCAATTGCCACGTAATTCTTGCTAAATAATCGGTCATTCAAACTGTAGCAAAGTTAAATAAGAAAATCCATTCCAGACGTAATTACAACGGTTCCCCATAAACGAAAGAATTCCAATGTTTTCCCCCTGAAAAGTTTAGTAATTTTTTTTCATTGATTTCGGATGATCAGAGTCATTTAAGTTTTCTAAAAATTTTACTATACAAAAATGTCATCCTCAATATAACATTCACGTGGTTTGAGGGTATCTAAGAAAATGTTTAAATTTTGAATTCTTAAATCTCGAAACTTTCAAAAATTTTAAAAATTTTAAAAGATTCAAAAATTTTAAAAATTTCAAAAATTTCAGAAATTCCGAAAATTTCAAAAAAAAAAAATTGAAAATTTTAAAAATTCCAAAATCTTCAAAAATTTTAAAAATTTCAAAACGTTAAAACAAAAATTTTTAAAAGTCAAGAATTTCAGTTTTTAAAAGTTCTAAAATTCACAATTTTTTTAATTTAACGGGTGATTTGTTTTCCGAGCTAATTATAATTTGCATATTGAAATGATTGTTGCTACTACTTAGACCGTGGTTGCACACCCACACAATTCAAATGTACCACTGGGGGCAAGTGCATCGAAGAGATCTACAGATGTGATGGACGGTCAGATTGTCCCGACAGAAGTGATGAAATCAACTGCCGAACAGATGGAAAAAATCATACAATTGACAGCGGCTCGCCTACCAGTACGCTAATTGCTTGCATTTCTTTCATTTTTTTCACATAGTATCGTTAACTATGCTCAAAGTACTAACTATGCAACTATGTAACTGTATATCACCGAAATTTAAACGTTATCATAGTTAAATCAACTATCAAAATTTAATTACATAGTTATTAACTATTCCTATATATACTTTGTATATGATGTAACTATGTAACTACGTAACTATGTATACTATGTATACTATGTATACTATGTATACTATGTATACTATGTATACTATGTATACTATGTATACTATGTATACTATGTATACTATATATACTATGTATACTATGTGACTATGTTCCTGGTATGCACTACTATGATGCCATACTTATGTTGACTATGTTGTAGTGAAATTTATGACATTGACGAAATTGAATTGATTGAATTGACTTAGGAATCATTACTATGGTGGCATAGTTATATTAACTATATTACTGTGGCTAAGACTAAAAAAATTGATTCGTCACAATCTTCGCCACAGGAAGCATTGTTATGTTGGCATAGTTAAGTCACTCTGTCGACATAGTTCAGTTACTATTTCACATAGTTATGTTAACTATGCTACTGTGGGCAAAAGTCAGAACTTGTACTGCCTTTGAAATGGAATATGAAGCATTACTATTTTGGCATAGTTAAGGTACTGATTTACATAGTTATGTTAGTTATGTTACTATGAGCAAGAGTTAAATAGTTGTATAGTCTACATTTTTGTCATGCTTTCTAGCGTCTCTTGAATGCTAAAATTGTAGTTGTGTACTATTTTATGTGATTGTATTTGTGATGTAAAAATTAAGTTACTATGTATGCGCAAGTAGATGGTAGCAGTTGGGTAACACAGAGACCTGTGGAATGTGATACGAGTTACGAGATGCGCTGTGGCGATGGTAAATGCATACCGTTGAGTCTTAAATGCGATGCTATACCCGATTGTGATGACTACAGCGATGAACGCGACTGCGGTAAGAGATATTATCCTAATTGCGACACTCGAAACTGAGTGGACCCACTTCGGTATTGGGTATGACCGATAGGGAACTTGCATATAGTGTCGTATTTTTAATGCTGGTAAATTTCGAAAAACTCAAAAAATTACTAAATTTTAGAAACTGTAAAAATTTCCAACCTTTCCGACATTTAAAGAAAAAAATCGAAAATTTAACAGACATTTAAAATTTTAAAAACTCCACGAATTCCAAATGATTCAAAGATTTTGAAACTTTCGAGAACAGCTCAAATGTGATTTCTCTCAGATGAAAATATATCCTAAATTGGAAATCCGATCTTAATTCATGAACATAAATCTCAGTTTGTGGATCGTAATCTTAATCCAACCCGTCCTTTTATAGTGCACATTCATGCATTTTTTATGATTGCAAAATTATGCGAGTTATCCATTATTGTCTGCCGGAATATTCTAATTGAGTTTCCGTTCAATTTTTCTTTATTTTTGGGTTGTTCGGATAAAAGGCAAATGTGAAATTAACGAATGGAGATGCGCAAGTGGTCAATGCGTACCGGAAGTTGACAGATGCGATGGGAAAGTTCAGTGTCGCGATGGATCCGATGAGGAGATTTGCGGTCATTTTTTTTTTCCTTTTGAGGATGTCACCTAATTTTTGTTTTTCCCCCAAAAAACATTCAGAAGTTATACATTCAATCCTTATATCAATTATGAAAATATTAGCTCAGATTGATTGACGTTGTCCCATAGATTTCGACTTCCTGTCACTTCTCCAAACAGTCTTAAAGAGCCAAATGCAAATGATTTTTCTCACTTTTAATGGACAGAATCCCAACTCTGTCGATTAAAAAAAATTTTAACGTAATTATATTTCGTTTATGAGGCTACACTCATTAAATCCTCGAAAAAACGAGAATTTAATTCTCTATACTAATGAAGAATTTAATTAGAGGCACAATTCCAACAATTTGTATTTTTCATTATCTCTTGAGAGAAATGGGAAAATTTGAAAAATTTTGAAAAAAAGAAGTACAATTTTTGCAAATTCCTGTATTAGCCAAATTTTCAAGTCGTTCAAAGTCTCAAAAATTTTAGGATTTTTCAATTTTGAACATTCAAAAATGAACAAAAAAAAAACCAAATCAAAATTTTTTCAAAAATTCCAAAATTTCCCAATTTCAAATTTTGCGACATTTTCAAAAATGAGATTAGTAAGAATCTTGATCATTCAAGATTTCTATTTGTTATATTAATGAGGGAAAAAGGTGACATTCAATTAGAAAGGTGACCACAAATTTGTTTTTCATGTTTTTTTTTCTTATTTGATTGTGCAATAGTTAATGAATGTCCATCGGGAATGTTTCGATGCAACGACGGAATGTGTCTTGATGAGCGTAGACGCTGTGACGGCGAGCAACATTGTAGTGACGGATCTGACGAGATCGATTGCCGTACGATTTTTTTTGTATCTTTCGTTGACAGTGAATGAACTTCACTAATTTTGCTTGAAGTGAAACTTCTATGAGTGACTGCAGTTCAAGTGGGGGTTTTCAGACAATTGATGACATTTCGGGACTTTCAACGATTTGGAAAATTTGCCAAATTCGAAAATTCGATAATGCGAAAAATTTCGAAACATTCCGAAACCACGAAACTTTCTAAGAATTAAAAGAAATTTCAGTATTTTTCAAAACTTGTCAAACATTTGCCAAAATTACAAAAGAAAATAGAAATTTCCAAAATTTGAGAAAGCCCAAATATGGACTAGATTTTGAAAGTTTTGAAAATTTTGAAAACTTGAGAAACCTTGTAAATTTTCAAAATTTTCAAATTTTCAAATTTTCAAAATTTTCAACATTTTCAAAATTTTCAAAATTTTCAAAACTTTCAAAATTTTCAAAATTTTTAAAATTTTCAAAATTTTCAAAATGATCAAGATTTTCAAAATTGTTAAAAGTTTCAAAATTTACAAAAATTGTCTACCCCGCAAGAAGTTTCCCTCATTAATGCAATAATTTCAGTTTCCCGACTTACCAGCACGTCGTGCACCCGATACTCGTGTTAATCCCCGATTATGCGATGCATGTTGTAAAGCAACTTATAATCGTCACTCATTACTTAATCGCGATGTTTTGTGTACTAATGAAATCGATAGATGTTCACCGAATGTTAGGGGTAACATGTAACAATTTCTCTTTCCTGATATACGTCATCCCTTTTTGTCTTGTTCTCAAACTCAATTAAAGCACGCCCACATAGAAAACAATATATATGCCAAAATTGATTGAAATTTACAAATTTTCCAAAGTTGATATATCCGAAAAATTTGAGTCGTTCCACACTTTTAATTTTTTTTTTCAATTACAATGTGAGGATTTGGAAAATCAGGAAAAATAGACAACTGTGAAATTTTATCAATGCAAGATTCGGAAACATTCTCAAAAAATTAAAAAAAATTCCAAAAATGTGGAAAATTGGCATAGTTGAAAATCCGAATTTTTGACAATTTCCCAAGCCCTAAAAAATTGAAATAAAAAAAATCAATCAAAAATCTTCATAATTCTCAAATTTGAAAATCATTAAAAAATTTGAAAATCTTTATGCGCATATATATTTTTTTCATCAGGTATAAAACTAACAAAATATTTAGTGAACGAATGTGTCTTAACTCAAATCCTGTACATAATTTCTGCATTTTTATGGGTGAATTTTTCTTCTCCGGCATTTGTCCTACTCTATCTAAAGTTATGGAATATGTTCTTTTTCAGCACCGGTTGCCCGTAAATATTTCTTCAATTAAATCAAGTCCGGAGAATTTAATTAACAGAGTCTGAGCGTTAAAATGAGCAGAGAGACCTCCGCATTTGTATTTAATTTAAGAATGCCTCACTCACATGATACGTATAGTCACGAATTTTCAATGAATTTTATAATTGAACATAATATCCCCAGGACCTCATAGAATCTCCCAGCGGAATTTCTGATCGATTGATCGATAGTAGTTGATAATAATTAATTCACCTTATTATTCGCCATCAAATTCCTCCATCAAAGTAGTATGACCAAGTAAGTAGTAATACATACCGTATGTGCCGACAACTGTAGATGTCCGAGTATTAAAAATTTTAATTAAATTCCCGGGAAAAAATTGGCAAAAATTCTCACACAATCAGCATCATCTAAATTAAAGTTACACACATTAATTATTATCGAGCATACTAAATGGTCAATCGGCCGAAAATTTCAGCGGGAGGTTTCTATCGATATTGGCTTTTGTCGGCCTTTTTTTCAAATTTTTACCATGTCAATTGATTTGTGACTGTACTACCTTAACATAATGGCAATGAAAATGCATAATTGACTGCGTGTAGTTTAGTTCTTCCTAGATGAGATAAGCAACAATAATTGATGAATTATGAGACACTAATGTTATCTATATATGCACAGGTTATCTCAAATTTCTTCACCTTCCAGATCACTCTATCTACTGTATAAACAAACCTTGGGATTCACTTCTATTCTAGTCTTCCGGTTGATAATATTTCTTACTATTTTTTTCTGCGTTACTTTTTTCTCTACCCTTCAAAGTGCAATCGATGATTGCATGATAAGGAGCTATGTACACGCAATGTCAACTTATTTGAAAATTTGAGAATATCCAAAAATTTGGAAAAAAAATTTCTTGCAAATGCAAAATTTTGAAAAAGTCTCAAAAACTAAAAAAAAAGCGTCAAATTTTTTTTTTTGAAAATTCCATAAATTTTTGAAATTGAAAAATTTTAGTTTTGAAAAATTCGAATTCATGTAATACAAAATTTGGAACATTCTGTAGATTTTCAAAATTGCAGAAACTCAAAAAAAAATTTGTTTCAATCAAAATAGTTGAAATATTCCAAATTATGGAATATAGCTTGAATTCATCCCATGGGAAGTTGACATTTCAACTGTGCACATCGCCTTCAAGTTCATTGATTGTACAAAATCTATTTCTACTTTCTCGCCGAGGTGAGTTTATTAATTTTTCATTGAATTTGTAACACAATGTTTGGGATTTCCAGAGGCGCCCTACTGTCCTGACGGTCAGGCTGCATGTACAAATGGTGCCTGCATCAATAAACAATTCTTCTGCGATAGAAACGTTGATTGTCATGATGGTAGTGATGAGAGAGATTGTCGTAAGTATTTTTCGACACACACACACACACTTTTGCTACTCGAATTTAACAGGACCTTGTGGTTTTTATTTTTTTTTTCAGCTGGTAGTTCACCCTATCCACCCCCAACTGAATGTAGATCCGATGAATATACCTGTCACGATAACACGTGCATCCACAAATCGTTGGTTTGCGATGGAAGACAGGATTGTCCAAGAAACGAGGATGAACTCGACTGTAAACGAGGTAAATCCTTCTGCAAATATCTCTATAAATACCCATAATAATGCCTTCAAACTTCAATTCACGTAAATGAATCGACGACAAATCCACGATGATTACCGAATTGAATTGCACTGTATTAAATATGGTAATCAATAAATCTAACTGATAGAATAGTCCTGCGAGGTATGATGATAGTGATAGTAAATCGGTGATGGGTGTCTTACATGGAAAACAATGTAAACCTGCACTGTCGTACGTGCTTGGGTTTAAATTTCTAGGTGTACATGGTACATGGCATAAAAGTACAACATTCATCAGGAATACATCAGTGAGCATGAGCGTTACAGTGGATTATCGTAATCAATATGGCATTGATTATCATGGAACAAGCAATCACAATGGATCAAGAAATTGTACATCTACTGATTTTATATGTGCCGATGGAAATTGCATACCCTCGGCCCATCGGTGCGACAATTTCTACGATTGTCGTGACTTTACCGACGAACAGTACTGCTTCGGTCAGATTTTAATACGGATACAACTCTGAAAACGAACAAATCAGATTTTTTTTTCTGTTCAACGTTCAAATGAAGCTCTGACAATCTGGCGATTTGTTTTTAGTAATGCCAAGCATTGCCATTTTTTTGAGGAAACATGCGTGGATTTCATTTTCCATTGTCGGTACATTACCAGATTGTCGCAGTTTCTGTTTCATGTTATCGTTGAGTAATAACCGTATTATTACTAGTTCGTTTTACTGTCAATCGGTGTTAGCATTGACATTGAAAAATGTGTAGGACATTGAACGTAATGTAGAATGTTGTTTTTTCATATTCAACAATTCAATTTCGTTGATATTGGGATGAGAGATTGGTAATGGGGGTAATTTGTGGTGTGGTTTTGTTGGGTGTAATGGAGGAGTTACATTATGTGGTTCATTACGGTTTTAAGGGTGTAATTCTCAAAAGGAGACAAAATTGAAAAGTCTGAAGTTGCGACAGTTTTAAAAAATTTCAAAATTACGAATTATTTAAAAAATTGACTCCTCTCAAAATTGTGATAAATTTTGAATCTTTGGAAAAAAAACCAAAGGTGGTCAAGATTTTCCTAATTTGAACCACCAATCAATTGACCAATTTGCCAATCTCTGATCCGTATTATAGTGCATCTTATGCCTGACATTCCAGTTCGTAGATTTTTTCCAATTGATCCTTTTCGCAATAGGATCGTAGCTAGTAAAAACTTAATGAAAAAATCAGCTCTTGATATTTTTGCATTATTTATTTTTATTAGAACCGTAAATTGGCAAAAAACAAAGAGAGCTTTATCAGCTTTATCTGTACCCAGTGAAGATTTCCAGAAGTACTCATTCGTTATCATTAATCAATCATTTGACTAGTTAGATCCATAATCGCAGTTAAAGTAGTATGGTCTAATATCAAAATTTAATCAACAAACATTATCCAGCTACCCCCCCCCCCCAAACCATCCACCTACCTGCTCACCCACCCACCCACCCACTCATTCATCCACCCCCTCATCTACCCGTCCATTCACCGCTGCACGTACCCACCCTCCCACGTACCCGCGCACCCATCCTTCTACGTACCCACCCACCCACCTACCCGCCACAAACTATTGGTCTAAAATTATTGTTCCAAGGTAACAAACAGTAGGCATCCCTCTGGTCGACGATCATATTCTCAAGTGGTATGGTGAAAGAAGTAGTAATACCTACCGTATGTCCCGACTACTGTAGATGTTAAATCACCAAAGATTTTGATCAAATTTTTTCCATTAAATTGAGTGTCAAAAATGGGAGAAAAGTCATGCACAATCACTATCACCCAAAATAAATTCCGCTCTCTATTATTTTTCAGTTTTCCTTCTCATAAATGAATAATAGCAGATGTTTAAACAACGGGAAATCATTCTTCGTTAGTTGTCAAAAAATCCTAGAGTCCTTGAGAATTCTTTTCATTTAATGAGAAAAAAATTTAATCTTCTGGTTGACATGAACTCCGAAATAAATGCGATTTCCATTATTATTTAGTACGATAATTAATTATTATAGAGCATACTAAACGGTCAATCAGCCGCAAATTTCCGCAGGAGGTTACTATTGGTATTGCCTATTGTTGGAATTTTGTTTTCATATTTTTATTATGTCAATCGATTTGTGACCATACTACTTGAATTAGCTCAATGTTAGTCGTTCATTTGATTGTGGATTAGATGGAAAGAAAAAAAATAATATTTGGACTTTTAGATTTTTCTAGTCATATACTGAACCATTGGTCCGTTGATGTTTCATTCGATATTTTATTTTGTGTTTTTTTTCATATGAGGAATTTTTTCTGATAATGTTTTTGTGAATTACAGGATGTAGCAGGGGACAATTCCAATGTGAAAATGGTGATTGCATTGAAGAGTCTCAGCGATGTAATCGGGTTTATGATTGTGATGATGGCTCTGATGAAGAAGGTTGTGGTAAGTTGAAATAAAAAAAGAAGTCATTGCAAAATGGAGTGCGCGGGGCAAAGCCTACCACGCGAACAATGGCGTCAGCCGCAGAAGTGCGACTACTGACGGTGTAATTTTGGTAAATCTGCTACTTTAGATACAGTGAAATCTTTGAAAATTTCGAAAATCTTCGGAACTTCTAAATTTATAAAAATTCAGAAAACTGCAGATCGAAAATTCTTCAACTTCACGAAAATTGCAAATCAATGAAAAAAGTTCAAATAAATTCCAAAATTAACAATATCCAAAATTAAAAATTCTCAAAACGGCAAAATATTTATGAATAATTTTTTTGAAATGAATAAGTCGTTCTTAAAATGGATTCCGGAATTTCGTAAATTCCTCTAATTAAAAACAAAATAAAGTAAAATCATATTTAAAATTTCACAAATTCAAAAGCTTTTGAATTATCATGCCTGTATTTTTTTTTTACTTCAAAGATTTGTTTAGAGTTGAGAATTTTAGGCGTCACTCAAATTTCTAAAAACAAGAAAGATACATTGCAAATGTTTTAAAATTTTTAAATTGGTAAAAAAATTCAGTGTTCCCTGAATTATTACACAAATATATCCACAATCTTGAATTTCAGAATCGAGAACGACAGCGTCCCCCGCACGCCACTGTCCGCATGGACAGTTCACTTGCCGGTCGGACCGAAATTGTGTTCACCACTCAGCACGTTGCAATGGGATTCCCGAATGTCGAGATAGATCTGACGAAGAAAACTGCGGTAATTAGTTTCGTCTAACACACACGTCCACCCACCCGCCCGCCCGCCCACCGACCCACCCATCCACACACACACACACACACACACACACACACATGGAGAGCCAATTCTAATCGTGTCATTTCATTTTCAGACATCCACGAGACTGACGGCCTCAACCTGAAAACTACTCCTAGCGAGCAAGTGATAAAAGAAAGTAAGATGTATTCTTCATTTACAAATATTCTCAAAATACTCCAAAAGATGACTCATGAAATAATTGTTGAATCAAGTTCAAAGAAATTTAAGAAAATGAAGAGAAACGAATTGGAATTGAAAGAAAAAAGGCAAGTGGGAAAGTGATTTCTTTTACTTAGTGGGGTCAACAAGACCTGCACATCCGAATTAATCATAAAGACTGGAGAATTTAAAGAAATTAAAGATGTCCGAAATTCCAGACATCTAGTAAATTTTAAAAATTTCAAAAATCATAAAGGTTTGTAAAATATTTGCAAAAGAGGTTGTAACGTTTTGAGAGCCAAATCTCTCCACGTCACAAGGTAATTTGATTTTTTATGTTCAGAGTGTAAATTACCTACCTCGTTACTCACCGTTTATCCGTTTACATTGGGAATGTTATAAAAATTGAGGACTCTCCATACGAAATTACCAAAATTATTAATGAATATTTTTATTGTTTTTTCTGTTTCTTGGCTTGGCCAGATCCCGCGAGACAAGGTAAGAAATTGAGAGTCGAAAGAGAGCATAATCGTGCCTGCAAACATTCATGGGGCTATTACATTCCGGAGCTCAGCATTCGGTACTTTTGGTCCAATGAATTCTCGTCCAAACTTACTATCCGAAATCCATGGAATAGAATTTCACGGTATCAGTCGAAGCTATTTTTAGCCATTATCTTCAAAATTGACGATATTCCCAAATGTTCATATAGAACATCATTGCACACTACATTGCTCTGATTATCTACGACAAAAAACATATTTACGAAAATTAGGCTATCCCCTTCACATCTCGACATATGAGCCCAACAAAAAATGCGAGAGATTATCGCAGTGCGCGCCTAGAGAACGTTGGGAGAATGGCGCTACCAGCGTCGGGTGATTCTTCGAGTGTGCTGGAGTGTTGCATTGAAAATTGGGAAGGTATTATGCAATCAGTCAACTAGATGGAATGTTCTCAATAAAAAAATAAAATAATGAAATTTTGACGAGAAAAACGGAAAAATCTGCATTATACGAAACTCTCATTTTAGAAATGGCTTTATGTGCACAAAATAACGGAATTATTGGGGAAAAAATAGCAGGTGTATACAGATAAATGACAAAATGTACTGAAAAGTCATTGGACCAATTTATTGTAGACCAAAAGTACTCGATCTGAGAATGAGTGTGTCAAGACAATTAACTCAGTAGCGAAGCCGTGAATCGAGTGAAGTCCATTGTCCTTCCGCGTCACTTTACACTAAATATCTCGAAATTGAAGCAAGATAACGACATTTTTATATAAACCGTTTTTGTAGGTGAAAACGAGACCTACAATTTTTTATTCTAGCAAAATTCGATACCTCTCTTAGATTTTTAGATATTCAGCGAAAACTGACGCCGGCTTAAAGTGGACGCATCTCGGTGGCTACGCTATTGAATTGCAAGTTGCAAATGTTCTTTTGCCACTTTGCGACGGAATATTACATAGCATCATATCAATCGCCAGGGAATTAATAAGAACATTTGCCATAATTTTCACGAGTGTCATCAAGGATTTGTTTATTTACAGCTATGGGTTTTAATAAATTAACTCCTCATGGTTTTTTTCTGTGATGAATATCATCGTTAATTAATGATAAAATAATTATGTGTGTGTTGATTTTGGTTAAGTGGACGAAGCCTTATCAGCTAAAAAAATTCGACATTTTTTTACGTACTCATCAGACTCGTGAGCGAATTGAGAAGTTTTACTACTAACTCATTTTTCTATTTTTATTGTTTTATCATTTTTGAGGCTTGGTCCACTTAGGCAAAACACATTTCATAGATCATTTTCAGTGAATGTCATTACAGGACCCCTGACTCGAGCATGATCCGAAGCATAAATGTCCATAGTAGCATAAAGTCCCAGAGAAGAGTGGGGTATAATGGGATGGGAAGATAAAGGCCCCATGTCTCATCATGCCCCACCCTCCTCTGTATATCCCAAAATCTTAAAAAAAAACTCCAAACTTTGAAAAAAAAAAATGAAATCTCCATAAAATTTTTTTGTTATAAAATTTTAAGGATTTGAAAATACAACTCCGAAATTCCAAAAAGTTCGAGACAAAATTAGAAGTTCTGAAATTGCAAAACGATCTGTGTAAAGCGTTACAATAATTTCGGGGAGTTCCAAGTTCCAATGAAAACTTGATCCAATCTCAGACCTGAACTCCTGAAATTTGGAACTTAAAAAGGATAAAAAAATTGTAAGAAGAAAATTATTTTTCCAAAATTTCCATTTGGAAACCTTGAAAAGATGGATGTCTTTCTAGATCACAAATAACCAATATCTGACTATCCAGGTCGTGAGGTGGTATTCCAATGTCGAGACGAGGGTCTACTCCGTGCTCCAGTTCGTTGGATACGGGGAAACAACCTTCCGCTGCCGCCAGGTTCAACAGACATAAATGGTCGTCTGGTGATGCCGAACATTCAGCTTAATCACGCTGGTGCCTATATCTGCGAAGCTGTGGGCTATCCCCAATCAGCTAGAGGACAACGGGTGACAGTTCACCTGGAAGTTGAGCGATTCGAGCTGCCAGCAACTCGCGCGCCTCAAGTTTGCAAATACGACGAAGCTACATGCAGGTAATTGTTAGGAATAACTCGAAAATTAGTTATATAAATTGTCCTACATATTCGCCATGGTGATTCTACCTCGTACTTCAACTGCGCCACCTCCAGAGTGGCTTGCTTACCCATATATTTTATGAAGAATTACTTAAGGATAGTTCAATGACGCTCTCAATGCCTGAATGTTATGGATTGTATTGATGTACTTTGCAGTAATGGCGACTGCATTCCTAAAGCCTCCGTCTGCGACAATAAATTTGACTGCACAGATGGATCGGACGAGATGCGCTGCAATCCTCACGGTTGCGAGCCCAATCAGTTCCGTTGTCAAAGCAGAGAATGTGTCCTGAAAATTTGGAGATGCGATGGTGACAAGGATTGCACAGACGGAAGTGATGAAGAAAATTGTGGCACTCCAGCGCCTGGTTCCATATGCAGATCAGATGAGTTCCAGTGCCACAAGTAAGCAAAATTCTACATAAGGTAAAAAACTTGATGTGAGATTTGTCAATCTCGTGATTTTTTTTTAAGTGTTTCGTTTTTATTTATATTTCGTTTTTCATTGTCGGTACATTGCCAGATTGTCGCATTTCGGTTTCATGGTATCGTTTGTTGATAACCATATTAGTAATAGCTCATAAGACATTGAATGCAATGTTAAAAATTGGAAAAAAATACAGGTACGATCAGTGCATACCAAAGAGCTACCACTGCGACATGGAGCGAGATTGTCAGGACGGTAGTGACGAAATCGGCTGTTCCCCGGTATATATAGTGAAACCACCGCCACCTATGGTGGTACTCTCTCCCGGTGACACAATGATCCTCGACTGTACAGCAATCGGTGTTCCCGTACCCGAGATTAATTGGAGGCTAAACTGGGGACACATTCCCTCAAAATGCTCATCAACTTCTTCCAATGGAACGGGAACGCTGACTTGTCCCGATATCACTATCTCCGATCAGGTGCCGATTATTTTTAGTTGTTGACGAATTGTAAATTTTTCAATAATTTGTCAACAAGTATACCATCAAAAAGTTCCAAATTTCCAAAAAAAAAATATGCAGTGAATTAACCAATTTTTATGTTGTCAATCAGGGTGCTTATTCCTGTGAAGCTATCAACGCAGCTGGATTCGTCTTTGCTATTCCGGATGCAATTTTAATTGTGAAAGATTCTCCTACAGTTTGTCCACGAGGTACCTTCAATTCTCAGGCCAGGCAAGCTGGAGATTGTATCTCTTGTTTCTGCTTCGGAGTGGTTGACGAATGCAGAAGTGCAAATTTGTTCACATATCAAATTCCACCGCCATTTGATAGGCATAGAGCTCTGACAGTTGAGATTGGTGGACAATCTGGACCGAAAATTGTGGGAGAATTGGGGAGTCAATTTGCTGAAATCAGACCACAAGGTACAGATGGTGTGGATATCATCATCCCGTACTCTGAAGCTGGTCACAATTTCAGGTATGGGACCTGCTCCGAGGCATTTAAATGGTTGATCATTGATAAATTTCAATTTTTTAAACATTTTTCACAATTGTCGAGAAAATCCAAAATTTTCGAAAATCGCAAAAATGGATAAGTTACAAAATTTAGCACTCAATTCTAGGTCGTCCCATGACATTCCATACTTCGCCCTTCCCGAGGCATACCTAGGATCTCAGTTGCTGTCTTATGGAGGCTACCTAAGGTACACTGTAAGGTACAGTGGAGATGGAAGGAACAACTCTGCCCCAAGTATAATAATGATTGGTAACGGCAGGAGCCTGATTCACCGAAGCAGAGATCTTTTGCCAGATAAGGAGAACCAAGCATCTGTTAGGTTCTTCTATGGGGATTGGTACAAAGTCGAGCATGGTAGGGAGATTCCAGCCAGTAGAGAGGATATCATGATGACCCTATCGCACGTTGATAATATTCTTATCAAGTAAGTGCGATTTTGAACGCATTGTCTTTCCAAGTTTCAAATATTTCTCAATGGCGATAAAACACCCACGCAAACCTATATTCCACAACCACATATATTGATAATTTCCCTGGATACATACCATATTCATAAATTACATACGTTTTCGTATTCGCTCATATGGACACACCCACCCACCCACACACACACACACCCAGACCCACCCACACACACCCACCCACTCGCACACACAGAGGGGCGAAATTATTCATATGTTTTTATTTAGGGCCAAATACGAGACTAGTCCACAATTAGACGTGTCCATCACGGACATCACTATGGATACTGCTCATGACACGGGTTCTGAAGTTGCACCATTCGTTGAAGAATGTTCTTGTCCATCTGGATATACTGGATACTCCTGTCAAAATTGTGCCCCTGGTTTCCTCAGACGGACAGGAGGCCGCTGGCTCGGGGAATGCTATACAGATGAACCCCCATGCCCACCTGGTTACTATGGGGACCCATCGAGGAATATCGAGTGCAAACTCTGTCCTTGTCCTCTGACGAATCCAGCCAATCAGTAAGTTTTCTCATTGCTAGATTTGAGCAACAGCAAGACAGCAGAACTTTCACGTAGAATGAAAAGTCAGTTTTTATCATTTAAAGAATTCCACCAATTGAAAAGCTTTAGGCATCTTAACACCTTATAGACCGCCTCTTCACAAAAATGTTTTATTCGCACAGATTTACAAGAACTTGTCGTCTTGGTGCTGATATGCAACCAATCTGCGATTGTCCACCTGGTTATGATGGAAAACGATGTGAAAAATGTGCAGAAGGGTACCACGGAAATCCTTTGATTCCTGGAGACATGTGTGTTCAAAAATCTACTTGCGATCCCAGCGGTAGTCTTTCAGCCACGGCAGATTCTGATGGCAAATGCAGATGCAAGGTAAGTTGATTATTCATTGATTGCGCACAATTCGGTTAATGTCTACATTCAGCAATTTCAATAAAATTGTCTTTGCAATATTTCAATGCAATCGTTGGAAACGTTTCGCAAATTACCTTCACGATGAAAACGTAAGTATCCAACCGTGATTTCGACAAAATCCTCATTCAATTTTACATCTATCAAACTTTCCAGAGCTTCTCCAATTTTCGAATTTTGAGATTTATTTTATTATAATACTTTTCACAGTCCCTGTATTCTTCTATGCGCAAAAGCGTTGAGCGAACGTGTAGAGTAATATCAGTTTCACTCGGAGACCCGCGTTTCACTTGTTGCAATGTCAATAAAATCATTTTGTTTTTATCAATGCAGTCAAAGAGCATAGTGTTGTGGATGTTAGTTTACCGATACAGTATCGTGACCTCTGATTGTTTTTTCCCAGCAATCGGTAACTGGATTAACCTGTGATCAATGCAAGCCCAACACCTTCAATCTGGCATCGAACAATCAATTCGGATGCATCAGTTGTTTCTGCATGGGAACGACGGACAGATGTGCTGCTTCAAACTGGTACAGAAATGAGGTAAATTCATACTTCTACAAAAGTTTTCAGTTTTGGATTCCCAAAATTTTGAACTGTCTGTCGGATCTCCAACTCGAAATGCAGTGCCTACAATCAACATTCTTACCTTTTTCTCTTCGACACTTATTCCTTATCCTCATTTTGTCGGACAAACTTTCCTGGATTGTCCTTGCAGCGAATTTCCCGTGGAATGAATTGTTTTGAAATCGACCTCATACAGTATTCATCTCATTCCAGATACACGTATCCTTCACCAACTCCATTCGCGACTTCTCCTTGATCGAATCGGTGAACCCTGACGCCCGGGAAATATCATCAGGTATTCGGCTGGATGCAAACCGCCGCGAAATAATCTACTCCAACTTCCCAAACAGTGGCCAAGGCAACGTCTACTACTGGCAGCTGCCCTCAATCTTCCTCGGGGACCAAGTAACATCTTACGGTGGTAATCTTCGCTACACAATTCGCTACGTGCCTTCATCAGGCGGTCAAAGTTCCCGAAACAATGCACCAGACGTAGAACTAGTCTCCGCCAATGACATCAATCTCCTCTACTACTCTCGAGAATCACCAGAGCCCAACACAAACCAGACCTTCTCAGTTCTTCTACTTGAACAATTCTGGCAACGAATCGATGGAACCCAAGCCGACAGAGAACACTTGCTGATGGCTTTAGCGGACATTAAAGCCATAAAGATCAAAGCAACATATACAACTCACACGGACGAAGCAGCCTTGTCCGACGTATCCCTCGACACAGCAGAGAAATACAATACTGGAAGGGAAAAGGCTGTCGAAGTAGAAGAATGCAGCTGTCCAGTTGGTTACACTGGATTATCCTGTGAAGATTGTGCCGCTGGGTACAGTCGAACCGACGACGGACTTTACTTGGGAATCTGTGCACCCTGCAACTGTACGGGCCATTCAACTCAATGCGATCCTGAAACAGGTATGTAAGCTTTGTCTATAAGCGTTTCTAGGCGGCGGAAATTAACACCAAAAATGGCTTAGCAGTTTCATTCGTTATCCACAAGCCACGATTTTATATTCATTCATACAAACATATCGATCGACTGATACGTTCACTATCACTGGACGAGCTTGGGTTCATTTAGCTCTCCCATGTAAGTCAATATTTTGCTCTATTAATATAAATATCTACACTACAGGTGTCTGTGAAAATTGTGCTGACCATACAAGTGGACATCACTGCGAGATATGTGAGCCAGGTTATACTGGGGATCCAAGTGCAGGAGGCTGTAGATATCAAGGTGAAACCCCTGAGACCTGCAATTGCAATTCAGCTGGTAGTGTTTCTACTCAATGCATCAATGGTCGTTGCGAGTGCAAATCAAACGTTGAAGGTGCTAATTGCAACAGATGTCGACCTGCAACGTTTGGATTATCACCGGACAATCCCAGTGGATGTAATCAATGTTTCTGCAGTGGTGTTACTGATCAGTGTCATGAGAGCTCGTTCTACATTCAGCAAATACCTTCCTGGGTGTATGATTCCAAGCATGGTTTCACACTGACTGACGCTTCCAGAAGAGATGTTATTGACGACGCTTTCGAGATAAATGTTGCAATGAATGAGATTGGTTATCACTATAATCCTGCTACGAAGAAGAGGCGATTGTTCTGGAGCTTACCTGCCACTTTTACTGGCAACAAGATCAAGAGTTACGGTGGAAATTTGACGCTTACTCAGAGATTTACAGCTGAAGAGGGAGCTAAAAGAATAGTCGATCAAGATGTGATGCTGTTGGGCAATGGAATCTCGCTGTTCTGGACCAATCCTGAGACTGCACACACGGATAATCGTATTACACACTCGGTGAGGTTGAGGGGATCAGAATGGCTGAGATTGTCGCCTGAAGGACCGAGAAGACCATCGAGAACTGACATGATGACGGTTTTATCAAATCTTGAAGCAATCCTTGTGAGGGCTACCTATCGTGAAGGAATGATCAGCACTTACATCAGTGACATCAGCCTTGACACTGCAGTTGAGCATTTCACGGGAAAAGCCAGAGCCACCCAAATTGAAAGCTGTCGTTGTCCATTGGGATATACGGGAACTTCCTGTGAATCTTGCTCACGAGGATATTATCGAGATATAACGGATAGATCTGTTAGCATTCTTGGCGCTTGTAATGCCTGTCCTTGCAACGATCATGAAGAAACATGTGAGATGAACAGAGGTGGACACATCAAGTGTCATTGTCTTCCTGGCTACACTGGACATTATTGTCAGGACACTGGTGAGTTGCTTTTGGTTTTAGGACAGACGTTGGGAACTAAAATATTTTCTGTCGATTCAAATTTCTTACGAAGTGTTGTATATTTCTCTAACCTATTTCGATTTTGTGAGAAAGAAATGTGGCACGTTAGCATGAATTTAACACATTGCATGATGGTCCAGCTGAATTAAGGGTAGGTCTCATGCCGATGAACGCAGAAGCACCAATGCACAGTGAAATTGAGATGAAATGCTCGTACGAACATGGAGAAAAATTATATGTTTACTTAAAATTAAACTCGTATAATGGGCTTCCATTGACTGCCTGGGCTATGGAACCAGGACCACTTGTGGAGACTGATACTGGTGCTTTTAGATACTGGAAGGTCCATGTTGGACAGCATCCGTGTATCGTACAGTGCTCTATTATGGATCGTCATGGGAATGAATTAGCTATGATGACAACGACTGTTGCACCAGGTTGGGATTGTCAAAATGATCCCTTTGATTTGTTTCGTTGTCTGATACTATGGGAACAAATAGTTTAGATGAGATAGTTTTTTCTTCAAACAATTATTAAAAAAGATGATGCAGTGTTCAAGGAATTCTCAATTCAAAGAAAACTTCAAGTTGTCTGTAACTTGAAGTGTGAACGGTTATCGACCTCTGGAGATCCTATTTTCTAAAAGTTTTGCGCGAAAGTTAATGAAGGAATAATTGATTGAAGTAGAACAATCTTGATAATATTTTTCTCTGAGTTGATGATGAATTCTCTGCCGAGTGGACTATTTTGTATGTGTTTAATGTCTTTTCCCAGCAATTGTGTAGATTGCTGGGAATATCTATGAAATTAAAGTAGACCCACGTGACACAGAATTCATTACATGTCATCGTCGAGAAATGCTCAGTCGAATTGGTGATGGAAGATCCTTCAAATTGTTCTGGTTCTGCAGCTTTGATTGTTTGATGCGTTAATCAGCTTAGCAAAAAGTCAATGCCAATAGGGAATTTGTATGATCAATTTTTTTTATCCTACGGAGAAAATGATCCTAACAGATGGGTTCTCTTAAAGGAATTTTCAGAAATATATAATTCAACTGATGGCAGTGGGCGATTAGAGTGCGAAATGGTGGCGTTAAGGGACGCCGATTCAAATCCCACCGACAGTGAAATTCGAGTTTTTTAAGGGTAATAATTCACTTGTACAGTTTTACCACTGAACGGGGAATCCGGTTTAACTATCTCGTCAAAGAACACTTTTGTTCAAAATATAGTAAAACATCATCTAAAGTAAAGAAGGAGAGACTAAAGAGAATATCGATATATATCGCAATTATCGAAAAGCGTAAGACCGGAACCGACGCGACACGAGTCAGTGCGGCGAGAAAAGGAAATGCGCGTGCGCAGCACGTGCGGGCGAACTCGTAAGTTAAAACGGAAAACTTTATCTGATGCACAAGTATTATTTATATGCAGTTCATTCGAAATTAAATTCGAGAGTTAATCATTGGCGATTAATTATGGAGCGTAGCGGACATGTGTGGAACTGTACAATTTGCGGTTTTTCATGTATCCCTCAAATTGTAAGGCGACCAAGATACCATGCATCACGCTCCTCGCGGTTGACCGTGAAACTACATTCGCTACTGTGACGTCATCAGCCAAAATTTGTCAATTAAAAAATATTGGATTCATTATTTATTTTGAATAATCTGGAATATACGTCGATAAATTTCACGCGAGCTGCATGCAAGTTCCCTATTGGAAAACCTCTAGACTAATTTGAGAACGTCAAAAAAACTATGACTTGTGGGATTGAAAAATGAGGTTCTGAAAATGTCTTAAAATTTTTTTAATCGATTAAATCACTAAGAACTGAAATGAAAAAAAAATAGATAATATTTTATTTAATTTTTTTTTGAATGCCTCAGATTAGATTAGAATTATCTGCAACCGAGATTAATTCTCAATTTTTTTTAACTCCTTGTGATGCTTTAATTGTTTGATTTTCGATTCCTTTTCGTGATCGATAAAGGAGTAATAATTTGTTTCAGTTAATTATCCACCGACAGTAACTTCTACGGAAGCTCCTGGACCTTCACCTCCGAGGATCACAGTTTCAATTCAAGAGGATAAATTGCAAATTGTTCATGTAGGAAGCACCGTGAGGTACCATTGTTCAGGAAGATCATTGGATAATGTAAGTGACTAAATAGTAAATTTCTAAATTTCAATAACTCCGAATTTGCGTCATTTAAAAATACGAAAAAAAAATCAGAAATTTTAAGCATTTGAAACTCCAAAAAAATTTAAGAACCAAGTCCGCATACGATGGGAGAAAGAAGGAGGTCGTTTGCCGGATCGCAGTTTGGACGATTCTCACGGACTTCTCATAATTCGCGACGTCAAGGTATCAGACAGTGGTGTCTACATCTGTCAAATTACCGATGGAATCCATATAGCTGATCAGAGAGTTACCCTCACAGTTGGAGGTAAGAATCCCAAAACAACTAGATCAAAGCTATATAAAACTGAAAGAAAGTTTTCAAAGATGGTTTTTCCCCACTGGACGCAGCATTTCCAAAAGGTCTCCTAGACATTCCAGGTATTGGATCCCCTAGAGCCCTCAATTTTTTGAACGTGCCTCACAATTTTTAAAATGACCTAAATGAGAATAATTTTCATGGAAGTTCCTCACAATCTTTTCGAATATTTTATACCGTATCAGAAACGTTCAGTCTTTAAAAAGTTACCATTAAACTGACTAGGTGCGAATCGAGTGGAGCCAAAGCCATTGATCCGTCCAGCCTACCAAGAAATTCGTGAAGGTGAACCGGTGGAATTCCACTGTGAAGCTACAGGAATTCCCGAACCACAGCTCGAATGGATAAGAGTCCAGGGTCAGATGAACCCCGAAGCTACATTCCACAACGGCTTGTGGAGGATTCCAGCAGTCACAAGATCCGATGCAGCGGAGTACAAATGCATTGCCAGGAACGAACTAGGAATGAAAGAACAAACGACAATTCTGTACGTGGTTAAGAATCCCAACAGACCACCTCCAAATGTCTACCCAGATGTTGGACCGGTGATAACACCTCAGGAATGGACTGGATCGAGTGGTGACGCTCTTCGATTGGTTTGTACGAGATCAAATTATCACGTGGCTGTTCATTGGACAAGGTCTGGAGGACTACCCTTGCCATCATCAGCTAGCCAATCAGATGGAGTATTAACCATCGCTAATCCAGGACCAACGGATTCAGGTATGTCATCTAATCATGATGAACTTCCATTGCGCATGCTTTAATCCACACCGCATAAATATGTCTTCACACTGTATAGAGTTAGATTCTCCCTTCAAAGTTGCGACGTTTTCCATCCTTCAGGTATATACATATGCGTTGGAACGAGTCATCAGGGCACCGAATCATCTACAACTTCCCGAATAACAATTCACCCACATAGAAATCCCCCAATGGTGAAAGTTGAGCCTGAGAAGCAGACAGTTTCCCAGGGAACAGTAGCCGAGGTCAAGTGTATCATCGCCGATCAAAATTCAGACATCCAAGTTAAATGGATCAAGCACGGAGAAGGTTCATTAGGTCCCCATGCTCAGCAGTACGGAAACACCCTCAAGATCGTTCGCCCTCAAGTATCCGATAGAGGTATCTATATATGCCGAGCCACCAACGCAGCCGGTGTCTTCGAAGCTTCTGCAATGATTGAAGTTTCGCCGAGAGAAGCGCCAGCACTTCAAATCCATCCTCAAAATCTCCAACCTGTCATACTTGGAGGCTCCGCTGATCTCCAATGTCGGGTTACTGCAGGATTCCCAGTTCCGGAAGTCCAGTGGACTCGTCAAGATAGTCGTCCATTTGGTTCGTAGTCAAATTTATATCTTAGAGTATCTTTACTTGTTACATCCTGTTGATAATGTATTTCTACTATGAAGTTGTTTGATGTATGAACATATACCATTAAATTTTACGAATATTTTTAAGTTTTTCCAATTGATTTAATCGTATAATTGAATGAAATTCCTATTATTGATGGCTTGCCTTTGCACTTACCTTCTCCAGGCTCCAATATCGTCAGCCTTCCTGGAGGTCTTCTCCGTTTCACCAATATCACAGTCACGGACGGAGGTAGTTACCAATGTACAGCAACCAACGAAGTAGGATCTACTTCTGCCCAAGCTCAAATCGAAGTTCAATCACTGCCAGTCATCAGAATTACACCGAACACCGGAATAATCAGAGTAAGGCATGGCGAAAGAGTTAGATTGACGTGCACAGCTGATGGGCATCCACAGCCTAATGTAGCCTGGAGCAGGTACAATCAGGGATATCCATCATACACGACTTTCAAGGCAGCGCATGCAACTCCACTATCAGCTATGCACGAAATAGTTTCAATGTCTCCAAATGAGGAAGGCTCCTATACCTGTCAAGCTGTCAATTCAGCTGGTGTTACTGAGGAGAGGGTGCAAGTGAGAATCGAAGATGATGACAATAGTGTCGATGAGTATCCTCCTTGCAGAGGTGATCAGCCGTGTGAAAGACCTGATCAACCTGAACGACCTGATCATCCAGATCGTCCAAGTCGTCCCTATCCAATTCCACCGCGAGGTGGTCTTAGCATTCCAGAAGACTATGTAAGAATTCCAATTGGTGGCAAGGTGTCGATAAGGTGCCAGGTCGTTGGTCCTGATACTGACAAGATCTATTTGGACTGGAAGAGATTAGATCGTAGGCCCTTACCTCTAGGCAGCATAGTTCATGAAGGTATGCCCATTGAATTTTTATAGCATTACATTTTCATGTGTATGGAGATTCGTCAGGATAATTTTTTAATTCTTTGAAGGTATTTTGACGATTCCTGATGTGCGGAGGGATGCAGGTGGCGAGTATATTTGCTTGGGATTGGATGTTGATAACAATGAGCTATTCAGGGCCAAGAGTCATGTGGAAGTTATATCGTTGCCTCGAATTGAGTTGAATCCTAGTACACAGACTGTTGCACCTGGGGAAAGTCCCTCGATTGTTTGCACGGCAACTGGTGATCAGCCTTTGAGAATTCAGTGGGCCGCTATTGGTAGACAACTACCTTCTTCTGTCAGCGATGATAACGGGACGCTCAGATTCCATGGTATCACTTTCAATGATGCGGGGAAATACGTTTGCAAGGCAACTAATAGCGCCGGCGCTGCTGAGGCTGTTGCGGAAGTCTTGGTGAATGCGGAAAATTATAGGGAACCTGGAATCAGGGCTGTGGAGAAGGATATCAATACCGTGGCGGGAAGTTCCATCAAACTCAGGTGAGATACTTGGATCAATTTCTCGGATACCTATGAAGAAATTGTTGAGGATTTTTGAAATGCAAAATCCTTGTTCTAGATGTGATACGAGGGAACGGGCTCAAATTCATTGGATGAGAGAAGGCCAATCACTACCTCGAAATGCATATGTCCAGAATAATCACCTGCAATTGGATAGAGTCAGACCCGAGGACAGTGGACGATACATTTGTCAGTTGACAAGTGACAAGGGTGGGGTTTCCAGTGATCACATTAATGTTCATGTCTCACGTAAGTTAATAATTTCAATGCCCAGCATATAGCGATGGAACATTTCTACATATTGCTTGATACTTTTGGTTTAATGCGATTATTTTCGGGTTAAGTGTTTTGGAGTTTGATTGATGGGGACAAAAATTCGGAATGGTGAACATCCAAATGGGAATAATTATGAGAGCAGGACAATTTATGAGAAATGTGCTGATACATCGTGGTTGAAGAATGAAGGTTGATTTCATAAACTCAGAAGTCACTGGAGGAAAAAATTGATTTATGGTTACGGAGGACTCGAATTAAGACCAAGCCATAGTTTAACTCGAAGCAGTGATAAATTTAGTTTTGCAATATGACGTTCTTCAGTTGAGTGGTTTGAGTAGATCAGAACTAATTCAATTGGTGGAGGAATTCTGGATCTTTCGAAATTAAATTCGATTAGAGAAAACATTTTGCAGCTTCTAAAATCTAAAGTATTGCAATTTAAATAATTAATACTTGAAATTTTTTGGAACTGTCTGAGATGCTCAAATGCTTGATAATTTATGGAACTTTTGAAATTATTTTTATCTATTGAAAACTTTGCCACTTCTTGTATTTTGATTTTTGACAGAAGAGTTTACAATTTACAGTTTCTCAAATGATTTTTGAATATTTAAAATCTTCATTTTTCTCAATCTTTGCAATTTTTAATTCTTAAATTTGTGGTTAATCCTAAAATCAAAAAATAAGCTAATCGAATTTTCCCAAATTGTTGAATTTTGGTATTTTCTTTTTTTTTTCATGATTTTCCCAATTGGAGGTTGAACATAGGAACTCGCGCGATGTCGAGTTGAAAAACAATGAGAAATTTTTAATGCATAGTTTCTATTCGGAGTGCAATTTTTTCAGATATGAAAAATTGAAAAATTCAGAAAACGACCGCGCTGAGACCGTAGCGCGATCCCTCATACTCTAGCATGTTTTTTCCCATTTTTCTTTTCTTTTTGGGTGCATCATATTGTGAACACATCGGGTTATTATTTAGTAGTTAATTCGCTTGCGGATTGCATGCCAATGTACCATACGGTACTGTGTGCCAACGGGCTCTACCTCTGCAGAAGTCAAGAATGCATAACACTGGATAATGTTTGTGACGGCTATATACACTGCAGCGATGCAACTGATGAACGCTACTGCAGGATCACGCAATATCGACAGTATCTCCAACGACGACGCGGTTTGTTCTGTGATCCTATGTGTCGTGTTTATGATGTGTGTTATGCTCGTTTCACCCTCCAATTTAGTTATTAGATTGTATGTTTGATGATAGTTATAGCGTTCATCCAGCTCATGTTATTGTTCGATAGTTCATATGAAAAAGACACAATTCGTATCTCGCTTTTTTCATTCGCACTTTTGGGTTTTCTTTGGAAACGAAGCAGGAATTCGCTCAAAGACATCCCAGAGCCGGACCGATTAAGGGAACTCTACTGTATATATATATATATGTATATATATCTACTGCGTGTATATTTTGATAAAAGAAAAAATAATTTTTCATTTCCGAGTGCAAAACCAGAAAAATGTGAAAGAAAAATTATAGAAATTGCATAACGTTCAAAAACATTCTACTCATGGCGACTACCTGAACATGTATATCTTATATTTTTGGATTCATTATCTTCACAAGTTTTTGTAATAGTGCGTCTTTTTCATAGAATATAGCTGTATTTAAATGGAGATTGAAAACATTGGAATGCTAATTTTTCTAGCGCCAGCTGGACCGGTGGTTCATATTGAATCGTCATCCGACATTGTGAACATTGGCGATACGTTCGATCTTAGGTGTGGATTTTCATCGAGACAAACCGGAATTCCTGCCTATAGATGGTACAAGGCCGAGGATGGATCACTTCCGGCAACTGCTCAAGTTTATGAGGACAAGTTGAGGATTGTCAATGTGCAGATGACAGATAGTGGCGTTTATAAGTGCCGAGTTGATACACCGGAAGGAAATTTCGAACAAGATTACAATCTCATTGTTCAAGGTGAATTCAGCTTTTTCAAACTTTGATTTTCATAGTAATATTGTAATGTATGTGTGTGTTTGATTCTATATACATAATTTTAAACTCATTAACTAATGCATATCAATCTTTTGCAACCGAAACAAATCATTTAAAAAAATGTAAGTACCAACAAGAATTGGGTCGAATTTGATGAAATAAATTTTTCTGGTAAATTCTAATGGCTAAAATTGTTCAATAGGTGGTGAAAACGACGAACCAGCAATTGAAATGAAGAGTGTGCCTTATGGATCGAGCATTGAAATGGGCTGTCGTGTTGAGTTTGATGGGCCTATCACATACAAGTGGAGTAAACTTAATGGTATCCTGCCAGTAGCCTTCATGTATGAAGTAAGTAGGAAGTAGTCTGGAATTATTATAGCATGTGCAATAATTGATAAAAAATGGGAAATATCGGGCAACTCAAAATATTTAAAACTTTGAGACTTGAAAATTGAGACTTTCGAAGACGAATAAGTTTCGAAAATTAGAAATAATGTAAAAACTGTCATATGCAAAGTTTTTGACAATTCCAAAGATATTTGGAGATTTCGAAAATTAAAAATGGAAGAAAACCAAGACAACACAAAAATGTTAAAAATGGAGCAACCTTGGAAATTTCAAAAAAACACAAATCTAAAATTTCGAAAAAATCTCGGGAAGGTGCTAAAATTAAAAAAAAAAAGAAAAAAAATAAAATTGAATGAAATTTCCAAACTTTATTTCTTTGAAAAATTTCAGAACAAAATGAAATTGGTGAAAGTTCGAGCGGAAGATGCTGGGACCTACATCTGCACAGCATCAAATGGAGATGAAACTACGGAAGTACCAACAGTTCTCGTTGTAACTGGAGTTGTGCCCAACTTTAGTCAAGCACCTCGCAGTTATATAGCCTTGAGACCGCTGCATGATTCTTATGGAAGACACAATATCGAAATTTCCTTCAAACCTGAGAGCTATGATGGTATTATAATGTATAACGCTGAGTCAGTTGATGGCACCGGTGATTTCGTCATTCTATCTATGATCGATGGATATCCAGAATTCAGGTGAAAATTTTGAACATTACAAAAACTCAGGTTTTTTTTTTGGAATTTTCACAATTTTTGAAAATTGCAAAAACTGCAAAATTTTTTCAAATCTCCAAAATTTCAAAAATTCTTCAAATTTCCGAAGTGTTATCAATTTCTAAGCTTAAAACATTCTGAGAATTTGAAGAAAAAAGCGGAATAAAAAGGTATTATAAGATTAATATCGTCTTGAAAAATGCTCGTATTTACTCTTGACATGACATTAGAGTTGATCAACTGAGGTGAACCTTCTTCGTTTATTAGATTCGATTTGGGCTCTGGTCCAGCTGTCATCCGAGCCCCAAAACCCGTATCTTTGGGAGACTGGCACACAATAAGAATTCAACGAGTCAATAAGGAGGGATTGATGATTGTCGACGGTGAAGGCCCATACAAGGGTGCAACAGGTGACGAAAAGAAAATCACAATTCCCAAACTTCAATGTTTTTAATTTCACAAATTTGCCAAGTTAAAAAAAAGTTTAAAAAAAAAGAAAAAAATTCAAAGCGTTGATGATGTCAAAATAGGTTAACGAATTGCCAAAAAAATCAAAATTCCCACAAAATTTTCAAAAATCTGACAATTTTTGAAATTTTATACAATTTCACATAATTTCAAAAGTTACAAAATTTTCAAATTGTCTTCAAGTTTTCAATATTTCAAAATCTCAAAATATTATTATCGAATTTTTAAAAAATTCCCCAGCTCTGAAATTTCCGAAACTTTCAAAAATTCTAAATAAAAAAAAATATAACAGGTGGTAGAAAGCTGAGTTTCGACGTGAGAGAGCCCCTGTATATAGGCGGTGTTCCGGATCACATGAAATTTAGTTCGGACTCAGGTGCCAAAGGCATAGGTTTCGTTGGCTGTATCTCGCGATTGATCATCAATGAAGAGACGATTGATCTGATAGGCAATCAGACCGACAGTGTGGGCGTTACAACTTGCGAAACATGTGCGGAGAATCCATGTCATAATTCTGGGGTGTGTCAAGAGGCGCCAACCAAGGATGGATATACATGTCTGTGTCGTGCGGGCTATACAGGTGCCCAGTGCGACTTTAGTGGCCACCCTTGTTATCCAGGTAAGAGTGGTTTCCTCGGAGATTACTTTTTCTTTTCCAATCCGCATTGCGAAATACACAATTTTTCCAAAATAATCTCAATTAATTATCTTGAAAATATTCCATAATAATGTCACAGACTGTAGTAATCACAGATTACTAATTATTCTGCGATAATGCAAGCATGGAAGCGTCATATCATAAATCATGATATGCTTCGATTGATCCTGGAAATTGAAAAAAATATCGGCGAAGGATTTCTAATCTAAGAATTTGTTGTAGGAGCTTGTGGTAGAGGACAGTGCATCGATACCGAGAACGGATTTAAATGCCATTGCCCACAGGGTACATATGGATCACGCTGTGAACATTCTGGCGAAATTCAACAACCTGCATTCAGAAATTCACGCTCTTATCTCGCTTATCAAACACCAAATAGAATGATGAGAAGGTGAGTACAAATATTTTTTTTTTTACAACTTTTGGGGCAAATGAGTTAAGTCGGCTACCACCTGGCGATCGTTTTTTCTCACTACTTCGAAAACTAAATGAGATAGCGAAATTTTTATTAAAACAATTTTGTGGGACACACGTTTGTCTATAAAAAGTTTCATATAAAAATGTCTGTATCTCTCGTCAAGTCGGCGATATTTAGAGAAAAACAATGGCAGGTGAAGACAGAGTTAACAGGCCTCCTTCAAATTCCCCTTCTTTTTTTTTAATTCGATTCTTCTTTTTTTGCATTGGAATTCTGATAGTGATTCTGTTTTTTGAGTTTGATTTTTTTGACTTTGATTTTATTCGTTGGCCTTTTGGTTAAAGTCGGGATATAAACGAGATAGGCGTGGGAGAGGAGATTGATAAGAGGGATAGAATTCATTACAATGAAATAGGGCCTTTGAAGTGAAAATCGTGTCGTGATATTCAAAAATTGCAAGGACTTCTAAAATGTAGAAAAATTGAACATTCGAGAATTTCACAATTTTTGAAAAACAATGAATAAAGTTTGGAAGACTTGAACAATTTCGAAAATTTGAGCAGTTCTGAAGGTTGAAAACTTCTGTCCTCTCAGATTTGGATATTTCAGTTGTCAAACATTCCAAAAATTAAAAAAAAAACAGAAACGAATATTTGAAATTTGGTAAACATAAAGAAATCGTGAGGTTTCCAGAATTTCACACATTCGTGAAATTTGAAAATCATCAAAACTTGCAGACATTAAAAAAAACCTCAAAATCTTCAACAAATTTTAAATCGAGTGAAATTAACAAAAAAAAATACCACAAAGTTCAAACATAGAAAATTATTGAAATTCAAGAAAATCAACCGAAAGTTATTTCCAGACCTTCACTTTTACCATCCGCCAATTTCTCATTTTTAATTTATTGGCAATGATTTCCAGAGCGCACGTGAGAAGTGCCCATCAGCCAAAACGCACATACGAAGGATACCTGGCCAAACTTAAAAAAGCAAGGTCATCACACCCAAAAAAGCACCCGAAGCACCACCCTAAACCCTAGAATTACTTAATAAACTGCTCTTAACCCTAGTTGGGTCACCTATATTTCAAATATATCTGACAAATTTCGTGATTTGAAGGCTTCACAACAAAATTTGAGGATTTTTGCATACTCTTCCCGTACAAAATCATTATTATCTCCATCTCCATCTCGGCAGGCTGACAAAAATTGCATAACGGAAACGTTTTTTGCGGGGATGCCCCTGATTCAGTCACTTTCGACTTTTTGGATTCACTGAACTGAGTCTAAAAATCAACAAATCACAAAAGAACCAATAAATCAAAATTTTTTCGCACCTTCCTTAAAAGCATTTTTCTCAGAATTAACTTCGTTCGATAAATATTGAATATCGTAAATTTTCTTGGGGGGTTCCCCCATATCCCTGATAGGTAGTCACCTTACGTCTGATTTTTGTGCAACACTTTGTACGAAGCCTAATAATTTTAAAAATCGTTCGAAAAACAATTACAATTTTTTCATCACTATCCCACTATACCATAATTTTTTTTTCTTTTTGTAATTTTCACCTCCGTGGTCTCAGTGAATTAACCTCATTTCTGATTTTTTTTCAATTCGTTCTATCAACTCGAATAATTCAAAGATTTTAAATAAATCCTACATTGTTTCTTGATTTGTCTCAAAATTTGGATTTCATTTCCTAATGACTTAATAAATAACCGCTCACGGGCATTCCCCTCAATTTTGATTGTGTATTAACTTCCTCCACACGATCAGAAAAAACGAAAAATCATGAAAAAAAGTCTGCCCAGTTAAACTTCAGATTTGATTTTTTTCTGAATATACCTAGCTAGGGTTAAGGGAGATACGAAAAATAAAATTTCTCAAAGTCCTCTACATTTTCTATTGCCAGTAGAGTTGTTCTTAAATGAATCTGTGTGGTGCTAAACCTAATAAGAAATCGCTAATTATTAATTATATAGTTTTTGTACAGCTTTTTAATTGAAAAAAAAAATATTCATATATTTTTTTTCAACCCAGCTTCCTAAGTCAATATAAATATATTAATTTGTACATCGATCAAATTGACAAATATTGAGTGAAAAAAATATTACGTCGACCTTCAGTCTCTGCCATTTTGCATTTAACAAACAGTACTTCCGTGACTTAAGAGCTTAAACATTTGTTCATTATGACGGATTAATTGTAACGCTTAGGTTTAAGGCATATGTGTTCGCGTAGTCCGTGTATACCGTTTATGCAGTTGATTATGTAATTTGAGTGGAAAAAGATATTAACAAACAGAATGTTACAGCAGATAAGCATATATATATTTTGCGAACGAATAAAAATTTATTTGACAATTTATTTTGGTTTATTTTATTTCATTTTTTACTTTTTTTCTAGTTCAATTCCTATGAGTTGAGTGTTTTAGGTTTTTGTTTACGGAGTAAGTATTTTTTTTTGTTTATTATGGGTTTACTGTGGGGCAATGCTACATTTGGAAAATATGGAAATTCTTTGGTTTTCACAATTTTGGAGTTTAAGTAAAAGTTCCAAGTTTGGAATTTTCGAAAATTTCGAAAATTTGTATAATTGTGGAAACTGCAAATTTCAAATATTTTGGGTGGTCTAATAAAAAAATACAAATGAAATTTGTGAGAAATTTGGAGGAGCTCAGAGATTTTGTGTTTAAACTTTAAAACAAAAAAAAACGATTCAAAATTTTGGAGCAAGCATAAATTTTCTGACATTTAAATATTTGAACACTAAAAAATATTAAAAACTGAGAATTAAGGAGAAAAATAATTTGGCAAAAAAAAATCAGTATTTTGAAAGAACGATGGAAAACCTAAATTAAAATTGTAAGGCGTCTTCTTCGAAATTCTCCAAATTTCCGAGTATCTCTATATGTGATAATCTAATAAACTTGTCCCTAATTTACGCAGATTCAAGCTTTCCATGAATTTCAATCCATCTGATAATGGAGATGAACTTCTTGTGTATTGCTCGGAAACTGATGAAGGTCTTGGTGACTTTATGGCAGTTGTTATTAAGGATCGACACGTGGAATTTCGTTTCGATGCGGGAAGTGGAATGGCTGTGGTGAGATCAAATTACATTATCCATCCGGGAGTGTGGACCAAGGTAACGATAAATCGTGAATCGAAAAATGGACTATTGTCGGTCAATGGAGAACGGATGGTCGAAGGACATTCCCCAGGAGTTGCTAAACGTATGACGCTCCATACACCGCTCTACATTGGCGGCGTCAATCGGACGAAGATCAAAATCAATAAACATGTGGATGTTACCAGACATTTTCATGGATGTATCAATGAGGTAAAATGTTTTTTTAAAAACATTCAAAATATTTAAAAATATTTTTCAATATTTATAAAATATTATTCAATATTTATAAAATATTTTTCAATATTTATAAAATATTTTTCAATATTTATCAAATATTTTTCAATATTTATCAAATATTTTTCAATATTTATAAAATATTTTTCAATATTTATCAAATATTTTTCAATATTTATAAAATATTTTTCGATATTTATAAAATATTTTTTTAAACATATTTAAAATATTTAAAAACATTTTTAACATTTTGCAAGTTGTCCTAATGGTAATTTCTTGAATAGTTGGAGATCTCGGGATCAAGTTTACACTTGTTGAACTCGACGATTGACCTGGCAAATATCGAGGACTGTGAAATTCCAGCGATCCCTTGGAGCCACAGTTCGCCCTTTCCCACAATTCCAATATTTCGTCATGAAACCCCGTCAACGTCGGTAAGCGTCACATCGACACTATCGTACAATCCGTGCGATGATAAACCGTGCAAGCATGGAGTGTGTCAACTATCAAACAGCTATGACGGCTACTCCTGCACATGTGAATATGGATACGTGGGAATTAACTGTGAGAACGTTTTGAGGCAGTGCGAAATGCTGAAACCATGCAAAAATGGAGGAACTTGTTTGGAACTTCATGGAGCGTATCAGTGTGATTGCCCACTGCGGTTCAATGGAAAGAACTGTGAGAAACGTAAGTCTAGGGAAAGTCCCCAGAAAAATATTCCCCAGGAACTTTACCGAAACAAATATTTTGCAAACAAAATTTCCTCCAGGAGAAACTCCAGTGGTCTAGTCGGAACTTTTAGTATCTATCCCCACTCCAATCCAGCAATCCAATTCCGTTGTCACACCATTTTTATAAAAGAAGAAAAAAAAAGAGTGAGAGAAGTAACAAATCTATGGAATTTTGTAGGTCATAAAAAGTTTCTTGAGAACAAATTTCCCCAGATGAAAAAATCCCCGAAAACACTTCCCACATAAAAATTTTCGTAACAAAAATTGTTTGAGCAACAATTTCTTAAAAAAAAAAAAAAGTCATGGGTAAATTGTAGTAGGACATATTTACTGAAAGTTTTATTGTTGCAGAGGTACAAATAGCCTGCGATGTGGCATTTAGAGGAGATGGATGGCTGGAACTTGACCGTGCAATAATGACCCATGAGGAAGAGCGGGAACTAATGGGCTTTGAAATATCAACTAATAAAACTCATGGTTTGATCATGTGGCATGGTCAAACTCCCGACGATCTCAATCCAGATGATTACATAGCACTTGGAGTCTTTGACGGGTAAGGTGTAGTTGTGTCAGCGTTCTTTGAACATAATTTAAATAAACGGGATGTGGGTTTGACCCTCTACGGGTCGAACCAATAACTTCCCGATCGTTCCCCCGTATATATACAAAATTTCGGTTTGCGTTTCAAATTGTGAACGTTTTAAACTTTTCAAAATTACCAAATATCTGAAATTTTATAATTCTTAAAATATAGAAAAGAGAAAATTTGGAAAAGAGATTTTCCAAATAGAGTTAGATAAACAATTTAATTTGTGAAAAACTATGAGGGTTAGCATAAAAAGTCACAAAAGCAAATGTGTACTTTTACGAATGGAATAACTTTCATTTAACACCTCATTTCGTATCTCTAATTATCGTCGCGATAGAACGACATAAACCATTCCATTTGTTAATAACAATTAACTATGGGTGTTGGCAAAAAAAGTCATTGAACATCAAATGTGCATTTCTATGTGTGGAACGACTTTCATTGGACACTTTGTTCCGTATCTCTAAACGTTCTTCCGATAGAGCGCTATAAACAATCCATTTTGTTAATAACAATTATCTATGGGTGTTGGCAAAAAAAGTCATAAAACATCAAATGTGTTCTTGGCAGAGAGTAACTTTCATTTAACACTTTTTTACGTATCTCAAATCATTCTTGTGATGGAGCCATATCAACAATTCAATTTGATGATAACAAGTGAACGGATAATTTGATGAAAAAATCACACCCTGCAGACCTGGAAACCACTGAAACGCGTCAGTCGAAAAAAAAGGAATCCCTCGAGTGGTTCCGCCGGAAACGTTAAACAAAGTTTTTTGTTTACACACATACACATCCACACGCACACACATACAGACACTTCCCTGAAATCACTTCAGGATGATGCAAAACGTCGAGAAACGTGAAAATTTGATCGATCTGGCACTTTTCATTTTCAGGGTCATTACAATAACTTCCCTAGATCGGGAAGTTCATAACAATTAACTATGTGTGTTAGGAAAAAAGTCATAAAATATCAAATGTTTATTTTTACGCGTGGAACAACTTTCATTTGACACTTTGTTTCGTATCTCCAACCGTTTTTGCGATAGAGCGATCTAAACAATTGAATTTCTCAATAACAATTACTATCGGTGTCAGAAAAAAAAGTTATAAAACATTAAATCTGTATTGTTACATGTGGAACAACTTTCATTGGACACTTTATTCCGTATCTCTAATTATTCTCGCGATCAAGGGATAAAAACAATCGATTTTGTTAATAACAATTAACTATGGGTGTTGGCGGAAAAAGTCATAAAGTATTGAATGTGTATTTTTACCTGTGGAACAACTTCCATTTGATATATTCTTTCGTATCTCTATCCGTTCTTGCGATATAGCGATATAAACAATTGAATTTGTTAATAACAATGAACTATCGGTTTCAGGAAAAAAAGTTATAGAACATGAAATACGTATTTTTGTGTGCCGAACAAATTTGATTGGATAATTTTCTGCGTATCTTTAATCGTTCTCACGATGCAGCGATATAAACAATTCATTTGTTAATAACTATAGAACCGCTGGGTTGATTATGTTCAAAATCTAATCAGGGCTGAGTTAGGCGGCAAGCTATGCAATAAGTATTAAAAACGCCAAATCGCATAATTTGTCTAGGAGAAATCGTTCGACAAAAATTTGCTCACATACGCACACACACACACACACACACACACACACACAGACAAACATCTCGCTCAAAATGGTTGGAAACGTTTCTGGGGGTCATGAAACGTGTAGATCAAGTGAAATTTCCAGTTTCGATTTTCCGACCCATACCAATAACTTCCCTAAGATCGGGAAGTTAAAAATTTATTCTTTTCATTTGATAAAAGAAACGGAGCAGCTCCAAATTCCACTTCCATGAATTTAGAATTTACTTAATTGAAGATCGGGATATTGTTGGAGTTGAATATAGTTGGCCCAGTTGAACATTGGCCACTTATTTTATCTTACCATTGGGACAGGGATCAATGTAATATAGTTTGTCCTATTTGAGACTGTTCCAATTCGACATTGGATTACTGGGCCAATGGCATATTGAGTCGGGGCTACAGTGAAACATCGTCCCAATGGAAACTTGGGACATTGACCCAATTGCATATTGAAACAGGGTTACAATGAAACATCGTCCCAATTGAAATGTGGGACACTATCCTAGTGAAATATTGGGATAGGGCTACAGAGAAACGTCGTCTCAAACGAAACTTGGGGCATTGTCCCAATTGAAATTGGGAACATTGTCCCAATGGAAATTTGGGACCTTGTCCCAGGAGATATTTTGGTCATTGTCCCAATGGAAATTTGGAACATTGCCCCAGGAGATATTTGGGTAATTGTCCCAATTGAAATTTAAGACACTGCCCCAATGAAGATTTGGGACACTGTCCCAGGAGATATTTGGGTCGTTGTCCCAATATAAATTTGGGACATCGCCCCAATGGAGGTTTGGGACAGAGTCCCAAGGGAAATCTGGGACATTGTCCCAATTGATATTTGGGACATTATCCCGATGAAAATTTGGGACACTATCCCAATGGAATTTCGGGACAATGTCCCAGTGTAAATTTGGGACATTGTCCCAATTGAAATTTGGGACATTGCCCCAGTGAAAAATTGGTCAATTTTCATTGTGAAAAATAGGAATGTATCCCAGTGGAAAAGTGGGATGTTACCCCAGTCTAGAAATTCATTTTTTTTTACAATATCTTCACCTCACTAGAAGCTCTCCATGTTACCAAAATGAGCACACACATTTCCATTTTACATTTCAGGTATATAGAGTACCAGTATAATTTGGGCTCAGGCCCAGTGGTAATTCGCGTAACAACTCAACGTGTAGACGATGGCGAACGCCATAGAATAATCCTGAAGCGTCATGGTAACGATGGTATCATTGAATTAAACGGCGAGCACACCGAGAGTGGTCTTAGCGACGGATTACAGCAGATTCTGACTGCACGGGGTAACGTCTATTTAGGCGGTGTGCCGGATTATGCAATGACGTATGGAAGATACCACAGTGGGTTCTCCGGGTGTATTTATACACTCGAGGTGCAGGAGTCAGGTGCTATTGATATTGGAGAAAAGGCGGTTAGAGGGAAAAATGTATTTCCCTGTACCAGGTGAGTACACACTTAGGTTTTTTTTGTTGAAAATATATATAGACGTTTCAAGACTTGAAAAATTTCTAAACGTTTATTGATTAAATAAAAAAATTATGTTACATTTAGAGTGAGATGGAATCCATCCTCCTTGGTATACACAGACGGGGACTCGGACGGTTTTGACGCATACGAGCAGCCCCCGCCTGTCAACATAATCCATCCAAAACCAACCATAAACTCCGCCTCATGTAGTTCTAAAAATTTGTACGTCCCACCTATCGTTCAATTAATATCGCGTTCAATTTTCTCCGCACTAAAGTGTCGGAATCTCTCCAAATTCTTAACAGTCCTTCCAGAAATTTTGGTTGGAAATTGGTTGGCCTAAAAATAGCCCTAAGACTTACGAAGAAATTACAATGAAACAAAAATGTTTAGATATCCAATGCTTGACCAAGTATCCCGTGAAATCATATCAGGAATGATGAAAGGTGTGATAATTCAATGTTTTGTATTTATGTTTTGTATTCATAATTAAGACAAGATTGCTAAAAGTTTCAAAAATTTCTATATATTTCAATGAGATGTAAATAATGGCCTATTCTTTGAAATTTGGTACTTGGCGGCCTGTGTTAATAATTGACATTGATTCATTACTGAACTCTTAGTAACTCACACTTACGTCCGCTCCGACACTCGTCCCCATGCTCACACCCACAAACCCACCCACTTACCCACTCCTCCACCCACCCACTCCCCCATCCACCCACTCACACCTACTCACCAACTCACACCCACTCACCCACCCACACACATCCACTCGCCCACCCACCCACTCCCCCATCCACCCACTCACACTTACTCACCAACTCACACCCACTCACGCACCCACACACATCCACTCGCCCACCCACCCACCCACACACACCCACTTACCCACCCACCCACACACACCCACTTACCCACCCACACACACACACACACACGCCCACTCACCCACACGCACACACAAAAACTCACTGGGTACATGTAAGAGTTTGGCAATTTTTGAAACTCATAGTATTTTGTCGTTAAGAGTTATACAAGTAGAAGAATGACTTTTCTTAAGAACTGATAAACGATAACGAATGAAAGTGCGCCTAGGAGGCTTATTACGTAATGAGTGAATGTTTTCTTCTTTCAAAAGGTGATAATGTTTCTATTGAGAAGATCTTCCAACGCGGGGCGACTTTGAATGTGTAGCGTTGAAGGGATTCGCTTTTACCTCTATACCCGCGCTTTAAAATTATGAGACAGATTCGTCTATCCTATGTGCATGCATAACGTGCGTACCTTATAGAGAAAAATACGAGAATGCAGATCTGAGTTGGGTGTAGTTCGGTAATGGAAGGTTTTTTTACTGTCAAAAATCGGTAATCGACCCATTATTATGCAATTAAGCGATTATGAGTAGGTGTAGGGTAATTGATCTTCACGTAAATTAGGTCTAATTGTTTTTTTATTGAAATCGGTCGAATGGATTTTCAGTTATTAACGCTTTTAATCGTTACTAACGCTCTGTTATGGAAGCGATCAGAGATAGGGAGAAAAGTGTTTGACAAATATTGTTCCTCTTTCAAAAATGCATATTTTATATTTTATGACTTTCTTTTTAAGTTTCATAATTTAGGACATACGGCGATTTCAACGTCATGGGTCCGAATCGTAGGCTAATAAACGCATATCCCGTCTATTGAAATATCGGATTTATCTCGAGACTGAGTCTTTGGAGAGCAAAGTGCCATAAATATTTTTTGTCGGAAATTGAATCCTCTACAAAAAGTATCTTACAACATTTTTTCTTAAAACCACTCGGTGAGGCGAAAATTCAATTTTTGTAGAAACTTGAAGAGAAGAAAAAAGGTATTAGATAGAAGTTAACAATGGGGAAGGCTTTTCTGCTGCTCCAAATGGGTCAGAACTTGCTAATACAGTGCACTTCCGACAACTCTAGTTTGTGGGCTGAGGTTTCCGCGTATGCAGCGTTACAGATTCCCCCTCCGCGCTCGCAATAGGCGTGACCACAGAACGAGACGGCGTTACCCCTCAAGCGCTATGCCTAACGCCGCGGGTAGTGGGGGAGCCTTCCCCTCTGCTTGGCGGCGCTGGGGAACTTACGGGATGTCCACTCTATTCATTCCTGGTAGCATAGCTGTTTCTGAAACGCGTTTCTACCATTTAATTATAAATTTTGAGGGAAATTCCGCGCACTTTAAAGGGAAGTAGTATGTCAGGACCAATTACCGGTTTTTGTAGTGTCAGAAACGATAAATTTTACCCGAGCTAATCTACGTGCCCAACTCTGAGCAAAGGTTAATTCTGTGGTTGAAGGGGAATACGCGTATATAACATGTAAATTTGATGAGAGGCTAAATTGATGGTCGACTGGAGATTTCCCTGGTGATCAAAACATTCCATTTTCTTCTCCCTTCGCCTCTGATTGGCAAATATTGAAGTAGCATTGAACCTCAGGTCAAATGAAAATGGCTTCTCCTCCCCACAGAATTTTCCACCCTTGTCAAATAAATTCGATAAATCAATTTTACACTGGGAAAAATCAATGAGAGTCATAAGAAATATTTTTGCAAATAGAAATAATACGGAAAATCATTTGCACCCCCTATACCATTTTTTTAAATTGAAATACTAAATGATAGTGCATTATTGGATAGTACATCTATTTCATCCCTTGAATATTGATAGTAGTGATTGATATTTCAACAGTGTAAAAATGAATGGAAGCCTATGCTAATTGCCCACTTTTATACGAACATTGAAAGTCATGTAGACACCTATGATTCGCATGAATGTTATCTGCGATTTTTTAAAATGATCATCTAGTGAAGAAAATACTGAGATCACATTTTTGACGCTTTGCCATTCTGGAAGTGAGAGGAGGCAAAATTTTCATATCAAATTAATTGGGATTTTATATCGTATGGAAAAAAGAGCTGCGATAAAATGTAGAAATTTTGAATTTTATTGATGTGATACTCGCGGAAGTATGTATAGTAGTTTATTCCTGGACATTTGATCGCCGCTAAAAATTCCCTAGAAAAATATCGCCTAGAAATTTTTATGAGAAACAAAATCCTGAAACAAAATATTCCCCTGAATAAAAAATTCCCTAGAACAAAAAATCCCCAAAACAATTTCCCCAGAAAAATTTTATTGAAAATAAATCCCCACAAAATATTATCAAGCGCCTAAAATACCCGAGAAAAAAAGTCCCCAGGTAGAAATCTCCCCACGAAAAGCCGTAAAAAAAAAATTAATATTGGCTATCCGTAACTAGCTTGATTGCAATACACGCCGGAATTATGGACCGCGATGAATTATGGACCACAAAAAATTTTGGGCAGGCATTTTTTTTGGGAGAAAATTTGCAGTCGAATTTTGTCAGGGGAAAAAAAATTTTGCGGCTCAAATGTCCGATCATTAGTCCATCCACTGCCATTGCTTAAATTGCAATTTTTCAAAATTCATCCTCAACAAAACATTTGACAAGTAATCAAAAAGCAATAGATGCCTCGAAAATCCCCTCCTTGTATCTTCTTCGTTTAATTACTCGAGTACGAATTTTTCCGTTGAGCGATTCTATTATTTCATGAATTGGTTGAGATAACAACTATAATAATTGTAATAGAGGAAATTAAAAATTATGAAAGTATGCAATGCAACAAACAAATAATGAAAGTGTAGCAGGTATTGTTATGTATAAATTATATGAATTGAAATGACAATAAATATAGTTTTGATAAATAAATAAGAAAATCCAGTGTTAGTTGTCTTTATTGTTTGACATCAGAAAAGTTGATAATATGTAATCATTGATTCAATTATTGCCCTTGAAATTTGGAAGAAAGTTGCTGGTCCTGTCGCTGGTTCATCATCACTGCTGCCTATAATCAATCAACTTTGAATACACATTTAACAACCAGAATGATCCCATGGGTAAGTGTGTGTGTGTGTGTGTGTAGGTATAGCCATAAGTTCCACAATTTTAACAGGGTAACTCAAAACCAAAGAGAGATGGCAAATATGTCATACGAACTTTTTTGTGCAGAAAAATATGTATTACAAAAAAGATTTTATAAAATATCTCCCATTTTTGCTGACCTTCGAGTTATTCCCCAAAGATTGTGATAGAGTAACAGTGTGCTACACCGATACTAGTTCACCACTTGAATTCTGCATTGAAACCTTTCGATATGGAGTTATCGAAAAAAAAAATTGGTTTTCAGAAGTGAAAAACTTAATTACCACATGTTATTACTCGGGGTCGTCATCAAAATAAACGATCTGCGGTACAAGGTACAGAACAGCAACGGACACGGAAAGAATTACGAGCTGATATACCTTCATGGCTGTGTCTTACTTGTCCGCTAAGAACTGGTGACTTTCGGTGGATAATCCCTCCATTAAATACTGAGTATACATTGTTGCAAAATTAATCATGCAGAATGCAGATGCTTGTAATACCGATCAATCAATCGGAGGTATCGCAGTGGAACCCGATAAACCGGATTTAGTCAAAGTGTCTGCATAGAGCCAAATGGAAAGTGATGAGCTGACTTTTAAAAAATGATTGCAGTGGTGTAATTGATTACTATAATGATTCATCTAATGTAGTTACAGGAAAATTTTCCATTATTATTAATGTAATACGCATGGATGTCCAGAATAGCTTCTAGGCAGGTGAAGCTATTGTAATGGCCGTAAATCGATATTGTTCATTTCGATTCGTACCTAGGCTTTTAAGTATACCAAAATGCTTCCCGTCGAATCCCGAACAAATGTCTGTGTGAGTGTGTGTATGTTTGTATGTGTGAAATCGAAATTTCCGTTAATGATTTTTCATGAACGGCGCGAACGATCTGGGTGATCGAGGTCTTATTCGGAGCATCTTAATGGAACTTAGATCAGATTAGTTTTTGGATTAAATTGACCGAGCAATTTTTTTTTATCAACAATTGAATTGTTTACAACGCTCTATTTCAAAAACGGTAATAGATACGGCAAAAAGTATGAAACAGAATTTGCTCTGTACCTGGAAATGCATACTTAATTACTTATCACTTTTTTCCATATTTGTGATAATTAAGGAGGTATGACGGGTCTAACCCTCGAGCGTTCGCACCCCTATTGGCGTCTCACTCCCACTCCAGTAACGCGCATAATCCTCGTCCTCACGCTGACTATACGGCTATTATATATAGCTACAATATATCGTAATATTGTACATATGTATATTGCTGAACTAAAGATAATAAAGATAATTTTAATGAATGAACGCCAAATATAGTACTAGCATTTTATTCTTCAAAACTTGCAAATTTTTAATTAACATTTATATGGTAACATATAAATGTACAACGTTTTTATTTACAGATTGTAATTGAAATTTTGAGGAAAATTGATGAAGAGGTTAGAGTAGAGGCAGCCATTCAGTCAATCCATTTCGCGGTAAACGTAAAGATTTCCAAGCAGGTTATCAGCTTCCTATCAACAAAGTTGATACACATGAATGAGGGTTGAAATATCGGGGAAAACTGAACAGTGTTCGCAAAGGAACAAACAAAAAAAAACAAAATTTGTTATCTTGCAAGTAACAAATTAATGCACATGGAGCTGTCATCAACCTTTGCCCGGAGAAGAAACTTTCTGCTACATAGCAGAAAATTTACGCGCTCTATTTGAATCGCGCGCTCTACCTCTTCCGCGCTCCTGCGCGTCAGTGTGGTGGAGGGGGTCTCCCTAAGGTGTCCCTTCGTGGAATTGGGACCCAGTATGGGCTGGCGTCATGGAAGTTCCACTGTATCTCCATACTTTTTTCAAAATTCAAAAGGGCGGCAAATTTAAATTTTCGAAATAATTTTCTATAACTTCAATTAGTCAATTTTTCCACCACAAAAAAATTGACTAAGACTTTTGCTATTAATAATAATTTTATGAATGTTTTTAGATGTTTCCGAATTGAATCTGAGATTTTCTCATCGTTTTTCAAAAAGTTCAGAAAACTGCGAGACGGGTTAACTCAGTTAATTACTTCACCACTGAAAACTGTAGGTACAAAATGTTTTTGAACAATTGATGTAGTAATAAAGATGTACTATAAATGACGTAAGATTGGAAAAACACTGATATTAAAAAATCAAATCGAATCAAAGTGGATACTGGGATTGAGAATGATAAATTACCGTGTTTAGCCATAGTTTGGAGGTGCAATTCGGCTGAGCTCCTCCCAATCCTACGGCGCTAGGTACAGAGGAGCTGCAGCCACAGCAAGTACGACAAGTTAGTATACCTTCATCTTTGCGATTTCCTTCGGAAAACTAATGATACAACTCACGGTGTGCTCGAAGATATTATAACTTCCGAACAGAAATCGCTTCCTTTAAATACCACAGTATCCTCCCGTCACTGAGAAATTAATCATGAACCACGTGCACAGTAGTTTAATAAAAAGAAATATCAATCAATCGAATGGGAATCGTAATAGAACGAGTTTAATGGCTGTCTGCAAGTATGGAAATTAAGTGGGTAATCAGTAAGCAAGGCCAAAATGGGGATTCACTTGGTAATCATTACGGACAAAATTTTGAATAAAAAAAAATGAGAGTTTTAGTAGGGATTGCTCTAAGGGTTTGGCAGACATGAGAATACATCTGCTTGCAGTGCCTATTGAAGTGGTTGGATTTATTTGAACTACTACATAATAATCCACGAGGAATAAGTAAAACGGAATCGAGCTGCAAAATACGTGCTTGACTCAATTGAATTATGACTGCTCCACTGGGCTCGCCAGCTCGCTCTATATAATAATTCGCGTGTCAGGTGCAACGCTAATGAAGTCAGTTGCACTCTTGTTGCGTTCCACCTCTTCATTCTTTATGGAATAATTCATACAATAATTTACTGAGGAGTAATTGCTGCAGATGTAATGGCTCGAAGGATATCAGCTCAGCATGATTTAAGCTCTGGTTTTCAAATCAATAGAAAGCCTGCCCGAAGGGATGCCGAATGTACCAAATTGACGAAACGATTACAATTCATTGGAAGTGAAATCTTCTGTTTTTCCGAAGTAAATAAAATGGAAGCTTGCACCAATTTATCATCATGAATTTACGATTAGGATTCAGGAAGGATAGATGAAGTTTATTACTTAGAAATTCAAACAAAGTATACATGATAAAAAAGGAGTAAATGAGCAGAAAAAATAAATATGAGTGAATTATCCTGAGTATAAAATTAAGATAACAATGGAAGAACGGAGAATAGGCTATGGATTGTAATAAACAGATTGTTGTATATGGAAAGAAAATGCCATTTATTATTGCAATAATTTATGTTCAATAATTGCGGAAGCTTACCCATACTTATAAATATAGTATACACGATTTATTGATTGAATTGAGTAGGCAAGAATTGTATACGTTAAATTAAAATGATGCTACGGAGTATTTCGCTGAATAAATACATGCAAAATTTGATTAATGCTTTGTACAATAGAAATTAGTCTTACAGAAAATTCATTGATTTAGTCGTAATTGTAATATACATTTTTACACCATTGCCACTTGCTACGTATCAATTTTGTAGCCGGGAATGAAGGGCAAGCCCGTACCAACTTGCTTTTGGTAATCAACGTAGTCATCGCCAAAGAAGTTCAGGAGAGTAATTTCTTCGATGACCACACGATCGTAGAAAAACCTCCAAGAGGCGATGGTGTACGCCAGAAGACAAAACGGGTTCTGCAGAATTAACTGGAATTGAAAAAAATGTATATAGTAGAGAATAGTCAATGCTGATTAAAAAAAAAAAATTCATCAATTTTTTGACATTTGAGACAGAAGATACAAAATAACATTGGTCCAAATTATGTCACTTGGATTTTAGACCTGCAAATTTTTTTGAACAAAACCGTCTTACATTGTTCTGTGAAAACACAAGATACAGCGAAGGGATGGTTGTCGAATTCTTGAAAAATGAATGAATCCCAATCTGATGTCTGGTTAATGAAAGACTATTTACGAAGAGCCAAAGTGGTACACGATGGAAGAAGCTAGCATTGGGAATGTAGAGATAAGCATTGTAAAGCTGAGACATAGAACAGTTTACCTGAGTGCCAATGGACCAATAGAACCAGCCGACGTAGCTGGGATGTCTGCAGAGCTGATAGACTCCGTGAGTTACCAGCTGGTGGTCTGCAGCTTTCTCAGTTTGAACCTGCAACAAATGATCAAAGTCAGTCACTCTCGTAAAAACCACCTCTCACTTCTGAATTATGTCTAAAAAAAACTAACTGCACTTTACTATCCATACCTGATGATTGAAATTGTGCTTAGCAGTGAACATTGCGAGCTTCCTCAGTGTCTCTCCACAAGCGCACATGAATAATCCGAAGTAAGTGATGATGGAAACCTCTTTCATGCCTGGAAAGTACTGTCTCTCGATGAAGAATTCCAGCCAGCTAGACCCTGCAGCTATGCCATATGCCACACTGTGCCTCAGCACGAAGCTGTCGATTGACACGGCCTTAGGATTGGTCCAGGCAATCGCCAAAAATTCTGAGTAATGGAAGGTGGACAACACTGACATATACATGCCAAAGCATTTCCATGATTCTGGGGCAAAGAGACCTATCAGGATGCCGATTCCCAGGGTGTAACCCAGAAATACCGATCTTACTGCTACCTGCGGACATGGAAGCAGATTTATAGATATAAGATCTTCCAGTAAAAATACCACCAACATTGTTGTAATAATATCTGTGGTGATTTTACGAGTCACAAATTTGACAAATATCAAAAAGTCCTAAAAAAAAATTTTGGTAACTCAACAAATTTTAAAGAGCTCGAAAAATCATCCGAAAAAATAATTCAAAATTTTCACACATTTCAGAACACATGTCTCTTAAAATTTTGATAAATCATGAAACCCATTTTCAATTCTCAGCATGCAACAAAGTCAACAAATCGTTGTTTCTGTCGCTTAATTTTTTTCTCATTTAGCATAAACTTATACCAATATATAATATATGAAGGAGTATAAATTCAAAGAATAATTATATGCAACATAAATGAAGCATAAATCGAGAAGAAAAAAATCGGCTTACCTGATATAGAAACCCTCTAAAAGCAAGTAGCACCAACAAGTTTAAAAACCCGAACTGGAAAACGTGTATGAACCAAATATTTTTGAATAAATTATGAAGAAAGATGTCAAACTCTACTCTCAGCAGAACTTCAGGAAGTCCGGCAAGAACAGAAGAAATGATAAAACATCCAAGACTGATTTTGCCATCCCTACAAAGTGTCATATTGCTCGATTGTCCTTTCACCCCTCTATGTCAGTTTTCCTATCAAAATTGAGGTTATAAATCCGTCAACACTCACTCAACCCTTGCAATCCCTACATAATACGAATTCAAGCCAACCAGATGCGCGCGCAACAGCCCAAAATTCAAATTTCCGATTTCAACCGAAAGTCAACAATTTTGACAACTATTGCGGCAAAAAAATCAATTCATGTTTGGAAGTGTTTACGTCCGGCTGGAGGTCCTATATATATATATACTTGTATACACTATACATATAGATAAGGTTAGTATATGTGCGGAACCGGAACGTTTGTAATTCACTGCAGAGGGCATTTGAATCGGCCGACGCTTCCCGCCATTTTCACTTTCACTTCATCGCCAGTTTTCCACTGTTTACTTTAGATGTTTTAGATATTGTATATTAAAGATTCAAATTGATGATCATGCAGAATTAAAGAAAAATATAGAGACGTTAATTTTTGTAAAACAAGTAGATCTAATATTTGGAAGGCTAAAAAAATGTGTCTAAACAAATGGATGAATTTGAAAACGTCAGATGAGAATGGTGAGTCAAAAAGTTTTATACGATTTATGTTCAGATAGAGAAAATTAATAGCGCCGAGGAAAATTTAACGTCAATCGGTGATTGATTAATTAATTGTTTGTTTATTTTTCCGTGATTTTATTGATTTGCGGCGATATGATGTCGGTAACGTGGGAACTAGCGTCGCCCGTGGTTCGCTTCTGAACCATCCGTCACTCCGCTGATTTTTTCAATATTTTTTTTGTGTTTTATTGTTTGTTTCATTGTTATTAATTGTTCCCAATGTAGGAAAATAAATCCCTACACTACTTCGCATCACAATCTTACATGAGACATTACCGTGAGTATTGAACAAGCTCTATATGTTTATATTAGTAGGAAGGCTAAATATCTCCCGCCAAAATTTTTGTAAATAACAATTTCTCATTCAAAGTACTTTCAGCGGAAAAATTGCAAAATTTCTGCAAACATTATTTTTTCAATTTTTCAAATTCTCCGAAATTTTCGGAATTTTCAATTTTTTGGCATTTTTAAACAATCCAAAGTTTTTATTTTTGAAAGTTTTCAGAATGTCGGAATGTTTCAAAATTTCCAATTTTCATTTTCTAATTTGGTTTGATGAATTCTTATGATCTCATTGATGATTGAAAATATGGAGTAATGGTTTAGCGCAAAATCGGAAAAGGAATTTTCGGATTGCATGCTCCATCGATGTATGAAATACAGATTGTCAGTTTTGGAACATCCTGTACATCTTCGCATATATTCCGTTCTATGACATCTATATTTATTTCACCGGTCAATTTGATTGACTTTCTGGTTTATCACACATTTTTCATATAATATGAACAACATATCAGGGTATAATATGTATATAGAATGGGAGAAAAATAATGGGGGTGAAGGTTGTCGACAAAATTGAAACTTACTGTCCTATCTGCGTTTTAACGTCAGGTGCAGAAGCGTTGGAATTTACGGGCTTTTTTAAGCACCTGAAGTTTTCACCTGCTGGTTATTTATTTCCTGTAAAATTACTACGGATTTTAGTTGGTTCTTTATGGAGAATATTTTTTTTTTACGGTTTGAATAATTCACATTTGCTGGTTGGCACGAACGCTTGAACTCTCCGATTTTAACTTGAGCAATTTAAAATATCATAAACAGATGTTATACATTTTTTTATTTGAAACAAGAATTAAAAGTGACATAGTCAAGTCTCTTGTATTTTTTTTTGCTAAAGTAGAGGCGCATATATATACAGTATACACTGGGATTTACAAAATGTTGAAATATTGCAAAAATTTCCAAAACCTTTGCCCACATTTCAAAACCTTAAAAAAAACTTCTTTTTCTTGGAAACTAAAAAAAAACAAATATTTCTAAAATTTAATTTTTTAATTTCCACAAATTTAAGAGCTTTGTGAAGCTTTTGGAGTATCAAAAATTGAAGAAATTCACAAGCTTTATTTTTAAATATTTCAAAGATTTTAATGATATTGACATGTTTGAAAGTGTTAGATACTCGATAAATTGGGGAAACCAATAACTTCAATTCCAATTTTTTTATGAAAAATTATATGTTGTCAAGATACATAAGATTACGCCCACTCCTCACCCACACCAATACTCATATCCTCACATGCACAGCCACCCACTCAGCCCCCCCCCCACACTTACACACACGCTTTCCACAGCCATTAGAATATGGCATATACATTCTTATGCACACACACACCCACACACACACACACACACACAATCAACCAACCTCATTATCAGTTTCACATCTAATCATGACATTATTTGGTGTGCTTATTGTGCATTGATATGAATCGCAAATCCCCCTTCTCCGTTCCCCTAATCAACGATTCAATATCCAAGGACTGAATGGTGAATAGACTCAATCGATCGGCCCCCGAAGCACTCACCTAATTATATTGATTGTCTCATCACGTGTTAATTCAGCTGTCACTATATCCCCCCTCAATTTACCCATTATGCTTGGACCGAAATCAAAACTGATCCAATCAAACAGCGCAAATGAATGTTCACCATGGGTTTTACATGAGAGTGGGTCTGATGCAGGCAAGAGTTGGCAGTTCTCTGGAAGCTTGGACCGTTCAAAATCTGCCGAATTTTTTTTGACTTTTTGAAAATTTTAGAATATTTGAAGTTCTTGAAATGAAGTTTTGAAAATCTTCCCATTTTTGACGTGTCAATTTTTTCTTTTAAATATCTGAAGGAAAAAAATTGCAATTGCGATAGACCTTTTTTGAAACTGAAAATGTTTGAAGTATTTGAAATGTGTCAAGTTTTCAATTTTTCGATTTTTTTGAGTTTCAAAATTTTTTGAAGTAATGATGTTTTTTTAAATTACCGAAAATGGGGTAATTTGCCAATGGCTTTCCTTTCAGTTCCCAAAAAAATTTTGAAATTCATCATTTTTCAATTTTTAGGGGCCTCAAGTGGACCGTAATTAAGGATATAAAATTTTCTTAATTATAATTTTCTCATTTCGATTTTGAAAATTCTCTGTAGCATCCGTCCAAGTTTCCCATAAGAATTTGGCAGGTTTGAATGCTGCAAGCACCATCCCAATTTTCCCTAGCATTGCTATATGAATCCCGGACCAATCGGAAGATTTTCGATATCTTATGATAATATGTTATCCTATAGGATTCTTTCATACATATCCCATTTGCTAAAAAAATACATTCGCTCTGACTCATGATTAAATGCGTAGAAATTCCACAAAAGTGAGACGAAGTATGGAAATGACACCCGCGAGGCATTTACGTTGTGGAGAACTATCAAGGGGCCCATGGCTAACCTTGAGTAACGAATAGCGAGTGAAATCTCGACTCTCGGTTATTTATTCACTCTCCCCTTGGGCGAGAGGAAAGTTGGAGTAAGAGTGATTTGGTAATTTGAGGGGTACGACCAGCTTTTATTATGTCATCTGCTTGATGTATTCCTCTTACCCATGGACCTATATATGGGGCATTCCAGGCCAAACTTACCACTTTGAAACCTCACCTTGCCTAATTCAGGTCATATATTTTTTTCTCGATGCTAGATGATAAAAAACGCATCCTAATTTTTTTTAAGATTTTTTTTTGTTAATTAATGTTTTTTAAATGAATTTTCAAAGTCAAGTTCCAGTTGCCTAAATGTGAAAATCTGAAAAAAATCACAAGACTAGGGAATTTAAAAACAAAATTTTTGAGCCTTATTAACAAATGGTATTCTTGACAGATAATTTGTTATGGCCAAAAAACCGGTTTTTGAATATGTACCGCCAAACACTAACATGTACATCACCAAGTTTATACGATGATGTGATACTTTTTGGGTCTCTGATGACGAAGCTCTTCAATTCTGTCGCGGAATAACGATATTTCCAATAGTTATTGACATTGAATTATTTTCCTTTGTATCAAGTGTCATGAACAAATTTTATTGTCCATAATACTTAACGTGCAGCAGTTGATAACTGAAAGGAAGTGTTGAAGAAATATTCTTCTTCATGTAAAAATGGCCATTGCATGTGGTATGAACTTCTTTCCTTCACTTTGATCATCTAAAAGATATTACGGATCGAAGCTATCAGGGGTAAGTATGATCCTGCGTTTCGAACTCTTGCAGTTCAATTTTTACAGTTTCATTTTCTTCACAATACTTGGCTAGGTACAATCATTAAAATTCGAAAAATGTTTAACACATAGTCGACCATCTACATTAGGAATTACTGAATAAATGTCTTGTGTTTAAAAATTTTTTTTTTATTCATTAAAAAAAAAATTGTGTTCCCGGAGTCGTTTTGCCTTGTTCGAAATGACTTTTCAGGATGAGTTAGAGATTTGTAATCAGAGACCCAGAAAATATCATGGCCTCGTATGAGCTTGATGGTGTACATGACAGTCTTTAGCAGTAAATATTTTAAAAAACAGATTTTTCTATCCTAACAAATAATCTACCAGGAATACCATTTTTAATATGACTCAAAAAATTTGTTTTCAGATTCCCTATTTCTGTGAATTTTTTCAGATTCTTACTTTTAAGCAACTGGAAATTGACTTGGAAAATTGATTTTAAAAAACGTTAATTACCAAAAAAAAAAAAAATGAAATAAATAAAAAAAATTTCCGATGCGTTTTTCATCATCTAGCATCGAGAAAAGAATATATGAACTGAATTAGACCAGGTCAGGTTTCAAAGTGGTGAATTCGGCCTGGAATGCCCCACGTATACAACATATTGACGTTGCGCGGGTCGAGAGAAAGGAGACAAAACGAGGAGTGTTAATACTATCCGCTAATACTTGTCGAGAGAATAAGAGAGACGAGAGAACGAGAGACGAGAGATGCGTGTTATTGATACTCCGACAGGTGGTCCTCTCTCTCTTGGACGCTCACGAGATGCTCTAGTCGTGGAGTCTAGGCGTGCTGAGTCAGGCGGAGTCTGAAATGCGTATACAGATGACAGCAGACGAGACGAGACGAGAGAATCTTCAGACTTTGAGGGGATGAGAGGAACTATCTCTCGTGTTGGTACATAGGTCAAGACGAGACAATGCAGTTTCTCGTCTCGTCTCGTCATTCCACAGCACTAATATAATCTATGACTATATTATAATCTATGACTATATATATATACAATTTCGGGCCGTTCAGAACACTTTGGCTTTCCCGAACGTTCAATTATTTTGGTAATGAACAATCAATCACTTTCCTTCTCTGGAAGTTAAGCCGTCGCTAGGGTCTCAGCCGTGTTATCATTTGTTCAATCTTTCACTAAAAAAAAAATTACCCCAATTACGAGAGGATTAAAAAAGTGAAAAAATTAAAGTAGTGTATAAAGTTGAGGGTATTTTAAATTATCACTTCAGAGGACTCCATTGCGTGTGACCTTGGCACGTATTAGCAAGGAGCAGACTTTTAGGGGTCGAGGGGTGGTTGGGATGCGGTCGATGTGACGGCGTCAGACCTTCTGGCACCGCGCTATTCACCTTCTGCTGAATCTGTTTACGAGATTTTTTTGTCCAAAAAAAAAAACCATAAAAAACAAAAAAAATGGTGCCCAGCGAACTGTTTTTTACATTGCATGAATTTATTTGCATCATGAAATACGTCAGAAACCGTGTGTATATTTCATAGAAATAAAATTCATGCAAATTGTATCGGGAATTCAAATAGAAAGCGAAGGGTGGAGTTAAAATTAAATAACCGATTCAAATTTTGGAATGTTTCTGCATTTCTAAAAATGTTTTTCAAAAGAAAATTTGTATGGAGGATAATACAGCACAGCGTGTTCTGTGTGTCAATAAATTGTATTTACTTTCAGGCGACAAAAAAATCAATCGACGCAATACAAGAATTATCAATTTAATAACCTGGAGTCAAAAAACTTCACAAAATAGGGCGGGCTCAGTCAAATTCATATTAAACACTTGGTAGCGGGAGCAATCTAATAGAAGGTGTTATGTGAAGGCGAAAGATTTAGAAGAATAGGTTAGATTAAAACGCATACCAAAATTAAAGAGAATGAAAAACAATGGAACATATTATTTGGTTGTAAAAAAAATGAAATTCGCCAAAAAAAAAGGGCCAACGTTACGCGGTGTTCCCAAGCGGTCACCCATCCAAGTACTAACCGCGCTCATCATTGCTTAACTTCGGTGATCGGACGAGAACCGGTGCACTCAATGAGAAATGAACGTTGCCCTTAAAATTTTTCTAAAAGATGTGCGTTTATAAGCAATGAACACAGCTGCGCAATGAATTAATATTAATCACATATTGTTCTATCAATGCGGAAACCCTACTGGTAAAAATAAACATATGATACAATAGACGTTCAGTAACTTTTCCAGCGCCAGCGTGCTGAGGGGAATGCGTCCCCCACTACCCGTGGCGTTAGGCAGTGTGCTTGAGGGGAATCGGCCGTTCGGTCGCATGTCGTTGCGCGTACCCACTCTCTTTCGGCGGACACGCCTATTGCGGGCGTAGAAGGGGCAATCTATACCTCCGCGTATGCGGACACCTCAGCCCACAGACTGGAGTCATGGGAAATGCGCTGTGGAGTGTGTTATCTGGAGTCAATAATTGTAGACAAATTGGGTGGACTTGGACACACAGTAACAATATAACAGAATGTGGTAGCTGGGCTCAGGAGACTTAGACGAATGAGATTCTGCCAAACGCATATTGAAATATTCAGGAGAATAAAAATACAATAGAATGTTTATTGCTTTCAAAATATATTTAATGTCATCGAATACATCAGATGTCATTGATACAACGTCTAATAATGGATAAGAACCATGTTTTTCACCCGATAAATATGCGTTAGGTCATAGATCGGTGGATATGTAAATTGTATTGCTCGACTAATTTGTTGTCGAGCCTTAATACTGTTTACATTTTTTGTGTATTGGGTGAACCTTTGATTCTTAAAATCCATCAATACAATTTTTCGTAAATGTAGTACGCGCTAAACTCTATGTCCCTCAGTGCTTGATCACGCAATATATAGTCACTCTATTTTTTCCACTTTGATATGTAAAACTACGAAGACTCTTCATATTTACAGCCAAGTATGCAAAATTATAAAACAGATTTTTTGAGTTCGTCTCAGTTGTAGATTAGTTTTTTTGGGGAATTAATACTCACATTGACTAGAGATATGCAAACAATCGAAATTGTTAGAGTTTTTTTAAAAGAAAAATTAGTCAGTCCTTTAGTTAATTTGTCAAATTATGCACTTAAGGAAATAACTTAGTGATAGTCTTGAGGAGCCCTCGAGTTAAGGGAAAGAATCTCTTAGCTTGAGGCTTGAAAACGTAATTTATGATACTGAATTAAGACTCAAAAAGATTTATTTAAGTTAGTCAAAAATTGAAAAAAAAAGAAACGTTTAATAATTAAAACAAAAAATGAAAACTTCGAGGAATTTGCAAAGATTGAAAATTTTGGAAGATTTTCGAAATTTTGAAAAAAAAGGCAATCAGTTTCAAAATTGAAGAATTAGAAAGAATTCAAAAAACTTCCGAAGTTTTCATAATTTCAGGTTTAATAAACTGGAAAGGTAAAAAAAATGGAATTCGAAAAAAGATAACAAAATAAGTATAATTTTGAAAAAAAAAAAAAAAAAAAATCAAAGAAAGGATTTTTTTCCGGTTGCGATTTTTGATTTTGTTCTTTGATTGTAAAATTTTTGTAGCATTCCCCGGTGAGGCAGAATAATGCTTGATCTTTTTTTTTTACTTTTAATTTTAAACTGGATCCGGGTGCGGTGCCAGGAGCTGCATGCTGGACGATTTGGCGATCTGTAATTTCCCAGAAAATAGAGATAAAAGTAGACGGGCGAGATGGGGTGGGAAATCAATACCCTTGAGCTCACTTGTACTCACCTGTTGTTTAGATTGCTTTGGTTTCCTAGCGTAGACATTCAGAACACGACAGTTACATGCAACTGACAGAGCTACAGCGAGTCCCTATTAGAGTAGAGTTCATTAGTGAGGGACTGGGGAATAGAATGGAAAATGTCTCCACAAAATTACGAAATGGATCAGCAATCAGATTAAACCATTTTCCAGAATTCCGTGTGCTTCCATTTCGAGACTTACTGAAACGGTTAGCCCATCCGTAGTTGCGTTTGAGTCTTCCACGAAAAATTTTGATATTATCAAAAATGTGTTCGAAAATTGAAATATTTGGGTGTAACTCTCCCAAAGAGTTCAAGTAACTCTTTCCGTTTCTTTATGTGGAAATAAAAATTATTTGTACCACACCGTTAAGTTGATGGGAATTATATTTTCAAAGCGATCAGAATTCCCGCGTGATGCGCGCGCCGATGTTACCGGAATCACGCTATCCAATTCCGGGGCATCAACCGAAATCATTCTGAGCCGATATCTTGAAAACTAAGAGTATTGACGAATGTGCATATAAAGCTTTTTTGTAGCTCTCAGTGTGCACTACAAAAAACATTTTCATGAAAATTGAGCTAGCTCCTTCGAATTTCGACATATGCCCTCAAACCAAAATGTGATATTCTCTGAATGCTCTCAATGAGACTCAATGAAAGTTTCATAACGCGACTACAGATAAGTTGATATAATAAGCATTAAAGATGCAGGAACCTGTAATGAATGCCCCGTGCAGAAAATGGCCCAGAGAACCGGAACTCGCCAAACCCTCGATGCAATTCCACATCCGGCAATGAGCCCAACTGTTAGGCAAATCTTGAGAAATAGCATCAGCTGTAGAGCTCGTCTTCTTTTCATCTTTTCCCGTTGCTTCACATCCAATTGCATACTGCAAGTATATCTGAAAAGAAAAGTCCGCACATTTTATGATAATGTCTCGTCCAAAAAAGTCGAGTGTTAGACTCCAGCAATTTTCCCGCCAAAAACCATTGTCGCGCTGCATCACAGACGCGTCAATTACTGACATACTTGAGGAACTTTATTTAACCGTGAAAAATGCCTTTGATATTGGACTTGTCTTCCAGATATATCGAACTCCGCGAGAGCTCGGGAACCATTCGATTCTTAGGAGGAAACTTGCGCCGTTTCAGAAATGAGGACGAAGACATCTCGTCGAGATACGGAGCGGAAACCAAATTGAGAGGGGTTATAAAATATTTTTTATCAGCCTTGAAAATGTTCGAATGCATAAATGAGAAGCTATGGTAGTGCGACACCGGATTGTTGTCCTTTGGACAGCGACGACTGGAAATTTTTACTGGAGAAAAAAATCGCACAGAAATTGTCCTGAGGGGGAAAAATCCCTAGGAACTTTGCTTGAGACAGAGAAGTAGTCACAAATTATTCCCGAGGAAGGCACTTCCTGAGAATGGTTCTCGAGACTTTTTTAGGAACGAAGATAGCCCCCCGAATAATTTTCGGTGTAAACAATTTTTATATTTTCTTGGGGGGGGGGGGGGGAGGAGGAGGGGGGATACTAAGAATTGTGTGAAAACTACCATTTCGTGTGACACCACTTATCAACGACATAACCAATTTTTTTCTTTGATTGAAAAAACATACTCACACGCGGAAGTCATACGCTCACCTTGTCCAGAGCCTCATCCCGTTCATTTTTAAAGTATCATCAGCATGTTTGATGTTCGCTTATTATTTTGATTTGAGTTTACTGGGTGTGTGTGCCTCGTGTGTTTACACATGGACCTCAACGTAGAAGTTTCGCACAGTCGGTTTAAGGCGAAGACGAGAGTGGCATATACGTCATTGCGGAAGATAGTGGGAGTATTCAAGCCAGTGGAAGGTGCGACGGAAATGTAATTACTCAAGATAATGATGGAGATAATTTTCCTAAAGGGGAAATTTCGTGACAATGACTCTGTTTTCCAGAGTATTTTTGATATCTATGATCGTGAATGTAGCCGTTGTCGAAGTGTGTATGTGTGTGTGTGTGCGCGTATATATATATATATATATATGTAAAAGCATATATGTGTGTGTGTGTTCTGTTTGTAGTTTTTTTTTATCTCCATCCCTTTCCACCGTGATGACACAAGAGGTACGTATACCCTGTGAGTTATTTACCTCGCACCAGTGGGTTCCTCCATTTTTTAGGGACTGTCAAACACCCAATCCTCCATCAGTCATAAGAATTCTAGTCAGCCGCTGAAGAAAGTGATCCTTCGTTATTAAGACTGTCCATAAGCTGATGTAATAATACTTGCGTGAGGGTGATGAGATATAGATACTGCCGAATGGATTTAGGAACTTTCTCTAGCGCACTACTTGGAATACCTTATCGTGGTCTGTATCACGAAAAACGATATGGGGATTAATGTGTATCATTGCTGGAATATCAACGGATGAGTGATGGTTTAAATGCATCGATTTATTTATAATCGGATTACAGGAATATCCTATCATCAGCAGGAATCGCTCGGCCTCTGGAGAATGATTTTTTCGAAAATATTTTCGGATGGATGTCGACCGATTGCAGGAACATTCCGTATGTGCTATCGGCGGTACCCATAAAATGTGATTTCAGGGTGGGAACCTAACCCGTCGTAGGGGGGGGGGGGGGCGGAAGAGCGGTTCGGACCCAGCTGCATGGATGGGTGTCCGGTAGGCATCTGCAAGGATGCTCAGACAGCAGCTACCCGGGGCGTACAAATGAGAAGGGTGGAGACGAAAAAACAAAAAAAAAACGAACGACGCGAAGGAGGGGAGGTACTTGCCGAATTTCCTCGATCTGCATAGATTACTCGTGCTGAAGTACTAAAACTCATCGCGATCACTCACGTTTACACTGTTTGCGGATAGAAAAAGAGTTTAAACCAAATCGACAAAATTTTCCATTTAATCTCCTTGGTATTTGTGAAAAGTGGTTTATACCCCCTTAAAATCTCTATTGGATCGGAACCACTCAACCTACGACGACAGTGCATTTATCACCGTGGCTTTATCGGTTCTCCTCCCACGTGACTCCCATTTCTGCCATAAAAAAAGTAAGGAATTTTCCATAACTCGTATTTGCATCGCCCCGCCCGCCCCGCAGCCTGCGAATTCTATTATCTTTCGGGGGGGGGGGGGGGGGGGAATTTAATTCAATATCGAGATGCAATTTATTGAATACCGTACAACAACTGCAGCTTCGAGATGATGATAACTTGAGATAAATTGGAGTAGAATGATCCATGGACCGAAATGACCAAAATGGAAGTTTTACGAATAATTTAAGGATAAAAAAAATTATTAAAATCAATCATAACTGAACCATTGGAATGTTGAAGAGAAAAAAAATGGAAATTCAAAAACGAACAAAAAATGACGAAAGTAGAAAATTCTGATTTTTTTGAAAACTCTCTTTTGAATAAGTTAGAAAAAAATTAATGATTCAAAATTTTTGAAATATAAGTTAAAAAAAAATATTGCCAATTTCCGAAATCTTCGAAAATTCCACCACTTCCATAATTTTGAAAAAAAGAAAAAAAATAACATTACACATTTCCACTTATAACGACTTTAATTTAATATCGAGATGCAATTTATTGATTACCGTGCAACAATGGCCGCTTTGAGAAGATAATAACCGGAGATAAGTAGAAGTAGAGCGATCGGTAGACCGTAAGTGTAGACCGTTGCTTGAGAGCCGAGAAACCTGAAAAAATCGAAAAGAGAGGAATTAGATTGATGATATTGGTGAGATGTCGGTGGACGAGAATTTATTGAAGAATAATTTTTATTTTCGAACACTAAAAAAAAATCCTATAGAATTTCTATGGGGTATGCCTATATGAATTTCATAGAGGACGCCTCTAACATTTCTACACCCATATTATGGAGCATGGGGGCTGTGGAATTCAAATGCCTCAAGTTTTTATGGGGTTTTCTATGGGATATTATTTCCCATGGAAACTCCTACCGAAAAATAAAAAAAATAAATTGTGCCATTCGAGCTCTGCAAAAAATGGGATTTAATCTCTCGATTTTTTTTTATTGTATCGAATAAATTATTGTATCTTTATTTTCAAATGTGGGAAGAATTTATAAAGCTTGTATGTTTAAAAAATTGATGAAAATTTAAAAAGTTCCAAGAACTTTAAATACAAAATTCATAGCGACTACCTGCCGCAGTGAAATTATGTACCGTGGAAATATATTCTTTGACAAGATTAATTGGAAATATTACATTTCTACAATGTAATTACGCCTTTGAAGATTATATTGGCACTTGGATGCAGATGGATCGCTACGATACTCCGAGAGTACCCTCAGTAGAATGATAAATTGGTCATGAGCGTAGGACCGAGCCATTTGGATGCTATCCGGGCACAATAGAGAGGACACAAAAGGGATGGAGTATTACCCACCCACACAATTCCAGTTCAGCTTTTTAGCCTCCAATTTTCCCTTTTCGGCGACTTTCTTCATTATTTTTTTTCAACTCGAGTCCGAGGTCATTTGGCGGTAATAGTCACTTGGTTTTGCCCTATAGTGCAAGGTGAAAATGGGGGCAGGGCAGGGGGCCTTCCCCTAATTTTTCAGGCAATGTTTCCATAACATCTTTTTTTTCTACTGTGGATATTCCCGCTATTTTCACATTCTCAAAGTTTTTGGAACATTGTGTGTGTGTGTGTGTGTTTGGAAGGTCCGTTCTGGGTACTGTTCAAGGTGGCACTGCAATTCCGATAACCGTGCCTGGACCCATGCCAAGTAAAACATCAATTCTGGGAATGGTTCCAAGAATCGCTGAAGATGCAAGAACAGATGAACATTAAGTTCTAGGAACTGTTTCAGGTATACCTCCGATTATAAAAATTATTCCCGGTAGATGTACAGCTCCGGGAAATATTTCAATCGGGAGTGCAAATTCGAAACCTGTTTCCAGGAACGGTTTCAGACGAAAGTTCAATTCCGGGAACGGTTCCCGGAAATGAAGCTCCACGTGGAACAGTTCCTTGAAATGCATCCCTCACGTTAAACAGGTTCTTGGAAGTGTTCGTTCACTTGGAACTGTCCTCGGAACTGTTCTCGGGACTGTTCTCGGAACTGTTCTCGGAACTGTTCTCGGAACTGTTCTCGGAACTGTTCTCAGAACTGTTCTCGGAATTGTTGAATAAAGTTATTGTTCAAATTCAAACTTCAATAACTTGGGGGACTTCGAATAAAAAAGTTGAGGAACAAGTTTAAATCTGCAATTTTGTCCTCTTTGGCCCTAAAAAAAAGTCCGTTTTGAGATACCGTGTATATATACAGGCATATAACTCTCATTGGTGGAAGAATATTCTACCACAATTCCACATAGCTTCTTTCGAAATGAATAGGGCGGGACTCGGACAGTGAGAGATAAGAGTAAATGTGATAAGATGACGAGGTGGAAAAGCCCACCGCAGAGTAAATTGAAGTTCTGAATGGTTGGATATATGGAATCAAGCTTTATTGCACGTTCGAGGATCTCCTTCTGATCTCTAACTATATTGTCTAGTCTCAACGGCACGTTCTGTATTATCCGCACTTTCTAGGCTTGGAGAGAGTTATGTAAAGCTTACGATTCCAGCAATAGGAGTGGATGCCATTCAATATCCAGGTTGGAAGGATCTCAATCAATCTCTTTTTTTAATAGTTACTTATTTTGTTTTATTTCCAATTTTATAATGTTTCAAATTTCTTTCAATTGTGTCACCAAGCCATACCACGAATAAGAAAAATTATCGCTTACCAGCAGTTGAAAGGCGTTAAATCCCGGATATTCCACAGATCATGGCTCTCCTCATTTTGTATGTAAACAGCTCCACCCAAAGTTATCAGAGGTGCTCCCCATGCAAATACACTGTACTTGAGATAAGTCGGGGGGTCATCTCGACACGGTACAGATGCTACGGTTGCGTAGAGATGATGACACATAGCAGCTAACCAGCACACCACAGAGACTCTGAGGTACTGCAGGCTGAGGCCGAGAGATAAACATAGCTCAGGATCCTGGACAAAAAAATTCGTGTGAGCTGAAAGTGCAACAATAAACTTGTCGAATGCGTGAAAAGACTGATGCCGCGAGAGTCGAGAGAAACGCGATAGAACGAGAGGAGTGCGGCGAGAGGCGCGTCGAGACGTCAACATTTGGGCGATAGAACCAGGGAAATGAGATGAGAGAAGTTGGTTGAGAGAACGATACGAGAGATGAGAGACGAGACGAAAATTGGAAAACAAAATTTCAAATAATTTCTCTTTTTTTTGCAAATTTCCTAAATTGAAAACAAGTGCAATTTCTAAAAGTTCCAAATTTCCGAAATCATTCTTAATTCTTAGTATTCTGCATTTTTCACTTGAAATTTGTAGTTGAGATTGAGATCCACTGCACCGAGTTGGGGTGAAGTAGTAACGGATCTTTCAGGGAATTTCACAGTCTCATGACGAGGAAAAGAGGACGTTGTCAGCGGAAAACGGAACATCGATGTCTATCCCAGAGCTAAAACATTACCCCTGACGTAATGCTGACACTAAAACCCGACCCAGGTTTTCCACGTCCAAGGAGTTTAATCGCTTAATCGTTCTTCAAGAATTTCTAAGAATCTTACTTTTATGAAAGGCACTTTAATGCTGTGCCTTATTTTTCTTCATCTTACGAAAATTTCACAATTTTTCATCATTCTTAAACTTTCCAATTTTTTCTTCGAACCTCTACAAATTTTTTAAAAATTAAATACTTTTTGAGTCTACGATTCTTATCTCATCTTCTCTCGAACTTGCAGATAAAATGGTTCCTCTTCTCTCGTCAAAGAATCGGGCAGTTTTCTTGTCTTGCCTCGTCTCGTCTCGTCTTGTCTCGTCTTGTCTCGTCTTGTCTCGTCTTGTCTCGTCTTGTCTCGTCTTGTCTCGTCTTGTCTCGTCTTGTCTCGTCTTGTCTCGTCTTGTCTCGTCTTGTCTCGTCTTGTCTCGTCTTGTCTCGTCTTGTCTCGTCTTGTCTCGTCTTGTCTCGTCTTGTCTCGTCTTGTCTCGTCTTGTCTCGTCTTGTCTCGTCTTGTCTCGTCTTGTCACGTCTTGTCTCGTCCTCACAAGTTTCGTCTGATTCAGGAATCCAATTATCGAATTATGGATACCAGGCTTCTCACGTCTCATTCTCTCGTCTCGTCTTACTTTTCGTCTCTCGACCAATCATGATCATTTTGACTCCATGTGCCTCTCTTCTCACTTCTCGCGTCCCATCTCGTCTCTCTCGCCTCGCTCACCATCACCATATCACTTTCAATGGATAACAGAAAACGTAAAGTTGCCGAGTGAAACCCACAAAAAGGGATCAATGGAAATGCACGGATTAGTGATACCGCTGGTCCAGGGTGGGTCGACTGAAAAATTTACGATCAAGCAAGCGTAAATGAAAAAAATACATCAGAAAGAATCTAAGCGCTTCAGTTAACCTTTTAATTTCCTATGCACTAACAGGAGGGGGTGAGTGAGTGGGTGGCGGGGGTACACGAGAGGGAGGGGTCTACAACCGTAGCCCTGAGGCGTTTAATATTAAAGCATCCCTCTTGTAATTTCAGAAAACGTTTGAACGTCAACAAAGGAAGCAGAACAGATTGAACCTGAATATCCAATAAATTCCGGTTATATTTAATTAGAAAGCTATAGCGGTATGGAGGAAATCCACCGATTTAATGGGGGGAGGAGGGTAAAGTCGTTGGAGATACTTTGGACATTTTTTGGAATGTGGAAATTTTTTTTCAGCTTCTAGAATTTTCATGATTTTTTTGAGGTTCGCATTTGAAAAGCTCACCCGAGGAAGACCCGTGGGGACAAAAACTTTCCAGTTTTCTCAACTTTTTCCCTTTTTTTTCTCAACCCCATTCTTTTTAATGCGAAAACCTCTCAACCACACGCGTTACAAGTTTTCTGAGGTGCAGTACACTCGTGTTCCATTATAAAACGTCGTGAAGCCTTTGTGAGGCATGTCCGGAGATGCAGTCACTACGGTAGAAGCTTTCGTCTCACCTCCCATGCGCTATCCGCATTCAACCCATTGACCTCCCTTCCCGTCTATTTACTGGTCATCTCGATTTTTTCCCCCTCACCTGAAGTATTTTCTCGGTCACCTCTGAAGCAATATAAGAGAATTTTTTCAAAAATTCCACATCTGATAGGAAGAGATGTATATGATTTTTTTTTCAAATTTGTTAATTATTTACGGGATTTTTCGGAGTGTTTTGAAAATTTGAAAATATCTGAACATTTTGCAATTTTGAAATTTCCGAACTTTTTCGATGCTCCGAAGATTGCGGAATTTTCAAAAATTTAGAACTATGTGTATTCCCTTTCAAACTCCAGGTTTTTTCCGTTTCTTTCAGGTTCATTCACATTTCTAAGTTCCAAAAAACGTTTCGAGTTCTTCAAAAAGTCTTTGAAAAAAAACCCCAAAATTTACAAAATTCATTTAAAATTTTCAAAAGGCCAAATCTCAATGAAAAATAATAATTCCGGAAACTCTGGCCAAGTTTTCAAATACAAATGAAAATAAATAGAAGTTAAAAAATTTTTTTTTCTAAAAATCCAAAAATCTCAAAACTCTGAAAACTTTGAAGGAGCGTACTTGTTGTTGCAGTTACGGGTATCAGATGCACTCAAACGAGCTCAATGGAATTGGAATCACACGTGCATTTGCACGGATATATTCGCTGGGACGAACAGGAAATAGGGAGTGGGGTGATGAAAGGGGGGTGGGGGTGGGAGGGGAATGGGGTAGAGGATTGAGTGGAGTCAAAGCTGGGAAAGAGGAAGTGAACAGAAGGGTGAAATGAGATATACTGAGGCAAAGCACGTGAGGATGATGTTATCAGACTGATCGATTGTACAATGATCGAAAATGTGATATGTCGAGGGCGGATGAGAAGCCTTGGGGATTTTGCCAACTGCCTTAACGATTCACAAACTTTTTCAAAATATAGAAAATTTTAATTTTTCAAGCTTTGCATCATCAAGCTGTGCATCATCTTCACCCACACACCCACCCATCCATCCACCCACCCACTCACACCCACCCATCCACCCACTCACACCCATACCCACACACTCACCCACATCCACCCACCCACACTCACCCACCCACCCTCACTCACCCACCCACCCACCTATACTCACCCACACCCACCCACCCGCACACATCCACCCACCCACACACACCCACCCACCCACCCACAGACACACATACACATACTACATAAAAGGGTCTCGGTTCGCGCCTGGTCTCCGGAAAATATTTCACATGATATGAACAGGAACATTCGATATGGGCTATCGGCGGTATCCATAACATAACACCACAAGATTGGGTGGGAACTATCTCGACGCAGGCAGAGGGGGGTGGCTTCCATCATAGGCGCCCACCATCGTTGCACAGGAGTTTTTCTGGAAGCTTACCCTGTGTTTAGAAATACCATAGTCTAAATGGCGAAAGTTGGCCCCAACCGCATGGGTGGGTGTCCATTACTCCCTTTCGAAGAAATGCTGAAGTGCATAGCTACCGTGGGGAGTACAAGAGAGAGGGACGGAGCCATAAACATACCCACACACACAGAGGGATAAATGCACAAATGCATACACCTGTGTACGAACATACACAATCTCAGTGAGTGTGTAATGCTAGATAATGAGATATCAGCGGTGGGGAAAAGTCCTTGGGGGTTTATCATGCACTTCATTTATAATTCATTGTATTACATTTCTGTTGTGCTCTCAAATTGAAACAACAAGCGGTTCAATTTCTCCTTTTTCTATAAAAAAATTCATGAATTTTCGAATGTTTAGTGTTCTCAAATACAGGAATGTCCCATTTTCTTGTACTCTTTCTGCTCCAAATTTCCGAATAATCGAAAATCTATTCAAAAATATAAATAGTTGAGCGAAACTTTTTTAATGCGTCAAGCAACTCTTTCAGTTTATTCACGTGGGGATAAGAATCATATATACCACACTGTCCAGTGAATGGGAATTATATTCTTCGACTCGATCAGAATTCTCGCGGATTGCGCGCGCCTTTGGGGCCGGAATCGCGCCATTTATGGTAAAATACGGAAGCGTATTTGGTAGATATCTCCAAAACTAAGAATGTTACCGAATTTTCATATGAAGCTTTATTGTAGCTCTCAGTGTACACTACAAAAAACATTTGCATGAAAATTAAGTAATGTCCTTCACATTTCGGCATATGATTCGAAAACGAAATGTGAGAAATTTCGCTATTTTTCGATGGCTCACATTTTCTCTCTTCATATTTTCGAACGTTTATTTGCTGCATAGCGAATTGAGTTGCGTGCTTATCCATTGACTCGATGCTTGAAACAATAGGTCGTTAGCCACGGTCAAGTGTGAATGCCGAATAATGGGTGATTTCATATCGCTGATGCCCCATAGCACAATTTGAACTAACAAAATGCAGAATGTAGCTGAAGAGATTTCATACGTTGCATGCACAATTGACGATTACATAGCTATAGATATATGAGCGGAATAAGCATGCAATAATTTACGTACATTTTGCTACCAAATTGTTGACAAAAACATCGCAATGTACGTAATTTTGTAAATATTACTGATGTTGCAAATGTTAGAATTTCCCGAGGATTTCCAATTTTCGAAATTTTTACAATGAACAATTGACATTTCTGGAATAAATTGAATTCAATTTATATTGACATTTGAAAGAAAAAAAACTTTTTTTGAATGGAAAGATTTTAAACAATTTCAAAATTTCCAAAATTTCAAAAATTTCAAAAACACGATTTCAATTATTCTCTATTATTAAGTTTGGGATACACGGCCAATAATTCACGGACGAATCGACATAGGCGCAATATTCAACCACGTGTAGCAGCCTATCCCCCAATGGATTTCCCGTGTTTATGCTCTTTGATATCCCCAGAATTCAAATGACTCTCAATCACCATAACCTGTCGACATGGTCTAAATTAGTTAATTTGTCTCCCCGGGAAACTGCAGATGAGTCCTGCGAATTTTTCATAGTTGATATTCAGTTTGTGATGAAAAATCGTCCAATCGAAATATTCGTGCTCAATAAATGGAAAAATGTAAACACTTCAAAACGTAAAAAAATCATTTTTCTTTAACGCTATTAAAAAAAAAATCAAGAATTTGGGAAAAATTTTATAAATTTGAACAGAGTTGAGAATTTGTAGAAAAATTTGACCATTTTCAAAAACTTGCCAATTTCCAAAAACTTGAAAAAATGTGAAATTTGAAAAAAAATGTTCCATTTTTCAATAGCTAAAATTTTAATGGGTAAAATCTCTGTAATTTCCAAAATTATAAACAAAAATAAATACGAAATTTCGAAACTTGAAGAATCCAAATTTCAAACATTTAAAAAATTTCAAAATGTTACAAACTATTTTTTCTTTAATTGTCAAAACTTCACAAAACTTCCAACTGAAATTTTTAAAGTTTCACGGCTGAATCACCAGAACGTGTTAACCACTCTAAATTTGTTAATTTGATTTTGCGGGCAATCCCACGAGAATCGTTCAATGTTTCCGAGTTTGTATTCCGTTGCGACAGAATAATTGATCACGCCCAAACTTTGTATTCAATAATTGGGAACATAACCAAGGTGAAGCTAAAACGAGAGAAAAAAAATTCATTGAAATCTCAAAAAGATTTTTTTCATTGCAGGTAGAAAATTGTCGGAAAGTTTCATAAATAAACGAACTTAAAAATAAAAAAAAGTGGGAAAGACAGAGAAAGCTCTTCATAGTTTCAAAAATTTCTAAGTTTCCAATTAAAAAAAAAAACAAAGATTACTTGTCATTCAAAAGTCTCCAGAAATATCCGAATTTTGAAAATCTAAAAAAATTAAAAAGATGAAAACTGTTAAAATTTTAAACTATGTAAAACTCAAAAAATCTGAACAAATCACGGAAATATCTGGAGTACTGTGAGTTCGTTAATTTGAATTTGCGGACAATCCCGGGTGAATCGTTCAATGTTTCAGAGTTTGTATCCAGTTGCGAGGAATAATTGATCACGCCAAAACTTCGTATTCAATAATTTGGAACATAGCCGAGGGGAAGCTAAATTCTACGAAGAACGGACTCTTTTAATTAACCCTTTTCCACCCACAAATCCCTCTAAAATTCATCCGAAACTCAAGCTCAAAGCTTCCAACTCCCCCCGGAAATTATCCGAGAATTAATTCGTTGACACACATCCAAACTCTCCAACAATCTCAAAATTATTTTCAACAACTTAGCCCGAAAGCGCCCTGAAACTTAGCATAAAAATTGGTCTGACATGGGTGTCAAGATATCTCTTCGAAGTCTAAACACGCCTACGTGAGGAATTACATGCTTTCATGATACACCTAAGTTTGGTGCAAGTTTCGCCAAATCTTGGCATTCTCAGCTATATCGCAACTCTTTTCTCATCGATATCTAAGACATGCAGTCAAGTTTGCAACAACCCTGAGCCCAGATTGTATTGAGCCTGGAAGCAGGTTGTATCAAGGCTGTACTAATCTTAGAAAACCAGAAAATATGGTATGAATGCTGTACCGACTGGAAACCATGTTGCATCAATCTGAACTTGGGTTGCACCAGCCTAAATCAAGGTTGGCCAGATTTTAATCAAGAGTGTACGAACGTGAACCAATATTGCACGAACCTGCACCAACATTGCACGAACTTGAATCAACATTGCACGAACCTGAACCAACATTACATAAACCTGAACCAAGGCTGCACGAATTGAAACCAACATTATACGCGCCTGAGCCAAGGTTGCATGAACCTGAACCAAGGTTGCATGGACTTGAATCAAGGTTGCCCGAACCGGAACCAAGGGTGCCCGAACCGGAACCAAGGTTGCCGGAACCTGAACCTAGGTTGCGGGAATCTGAAGCAAGGTTATATGAACATGAGGTAAGGCTGTACGAACCTCGATGACTGTTGTACGCACCTGAAGCAAGGCTGAACGGACCTTAAGATTGCAAGAGCCTGAACCAAAGTCGTACGAACTTGAACCAAGATGGTATGAGCCTGAACCAAGGTTATATGAACCTGAAGCAGGGTTGTAGAAACCTGAACCAGGGTTCTACGAACCAGAACCAAGGTTGTATCAACCTGAACCCAGATTGTATCAACCCGAACCAAGATTGTATCAACCTGAACCGAGGTTGTATCAACCTGAATCAAGGTTGTATCAGGCTAAACCAATGCAGTGTCAGTTTGAACTAATTAGCAACTTGAATCACTATGGAAGTAACATCGATCAATGGAGTTACTGACTTGGATCAATACAACGACAACCTGAACCTATACAGTACCAAGTTGGACAAATGCAGTACCAACTTGAGCCGGAGTAGCAACTTGAAGGTTGTAGTGCCAACTTTGAGGCTTACGATGGCTTGGTTGGTGAGGCGACGGATTCGTATCTCAGAGGTCCTGAGTTCAAATCCAAGCCGCGCTGATTCATACGAGCACCAATGTAATTTATTTATAAGTACTTTGTTTACAAGTACAAACACATTGTAGACCTCCGTCGTTGATTAGCAAAGGAGCGTAAATATAACAACAGAAAGAGAACTTGAGCCAGGGTTTGCTCGGGTTGTACCGACATAAACTAAAGTCGTACCAGCTTACATTAATGCTGTACCAATCTGGAACAAGACTCTATCAAGGTTTTATTCACCTGAATGAAAATTACGTCTACCAACCAATATTTGCAATTCTCAACATTATCCAAATTGTGCTAGCTTTGACAGTTTTAAAATTTTTTTTTCATGAGAATTTTTTTTTTCATTATCAACCATGGGGAAAATTTTATTCATGAGTTCGAGAAGCGGTTATCCATTTTTGCGTGGGGAGAATTTCGTGAAGTAGGAATAAATATGTCGGCCTTAAGATGCAAAGGTTGAAATTTTTACTTCTTTCCTTTTAGCGTAACTGAGCTGAGCTGGGCGAGAGAGAGATGGAGAGATATAAACAGAATTTTTCACGAGATCGTGACGCGCTCGACACGAGTGAAATTTTAATCGCTGGGGTATTCTTAAGCGGGCGCTTTCATGCCCAACCCCCAAGGGAAATCTCAAGCTTGGCCAGCGTCTTTTCTTCTGCATTTTATTTTTTTCTTCCCTCCTTTTTTATTCCGGATTTCGGGGGACTTTAATTTGAAATAAAATTTTAGCTTTTTAGATAATTACTGTTGTAGATTTAGAGTCGTGCAGATTTTTACGGTCTTTTCAGCTTTTGGAAATTTTTCAAAATTTTCAAATTATATTTTTTTGCATATTTCTGAGAAACCAATTTGAGAAAGATTCCAAAGTTTTGAAATCTTTGCAGTGTTGTGTATGTGCGCTAATGATTCTAGTTGGATGCGTGCGCACGTGTGTGTGTGTGTGATCGATTTGACGAAGTTAGGAAAATCAAACATGAATGAAATTTCATGTCAAACTGTTTATCTTCAACCAATAAAAAACGTGTAAAATTACTGGGGTCGTTTGGTACGGAATGTTTTACGATTTCCAAAAAAAAAAAACGAGCTTTTAGATACTTTTCCTATGCAATACACTGTTTTTTTTTGTGTGGTATGCAGCTCATTTTTTTCACTATTTTATAGTGTCGTTATTTGTCCCGTGTTTTGACTACTTGGATATGCATTATACGGGTGTACCGTGTTATCTGGGACACAAGTAAATTCCTCAACGATTCCCGCATTGCAGAGTGTTCCTACTTGGTATTCAAAAAAAAAAATAAAATAGTAGAAAAGGAACATCTTGGGATGTAATCACATTACATGCTGAGTTACATTCCAAGGGCAATCCCTTGGATTGGATCAACGAGATGAATAACAGCGAGTACCAATGCGTGAGAAGTTTGTTTAGGTCACAGCTTCTGCATTTTTGGCATGTACGAAATTTTTGCGAATTTTGGCAAACAATTTTGCTTTTACCAAAATTTTGGGGTTATCAAAAATGTGCTTCAAAATTGGAATATTTGAGCGCAACATTTTTAATGCCTCGAGTAATTCTTTCAGTTATAGTTAAGTTATAGTCTTCGACTCGATCAGAAATACCGCGTGAATCCGCACGCCACAACGTAGGTGGGAATTGACCATGTGATGAAATTTGATCAAGCTTGGACGAGGCTTGACTAAGCTTGGCCAAAGCTGTGTTTTGACGCATCGGTCAATCTGTGCAGAACATATGCGAATATAATACCAATCTCAGTTTAGAGAATAAGCTTCGTCCTAGCCTGGTTACGTAGGTTAATACAAGCTTTGAACTTTATCTCCATTCAAGCTTCGGACTGTATCTTGGTATAAGCCTCGAAATTCATTTTCGTCCAAGTTCCAAAGTTTCTCGTGGTCGAAGCATCGAAATTAATTTTGGTCCAAGCTACAAAATTTATCTTGGTTCAAACTTCGAAGATAGGAACACTGAGGTTGGACCCAGCTTAGTTGAACATTCGTTTCCAAGCTTGGGTTTACGTGGTGCAGCAAGCTTCGGCATCGAAGGTCGGGCCAAGATTGATCTCATCGTTCAAGCTTCGAATTCCTCACCTGGGTGGGATCGCAATCGCGCCATCTATGTCGAAATTCCGTGGCATTATAATGGGGTTATAACCATTTCCGTGGTGTTATAACCGAAAGTATTTTTGGCAGATATCTTCAAAACGAAATAAAAATTGTGGCGAATCTTCATATGAAGCTTTATTGTAGCTCTCAGTGTGCACTACAAAAAACATTTTTATGAAAATTGGGCGAACTCGTTTACATTACAACGTATGATCCCAAAACGAAATGTGAGAAATTATCTCAATGCGCGCCTAATGAACGTCGGGAGTATGTCGCGACTACTGGCGGGTTAGAAAGTTCGAAGTTTTGACATTTTTATCTGCGAAACGAGTACATTCTTCCACGATTCTAACACTGCAGCGTTGGCATTCCAGAAAAATAAAATAGAGCGGAAGCAACCTCTTGGGATGTAATCACATTACATCCTGAGTTACATTCCAAGGAATTGGATGAACAAGATGGAGAAAAATGAGGTCTAATTCAACGTGAGTGACTTATTTAGTCAATTGAATTTCGGGAGTTGACCCAACTTAAAATTTCAAGGAATTTTTAAACTTGGAAAATTTGAAAATTTTCACAATTCTGAAATTTAAAAAAATTGACGATTGTAAAAATTGGCAGTATTGAAAATGTTCATGAAAGGGCAATTTGAGTAATTCACAGTTTTGGAGGATTGAAAATTTTGAGGAATTGAGAATTTTCAAAATTTAACGACCTTGAAAAAATTGCGTTTTCAGAATGCTGGAGTGTGAAGCGTAACCAAATTGGGTGATGGAATTTCATCAAAAAAAGTTTCCATAGAACGTAGTTAATGGCTTTATCTCGTATTTCATCGAGCGCATGACATTTAGGGTGAGAGAGCCCTTGGATATTCCGTGAAATTCCGTAAATGGTTAAATCCCACTCGAAATTTCCGGAGATCTGTTGCCCACTGGGGCTTTTCAACGTATGTTATCGCAAAGCTGTTTGGTGTAGACTGTCTCCCAAATCCACCCACCACTTTTCTTTATCCCACTAGCGGTAATGCCAAGAGAGTGAAAATGGCTATTAAATCCTGTCCTATATTTTTTTGCAATCTATATATTTTTCTCAATTTTCGAATTTTTAGTTTTTCTCAATTTTTTTTTCTTTCGAAAATTTAGCAAAATTTTTGAATTTTTTAACTACTTTCAAATTTGAAAAATGGACAAAATAATTGAATTCCGAAATGTTATTTTTTCAAAATCTCAAAAAATGACTAGATTTTTCAAAACATCGGATCTTGGGAAATTCGAATTGCAACAATTCAGCGAATTGAAAAAAATGAAAAAAAAAAGAAAATTTAAGGACCGTGTAAAGTGCTTCCTATATCCACCCCTACTGTACTTTATCCCCGGAACGTTACAGCCGAGAGAGTGAAAATGGCAATTAAATCCAGTTGAGTGATGTAAGGTCAAGAAAAGCCGCGGGCGTTTAGTTTCCATTTCCCCTTTTTTTTGCTTCATTAATAATTTACGAATTGTTCCGAAGTAGCATCCTATAAGCCTCTGGCGAGCACTCCAGATGCTTACAAACTCCGTTTTCCAGGCACATAAAAAATTTCTAGAACTTCCTAATGCCCTAGAGTGGTATCATACAATTCTGGTCTATAGAGAAGTGCTGAAAAAATTTTACTAATCAATGTTATGAGATTCTTTGACGGGTTAAATCAATAATTTACTGATTCTGTGGAGAAACCAAGGTATTTTATAAGTTTGGGGGTTAAGTATTTTTAGGTGAGGTCCAACAGGTACAGTTTAAATGGTTCATGTAGACAATTTTACACACACACACACACACACACCTTTAAAAAAAAAAAAAAACCTTTGGCCGGGCGGGAACGTAACCCGTCGGGGGGGGGGGGAGGGGGGAGGGTAATGCAATTGCAATTTTTTAAAAATTGTAATGAATAACCCTGAATGCATACGCAACGGATGTCGTGAATGCAGAACTTATGGAAGATAGATGATGAGCGATGCTGTCGGAGGGAAAATGTCAAGATCTATTTTCTGAAGTGTCTGTCGCTCATCCTGGGGGCCATAAATGGCGCCAGTCGTGTCTCCAGAGTTGACGGCTTGTGGGTTTCTAGCGTCACGCATGCATACGTCATCAAGTGCACAGCGGTATGAATGTTATAGGAGTAATGAAATGCTCTCTGTGTCATTTATGAGCCCGCGTAGAGCATGTTTATGTGATGTATGAATAGGGCTAGTATTTTTCATAGGTTTGTGTATTTGCGGTGTACATCGATCAGATAGCAGCTTATTTGCGATGGTTGTTTGACGATAATGAGGATTTCATGGGCGTTAGTCCTGCAGTTAACTTTCCGTAGATGTGTATATGTGCCTGTGTATATGCCTATATGAATGTGTGTGTGTGTCAGTTCAACAATTGTAAGAAGAGGAATTTTGAAAAAAAAACTCCAAATCATCAGAGAATTGTCAAAAGAATCGCAATCGCCCCCTGTCCCATTTTGTCCCTGCTTCGTAATGCTCTCTCCCCGTTATACCGGCTGCACCATTATGCCCCCTGCTCTATTATGCCACTCCCCTGATTTGTATATAACTTCTATACCCATATTCCCATATACTTATTTCACGTTTGTTTCATTGAAGTATACTTCATCAGAATCCACTGAAGTATACTTATTCCAAGTATACACGATTGAAGTGGACTTCACTTAAAAATATTTATAATAATACGCATATAATTCATCATCTGTGGCCGTTATAAATTTTAAATCGCAAATCAAAATTTAAATATAATTAAGAAAAAAAAATTCAACGGAGAATCACGAATTGCGTTAATAAACCATCCAAAGTCTTTATTTATATTTCCAGTTTCACTGTAGATGCAAAGATTGATATGAGAGGGAGAGTTGGGTGAATGGAGAACAAATGGCTTGAGGTATATGGTACAAAGTCGGAATCGATAGGAGTAGAGACCGACTCGATTTAATTAAGCCCCTTACCACCCCTGACCCCACGGTAATACTGCGAATCGACAAGTCTGAGGGTTTTGGGTGAATTCAAGGGTGAACCACAGGAATTAGTACAATACTGTTAATCAGCGTCTTTCTATGGAGAAGTGGGAAAGTTTTGTGAAGTGCCAAAAATTGAGATAAAAAGAGAGCTTCAGTGTTGAGTTTTGCAAAAAATTTTACATAACCTCACACCCACCTAAACTCACTCAGGTAGACATACTCACCCACTCATCCACCCACACACTCACTCACTCACACACTCATCCATTCGACCACCCACTCACTCTCTCATTCACCCACACATCCACGCACACACCCACTCACCCACCCACCCACTCACCCACCCACCCACTCACCCACCCACCCACTCACCCACCTACCCACCCACCCACCCACCCACCCACCCACCCACCCACCCACTCACCCACCTACCCACCCACCCACCCACCCACCCACCCACCCACCCACCCACCCACCCACCCACCCACTCACACACACACACACACACACATACACATGATCTCAAAATTGGCTGGAGAACATTTTAGTATGATTTCCGAATTAGGGGGCAGCATAATAACCTGACCAACCCAGGCATGTAGAGTGTACACGCATACACACGCACATTCTTCCGACATCGGCGGGAAATATTTTACTACCCTCACAAGACCAGTTATACACGACTTTCTACTTCGCGGTCATTACTTCTCGAAATTAAAAAAAAAATGATGGGTTTTTGGGAAGAATTAAGTACGAAGCACGGAATAAGAACAATAGTGTTAATCATTTCCTTCCTTGCAATATGTTATGTTGATACTGGCTTTAAACTCACTTGTACACCACCAACACCGACAATGAAGAGAAGTTGTACCATGAAGAGAGCTGCTAGAAGATTCATGAGGGTTGTACCGGCCAGACTCCGTAGATCCGAGAATAAACTGAAAACATAGGGGGATTCAAAATTTATATTTAATTTCCTGGTCCACTTCAGGTGGCTAATTGAGACCTAGGGTTCATATGAAATTTTCAATTGATGAAGATTCCACTTATGCTATCGAATGATGCATTCACGAATTTGCAAAAATGTCAAAAATTTCAAAAATTCCAAAAATTTCACAAATTTATGGTCCCCAACAGGTTCTGGAGTCACACACCAAAAAGCTCAAGCATTTCGCCTTACTGACAAGGAGAACCAAAAATAGAAAGAACGCTTCAGGTGAAAATGAAACGTCTCTACAGATTTCTACAATTTTTTTTCTCTGAAATCAGTCTTTAAACATTTAATTGAGGTACCAGAAAATCTAGGAATGTCCACCAGAAATGACAAATTGGGAAGTTTCGTTTGTGTCCCCAACGGGGGCTCGCACACTTTCATCCCGCTACTTTTAATTAAGAGGCGAGCCATTAACATAAAGTACAGAGAGCATAAATTGACAGTAAAATAAATTTGCCACCTGGGGTACAGGGAGGCAATCTTGCACCGGCTCGTTGCCAGTTCAATCCGATAAGCTCGATAGCCCCAGGATCGTACCAATTTATCAATCTTCCTCCTCGACCTACCCCCTCGCCGAGCCCTCCCCCCACCCCCGCTTCAGCAGCCTCGTACAACTTATCAAGAAAACCTCTTGTGCACATTTCTCTCTTCATTGGCGACCTGAATAGGAAAAAATTGGATCAATTTAAAAAATCGGAAAACTGGAACAATTCGCCATTTCCAAAATTTCAAACTGAGAAAATTATGAAAATTTTGATAAATTGAGAAAAGTTTGATGAACCGGAGGTTAGTATTTATTGACCATGGAAAATTCGGAACAACTTTGAAAACCCGCGAAATTAGAAAATCTGCGCCATTTTTGAAATTTGGAAAATTTGTAATTTTCCAAAATTTTCATAACGTAAAATATTTAGAAAAGCTCAGCGCATTTTCAAATTCCAGTTTGTCATTCAATGCTTAAAACCTCGGAAACTTGCATAGTGGGACAATTTTCGGAAATTTGCAGTTTTTTCAAAATTGCAAAAATTTTCAACCAATTTTCAAAAATTTCACTAATTTGAAAAATAATTAAGGTTGGAATTTTTTTTTAGAATACCCATTTTTTTATGGTCGACCACGAACACGTACACCCTTGAATCAGTTCCTCGGGTAAAGTAGTAATACCCGATGTATGGTCAGACAATAATTCATGTCAATGAAAAAATTCTATTTTCGTGATTATTTATTATCTGTACATGATCATTTTATTGAAAACTATGCATTTTCTTCGTTCATAAATTTCGAATTAAATTGTAATCAATTTATTTACTATTTACTGCCAAATCGGAGTTTTTTCCTGTCAAACGTATTAAAGCCTTAATCGACAACCGATTATCGCAGAAAGTCCCTATAGGTATCAAATTCATAAGAAGTAATTTCACATTTTAATCTTGGAAATCGATTTAAGCCCGTAGTACCTTAAGCGCCCTTTTTATTTACATGACCGAGGAAAAATGATAAACTAAAGTTTTAACGCGCGTGAAGGTTCGCAAAAGCTCAACAATTGCTCGATTCAGTCGAGCGAAATTCTCTTCACTGTAAACTGGATACCGTTACACTCTATTTGCTCGTTCTTTCCTTTTTTTTTATTTGCCCAAGTGAGTTCAGAGTAAACGAGGGGCTACTGTAAGAAAACTTTTATTTTTATTCCCGCACTTTGGTCTCTCAATGCAACTTTTGCGGCGGAACTCGCACTCTGTTCTACTTGTTTCAGCATTTTTCAGGGGTCATTTGCAAGATTTTGAAAATTTTATACTCTCAGAAATTTTCGCGATTTCCGAAATTTAGAAAAAGTTTAAAAATTCGACGTTTTGAAAGCTTCAAAATTTTCACGCAACGAGCACATCCACTTGGAAAATTTTCCAAATTACAGAAATAAAAAAAAAAATGAAGAAAATAAAAAAATTACAAATTTTCAAATTTCGGCAATTTCAATATTTTTGAAAATTTTGATGATTGCAAGAAAAAATGAAGAAAATTTTGGAGAAGAAAATCAAATTAATTTTTTCTGTGCAAAGTAGATTTGCAATTTCCCAATAAAATATTCTGATGAGAAGATCGGGTATCGAATTGAGCTTAGGCTTTATCCCTTCGGAACAGCTGGGGCTTAATGGCTTTTTCTCTCGTATTAAAGCTCCGTATTTTAGGTCATAGCCGAATACTATGAATGAAGTACCCGTATCATAATTCGTGTTCTATAGACAGTATACCACAATTGCCAACTCTGAGCATGGGGGCGGAAAGAGGGTGAAATTTAGGGTCGAAAGTTCCCCTTCCACTTTGCTCTCCGAAGCTCCTCCGCCGAGTTATTCAATCTTTAAGTGGGCCAATCAGAGTGGTGCTCCACCCCCTCGACCAGTGGTAATCATTTTAAATGAAGAAAAATGAGGGCACGTCTCAAGGTCACCCTGAAACGCAAAAGCCCAGTTCCTAAAAAGGATTGAATTGAGAATCACTGGTCTAGGGGGCGGAGCTACGCTCTGATTGGCCCACTTAAAAATGGAATAACTCCGAGGGGGGCCCTCAGGGAGAAAAGTGGGAGTAGAACTTTCGATTCCAAATTTCACCCTTTTGCCACCCCTAAATTTAGATGTCGGTACAATGCCGGTAAGCCAACATTATGAAATGTTGAAAATTTTTAAAATTTCTGATTTTTTGGTAATTTTTCTCATTGCGACCTGGACTTTTTCTATCGAATGGAGCTTTAGATTCCCGGAATACTTGGATGGAGGACCCGTATCATTATTCACGTACAATCTATAGACGTACTATCAGATATTGGCTGAGGCTCGAGGATGCAGCAATCACGGCGGCAATGCTTGATAATTACACGGAGCCGTGCATTACTGGATGCACCCATATATATATATGGATGTACGGAGATATAGATGGATTCGGGTGACGGTGGGATTTCATTTTCCCTCGGATGCACATGTGATATCGCTAGAATTATCGGGAGAGGAAACTGACGAAATTGTGGTCCGCCAATCATTATTATTTAATCATTGCAATAGTTCGCGGTTGACTGTCATTTCCGTCGGAATATTTGACGACTATTGCGTCAGGCGCATGAGCGTTTAGCCGCATCTGCGTTTTTCGGAGTCTATGGAAATTTTTGAAATCTGAGAGATTTGGGAAAATTTTGGAAAGTCGAAGTATTTTGGGCAACAAATACGAAATTTTTGGGAAAACATTGAAGCGAAAAGTTGAAAAAAAAACAGTTGTGAAAGGGTTTAATAGGAAATTTTGGAAAAAGATCAATATTTCAGAAATTGAGATGTACTAATTATTATTATGTAATTATTGGAATGGGGTGCGGTTGATGTACATTTTCCAATATTTGAGGAATATTTGAGGACTGCAAAGCTGGATTAATGGGCTTATTCATGGATTTACATACATTTTAGCATTGATGAAATCGTCGAATGTTATCAAAGCATAAAATTAATAATACTGGTAATATTTTCAATCTCATTGCAATGATTCAGGAATTGAAATAATTTGGGCTAAAATCTGATAATGCCATATCCGAATTTGAGGGCGCTGGCAATGTCGAAATTGGAAGCACTGAATGCCTTCAGGAATTACAAATTTTTCAGGAATTTTAACAATTTTGCAATTTGTACACTAAAAATGGCAAGTGCAAATTTTCGATAATTCTTTAGTTCGTTTATTAGTATCACATTTTGCAGTTTTTCATTATTTCTGACATGTTAGGAAATTTGACGCTTTCGAAAATATGGGAAAAGCAAAATCGAAATTCCAACAATTTCAACAATTCCAAAATTTCGAAGATTTTTAAAATTTCAGAAAAAATCAAAATTTCCGAAATTGTGAAAAATTCAAAATTTAGAAAATTAGAGGAATTATTAAAATTACACTTACTTTAACAATGTTTCAGAATTGTTGAAAGTGTTGAAAATGTCGAGAACTTTGTGTTAGGTTTTCGAAATCTGAAGTTTTCAAATTTTTAAAAATAATGTTAAATTGGCAATTTGTCATGTAACATGGGAATTTACATATTCACACGATTCTCGTGGCGCTTGAAACAATATACAGTGTATTTAATGCATCGTGAATATTCAATCGAATGACGATCGATTGATCGATTTCCACTAACGTGTGTTATACTCCTCCACTCCATTGTGGTACTTCTTTCAATTAGAGCAAGTAAAAGAATATAATAATAATAATCATGGAGAGCTCTGGAGCGTTTTCCTCTTCGCTTTGACGTACGTCGAGTGGTGAATAATTGATATGCTAATGAGTCACGAGAGGAGTGTTTGAAATGCGGGTATGGAGATATTATTTGGGGAAGAAAAATTGAAATGAGCACTTTGAGTAGAACTCGAGTACTAAATTAAATGCAGAGAATGCGGAAATGGAACATCTCGAAATGTTGCGAAACTCATTTAAATTTCTCCATATCTATTGGTAATTTTTGAAAATTCGGATTTTGGAAAATTTGGAAATGCTTGAATTTTTTGCGATTTTCAAAAAAATTTAAATTTCGAAATTTTTGCAATTTTTGAAATTTTTGAAATTTTTGAAATTTTTGAAATTTTTGAAATTTTTGAAATTTTTGAAATTTCTGAAATTTCTGAAATGTCTGAAATTTTTGGAATTTTTGAAATTTTTGAAAGTTTTAAAATTTTTGAAATTTTTGAAATTTTTGAAATTTTTGAAATTTTTGAAATTTTTGAAATTTTTGAAATTTTTGAAATTTTCGAAATTTTTGAAATTTTTGAAATTTTTGAAATTTTTGAAATTTTTGAAATTTTTGAAATTTTTGAAATTTTTGAAATTTTTGAAATTTTTGAAATTTTTGAAATTTTTGAAATTTTTGAAATTTTTGAAATTTTTGAAATTTTTGAAATTTTTGAAATTTTTGAAATTTTTGAAATTTTTGAAATTTTTGAAATTTTTGAAATTTTTGAAATTTTTGAAATTTTTGAAATTTTTGAAATTTTTGAAATTTTTGAAATTTTTGAAATTTTTGAAATTTTTGAAATTTTTGAAATTTTTGAAATTTTTGAAATTTTTGAAATTTTTGATATTTTACGATTTTTCTTAGTGTCTCAAATGTTTGACATTGAAATGAAATGTCATTGAATGAAATTTTGTTCTTGAACACTTTGAGATTTTTGGGATCTTCGAAATTCTTCCCATTGTGAAAATCGTTAAAATTTCAGGATTCGAACTCCGTAAAATTTCAAAAAAATTGTTGAAATTTAAAAGGAAAACATCTTGTTCTTGGAGAAGAAAACGAGAATCGACATACCTAGGATAAGTGCCCTAGGGGAAAAATTGAGTGTATCATTGGGGTTGTAGTGCCACTGAATAGGACAACACAAGCCAGAAGCGTCAAAATTCTCACGGGACTGACTGGAGAGAGCTTTTCGCTCCATAAAACATGGACTACGGAACCTCCAGAGATTTTGAAATTCTAGTTGTCCCGAGCGCTTGGTCTGCGTGCTTGTCGCACTGTATACTTCCTGTGACACCATCAGCATATCACGACTCCATCACCTCCCCCTCCCACCACCTACCGCTTTTATTTCCTTCTGTCGCCACAAAATCCTTTTATCAAAAACGTTTATATACCCTTTTAAGGTTTCCATGGGTCTGCCTCGATGTTATCGTGCCATATAAGTCCCGATGCCGCAGGAGGCGAGAAAAACGAGAATAGTCGAGAAAAAATTTCAAAAATTGCAAAAATCTTAAAAATTTCAAAAAATTTGAAAATTTCCAAAATTTCCAAAATTTCCAAAATTTCAAGGAAAAAAAATCACTGAACCCGATAATTTTGGAAAATGGTGATTTGAAAAATTGGACCATTCAACAAAGGTTTCAAAAAATTTTAATTATTGACTTGTTTCGATTTCAATTGTATAGCCAAGCCAAATAATAAATAAATGCACAAATAGGTTTTCTCCATCTGTTCTATTTTGAATGAATTTTTTTGAATAGCCCGTTAATTAAGTTTATTCTCTCCTTTTCCAGCGTCCCAATTAAACTCCAAAACATTTAAAAATCGATCTTCAGGTAGAGCGTCGCAAAGCCGATTAAGGTGAATAAATTTTGCGCCGTCGAAGCGTGAAATTCATTCCTTTTACTGAATTCATTTGTTGAATTATTCATTCTTAGCGAAAATGAAAATAGAAAAATGAGAGAATACAACAAAACAGGCGAGGGAAATATGGAGAATATTCGAAATGGCGCCAATTCGAGAGTCAAGATAAGGAAAAAATGGACAAAACTCTAAATTTCAGAAATTTTTGCATTTTCTCGAAGCTCTCGAAATTTGTTGAAATTTTTTTTTTCTCAAATTCAGTTTTTTTAATTTTTTGAATTTCCCAAAACGTGATTTTTTAAATTTCCGTGAATATTTTTGAATTTGCAAAATTTTTAGATCAATTTTTTTTCGAAGAAACTGACAAGGTGTACAGTAAATAAAAAAAAATAATATAGTAAAATTTTCGGAACTGAAAAAAAAAATTATATTTCAAATATTGAAAGATCCGTTATGATTCATTTGTATAGCTATATAATAGTACAATTTTCCACTACATCTAACGAATTAAAAAATTGTAAAACTTCATGGAACCCTTTTGAAACCACGTTCTGATTTCGCGCTAAATTACTCAATTATTCAATTGAAGTCTATCGAATTACCGATCATTCGCTCACGCGATTAGAGCAAACTCATTGGGTACAATGAAATTTAATCGCATCATGCAATTTGCTTTGATGCGTACACGGAAATCTGTTCGATGCATCGGTGATAACCAAAACAATTTTAGTCAACGATAAACATTGCCAATTTTCGCGGTTTGATATTTTCAAAAAAAAATTGAAATTTATTTATCGGCTTTGTTAAATTTCCCTGAATTTTTCAAAATAGAAAAATTCCAGATTTTTTCAAATGCTAATTTTTTGGTAAAGTTATAGAATTTTCCGCACATATGTAAAATTGTGTGGCGCTCTGAATTTTTTCAATGTTCTCGGATTTTTTCAATCTCAAATGTTAGGACATATTACGTCTCTGATATTTGCAGGATAGAGGGTGGCAGAATGGGATCTGCATTTTTTTCGCGTTTCTCACTAATACATTTGGCCCTTTATTTTTTCTAGTCTTTTCAATCACGATCGACTATTTTTGGTGCACAATCGATTGCGAGAACAAATATCCTCGAAACCTTATCACCTCTTTCAAAGTTGTATACTCAATTTGTTTTTATCTAGTCGATGAGAAACAACAAAAGACTCTTGACAAGAGAACTTAAATCTTGAGACAACAAAAACCAATTGAGCGTAACAATGAATATCGAATGTTCGATTTCTTGCGAACAAAAACCGACCAATGAATGAAGAATGAACAATACGTATTGTTTTGGCTTGTACACTTGACTCTCTTGTGTCATGTATATAATAAGTGTTCTCAGAAGGTCGAGAGCGCTTGGAAAATGTGGCAAAAAATATTTGAATGTTCTAAATTTTTTTTTAATTTTAAACAAATTTTAAATTCTGAAATTGTTCGAAATTTTGGAACTTTTCGAAATTTACGAAAACTGCTTGAAAAATAGTGTCTCGCGTTCGAGACGCGAGAAATGCTTTCGTCACTTGTTAAAATATCAATGGCAGACTTCTCTCGTCTCATTCTCTCGACTGACTTTTCTCGTGTTGACTCACTTCTCGAAGATTTCCGGCTCGAGACATTGTGTGTCTCGCCTCACTTCTCTCGTCATGTCTCGTTTCTCTCGCCAGATGCGTCATCAACGTACGTTTAACATGTTCCATTTTCATCGCAATTTTACGGGAAATTGATTGAACATGTGTAAATATTGGCTCTCTGGTGGCAACGTAAAAATACGATGACATGGAAGAAAAATTGGATAAAATAACGAGAGAGGGAAAACACAACTATGAATTAATGCTGACTGTAAGCGGATGGTAAAATGAATAAGCCCCTGTTCGTTTGAGGGAATGTAGAAAAAGCAAAAAGGGCTTTTGTTACGCTTTTCATGGAACGTAATTACATTATATCTCTCTGTACCGCTACCAATGCTTCACTGCTTTTTTTCACTCGTTACTCTTTTTGGTATTGAATGAATTACGGTTGTGATTTGCCTCTGAATTTCATTGATTCCTTCAGATTTTTCACAATCAACGTTTTCAACATCTTTGGAATTTTAGAAACCCTGTGGGGCCACATGGGGTTCCAAAAAAAATGTGATTTGTAATGGTTGTCTGACAAATTCCGCCATTTTTCAAAACTTGTTGGTAATTCCGCGGAGGACACGCGCACCAGAGTCAGCCTCTCGAGCCCCATCCGCAGATTCTACCTGCGATTACACCTTAATTATGTAAGTCATAAAATACAAAATGTGTATCGTTATGTGAGGAACATAACAATATGTTATTTTTCATACATTTTTTGCGATCTGCAGCGGTTCTTGAGATGTGGTGTTATTTCGCGTTATTTATAATAGATATTCTGGTGCAATCGTATCCAAGATTTCATCACATTACCACACACACATACAGGGACACCCACTTCAAGGTAATTACACACACACACACACGCGTACATGCGCGTACCACGCCGAGACCAGCCCGATATTTCAAACTTTGCGTTTCTACAACCTGGACGCTGCGTGAAGGGTTTGGGAGAATACTGTAAATTTTCAACACTTTCAACACTTTCAACATTCCCAGCCTTTCCTACCTTTTCAACATTTCAACCTTTCAACATGTTCAATATTTTCAACATTTTCAACATTTTCAACATTTTCAACATTTTCAACATTTTCAACATTTTCAACATTTTCAACATTTTCAACATTTTCAACATTTTCAACATTCTCAACACTTGAAAGTGCTTTTATCGATTCATCATATACATTTTCCCATTTTTGAGGGATATTCTTTGGGTAGCTATCAGAGTTCCACCCGATGCGTAGCTATCAGAGTTCCACCAAACCCCCGGAAAAATATTGATGATCGATGATGCTTAATAGCGAAATTCGTTAGCTCAATTGGTTAGAGCATTCGCCCGGATAATGAAAGATGCAGGATCATAGCCTGCTCGAGATCGAATCCCAAGTGCTTTAAATTTTTTTAATTTTAGCGCAAGTCTCCTTCCAATTTCATTCTCAACATTTTCAACATTTTTAGGATTCGATAATGGGCCGTCTATTAGAATTTAAAAAGTTTTGAGCAAAGTCTGATTATGAAAAGGGTATTATGGACTACTCAGCGTTTCCGCATCGGCCAAATCGATAATCGATATTTCGCGAGTCTACCTGCATCATCTTCACTGAAAGTAGCTTTTCATGTAGCTCGTCGCAAAGAGCACCGATTGATCCTTATTTCGCGAAAGAAGAGAAACTTCAAGATCTACTCTCGTGGGAATATAGCATTCTTTAGATTTTTCAACAATTGGATTTTGCGACCATCTCACAAAATTGTTAAAAAGTATAAAAATGGGAAATATGGAAAATTTCACACATTTGGAACATGGGCTTGAAATCAAATTAATAGTTTTTCAAATCGCAAGATTCGGGGACATTGATAATTTTGTGTTTTGTTGAACGGTTTGAAAATATGAGAACTTTTGCGATATTCAAAGATTCTGAAAGTTTTGGAATTTAAAAATTTGGAAATCCCTAAAGTTTGAATAATGTTCAAATTTGAAAAACATTGGCCGAGTTTCGGAATTTCCAAAATGTTGAAACACTTCGTAATTTTCAAAAATATTTTCAGAATTATTCTCGAAATTATTTTCAAAGTTATTTTTCAAATTATTTTAAAAATTATTTTCAAAATTATTTTCAAAATTATTTCCAAAATTATTTCCAAAATTATTTCCAAAATTATTTCCAAAATAATTTCCAAAATTATTTTCCAAGGTATTTTCAAAATTTCAAATTTATTAGAAAGAAATAGTTAAAAGTTTTGGGTTAATTGAACATCCCTGTATATTTTTCAACTCGAGTTTCGAAACTTTGGAACTCGTCGCAATTTTGGAATTACGGTCCAAAATTTTCCAAATTTTTTTGGAATCGATTATAAAAGTGGATTTCTATTTTCTCCCTCAGTCGATTGGAAAAAAAACTTAGTTCGCACATTTACATAAAGTCAATTCAAACTTTTTTATATCTCATCAGATCGATCGGACAATTTTCTTTGCTCAGCAAAGCCGAGCTGTTCTTATTTCGTATTTATTTTATTGCTACTAAGAAGCCTTTCGACTCCCCCGAGAGAATTATGAGGGGTTTATGTTGGGCTCGAGAAAATGGGGGGAAGTAAGCTCGCATCCAACGCAAATAACCACTCGAGGTTTTTAATTTCCAAGATCTCGTCGCACCGATACCAGAAAGGGTTATAACAATTGTAGACAACGTGCCCATAAGTGATGTCAATTTTTTGATATATTAGAATATTTTTCAATTGTGGGAAATGTTTAAGTTGCAAAAAACAAAACAGATAATTTAAAAATTGGGAAAGTTTTGAATTATTTTAGAAAATTCAACTATTCATTGATTTGTTTCACTTGTTACGACGTAAAAACAAAGTTTTTGGCAGCTCTCGCGGAGGATCCGGATGGAAACATCCGGGAAGATCTCTTTAGTGCGACTGGGGATCAGCAGGGAGATCTACGGGGAATTTCGCACGGATGTCTGAGAAAAATTCCTGATCCCTGGTTGACAATTTGCGAGTAGCTCTGGCGATGGATCTCGGCCTAAATATGGTGCGAGATGTGGTGATGCTGCACTGCTAAAAGAGGTATCATAATTTAAGATACGATAATTCCGATTTGTAGGATCACCAAGTCTCCACTAAAATTCATGATTTTGTCTTAAGTCAATCAAGAATTTTAAAAGATTTAAAAAATTCAAGAATTTCCAGTTTTTCAAATTTAAAACAAAAAAAAATGTTTTTTATAAATGTGAAAATTTAGAAATTTTTCGGAACATTTATAATATTTAAAGGTCCAAATTTAATATTTTTATTTTGCAAAGAAATAAACTTACTTAAGTTTCAAATTGCAAAGAAATTGGGGGAAAGAACGAAATTTAGTTACGATAAAAAGGTTATATATATATATTGATAGTTTGTGGGTTGTGAGAGAGCTATTACCGGAAGTTATCTAGCGATAGTCCTTTTTGAGCTTTCCTGAAACTCGCAAACCATACCCGGAACTTCTTCAAAGCGTTACGATAATTGCCGTCTGTTCCAGTATCATTAATTAAAATTTTCCGGTTCACTATTACTCTGTTATTATCGTTTGTACTTCAGGGAGAAAAATGTATCCACAAGTGAAGTCAAAATGGAAATTGGAATTAATTATCACAGAGATAACTTTGCCCTCCCTTTGAGTATGTCAAGTTTATCAAAATTTTTGAAGTATTGAAAAATTTCATTTTTTGTATCTAAAAGAAATTTTAATCTTCTTCAAAATTTCTTTGAAATTTCAAAAATTTTCAAAATCTTCAAAAAAAAATTTGTAATTCTCATTTTTTTCAAATTTTTAAAACTAAACAAAAAACAATTTTACATATTGTTCAATTTAATATTGTTTTACATATTGTTTAATTAATTTAACATAAAGATTACTAAAAATGTAAAAGATTTCAACATTAGTTACACTTTTCGTTTGCCTCATTCGCCTTTTATCTAGGAGAAAACTTTAATTCATAATTTAGTATCGATTCTGCACACGTTCTACCATCTTCACGAATATGGCAAAGTGTCGCTTCGAAAATATGAACGGGATATCCAATTGGAAGGGGATATGAAGACGTGCCTTTCAAGATGGCTTTTCTGGATAAATATGAATACAGCGAACGACGTGCCTCGGATACATTTTTAAGGCAAATAACTATCTATAAATTTTTATGTATGCAGCAAAATGCCAATACATAGACAATCCAAATCGTGTCTGAAAAAGTGAAGAGGTTGGAAAGTTTTGGAACGTTTGAAAATTTGGAAAACTTGAAAAATTTGGAAAACTAGAAAAATGTGAAAAATGAGGAAAAGTTGAAAAATAAATAGAAAATTTAGGAGAAAGTTGAAAAATGTATAAAATTTTGGAAATTTGGAAGATTTGGAAAACCAATTTTTTTGATTTCCTTTAAATTCAAAAATTTATACAAATAATGGACGAAATTACAATTGCAATTCGATTTTTTTTTCAAATTCTCAAACTTGAGAAAAAACGTAATTGAAGATAAAAACTGTAACATTTCAAAAACTACGGAGATAGCAAAAAAAAATCGCAATAGCAAAAATGACATATCCAATTTGAGGAAAAATATGAAGGTGAAATATCTCTACCTATAACTCTTCATGTACAATAGCTATGTGTCAATATGGGGGATTTCCGAATGTCGTCGATACAAATTCAGCCTTCAGTCCGTCGTAACGAGAAATAGAGGGGAAAGAAAAGATGAGGAAAATGGGAAATGTATCTAGCATCAAACGTCAAAGAGGATACGGCTGTCATTTGCATATGTGAAATGTATTCCGAAAGAAAAATGATCCGTTCGCATTTCTCATTCAAGCTTCAATCTATAATTAATTTCAGAGGATTTTTCTCTGCAAAATAGTTACCAGAGGTAATTTGAAAATTCAAAAATTTTAAAATTCAAAAATTTCAAAAATTTCAAAAATTTTAAAATTCAAAAATTTCAAAAATTTCAAAAATTTCAAAAATTTCAAAAATTTCAAAAATTTCAAAAATTTCAAAAATTTCAAAAATTTCAAAAATTTCAAAAATTTCAAAAATTTCAAAAATTTCAAAAATTTCAAAAATTTCAAAAATTTCAAAAATTTCAAAAAGTTCAAAAAAATTAAAAAGTTCCACTATTTTGAAAAATTTTAAAATTTCAGCAATTTCAAAGATTGTGGGATTTCGGAATTTCATTGAAACTTCAACTCGTCATCGATTCCCGAGAACTCTATTCCATGGATTATCTGAGGATTCCTTTAATATCAGTCTAGTTTTAGCTTGCCATTCCCTCATTCGAAACTCACATTAGTGCTGTTTTAGGTACGTCGTTACTGAAATACGGCCGTCGCTACAGCACTTGTAATTTACAAAGTTCGGAAATGTAGGTACTCCATCTAGATTTCTCTCGAATGTCGGACCGCGTGTTAGTACCTTTATGTTAGTCTCAATTCATCAAAATCAGAACAAAAGATGGCGGATATTAAGTCTACCATTACCAATAACAACATGTCAAAAATTGACAAATTGGGAGAAAATACGAATTTGAACATTTAGAAAATTTTAATAATTCTTAAAAAAAATTATTGAAAACAATTGAAGAAATTCGTATTTTATCCCCATATCAGGAATATTTTATCCCCGCACCGGGGTTATTCTATTCCGATAATTGGAAGTATTTTATCCCGGTATCGGGTATTTGTTTTCTGTTTGTTCATAAGCAAATATTAATAGCCCATAAATTTTTATTGTTCTAAACTGTGGTACCACAGTCTCTGAAACTTTGTCTTGTATTGCAACGTGATATAGGAGGATATAGCTTGAACTGACGATGATCAAGCCAAGGGGTGCTTGTAGTGCACTAGAAGTCTCCGATTAAAATTACATTAACCCATGAGTAACACGCGAACGAAGTTAAAGCACGACCATTTACTCAACGACGTAGTCGTGTACCACGTCGAGTAGTTGGTAGTTGAGTTAGAATGATGTATATAGCTATCGTTTGATTCGATAACGCACAAGTGATAGCTATTACGAAATTTTTATCATTCTCGGCAGCTGCAACAAATCGCAATAAAGTGAACGCCCCTTTGACGTAAAATTGTTTCACAGAGGAGCGCAATTTGTGATATATAGAGGCCGATATATACAATTTGTTATGTAGGTCGCATTCGACCCAAAAACATTTTCTTCGATAAAGCCAATGATTTGGGGAGTTCGCGGAATTTAGAGAATTTTTTCCATATTTGCATCATTTTTGATATTTTTGAAATTTTCAAATTTTTTATCAATTTTTTCAATTTCCATGTTCCAATTTTTATTGGCTTATATTCTCCGAACATTTTGAAAATTAAAAAAAAAATCGTTCTTCATATTTTGGGAAACGATTTGCGATTTATAAGGCATTTTAACGTTAAGCTTTATATGAACATTCGTTAATATTCTTAGTTTTGAAGATATCTGCCAAAAACGCTTTCGGTTAATGCCGCAGATTTTTTCCATAGAAGGCACGATCAAGATCCCAACGGCGCGTGTGATACCAAGAATTCTGATCGAGTCGCAGAATATAATTCTCATCAAATGACCGTGTGGTATAAATGGTTTTCATCTCCACGTAAATAGACTAAGCGAATTACTGGAGACATTGACGAGTTTCTCTCAGATATTTCAATTTTCCAATCCCTTTTCCATAATATGAAAATTTTGGCGAACGCGGTAATTTTTAATTTCTTGACTTCACTTAGTTCCAAGTTCTCTGATTTATAAAAAAAAATTGAAATTTAAAACATTAACCTATCCATAATTTATGATATTTTTACAGTCTAGAAAGTCATCTAAAAACTCGAAAATTCGATCCTTTATGGTCCATTCAAGATTAAACTTACCTGTAATTTACCTGACGTAATTTACGGTTTAAACCCTGACATAAGCTATTTGGAAAGTTGAGCCATCAATGGTATTGGAAAATAGCCTTGCCCGACCAACTTGGTTAATTATTGGGACTGGATAATTGATGGCTGGTATTAGTTAATCTGTTTTTTTCCACCCATTTTTTTCATATGTGGGTAAAGTGCGGTAACAAGATTATGAGAAAAATGGAGTGGAGAATGTAAGTGATAGGTTTAATGTGATAACTACTAAAATTGCCCTATATTGGAAGAATGGGCTTGTGATGGATGAGAGATGAATTGAGGGAGGTAATTGTCTGGGGATGCGAGAAATTTCATGAGAAATGACGTGTCTTACCTCGGAATATTATTTTTTAAGTGTTCAATATTGTAATGATTCCGAAACTAACAAGTCCATTACAGATCGAATTTTTACCTTTTTAGCTGCTTGTATAAAGGGATGCGTTGGTGTGTGTACGTGGGTGTGGGTGGGCGGGTTGTGGAGGATGTGGGCGGGGGTGGGGGAAGGTGGGTGCAGTTGGGTAGATGGGAGGGGGGGTAGGTGGATGTGGGTGAATGTGGGTGGCTATCGGTGGGTGGTTGGGTGTCGGTGGATGGGTGGGTGTGGGTGTGCGTAGGTGGGTGAATGTGGGTGTGGGTGGGTGGAAGTGGGTGAAAGTGGGCGTGGGCGGGTGTCAGTACGTGTGTGTGTCTGTGTGTTCTTCTTTAACTCGTAGTTCCTCTTAAACGGCTCCACATAGTATATAAATACATACAAAGTGTTTCCTATTCCTGTGCATCTATATACATACAAAAACATGTTTCATGAATTTTTTGCAACGACATCTTATATTTTATGAAAATTTCGCGATACACGGCTACACTGTACCAACGTCGGCAAAAATTTTATCGCGCAAGTGTGCCACCCAGCTTTTTTGTAATTTGTCGAGATGACGAACGCGAGTTCTCCATTTTTGTTTTCTTTCTTTTAATATAGCATGAAAAAGTGGTCACTGGTGTGGCGCCTGAATAAATCTCTGAAATAAATTTATCAATGAAAACGTATGAATGGGAAGCCAGAAATTGCAAATTGAAAATGAATCAGTTGATGTGAAGCCGAGGACGCAATTGCAGTTATTCAAAGTATTGTCATTTCTTCGGCACTGATCATGCACGAGACGAGAGAAACGCGACAAGTCGAAAGAAACGAAACAAGTCGAGAGAAACGAGACAAGTTGAGAGAAATGAGACAAGTCGAGAGAAACGCGACAAGTCGAGAGAAACGAGACAAGTCGAGAGAAACGAGACAAGTCGAGAGAAACGAGACAAGTCAAGAGAAACGAGACAAGTCGAGAGAAACGAGACAAGTCGAGAGAAACGAGAGTTAAAAAAGGACGCGAAAACGATAGTACGACGCTGCGAGAGAGGACGAGAGAAGCTGCTCATTGATAATCTAAAGCGTGAGCCCGCTGAGTCAGATGCACTTTAGAATGGCGAGACGAGACGAGATAAGACGAGACGAGATAAGATGAGACGAGATAAGACGAGACGAGATAAGACGAGACGAGACGAGATAGGACGAGACGAGATAAGACGAGACGAGATAAGACGAGACGAGATAAGACGAGACGAGATAAGACGAGACGAGATAAGACGAGACGAGATAAGACGAGACGAGATAAGACGAGACGAGACGAGATAAGACGAGACGAGACGAGATAAGACGAGACGAGATAAGACGAGACGGGACGAGACGAGAATTTCATGATTATCGACGAGACGAAAGTACCTATTTCTCCAGTGTTTCGAGATGGGAGGAGGGAATCATGCCCTTCCGACGCGACACGACGAGATAACGTATTTTATCGTCACCTCTCGTCAGGCAGCAGTAACCTTGCTGTCCCCTTCGATCAAGACAAATGCTTCCCCTCGATTTATTCCCCAATTGTCACTTATTTTTCCCCATTTCAATTCTCCAACCAGCAACTTGAGAAATGGACCACTTTCCTACACCGTTTTACCCCATCCCCCCAACTATCGCTCTTCCACCCTCTGTCTTTTGCTGACATTTGAAATGGTGCACTCTATATACAGGGTGGAAATAAAACGCAAGGGAATATGAAAAAGCTTCGAGGATCGATCGGGAGATACTTGGCCGTTTGAGAGGAGCTTGCGGTGATCCACAAGCGAAATTGAAAAGGCAAAAAGTATGGGAGAAAGAATAACATAATGCTCCTTCGGAGTTATGAAAAAAACACCATGTGTATGTATATGAAGCACTTTGTGGGCGATCAATGTGGTTAGTTGAAGTTTCAAGTTCGCTTTAAGATTCTCGGGTATTTGCAAAGTTTTTAAAATTTGTCAAATTCTCAAGTTTCGATAAGTTTTAAAATTAGAACAGTCTCGTCTTGTTCTCTCGCGTCTTGTCTCGTCCTCTCTCGCCTTGTCTCGTCCTCTCTCGCTTCATCACTGTCGTTTCAATCATTGGCTCCATACATAAGCCCACATTTAATGATTTCAGGGTCGGAAATATTTCCCAGGTCACCTTGTTATCCCCTTTTTATCGAAAATTCCGTCACGCGATCGGTTTGCATGAAGCCCGAGGGTTTCAACTAGATTGTTGACACCTCTGAACGTTCGGAAAAAAGACCTCTCTATTCTGCGTTTATTCTGGGTTCCAGCCATTCTTCAATGCCTGTCATTCAGAAACGCGATGAGCTTCAATGGATATGCATTCAATGGGGAAGCTTATTTCAAGGATGTAATGAAGGTAAAAAAAAAGTTTGTGCTATAGGCACAAAAAATGTAATGTTGGGGATATGTAATAACAATTCTAAAAAATTTAATGACTTTCCACAATTTTGATAAACATTAAAGAAAATAACTATTTTGAAAAGTTGTAAGAAAAAATCAAAATTGTAATTTTTTTTGAAAATTCCCCATATTTGGGATAATTTCAAAATTTCTAAATGGTTGAAGCTTAAAAATATTAAAAACCTGGGGAAATCGATTTTATGAGTTGAGAAAATTTGGAGAAATTTCTCGATTCATAAAATGCAGCGAAATGGTCTCCATGAAATGATCTATACGTATATATATATATAGAACTGCAACTGATTGCTTTACAAACTAACCTGAGACGTCAATCCTAATTGACACACAATGTTAGGGCCGCACCCATTATTATACACCGATAATGCCTTTACGTGGATAAATATCATGACAATATTGATGATACGGCTCTGAACGTTTTGCCGATGGAATTGAGATGAAAATGTTGAATAAAACCGCGTAAAAAAAAGCGAGTTGAAGTACAAACAGTGGAGGTGATGGAGAGTGGCAATCGACAATTCCAATTGAAAATTCTTCATTAATTTTTTTTTTCCAATTGTGAGATAAAGTGATCGATGGGAGAAATTTCAATTCTGTCATGCAATGCAATACTGGTAATTTACCTGCATTGGATAAAAGTTCTGATATTCTCAAATGCAATGCTCTAGCGCAAGATCTTCTTCAACTATTACATTGTCATTAGCACTGACATTTGATAGCACCTCAACCGGACCCTCACGTTTGCCCTCTGCGGTTGATCATAAGGCACGACATTCCAAGTCGGTCCTTACTCTTGACTCTAATCTCATACCTCATACCTAATTTCTGATCCTCGTCTTTCTAAAAAGCTGTATTAGTATTCAAGTCCGACGGTTAACATTGGTTTCAAGAGTTGCTGCTATTTAATTTCAAATTTTTGGTGCAAATGTTGAAGACAATTTGGAGTAACAAACACCATGCGATTTATTCAAGGTAATGTGCCCAACCTAGCAGTTTACTGTCTTCAGCATAATTGAGTTCAACGAGATAAGGATAATAGTTCCTAAACGGTACACTACTAGCTGAAAGGTCCCTTTCATTGTCTTACAAATGCAAAGCATATGACATTCAAATTCGACAATTATTTTTAATTACAATTGGTACCAAGTATTCCATTACAAACTTTCGAAACAAGTTTGAAGACTCATTGCAGACACACAAAAAACTTTCCGGTTCGTTATTTCTGCCTCTGACAATTTCCCTTCAAGATGTCCTCAAATTTATCTTTTCATTCGTTTAGCTCCTTACTAAGTGCTTTTACAGAAAAATGTTTTGAGCCATTTTTTGCAGAGAATTTCACTTCGCACGAACATGATATTTGTCAAATTTCTACTTACTGAACCGCTTCCTACCTTAGGAAGTACAAAACGAGAGGGACGGAGACTCCTCGAAATGTTTGAACATCTTGAAGCATCATGACTCAATTGAATATCGCGTAATTAAATCACCTTAATTTGTCTCATCCAATCCTTGGTGTCCATAATCGACGTAAATGTTGATTCCCTCAAAGCCACCTTCTACATAATGAACTTAAAAAAATTTTCTGCCAACTTAACTTTCAATTACACACTAATAGAATTGTTGAAGTGAAAGCGACGCCATTGTGAAAAAGTCCCCAAGTACCCAAGAATAAAATCCTCACCTGACTCCAACAGGTTTTTACATTGATAGATGAAGAAGTTTTTGTGGGGGCAAATTTTACTTTTCAAACAAAAGGAAACTGGAAAAGAAAAAAAAATATTATGCACTTTACGCTTGAGTATTTCGGGAGATACTCGACGAAAAGTTCTTGGCTGAATCATAGAAGAAACTGGAGAAATATTTTTGACGTTGAAAGGGGGAGGGGGGGGGGGCAAAGAAGGAATGGACGCTTTCTTTCCATTTCCGAACAATTTCCGGCTGATTTCGATCGTTGGTAGGAATTTCTTTCATTTCCGTAACTTGGGTTTGTAGAGAATAAAAGCTGGATTCTTTATTCGAAGTATTTCGTTTCGGTTCGTTTCGTTGCTTTTGACTGAGATACGCTTGAGGAGAAGTATGGATGTTGGACATTATGTATAAAAATCGCCACACACACACGCACACACACACACACCGACACCCATACACATAGTTAGTGGTGTAGTGGGTGGAGTCTCTGCGCGGGTGCCTGTGTGTGACGGTGTGTGTGCGCAAAAATTAGAAACCGAAAAGTTTTCATTATGACTCTCTCATGAAGGAAATATAGCAAAACCACATTTTTTTTTCTTTACTTGCAAACGAAGGAATTCCAGAAGAATTCAAATATAGATGGGAGTCAGGCATCTTCTGAATGAGTCTAATATTAATGTGCATTATTTAGATGAAAGCTCGGCGGAGAGAGAGACGACAGACAAGTGAGATAATAAAAGAGGAGCATTCCTGAATCAGGAATTCTATTAAAATGCTTTATTGAATATTTTTGTCTGCACCGTTATAGCAATCTAGAAAGCATGAGACATTGGTTATTAAAGGCAAGAAGCATAGAATAATGTCTTATGTGAATTTGAAAAAAAAAATGGGAAGCTGATTTTTTTTACGAAGCACTAAACAATTTCAATGCAAAAAATTCCAAAAATATGAACGTGTTCAGAAGAATTTTTTTTTTTTTTTATTTAAAAGTTCAGAAGAATTGAAAAAATTGTTTCGAAATTATGTGTGGTATAAATGATTTCTATCACCACCTAAATAAACTGAAAAAGTTGGCACTAAAATATTCCAATTTTCGAACATAATTTTGATGTGAACATATTCGGAGCACAGGTTTCGAAAATTGACCTCAATGATTCCCATTCTTGTCATACGCCGCATGCATATATGCAATAACCCAACGCAATTTTTCCGACTTCTGCGCAAGAATATTTTTTCTTTCGCTATATTGCAATATTACCTCTCGCCAGATGCTGAGATATTTGCGAGGAAAAAAAAATGAAATTGCCGCTCGTGACTGGCAGACCCAGACAAAGGAATAACTTTGCATACATTGATTGGAAAACTGCTTTCATTGTTTGATGAACGATCCCCACCGTAATTGCTATTTCATATCCATCGGAGAACCGAAAAAAAGGCCATTATTTCCCTACAAGCCTTTCAAAAAAATCAAAATGAATACAACAAAATGAAAAATCGTGAAAATTTTGAAAATTGGAAAAATTGAGTTTCGTTTTCCAGTGAAAATGAAAAAAATTGACGAATCAAATACGATAAATTATTTTTTTTTAAACATCCCCAGTGTTCAAAAGTTAAAATGTTTTTTAATATTTGAAAATTCCGATTAAAGTTTTAAGTTTTTCAAACTGTCAATGACCTTGAAAAAATTACAAGCATTCTGAAGATTTGAAAAATTTAGGAAAATCGAACAAAGTTAGGTTTTTTCAAACTTTGCGAAATTTGCAAAACTTCAAAAGATGTGGGAATATTGTCAGATTTGGAATATTGGAAAATTTGGGAAATTTTGAAAATACTAGGGCTCTGAAAAATGACGAAAATGTTGTTTCATATTCTTTGACTGTTTGGTGTAATCCCAAGCCGTATGTAGTTGGAAATTTTTGATACAAGGAGTTTAAGAGTACGTATAGTCAGCCACAAATGAAATCGTCGAATTGTGAGAAACTACGTGGGAAAGAAATGAGTTTTCCCCACTCAAGAGCCCTTTAAAATCGTGTTAATTATCTACAATGGCATTCTGAAGCCCTTGGGGAGTTTTCCCAATGTTGAGGCATTTGTTGTGAACCTCAATTCACCTCTGAAACTTTCAAGTTTCCTCTCTTGTAATTTTTCATTGATTTTTTTCCCGCACCCTCATCCACTTCTGTTTAAAGTTTAATGGGATTACCTTGCAAGAGAATGGCTATATGGAGATAGTGATAGGCAATTAGGGAGAAATTGTCATCATAATCATGAATTATTGTATTTTCCTAGAGTTAGGATACACAACACATTTTTTCAGTTCTCCAAAGTTCTTCATTATTTTCGAAAATTTTGTTTTTGTTTCACAATTTTTGGACAGTTTGCAAACTTTGGAAGTCTGGAATTTTTTGAATGCTTTTTCGAAAATTTTCGAAATCCTGAGAGAATTTTCCGAGACTAGCGACTTCTCAAAAACCGGAAAAAAATTCAAAGCCGACGGTAAATTCCAAGCGTATAAAAAAAGAAGCAAGTGTTGATAAATCCTATGACGTTAATGAATGATTCAGAGTAATGGCAAGTCGTAATCCGTAGTCATGGAGCACTTGATCGTTTATCATTTATTATCCGTTCTCTCTTCTCCTCGGTACCATCTTTTATGTCCTCACTCAAATCATCGCCTTAAAACGTGCTCAATTTAATCTTGTGTCAAGTACAATTTTTTCTCATTTTCGATTTGTTTTTTTCTTTTGCAATTGTTGAATTTTAGAAATTCTGAACATCATTGTTATTAAAGGTATGTTTCAGTTGATTGCGTCATTATCATTGTATTTTCAAAATTTTCAGAATTTTCGCTGATTTTTCCATTTTTGTGAATTGAAATATCTCACTCAAAAATGCTGGACAATCAGCTTAACTATATGTTCACATATGACTTGTATATACGCACACAAATTGAGTGCAGATGTTCACAGCGCTGTTAATTATTTTGAGCTTCACATCACCGCACTTCATTCATTAATTTTCTTTGGGCGGTTTATTTTGATTGTTGGGGTGTGATGGCGCAGCGTTGATTAAACTAAACGTGTTGACGATATTGCGGGGTCACTGTTTACAAACTAAATGAGATAATATTTGTTGCACTCCCATTCCGTATAGTGGATAGAATAGCAAATTAATCCGGACTTATGAAATTTTATGGCATTGCTAATGTTTCAAAAAGGTTTGGAATATTTCACATTTTCTATTTGTTTTTCGATTTTCACAATGGTAAAAATGTTTGGAATGTCTGATTTTTATGCACAATTTTCCAAACTTTCAAATTTCCCTAAACTTTCGGATTTTCCAAGTTTTCCAAAATTTTTCAAATATTTCAAATTTTTAAAATTTTTCAAATATTTCAAATTTTTTAAATTTTTCAAAATTTTCAAAATTTCTAATCTCCCAAATTTTTTTCAAGGTTCTTCAAATTTTCAAATTTTCAATTTTTCAAATTTTCAAATTTTCAAATTTTCCGAATGTTCCAAATTTATAATTTTTTTTTTTTTTTTAATGTCTTCAACTGTTGAATCTATTCAAAATTGGAACAATTAATTTTGACTCTCGTGGTGAAATTGTGTCGGGTTGATTAAACTAAACACATTTATGATATTGCTGGGCCAATGTTTACAAACTAGACGAGATTATATTTGTTGCATAGCCATTCTGTATATTGCATATAGTGATAAATTAATCCTATATTATCAACACCGCGGTTATTCTTCGTAGAGTTAATGGAATAGTAATGAGCAAGAGAAAATTGCGGCTAACAAAGTGGAAAAGCCAATCAATTTTTAATTAAAAATACGGTTAATTGGGCGGAAAATAGAAACCTGAATTGTAATAAAATGTTCAAAATCATTTTCAATATTCCCAACAATTAATATGTCTCTATTTTTTACAAAAATTGAAAATTAATAATGTTCCTTTTTTTTTTAGTTTTCCAAATATTCTCACCTTTCCATATTTTCAAAATTTCTGAATTTTTCGTGGCTATTTTATTTTTGTGTTTTTTTAGGACTTATATTTTCCAAACTTTTCATTTTAAAGAATAATGTCTATTATGTTTTCACGTCGTTTGCCCTTTATGAAATTTTCTCAAGTTTCCTCAAAAACTGGCAGAAATGTCAAAGCCGCGGCTCCGAGACCATCGCCGCCACTGCTCAGCAATTAAGAGTCCTGAAGAGGTGTGCTTATCCACTTAAATTATTTGAATTATCTGCTACACTTGATGAAGAAAATGCTCAATCTTGGCCACCGGAAATGATTGATCACAGAAAAATTTAAAAAAAACCCAATAATTCCGATAAGTAAGGTATTCATCACCACTTCATAACTCAACCCATCCATTCCCCGCCACCCTCTTTCAATTCCTCTTCAGCATCCAGCCCGGAAATTCATCAACGAATTGAGCTCAGCACGTAACAAACTGTCGAATACGTGGCATTACTTACGTAATGAAACAATCTATCAAAGGTACCTTCCCTTGGCAATTCCCCAACTTGGCAAACAATTATTTGGCCTTACCTGTACGTAATGAATGCAAATACAAGGGCAACCAGTGATAGGCTACCACCGAGTACAACAATGAGACTGAGGACACCATCCTGATCGAGTGCACCAGCGATACCCGATGAGATGCCATTTGCTCCAGCAGAATGTCTGCTAAAACCATGAATCGCACTGGTATATAGAGTATCCATAGCGTTGAGAGGTTGTGCTGTCGCTCCCGGGTGAGGTTTCTCAGGCGTTACTGCATCTGAAAGACAATGAAAGGGATCTTTCAGTTGGTACTATACAGCTTGGGATCCATCATCCTTATCTCACTGAACTCAGTTATGCTGAAGACAATAAAGTACGAGGGTGGGCACGTTACCTTGGATGAATTGCATGGTGTTTGTCACTCCAAATTGTCTTCAACATTGCCTCGAAATTTGGGAATTAAATACCAGCAAACTCTTGGGATCAATGTTAACCGTCGGGCTTGAATACTAATAAAACTTTTCAGGAAGATGAGGATCAGATATTAGGTATGAGGGCATGTTCATTCTAATTTTGGAAAGAGAGAGAGTCATTCAATTCTTTCCCCAGAAAGGTGTTGTCAGATCTCATGCTTTTTGCCCAAAGTGTGAGGGAGTGATGCCGCGCACGACAAGTTGTTCGGCGTTTGAGTAGAGAAGTGTACGTATACAACATACCAACGCAGGACAGTCAGAATACAATGTGAAACGCAAATTGGTACTTATCCTTCCGTATTTGGACCTTTGCGTCACCTTAGAAGTTCATGATTAGTAATAACACGTCTATTTGTAACAGAGAAAGTCAATAAAGTAATAATGAAATTAAGTCGGGTCTCAGGCACTGTTACCCAAAAACCATGCAAATTATTCGAACGGTTTTTGACAATGTTAAAACTATGTGGTCATCCCTATCGTCCATAAGAGGAACCCTTCCATTTTCGCCGGAATGTCGGATGGCCAAAGCTGGGGGTTCAAGACAAGTGTCAAGAGTAAGGACCGACTTGGAATGTCGTGCCTTATGATCAACCGCAGAGGTCAAAGGTGAGGTTCCGCTTGAGCTGCTATCAAATGTCAGGGCTAGTAGCAATGTAATAGTTGGAGAAGATCCCGAACTAGAAGGTGCGCAGCATATGTTGGAACTCTCCGTCATGGATACAGAGCACTGCTCATACTTCAATCTCTAGTATGGATTCCTCGAAGATTATGGTTTGTCCGAATGCGGATGAATCAGAATGAACCATTTGGTTCTACTGGTGAAATTCCAGATCACAGTTGCGCGCAACAAACTCTAAATTACTTTTGATTAAATTTTGATCCCAATAATTCTGTGCGTGCACACACACAAAGACACTCATTTCACACCGGTGACCCATTTTGCCCCCTTTTCCCATATATATAGATATCTAGTATGGCTGCGTCAAAAATTATAGTTCGTCTCAACACGTATGGATGATAATCAATAATTTAATCTACATGCTCGTTTTCTGCACTGGATACATAGATTTATTTATAAATTTTGAGTCTCTTTGACAATTCCATAATTGATCACTTCATAGGTCGGTCACGTCATATTTCCCAAGGTCACGTTAATAAATTCAATTTCTGGAATATCTGGAACCTTGAGCAGAAGCATCATAGTCCATTGGTGTGGAAAAGGTTCACTGATAAAGTGAGTGCGAATGCATGTCATGTGCTTTTGCAAATGTCCTCATGTCTCTCCGTGTGTTCTCGCAACCGTGATTGAAAATTCAAAGTGAAAATTACTATTTATGCATTTTAGAAATTGCACTTCATGAATTATGCGGAGATACATTTCATCATATTTCTCCAGTCTTGACCTTTTCGAGTTGTACGATAATAAGATGAGGAAATTTATGGAATTTATATGCCCGTGAATTTATGGTAATTGATGTCGGGGTGTTACTATAAATTCTCCTTGATACCATGTAGAATTAATTGGCAAGAGAAAAAAGAAAACTATATTGGGGGGTGGGGCATAATGGGACAGGCTCATTGAACCAGGGCGCCCGTTATTCACCGTCCTATGTCATTTGAAATAATAAAATGTATATTTGATAAACCGAGATTATAAATTAGAATAATTCTGGATAAAATTACGTTGCTACATAAGAACCGTGAATACCCGTAAATAGTTTATCATGCTCTATCGTCAAAACCGCTTCAGATCGGAAAAAATGTGGTTAACAAAAGTTATTGCTGAGATCCAAATGAACATTTTGTGTTATATGACTTTTTTTATAGCTGTGATAGTTTAGGAGATATGGCGAATTGAAAGCGCAAAAACGAGAAGACCGCTGGTTATTGGACGCTTATCCATGGATCACTCATTTTGTTAAGTTATAACTTCCTATCTCGGAAACGTTTGAGGATAGAGAAAAGTGTCTTTAATAAAAGTTATTCCTGATGTGCCACTGCACATTTTATGTTTCATGATTTTTTTTATAAATTGCATAAGTTAGGAGATATCGCGGATTGAAGCCTTCGCGAAAAATATCGAAAGTGAGAACAACTCAAGTTAGTGAAATTCACCTGGTTGTTCCCATTGCAATATATTGATACTGGTGCTCATGAGCATTAATTTTTGGTTTTAAATCTCCACCGCTGTGTTGAGGAATTCTTTCTTGAACTTTTGGGAGGAAAACCCGAAGCCATGTGCTACCGTTCCCACGTCGTTTACCCGAAAACTCGCCCTTGACATCGATCCAAGCTGGGTCAGACTATCTTGATTTATGTGTTGTAAACAGGTCATTTTGTATAAGTAGCATGATATGCTTTGGGTTTTGATGAGGTGAAATTGGCAATTCGATTATGGCGACAAATTTATGAGGGTGATTTAAGGGTTGAGGATTTCTTCAGACTAATAACTTTCAGTATTCAATTTCTCATTAGGAGAAGTTATTGGTGCCTGAAGGTCTGAGATGAAATGGATGTGTGTGTGTGTGTGTGTGTGTGTGTGTGTGTGCGTATAGTTCAGAGTAAAACAAAATACACAAGATTGAAAAAAGAATCCGTTTAAATTGAAAAAGCCCAACAATAAAAAAAAAAATTATGCAAAATATTCAGATTCCGAGAAATCCAAACATCGTTTAATGATGATTGTAAGATGGCGGAATATTGTGAATTGACAATTGACCGTCTGTTCGAAACAAAATTTTATGAAATTTACGAGGGCCGGCGCGAGGCTTATCAAGAGACCAATGACGTCGGATGTAGAAGTGCGGCAGGGCTATTAGTTCGATCCAGCCTCTCCATTTGATCCTGGACTGTTTTATCATGGCTTGAGGCGGAAAAATGCGGTAGTGGGTGACTATATTGGGTATATCAAGGGTTGCGCTCATCAAAATGAAGTTAGGAAAATGAAGTTTTCCGGGATGGTCTTGAGGATTTATCATAAATTCATCTATTTATTCCCCACCTTCTAGCATATGTTTAAGCTTGTCTTTCCGCATTTTTATCAATATGTTCTACACAAAAGTTGTTTACTCGAAATTGCAGAATTTGGAAATTTGGACGATTTGTCAAATCTGAAATATTTGACCAATTGCGAATATTTCGAATATTTGTAAAATTTGGAAAATAGGGAAAATTTGGAAAATATGGGAATTTTGGAAAATTTTGAAAATTTGGAAAATCTTGAAAATCTTGAAAATCTTGAAAATCTTGAAAATCTTGAAAATCTTGAAAATCTTGAAAATCTTGAAAATCTTGAAAATCTTGAAAATTTTGAAAATCTTGAAAATTTGGAAAAATTGGAAAAGTCCGGAAATTTGAAAAATTTGGAACTTTCGGAAAATTTCGAAAATTATGTGAATTCAGAAATTTTGAATTTAAAGGAAAAACTCAATTCAAGAAGTGTAAAAATGTAAAAACTTTTTGAAAATTGTATTTTTCGATGCGTAATTTTTTTAAAAATTTAGAAATTCGAAAAACAGAAAAATGGGGAACATCTCCAAACCATGCAAAGAATTAAAATAATTTCGAAAATTTCCATGGTTGAGAGAAACTTAATTTTGCTTCATTAAATTATGTAAACTGTCGACTACTATCTCACGAAATTAATTACCCATATCAAGATATCCTTCCTCTCTAAATAGTCATTCAAATTCACCTCCCGAGAGCGATTAAACGCGAATTACGAAGCGTACACCTGTCAAAAATCAGAGATTTATCTCGAAATTTGCTGAATGCATCTACGGCAGAGAAATTTATTCCATACTAGGGTTTTCATTTATGGCTCCGACAATTAAAGAAAAATCAATAATTCGAAAAAATTGGGCAAATGTTAAGAACATAAGAACATAAAAAAGGTAATAATACTTTTCAAAACATAAATTCCAAAGGAAAGAGGAAATTCACAAAATCTCAGGAATTTCCAAAAAATAAAAAATAAATGGGACATGAGTGTGACCCTCAACGGGTCGCATCTATAACTTCTCGATAGTGTGTGTGAGTGAAGATACACGTATAAAGTCAAGTTGTATATCAGTCACGCAAATTCGACTATTGATCGATTATTACGATTTTTATCGATATCTCGTAAAATATGATGCCAAGCAAAAAAAGTAATACAATATGAAATATGTAGTTTCACGAGAGGAACAACTTTTGTTTGACAATTTTTCTCGTATCTGTCACCGTTCTAGAGATACAGCGTTATAAACAATTAAAATTGTTAATAACAATTGAAGGAATGGTTTTTCAACACTGACACTCCTATCAGTCAGGGGTAATTTTGTGCCAAAGGAGAAATAAATCGATCGAGCCGTTTACCGGGAACCGTTTCTCAAAGAATCACTCAGATAGAAACACACACACACACACAGAACCCTCATCGAAAATTTGTCAGAATGATATGAAACGTCGAGAGAAGTAAAAATTTTCGATTTCTGAGACACTTCATTATCGGGGTGATTACAATAACTTCCCTAAATCGGGAAGTTATACTTAAATTTGAGCATTTATAAAATTACTAATACATTGACGTTTTGCTAAATTGTTATGTAAAAAGTTGTGATACTTCACAAAAAATTGAAAACCCGAATTTTTGGAACAATTGCAAAACTGGCAAAAAAACTGGGATTGCCAGATTCACCTCTGGACCAATACTTGCACGGAAATTCAGCATCTGTTGACTGGTGTTGAGCGGAATTAATTAACCATATCAAACATCCTTCCTCTCTGAATAGTCACTCAAATTTAGCTCACTGAAATTAGTCACTGAAATTCATGCGGATTATAAACGACACAGCTGTCAAAAGACTGAGACGCACCTTGAAATTTAGTGAATATATCTGAAGTGAATAAAAAAATCTCCTGCAATCAACTCCCAGACAAGGTTCAAGAATTCTGAATAAATGAAAAGTTTTGAAAAAGTTAAAAAAATCGAAAAATTGTAAAATTTAAAAAAAATTGCAAAAAATTTAAAAATCTTAACCTTTTCGAAAATTTCAAGATTTTCTTAAATTTACAAAATCTGAGAAATAATGAGTGTTTATATAGAAAGAGCGCCTCTGAGTCGCTGTTGCGGAAGCGGTAATTCTGGTAAAATTACTCGGTATCCAAGCGGAACGAAGAATTTGCATCCCGTACCTGCTTGGCATTGTAAGATAAACGCACCGTCAAGCATGCATACCCAACGGGCATATCCCCATGTGGAGGACGTGAATGAGAACATCATAGTAGGATAAATCTCCCCGTTGCAAATGCATTCACCAAATTTCGATGTAGATCTCAGATTTTTGAACAAAATTCTTGCAATTTTCCTCAAAAAAGTTTAAACATAAAAAAAAAATCGACTTTTAAAAAAAAAATTCCAAATTTTTTTGAAATTTGTAAAAATTGTTGAATTTTGTACAATTTTCAAAATTCCCCAAAAAAATGAAGATTTCTATTTTCTTAACTTTTTCGTTTTTTTTGCAATTTTTAAAAATTTCAAAAATTTGTGAGACCTCCAAATTTCGAGTTTTCATTTTTTTCTCATTCTCAAAAATCTTCAAAAATAGACAAAACATAAAAGAAAATCCCTGAAATTTTTGCACGCTTTTAAGTTTACGTACCGAATGCAAATTCTTCATTCCACTCGAATACCAAGTAATTCCACCGAAATTACTGCCAGCGCGACTGTGAATCAGAGGGTTCTCTTCCTATATCAACACTCCTTATGCTCCATAATTTTTAGGAGTAATAAGATCTGGTCGCGAGGGAGCTTATATGCAGAGCCGTCTGCTCTAAAGATGTAATCACCACTATTCATACCATCTAGGTATAGATACTATATACCAACCTATATATCCTTTTATAAATATATATATATGGGGAAAGGGGCAAAATGGGTCACCGGTGCGAAATGAGTGTCCCTGTGTGTGTATGTGTGTGTGCACGCGAATAATTATTGGGATCAAAATTTAACCAAAAGCAATTTAGAATTTGTTGCGTGCAACTGTGATCTGGAATTGCACCAATGGAACCAAATGGTTCACTCTGATTCATCCGCATTCGGACAAACCATAATCTTCGAGGAATCCATACTAGAGATTGAAGTATGAGCAGTGCTCTACATCCATGACGGAGAGTTCCAACATATGTTGCGCATTTTCTAGTTCGGGATCTTCTTCAACTATTACATTGCTACTAGCCCTGACATTTGATAGCAGCTCAAGCGGAACCTCACCTTTGACCTCTGCGGTTGATCATAAGGCACGACATTCCAAGTCGGTCCTTACTCTTGACACTTGTCTTGAACCCCCAGCTTTGGCCATCCGACATTCCGGCGAAAATGGAAGGGTTCCTCTTATGGACGATAGGGATGACCACATAGTTTCAACATTATCGAAAACCGTTCGAATTCGCATGGTTTTTGGGTAACAGTGCCTGAGACCCGACTTAATTTCATTATCACTTTATTGACTTTCTCTGTTACAAATAGACGTGTTATCACTAATCATGAACTTCTAAGGTGTCGCAAAGGTCCAAATACGGAAGGATAAGTACCAATCCGCGTTTCACATTGTATTCTGACTGTCCTGCGTTGGTATGGTGTATACGTACACTTCTACACACAAACGCCGAACAACTTGTCGTGCGTGGCATCACTCCCTCACACTTTGGGCATGAGTTCTGACAACACTTCCTTGAGGTAAGAATTGAATGATCCTCTCCCTTGCCAAAACCAGAATGACCATGTCATTCCTCATTTCTGATCCTCCTCTGTTTGAAAAAGTGTATTAATAGGCAGGTCCGATCGCTATTGGGTGCTGAATGGGTTCCCAAAATTTAATTTTTATTAGTCCTTTAATAATTGATCTCTCGATAAAATATATGTTTTTCTCTCAATTTCATTGAAATTAATTTTGAAAAGTTCATTCTACCTTCAAATCATGTTTTAACGAATTGCCGTATTTCAGAGGACTTGCTAACTTTCCGTGAAATCAGTAGTCAAACAGGGAAAAATGTTAATTGATTCGTTCATTGAGTGCTTCTTTTTGCCGGAATAAAAAGTTTTTGTAATCCTATTTTGTTTTTTAGCTTCTGGTAACTGGTATCTGCATTGTGGGAATACACATCATGTTGAATTGAAAAAGTTTTGTAGTTTTACTGATTCCAGGCGTGTCCTGGGTCAAAGGTTGATATTGCATAACAGACAGAAAAGCGTTTACGAATTTTCATGTATGTTTGCGATCATCCATTTTCGACCTTTTAACAAAAATACTCAATTTTTTGATATTCCTAAAATTTATAAAATCTGTCCAAATTGTTGTAGTTTTTGCGAGTTTTGAAATTTCCAAAATCTCTGGCATTTTTGGAATTTTTCAAATTTCCAAAATTTCTTACATTTTTGTCGTCTTTGGGAAAAATTGAGGATTCCTCAAAAAAAATTCAATTTTTTTATTATTCTAAATTTTAGTAAAATTGCCCTTGCATTGTAATTTTTTTTTAAATTTCGAACGAAATGGCTAAATGCAAGTCTACCATGTCTCGAAACTTTTTATCAATTGTTTTTTCACTTCCACGTAACTACTATGCGCACTCAGCAAACACACATCATGTTGAATTGAAAAAGTTTTACAGTTTTACTGATTCCTCGCACGTCCCGATTCAAGGGTTGAAGTTGCATAACAAAATAAAAGGTTCCACGTATCGTTTTTTTTACACATTCGGTGGAAATGAATCACGGTAGCTAGTGCGAGCCCCTAGTTTCGTAAACTCCAAAAATTTGGAAATGGAAGAAAAAACAAGATTAAATGTCGCCATCAGTTTTGCAATTTTAAAAATTGGAAATTTAGTTTGTTTTTCTAATTTTGATAATCTAAAAATTTTAAAAATTCTGCAATTTTCAAAAGTTTTACAAATTTTACAAATTTTGAAGTTTTTAGAAATTTGGATAATTTGAGAAGTTTTGGAAAATTTAAAAGATTTTGGAACATTTGGAAAATTTTTAAAAATTTGAAAAGTTTTGAAAAATTTTGAAAAATTTGAAAAGCTTTGGAAAGTTTGAAAAGTTTTTTTTTTTTTAAATTATGAAAATTTGAACAAATTATGAAAATTGAAAACCCAATATTGAAAAGTTTACAACTTTTCAGATTTCAGTGGACATTCCATGCTTTCTACACTTCTATTATTTCGAAAATCGAAATTTTTTTCTATTATATGCAACTGCTGTTCACATGCAAAAAAACCGAGACTGTTGAATTGAAAAAGTTTCGCAGTGTTACTGATGCCAATCGCGTTCTGGTTTAGGGTTAAAGTTGCATAACGAAATAAACCTCGAGGTATCTTTTTTTGTTGCACATTTGGTAAAATAAATCTCGGGGGAGGAAAGGGGGCAGGGGGCAGGTGGGTGGGGGGCGGGGTAGTCGTAGTTCCGGAGTCACGGAGCGTTCGAGGCTATTTCCGTTGGAGTTGGAAAATGCGTCCCCCGAGATATCGAATAACGAAGTCGAGTTGTTGACAGTAGTACAAAAACGTGATCGCAGTGCAGATTTACTGTTTGTTTATATACATTGCAATGGTTTTTTCATGTTGGCACTGTAACAACATCATTTCTCTATTTTACGTCCATATCCCTCGTCAATCCGCAAGAGAGTACCCTTTCATGAAAACTTTTCTAGTAATCAATTCCTAAAAGTTCTAAACATTCAGACATTCGAAAAATTCAAAAATTGCCAAGCACTGAACACATACAAACAGAAAAACCATTAAAATTGTTTATAATAATTGTGGCAATTGAGAGATTTTAACAAAAATCTAATCAGCGCGAGAGTTCGTGGGGACGCTTCGATTGCGACCGCAATCGGTTCAATCGTTGATGAGGAAACCGCGCTCAAAATTTTGGTCACAAACCCACACACACACACACACACACACACACACACACTCATGACAATAATTCGGAAGATAGCCTGATGAGCCTGACAGGTGTCAGTGGAGTCAGACATGTTTGTTGCCAATTAAAAAATTAATTCTTAACGTTTATCTCGAAAATGCCGGAGAAGTTTCGCAATGGCCCATGGCAGATCTGTCAGGAATTTTGCATAAAATACAGATGAAATGAACAATTAATGGTTCGAATGGTTTCGCGGATTTGGTGGATACTAGGGGAAGCCATGATGTAAGATTGATCAATTAACCAAAATTTAATATCCCATGCAAACACTTCTTTTAGGTGACACAAATACAAAAAGTTACCAGAGCATGAAATATTGTGATAAACTTACCTTCAATTTTCCCTCACTTTTTTACAACGCCATAAAATTCCCTGTAACACTACTTTCACGCTGTTTCTCCCTTAATATTCATCACCATATATGATATATAATAATGTAATAGCATCAACTTTTTTTACTTCAATTTATTGGACACAACTTTCTATTTCTTCTCCAACAATTTTACAGTTAACTTTTTATCGTAAATTTCGACTCCGCGAAAAAATACTCAATTTTAATTTTGTAATTTCCCAATTTGCCAATTCTGTATTTTTAAAAAAATTCTCTAACGAATAATCGAAAATTTAGATTTTTTTTTAGAACAATTTTCCGACTCAGAACTTGCTTAGAATAATCCAAAAGTGAGGAATTAACTATTAAACTATGCCGGATCACAATTCCGCTTTTTGACCATTAAAGTTTCGAAGTAAAATTCGGAATGAAACTCTTAAATTAAATTTTTAAATCAAATTTTCCGTAGTTTTCTCCCACAAAAAAATTTGGAATATTTAGTGCAATGTCAATATGCAATATTTTTTCCAATGACTCAATGAGAAAATATTTTGTCACAATTCTAATTGTTTAACAATAATTCTACTCATCAATGATTTTTTGGGGTGCCAACAAAATTGTCAATTTTGTTCAATTTTTCTCTTGTTTTAAGAGAGATTTTTATAAATTAAAATCGTTAACATTATTCGATATGTCTCCGCGATTATTTAATTGGTTAAGAACGTTGACGATGACGACTCGACGATGGACTGAGCGCAACTGAAGTTCATATCTGACCATGCTTTTCCAAAGGGATCTGCGCGCATGATCGTCACCACGCGAAACGTGTGATCTATATATATATACATGGCATCCCATTAACACTTGAGAGGTTGCACCATGGTCTCAGCGCCGACGTTTCCCAATTTTTTTCCATTTTTGTTCATACTAAAGGTAAGAATAAGCGGGATGTGCTTGCGACCGTCGACGGGTCGCAACAATAACTTCTCGATATGGCTTCATTCGCAAGTGTCTGTGCTAACAAATAAACAATTGCTGTCATTTTGAAAAGTAGGGAAATAAGACCGGGAGATCCTTCCCGAAAAGAAGAATTCCATAAGTATAGTGATAAAAAAAACCCACAAACCTACACCCACCCACCCACCCTCTTACCCACCTACCCACCCACCCACCCTCTTACCCACCTACCCACCCACTTACCCACCGACTCACTTACCGACCGACCCACTCACCCACTTACCCACACACCCACCCACTTACCTACAGACCCACTTAACCACACACACATTATACACTTAAGAATATTCTAAAAATTTGGACTTTTGAAAATTCCAAAACGGTTCAAAATTTCTATTTTGTGGAAACTTAAGAAATTTTCAGTATTTCGCTTCTTTGGAAATAAAACAATTCTGCCGTTCCCAAAATTCCCACACCCATTTTCTGCATATTTGAAAATGTAGATTTCACAGATTTATCTCAATAGTGTCATCAATCTTTGGCTCGCACCACTCAATTTCTCTTTCCATTCGAGGTAGCTCGTGATTTTTGATAAGAAAAAGCTGAATGATGATGAGAAAAAAAAGCGTGCAAAACCTACGGAAGACAAGATGCGAGGGTCACGAAAAAAAAATCCTCAAGTAGAAAAAGTATGCGAACTGATAACACGAGGGGTTGGAAAAAACTGCTGAGACTAAATATGTGACTCGAACTTTTCCCATTCTCAGTCGCACCCTCTCAAAATGTAGGAATCGAGTTAGTCGAACTTTTTTCCCTGCATCCACAAATGATATTTCATGACACAAGACAAATTACTCAGTAATTAGGTTTCTCTTAGATTAAAAAACTGTTGAAATTCTGGATATATTTTGAAATTTCTAATTTATTAGACTTTTCCTAATTTGACACGTCCAATTTTTTTTTAATTTTCGCATTCTAAAATTTGTTTGAAACTCTGAAAATTTCCCCAAATTTTTAAATTCTCGACTCTCGAGAGGTTATAGTAATGACCCGATTCCAATTTTTTCATTCCGATCCGAGACTAGGGTTTTAAGTATACAGAAATGATCGCCAACAAAGTCTGAGACGATGTCTCTGGCTATGTGTGTGTGTGTGGGGGGGGGGGCGACATTTGGGCCAACGATTTCTCACGAGGAAAAAACACGATTGAGATTATTGATATAATTAGATTTTGGATGAATTTCATCCAGTACATACATTATTATTAACAATTTCGATTGTTTATAACCTTGTACCGCTTGAACTATCAGAGCTAATGGAAAGTTTATACAAGAAAAGTCGTTCCACATGGAAAAATGCGCATTTTATGTTTAATGACTTTTTTCCATAATTTGTACAATTAAGGAGGTATGGTTGTTTGAATAATCATTCATGTAATGAGTGGACGAATAAAGTCATCGCCGTCATTAAGGTTGTGATCGAACTATTTCCCTATAGAATATAGGGTCAAATATTTTAGATAAAATTGGTGCAGTATATACATTGTTATTGACAATTGGATGGTTTACAACGCTCTATTGCAAAAATGGTGAGAGATACGGCAGAAAGTATTAAACGGAACTTGTTCTGTAAGTAAAAACGCACCTTTAATTTGTTATGACTTTTTTCCATAATTGTCATAATTAAGGAGGTATGACGGTTTCAACCCTCGAGCGGTCGCACCCCTATTGGCGTCTCACTCCAGCAGTGCGCACAAGTCTCGTTCTCACGCTCACCATACGCCAACTCAACCGTTCATAATTATGTGCTTCATAAATGACTCAGTTGGAAATTCTCAAAGTTGCAAGTGTCCGTTGTGACTCTCACGGGTCACACTAATTGACAATTGTTGATAACGTCGTAGCATCGAAACTGTTCAAAATACGAGAAAAATGTATATAACCAAAGTTGTTCCTTATACAAAAATACAGATTTCATATAGTATGACATTTTTGGCTACTTCGTATATTTGAGAAGATATCGCGAGTTGAATTAGAATATACCTGGCGAGCGAATATGTCGATTATTGCTGGAAGTATGTCAAAGAGTGGTGATATGCTCTGCTGAAATAGCAAATCGAGAAGTTTTGGTTATGCCCGCATGGAGCACATACATATTCACAGAACTAATTTATTTTTCCGTCACTTCATCTGTAGCCGCGGTATGAGATTTTCACTGAAATCTTCTCATCAAAAATGACAAAATTTTTATTAACTTCCCGATTTAATCACCCCGATAATGAAGTGTCTCAGAAATCGAAAACTTTCACTTTTCTCGACGTTTCATATTATTCTGAGAAATTTTAGATGAGGGTTCTGGGTGTGTGTATGTGTATTCATATGTGAGTGATTCTTTGAGAAACGGTTCCCGGTAAACGGCTCGATCGATTTGTTTCTCCTTCGGCACAAAATTGCCTCTGACTGATAGGAGTGTCAGTGTTAAAAAACAATTCCTTCAATTGTTATTAACAATTTTAATTGTTTATAAGGCTGTATCTCTAGAACGATGACAAATACGAGAAAAAGTGTTAAACAAAAGTTGTTCCTCTCGTGAAACTACATATTTCATATTGTATTACTTTTTTTGCTAGGCATCATATTTTCCGAGATATCGATAAAAAATCGTAATAATCGATCAATAGTCGAATTTGCGTAACTGATATACAACTTTACTTCATACGTATATCGTCACACACACACACATACTGTCGAGAAGTTATAGATGCGACCCGTCGAGGGTCACACTCACGTCCCATTTATGTGTAATTGGTAATTGGGAATAAATTTGTAATAAACAAAATGGGGTATAAATAAAAAAAAAACGAAATGGGGCGCAAAGGTAAGGAAAATGTTCCCCTTGATGCCTACTTCTGTTAAAAATTATTTTACATTTCAATGTCAATTCAATTTTGTTATCAAATTCGCACTCATACCACCTTAATTCACCAATCCAATTCGGAGTTGACCAGTCATAACATACGAAAAGTGATGCGCGCCCCAAAATTAGCTCGCTATGAGATAACAGGCAACCATTTTTATCCATCGTCGGGTAATTAGTACGAGCACATAATTACGTGATCAATTATGACGCATGATGTATTATGATTTAATAATAATCTACAATTTCTCGTTATTCTGATATAAGTGAATTTCGTAATCCAATTACACAACGTCAAACGAAATGGGATTAAAGAATGATCAGTTACCTTGAGGCGATAATCCGCGCGGGAAATTGTGTCGACAAAAAAATCGGAAATTGAAATATATTTGAGCGAAACTTTTTCAACCCGTTGACCACACACTGGGTCCTGGTGACCTGCACGGAGAAAAGAGTCTGGTAGAGAATTCCATGTGAATATTTACGACTAGTAAGAACTACCAAAGTTTGGTAAGCATTACTATGCTTTGGTAATAATTCCTATAGGCTCTAGCAACGGATACTATAGGACATAGTAAGACTCTCGATGGGAATGAAACCCATTAAATATCGGAAAATTACCATTTTCGATAGTAACATGTACTAGGTTACATAGTAAGAGTTACCCTAGTTGTTTGGTAACCCTTACCATAGATTTATGGGGAAAATTACCATGCAACATACTAACATGACCTATACTGTATGGTAAAATGTACAAAAGGCAATAAAACATCACAGAGATCGAGGTTAAAGATCTCTAGATTATTATGCACGATGATCGTCGCGTTAATAATGTAGATTTTTTTGATGATATGTTTTCTTATGTAACGAACTTAGTTTCGAATATTACTTATTAATATACCCAGGTGGGGAATTCGAAGCTTGAACGATGAGATCAATCTTGGTCCGACCTTCGATGCCGAAGCTTGGACTTGATACCTTCGACATAGCTTCATCCCATGTATAAGCCTAGATCAAATACCAAGCTCATTTATATCAAAGATATCTAAGCTTTGTTGGCCTAGCTTGGGCCAAGCTTGGCTCAATCTTAGCGCCCCTAGCGTTGGTCCACAGGCAGAATCCAATCTACGTTCAATATTGGATACATACATCCAAGCTTACTAGAAGCATCCAAACCCAAGCTTCAGAAACCATTTTGTGCTAAGCTTGGCCCGAGCTCAGCTTTGTTAGCTTTGAATCTTAGCTTCAACAAGCATGAATCCCGGATTGCTCATACCATCAAAACACAAGCTTCTGAACTAAGGTTGAACTAGGCTGGATTGAAGCATATTTTTCCTCGTTTCGATTTACTGGTTTCAGCGAAACTCTGCTTAATATTGGAGTCATATATAAATCCAGGATTGCTGCACCACCTAAACTAAATGTCCAACTAAGCTTGGTCCAACCTCAATGTTCCTATCTTCAAAGTTTGAACCACGATAAATTTTGCAGTTTGGGCCAAGATTAAGTTCGATGCTTCGACCACGAGAAACTTTGGAACTTGGACGAAAATGAATTTCGAAGCTTGTACCAAGATAAAGTCCGAAGGTTGAATGAAGATGAAGTTCGGAGTTTGTATTCACCTACGTAACCAAGCTAGGACGAAGCTTATTCTCTAAGCTGGGATTGGTGTTACATTCGCATGTTCTGCGCAGATTGACCGAGGCTTCAAAACACACCTTTGGCGAAGCTTAGACAAGCCTCGTCCAAGCTTTGATCAAGCGTCATCGCATGGTCAATTCCCACCTGGGTAATAATAACTATTCATTGGTTTACCCATTAGTCATCCTACTGCAGTCATGGCTACATTAAGAACGAAATTCAACCACAATTTACATCAACACCTAAATATCAATATTTACATCTATTGACGACGGGAAATACCGATGGCGGCGCTGTTACCAATTTCAAAATAGCCGCGCACGGAGCAAAGTTGACGCGGGGCTTTTGAACATATGTCACATGGGTTGAGAGTATGAATAAAGTAGTGAAGTATTTTCAAAACGAAGCAAATAATGAAGACGATTTTATTGAACAAAAGTTACAAGTATAGGATTCATGTCAGTAATTTTATCAAACAAGTATAACTATTTATTCGTGGTAAAAAGATACATAATTTCGTCAGAAAAGTTCGCGCTCATTATTCCGCACTCATTCAATCATACAGATTCAACTTGAACCATGTCAACCGGCTTTCCAATTACTCGCGCGTCAAAATACACATTATCACTTCAATGTCCAACTAACAACTGACCTCCCATTCACTTACAGGTCCTTAAATATCCAAAAACACCCATCGCTGTCCTTTTCCCATTCACTATTAACTACACTCATTCTTTTGCACTCTATTTTGCACCCTCGGTTTCACTTACTCATGCATTCTTATTCATTCTAACCGTCGTTTACCTAGAAGACCCTACCGGTCCCTTATTTTATTGTTTTATAACCTCGAACTCATTATTGCTACAACTATTCGCCCATTTTCCGAGGCCCAGACATTCTTAATTGTTTTATTATTTTAATCCCGGCAGATGTTCACTTATTTCTAAAGAATACCCCAAAAACCTATTCCCCGCTGGCGACACTCACTTTTGCACGAATATTCCCCAGTGAAAATATAGTCTCCTACACAAGTTTGCTGAGACTACATTGGAGTCTCGTAATATGCTGGGAGGCCAGGCAGTTCTAAATTCTGGAAATTTAGTGCTCTGTGGAATTTCCGAATAAACACTTTTTCTACCCACATGCACGTAAAGCGAGCATGCTAACCGAGCGAAGCGAGTGCATGTAGGCAGACAATCATATTCAACCCTCGGGAGGACAATCAGACAAGCATTCCCCACGTGCTTACTACCTTCGCCTTCGGCTCGGGTCGCAATCTTGCACTGGAAGACTGGTCTGCTTTTCCTCCCTAGGTGAGAAATATACTATAATTTTTTTTTTACACTAGTTTTCATACTCTGTTTATTCATGTCGATTTTTTTTTGGTCTCTGTTTCTCCATGCCGATTTTTTTTTGTTTTAATTTTTTTTATTCTCGAAACTGGTAAAGAAAAATGCGAAATTTTCGGAAATAAACAATACTAGGTAAGTCAGATCAATGTAATTCGAGTCTCGATGGTCCCGGGCGAAGCCATTTTCATTTTACTTCGCGCTAGCCCCGCAAGGGTCGCATTCTTATTTAGCGTCGCCAATATACAAAATAGTACAATATTCTCAGGACATTACACATGGATACTGGATGAGTTTATGATAGCATTAGTTCGTGGTTTAAATTTTTAAAAAATTATAGGACCTGACAGCCATACACTGTAGGGACGCACCCTATGCATATAGGACTCATCCCCATAAATATGGTAAGCGTTACCATATGTTTTGTAGTTACTACGATATCGAACATAGTAAAGGGGCCAAGATGTAAATAGTAACATTTGCTATCCACAATGGTAATCCTTCCTATAAAAATGGTTGTCCTTGCTCTAGTGTATAGTAATGTCTACCATACCCCCATGGGAGTTCTCACCATAGTGCTAAGTAATTTTTACTACTCAACATGGGAAAAATCACCATAAACGTCAAGTCGAAAAAGCATTTATCATGTTTTATGGTAATATCTACTATATGAAAGTAATCTCTACCATTCAGTTTTCTTTGTGTGGTCCAAGTTTTGAGTTTTTTCATAAATATAAATGATGCAAACTCTGACTGATGCACTTTTCATTTTTACCCTCATTTCTTCGCATTCAAAATTCAAAATAAACATCTTTTTTTCATCGAATCCTTGTAAAATTGATTTTATTGTGAACTATAGTATTTAATAAGATTCCACTTAAAATTGTAAGTAAAAATATTGAAAACTAAAAGTTATGAATTTTTTGAAAACTCCATTGTTGCTCAGTTTTTTTTGCAATTTTTTCTGAGTCTTATAAAATTAAAATTGAATATAATTATTATACAGCTCTCTTCAACAATGTAATTCAAACTATATGTTAAAAAAATTTGAAGCCATTATATGCATACGTAAGAGAGTTATTAACGCTTTTGATGCTCGGGTCCGCTGGACTCATGTGTGTGGTTTACGTTATTTTTCGGAAGTGTGTGGTTAACGGGTTAATGCCTCAAGTAACTCTCAGTGTATTTGAGTGGGGGCAAAATAATTGATGCCACACAGTTAAGTTGATGGGAATTTTTTTCTTCGACGAAAACTAAGAATATTAATGAATGTTCGTATAAAATTCATAAAAATTAGGCTAGCTCTAAGTTCTCACATGACGATATATGATGCAAAACAAAGTGTGAGATATTGAGAATATGCGCACCTAGAGAACGTCAGGAAAATGGCGCGACTACTCACGGGTTTAAACACTCAAATGGATCTATTACATGCTTAACGAGAGTTGGCTGTGTAAACACGAAATACTTTTTGTAGAAGTTTTACTCCACCTCATCCAACTCCTGGAATAGAGATCGTTATCTACAGCGAACGGGAGGAATTATTCTCGTGTTTTTGGCTCATCCTCAACTCGATAATACTTGAGATAAAAAGAATTCAGAGCTGCTCAGAGATTTTGTGGTGAAATTTTAAGGACTGCAAAATTTAAAAAAAAATCCGAGTTCACACTATTCGAAAATTTTGAATCGTTCATTTTTTTCAAATTTCTCAAAAAAATTGGGCAATGTAAATTTCAAGTATCGCTAGTAGAAATTGGACGAAATTCTGCAGCATTCAGCGGAAGTGGCTATACCTTTAACATTGAGTTCCGCGGTGCAATACCGCGGCAAGGCCTATGCGACATTCACTTTCTAGTAGGGATGTCGAAATGTCAAAAAAAAACGAAATTAATACTAAACGTTAATTCCTCTTTCTGAAATTTTGACAATTTCCTAACTTTTACGAACTTCAAAGAAGTTGTGAATTTTCAAGAATTGAAAAAAAAATTTTCGATTCCTCAAATTTGAAAATTTTTAAACATTTCCGAAATTCCAGTAATTGCCAAAATTTACAAACGTTTCTAATCCTTTCAATCATTTCATCGCCTGGCACGAGGATCGTTATCTTCCTCAAAGTGGATGAAAAAATTTCCTGTTTTTGGCTCACAAACAACCCGATAATCCCCAGGATAAAAACCTTTAATCGTTCGTCTGTGGATCTCGAAGGTGGATAACGACGCGCTTCGCCATTCCCATTAATTTTCTCTCTACGAATAAAAAAATTGCTTTATTGTCGTTCTCTTGGAAATTATCTGCTTGGGATAACAAGTGTAACAAGGCGGTTCTGTACTTCCAAGTATATATTTCCTCTGTCTCGTTTCATTTTGAATAATGCCGAGGATACTTAAGATACAAAAGAAAACGGGATCCAGGATTTTCTTACATCGAGACATCCACACCCACATACATACATCCACCTCCCCCTTTCGACACACACACCCTCAACCCACTGATCTCGTTATATAGAGATCAGTGCCTGAAACCCATCCGTCCTCCCGTACACAAGCACACACACACATCAACAGACACGCACACCCAACCACACACGCACCTACCCTCCCCCCCCCCAACCACCCACACACACACACACCCACCCGCCCACCCACCTACACACACACTTATCCACCCCCCACACCCCCGACTCTACACACGCAAAACATCAACTGAGCTGAGCTCAGTGGAACTGAGGACAGAAGAACGAAACCACAGCATCCAGCGATGGCAGCTGCAGTGGGACGCCTCGAGCAAAGGCCGGTGGACTCACCGACTTATTCCGAAGCTAGATGTTTGGCCTGACCGATCACATGGACAAGTCAATTACTACCTAACCCAGATGCTCTCAGGACACGGCTGCTTTCGGGAATATCTTCACAAATTTAAGCATGAGGATTCTCCGGATTGCCCAAAGTGTTCGAGAATGAAGGAAAACGCGGAACATGTTCTCTTTACGTGTCCGCGTTTCGACGTCCAACGAGCTGTATGGGAAAATAGCGCAGGCAAACCCATCAACGGTGGAAATCTTGTGGAAGTTATGCTGTCATCAGAGGCGGCATGGAACGCGACAAGCGACTTCGCAATGGAGGTTTTGCAGGAGCTGCGCCGCGAGGAGCAGTTGCGGAAAAATCCAGAGTAAACGGAGGATCTTCTTACCGTTAACGAGCGGAAAGGATTCGCTACTGAGGAAGCCAAGGCTATCGTCCCCTACACAACGAAGTATTGCTCAGCAGATGTTCCGTCGTGGTCTGGGGACCAACCGAACTGTATTGGATGTGACAAGGGGTATTGTCCTTTGCACGTTATGTTTTATTTGTTAATTTTGTAAGTTTGTTCAATAAAGGAAAAAGTAAGAAAAAGAGGAAGGAAAGAGAAAGAAGGAAGTGTGAGGAAGGAGGTTGACTTCCTTCTTTCTCTTTTTCTTTCTAAAAAAAAAAAAAAAAAAAAAAAAAACACACATACCCACCCACCCATACATGCCCGCCCACACATACACACCCACCCACCCACACATACACATTCACCCACCCACACATACACACACACACACACACACACACACGCATCCACCCAGACATGCCCACCCACCTATATATGATTGCCTAAATGGCGAACGTCGGCCCCATCTGTATGGGCAGGTAATCAGTACTGCCTTTCGAAGAGACAGCAGTTACCGTGGGGAGTACAAAGGAGAGGGCTGGAGGAAAAAAAAATTCATGCACATCCTCATCTCAAAATTCATTGAGGAACACCAGTTAGGCAATAGACATACCACTGTCAAATTCGGGGTCATCACAACAACTTTGGAGCAGTGAAAGAACTCAACGGAGGAAATGGAAAAAATGATAGAATTATGAAAAAATTGTCGTTTCAAAATTTTTAAGAATGTCTATATATAATGCGAAAAACATGATAACTGCTACGAAACATGGCAGACGCAATGATCCGGTTAATGCCATGGCTAAGCATTTTTCATGAGCTTCCGCAGTAGGTCGCAATAAAAGTGCTTTCATATTTCACAGTAGCAGGAAGTACTATAACGTATAGTCTATATCATGGGGATTGAACGAAGCAGTGAGGGGTCGAAAGAGGATAGTGAAAAGGGCATTTGATTCATGAGCAATATGAGAACTTAATGGGAAGGTAAGAAAAGCACGTATGCCCATAACTAATAAAAATGACGAAAATGTTAAAACATATAAAGCATTATGGAGTTGAATTAAAAAAATGGAGAAACATCAAAAAAATTTGCAAAAAAAAACTTTGCAAAACATTCAAAAACCAAAAAAAAAGTTCAAGAAAAAATGAAAAATTTGAGATGCAAAAAATTTTAAATTAAAAATTGAAGCGTTTGAAAAAAAAATTTTACCCAAAAAAAAAATCGAAAGTCAAATAGTCCAGATTTTTTAGTTCTGAGAATTTACTTTTTTTTCAAATTTCTGAACATTAATTTTTTGCTATGAATTGGGGGAAAAAATCGTCTTAATTTCCTAACATTTTAGTATTTTCCATATTTCATGGATTCGGACTGCTTTCCAAACTTCCGAAATTCGGAGAGTTCAAAGCTTTTAGAAACCAAAATGTGAAAAATTAGGAATTGTAAAATTCGAAAAATCAAAACCATTGACATTTTTCATTATAAAATTTAATTTGGAAAACGTTGTGGAGTTTCCAAAGTTTCTACAATTTGAAAACAAAAGTCTGAAATCTCCAAGAGCCACTAAAAAATACAAATTTCAAAAATTCCTTAAAAAAATGAATGACTCTAAAGCTTCCAAATGTTTTGAACAAAATTTGGTTTCTAATAAATTTTTGAAAAAATTGATACTTGCAAAAATTAAAATAAAACTTTTCATTAAATTTTCAACATTGTTAAAATAGTTTTGAAAATGGACAAACTCAAAACTTTCACAATTTACTAAACTCGCAGATAATTTTTTCTCGCGAAAACGATTACTTTCCGTCATGTGGTCATTCTTTATAACGTTATGACATTTATTGGACAGGGAATTGATTTTTCGTTTCGGCCGACAACGTCCTCGGTATTTCTCCGGTGTCCGGCGGCGTTATGTATTAGGAGGCCCGGATTTCTTATGGGCATACGTGCTTTTCTTACCTCGCCGTTAAGCTCTCATATTGCTTATATTGCTCATGAATCACTTTTTCCTTGCCTCTCTCGATAAGTCCGTCCGAGTAAAGCCTTCCTGCTTGATGCTCTATATTTATTCCCTGACGCTGAGACATTTTTGACATAGCCAACACCTGTGTGTGTGTGTGTGTGCGTCTGTATGTCTGCGACTGCGGTTGCGAACTCTCGCGCTGAGCAGATTTTTCGTAACATCGCCCTATTGCTTTAATTGGCATAAACAATTTTAATTATTTTAACACTCTGTCGGGAGAACCGTTGGAGGCACAAAAAAATATGCATAACAAAAGTTATTCCACGTGTGATAATGCATATCTTATGTTGTATGACTTTTCACGCTACTTCGCATAATTTAGGAGATATTGCAATTTTTTCGCAAAAAAAAAATTAACAAAATTAATCATTTTTGGAGTGAGCCAAAATTGTCAAAATAGTAAAATTTTTCGGATTTTGACATCTCTAAAAATTTTTCAATGTTCAAAATCCGAGGGTCAATAACATCAACACTGGACATTTCATTTCGAATAATCACTTTTTATTGTTAATCCTTATCGATATTAAATAACGTAATTACGGATATATTTTACATGGAAAAATTCAGTAACTCCCATTATTACTTTTTTTCATAATCCTCACACTTCGTATTCACACAAAAAATGTCAACCACTCCACGCTTGGTATCTGATAAAAAAAGAAAATAAAAAAATTAATTGAAGAGATGATACGCGAAAACAACGAGCAATTCAACTCTGTGAAAATCGATGTTTTTTTTTATCATTACGATGGAATTAAATGTTAAATATCTAGCCTTGTTCCATTTTTTTTATCAATTTTTTTCATCGTGTGGTACGCTATACGTCATACTATACATATAGTAACGAGTAGAGAATTGTATTTGGGTAGTTCGTCATTTAATATACAATGACTGGAAGATGGTTTTTTCTTCTCTTCATAACGCGTCAAAATTGTGATACCTTAAAAATTGGCTTGAAACATCACTTTAATTTTTTTTTTTGCTATTTTTTTTCTTGGTGATTTTTTATAATGACGACAAAACATTCGAAAGTTTTTGCGAGCTTATGAGTGAGTAGTTAAGCACACATGGACACGTACGCGAAGAACTTTATGCGGTGATCAATTAAGATAAGAGTTTTTTTACCTTTTTCTTTTTTAAGTGAAACTCCATTTTTTGAGGGGTTTCTGGAATTTTGGAAATCGGAAATTTGAAATATTTTGGGGAGAGAATTTGAGGAATTAATTTTGTTTTAAGTGTCGAAAATCGTCAAAGTTTCAAAAATTTCAAAAATTTCAAAAATTTCAAAAATTTCAAAAATTTCAAAAATTTCAAAAATTTCAAAAACTTCAAAAATTTCAAAAATTTCCAAAAATTGTAATTTAAAAACGATTTTTTTTATTTGATTTATTATCGAAAAATGTCAAATATTTTTAAAATTTCCAGTCCTTAGATTTTGGATATTTCCCAAATGTCCAAAAATTTAATTCAGGAATTTTTAAAAAGATTGAAATCTCCAAAATTTCCAAACCCCAAAGCCTCAAAAAAAGAAACGTCGAAATTTGCAAAGGTCGCAGAAATCATGCCCGAAGTTCCACTTCTGTCATGCGCAGAAGCTACCAACGCATGTTCCATTATCCGTAGTTCAACCCATGCTATCTATATGGATATTGTTGATCCTCATTTCGCATATCAAACCATTTCACGCTTATCGCTCATACAATTTTCATTTTATTTCGCTCAGTCATCCAGTAACACCCTGTACTCGCATCATACATCGAATAGGCCCTCGTCCTCCTATCTAGAAATTGGAAAAACTAACTAAAAGCAAGGCTTGAGGATGTAACGAAAATTTTGAAAAAAAAATTCCTAATACCGAGCCCAAAAGTGGTATTTTTTTACTATATAACGAACACTGCAAGCGATAATCAAAAATCACAATCCAAAAAAATTGGGCTCAGTGAGAACCGTAAATAATAATGAACAATATTCGGAATAAAATAAATGTAATAATGATCCTCCTTCAATATCAGAGAAAATGTGAAAGAATAAAGAGCAACGGAAGATGGCGAGGACGTGCGAATTCGATCCCACGTTGTCGGGACGTCCGCGCCACTTTCCGGATCGATTTTCGCAAGATTTAACTCGGTTTGCCACGTTGAAATTTTGGCAGGTGAACTTATATATTGCTCTCTACTAGTAAAAAAAATCTCAATTTTTTTTTTCATATTTTTACAAAACTTTCGTTACATCCTTAATGTTACTCCGCAACATCGGATCCATACACGTAATTATAAATAATGTCTCCAATCTTAGTTTTCATAGTCCATACTCCGGCAAATGTATTCGTAATCGTCACAATATACACCCAAAAAAACATTTTAATTTAGTTTGAGATCGAAAAAGGCTTAGCTTAAGTGAAAGCCTTGGAGGGCTTAAAATAGAGTTTTTTTTGGGAAGCTTATACTCAGCTTTTCGAGATAAAATAGTTCAATTTTTCAAACTCAATTTAAGATGTATGTAAAAATTCCAGCAAATCGAAAATAAAAAATCTATCCATACCAAAAATTGGAAAAATTGAAAAACAAAATTTTAAAAAGTTCAAAATTTTAAGATTTCAACCAAAAAAAATTAAATTAAAAATCGAAAACATCAAACTTCAGATTTTAATTACAATTTGAAAAATTTGAAAAAATCTGAAAAAAAATTAGAAAAGTTCCAAAAACTGCAAAAATCACAAATTTCTATTTTTCAGCTTCAAATCATTCTCCAAAAGCGTCAGATGAAGGTTCGCTATCCTACTGATTTTGCCCTGAAGAAAGTGTCAAATGACGAAAAACCAATAATCACCGATGGTTCTTCAAGCACCCAATATTACCTCACCTCCCATTCCTCACTCAAAATTCATCAACTCTCAGTTTTTGACGAGCAATAGAATCTAATACTCAACTAGCGTCTGGGGTGCAGGCACTGTTCTCTCACAGAATAATAGTTTTTTTTTATTTTTCATGTTTCGTCTTCCTAACATTAATCATTTATCCGTGACTGACTAATGATGGATATAGTTGATTAAGCAATATTCAAATTTTTCATAACTCGAGCCCTCACATTTGAGGTTCCCATACAATTGTGTCAATTTTCATTATTAACTTCTATCGACTATGGAAATCGTCCACGATCGCCGTAATTATTACAATATCGTTATACCATTATTGATTCCAACCGAATACATATATATACTGGTGAGCAGGGTTGGGCACGCCGAAGTTCGTCCAGAGAATGGAAATTTAATTTTTTTTTTCATTGCAAAACGTACTATACCTATATCCCAAAATTGTGAACTTTATTTTTCAGTCACAAGTTCCCATTCACTTTTTGTGTCTGAGCCTCCCCCCCCCCCCACATGAAATTATTGCAGTTTGGAGTTAAAGTTCCAGCACTGCTTATCTCACTGGGCCAGTATTCTCAATTCCGAGAACAATTTCCGAGAACGAATAAACCCAAAAATGCTCGCTAAAGACTCTGTTCTGGGAAGTGTTCCAGGTGGAACTTGGATTCCGGAAAGCGTTCGCGGAATTATCACCTGGAACCGTTCCTGGAATTGAATTGTCAACTGGAATCGTTCTGGGAACGAAGTTCTTGAAGTTGGAAGTTGAACAGGTACAACACTGCTTAGTCCACAAAGCCTCCAGTTCCAAGAACAGTTCCGAGTGAAGGAACAGTCTCAAGAATCGTTACCCGTAAAACCGCCGTTCTGGGAACTGTTCCAAGTGGAACTTCTGTTCCACGAACCGTTCCCAGAACTGAACTTCGATCTGGAACTGTTCCCAGAACTGAACTTCGATCTGGAATTTCGTTCCTGGAATAGTACTTTAATCTGGAACTTCGTTCCTGGAATAGTACTTTAATCTGGAACCGTTCCTGAAATTCAGTTTTCATCTGGCACCGCTCCTGGAACGGTTTCCGGAACTAATGTACCACCTGGAACCGCTCCCAGAACGGACCCTTCACGGGGAGCAATTCTTGGAACTGACCGTTTACTTCGAACCGGGCTCGGAACTGAAGGCACTGGCAGAAAAGTTGAAGGGGAACTTTTGACTTCCAATTTTGAGCACTTTTCACTCTCAAATGTGAGGTTCACAGTTTTGGAACACCATGTATATGTCATAATATCAATTAATCGAACCAAGTGGTTCCAGTGACTGATAATTCAACTGAGACTCTCGTATATCGACTCTCAACGAATACTAGTCTGCAAGAGTTCTTTGACATCGTAGTAAGATGTCACATAATTGAGATAAGTTTGAGATAACAAAATCATAGATTACGGCAACTTTAGACAAATTTGGAAATTACAAATTTCGTTGAACGCGACATACGAAAAATGCAATTAAAAAATCGTCTTCGTGCACGAAAAGAGCATTTAATTTTTTCACCAATATTATCATACTTTAATTAGTTTTCGATCAATTCGTGAAAGTAGATCTCTGAACTGGAGAGCATTTTACGAGACACGCCCAACCCCGACTTGAATAATAAGACTTGCACATACACAAGCCTTTCCGGGTAGATTCGTGCGATCAATTAATTAACGATGTTCTGCATTCTTTCAATCACTCATTTTTTTTTTATTTCCGCAAATTTTATACAATATTCCGTCTCATCATCAATAATGAATTCGTGAAATTTTATAATTGTGCAACAATTTTCCCTTTTTTTTTTGCAACATTCCGAAATCGTCACAAAGCTTCTGAGAAAATATTTGAACAACAATGAAATTTCATTTCCCGATTATCTGACGATAAAATGATAATATCAATTTATCGAGAAATCTTAAGGACCCTTCCGGTTAATTTATCAAAAAAATCTGATGACCGATTGATCAGATTGGCGTGGAGAAATATTGTGTTCGATTCACGAAATCTGATTTTTTCCCGTTCTATCTAAAATATCATGTCTTCGAAACTTAGTAAAAATGGGAAAACATTGATCATGAACAATTTCTTTGCGTCAATCCGATCATTAATTAACGATGAAATTTTTAAAAAACTGCAAGGGCGGCGTGAAAACAAAAATGTAGAACATCCTTAAGCTAATGAAACGTTGAATGGCAAACTGAATACTATCGTACCTGCCGATAGTCTTAATATATATGTAATATATTTCATCATTCATTTCGGACGTTATATATACCGCTTATCAACCAAAGTTATGAAACAAGTGAGAAACCACCGTGTTCCATTTTGGATGAAATTTCGTTTCATTGTAATTTTACATTAATGAAGAGTAATTGGAAGCAATTTTTCGCCCAAAACATTGAAAAATTGTTTCACATATTTTTTCTCAAAAATCAAATCCCGGTGGTAAAGGATTACATCCGGTTTTCAGCAAATATCTGGAAATCTAAGGCAGATAGCGGGATTTGTGTGTAATAAAATTTGTAGCTCTTATTCTGCTCTACAAAAAATGTAATAACCAAAATCCTTCTATTTTCCTCAGATTTCGAATTATTCATTAAAAACCGTCAGGCGAAGACTGAGTAAGCTCACTTGACCCACCTCTGATACTTTCGATCTTTATTAAGGATGACAAATCCAGAAAGAAATTGAGTTAGGGAATCAATACAGCAAAAATTTCTAACCTATAAAGTGTTGGAACACATTCGCTTTTAGTTATTGAAATGTATGATCAATAAATTTCAATTTTTTGTTTTAAATAACTAATGAAAGTCGTCCCCGGGTTGCGCGCCAAATTCTCCTCACGACCGTGAACCGAAGCGCTTTGGCGTGGTCGAGAAATGCAATGCGCATGCGTCGACGGTGGTCGGGAAAGTTCGGCTCCAAACCCGAAGGCAAGTCTCGTAGGGTCACGACCATATATTTAACCTCCAAAGAATTCTTGATTTTTCTCAAAACGAAATTGTTCAACTGCCGAGTAGGGTCGAGTTTAATTTTAATTTCAACGAATGATAATTCTGAGATTTTGAAATACAGTTGATTAGCAATGGATGCAAATGCAATCGTTTTTTCAAAATTAGAAAATACCTAGGGCAGCGTAACATTCATCATGCGAAATGTATCCCAAAAATTTTTAGGTTAAAGTTTTCCGATAGATGCATTTTTCGTTCTTGAAAATTCCATTTTTGGAATTGGAAATATCCAAAAATCATTTTATTTTTGATTCCTGAGAAAAAATTACTCAAAACACTTACAATGTTTTGCAAAAGAAAAACTTAATTGTTCTCTCACATATCCTCACTTTACGTAACCTAACAAAATTTACATTTTCAAAAAATTTTGTTATTTCTGTAAATGCAGAACACTCAATATTGACAATGATAAACATATCATGGAATTCAGAGATTACTTATCTTAATAAATAAATACATAAATAAATAAATAAATAAATAATGGTTTCCTCGCACAGAGCTGGGCAACAAACAAATACCCGCTCTACTATTATTAAAAATAAATACATAAAACAGCGAAAAATTCTCATCTCGCAAACTGTTGAACAAATAACAAATTGGTTCAGACAAAAGTTGTTCCCTGCACAAAAATACATATTACATATTTTATAACTGTTTTTGTACTCCTCACTATTTAATGAAATATAGCGCATGGAAGCTCAAAGAATGGAAAGAAGAAATAGGGAAGTCAAATGGGGAACCCAGCTCTGTTTTTAGAGGAAGTCCATTCGGGAGTTAGGCGGACCACGATTTTGGATTTATTGGTTCTATCACCTAGGGACATTTCTAACATGTCTACCAGGTCTCAGGCATTCGTCCATAGTATTTTTAAACAGTCGTTAATATCATTGAGACAAGAGAATAAAATATATATTATTTCATTCATATATAATAATCAGCAATAACTATTTCGGCTCTGACAAAACTTACAATGCAAGAAAATTGGCAATAGAGTAAATTTGTTTTTCTTCCTTGTTTCTTCAATAATAGTATCATTTTCAACATTTCTGCTTGTCTTTATTTTTCCTAAAATTTTTTTAATGGATGGATGTCGCCGGATGAATTGATGAATCGCGTAGATATGCAATTGATATCCTAATTATAGTATTATGATATTTTCATTCGTCAGAACCAGAATTATTTAACGAATATTTGTAATCGAGGTCAGTTATTCATTTTCAGGTTAGCCCAATAAGGATTTTTCCATGTGGATACGTCCATTTTTATTTTATCCGCCATTTTGTGAAACTTGAAGGTATCGCTGCCATCTGTTATGCAATTTTTAAGGTATTTTTGCCAGTTTAAATCCATCATTGCCATAAATTAAATATATCATTGAAACTTTTTGACGTTAGACTTCACTGAGACCAATGATTTTGCCCTATAAGATCAGGTGTCACAGGGCGTCGAAAAAATTAAAAGTTTGAATCATTCATACAGTTTTTGAACGAACCAGACGTCAGATGAAGACCAATTTTTTTTATCATCATGTTAAAATTAATGTTCATGTCCAAATCGAGGAGATGTAATCCCACATGAAGTGGATGGGGAGCTCAGTTTGGGAATTTTTTTTCATCATTCCTAACTGCCAGAAAATTCCAAATTTTTAGAGCTATTCAAACACATGCTCCTTCATCAGTGACTAAAATTTTATCTCAAACTGAGGGAGTGATTTCGGTCAATAAATACGTTACAAATTTCGAAAAAATTCCATAATGAAGGCTTTCAGCTTTTTTCGAAGACAATTATGAATGTATCCACATCAAGGGGTGTTATAGCACTTTTTGCTTAGCCCACGAATGATTGCCAATTTTTTTATTTTAATTATGTCAATTTTGAAATAAAAAAATATCACATCTTGAAAATTTCGATTATGTCATGATAGTGACAAATTTTCTGTAATTTACGAATCATGTGCGAAATAGTGACATATGGTCATATATTGTGTCAAAATCTGTCAAAAAAAGGCATAATAATATAATAAAAAGTCAGAAATTTTATGTATAATTTGACATGATTTGACAATCCGACCTCCACGAGGTAATCGGCCATTAAAAAGTGACAACTCTTTGAATCAGGAAGTTGGAAAAACGATGAAACTTTTTTTGTGACAATATTCAATTTGAATATCTCCATGATAATTATTTGGGGCCTTCAAAAAGAGGTATAGCTCCCGAAAAAATCCTACGAATATGCCAAACGAGACATAGCCGCCATTTTGTCAAACCTTATATTCAGTTTTATGTGCGCGCATGCGCACTACGCCATTTTGTACGACTAGATATCTTCGATCATATTTTATGCTCATTCATTTTCCCAAATTTTGGAGTTCCATTCGTTATTAGCTCTTGTACTGGATTAAGTTAATCGTCCCAAGAGGGAAAACTTTCCTGGGCAACAAATAGGGGATTTGTTTTGGTGTTTGTTGGGTGGGTTTGGGCCTTTGTACTGGCCGCCATTGATGTACCACCAAAACTCGTGTTACCGAACACCGGCTGACCAAATGCGTCCAACTGTTGACCCTCATAAATACTTCGATCCTGGTTGGTGTAGTGGTGGGATTGAGAAACACCCGCGTGCTCAGTTATCTTCAGTTCGATGTTACCGGCATTGCTGGGCTCTACTTGAATGTCCTCAGATTCCGTCTCCAAACTGCTGTTCTTTATGCCGTAGTAGAAGTACATGATAAAACCTAGAAATTTAAGAAATTATGGATTTTTCGAAACCGTGGAAATTTTCGAATTTTTTGAGACTTGAAATGTTTGAGATTTTCGAAGGTTTTGAAACTTGTTGAAATTCTTGAAAATTTTTGAATTTTTAAAATTTTTGAAATTTTTGGAATTTTTGAAATTTTTGAAATTTTTGAAATTTTTGAAATTTTTGAAATTTTTGAAATTTTTGAAATTTTTGAAATTTTTGAAATTTTTGAAATTTTTGAAATTTTTGAAATTTTTGAAATTTTTGAAATTTTTGAAATTTTTGAAATTTTTGAAATTTTTGAAATTTTTGAAATTTTTGAAATTTTTGAAATTTTTGAAATTTTTGAAATTTTTGAAATTTTTGAAATTTTCGAAATTTTTAATATTTTTTTTTCAATTGTTTTCAACTTCTTTCCAAATTTCATACTTCCTGCCATTTGTCTAACTTTCACAATTCGTAAAATTTCTCAAATTGTGGGAAATTTTAATTTATTTGTCCACGTCTGGAAATTCTCAAATTTCATCACGTTTTTCCATTATTTTTTTTTCATAACATTTGTTTCCGGTTTTTGCCATGGAGATTCATTACGAGTTCGGAGAATTAAAAGGAGTAACGTGAAGAGGCAGGTTCAATTATTCAAATGAAGTGACTCCGGATATTTGACCCAATTACAAATTTACATTATGAATATCTCGTAAATTTATACGCATAATCATAACAAATCGGGGGTAATGCAAACTGTATATGTGGAGATAGTCCTTTGGGAATTTAAAATTTCCCGCTATTTCCGTAATTTTACAACGCTTTTTTAAATTGATTAATTCACATTTTTTCTACCTAGTAGAGAAGACTATATAAGGTCAGCCGAATTGTAACATTACAGCCGAAATTAAATATCGCTAAAAGTATTTTAATTCTTAAGAAAAAAAAATGGAAGTTTCCCAATCGCGATACGATAAAAACAAATGCTTTATAATTGAAATATTTTTGAGCGAGACTTTTTTAATGCCTCAAGCAACTGTTTGAGTTTATTTGGTGGAGATAAAAATCTTTTATACCACACGGTTGAGTTGATGGGAATTATATTCTTCGACTCGATCAAAATTCTCGCGTGTCGCGCACTTGGGGTCGTAATCGCGCCATCTATGGCGAAACTATTTTTGGCAGATATCTTCAAAACTAAGAATATTAGCGAATGTTCATATAAAGCTTTATTGTAGCTCTCAGTGTGCACTACAAAAAACATTTTCATGAAAATTAGGCTAGCTCCTTCCCATTTCGAGATATGGTCCAGAACAAATGGGAGGGATTCTCACAATGCGCGTATAGAACGTTGGGTAAATGGCGCGATTACTGATGGGTTGATATATGTTATATTTATGAAGTTATGTAATCATTCGAATTTCTATTCACAAATTTATTTAACAAATCTTAAAACTGTAGAAAATTTGGAATTTCGAAAATTTTTGGAATGCGAAATGGGTGAATGGTACTTACCAAGTATCATCCATATTGTGAATCGAACGAGTGTCAGTATGCTCAAGTTAAATATGAGGTAAACGTTGACGGTAACGGCTATTGCTGGCACGAAGGGAAGTCCTGGGGTCATGAACATAATGGTACTTCTGCAATAATGATCAACGAATTATTAACTTCTCCATCGAAGAAGTTAGTGTAATATCTCGAACGTGGAATCCTAATATCGATAAAAGTGCACTCCTTTCGACATTACCATTATTGGATTCACTCACGATGACAATAGTGTATATGTGTGTGTGTGTGCATAGATGTGCGATTTTTTAAATATTTTTGAGTGGTCAATTTTCAAAATTTGAATACGTCAATTTCTTTTTTAATTTTCATATTTCCTAAATCCAAAAGCCGATTTCGACAAATTTGTCGTTTTTCCGATATTAAAAATTATAAACCATTCGAAATTGTCAAAATTTTCATAGCGAGTTTAAAAATTAATAACAAATCAATATTCAGAAATTGTGAAATCACTGAATTCTGAAATCGCCATCAATTCCTAATTTGACAAAATGCATAATTTTTTCAGTTATTGTTTTTTTTTAAATATTAAGTTGAATCTTTTTCGGATTGAGAAAAAATTTTATTCAATATCATTAGAAAAAAAAAGATTTCTTACCTATTCTGCGGCTTGCGGCTTATCGCAAGAAGAACGCCAATAATAGCGAATAAGAATAAAAACATGACAATAGTCATGAATGTTCCCATGTCGCCCATGCCACAAACGATGATGATATCAAATATTAAAATAAGGAGATATAATATTCCAACCATTTTCATGACATAACGCCCAGACGCCTCAGTCGCTGGTCCTCTATCTACCCAGGGGAAAATTGCAGGGCAAAGATACTGCGCTGCCTGAAAAGTCATTATCAATTATTACCTACAATTAACTCAATGTACAAAGTATTTGATTTAAAGTGGTGCCTTTTCGGCGGTGCATTTAATTGTCAGCAATTTGGATAGTTCATGAATTATAAAACAATGTCTGCCTGTTCGTGTATCTGCATACATATTTATTTGTGTGTGTGTGTGTGTGTGTGTAATAAGAATCCAGGAAATTTCGGATAGTGTGGTATCCCAATGACTCTGGCAGAGCTTGAATTTGCACTTAAAAAGAAAAAAAAGAAGTAATTCAGATAACACTGTTTTTCTACTTAAAGCAGTTAACGAATTTCCTTTTACCTGAAGTCTTCGCTGAAGGTAATTAAGTGGTGGACCGATAATTGGCGTCGTACCAGGGTACTGATGGGCACTACCACAGGTTGATGAAGCTGCAGCTGCATGAACACTCCCATAAAATTTATTCTCCGTTCTATCGCTGACTAAATACTGATCATCTTTTCCTAACCCCACATCATCCTCTTCACCACCATAAGTGTCATCTGATTCGGGTGATGAGCTATTGGCTCTCCTCACGCGCCGTACCTGCGAAGAAGGTTTATGATAAACAGTTGTCTAAAGACGATTAGTAGTGCGTAATTTTTCCGGGCATAGTGGTTGTTGGGGAATCGTCAATTTTAAATTGGGCCAGTGTCTCACTCTGAAACTGCGGAAATGTTCCAATGCTCAAGTGGAACAATGTCCCAATTGTCAACTGGAATAATGTCTCGAGCTTCAATTGGAACCATGTTCTGATTGTCGAGTGGAAGAATGTTCTGAGTCTCAATTGGAACAATGCTCCGATCTTGATCAGGAACAACGTTACAATCCTCAACTGGAATAATATCGCGAGCTTCAATTGGAAGCATGTTCTGATTGTCAAGTGGAACAATGTTCTGAGTCTCAATTGGAACAATGTTCCGAGCTTTACTGAAGGCAATGTTGCAATCCTCAACTGGAATAACGTCCCGACCTTCCATTGGAACCATGTTCTGATTCTCACGTGGAACAATGTTCTGAGTCTCAATTGGAACAATGCTCCGATCTCGATCAGGAGCAACGTTACAATCCTCAACTGGAATAATATCGCGAGCTTTAATTGGAACCATGTTCTGATTCTCACGTGGAACAATGTTCCGAGTTTCAATTGGAACAATGTTCCGAGCTTTACTGGAAGCAATGTTGCAATCCTCAACTGGAATAATGTCGCGAGCTTCAATTGGAACCATGTTCTGATGGTCAAGTGAAACAATGTTCCGATCTTTATGGAGAGCAATGTTACAATCCTCGAGTGGAATAATGTGTCAGCTAGGGTTCAACCGGCCTTCAACTAGAATAATCTTCCACTTTTCAACTGGAATCATATCCCAGTTTTCGAGAGGAACACTGTCCCAGTTTTCAACTGGAAAAATGGCCCAAAGAACTTTTTCATGACTGTAACTCGAACACAATACAATAACCACAATTAAAAAACTTTGAATCAATTTTCGATGAAAATATCAAAATTGTGAATAAGTATTTTTTTGATAAGAAAAAAATAATATTTTTCAATGTTTAAAAGTCCTAAATGCAAATTTGTAAGAAAAATTCTATTTCTAAAAGACTGGGACAATGTGTCTGAAACAGTTCCAATTGACGCAGCCACCCACCTACACACACACACCGGCGCACATTGCATTGTGAAAAAAATCTTACAGTTACACGCTGTCCATTGCTGTTAGTCGTTATTTCCGTTTGTGTTGTTTGAACAGTGTTAAGGGCAATTGTAAGTTGATCGGGTCTGAGCTCTTTTCCATAAGGGGCTTGACCGATTCCTTGGGTCTCCTTTGTCGGTGACCTGCATGGTGTACGCAGACTCTGGGGCAGAAGTTCAATGAGATTCGTCGAGTGGGGTTGATAACGTAGGATTAGAACACATGTTGACACCAGAGTGTAGGCCAGCAAAGTACCTGAATTATTCAAAAGAAAACTATGTATTCGCTGATTCCCAAAATACACTGGGCTCAAGTGTTTAGGAGGTAGCATAACTTAAGGGCCTTAGCGTTGAACTTTGGACAATGACACCTGAGGATATGCAATAATTAGAAATATCAGAAATGTTTACATTACATTCTTCAGGAAATACTCTTCAGTTTTTCTGTCGGACCCCCCCCCCCCCCCCCACCACGGCATCAAATTATTGCAAAATGGAGATAAGTTTTTCTCGACAATTTTTTTTCTGTATAGGACCTTAAATAGCCTATACATGCGTGACTTGAGTTATGTTTCTCTAGGCACAATTAATTTCATCACAAATTCTCTTAGGAAGCTCTTTCGCGAGGGTCGAGAGAAAACAGTTCATCACAATAAAAAAATCCCATGTTCGCGATAATTTATTATACGAACATGATAATTTCATTGGACATCAGGAGTCTTCATTTATAAATTTTGAGATCTCGAATTTGTTTTTTTCTATCGGATATAGTGAGCGCGGCATTGAGGGAGCTTTTACGGATACCAATTTTCAGAGAAGAATTATTTATAACTTTAATATTGGACCGTGATCTGTAAGCACTGTACTTGAAATTCTTCATCCAGTGGGGCCATTAATGCCTTACCAATCGACATCATTTCCACCAGAACTTCCAATTTAATTAGCAATGCCGCCAACGCCGCAGCTAATCCGGATGTAAGGGTAGCCAGTGCTGGTGTTCCGGTTGTGGGCCAAATTTGGCTGAACACGCTAAAAATAAATTATACAAAGTTAGAGTACACAGAGTGATTATACAAAATTAATGCAAAATTGGGTATGCAATAGTGATTCACGTTTGAGCATATTCTGGACCATGCATGGTCAGATAACATGGGCAGACGCTGATAAATGATTGCGGGAATATGAGGTCATCCTGCGCGGTTGTTGAATTTTATTCATTTTCTTTTGCAATTTTGAAAAGTTTTTCAATTTTTGATTTTTTTAAAATCGCAAATTTTCGAAATTTTCGAAATTTTAAACATTGTTCAATTTTTTAAATTTGAAAAATTGTTGAAATGTTTGGAGTGTTTGGAATTTTGGAATTTTGAGATTCTGGAATTTGAAAATTTTGAAAGATGTTGAGGTAACTTCGTTGATGAATAATTACCGGAATATGAGGCCATCCTGCGCCATTGCATACACTATCCTAGGCATAGGAAACATACTGCCAAACATTGACACTGACAGTCCAGCTAGAGCTCCCACTGCCACAATGTATTTACATTTATATGCTCCAACTTGGCCAAACATCTCCACAAGCGCCGAATCCTGATCGACTTCGTCATAGGGAACTGAAAATTGGAATTATCATAATTACATTTTCTAGCAGAGAAAATTCCAAGCCCAAAAATGAATCATTAAAATTTTAAACGCTGTATGTATCAATTACTCTTCAAATTTCACATTTGTATTTTATATTTCTGAAAAGCTTTGCGACACTCAAAAATTCGATATTTTTCGGCATTTTTTTTTGGTCCGATAACCCTCCGTGCTCGCAAATAAGAACACATCGCCGCCTTTTCGGAGGACAAAAATCTCACATAATTTCACAATCAAAAAGTTTTTAGAAATCGTTTTTTACGAGCCGCAATTTTTTCAGAATTGTTTTTCCATTTTTTTCTTATGATATTGCTTGAAGTCATTATGATATTGTTAATTTCTCACCAATTAGTGTCAGCAGCATACTGCTGGAGACATAGGCAATAAGAATGATAACAAGAGACGAAACTATAGCTAATGGGATACTTCTTTTCGGATTCGTCGCCTCTTCACCAGTTGTAGCTATTATGTCAAATCCTATGAATGCGTAGAAACAAGTTGCAGCTCCTGTAAACACCTATATCGAACAATAGAGAGAACTGTTAGTAATTGTCAACGCTCATGTTTATGGGTGTTTTTATGGATGTTTCACGCAATAAAGCAGAATTTGACAGCTAGCACAAGATTCTCATTCGATATTTTTAAGGACCAATTCAGGCTAGAACGGTCACTATGCATTTTATTCTTCAGTTTATAATAACTTTTGAATAGCCACAGACAAAAATGGGAAATGAAAAGTTTTGGGAACTGAAATCGTAAGCCATTGGAACATTCACACACACACATTTTTCCCAAATGATTCAATTCATTTTATAAAACTTTGAAAGTTTTTCTAAAATTCTCACTTTTTCAAATTCGCAAAATTTGTGAAATTCTTCTAACTCTCTAACTGTCGAAGGATCAAACGTTCCTCTCAAACCTCTCAGTGTCCTTCATTTTAAAAATTGTCTTCATTTCTTCACGCCCACATCTTGCCCTCCAAGAAGCAATTAAAAAATTCTCTAAATAAAGATGTCACTTTTCTCCTGATTTTCAGGCCAACGCTTTCGAATTGGTGCATCATCTATAGAACATATTGGTGAAGGTCTGATGGCTTCGTTACACCTTGGCACAAAGTTGTAAAGGATTGAATGTAATTCGGCGGGACGGAAGGTAGAATAATTGAGGCGTACTCTCAATTTTCCACAATTCTATATCGCTAATGGAACAAGGTTGCTGAGGTCAACAGTGAATAGCCCTAGTTTGGAAACAAAAAGAAAACTCTGGTTGGTCCTTTGAAAAGAAAATTCCCATTTTTGTTGAAAATCAATACTGGAATTAAGTATATACTTGAATCAAGTACACTCGAACCAAGCATACACATCAACTCCATTATACCCGAATCAAGTATACTTGCATCAAGTGTGCGTAAGTCAAGTATACTTGAATGGAGTGTACTCAAGTATACATCAATCGAGTGTGCATTGGTCAAGTATACTTGCATCAAGTATGCTAGAATAAAGTATGTTTGCATCGAGTATGCTCGAATATCAAGCATACTTACATTTAGTATGGTCGAAGGAAGTGTACTTGAAGCGAGTATACGACAATCAAGTATACTCACATCAAGTGTGCGTGATTCAAGTATACTTGAACGGTGTGTACTCGAATCAAGTATACATAAATCGAGTATCCATTGGTCAAGTATACTTACATGAAGTATGCTCGAATCAAGTATACTTGCGGCAAATATGCCCGAACCAAGTATACTTGCGATAAGTATACTCGAATCAAGTATACCTGCGACAAGTATGTTCGGATCAAGTATACTTGCGGCAAATATGCCCGAATCAAGTATACTTGCGGCAAGTATGCTTGCATCTAGGAGGCTAAAACCAAGTATGTTCACATCAAGCATACTTGCATAGAGACTACTCAAACCAAGTATACTTGCATCGAGTATGATCGAATAAAGTATACTTACATCAAGTATACTTGAATCGCGACTGCGTCGTTTAACCATTGCAAGCTTGACCCCTGTCCGCAACCGTTCTTTGATCGTCACAAGGCCAACTTGACGTCTCAACGCAAGCGCGTCACCTGATTGTTACGAGTCCAACATGACGGACAAATGGTTCCGAATCATCGTTAAGGTTGGCATATTTTAACATGCCGGTAGTACAAAGGGCGACGGAAAAACGAGTAAATAAAAATGTCAAGCCATTGAAAGGTCAAGCGTCAACTTCAAGAGACCAGGTAGGGAACTTGTGAGGCTACTTCTCTACAAGCTGATGGCCCTTGAGAATTGCACGCCCTCGATCCGGTTTCACTCTGAATAGGTAACACTCAACAGTACACATTCTTAACATTTTTTTGCTAATGTGTCATTTGCACTTCATGGTTTTGACTTCTCACTTACTAACACTAGGAAGAATTTCAATGACCCTTTATTCTCAAATGCGAAGAGTAAATTTGAGAACAAAATTTTAGCCGAGGTGCGATTTTTTTTTCTCATTTTTAGGCAATTAATGGATGAGAGAAAAATTGAAGAATTGAGAAATTGAAAAAATGAGAATTTAGAAAATGTCGCATTTTTGTAGAATTACAAAAATTTTAACAGTTTTGCTAACTGCAAAAAAAATCTAGTTCAATATGGTTATCTATATCATCTCTTACGGGAGGATCGGGTTTTAATGGAATCAAAGAAATAAAATGAGACTAGAGTTCTTTCACGGATGATGTTTCGCACTCCAGAATCACTGAAATGGACCAATAAAATCCTGGGCTGTATCTTTATTACCACAGTTTTGTCATGTTTCTGATCGATCGCCAACCTCCGCCTTACCACCCCCAAAACTTTCGAAAGTTTTTATGTTACATAAGGATGAAAGGTGTTCCAGACTTTTTTAGTTGCCTCGATACATCATGGAGTAATTTCCGGACAAGAAAATGATGAGATAGTAAAGATCAATACAAATTTTCCCATTCTCAGAAAAAGCAGAAAAAAAAATCGAATATTCCGTACTTCGAGGAAAAACTAAAAATTACGAAATTTCCAACAATAAAATATTCCAAATTTTGACATCATAAAAAAAATCTAAAATTTGGGCAAGTTTGGAAAGTTTAAAAATAACCCAAATGTATCAATTTCCAAGGTTTCACAAATTGCAAATATTTATAAAAAATAGTTTTGACCCTCCTATGAACTCCTTTTCTAACCTTCCACCTCGTTCATACATGTGGTGCTGCAATTTCCCAAATCCTCATCTAATCGACCTCTTCACTTTCTCCTCGTCTCATTTATTCCGTCACTTCCTAACCGCATTTAAGCCTACTCGTCGTGTCTATATGTACCCCCGAAACCTAAGACCTCATTGCGTAAGTTACTCTCATCTATACGATGCAACAAGTTTGCCATTGTTTCAACAAGTACAACTCTTGCGTCATTGAAATAAACAACGCCCTCAGGCAATCCACCTTGAGTAATTAAAACCAAGAGAAATTTTTTTACAAAAATTAGCTTACCAGTTCGTAAATCTCTTTGCGTTTTTTCGCATGCGGACGAAAAAAAATTTCACACACACACAGAGGCACACACACACACACACACAGGCACTCAGCCACGCCTGGTACTACCTGGCTTGTCCAGTAGTCCTTCTTGAAGGAATGTTCGAGAGTAGTTACTGTGGGGAGTACAAACGAGAGGGACGGCGACAAAAAACGCAGATATAACACACCCATCCCCTCATCCACCCTCTCATCCACCGGCCACCCACTCACTCATCTACGGACCCACCCACTCACTCATCCACCCATCCACTCATCCAGCCCACTCACTCATCCAGCCCACTCACCCATACACCCACCCACGCACCCACTTAATCACCCACACACTCACTTACCTCCTCCCACCCACTCATCCACCCCACTCACCCACCCACTTAACCACCCACCCACTCACTTACCTCCCCCCACCCACCCACCTTCTCATCCATCCACCCTCCCACTCACTCATCCACCCACCCACTCATCCACCCACACACACATTCATTCACCCACCCACCCGGTCATCCACCCCTCTCACCCACTTAACCACCCACCCACTCACTTACCTCCCCCCCCCCCCCCACACACACGCAGACACATATGCACACACACAAAGACACACGCTGTACAAATACATTATATATACCGACAAACCCACACAATGAAAAAAGGGAAAATTATACCACTCACCCCACTCCAGCCAAAAGGGAGGAATCCCTTGTGCTCGGACCAATTTGTTGAATCAACGTAGAATAGTCCAGCAGTCATAATAAAGACCCACACCGACAAGTTTATTGCGTTTAGTACATTGTTGAAGACTAAGGATTTTTTAACACCCGCTGCCATCAGCATCATCATTAGGATGGTTATTATGAAGGCGAGAAAATCTGGTGGTCGACCTAAAACAATAAAGTATTCATTAGTTTTTTTCTTAATTAACATTTCGGGGGCGCTTGGGGTTTGTACTGCGCGGCGAAAACGCCGATGTTAAGACTTTGAATGAGGGAACAAAATTAAGTTTGATAGAAAAAAATGAGTTTGGAGGGTTTTTCATTTTTCACAAATTTACCTAAATTTTTTGGGGCCAGATAGGAGCAACCGCCGTGAAATTAATGAATAAATTTTTCAAACATTCGGCGCCAAAAACTAACATATTGCAGAACAGTCCTTTGAGACGCCGTTTTTTTGGTACCAGGTGGGACCAACCACCTCACCATGCATGAACAAATTCATTGGGGAACATATTCATTAGAAATTCAACGGAGAGACTAATTTTTCTGATAGTCGAGAAAATTAAGAATTAGAGCTGTTGTCACTAGTTTTCCAAGTCCGATTTTTTTACACATAAATATTGGACAGTGTTGGCGAAATTAATTTCTATATCCCCATCGGAGGGACCTGCCCGACACGTAGAAAGGATGAAAAAGGGCAGGTCTCGGATTTTTTCCTCCGCTACTAAACGCCAGAAAATTTTCGAATTTTTCGAGTTATTCAAGCATGGGCTTCGCTACTTGCCACAAAAATTTTATCGAAAACTATAAGACAGCCATTCTATCCAAGCAAGCTTCCGTTTTTATGGTGAAATCTCGTCAGGTCCACATATAGAGCGTTCACCGATAGTGCTACCAATTTTTGTTGATGAATTTATGAAGCATCCTGGGCTTCCTTAAGTATTCATATTGCAGTGAAGTAGTAAAAACCGCTTTAGTCAGACGGACTTGGTAAACTGTAAATCTTCCTATTGGAGGCGCTCACTTGACTGGTTTCACGAACCCAAGATTTTATCCGCAAATACCAGAAAATATTGCATCACCTCGGATATTCGAGAAGAGGTCATCACTCGAGCTATTCAGCCGGAAAATTCAGTTGTTTGCGTTCCTATTTCTCAACACATCCCAGAATTTGGAAGCGCATATGAAAATTGAAATTCTGCAAATTTGGAATTTCAGGTATAGAACAATTTTGGTTGAAAACATTCCGGAAATTACTAATATTAAACAATTCCAAAAATTTCAAAAATTTCAAAAATTTCAAAAATTTCAAAAATTTCAAAAATTTCAAAAATTTCAAAAATTTCAAATATTTCAAAAATTTCAAAAATTTCAAAAATTTCACAAATTTCAAGAATTTCAGAACCTTCGAAAATGTTAAAACAATGAAAATTTTGAAAATCTCAAGAATTCCAAATATTTCAAAACATGGAAAAAATTGTAAATTTTTAATTCTCATTTCCGTTTTATTCAAAAACTCCCAAATCAAATTGCGAAAATTTATTAGACCCCTGTGACATCTCTGCAGCCGATTCGCTCAACCCTATACTAACGCGCTCACCCTCAGCTGTTGATTTTACCATTGTTTTCCTGCCTCAAGGATTTCCGTTTCTGGTCCCCTTAACCCAGAATAATTCCACTCCATTTGTTCCTGTCTAAGTTTCATCCCCTAGAAATCATTGATTAAGCCCCGACCCTCAACGTAATTAAAGCTCACCCATCATTTAGATTTTTTTCTGTGTGAAGTCAAAAGGGTAACTTTTTTCATTCCCATGTACATCTAAGAGCATTTGATACCACGCCGCGTTTGCTCATTAAAGAATAACCAGACATACTGGTCTAGTTTGTCTGAAGCATTTTTATATTGGATTTTTAATAACCACTTTTCTTCCAGTCCGTATTGCCTGACCGCATTTATAATGGGTGTGTGTGTGTATGCATGTGTGTGGGTGTGTGTCCGTCTATATCTCAATTAAAAAAAAAAAGATCACACCATAAATGTTAAAAACTTTACTTTAAAATTTTTTTGTTTGGTAGAGCTTTGAGGTTTCACAACTTAATTTTATAAAATGTCGGTTATCAAAATTTTCAATTTTCAAAATTTTTGAGATCTTTGAAATTTTTGAAATTCTTGAATTTTTTAAATTTTTAAAAATTTTTTTTAAATTTTTTAAATTTTTTAAATTTTTTAAATTTTTAGAAGTTGTAAAATTTTTGAAATTTTTGAAATTTTTTAGTTTTTAAGTTTTTCAGTTTTAAATTTTAATACAAAATTTTTATTTTATGGATGAAATTTAAAAAAATGAAAATGGAATGATCGTAACGATTTGGAAGCAAAAATGAAGAGAAAAACAGTCGTTTGCATATATATGTGAGGTTGTTGAGTAGGCGGCGCTTCCCTCGTAACCAGATCGGATCGATGAGGTCCACAGGTGCCGGAGTTGAAGCTTTGGAGTAGTTTATTTGCGCATGCGCCCGCTCCTTTTTCAACCACACAACCACCTAACCGTCGCATAATTTTCGTAATTTTTCTCCACTTACCTATATTGATGTATTGTAATAGTACCTTTTATTATTATCCCACCTTTTCGAATGTTTTTTCGAATTTGCGAGAATTTGAAAAAATGTTGTAATTTTTTATTTCGTTTTTTTTCTCAATGATTTTTTTTTTTATTTCAATTTTTTGATTTTTTTTTTTCATTATCATTCAGGTCTTCGAAATCTTAATTTTTTTCAATTGTCAAAATTTTCAAAAACGGTTTTGTTTTCCAGGTTAATTATTTTTACTTTTCTAATTTAAATTTTCCTTGAAACCAAATTCATTTTTTTAAATTATTTGTATCCCCTTAATTCAAAAATGTTCACATTCCAACATCTCCTAAATTTTTAATAATATTCACATTTTCAGCCTTCAAAAATTTCGGAACACCCCTAAAAAAATTGATGGACCGATTTCCTATGCTCCTCACGGCTCGAATTTCCATGCAAAAAATCAGGAATAATAGATGGTCAATTTTCAGGAACATTTGGAATGTATTTTCCTCCTCATATCGAATGGCTCCACTGGATTTTGCTCATGCGACTCTGACCACAGCTGAGCCTATCACTCGGTCATTCCCCATTTCCGTAGTTATGGGGATTGAATGGGGTGCGATCTATCCCTCGAGGATTCTGGTCGAACTAAAGTAACACGCAACGGATAATGCGGGACTTATCATGAAAAATAAAGGATGGCTTTAGGACTTTTTTCTTTGAACTTTTCCGCCCTAATGTTAGTTATAAACAATTGATTTTATTAATAACCTTTCTGGAAATTACGTGAATGAGAAAAAAAGGAGTAAAATCGCGGCATTGGTTGAGATGCCCACACATACAGCAACCCACATCACCCACACCCACTCACACCCACCCACCCACATACACATACACACCCACCTACATACACATACCCACCCACACACACCCACCCACCCACACATACCCACTCTCACACACACACACACCCATACACACACACGCGCACACACACATACACACACACACACGAAGGTCCTAGGTTCGCGCCCGGCCGCCGGAGAATATTTTTTCAAAATATTTTCTCATGGATTCCGACCGATGCAGGAACTTCTGTGTGTGCTATCGGCGGTACCCATAAAAGGAGACCGCCCGACCGAGCGAGAACCTAACCCGACGCAGGGGGGGGGGGTTGGGTTCCATCATAGGCGCCGGCCACCGTAGCACAGGGGTTTCTGGAGGTTCACCCTGTGTTTAGAAATACGATTGCCTAAAAATGGCGAAAGTCAGCCCCAGCCGCATGGATGGGTGTCCGGAACGCCCCCTGAAGAAATGCTTACACGGCCGCTACCGGGGGCGTACAAATGAGAGGGACGGAGGAAAAAAAAAGAAAAAAAAAACATACACACATACACACATACCCATCCCTTAAGCGCCTGAATCATCCTAACCACAGAGATACCCCATATTTCATGACAATTTCCCTTTCGATTCTTGGCATCATTCCAAGAACTTTCCCCTATACGTAAATAAAACTCCTTAAAGGTGACGTAATTTTGTACATAAATACCGAGGGGATATGAAGGGACTTTCTTGCTAGTTTCGATCACACATGACTTCCTCTTTCCTTCGAGCTTGACAAACCCCCGCCACCACCCACCCTAACCCTGCCCCCCACGAGTATCACACTGTGACCTGACTTTAACCAAACATGCCACTGTGTTCGAGCTAATTTATGGCACCGGCAGTCTGCCTTGTGAAAATCGATTCAACGAAAATTCCTGGAATATGTCGAGAACTGGAGGGCGGTGAGTAAATCTGTTACATGATTTTTGCTGGGAAAGAATATTGGTGTGCAGGTGTGTGTGTGGGCTTGTGTGTGCGTAACCGTTTACAGCCAAACGATCCCTCTCCAAAGACCGCCCAATTTTCTTATTTGCGATATATCTCGTAATCAAAGCAGTGTAGAAAAAAATGATATGAAGGTTTTTTATCCACAATCAAATTTTCTGAAAAAAACATTTTTGAACATTTTTGAATAGAACCACTTGTTAACGAGATAATTAGCATTTTTGGTTCATTGCTTTCTTGATGGTCGCTACAGGTTACAGTGCGGAAATACGTACACACAGATACACACAGGGGAAAATTATTGGTTCGACCCATCAAAGGTTACAGCTGGAGCTCATTCATTGCTATTCAGTTCATATAGAATTTATCGCCCGGAAATACGTTAAATTTAGTCCAATTGCAATCGCTTACAACTTCGAAAATTGTCAGCACAAGAATGAAGTGAGGGTATAAGTTACTAAAGCGGTGTAGTTCCAGAATTGTTCAACTCGTTAAACTTTACATGCATTCAGTTATACTGATCTACAGTAGAGCCGCGCACATGTCATTCGTCTTTAGCCACAACAAGTGTGCTCATTAAAATTCTAACATGATTAGTTCCAACTTCTCAACGGTTTAGGTAACTATATAGGTTCACACCTTTTTATTTTAATTGGGTATAACATTTTTGAGATGATTCAAAAATTTTAATCGAAATTTTTGAGGATATCACTGATTTGAAGGAAGAATTGAAAATTTTCGACATTCAGGAAATTTAGGAAATCTTAAGGATTTTTCATAATTTCTTGACTTCACTATTTTTGAAGCTTTTACGAATTTTAGAAATTTCGAGATTTTAAATTGTCCAACAATTTTCACAATTTCAACATTTTCAAATTCTGGGACAACGAATTTTGGAAAATTCTAAAATTTCACCAATTTGGAAATAACTCAAAAATTTTAATCGATGGAGAATTTTTTATCAAAATCACTCACTTAAAATTTTCAAATTTTCATCATTTAATTAACGAATTTGAAAAATAAATTTTGACGATTTGAAAACTTGAAATTTTTTGATGTTCCCAAAAATAAAAATCACGAATTTGAGGAATTGAGACATTTACGAATTCTGCAAAATTATGAAATTTGGGGAATTTTCAAGCTTTTTCCAAATTTTGAACATTTTACGAGGTTTTGATTGGAAAAAGAGGAAACGAAAAAAAAAATTGGCGGAAACAGTTTCTCTCGAGAGTTCAGTACCATAAAATTGTCCTTCAAGTAGTGGTTGGAATCTAAACCCGCCCCATCGATTGGGATACTATAAATTGTCCGCGTCTCGTTTTACCAATACTGCCAGAAATACGCACGTGAAATTTATCGTCAATATTTTCTCAGCGAAAGTATCGATGATAAGCTCTTCGGGCAACTAAAATTTCTATAAGTGTCTCATTGAAATAGCAAAGTGATTGATCATTTTGAATTGATAGAATTTTGTACGATGTGAATTTGTTGGAAATCTCATAACATACTCATTTGCAATATCGGTGAAATTTCACAAAATTTTGGATATTTTGAAAATTTTGAAAATTTTGCAAATTTTGAAAATTTTGAAAATTTTGAAAATTTAGAGAATTTTGAAAATTTTGAAAAATTTAATGAACAGAAAAAAATGGGAATAAAAATTTTCCAATTTCTGAGATGTCCAAAACCGACAAATCTTCACCACCCCTCGAGATTCTCGGACCTTTTTTTTTCAACCGAGACTAACATCGTCCGAATTATCTCGCTTAAAATTTTTTTTATTGCAAATTTTTCATCAAATCAACATGTCTTCCTTACTTCAAAGAACTTGAGCGGTTGCCGTAAGAATAGCAGCAGTGAAGATGTTTTCAAAGAGAGCGAGTAGACTTCCTCAAAGAATACCTTTTCACCAATTCTCTCCACGTTTTTCACTCCGTAATATACAGAGAGATTAGTCAAGGCCCCTTTGTGTCTTACAGATTCCAAAGGAGTGGGCAAACTCAAGCAGTGGATGAGCTGCGAGCGACAAGAATGATGAAAAATTTTTTAGACATTTTTAAAACTTAGCCCATTGGTCGCGTCATGAGCGCTGCGCCGCGCCATGTATTATCCAACTTTGAGTGAAAAATTTCGACCGTACAAAATTAATCGTTATCCCCGAGGCTTCATAACACCCTTAAGTCATAATTTGCAACATCTGAATACGAGACATGAATTCTTCAATTTTCAAATTTTTTGCCTTTTTCAAAATTTTGGAATTTTTGAAAGGTAAATTTTAATTTTTTTTTTTCGAATTTCTAAAAAAATTTTTAGTTGTTCTATAGCGACCTTAAATAAACCCATAAAAAAAATTGAGAAAATAATTTTTGAAAATTTGAAATTTCCGAGTGTTCCAAAAATTGTCAAATTTCGGAAACCTCATCATTTTTTTAAATCTAAAATCCGCTGAATGCTACTCTCTCCCCCTGAATTGTTGAACTGCTCGCTGCAGATGAGATGAAATGAGATGGGGGAAATGGGAAGAAGACTTTTCATGATAGTGATTCGGCTGGCCGTATCGATCGGTAGCAACGTTGCCCATTGTCGAGTTTTTACGGCCCAGAGAGTGTACACTAACTTCGGGGTGAATAATAAAAAAAAGGGGAGTCGCTTAACGATGTTATCGTCATTCTGCATCCAATGCAAGTAGAAGAGTTTCTTGCAAACTCCTGTTCAAAACTGAAGCCTGATAGATCGGATAGCATTACCGCTACATTTTCGCGTCTCTCCGCGATTTTCTGCCATGAAACTCGCTAAATTTTCGGATGAAAGAACCGGAAAGTCCACTTTCACTGAGCAACTTTTCGGAATAGATTTCAACTGCAGTATAATTCGAAATACCCAAGGTGAATTTTTTTCGGGAAATTCGCCCATGTCAAAAATTGTGAGAAAATGGATTAAGTCGAGAAATTTCAGAATGAAAAAAAAAACAATTTTTGATCTGTTTTCCCTTTACCAACCCGCCCCCCCGCCACCCCTCCCCCAGACTATATCGAATGGATAAATAAATATTTACCGCAATTTTTGGAGCTCAGTCTCTGAGCTCACGGTCCCAACCGTGCGAAGTGTAACGTTTGCGAAACGTTATCTGACTGGTCAATTCACCACGGAAGTCAATACTAAGTCATGAATATATTCTATAATAAGTGTGTACTAGCTTCTTACAACCCTTGGAGCTCAGAATTTTGGCTTACAGATCTAAAAACGAAGACTGTAACATTTTTGAAACGTCAATGTAAGGCTGACAATTTCCGGTTCATTGATCCGAAAGTTACTACTCTAGCCGTGAATGGTTGTGCCCACGACTACGTGAGTAAGAACATCTCACAATGCTTAGAGCACAGAATTGGAGCTCACGGATCTCAAAATGAGAACTGCAACGTTTTCGAAACGTCAATATAATGTTGAAAATTTGGTCTTAAATGACCCCAATCGACAATAGGCAGATAAAGACTTTTATCAATTTTTGGAGTCCAGAATCGGAGCTCACGACCCTGAATATACTGATGTAACGTTAGCGCAACGTAATGCTGGAAATTCACACATCATTGATCCGACAGCGAATAGTGTGGTTGTCAACGACGAGAATCGTCAATCGATATATGAGAATCTCGTACAACGCACGCAGTTTACAATCAAAGGTAACAGACATGAAAATGCAGAGTGTAACGTTTGCGCAACGTCACCGCAATACTGAAAATCTACATGTTATTCATTTAAAAGTCAATAATATGGCTTTCGTTTCATGGTTTCATTGATTATGGAGCGAAAGAGTATATTCTACAACTCTGGAGTCACTAAGTGTAACGTTCGCGAAACGCCCGACTAACTCGATCAATTCACGCGGTATTCGCAGACCTTAACAATATAGTATTTAGCGGCCGTGGCTGCAGAGACCGACGTCTCAGATTTTGCCATTTCCTCCCATGTGAACAATTTTTTCAATTCTCGAATTGAAAACAATATGTTTCAACGTGCCGCTTCGATCGATCGAAACCCATACCACATTCATCAAATTTTTACTACTGTCCAAGGATGATGTGTCTCACCGGCTCTAATAATTTGAAAATTATCGGACGCTGAGAATCAGAAAAAAAAAATACAAAACAGGCTGTCTTTTCCATCGTCTGTCCATTTAACACGAAGTCGATGGGGCAGAATGTTACCTAAACTTTATTTTATGTGTGTAAAACCCACACCATCGGTTGACAAAATTAGGACGTCGCAATGGGGTCTTTGACAGATGATTTAAAATTTAATTTACGTTCATCTGACGTTTACTTAATTTAGCAATCCCAGCGGAACGTGTGACGATTTTTCATTATCTCAGTACTCAGGGACGAGCGGTGGGGGGGGGGGGGGGGGGGGGGGAGTATCGACGCGACGGCGCCGTGCGCCGAGAGTCGGGCATTGCGCGGGTAATTTGAATAGTAGAGCGGCAAGTATTAATTCTGGATGAAGATTAATTTTTCATAATTAGCTTGCCTCTACATTTTTTTATTGAGGTATCAAGAATTACTGCGGAACTGTGCCCAATTCCCAGGAGTTACATATACCCCCATGCATTGAGAATGATTATGGGTGTTCTTTTGCGCAACTATGTCGCTCAAGAAATACGGTAAGGAGTTTCCATATAGAATGTGAAAGTAAAATGGGAAAGTGACCATGACTCACCGAAAAATGTTCCAACGCTGTTGGCTATCGCACCGGAAACCGCCCCATTGGCAAGGGCGTCCAAACAAGCGCTCAGGGCGCAAGCACACGCACTGGTACCGATGAGGTACTCGAGCACCATGTTCCATCCAATTATGAATGCTATTAACTCACCTACAGTCACGTAACTATACATATACGCACTGCCAGTTGTGTGGGGCACTCTAACACCAAATTCCGCGTAACACGCACCTGCGAAACAAAAATTGGTTCGATTATTTCAGCGGCCAATCTCCACCATTCCAAAATTTTAGTTAAAGATCTTTGATGTTTTTTATCTCAAAATTGATGGAATTAAAAAAAAATCATTCATATTTCGATTCATATATATAACACCGAAATGGTCGCTATCAAAATGAGAATCATTCAATATATAATGTCACTCGGGCATTAGTCGAAAGTGTGCGACAAGTAATTAGCCTAATTTTAATTCTATTGCTATAGTCATGCGAACGAAACTCCTGGTAATTTAATTTTATTTCTTGACAATATAAGTCGGATTTAATTTCCATCGAGTGAACGATAATTGAGTAGTAATTGGCTCGATTATGGGCATTGAAAAGAGCATTGATATTACCAATCCGCTAATCTACCGGACGCAATTTTTTTTGAGACAGAAAGGAATTTTATTCAGCCCTCGCATGATGAGCGCTGCGCCGCCTCATGTATTTTTCAATTGTGGGAAAAAAATTAGGTACGCACAAGTGGTAATTTTGGAAATGTCAAATTTTGTTTGAATATTTTGAGAATTTTGGAAATTTTAAAAATTTCGGAAACCTCAATTTTTCTATTTTTTTTTATTTTTGAAATTTTTCAAGAATTATAAGGATTTCAAAGATTTCAAAAATTTCAAAAATTTCAAAAATTTCAAAAATTTCAAAAATTTCAAAAATTTCAAAAATTTCAAAAATTTCAAAAATTTTGAAAATTTCAAAAATTTCAAAAATTTCAAAAATTTCAAAAATTTCAAAAATTTCAAAAATTTCAAAAATTTTAAAAATTTCAAAAATTTGAAAAATGTCAAAAATCTTAGAAATTTTGAAGATTTTAAAAATTTCAAAAGTTCCAATATTTCAAGAATTTAAAAAAAAAATGAAGTTTGTAAAATTAAAAAAAATTAAAAAATTTTAAACATTTCAAAAATCTTAAAAATTCCAAAACTCAAAAATGTGAGACTCGCACACCAATTGCTATGTCAAAAATCTAAATTTTACCTGAAGTAATGCCTAATCGGGAATCACCAATTAACCGCAATCTGCGCAATGTTGGGCATTCTGTATTTGATAGCAGATTGCATTGATATTACAGAACATAGGATAATCAATTGTGTTAGAGGGCGCATTGAATATTGTCCCGGTGATTGTATTGCTCATTCGCCTCACGTTCTGCCCTGGCACATGCCCGAGCACAAATGTCTGATTTACATTTTTCCAGCTGACACTTCCCACTATTTTTTTCTTCCCTTCTCAATCGATTTTTTTGCGTCTCAAGGGAAACACTCCAAGTCACACCTATTTCAGGAGAAAATTGACTGATTCGTCGATGAAACCCGCCCCCAACCCTCTTTCTCGTGATAATCCGCCCCCCCCCCCCTCCTATCCCACTCACATGAAATTTAAATTCCTCAAATAGAACTCCTTAAAGGCAGGTGGTTAGAAAATTGGCAATTTGTAAGTACGCTATCGTGAGTAGAAAAAAAAATCCTTCCAAACCTTTTTTTTCAATTCCAAGAAACGGGAAAACCCAAAATTTTGTAAATGAATGAAATTTCAAAAAGTTCAATAATGTGAAAATATTGGATATTTTCAGACACTTCAAGAATTTTTTAACCATGAAAAATTGAATTTGCAATTTTTCAATTCAATTGTTTCAATTTCTCAAACTTTCCATGGACCCACTTTCAAAATTGAATACCTGTCAAGTCACGTGATTCCAGGCAGAAATAAAATAGCACATTTATCCGATATAGTTCCGAGTAAAAAAAATTCCTTCAGATTTTTCTCATCGTCAGTTTCATCACAGGGTGACCTCACAAACCTCCGAAAAAAGCCAAGAAGCGCACCTGAAAATATGGATGCCATTGCTGCGATAATGAAGGAGATGATGACCCCAGGTCCAGCTATACCTCGCGCTACCATTCCAGCTACTAGGTACATGCCTGTACCAACGCATGACCCAACACCTAGGGAAGTTAGGTCTAGGGTTGTCAGGCACTTCTGCAATCAGAATAAAAAAAACAAGTGATTACTTGAAATACGTAGGAGACCAAATACGTAGGGATTACCAAATTGAAGAATTTAAAAAAACAAGTAAACTAGTGAGGTAAATCAGTATGATCTGTTAGGGTGAAAACGACAAAATCCCGATTTCTAATTCATACACACACACCCATCCACCCACCCACCCACTCACACACACCCACCCACACACACACACACACACAAAATCGGATCTTTGGTGCAGTGGGCCCAGTATCTGCCTTCTACGATAAAGGTCCTAGATTCACGCAAAATGTTTCACATGAAATATTTTCTCATGGATTCCGACCGATAGCCGGAACATTCCACTACCGATGGTAAGCATAAATGAGATCGCCAACCCGGGCGGGAACCTAACCCGACGCAGGGGGTGGGTCCCAACACAGGTGTCCGCCATCGCAGTCCACTGGTTTCTGCAGGTTTACCCTGTGTTCATAAATACGATGGTCTCAATGGCGAAAGTCAGCTCCAGCCGCACGGATGGGTGTCCAGTACGCCCTCTCGAAAGGACTTGAGCCTTCCTTTCGATCATTGGGGCAGCGACCGTGGGGAGTACCGGAAAGAGGGACGGAGGGAAAAACACACATGCACACACGTACGGTCGAACCTTTGGGGCAATAAGTAGTCTTCCCAGGAAGTTTTTTCGGTAATTAGCCACTTTGAACGTTTCAACAATTTGTTGAAAACTTCAGGTTTAGAGATGGACAAGATCATCATCCGGAAAATTTCAGAATATTCAGTAATAAGAACATTCTACGGAAGGTCTTATTTCCCCATGGCAGCGGACTCTATAGACATGGGAGTCCATGGGGCTCTTGCAGGTTTTTTCTTCATGCGTGTTGTCAGGCATTCAGGTAATCACAATAGTATGAAAAAATAATGGAGCGAAATAATCGTTTGTCTTGGTGTTTTCCAGGATTATCCCTGGGGATGGTATGAGAAGATTGCTCGGGGACTTTACAATTCCAAATGACACTTTAGGACCCTTATTTTTCGACGAATGCTTGTAAAATTAATTTGGGAATATGATCCGCTTTCAAAATTTACGAAGCCGTTTTCGTATTTATGAAGCGTGCTTTTCATACTTAGAAGTTCGAGAATTTCAATAAGTGGGATGGGGGAGTGGTAGTTTGCCAGAGAAATGCACACACACTCACGCATATATATGTATATATTTTCAGGAATTTGCAGAGTTTCAATCAATTTCAATATTTTTTCAACTTTCATATTTCTTTCAGTTCTCAAAATTTTCACAAATTCTTCTATTGAAATAGCTCCAGAAACGTCGAAAATTTCATTTGACTTTGATTCACAGAACTAGAGAAACTCGAATTGAATCATGCGATCCAGATTCAGCTTTAATGCTCGGTCAAAACTTCTACATTTAAATTGGAGGGTATAATTGAAGAATGTTTTTCAAAAAACATCAATCAATTCCAAAAGATTGACTGAAAAATTGATAGTCCCACAATTTCCAAAATTAAAAAGCAGCAAAAAAAAACCAAATTCAAAAATTACGAAACAAAATCTCAAAGAAAAAGGTTCAGAAAAATGGAAAAATTTAAGGAAAATTGAGAAAAAAAAATCCAAAAATTCTGAAAATTGAAAAAAAATATATAAAAGCCCCAAAAAATTGAAAAAAAAATTCCGGAATTCACAGAAATTGCCAGAACAAATAAACAATATTTTAAAAAACAAAATTTTCAAATCATAGGCACAGGAATCGTGTCATAGGATTCAATTTCAGTTTTGAACTCGTGTAGAAATTTTGAATTATCCGAGGAGAATGTAATCACAGAATGTTGGTGAAACAAACAGGACAAAAGGAAATTCATACATGGACTGGTAGGATATTGGTAAAGTTTTGGTGATAACCATGGAAAACCGTCGACGAGTTTAGAACGGAGAAGAAGTCGACCTCACGTGCGGCTTCAAAATAAAGCAATTGATTGTTTGCCCCGACTGGGGAAGGGTAATATCTGTAAATAGGAAATTTGGTTGGGAAAATTACAGTCCTGGGACACGAGAAAGGTATTACTGGGGAGAAATGCATAGTTTGTTTATCCCCGGGTGAGAAAAAACCCGGACCATTACCTCACTCTGCATTGCAAAGGACGCTTTTCTCGGAATTTATCATGATGGTGGAAATGACCCGTTTTCCCGATATTTTAAAAATTTCACAAATTTGAAATTTCGATAAATTTTGGAAAATTGGAAAATTTTGGAAAATTGGAAAATTTTGGAAAATTGGAAAATTGGAAATTTTGGAAAATTGGAAATTTTGGAAAATTGGAAATTTTGGAAAATTGGAAATTTTGGAAAATTCGAAATTTTGGAAAATTCGAAATTTTGGAAAATTGGAAATTTTGGAAAATTCGAAATTTTGGAAAATTCGAAATTTTGGAAAATTCGAAATTTTGGAAAATTTGAAATTTTGGAAAGTTCGAAATTTTGGAAAATTCGTGCAAATTGAAGAATTTTGCACAATTTTGGAAAATTGGGAGAGATTGAAAAATTTTGGACAATTTTTAAAATTTTTCGAAATGGTCACGATGTTCACCCGAAAACTCTCGAAAATTGTGACAATTGTCCAATCGAATCAACAGATCATTCCGATTTTTTTCTTTGGCTCATAAGAAGAGAGCCCCACGAATCCTCCAGAAATGACTGACTGAACCGCTCGAATAATTGGGCATAATTGTTCAATCGAAGTGTTTATTATATGTGTTAATCGCAATCGACTAGACATGATTTTCCCCGTATTTTATGCGTATGTATTTACGTGACAGTTTGGTATGTGAAGTTGAGACATCAATTTGCACCGTGATATCGGATTAATTGGAAATGTGTCACGATAATGACAAAACGTAGGAGGGATTAATTGGTGATACCCAGGCAACATGGAACAACTCCCATGTTCCAGGGTCCCTGGAGATAATTTTGCGAGGAAAAACCACGAGCACAGTGAGTGGGCCGCATCAATAACTTCCTAATTCACTATCTTCCTCCAGCACTATCGCTGTTCCCAGAAAATTTCCAAAAAATTGAAATATCTTGAGAACATCTAATTTTTGAAAAACTGTTATGGAATAATTTTTTTCTGGAAACAGATAGACACACACACACACACACACACCCACCCACACATACCCACTCACACACACACCCACACACACGCATACACACACACACATCCATGTTTCAGCTGTTATTTTGTGTACTTTACGAATTTGCTAACACTATCAATGTTTTCAATGTTCTAATTTTAATCAGAAAATTTATGAAACATTTTACGTTGGACTTGATTTCCATCGAAAACTTTACCTGTAATTTCTGTTTGGAGTCTGCCGGATGGGCTGGTTCAGGTCCATGTCGACTTTGTTCCCCCTGCAGGTGCTCAATTTTCTTCGTCCTTATAAATTTTCCGAAGAGCTCCAGCCTCTTCTCCCTATCCGGTAACTCCGGCAACTTTATTTTTCTGAAAATCAAAAAGAACAAAATTTGAGGCTTACATTACTCAACTATAAGGGTGTTATCTGCTGGAAGAGAGATAACAAGAAAGTGAATTAGTTTTTTCACGAGTGGTTTTACAGGGAAATGTGAGAAGATATTTTATGTAGTTAACTTGATTTCTGATCCAAAAAACCGATCTTTTCTGCAATCGATAAATTAGGATGCCGACTGATAGCAAGAACATGGCGTGTGTGTGTTATCTGTGAAACGAGAACGTCAGGCCGGAGGCGAACCCAAGATGGCGCAGAGGGGGGAGGCGGGTTTTATGATGGGGACTTCTGGAGGTTTACCCTGTGTTTAGAAATCGGTCCACTCCTTCCTTCTTAAAAAATGCTCAAGCGCTACTGTAGAGAGTTCCAGAGAGAGGACAGAGACAAATACTGAAGAGAGGAGAGAGGGAAACAAAACAGAGTTTTCATTTCCGGGATAATTATAATAACTTCCCCTATCGGGAATTTAAAAAGCTGCTTATACAACCGATACTCATTTCGTTGTTCATGAAATTCAGAGGAGGGCGACAAGCTAGGGTGAAAATCCAATAACTTTTCTACCATGTAAATTTATTCCAGTGCTTATTACGGGGAAATTGGAGAGTGGGATGTGTACACGCGATATCTCGGGTTTTACAAGTGTTAGTGTTTATTTTCTTCCGCTACTATTTCGTGTCAAAGTGCATGTGCAATGGAAATATATTATCAGTTAGTTCTGAGTATTTATGATAATGTGATGGCTCAATGTTAACACTGGGTTCGTACATTTCACCGAGCGTTCGTGTAAAAATGTCAAAGTATGGAAAATACATGAGTGGTAATTGCCTTCGTATAGTTATAGAAAACATCATTTTTATGGGGTTATTTTCTGGGAATAAGGGGTAGTTACGGGTGGAAAGGAAAATTGTAAGTTTTGACATTTTGGAAATGTTATAATTTTTGCAGTTTCAACATTTTTGAAGTTGTTCAAAATTGAAGTTTCGGAAATTTTTGAAATTTTCGAAAATTTTTGAATTCTTAAAATTTTGGAAATATTTGAAATTTTACAAACTTCTGGATTTTTTGAAACTTTTTATTTTTTTTTTAATTTTTAAAATTTCTGAAGTTCTTGAAGTTTTTGACATTTCCGAAATTTTTCAAATTTTTGAAAAAATTGTAGTTTTTACTTCTTGAGTATTTCAATAAAATCTCTTTTACAGATTTTCGATTCATACTTTCATTGAGCCGAAATTAACTCCCGACAATACGCCTATTTTTAAGTCGGCTAATGTGATTTTCTCCCTTAAATCACAGTTGCGGACATTTCAAATAAAATGATCGATCATTTTTTACCGTTCCGTAGACGCAATGTATTTTCAATTTGCAAAAATACTAAATTATTCTCAATTTTTATCCTCTTTTTAAAATCACTTATGCGTGACTATTTATGATAATGGTATGGCTAATAAAAATGTCAAAGTATGGAAAATATATGAGCAGTAATGTTGCTCGTATACAGATAGGAAACATTAACTTTATGGGGTTTTTCTTAGAAAAAATAGTGAGGTCGAAAAAAATTTATGAGATTTTCGAAATTCTCGTAATTTGCATTTTTTTCCAAAATTCCTAAAATCTTGAAAATTCTCCAAATTTTCCATATTTTGAAAACTCTCAAAGTTCCCCATGCTCAAATTTCGAAAACCAAAACTTTTTCGAGTTCAAAGATTTGACCGATACCGCTACTGTATCACCGTCATCAATATCGTTGAAGACATAAGCACTATTTAAGACATGAAGACTCCATGTAACATGTATATACTCTATTCATAACCTAAGCCCGAATGCGGACTTGGCGCGCTGAATTATAATCTGACATTTGAAGTAACAATATCTTTTCCGAAGTTGAAGATACCCTCAATCATTGATTCTCAAAAAATGAGGGCTCTGAATTTTCCAACCATCTCTTCGTTTTTCTATAATTATCGCGTACATATAAAATTTTCAGCACTGAACAGACTATGTAGAACACTCGAAACTTAATAAATTAACAGAATCTCAAAAAATATTCCGTGTATATAATTTTCCATAGCTACATAAGTTATGACAACTTGAACAATCGTCATACTTTTGAAGACTAAACCCAAATCGATATCCCAAATATCGATGTTTATCCTCGCAATCGCGACTACAAACCAACTTCACGATGTTATTTGACCAATCTGATCAAGCAATAAATGAATCACGATTCAAAAATGAATTATAACAGACGAATAAGGAATCGTCTTACAACTTTCGACTCTGACGATGTTCGATTTTGTGTATGCGCTTCCTTGAATAGGAAAGCAGGCCTGTAAGACACGAGGTTCAAGCATCGAATTCCGATACGGGGAGTCGGCTGTCGGTATAGTAGCGTGATCTCCAGGTTCTAACTCATACAGATCCACCGTCGAACGGAAATGTGCAGAAGCGGCTGTACAAATTGAAATTGTCCATGGTTTCCCCGCAATTACTGAATGTGCCAAGGACTAACGTCCATTGGATACTGGGTTCATTGGTTCAAACTCTGTGAATGCTGTACACTTTGTGGAAAAATCCCGTTTCCATTGGTACCGTCGGCTATATCCTAAATCGAATCGAAGCGTAAATAAAAAAAAAATCCAATATCAGACGTCAATTATTTGTACAGCTCGACCTTTTCGATTGGAATGAGCTTTTACCATTTCCGACAGAACCAGAAATACTGGAAGTACCTATATACTCCAGCACTTCTCCTCAATTACCAAGCGCCTTTTCCCGTTGTCCGACCTTCACTGCACAATTCTTCATCCACACATGCCACTTAATACATAATAAACCAGGAGCATAATAGAGCGATAGTACGAAATTATATTCTACCATTGTACTTCAATAGTATATTAAATAAACGAAATGTGGGTGTGACTTTGCACCCCTTGAAGCGATAACTTTCCGAAGCGAATTTGCACTTATACTTCCCTGAAAATTGGATTATTCAGGTAACAAGTGGTATTACGATAAAATGTGATCCAAAATTTAATGTAGATAATTTTATTTTAGAAAAAAGAGGTGAAGATCATTTTTTTAAACTACTCCTTCATGACTTGAATTAAACCAAAAATTTTGTGTGAGCCCAATACCAAAAACCATGATCAACCGGGGCAAAAACGTTGACTAAGACACAGACAGACACACACACACAAACACATGAACATACATAAAATTTTATATTTTCATTTTCCTGTTTTTTAACCTAGTAAAAATTTCAAAACTTGCAACGAGCACCAAAATGAAATGATGGATATGTTGCATGACCTGAGAAATTGTGTTATAGATAGGTAGCTTGAAGAATTCCGAGGTCGATATAAGTATCGTCCCACCTCGTAGGAAAATTCGCAAACTCACAAAGTTGCTCGGTAAATTAATTCTCCTTAATTCCCATCTTTGGTAATTAACTTCTTGATTAAACATAATCCTGGCTCAATTTCATAAAACCTCAAGTATAGAAATTGATCCATCCATGCGTCAATTATGGGTGATAAAAGAAATGAGTAGGGTTCATGTGTGTATATAGGCGTCTGTGTAGATGTACCTATGTGTATGTGTGTGTGGATAGGTGGGTGGGTGTGTGTGGATAGGTGGGTGGGTGTGTGTGTGTGGGTGGATGGGTGGGTGGGTCTGGGTGGGTGGGTGTGGGTGGATGGGTGGGTGGGTCTGGGTGGGTGGTTGAGTGGGTGGGTGAGCGGGTGGGTGAGCGGGTGGGTGGGTGGGTGGATGGCTGTGTGTATGTGCATGAAGCAGTAGCCACGTACAAAAGATCAATGAGGTGAACTCAACAAAAAATTGTACAGAATCTTGTTTCAGGATATTCCAAGCACGAATTAGGCAATGGCAATTAGTCCTCTTAATGACGTTAGCCATTGGGTGTATTTAATCACATGTATTTAGGTGCAGATGGAGAAAATCCATTAATACTCCATTAGGTATGAACGGAGAAGGAAATAGGGGACTCCATTGTATTCATGTGTCGATAATGAGTTGAACAAATTGAAGTTGTGTGCGCAAAATACGATCGAGTTATTGACTGCACCGATGATCTATCATTGACATTGCCTTCAGCAGCTCTACGAAAGTTCATCTTGGTTTTATTCTCAATAATTGACCATATTGGATTTTCGAAAAAAAAATTACAATTTTGGGAATTCATTTTCATTTTTTGTTCTTTTGGCAATCCGATTTCCTTTCACATTGACGTGAAATGATGGATTTTTGTTTGAAAATTTTTTGGAAAGTTGTGATAATTTCGTAGAATTTAATCGTTTAAGATTCAAAGCGACAGGAATGTCAATTACTTTCGCACTATTCATGAATTCAAAATCATTGGCGCGTGTGTGGTCGTCCAAAGTAAGCGAATAGTGTGAATGGGAACAGGTGAATAGGGTCAAAAAGGACATGTGAAATTTTGCACATGTGAATGAAAAATATCTCTATAGGATAATTTTGTTTATCACGAAAACGGTGCTTCCATTTTCCAATTGTCCCTTCGTGAGTACATTCACCTACAAGTTTGGCCAATTTGAGGGACAAAATTGGATGATGACTTCAGCAATGCAGCGTTTAGCTATTATGTATTTTGCGAAGTTCCACAAAAACTTCACTAGTGCAAAACCATATGGACATTCCCATAATGGGAATTTACTCAATTATTTTAAAAAAATATGTTTGGTTAAATTAGAAAATTAGAGAAACCCAACTTCCAGAAAGAAAAAAAAATCTTACTTTCAAATTTCTTACTGGAATTTCAGAAATTTCAAAAAATTCTGAATTCGAAAATTTTCAAATTTTCAAAAAATTCAGGGATTTATAAATTAGCAAAATATTAACAAATTTTTCATAATTTTCCAAATTTAAAAAATTCTCCACAATTTCCAAAATTCCAAAGTTTTTGAAAATATGAAAATTTTGCAAAGGTTGAATCGCCAATCAAATATCAGCATCTTCGATTCAAGCCCTTTTATATTTTTCTTATCGCATGACAAACGTACAGAAGAAAGCATTTTATTGAATTGTCCTTTCAATCAGCCAGAGTTACCGTACAAAATTTAAATCAGACGTTATTTCCCCGGTGGATATCTCAACCTCTTCGTCGAACTCGGACGGCACAGCTCGAACGTACGAAGAAATCGATATTGCAAGTGTTTCGGCATGTCTGACCTTAACCGAACAATCTACTTAACTCTTCATATGAAAAATTCTGAACATTCGAAGAAATTTGAGGAAATTGAGAAAAAATTTGAAAAACTTAAAAATGTTCAAAAATGTAAAAATTGGAAAAATTTGAAAAAATTGCAAAATTTGAAAAAATTCAAGAATTTGAAAAAATTGCAAAATTTGAAAAAATTCAAGAATTTGAAAAAATTGAAACATTTGAAAAAATTTGAAAAATTTGAAAAATTTGAAAAATTTGAAAAATTTGAAAAATTTGAAAAATTTGAAAAATTTGAAAAATTTGAAAAATTTGAAAAATTTGAAAAATTTGAAAAATTTGAAAAATTTGAAAAATTTGAAAAATTTGAAAAATTTGAAAAATTTGAAAAATTTGAAAAATTTGAAAAATTTGAAAAATTTGAAAAATTTGAAAAATTTGAAAAATTTGAAAAATTTGAAAAATTTGAAAAATTTGAAAAATTTGAAAAATTTGAAAAATTTGAAAAATTTGAAAAATTTGAAAAATTTGAAAAATTTGAAAAATTTGAAAAATTTGAAAAATTTGAAAAATTTGAAAAATTTGAAAAATTTGAAAAATTTGAAAAATTTGAAAAATTTGAAAAATTTGAAAAATTTGAAAAATTTGAAAAATTTGAAAAATTTGAAAAATTTGAAAAATTAAAATTGAAAAAATTTAAAAAATTGAAAAATTTAGAAAGTTTCACAAATTTAAAAAAATTGGAAAAATTTAAAATTTTAAAGTTTGAAAAATTTGAAAAAATTTTCAGATTTTTCCAATTTTTCAAATGTCTTGGAATATTTATATCTTCAACTGACGGAGGATTAATCCCCACGTTGGGGATATTTACATCCCCAATGCGGGGCTGTTTATATCCTTATTTCGGGGATATTTATATCATCACGTCGGGAATATCGTGCCCCACCTCGGATATATTTATATCCCCACGTCGGGCATATAAGTATCCCCACCTCGGGGGATATTTACCGGGGATATTCCGATTACTCGGGGATATTCAGGGTCCAAATCCGGAATGGTTACACCGAGAGAAATACCTTATACTGCGCGACAGGATTCAAGGACATCATCTATATTTATATCCCAAGATCAATGATGTTTGGGGATGTTTCTATCCCCGAGTGGGGATATTTATACCCCAGACTAGGATATTTCATTGTTGTATTCATGACATATAACTGAAATGTTTGAAATAGAGCCCTACAATTTCCAGTGATATGACAATGGGAAAAGTGGATCGTACAGGTACATTGTATTGGTACGAATGGTAGATAAGCAAATGCGGCAAAGTCCCGCCATTATAACTCGAGCCGTAGCATTTAAATGTCCCATTTTCAACGTTCCGCATGAGCAAACTTGTTATAACCATCCCAAAAATCACATGTGAAATTTTCATGGGGAAGAATGTCCTTCTCGAAAAACTGAAAAATCACAGTCATTATTTGAAAAATTCGAGGATTTCAAAATTTTGAGGAAATTTCAAAAACTTCAAAAATTTCAAAAATTTCAAAATTTCAAAAATTTCAAAAATTTCAAAAATTTCAAAAATTTCAAAAATTTCAAAAATTTCAAAAATTTCAAAAATTTCAAAAATTTCAAAAATTTCAAAAATTTCAAAAATTTCAAAAATTTCAAAAATTTCAAAAATTTCAAAAATTTCAAAAATTTCAAAAATTTCAAAAATTTCAAAAATTTCAAAAATTTTAAAGATTTCAAAAATTTCAAAAATTTCAAAAATTTCAAAAATTTCAAAAATTTCAAAAATTTCAAAAATTTCAAAAATTTCAAAAATTTCAAAAATTTCAAAAATTTCAAAAATTTCAAAAATTTCAAAAATTTCAAAAATTTCAAAAATTTCAAAAATTTCAAAAATTTCAAAAATTTCAAAAATTTCAAAAATTTCAAAAATTTCAAAAATTTCAAAAATTTCAAAAATTTCAAAAATTTCAAAAATTTCAAAAATTTCAAAAATTTCAAAAATTTCAAAAATTTCAAAAATTTCAAAAATTTCAAAAATTTCAAAAATTTCAAAAATTTCAAAAATTTCAAAAATTTCAAAAATTTCAAAAATTTCAAAAATTTCAAAAATTCCAAAAATTCCAAAAATTTCAAACATTTCAAAAATTACAGAAATTTAAAAAATAAAGTTAAAAAAACCACAAATTCGCAAAACATCAAATTCCCTAACAACAGCACGATTCATGACAACTGTTAAATTGTTTATAAAATGAAAGATAATGAAACAGTCAAAATTGGTATTCATGATTTTTCCATTTGGCGACAAACCTAGTGGATAGGTGAGCGATATTGAGCGTGAAATCTAATACCGATTGTGATTCGGGCTTCGTGAAACATGAGTAGAAACTCGAGATCCTGATTAATTTAGCAGGAGAGAGGAAAATCGAACACATCCACAGGGAACAGAGTCGTGGACCTAAATCAGTCCATCAATCGAGCCGTAACGTGACAGACCATTCGTCTTGTGTATTTAGAAATGGAATTCAAAAAGTAATTTCTCGGATTTTTTCACTTCTCGGACTAGGGGTGACCCTGAAACTTCAATTTTCTGGATTCTTCTGACACGTCTTTGATAAGGGCCGTGTGTGTATTTGTTTCCCCCCTGGTACTCTCCACGGTAGCTGCTCCTCCATGCGACAGGGTCCGATTTAGGCCATCGTATTACTAAACATAGAGTAAACCTTCAGACGGAACCCACCCCTCCCCCCTGCGCTGGGTTAGGTTCCCGCCTGTTCTTGCGGTCTCAGTCTATGGGTGCCGCCGATAGCACGCGGAATGTTTCTACTATCGGTCGGCAGCAACAGGAAACTATGTCATCACCGGAAACTCTCTCCGGAGGTCGGGCGCGAACCCAGGAACTTTACCATCATAGCCAGATATTTCACGCATAAAATTTGAAAAAGTTAGTTAATTTAAGATTTCTCAAAGGTGTCTGAGTCGTCATATTCAACGCATTTGTAGGACAAAAAAAAGTTCAGAAAAAAAAAATATTCCCAACTTGAAGAACGAGAAAAATGGCACGTCACGTTCTCGGGGGCAGCAATTTTTTACGTATGAATTAAAAATACACACTCATTTTTTCTAACACGCAACATACATGGAACCATAGCATTTTCTATTGAATAAAGAATCAGCCGCCTGTTGCCTGAGAAGCCCGGGCTTTTGTACGAACACTAGTGAGCCGTCACGCTCTACTTGCCTACTATACGTACACGAGAAAAGAAAAGGGAGCTTGCAGATAAAAAAGCTAGCCACAACCGCTTACCGCTTTTTCATCCTCATATCGAAAATCGCTTGTCGATGAAACGAGCTTCAAGTTTCGATTTCTTCTCAACGATCACGTACCGGGCTTGAAATAATGTTATCTGCTTAATCTAACTTGCCCTCATTGGTCTCCATCAGTTATTGGGGGTTTTCATCGACAACTCCCTCACAAGTTGGTCAAAAAATAATTTTGTTTTTCAACTTTTGGAATTAGCATTTTCCAACATTTCTCCGCTTTGTTTTTGCGGAATTCCCCGGTTTTGAGCCCACACCCACCCACCCACACAACCACACACACACCCACCCATCCACCCACCCACACACACCCACCCACCACACCCACCCAGCCACACACCCACCCACACACCCACCCACACACACCCACCCAGCCACACACCCACCCACACACACCCACCCGCACACACGCCCGCACCCGCCCACCCACCCACATACACACACACACACCCAGACACGCATTCACACACACACACACACACCCAGCCACGCATTCACACACACACACACACGTACGTACCATGCTAGTCCAATTATTATAATTGCGGTGTCCCCCAACGTTCTGGGGGGCGCGCGCACGAAGAGAATCTCTCTTTTGTATAGGACATACTAAGAGATACAATACAACTTTATATGAATGTTCGGTAATATTTTTAGTTTTCGAGATATCTGCCGAAAATGCTTTCGGTTTATGCCGTGGAATTTCTCCACAGATGGCGTGATTCCGGTTCCAACGGCGCGCACAACTCGCGAGCATTCTCATCAACTTAACCATGGGGTATAAGTGATCTTTATCTAGAGCTGAATAAACTGAAACAGTTGCTTGGCGTATCAAAAAAGTTCCCGTCGAATATTTCAATTTTCGAACATAGTTTCGATGATATGAACATTTCTGGGAATCTCAAAAGACGACTACAAACGGGTTAATAAATAAAAAATTTAGCGCATAGTTCTGAATCAAGCAGATCATCTCCGTTTAATTCAATCCCTCCGTTTCGCAGAATAAGGAAAAAGAAGTCTGCGATCCAAGCGAACTGTAAGTGGTTAAATAAAACTCCTTAGATTAAGAAAAGTTTTTTTCATGAATTGAGAACTTTTTTCTGAGTGGCTTTGAAGGAAGACTGGAGAATTCATCAGTTCTTCTCAATGAGCTATTGAAAATGTAGGAAAAAAATGGATGCAATCAAATATGAAAACACAGATTCTCTGAGGGTCCATAACGTGAAATGCCTTGCGCGCTATGTGTTGCAAAAATGTTTTTGTAGTCTTGCTTTTGGAGTATTTAAGTCTCCTAGTTCGGAATTAGATAATGTGGAAATCATTCAAGTCCAAAATGACTTGAAAATTTTTGAAAAAATTTTGAAATTTTTGAAATTTTTGAAATTTTTGAAATTTTTGAAATTTTTGAAATTTTTGAAATTTTTGAAATTTTTGAAATTTTTGATATTTTTGAAATTTTTGAAATTTTTGAAATTTTTGAAATTTTTGAAATTTTTGAAATTTTTGAAATTTTTGAAATTTTTGAAATTTTTGAAATTTTTGAAATTTTTGAAATTTTTGAAATTTTTGAAATTTTTGAAATTTTTGAAATTTTTGAAATTTTTGAAATTTTTGAAATTTTTGAAATTTTTGAAATTTACAAAATTTTCGAGTATTTTTCCAATTTTTTAAAATTTTGCGGTTATTGAGGTTTTTTACATTTATAAAATGTCTGCTATATTTTTGATCGCTTGAATCATTTAAGAATTTACCAATTCTGGTTTTTCTATTTCAAAATCTTTTCAGCACGTTTAAAAGTTTTACTACTTCGGAAAGGCTTGATAAAGAATTAAATTCCTTGAAATTGATAAGAGCTTCTTTCTCAGCCATACTTTAACAACTTTAATGCAAGTGAACCACAAATTGTCAATTGAGAACCTTTAGATTAAAAAAACTTTCTCTTTAACTATGAACTTGAATCCATATAACTGCGCAGACAACCGAATTCTCCACTACTATTTACCCCGAGTTATTGGAAATGTACAGAAAAAAAAAGTAATCCCATAGAATATGAGGGATGAAGGGATTCTCCCTGACTCCATAAAGATAAAATTTCCCGGGCATCGTAGTCACGATAAGAAAGCTCCCTACGACCTCTTTTTCTCTAAATTCTCGGCATATTGAAAGGACATATGGGGCATTCCCCGTAAATTCAGTCACTAACTTCCATCATCGTTTCTCAAAATTCTGAAAAAAAATTCATGATTTCTGTACTCAAAACACAGACTCACGACTTTTTGCAAATTTTTGAAGTAGTCTGGTACAGAGATATGATTTTTTTTTACATCAAGAGCTCAAATTTGGGTGCGTGGGTGGGTGGGTGGGTGGGTGGGTGCCTATGTGTGGGTGGATGGGTGGCTATGTGTGGATGGGTGTGTGTGTGTGTGTGTGTGTGAGAGAGTGGGTGTGTGTGTGTGTGTGTGTGTGAGTGGGTGGGTGGGCGGCTAGTTGGGTATATGTGTGTGTGTCTGGGTGTTCTATACTTTTTCAATCACAGGAAACATTGACCCAAATATGGATAAAAATTCAATTCAAGCTAGAAAAAAGTGTGGGAGAAAAATTCTACGATAAATTCTACTTCTCATCAGGAGATAAACTTGTCAATAGATAAATTGGATTTTCCGCAACAATAGATATAAATTGATGAACGAAACAGTTGTCATTGTAGATACAGGAAAATTGGTGAATCTCTTTTCCAAAGTCTTTTCCTATCCATTAGTCTTAAACAGTCGCATTAGAATTAACTTAACCAATATCCTGCTGCATTTACCTTCAAAGAAGGCCAGGAACGTAGGTTTTCCCGATATTTTATCCCGAAATTAGGGATATTTGATCCCAAAATTGGAGATATTTCTACCCCATATTGGAGATATTTCAACCTACCCTCGAACCTTGTAATACACCGGAAGCGAGGATTTTGTTTATGGAGAGCTTGCAAATCTCCTATAAGCATTTCCGACAATTCCGCTCATAAACTAGTATATTATATGTGTATACTAAACCCATATACAATCAATGAGGTCCAAGAAAATTACTTTTCCCCCCTCCCCTTTTTCCCGATTCTCACATAGACATTCGATCACTGCAATTTGTTGGTACTACTGAGTTTACCGGGAAACACATGAGGGATTGTTCGACATTTCCAATTTGCTCCGTCAATTTCCTCGCTATGTTGAACGATGGAAAAATTGTTTGTCATTCCAACATGAATTTTTTGAGTAGTGATATAGTGACTTTTAATGATACGATCGCTTTGCAATAGATTTGATGTGAGGAGGGGCAAGTACCACAAACTTCTCGATGTCTCTTCCCCATTTTTCATGGAGTGAAAGCGCCATATGTCTTGAATTAAGAGAGATAGGAAAAAAATTATTAAATATAAAATATTTATTTTAATATAAGGAACAACTTTTGTTTAGCCATTTAGTTTGTAACTCGAATGGTTCTCCAGGTAGACAGCCATACACCACTAAATTGCCGACGTACATGAATACGGACGAACACACACATGCACATACAAACACACATATGCATACATATACGAACATATTTTATGACACATGTCGGAAAAACATCATGGGAAATTCTCTACACTTGTGTAGAAAAAACCCTGGAGGAACTTAGAGTAGTTTGGAGCAACTCACAGCTAACGCAAAAAAATAATTCCAATTCAAGTGATTGATCAGCATATGACTGTCAATCGCCCACACGTCTCTTTTCATCCTTCTCGCTAATCACCAATTTCACATTTATTGTATGGCAATCGTATGTATCGCAATAGGGTCGATAGTTTGAGCTGTCAAGCCTTCCGTACCATCCAAAGTGAAACTCAATATAATTCAAGTAATATCTGAAGTTTAAACAGAATTAGCACATTATTACGTGCGTACAAAACTAATAATTCTCAATTTTCTACATTTTGATTATGAAAAAAAAACAAACAAACGACGAAAATTCACACAATTTCAGCCAAATGTTAATATAAAAATCAGTTTTATAAAACTCTGCATATGTAGGAAAAAATACCCACATATTCCCATTTAATTCGCAAGATTTTTTTCAATAAAAAATATCTTTAGCTCACCTAAGATCCATTTTTCCGCGAAAAAATTTCCAAAAGAATGATTGAATCTCACATCACTTTAAATTAAATCATTTTTTAAATATCTCCACAATTGATCCCTAAACCCGCTTAATTAACCAATAATTCATTCAATAATCCGGCACTTGAATACCTAATCCCTAACTGATATGTATGAGATATCGATAAACGATGCAAACAATTTTAACTCCAAATTGTGATTTTAATAATTTCGGTCAATGGGAATTCAGAAGGAAACAATCACTAGAGTACAATCTCACATGACACTTCAACAATAATGGGGTAATAGTTGATTTACTTGTTGCAAATTCGTTTATTAAATTTTTTTTTGCTGAGAAACAGCGTGTCTGGCTACACACGGGGTTACACTCATCGGCGCGGCACTTTTCCTCCCCTATCATGGCGTCTACGAAATGCGCTCAACAATTTCTCGTATCGGGTCTATTCATCCCCCCACTAGGCGCGAGTGGGGCTTGCGCGCGCATTTGTCTGTGCGGAAACTAGTACAATTTGGAAAAGCATTGGTGGAAAATCGATAGGTCGAATGGGTCGATTTGTGAAAAAGCTCGGGGAGAAAGTACAGGAACACAAAAATTATGTTTTCATTGCTGTCCACAATTCTCTAATTTACTTTTATATTTTTGAACCATTTTTTCGCAGGTATCTGGTTTCATTTTCTCGAATTGATTGCAATTTTTTGACATTATCGTTGTAATATCGATAGGTCGAATGGATCGATTAGTTGAATGCATCAAATTAGTCGATTACTGGAATATCGAAACGTCTATTAGTAAATCATCGATAGCGCGAAGCTATCGATTAGTCACATTAATCGATCGGTCGAATGGAACGATATGTCGAATGGATCCATTTTCCGTAGCGTTGTATCATGGTATTTGCGGAATGCATTAGAATAATTTTTCATGTAGGATTTGCACATCCTCTACTAGGCATGGGTACGAGTTGCGCGCGCAATTGTCTGCACAAAAACTAGTACGATTTTGTATCAAACCATTGGTCAATCGATAGGTCGAATGAGTCGATTGTCAGCAAAGCTCGGCGAGAAGGTTCAGTAAAAAAACATTAATTTCCTAAAATTTACCCCAATTTTAGAACTATATCGATCGAAAATCGAGGGGTTGAAGAGATCGATCAATCGAGTGGGTGAAATCGATCGATTAGTCGAATCAATCAAATATCGATAGGTCGAACGGACGTGATGAGTCGAATGGGTGAGATTGGTCGATTACCCATGTGGGATAATGAGTCGAATTACTCGAATAATTCAATTAATCGATAGGTCGAATGAAACGAATTATGAAGTGTATCTAATTTTCGCAGTGATCTATCATAGCGTCTGCAAAATGCTCTCAATATTGTTAGGGTTAATCTTAAACATTATCGACGAACAATCGATAGATCGCACTTATCGATTAGTCGAACTCGTCGAGTTGATCTATCTCTTCAATAGATCGATTAGTCGCATATGTCAATCAATAAGTTGCCTCTCCAAACTCGATAGATCGATCAGTCGATTAATCGAATCGGCGATTAGATCGATGAGTCGAATGAGTTGATTTTTATTTCCATCTGCGATTGCTCGAATCGTTGAGATTCTATAGTAATCAAGGCGTATTTATAAATTATAAATTTCATAAGCATTTATCTCGACCTCAATTTTGGAAAAATATAATCCCACGCGAAAGTTAGTTGCTTCTGACGGATTTAAACATGTATCAGTTTTTCAACATATATCTGATACTTAGGTAATGTTATATCTATCACAGTCGTAGCTTACATCATCGAATATGGGGGACGGAAGCAACTGACTATTTTACTGCATATGCCACTAAGCTTTTCACCTACATATTGACGTGATCCCCCACTCTTTTTCTTCGACCCCCCGCCCACCCAGCCCCCCACCTCATACATAGACAATTTTGTTTTCTGTGACGTAATCACCTGCTGCGTCTGACGCATAGAGGGTGATTTGATTTATTACATGAGATACTCCGTCAAATGTGTGTGCGTACACCGGTCTATGTGTAGTCAGAGTTTTTCTCCACCGATTTCCCGCCAATAAATTACGAGATCAAGATGGTCTAAATGCATCACCCCTACGAAGCTTAGATATGCTCAAAGTTTTGCCTAAAATTGGTCCATTGCTATTTTGGTCATTAACAATTTTGCTCGCAATTTTTGTTTATAATTCTCTGTTATGAAAACGCTTAGAGATAGAACGAAAAGTTTATGATAAATATTGTTCCTCTCTTAAAAATGCACATTTTATGTTTTATAACTTTCTTTCCTAACTTTCGTATTTTAGGACCTAGGTGATCTTAAAGTTAGTAGGCGATCTCTGTTTATTGCAATTTTGCGTATATCTTGGAAGGAAGTCGGTAGAGAGATATTTGATAGAAAACTTTTTTGTCAAAAATTAAATTCTCTACAAAATATGTTTCATAATTACAATTTGAATGTTAAATGGCCAGAGAAACTTCATATAACGGTCGTTCAGGACAGAGCAGATCTTTCGCGGGTTTTTAATTCGTTAAATTTTTTCCGTAGATGTGGCAAATGAATTGACGAGTTTGAACGGTTTGAACTCAGTCGTAGATCAGGATGCCATGAAAATTCCGTAATTTTCGTTACCGACTATCACTAAAATATCCAGTCGACTAAAAATTTAGTAGATGTCTGTTGGTAAAGAAGTATTCAGTACTATTGCATTTATCCAAGGTCTTTATGATACAGTGATTTTCTCTATTTTCCACAACCAATTGATTTTTTTTAATTTGTGAAACTTGTGAAGTTTTTGAAATTTTTAAAATTTTAATTCTATTTTAATTTTTTTAATTTGGAAATTTTGAATTTTCTTTCGATGTTTGAAAATTTTGCGAATTCCCAAATTCTCGTAATCATTGAAATGTTTGAATCTAGTGTAATTGTTGGAATCTCAAAACTTCTTGCAATGTCTGAAACTATGATTTTTTTAAATTGAAAAATAAAACATTTGATTGAAATCTGTATATTTTTTAACGCCTCAATTTTTAAATAATTGAACGACCTCAAAATCCTCTAAAATACAAAGCTCTGACTGATGAAGGAAAATAATAAATTATTTAGTCTAAGAGTTTTAAAAGGATATGCTTTTTTTCTTTTTATTTTAGCATTTGAAACCAGTATACAAGGTTTATTAGCTAAGTAACCGATGAAACACAATTATTCATACAAAAATTAAAAAAAAATAAAAAAAAACATAAGTTTTGAAAATTTTGATATAGTATTTGATACTCCGTCTCTCACTATACGAGCAATGTTCATATTCTTAATTCACTGTCTCTGAAAAACTTGCCAATGGCTTTCATCACGATGGGATTCAGGGAATATACAATGCTTGCCATCGTATTTGGAAAGGGACAGTGTTTTTTATAGTGGCTATCAATTTTACTCTGTGCTGATCAAGTCGAGGACACTCCCAAACGATGTGGTTGATGTCTTTTTCTTCATATCCGCACTCGCATCTGGGATCGTTGACAATGCCAATTCGACTGAGGGACGCTTTCAGGTTATAGTGATTGGCCCTTTTTCTTTTTACTCAAACTGTTATATGCATGTCGAATTTGCTGAATCGGTGCAACCAAGTAGAAGAGGATGCTTTAAAATACATCTTAAAATAAGCCTTTCCTTTTAGGGTTCCATCCTCGACTACTAATTGGTTGGTCATTCTTTTAGCAGATTTTTTAAATTCCTCTTTGTAGTCGGTGTATCGGACGTGTTTAATCTCAGGGCGTATTGCTTCTGTCGCTTGTTTAGCTAGCCTGTCTGCTTCTTCATTTCCAGGAATGCCGACATGTGAGGGTATCTAAAACATTTTGATTTCTCGTCCGGGTGGCGCTCTACTTTTGAATTGGTTGAATTTCTTCCTGATTTTCAATATCATATCATTCACTTTTATGGAGAGTTTGGGATGGCTGAGGGCTTGTAATGCACTGAGACTATCCGAGAATATGTTGATGCTCTTATCAGTATGTTGTAGCGCTACATCCAAAGCAATGATTACTGCAATGCATTCTGCAGAATACACAGAGGACCTTGAATTTATGCTTTTAGTGATTTTCAACTCAAGTTGAGAACAGAAGCAGGCTGCTCCCACACAGTATGCTCCCTCCATTTTGGTTCCGTCTGTGTATATCTCGTACGATTCGTCATTTTGATGGAAAATGTTCAGCGCATCTACTGGTTTCTTGGTCGCTTGAACATGTTTTCCAACCTGTACATCGAACGGTATTACTGTGAGAACATCTTCATATTCATGATTGTATATACTGAAGTGAGGTTTAGCTTCAATTTGTCCCAGTAGTGACCTCATCTCTCGCGCACATTGGAAGAGAAGCCTATTTCGCCTTTTTTTAACCATCGGGTTTTTTCAATATGAAGTCGTGAAGCATAGCATAGAACTGCATTTTGTTGTTAGTCAGAACCTTGATGTAAAAATTCTTCAGCAAAAATTTCGCTCGTTCTCTGATGTAGGTTAATTTTGTCTCAGCGATGATAATATTGAGGGGGGTGCTTCTTCTATATCCCACTAGGAGTCTAAGGGATTCATTTTGAATACGGTCCAAAATGTGCGAGAGGTTTTTACTTGTCGGAAAGTATATCCCCAAAGCATCCTCCATTATTGATCTCACGAAACTCTTGTAGAGAATCAGCAAAGTAGTAGGATCGCATCCCCACCACGTACTTCTCAAAATTTTTATTAGATTAATAGCTCTCAAAGTCATCTTCTATATGTATTCCACATGATGGCGAAATTGTAATTTGTAGTCCAGGAATACTCCCAAAAATTTTGCCCTGTCCGTTGATTTTATGATACAATCTCCAATTCTGATTTGCGCATCTCCAGGTTTGATTGTTCTATTTAGCGTAAAGTGAATCAATTTGGTTTTTGAGGAGCCAATTTCAACCCTATCTCTTCCAAATTTTCTTTGAGGGCTTCGATAGCCGCTTCAATTTTAGTGACCCCTTTGTGTATGTGTTTGCCCTGGCAATATACTGCCGTGTCATCTGCAAATTGAGAGACTGTAATTTCTTGAGGGATTTTTTTCGTGATTTGCAGTACATATATTGAGTACAGCAGGGGGCTCAGGACTCCTCCTTGTGGTACGCCCTTATATATGTACCTTATCTCATCTGTGTGCGCAGTGGTTATCTCTCGTTGATGCATAATGAATTTCGTGAACTCCAGAGGTTTTGGAGGACAACCTATTTGGCAAGCTTTTCTAATGAAATGTCGCAGTTGAAGGCGCCACTGACATCAAGGAATGCCGCAAATGTGTCTTCTTGCTTAGTGAATCCATTACTGATGTACATTGTCATATTAGCAAGATCGTTTAAGCACGAAGCACCCTTGCGAAATCCAGTTTGAGTACTTTTCATGATTCCCTCATGCTCTAACCACCAGTCCAATCTGTTTTTTAACATTGTTTCCAACAATTTACATAAGCATGATGATAACGAAATTGGTCTCACGCTTTCATCATTCTGTTTAGGTATAAATAAAATGAAAACTTTCTTCCAGTCTGGAGGGAACTCTCTAGTTAAATAAGCTCGTTGTAAATGTCTAATAATATCAATTTATACCTGTTACTTAGCTTTTTGATGATGAAGTAGTCGATTCCGTCAACACCGGAAGAACTTTTTGTATTTCTGGATTCTAGGGCAACATTGAATTCCGTGAAATTGAATAGATCAGATAGGAAATCATTGTCTCCGCATGGAGGTAGCCAGGCTGGATCAGTAGCAGTGAATACAGGACTCAATTTGGCCATGGCTGCTTCTGTTTTTTTTCACCCATTGCAAATTCTCAGTAGGGTTCTTGTCTTCAACTTTGGCCCATTTATTTTTCAGACCTCTATACTTATTTCATACGTACTTCATGCTCGTTCTACTATCTATTGACTCCACAAAAAATATAAAATAGGCCTTTTTCTTTTTTTTGAAGGTTTTTTTAGCTACTGCTATAAGCCTTTTGTATTCGATTAGATCTTCTAACTTGTTTGTAAAAGTCCATCTTTTGAATGCAGCCCTTCTGAATCTTTTTAATTTATCACAATCCAAGTCCCACCAACCTAGGGGATTAGATTTCCGGATTTGAGGATTGTTTCTTGTTTTTCCATCTCTTTTAGCTCTTCGAGTCTTTCTAGAAGTAGAGTGTGCTATTGCGTCGTTTATATTATGGATGAATATCTGATATTTATCAATTGGTGATGCATTGTCAAAATCAATATCAAGGAATCGGTTGAAATTGTTTTCCAAAGTTTCTGTAAATTTTTCCCAATCAGTTTTGATTGTATATAATTTGAACGTTTTTTTTTTATAGTAATTTTTATTGACTTGGACGTCTACATAAATAGGGAAATGATCAGATCCCCACAGTTCATCCCCTATTCGTAGTTTATTTTATCTGAAATTCCTAAGTCGGAAATGATTAGGTCAATGTTGGATTGTGATAAAGTATCGATATCCAGGTGAGACGAAGTATCGTTGTTATGAATGAAGAGATCTTGTTTTGCAATTGCTTCGAAGAACCGAGCTCCATTGGTGTGAGTTTTATGACAGTTCCAACTAGTGTGATGAGCGTTGAAATCTCCCATTAAAATGGTATTTTCATGAGCCTGAAGGTTGACTACTAATCTATCCCATTGGTTTTGTGAAAGGGTAAATCTCGGGGGACGATAGCATGTAAATAAGGTAAGTTCAGGTTGAACATTGGTAATTTTTAAGGCGCACATTTCAATTCTATCATCAGGGATATCAAGATCGCTAATTTCTCTGAAGGCTAGGTTTTTCCTGATGAAAATGGCAATATCTCCGCCTCTGTTATTTCTATCTTTTCGGAAAGTTATGAAGCCCGGGTATTGATATTCATAAGTCTGGACGGTCGAATCGAGGCGAGTCTCAAGACACATAAATATGTCGAGGTTTTCTATGAATTTCGGGATCTCTTCTTTGATTCGTCTCAGGGATCTAACATTCCAAACGAGTATTCTGAGATCTTTGGTTACATTCCCAGGACTGGATGTGCGATTCATATTGTGTAATGAGCCAGGCTAATAGTTAAACTTACGCGTTGTGTGATATTCAGATGTTCTTCCCGCTTTTTTTTATGTTACTACTACTTTTGTTGTTAATTATATGGTGGGCAAATCAGCGTCAGCAACTTCCTGGACCTTATCTTCTCCTGGACCAGACTCCTCTTCATCCATCTGATCAGCTTCCAACAATATTAAGTGCTCTGTTATTTTCTTGATTATTCTCGTACAACGATTTTTCCATCCTGAATTTGGTAATGTTTTATGCACATCTGTTAACATCTCCTTAAGACCTTTCATATTTTTGTCTGCTCTTGTGCTACTTCTATAACATTTGGAACTCCCTTGGTTGACTCGAATAGACTTTTAAGCCCCTCAAAATCGAGGGGGTATTGTTTGGTGGATTCACGTACAAAGTCTTCCGTTTGCTGCCAATCCAATGGCAGACTCGAAGGGGTATTTTCTTCTTCCACTCGAATTTTTTTCTGAGCAGGTTTTTTTGATTTATTATTTTTCGAGTTTTGACTTGATTAGAATTCGCAATCGGAAACATCTGTGTCTGTTCTATCAAGTTTTGTTTTTTGAGGGTCATCAGTGGATACAGTATCCGTAGTTGTACTCGACATAGGTCTTTTAAGAACTCCTTTAGGAGTTTTTATTCCGGGAGTCGGAAAGGGCTGAAAATCGATGGGAGTCTTGAAGGGGACATAATTTACAGGTCTGGCATTAGGAGAGGGTAGCGGGGGATCCATCTCTGACCAGATATTGCCACTGTTTTGGTCTGCCTCTGTAATCACTTGCCTATCTCCTTCGGCTTGAGGGTTGGTAAATTCGACACAGTTTTTAGCTATATGACCTTCCCCGTGGCATAGAAAACAAGATATTTTTTTGGAGAAGTAAACATAGTATTTCGAGTTGTCATAATCGATTGGTATCACGCTGGGCAGGTTAACAATATCGTCAGGATCGATATATACTTGCCTTCGAAAACTACTAATGTGGGAAAATATTGAATTAGTAGAGCTCGCTCTAAGGTCTGCTATTCATGATCTCAGTCTTACTCTAGCCTGTGTTAATTTTTCTGCAATGAGATCATCAGGAATTTCTGGACCAGCATTGGAAATGATAATTCTTTTGTTTTGGGACAAAGCAGGTCTAATACGAATGGACTTGTTATTGATTATATTATAATTTTTTTCCTTTCAACGTTACTCGAAACGAACACTCACTAATTTTAATTTCACTAACTCATTTTCTAACTCGTTAAATGAAATATCCGTATACCGACGAATCGGCATACTACGAAGTTGATAGAACACTTTGTCAGTAAACACGTCTGCTCTCTTCAAAGGCTCGATAGAGACCTAAAAGGATATGCGAAATTAAGAACAAATTCGAAATTTTGACATATCTGTCAGCTCTAGAATTTCAAAAGTTCAAACATTACGACCAGTGAGATCTATATATATAGATCCATAAATCTATAAGTAACTATTAGCACTATGGTACAATCAACATCAAGGGAGGTGTTTCAAAGATCGATGGAAAATGGAATGTAATTTGCGCCCAGCGATCGTCCGTGGTGTTGTGTGTGTATATCCGCGCGCGCGCGACCGTCCGTCATAGAGTTCGAAGTTCCCAGAACTTGCAATATTACAAAAATTTTAGAAATTTCCAAAACCTTCAGAATTTTCAAATTTTCTATTTTTTTTTTTTTTTTTTTTCAAATCAGCAGTACAGATATTTTTCCGCAATTGCATTCTCTAGAAGCGTGTTAACCACTTATACGTTTAGCATACATTACTTCAAAAAAGCCAGTAAGCAAAAATGCCACGCGCAGTACATTATTCCCCATTATGGAAAAAGGGTAATAATGAATGGAAATTTAAATAAAATGCAATTCCGCATACGTTCTCTTATTTCTTGGTTATCTGTTGCCAGATAATTTCCAGTTAAAGTCAGTGACTCTGGCAATCATTGCAGCGTGACACTACGGTAAATGTCTCGTGTCACTAACTCCCGTATTATTCAATTTCCATGAAGCAACACTAGCGAAATTCTATAAAATTCTTTGAGATCGTCCATAGAATTATCCGATCAGCCGTTCCCTCGGTAAAATTCCTACAAACTTCCCCGTAGGCATTGATTTGTCTTCTAGAGATTTCTCCTCCTGTAGGAAGAGCGTGAATGTAGCTATGGGTACGTGAATGTGACTGTGGGTGTACTCCATTATAAAATGTCTGGCACACAATTGAAGATGCTTCTAATCAATTGAAATCAAATCTAAAATTCCAGGAAATCATCCCAGTATGAGCATAACAAGTGGCTGATCAGCATCGAATAACCATACTTCAAAAGGGTCGCACTTCAATGTGAGAAAATACATTCTGATTACGCGGATTTCCTAAAGTGTATGCATAATCATAGCAGAATGTGGCATGACAAAGGTTTTTTTAAAACTTCTGCGTCTCGAAAGTTCTTATATTGCAAAATTTGAAATGGATTTTTTTGTAATTTATAGCTTCTAATTAACTTTCCGATTTTTGAGAAGTTCTAATAGTGACCCAATTTCCATTTTCGTCATTTTGACTTGTGACGAGGGTTTTAAGTATACAGAAATGATCGGCAACACAGCCTGAGAGAATGTCTCTGGGTGTGTGTGTGGGTTTAGGCAAAATTTGGGCCAACGATTTCTCACGACCACAACATACGATTGAGATTATTTATATCGGAATCGAAAAGTCTCCATGTAACTTAGATGTGATTAGATTTTGGATGAATTTAATCCGGTACATACGTTGCTATTAACAGTTTCAATTGTTTATAACCTTCTACCGCTTAAACTATCATAGCTAATGAAATATTTATATAAGAAAAATCGTTTCACATGCAGAAATACACCTTTTATATTTAGTGACTTTTTTCCATAATTTGCATAATTAAGGAGGTATGGTCGTTTGAACAGTCATTGATGTAATGAGGAAACGAATAAAGTCATCGCCGTTATTAAGGTTGTGATCGAAGTATTTCTCTGTAGAATATAGAGTCAAATATTCTAGATAAAATTGGAGCAGTATATACATTGTTATTGACAATTGAATTGTTCATACCGCTCTATTGCAAAAATGGTGAGAGATACGGCAGAAACTGTTAAACAGAACTTGTTCTGTAAGTAGAAATGCACATTTAATTTGTTATGACTTTTTTCCGTAATTGTCATAATTAAGGAGGTATGACGGGTTTAACCCTCGAGCAGTCGCACCCCTATTGGCGTCTCACTCCCACTCAAGTAACGCGCATAAGTCTCGTCCTCACGCTCACCATGCGCCTACTCAAATCTTCATAATTATCTGCGTGATAAATAAGTCAGTTTAAACTTCCCAAATTTGCAACTTTTCATAAAATCTGGCGGTTCACACTGACTAACCCGCACTAGCTAACAAATTCAATTGTTAATAAGGATCTGCAGCGCCGAGACCGTTCGAAATACAATACGAATGTATGTAACCAAATTTATTTCCTATATTCAAAATAGACATTTCATTCGTTGAAATTCATTTCAGGCGCATGTGACTTCAAACTAATGTTCACCTCTTTGAGATTATTTCAGTGTGGTTCTGGTCGAGTTGGAATGGTCTACTATTGATCTATGCGCCTGTGATTATCATGATCACATCTTGTTTGAGCCCCCGATTTCAAATGAAATTCACCCGCAGTTACTTTGATCATAATCAGGTGCAAAAATCGATTGGAACACAACATATGTCTGTTTACGTGTAAGACGTATGAATATTGGATATGAAGTTATATCCATCTATCCAGTTCAATTAATTCATCCATCAAGTACTGGATCCAACATCATGTCTGACATGTTCAAAACTTGATCCGTACCTGAGCTGAATTTCCACTCGGGATATGCTGAAATACCAAATCGGGAAGTTTTGATTGCGCCCCAAATGGGGCACCCCCATATTCGCACCACTAGTTTTTTTTTTTACATTTCTAAAATATTTACAACTTCACTATTCACACAAAACAGAATCTTAGTTTTTTCTTTTAGAATTTAAATAATTTTCTTATATTAAATAATTTGGATATTCGCCTAATTATTTCCGTTGTTCGTTTCTTACTACACCAACAGAGTTTAGAAAATGCGAAAATGAAAACTAGTATGGACGTCCATCGAACGTCCCGATAACATGGGATCAACTTGAGCTAATACAAAAACGAACGGCAGGAAAACAGCTGGCAATTCAAAAGTGCAAAGGTCGATGGAATGTGCCGGTTATTCCTTCTATCTTATGTTTTCTTCATTCCCGAGTAGAAATATCGACACACCCGTAGTTATATTGTGTGGAAACACTGATACACTCATAACGGTCTTTATCGGTAATTGAGAAATCCTGTCATAATCGATTATCCGGGAGACCTTGGGGATCCTTCGTACGTCACGAGTCGGCGGGGAAACTACCGCGATTAATTCTCATGCTTGTGATTTGTTTTTTTGAGCCTCATTAGTGATTACGCACGCACATTTTTTTCTCGGTCCGGTTGGCCGCAGTGGAAACTTTTTGAGCTTCGCACCAGCCTGTTTTATTTTACTCCGGAAATTTCCGAAATTATTGGAATTTGCCGGTGGGTTTGCGTGAGTGGCGGAACGCGGAGGGCGGGGCGGGGAGCAAGAAAGACCGGAAGGTTTTCTTAAAATTGAAATTTTGAAATGCTGTATATTTTGATTTCTCATTTTTATTTTCTTTTGGGTCGAGTGTGTGGGTATGGGCGTGGGGGGTGGGCATGGGCGTGGGTGTGGGCGTGGGTGTGGGTGTGGGCGTGGGTGTGGGCGTGGGTGTGGGCGTGGGGGTAGGCATGGGCGTGGGTGTGAGGGTAAGTGTGGGGGTGGGCATGGGTATGAGGGTGAGTGTGAGTGTGAGTGTGAGTGTGGGCGTGGGCATGGGCGTGGGTGTGAGTGTGGGCGTGGGCGTGGACATGGGTGTGAGGGTGAGTCTGGGCGTGGGTATGAGAGTACCGGTAGGCGTAGATGTGAGGTGAGTGTGGGCGTGGTCGTGGGCATGGGTGTGAGGGTCAGTGTGGGGGGCGGGGGGGGAGTGGGCGTGGGTCTGAGGGTGGTTGTGGATGTTTGCGGTAATATGATAAAAAACTTTTCCGTACGAAAGAGTTCAATAACATTCTCCGCGTAAAATCACTACTTCACGAAATATCTGAAGTTTTGGGAACGTTTCAGAAAAAACGTAAATACTGTAGGCAAATATTCAAGACGGAAGCTATCGGTATGACTCTCACTGATCGTACTCACATGGACCGGCTGCTATGCAAAGATTTAATCAACTCAAAGCAATAAACGTAATACTAGCATTTCCATATTCAACAACTGTCATCAACGCACAATCAGCTGCTGTCTGGTGTTTTTCCAATAACTTATAACTATTTCTTTATGACTAATTGTTTATGCCGGGACCAGAAACTTCTGCCGCGGAATTTACGTGAAAAACTGAAGGCATTTGATGATTACAATCAAATCGTCAATGACTAAGGAAAAACAGCTAATGAGATGAGTAAAGTTTTTTCAAAGTATGAACATCCTCGAATTACTCATCAAACACAATTTTGATGATGAGACACCGTTGCGTTTATAGTATTCCAGTATAGAAACACTTGGAGGCGCAAAAATCTGAAATTCTGAAAAGCTTTACGAAACATCGAAACTCGAAACAAAATTAAAATTTTGGAAGTGTGTGAGTTGTGTGTGTGCATGGATATGTTGTAGGTATGGGCGTGTGGGTATGCGGCTTCGGCTGTGGCTGTGGCTGTGGGTATCAGTTTCACCTTTCTTTTCATTGACGTTTTGTTAAGAAAGTCTGCATTAAACATTGCTCCAAATTACAACATAATTACAACTGGTCTTACCCCAATGAAATTCCCTGCAACAAGTGTTTAGGAGATTGTTTTCTCGGAACGTCACTCATCCATTAGATATGCGGGTTTTTGGGGAAATTTTGAGGAAAACCAGAAAGAATGCAGGACAATGATGCATCAGACTCGCTTTGACCACTAAGTTCTTTTTTTTATCAGTTTGTCTCATATGTGCGAGATTCGCGAAATCTGTATCAGAATGCATTCTCTTTCATTTTTAGTTTCATCCTTGAGTTCTTTCAAGGTGAGTAACTTGTAATCGCAGAGTGAAGAATTTCACAAACATTCAAATGTGTTCGTGGTTTCCTCCATTAAAGTCCCATAGGCGAATGAAGCCGCCACTGTTTGGGCACAATTCAGGTAGCCGCGAAATTGCAATGTCACGATGCAACGAAATCAGCAAAATAAATATAATTGGTCCTTCTGCAAATTGTGGGACTTTTTTTACCCACTTTGGTCGATATTAAATTTTTTTGTGGTGCTAATATGGCAAAAAAATTGAAGCAACGGGATGTGGGTGTGACCGACGACAGGTCGAACGGATAACCCCCCGATGTGTGTATGTCTTTGTATGTGCTTTTCCATTGTATTTTATTTTGTAGGTATCACGCAGACGGAAATTCAATGAAAAATTTGGATTATCTTAGTAACTCATGAGTTTATCCAAAAATGTTGTGGAATATTTCTTGTGAACAATTCGATTTCCAGCAAAAAAAAGTCGACAGAATTTTTTTCGACATTGCTCGGATTAAGAGGTACATTTTTGAAAATTTTAGTAAAATATTCTGAGTCATAGAAATTTGAAAAATTTGGAAAGTTCCTAGTATTTTGACAATTTTCAAAATTTTCAAAATTTTCAAAATTTTTGAAATTTTTGAAATTTTCAAATTTTTAAAAAAATTTAAAATTTTCAAAATTTTCGACATGCAAAAATTTGTCAACAATAAAATTTAATACCAAAATTTTAAATGATTTCAAATTGGTGGCTATTCTCCATGGCTCAAAACACCTGAAACAATGGAGAAACCGGTTTTCCTCCTTGTCCATTTGTGTTAAATTTATTCTCGATGATTTTGCACAATCATGATCACGATCACTGACTTTTTTGTTCAACCGGAGTAATTTGGGATAATTTTACTTGCAAGTTGTGTATTTTTGTAGGCAGTGTCAATGCGGAAAAAAGTACTTTAATGTAACTGTATTGAATGTCCGCTGTGATCGATGAATAATTGATCATTCAATATGTATGTTGGTCATAATCACGAACAAAAACCAATTAAAATCACATATCGCGCATAAAAATTCCACCATTAGAATGCAATTTTTATAAATATTAGGGAAATTTTACGAAATGAAATTTTTTTCGAAACTTCTCGATTCTAGGGAAGTCATAGTAATCACCCCGAATTCAACATTTTTCTCTTCGACCGTTGACTAGGGTTTGAATATGCATAAATAATCTTCAACACTTTCTGAGTTGATGGTACTTGAATCGGATTAGTTTTTGGTTTAAGTTATGGGAGCAGTTTTTTGCTATTAACAGTTGAATAATCCACACCGCTCTATTGCAAAACCAGTGGAAGATATGGCAGAAAGTGCTGAACGGAAGTTGTTCAGTAAGTGGAAATGCATATTTAATTTCTTATGACTTTTGTCCACAATTATCATAATTAAGGAGGTAGAACCAGTTTTAGCCTCGCGCGGACACACTCCTATCGGCGTCTCACTCCCATCCAAGTAACGCGCATAAGTCTCGTCCTCACGCTCACCATGCGTCAACTCAAATCTTCATAATAATCTGCTTAATAAACGTTTTTATTGTTATTTTGATGTAAATACCCGCAGTCGTTAACAATTTTAATTGTTGATAACGTCGTAGCACCGAAATTATTCAAAATATGAGAAAAATGTCTACCACCAAAGTTGTTCCTCACACAAAAATACACATTTCATGTTTTATGACATTTTTTGTTACTTCATATAGTTTAGAAGATATCGCGAGTTGAATGAGAATATACCTGGTGAGCGAATATATATTAGCCGGACGATTTCCCGTTTAATATCTTTATGAGCGTTAAAAAAACAAACTCAATTTATAAAATTTTTCTTTTTTTCTTAACGTTCAAAATTATTAGAAATGTTGATCTCTTTTTAAATATTAAACTTTTTTTCAAAAATCGTGCAAACTGTTATAAAAACTCAAAAATTAAGGAAAAAAAAATCTCGAAAATATGCAAAAAGTATGGGAATCATTGAAGAACTATAGGCTATATAATATGAAAACAATGAACCAATCTAATATTGATATCCGCAGATGTAAAATAATTTCATATGATCATTTTAGAAATTGCCCAAAATTTCATATGTTCATAAAATATTTTTCCCCTGACTCATGGTATGAGATTTTCCGGCTCATTGGCCGAAGCGATTGACGTCCAAAGCGCCTGTAGAATTTACCCTAAGAAAAATGGGGAGTTGGAGAAAAAATATTTTTACTGTCCGTTCGTCCTTCGTGTAAAGGTGAATTTGCCCATGTCTAGCCCGTCGTGAAAGCAGTCCGAACTGAATAAACTGCTACTCCAGAAGGCCGAATATAATCTACAATGTTACAACAATAACTACTCTATAAAAATTCAAATCCGCACATAATTGCACATCTGCAGCTAACTCGCTGTCCGTTTATTATATAGTTGTAACTCGCGTATATAAAAAAAATTACAAAGATAATTATCATCGTTGACGAATGATATTACACCAAAATTTTTCCATTTCTAGAATTTCAATTTTTTAAACTTTGAAATTCTTGAAATTTTTGGATTCTTCAAACTCCCGAATTTTCCAAATTCTCGAACTTTGCAAATGACAATTTTTTTTTCATTTTCAAGTTTTTTCATATTGACAAAGTTTCAAAATTGTAAAAATCTCGAAAATTTTGAAAATATGATTTTTTTACATTTCCATTTTTGTTTAGAAATTATCAATTCGGAATTTCGAAATATTTGCAATTTTCAGAAGATCGAAATCGTCGAATAACATGAAAATGTCAAACGTTATAAATTTTTAAAGATGCCAAGGATTAACGATTCAAGAATTACCGAAAACACAGAGATGCAATCATTTAGTGGCCATCGCGGAACTAATTAAGACCAATTTAGGAGCCAAATAATCAGGATATTTGCATTCCCTGTGCTCATTTAATCCCATGCATCTATGATGTTTGTCGAATCGTCCATGCCATTCTCCCGATTATTTCCGCGATATTTAACTCGTCAGGAGTATCACCATTCTCTCAACGTTCTTTAGGCGCGCACAGAGAGAATCTCTTGGGTTTTGTTTTGGGACCATACGTCGAAATGTAAAGGAGCTAGCCCAATTTTCATGAAAATATTTTTTATAGGACATACTGAGAGCTACAATAAATTTTTATATGAACATTCGTTAATATTCGTAGTTGCGGAGGTATCTGCCGAAAATGCTTTTGATTGAAACCGCGGATTTTCTCCATAGGACACGGAATTCCGATATATATCTCGAGACAAGATTATTATTTTATAATTCAAATAGTTGATGACAATAGAGACACTGGAGCGATTTGATTGAAAATCTAATCACCCATAAGCTACATGATGACTTTCCAACCCGAACAGAATTACCTCGATCGTACCTAGATTGTGCCGAATCGTTTGCGAGAAATAGGTGTTGCATGCGGGCACACACACACACACACATTCACACAGAGGTATCATCGCAAGATTTGTTGGAGAACCGTTTAGCATGCGTAAGCCTAGATCAACCCAAGCTTAGTTATATCAAAGATATCCAAGCTTTGTTGGCCCAGCTTGTGCCAAGCTTGGCTCAATGTTAGCGTCCCTGGCGTTGGTGCACAGGCAGAATCCAATCTACGTCCAATATTAGATACATACATACATCCAAGCTTACTAGAATCATCCAAACCCAAGCTTCAAAAACCATGTTGTGCTAAGCTTTGTCCGAGCTCAGCTTTGTTAGCCTTGAATCTTATTTAACAAGCATGAATCCCGGATCGCTCATACCATCTAAACCCAAGCTTCTGAACTAAGGTTGAACTAAGCTTGATTGAAGCATATTTTTTCTTAGTTTCGAATTACCGGCTTCAGCGAAACTCTGCTTGATATTGGATTCACATATAAATCCAGGATTGCTGCACCACCTAAACCCAAGCTTGGAAACGAATATTCAACTAAGCTTGGTCCAATCTCAATGTTCCTATCTTCGAAGGTTGAACCAAGATAAATCTTGGTGCTTGGACCAAGATTAATTTCGATGCTTCGACCACGAGAAACTTTAGGCCTTGGACGAAAATGAATTTCGAGGCTTGAATGAAGATAAACTCCGAAGCTTGAATGAAGATAAAGTTCGAAGCTTGTATTAACCTACGTAACCAAGCTAGGACGAAGCTTATTCTCTAACCTGAGATTGGTGTTACTTTCGCATGTTACAAATTGACCAAGGCTTCAAAACACAGCTTTGGCGAAGGTGAGTCAAGCCTCGTCCAAGCTTTAATCAAGTTTCATCGTATGGTCAATTCTCACCTGGGAGGCTACTGCTCATTACAATGGCTTGCCCAAATCGAGCAGTTAGAGCATACACACACACACACATACAGGTCAGAGCTCTGGTATAATGGGTATAGTATCTGCCTACTACATTAAAGGTCATTTTCCTATGAATTCCGACTGATACCAGGAACATGCATGGTCCAGGAACACGCTGGGGGGAGGAGTGAGTGTCACGATAGGGGGCCGTCACCGTTGCACAGGGATTTCTGGAGGTTTACCCTGTGTTCAAAAATACGATGGTCTAAATGGCGAAAGTCGGTCCCAGCGGCATGGACCGGTGTTCAGTATTCCCTTTCTAAGAAATGCTGAAGAGCAGCTACCATGGGTTGTACAAGAGAGCGGAACGGTGGAAAAAATGAGCATAGGTACACAAGCACACACACATATGAACGTGGCTTGGACAAACTTTTATTCTTCGGAGTGATTAAAACATCTTTCTCTATCGGAAAGTCGGGAACAAATATTTTTGTTGACATTTTTATAAAATATCTATTGCCTCCTCAATTCAAAGCTTCAACAGGTATTATCTTCAAAGAAACTCGTGACCACCTATTCAATGAATGAATCGCGAAATGTCACTCCGCGTGAATCCATGAACTTGAAGCCTTAACGATGAATTAATTATTAACTGCATACCACTGAATACCACGTGGATAATCTATGGATGATTAGATGTTGTGATGTTAATGTTAGAATTACCTCCACCCCTATTTATCGTCTACTATTATGTAGCGCATATAGACCCTATCCGTTTTTCACAATCTACTGTTATTCAAATTTTGACATTTTCGACCTTTTTGAATCCTTTCACATTTTGGCATAATCATTTTGTTTGTTTTTTTTTTCATTTTTAAAATTCTTTATTTTCAACGTTACGAAAAGTTTTCAAACTCATTGTCATCCCGGAGATCGTTGAAATAGAGAAAAATTTATTGAAAGAGATTTCTTGAATTTTAAAAGTTGAAATTAATAAATCATATATTTGAAATTAAATTCAAAAGTGAAAATTTCCGACAGGAAATTTCAACATTGAGAATAACTGTCGACAATTTTGTAGACTAACACAGAAACTAAATAGCTCATTCGGATATATTACAAAATCCGATTTGCGGATATAAATATCACCGATTTAGGACTAACATATTCCCAATTTGGTACTCCAATTATAGGGATATTGTATCATGAAATTTTTAGTCAAAGAATGCAAGGAAAATAAAATTCAGTATGATAATATATAATATAATATATAATATAATATATAATATAATATATAATATAATATATAATATAATATATAATATAATATATAATATAATATATAATATAATATATAATATAATATATAATATAATATATAATATAATATATAATATAATATATAATATAATATATAATATAATATATAATATAATATATAATATAATATATAATATAATATATAATATAATATATAATATTATATATAATGTTATATATAATATGCATTCATAATAATAATTAAGTTTGTCATTTTTTGTTCAGAAATTAAAATATAAAACTGAAGGCCTATGAAAAAGATTTTACAAAAATTAGTGTAAAGTATGTTTGAAAATTTCGAAAATTATGAGAGCTTTGAAGATTTCGGAACCAAGAGAAGACCGCATTACGCGTTGGGAGTGTGAACGACAAATATTTTCATCCGGGAGTGTGAACGAAAAAAAACGTCCATACACACGCACACACAGACACACCCGTGTTTCCAAAATCATGGAAAACCCCTCCTGGTCACGAAAACCTGATATTTCATGAAATTATCAATTTTCATTTCCGACGCGAAAACAACAACTTCCTATCGGGAAGATCAAAAATACAATTTTCCGAAATAAAATTCTTTTCAAAAAATGTCCTATAACTTTCTTCCTTGGAACCAGTCGGTGAGGAGCTCGTCGAGTCATTTGAGAACATCTTAAAGAAAAATGATATTAGGCAAAGATAACAGAAAAAACGAGTTGTTTGGCTGGTGCCAATGCATTATTTGTCTTTTCCGTCTGATGCAGAAAAGTCATAACAAACGCAGAGGAAATTGCAACAATCAAACCACAAGAAGGAAATTCCCTGCCGTGAGTGGGGAAGCGAGGGTACACGTATCACGAGGACGATATAAGGCTGCGTCAGGCCAGTAAAAAGCCAGTTCGTTATTGTACCTCGGACCAATCACATTAAGTTAATGATATTGTTTTAAGAAAATTTTATTAGTTCCTACCAACTTTTCCAAATTCCTTTTTCTATTTTCATTTTTTTTTTAATAATAATTACTGATCATCACCATCATAATTTATTGTTTATTTTTTTTCTTAATAATAATAACAATATCAAAAACCAGAATTTAACCAGAATTTGTGCAACGATTTTTTTGTGGAAAGAGCGATCCAAATTTTTTCTAAATCAGTTGTGGCGGCGATTTTTTAATGAAAATTGAGTAAACAAAACGAATAAAAAAGCCCCAAGGTGAGTCGAATGTTTGCTCCAAATTTCACTCAATTGCTAATTTTTCTCCGATGAATTGAAAATTCATTGTTTTACCTTTGTGTGAGTAAGTGAATTCTTGCCTCTAGTTAGGTATTGACGTGTTATTGTCATTGGTAATCATACATATTGCATGTGTCAGAATTGGCGCGTGTCGAGTGTGTGATTTTATTGGAGTTGGCGACTTGGGGGGGGGGGGGGGTGGCGGAGGGTTGGTTCTAGAGGGGTGAAATTTTGATGGTTTTGGATTTCTATTTTGGCCATTTCAAAAACTTCAAGAACTTCAAAAATTTTATACGAGCCAGAATATTTTATCCAATTTTTATTCCCAAAAATTCAATTTTTATTAACTGATTCTTTTAATAGGATATTAATATGTATGCATCTCGATACAACTTTGGAAAAAATTGAAGAAATACTAGTAAAAATTATGGATAAAGTGGTGAAGAGCAAACGTCGAAATTCAGAGTGCGTCAAAGTGAAAAAAAATGGGCAGCAAAATTTGTCTAGCTGAGAATTCCCAATGACAAAACATACATACATATAGTGCAATTAATAAGTTTAGAATCGTATTAATTCGTATTCCTTATATGTATATTCAATATATATATAATCTATATTCCTGAACTTTAGAGAATTTCAAAATTTTATATGAGCCTTCATAGCCATAGATGTAATTCAATATCTAGATGATATATTATATATAGATATCTAACGGTTACTTCGAGGGCACAAATTGAAAACCCCTTGTAATGCTATCGTATTCTTTTAAGATTCTTTTTAATACAAAAATGAATAAATAAGTACACCGAATTTACAGCAGTATTACCCATTTCAATGACCTTGAAATCGAAAATTTTGTCTGATTCTTTATGCGTTGCATTTTAAAATGGTTCACAAGTGCATTCCGCTCAACTCGCGAAATTAAATAAAAAAAATCAACATTGAAATCATTTCTGAAGCAGACATTTTTTTTAAATTGACTGTTTTGAAAAACTGGTCCAATTTCCCAAATGTTTGAGGATGCCAAGATTTGATAACTTATGACAATTCTTAATTTTTTTATGTAATATTTAAATCGGAATGGTCTGAACTTTGCATTTTTCGAAATTTATAAAATCTCTGTTTTATTTTATTACTTAAATATTCCACAGAAAAGAATTCTTAAAATCATAAGCGGACAGTAATCCGGTTTTTCTGATGATTCCTCAAATCTGCATCCTCCAGAAACTCGTTTGGAAGACGTCACTCAATTTAATTAATCATCTTTTTTATTCCAATTTCTTCTTTCCGGGTGGAATGGCGTTGTGGAGAGAAGAATAAAGATGTAAATACAGTTGTAAATAGAGGATTATAGAAACAAAGAGTGCCGGCGAAATCCCGTTCGACTTGTCTGGGATTCCCGTTGATGTTGAGGTAGCTCAATCATCTCGGGAATCTCAATATTTTTAATAATTACAATAATTTGCCAAATAACTCTACTATGGGAAATAACTAAGCAAATTGTATTTCTTTCCAATCGGAATGATATTTGAATTTTTAAGTGAAAACGTCAATTTTGAATTGGACCAATACCCCTATTTCAAAATGGAATAGCGTCCCAAATTTTAGACGGGATTAATGCACCCATTGAAACTGGACCAATACTTCGAATTTTACTTGAACCAATAAATCAGACTTCGGTTGGACCAATACGCCGCGTTCAACTGGACAAGCATCCAAAGTGCAGTTGGACCAATGTCCCAATTTTCGGGATCAATCGTCGAATTTTAATTACCACAATTTTATTCATCCATATTTACCTATTTCCAATTCGAATAGGATATCAAATTTTCACCCGGCCGATGCCCTTTCAAATGGACCAATGGACCAATTTTCCATTGGACCAAAACCCCAATTTCTAGCTGGAATAGTGCACCGAGTTTCAACTGAATTAATTCCTCAACATTCCACAGGACCAATCACGCCGTTTTAATCTGGACCAATATCCCAATTTCAGCTGGACCAATACAGCTTCCGCTGAACTAATGCCCCAATATTCCACTGGGCCAATTCACATGGCCCAATACCCCAATTTTCAGTTGGACCAATGGCACAAGTTTTAAGTTAATAATGCCCTAGTCTTCCATTGAACCAATGCCACAATTTTTAACTAGACCGATACCCCAATCGCCAATCGGGCCACTATCTAAGTTTTCAGCTACGTCAATGTTTCAATGTTCAACTAATCGGACCTATCTAACCTAATCCATTTTCAATTCGGGCAGGTCAAGGGAGGGCACTGTGCCAGTTGTCAGCTAGGCTGATGTCTTGATAGGCTAATGTCATCCGAGACAACGTTACCAATTCGGAGTGCTACAATGTACTGATATCTAACTTGGGATGATGCCCCAATTTCTACCTAGGAAAATGTCTCAATTTTCTATCGGTATCATTCGATGTATTTCAAAATGTTTAAATCCACACACACACACACACACAGAGGTGTTCAGGAACCAAACATGCGTCCCTGACCGCAAAACAATTTTTATGTCGCGGTCGATCATAATCATAACTTGCCCTATCAGCAAATTAAAAATATCGTTATCGTCAAAACTGTCTCACCAATTGAGATTTGATTGATGCCAGACGAAAATACTTATTGCATATGCCATAAAAAACTATGCAATAAAATTTGATCAATCACTGATTAAAAAATCACGAAATCCTTCGATTCCACATGTACCAAAAACACGCGCATACACACACATAAGCATATATATCGCCATACATGCGTCTGCACGAACGTAAGGTACACACCAAAGCGAGATATTCTAATCAAAGCTTTGAAATTTCAATTCAAGAATACATTGCTCCCATTCGAAAGTAACATGTTGATCAATATTTAATATTTAACTTCAAAAAAATCGACAATATCCAGATCTTCAGTGCTTTCCGAACTTTGACGAACAGATCAACCTATTTCTATTTCTTCATCGAATGAAACGAGTTTGATCGCTAGATGATGGTGACCATTCCTCCCAGCTACCAACAATTTCTAAAATCCCAAAAAAAAATTTTACATAGAATTACATGTGGTTCGTCAGCACATCGTATAGGATCCTAGAATCGAACCAATCAGAGCAGTCACCCGAGCATGCAATCCCCACACAAGATGAGGTGGAGGGTTTGATAGAGATAAGCCCGATTAGGGAGCCGGGAGAAAAGTATAGTGCTCAACGCGTATCAATTGTCTCTATTGGTATCATTACAGTTCTTGTAAATCGTACCTTCTCTATGTACCCTTTCCAATCATCCTTGACATCTAACTAGCACATTCGCTTCGTCAAATCGAATAGTGTGTCATGCCTCCATGCTAAGCACCGGTAAGGCAGATAGTGTCCTCCGATTGTGGTTGCAATGAGTATCAGGTTCTGTGATTTAAGAACTGCTCTATCGACCATTTGCAAATAAAATTCCAGGAGGAACAGGTGTCAACCGTTCCGTTCGGTTTAGATACGTCAATCCATTTGAAGGATGGTCCCGCAGTAGGACAGCTTCAGATCGGTTTCGGCGCTTTCTAAGACCAGCACGACTGCTGGAGCATTAGGTCTGCTGTGGAAGCAGTCAGCACCTGCTGTTTCTGTATAGAATGACTGTCCTACGCCAGAAGTCGCGACTTCAAATCCATGTCGCGCCATTTGATACGGGCATCCATGTAATTTATTTATAAGCGCTTCGTTTGCAAACACATTGTAGACGTCTGTCGTTGATAGCGACGTTGGATATCAATACAACCAAAAATCCATTGAGGATTTGTCGGTTTATGGACCATATACTGCACCGGATTCGCACGATAAGAGACAGGAAGCCACAAAAATCTATATCGGTACAGGCGGCTACTCTATGAGAACCTGCCGCTCGTCAGACAATCGGATGAAAAACTTGCCCAATCAGCGATTTGAACTTAGGAAGCCAAACGTTTGACGTTTCTACTACTCCTCGAAATTTATGGAATAGATCGCGCTTGTTTTTATTTGTTTATCGGTATATAAAACGAGTTTGATCGCTCGATGGGGGGGCGACTTTTCCTTTCAACTCCCCGGAATTGCGAAATTATGAAATAAACTGGTGTTGATCTGTGCTGTAAAGCGAGAGAGGTGATGCTACGAGATTACTGGGGTCCTGCTTTGGGTGGGCACTTACTTTTTCCTTTTTTTTCTTGATTTTTTTTCTCCTTTTTTTCTAACATTACGCGAAGTTCGTAGACCTTCATTCGCAACCTAGATCTAGAGAACCTCTGGGGTGACGAAATCTGTTGCATGCCGGTTTTATGTTAATATCATTATCAAGAGGGTATGTTATGGAAGAAAATTATGGCATGCTGTATGTATCCGTGAGAGGTGAATGGGTTTAATCAAGTTATCAATGAAATTGCTGTAATTTGAATAGTTTGAGAAAATTTCAAATGTTTTCAAATAATTCACAATCTTGAAAATTTGGAGAATTTTTAGAATTTTGACAATGTTGGAAAAATTTGATAATGCTCGAAAAAAAGACGAAATGATTTAGAAATTTGAAAAGAATTGAAAATTTTATAGCGCAAAATAAAAATTTCTGCATACACAGATTTGGAGTGTTTCCAAATTTAAAAAAAAATTTCACAATACTTGAAATTTTCGCTCAAATATTTCAATTTTCGAACATGGTGAAAGTTTCATAACGCGACACACGGATTTGGAAATACAAAGTGTGACAAAATGTGGGCTTCTTTTAATGTAAATTCAATTCTTCACATCCTTTATTTTTCAGATGGCAACGTTAATAGGAATGGTGGCGGACAAATACACCGACATAATGGACAACCAGAGTGATCCACGAGTCAACGACTGGCCTCTTATGCGTGGTCCACTTCCAACATTTCTCATATGCATATCCTACGCCTATTTCGTTAAAGTGCTGGGTCCAAGACTCATGGAAAACCGTAAACCATTCAGCCTCCGGAGAATAATGATAGCGTACAATTTTTTTCCAAGTTATATTCTCATCCTGGCTGTTTTTACGAGGTAATTATTGCATCGACTATTCACCCAATATTTCACAATCGAATTTTATGAACGTCAATCCCAAACAAATCTGCAATTAAAATTGAAAATTTCAGATGCAGATCAGATTAATGTGAATTTTTGTTGACGCACTAACTAATCACATTGAGCACCGCGCAATTAAAAAATGGTGTCGATGACATATTTTGTATTCTTCAATATTTCCGGAAAACTTGGGAAAATTGGACTAGAAAGGTTTTTAAAATCGAACAATACGTTGTCACAACCATTCCGAATAGAAACCACTTGAAACGAGAAGATTCTTCTCCTTTTTTATGTAAAACGTTATTTTTTTTCGGAAATACGAAAAATTTATCAAACCGATTGCAAGCAAAACCTAATCAAACTTAAAGACCACTAAAATGCTTCAATTACGCCATACAGCATGTTAATCGCATAATTTGATGGTGAGAAATCGTTGGAGAAAGAATTTGTCTTCATACATACACATACACACACATACATACATCTTGTTGAGATAGTCTAAAATGGCCCGAAACTACATGAAACGTGGAGATATATTGAAAAATATTTCTCCAGGTTTTTGGCATAGTTGGCAAATACTCTCCTCGCTACACCAAAAACCCCATTTTCGAACATGACGATTCGTATGTGTATATGTAGAAAAAGATTCAATTTCACTTTGTCATAACGCTATACTTTGCCAACGATGAAAGACAGGAAAAAAAGTATTAGACATATTTGTTTAATTATTTTTATTTTTTTTTCGTATCATTGATGCAGTTTCTTACTTTGATGAGCTCTTCGGTCTCAGTCTGCCTTTCCTCGGACTTTCCCTTTCAGTTATTTATTTATCCTCCTCCCAAAAATTTGAAGGAAACCAGGGAAAACCTGGTCGATATTGCAGGAACGCGATGTACACATTTGCGGGTGATAAAGTTGAGGGTATCAGGGAGTCTAGGGGTCCGCAGGAATTGTGTCCCTTTTCAAATTTCCGATGGTTCTTGAGTGTTGAGAGGAGGACATTTCAGTCTCTACTCTGCCGCATCGTGCATTCTCTGCATCTGGCTGTGTGGACTTGTCGATATTTTGCGCACTTAAACAATCTGTTGGTGCAGTCATTAACATCGTGATCGCCAGCACATTTGACGCATCTGAAAGTTAGTTTATGATGCAGGCTTGCATGGCTAAATCTGCGGCACCTTAAGCGATAATTCCTCAGTTTCCACGTACTTTTCTATCTTTTACGTGTGAGGGAAAATTATTTTGATAGCAGCAAGGCTGGGCAACGTCACTTGAGATCTGACCATGAGAGCAAGCCCCTTAGTAGCCGATTCTCTTTATTGTCTCCGTCCTTGTTTATTTTCACAAACTGCCGAACTGATAGTACGTTGATGCTGTGTTTTGATATTTGACCTTAAATCTCGTTCGCGGTAAAACAACTTTTTACCCTAAATTTCCTCGGTCGCTCACTTTTCAGGCCTCAGGTGTAAAATTTGTAATGTTTCCTTTTTAGCATATTCGCAATTTTATTCTAGTTCTCCGTTGTTCGTAAGTGGACGATTGTGATACCTCTATTACATTTCATTTTCAAGTTCTTTCTACCAAAAGTGCTCGGCAATACGTTATGTCCAGAGGGATCCGAGCTCGCACTGTTGGACGGTTTTACAACGTTTTTTTTTTTCGTTTCTTGTTAGCGTCTACCAAGGAAAGACTCATTTTGGGAGGAAGGTTGCAATGTTTTAATTTGGACACTTCATTGACAGGCATTTTACAGAATTAGTAAACTCACGGTACAATTGGCCCGGTACGTTAGAATTTGGTAAAGAGCGGAAAGTATACATGCGTACAGCACTGCCTGAAAATTAAGACTGGTAGCTATTTGCTGGCGGTTAAAAAGTATTAAACAAATTTTGTTCCTCGCCTGAAAACACATTTTACTCCTGATGAGTTTTTTCTACTAACTCTGGTAACGTGAATGATATTGCGATCAGGATATTATGAATGCGATCCATAGCCTCGCCCGTGATCCCACGACCACATCCCTTCTGCCTAATGATTCTCCAATAATAATGTTCTCCTATTTGTTTATCAGTCTCTGGCGTCTGGATGGTGGAATTATTATTCATTTACGTGTCAGCCAATTGACTACTCAACAAACCCAGTGGCCATGAGAATGGCGAGAGGATGCTGGTGGTACTATGCATCGAAATTCGTAGAATTTATCGACACACTGTTTTTTGTATTGCGGAAGAAGAATGATCAGGTCACAACACTTCACGTCATTCATCATGGAATTATGCCAATGTCAACATGGTTTGGGGTTAAATTTGTACCAGGTAAATCCATTATTCATTTATGATTAATTCCTTGTGGCTTTACCCGTGATTTGCGGCCGAAACAAATTATTTCAACGGGATTACATAATTTTCGTTTAAATTTCTCATCTGACGTATGTGAGATGTGCCAAGAAATCCTACAGCATCATCGCGAAGAAATCAGCAATTCGGGGAAAGTCAGGTGAAAAGGTCCCACTTTGTCGCTCAGTTGCCGAGATGAACGTAATTTTTTAAATCAAGATCTGCTTCTGAATATCATTCCTTTTTTCATCTAATTTTTCAAAACAGTATTTCAAGTTGGAATCATAATAAAGTTTTTTTGAAAAAGCCGTTTTCACTTTTCACTTTTGAGTCCCTGTAACTCGATTTTTCCATCTATCGGAACTTATGATCTGACCTATCCCAAATATGAAAAAATTTAGTTTTCACTACTTCATCTCCGAAATAAGATGATTTTTGATGGAATATAAATTCCACGACAAAGTGGACCATTTTTTTGAAAAAATGATTCTGGCGAGTTTGTACCAGAGACTTCGATTCCTTAGAATTGGCGAACATTTACTATCCAAAATCGCCAAAGTGGGCTTTTCTCGAATCTCATTATTTGAATTGTTTCAGGTGGCCATTCAACGTTTTTTCGGTATGCTCAACACATTCGTACATATTGTAATGTATGCATACTACCTTTTGGCAGCACTGGGCCCTAAAGTTCAGCCCTATTTGTGGTGGAAAAAATACTTGACAACTTTACAGATGGTGCAATTTGTCCTGGTCTTTATCCACACATTCCAACTTCTCTTCATCGAATGCAACTATCCAAGAGCATTTATTTGGTGGATTGGCCTACATTCAATTCTCTTCTTTTTCTTATTTAGGGATTTCTATATTACGGCTTACACCAAAAAGCAAAATGGACAGACCTCTAAAGAAGAAATGCAAACTGCAAATGGCAGCAAAAATGTTAAATTTCAAAAGGCCAATGGATCGGCCTACCCGAATGAGTACAAGATTGCTACTGGATATATTTCAGACGATGGATTGAGAAATCGTGTATTTATAAGCAATCGTAGTACGGGAGAGGGATTTGCTACATAGGAATACATATTTTTTCTAATGAAATTTGAAGCAATCGGAAGCCCTAGTTGAAATTGCATTGGATAGTGTGACATTTTCCACTGAAACGTTGCCGCGGCGTTGAGGCGATGTTGCCGCGACGTTGCTGCAATGCTGCCGCGACGTTGCTGCGATGTTGCCGCGAGGCTGCTGCGACGTTGCTGCGATGTTGCCACGACGTTGCTGCGATGTTACCGCGATGTTATTGCGATATTACCGCGGAATTCAATTCTTACTAGGGATGTGTTAGAAAATAAGTCAAGGTTTGTGGCCCACAAGTTCTAATAGAGGATTTTGAGGCGTCAAGCTTCCTTGTTTATTATCCAATCTTTCATTTTACCGAACCTCCAACTTATGCAACAATCACTAAGTACCATCGAGTAGCAATTAGGGGCTTTTGATTCGATTTTTTGAGGCACACAGACGGAGGTGTACATAGTGGTAGATTTCGTGACGGAGATTTCCTCAATCAGTAATAGGATATAATGAATTAAATTGACTAATCACTTCTTGAATGAAATACTTAATCCTACTTTTTACCGTCAGTACCGGTGGTCAATCGATTTGAGTGAGTTTTCGATTATCAGAAAATTTGGAAAAATGAAGGCAATTTATAAGTCTCACAATTTTCAAAATATTCGAAATTTTCAATTTTTTAAAATTTTTATACATTTTAGGCACTCTTTAAAATTTGTCAACATCGCCAAAGTCATACAATTCGTCAAACTTCTTATCGTTCAGTTTTTTTTGTTCTCAAACATTCCAATGAAAATCACCTTGAACCTATTGACCAATCGCTTACTGATTCCATCGTATATTTAATGCATGATGTGTGATTGTCTGAGGGAATTAACTACATGTGTTTCGGCAGCCATATTATTAAATGACAAATTTCCAAAGATGTTCTATTAAATAATAAGTCTTCTAATTCCATGAATTTTAAGGGGAATGTGATGAATAAGTAACGATTTTTCCAATAAATGTAGATGAGAATTGTAAGACTTCAATAATTCCGGTGTCTTAAGTTTGTAGTGAATATAGTAATTTAGTTTATTGATGATGTGTCGAGTTAAATAGAAACTATTTGAACAAAGATATTTATCCCTGGGAGGATTATAATATTGTTCACAAGGCGAATACCTAAAGATATTTAATAATTTACACACACACACACAAGTTAGCCCTTCAGTAGTCGCACCCCTCCGCCCGACGTTATCGGTCGCATAGTGAGCGCTCTGCCGCACAAATTTTAAAATATACGGTCGATTATAAACAACATTTGCTCATTTCAGAATCATCATTATATGATGTTTCAATTTAATTAAACTGACTATTCTTAACCATTGAACAATTTTATTTTGGAGAAATATATATTCGGAGGTTGAACACAGGAATTAAATAGGAATTAAATGATACATATCTTTTATACACGGTTTTCCACAACTACGCTCTCTAAATTTGGGGGTGGAAAGAGGGTGAAATTTGAGGTAAACGTTCTTTTTCTAATTCTCTCTTCGAGGTCCCCGCGTCGAGTTATTCCATTTTTAAGTGGGCCAATCAAATTGTAGCTCCGCCCCCTTGACCAGTGGTGCTCATTTGGAACGGAGAACCACTGGAAATTTATGTCAAGGTCACGAATCAGCTCCAGATCTCATCAAGTCAGGTCTTGCCCTTGAACCATAAATTCCAATTTGGAATGATTAAGGTGAAAACCACTGGTCCAGGGGCGGGTCTGCTCTCTGATTGGCTCACTTGAAATTGCATAATTCGGCGGAGGGGGGGGCGTATAGTTTATAGGAGAGATCTAATTTTTTCAGATTTTTCTTGTATCACGGGCTAAGGAGAGCTTTTATTAAATATTTTTTGGTATTCGCAAATAATCGTAACTTTCCTTGCATGAAGGATCAATCCATCATTTTTATACCTTAGCCATATTCTAGATATTAGATATATTTATAGAAGAAAATGTATGAAAATGTTGTGTAAGGATGCTCGACGAATACAATCAATACAATATTTACGTAGATGGAAAAGTTATTGAAACCCATAGCGTTTCGTGAAATAGTTAAAAAATTTAAAGCCCTCAATTTTTCAAAATCTTGAATTGTTTTTTTTTTCTTTATTTTAAAACATCTTTGGGACTTATGTCGAAATTTGGTTTTAAGAAATTTTTGAAAATATTCTGAAAATTATGGAAAAAATTTCAATATTATTGAAATGTAGTATTGAAATTCATTCAACATAATTGAATTATTAAGAATTTTGAGTTACTTCCAAATTATAACATCACCAAAATTATAATTCTCTTGAAATTTTGAGAATCATTACTTTGCTTCAAAATCTTGATATTCTAATCAATACCCTCAATTTTGTTTCAGCTGATAAAGGTATTGGAATTTTTTGAATTTTCATTTTTTTTTTTGAATTTTCAAACTTTCTAGCGTTTTCATTATTTTTCAAATTTCTGTTTCTTCAATTTTCAAAAAAAGAAAATCTTGAAATTTTGACATTTTTACAAGTTTTTCCAAAAACATAGCAATTGTTAGAAATTTCGAAATTCGGATATTTCGATTTCTTTTTTTAACATGACACAATTTCGTTAACTTCTATACTTTTGAGCCTCTGCCACATTTGAATTTCCCCAACTCTATATCATCTCCAAAATTTCCAATAATCGCCAAATTTTTGAACTTCAAAAAATTCATAAATCCGCAAAATAGAACACTCCACATTCACATAATACCACATTGCAATTTTTTTCCACCAACATAAACTGTGTAATTCAAATATTCCAAATGAATGAAATACTGCACACAGAATAAAAATAATCCGGTGAACATTCATATAATCAAAGCGGTATTACGCGCACTCTCAAAATCCTTATTTTGCGCATTCGGTACAGTCAAAATTATTCTTATCGCCGCGGCTCTGACGAATCATAATAGGGTGACAATGACATTACCATCAACAAATCTTGTTACCATCATAAGATAAGCCACCCGCGAAGATTCAAAATCGCGCGGGAAATTTCAAACACTTTAGTGTCTCAAGAAGCGCTTCGCGTACTGCGCGAATTCCGATTGCAAAAATCTACATAGTGCACCTGACGATAAAAATTTGAAAATAAGTACTATGCACATAAACATTGCATTGAAAAAAATGTAATTACTATTTACACGAGTTCGTCAGTCCGCGACAGCTCCATTGGTGAAAGTGGCCATGGGCCTCACACGATGTTGATTGGAAGTATTAAGCCACATAAGAGTTCGCCACGCAAAAAATGGGCCACCAAAGCTTATATTTAGTTTTAAAAAATCAATAAAATAATGGGCGTTAGAAAATTGAGTAATGAAAAATATTCGAAAAGACAGAATTTCTCAATTTTGCGAAAAAAAATCTACCGTCAATTCTCAATGGGCAATATTCCAAAGAGCAGGCAAAACTAAACGGCCATATTTCTCGGTCAATTTTTCAACTTTATGATTATATATTGCTCATGCAGTTGTCAATTTCCATGCAATATTGACGCACAGTATCAGGAAGTGGAAGAGTTTTTGCATTATTAATGGAGGAAATTAAAAAACAAGTGAGATACATATTTTACAGAAGTAATGCAATTTTGTTCTTTCGGTTAGTTTGATAATGAAGTTCGCTGACGGAAGAGACTGAACATGAGAAATTTTTGGCCATTGTTTTTCGAACAAATTCTGATTCAAAGATTTTTTGGAAAAACAGTTTTTTGAAAAATTTCAAAATATTTTCAAATATTTTAACAATTATGGGATTTTTTTAGGAGCTTTGGAATCGTTTCAACCTTTCCTAAAATGCATTAAAATTTTTTCGGACAAATTAATTGAATTAAAAAATATTGTATTGGTGCAAATCATTATGCAATTAGAGATATTTTCGGCATTGCGGTCACTGATTTTTTCCGTTCTCGACCATGATTAGATTAATTAGAATTTTTTTACACCATTGCGGAACAAGGTCGACAGAATTTTGTCTCAATCGTGTTTTTGTCCTCTACATCACATTCTATTGAAAAATTCAATGCATAAACAAATTCACACGTCACATTGGCGTGTACGCCAATTCTCACAGAATTAATTACCATAAATGAAGAATCGTGGGTACCAAAAGTTCAGGTTTACCAATTCTCATTTTTGTTTTACACCGTGTAATTGGCAATAACTGAAGAACAGGTTAATCAATCAATTTAAGTACTAAGTGACCATGTATTTTTTTTATGATTGTCATGGGCTTGGTATTGAAAAATTCTATGCTGAATGCCGAACCGGATGTGATGCTCATATGTGCATTTTCCAAGTAGCTATATAGGAATGGGATAATAATGCATAATTCAATTATTGAAATATTATTGTATTCCGTATCCTTATGAACTAGTTGCATAGATTTCAAACCGATTCGTAGTCGCGCCATTCTCCGAACGCTCTTCAGGCGCTCATTGAGAGAATTTCGCCGTTTGAGGCCATCGTATTTCTAACACAGGGTAAACCTCGAGAAACCCCTGTGCTACGATGGCAGGCGCTTATGATGGACCCCCCCCCCCCCCCGGCCTCGGGTTCGGGTTCGACCCGGCCGTGCGGTCTCATTTTATCAAATTTTCTATTCGATTAACTTCTGCCAATGGAAAAACCGAAATTATGATTTTCACGAACGCATACGTGTGCGTGCCAGCATCCGCATATTCGCCGAGAGGAAAAACATAAAAGGTAGAGTAAGATAGAGGGAGGGGACGGGGCATGAGGAGGAGTGGGCAGAGGGGGAGGAAAGAGGTGGGAGGGGGAGGGCACTTTCGCTGACCGCTGAGGAATCGAGACTCCTTCTGTCATACCTTGCATAAGCCATCGCGCAAGGCCTGTTACGCGTTAAAACTTTTTCTGCTCTCAACACCAGCTTGAAACTCTCCCATAGACCACTTTTTTTAAGTATCACACCACCATCATAATTACCGATCCCGCTAAATTCAAACCGTCATCGTGATTTGGCACAATTAAGAGGATGATATTCACGAGCAATCAAAATTGTTGACACTAATTTTCAATATAACTCGATGTATTTATCTTTAACGCTTTTGGATTTTTTAAAGAAATTTGAAGTTTTTGAAGCTTTTCACTTTTAGGTTTTTTTTTTTTAATAATTTTTTTTTAATTTTGCAATTTTTTTTAATTTTTAATTTTCTCAATTGACAATTTAAATTGACCAAGGATTTTGAACCCTCGATTATTCTCCACTTTTCAGTTTTTTTTTTTCAAATCGGTCAATCGTCTTTAATCCCTTTAAAACGGTTTTTTTTGGCATTGTGAAATTTCTCCAAATATTCTCCCATAACGCGATTTTTTATGATATGTGATCAAGACGATAATGAAAAATTTTACAATTCTTCTTTTAAAATGTTTGCCATTTTTCAAAACCAAAAAAATTTTAAGTCTTGAAATTTTTAAAATTTTTCAAAAATTAATTTTCGAACCTCCAATTTTCCGTGAATTATTTTTTTTCTAATTTTGGCGATTTCGAAAACTTAAACTTGTAAAAAAAGTTGCAAATTTTCAAAACTCCTGAGTATCTGAATTTCGAACATTTCAAATTTTTCACAATTTCATTTCAAATTTCTTCACATTATTTTTTGTAGTATATTTCCAGATTTACGGTTTTGTTTAGCAGCAAAAAAATTGAGTGCAATTTCCAGTGCATTAGAAATGCATTAGCATGAATATTATCGACATCGAATGAGAAAATAATTGTCTATGACTTTATAATCGAACCAAAAATTGGAACATTCCCTTATCAATTAGGTGCTTTTTTCGATGATTCACGAGGAAAAAATGGAGATGCAAAAGAGGAGTTCGTAGAAAATGATATGTGGACATTGCAATTCTACAAATCCTACGTCATTTACTTTATAAACATAAGGCAAGGAGAATAGTTCCTTGAGACTTTTTCCAATTATTTGTTTTTTACCTTTGGTGTATTTTCTTTTATCTATTTTTTCTTCAACCAAATTGTAATATTTTTCTATTCCTTCCAAAATTCAACAATTTTTCAAGCTTTTCAAAATTTGGAATTTTCAATTAATTTTTTTTTACTTTTTCCATAATTTTTCCACTTTTTGGAGTTGTTAAAATTTTCAAAAATTTAAACTTGTTATCTCATTTAATCATTTTTATTTTCAAAACGTTCCACTTTCCTTATAAATTTAGAAGTTCAACGTATTCAATTTTGTCTGATAAAAACCTTTAAAAATCTCAAAATTTATAAATTTGAATTTTTGGCAACTTTTTAATTTCAAAAATTTTGGGAATTTACAAATTTTTAGCCCTTTCAAATTTTCATGGCTCTCACAAAAAATGCCCATTTTTATACCAATCCTAATTAGTTTTTCCTTCACCCCAATTGTCCAATTGATTCCCCCACCAATAAAAATATGTATACGCTACATAATTGAATTTCAAATACAACTGGTTGTTTTCACGCACTTAAAAGTGATTTTGGTATTTAAAAACACTTGACGTTAATTCACCAGGTGACTTGGCCAGTATTTATGGGTCTTACGAATAAAGCACGACAGTTCTCACGATATTTACAATTCAAATGTTCATTAACACTGCTATTGCTGGTGCAATGGCAAACTAAATAAATGGAATGTGACTGTGACCCTTGACGGGTCAGATCACTAACTTCGCTATAGAAAATGCAAAAATGGATTCCTCAAGTTCCCTAAACAACTGATTATCTCGTGTTTATTTCTGTAGTTCAAATCTTTTAAAGTCCATATAGCCATATACAGAATAGATGGAAAAAAGAAAAAATTAAAATACAATAAATAGAAGAAAAGTAGAAAAAACTGAGGTTCTTTGCCATAAATTTGGTGAGAATTCCAAAAAATTTTTTGACTAGGGTTTTCTTTAAAATCTTTACTAGTGTATGGAAGATATCACTGGTTCTCATTGTCTCGTTAGCGAATGGCTCAACAGAAAAATGTTGCAAGGTGTTTTCTATCGAGAATTTAATTCCCAAAAAAAGTCTGTTATATCGTTTCTTCCTAATCTGAGCCGCTCATGAGATATATCGCAAAAAACATTGAGAAAATCGCCGCTCTTGCTAACTCATATATCGTGAAATCTAGGGGTGATACCAAGAAAAATTTCAAACAAAAGTTGTTCCTCACCAAAAACTACATATATTTTGTTATATTCGATTCTCCCATATCTTCAAAATTCACCGAGATATCAGCCCTGACACACGCTTCGTGATTGTGAAAATGCCACCAAGCGAAGCCGAGTGGAAATAGGGAAAAATTTTAGGAATGAAAATTGTGAGTAATGAAAAAATACACAAGTTTTGTTTTATAACATTTTCATGTAAGTCTGACGGTTATGGAAATAGTGAGACAAATGCGGAATTTCAATTCAACGTACATACATTGGGTCGAGGGCGTGGCTTAATTTATTATGTTGGTGAATTTTTATATAGAACAGTTAAGTTATGAAAAGGGGAAAAAATTACACAAATAAGGTGTTAACTCCAAAACGCTAAAGTTTTCACGACTTTCAAGAATGTTCAAATATTTTGCAGAATTTTCGAAATTTGCAAAACTATTAGATATTTCCAAGAAACTCAAGAGATTTTGGGAAAAATCCGAAAATCTAATTTCAAAAGCCGCATTTCTCTATTTTCCTATCCAAATTTTTAAAAAATTGATTCTCGAACTTTCATAACTTTCAAAACTATTGCAATGCTTGAAAATTCAAAAAAAACTGTATGAAAAATCCAAAAGTTTTCTCGAAATTTGTTCGCCAACTCCCGCACTTTCCCTCACAAAAATATGCTAAATACATCAAACCTGGCCTCAGTAGGGTCCAAGGCTAAAGAGGTCGAGCCGCCAAAAATGTAAAAAAAGTACTGCCCCGAGAATTGCAAACTTTACATTTTTTTTTTAATCAAAATAAAAAAATTTGAAAAGATTAAAATCTTAGAATTACGCCTTAAATGTTTGCCTACTTTCCCAAATTCTCCAAACCCTGAAAACTTGTAAAAAAAAAAATACAAATTTTCCAAAAAAATTAAAACCAAAAAGTCTCACTCTTATAAAATACGAAAATATTCAGAAAATTTGCAAAATGCATGAAAAATATGAAAAATTTCCCGGAAATTCATGTGCCAAATACTCTCGAACTTTCCCTCCCAAAATGCTACAAACCTTAAATGTGACCTCGGTAGGGTCCAAGGTGGTCCAAGGCCGAAGAAGTTGAATCGCCTAGAATTTAAAAAGTCAATCAACACCAGAGTGTTTGAAACTCGTTTGTACACTTACTAACGAAAAGAGGGGAGTAGGTGGGGTTGAATAATCAAAGAGTGGGGATGGTAGATTGGACGAAAATCCGAGGCCGAGTGTTGAGCCCAACAGATCGTACTCAAATACAGAGAACGTCAGTTGTGCCCCTGAAACACCGGGGGACACTTGTGGAATACACTTCCTATTTTTTACTACAAATTTTACACTCAAGTTAACCTAGTGGTATAATCTAAAAAAATTCAATAAATAATTTAAGTGACCCGTTATTTAATTTTTAAGTGGAAAACGCCAACGGTTAGTACAGTTTTTATCTATATTACCTATGTAAATAAATGTCCTCAGCATTTTTGGAAATTTGAAAAAGCGCGGGAACTCTCCGATAACTCGAACACTGCGATTTTCAAATGTAAAATTTGTCCGGGTCTCTACCCGATTTGTCAATTCAAATCAGTATCATTTGAATGTTGCGAAAATGGACAAAAGCCCGCGAACTTTTTGAAGCATTTGAACACGCTGAATGCTCGGAGTATAGGAACTTGCCAATTGTGTTGCGGAAACAGTCAAGACTTGCGGAACAATTTTCACATTCGCGTTAACCTAGTGCTATAGTCTCAAAAAATTTCAATAAACAATTGTAGTGGACAGTTACTGGATTTTTCAATGGGAAAAACTATACAGTTTTTATCTGTTTTTCCTATGTAAATAAATCTCCGGCGCATTTTTATACATTTGAATAAGCGCGGGAATTCTCCGATAATTCGAACACTACGTTTTTTTAATATTCGATTTATCTGGGTGTTTTTTTTTTAATTTGTCTGGGCGTCTACGCAATTCAAATGGCTATCATTGACATTTTTCGAAAATTGGAAAAAATGCGCGAACTTTGGGTGCATTTGAATACACGATCTGTTCTGAATTGTAGAAATTGTCAATTGGGTTGGAATACCGAGAGACCTTTGTGGAATTCTTTTTCCAATTTTTACATTTAAGTCATCCTAGCGCTTTATACTCATGTAATCTCGATAAATAAGTTCGTTGTCCAATCATTCCATTTTTAAGTGTAACCCAAATTTTTCGTAAATTTCAACGATTTATAAAAGGGCGAGTTCAAAAAAAGTCTGAAATTGTCAACAATTCGGAACCCGAAAAATTCAACTATTTTATAAACTAAGCAAAAGTTCCGAAAAAAAAACGATTTGTCCACACAAAAACACAATTGAAATCTTTCAGAATTTGAAAATGTAAAGCATACAAACCAATTGGTGTGAAATGTCAAGCGCCAAGAACAATCCTAAAATGCCGAAAAAGCGCGCGAAAACTTCAACGGGGCGGGGGGGGGGGGGGCAATTTCTCACAAACTCCGCAAAGGCGCTCTTGTTTGCCATAATTAAAAAAATAATAATCAAATGGTTTAGTGAAATTTGAAGTTATAAAATGGTGAAAGTTAGAAAACATCCAAAACGATCACAAATATCAACCCCAAAATGTTAGAAAGTTCTAAATTGGTCATAACTAAATAACTTTCAATAGCACTAAATATCCCACAACTTGCAAAAATTTGGAAACTCCGAAAATTCAAAAATTTCAACAATTGAACAAAAGTGAACAGAAAACTTGTTTCAGAGCATAGAAAAAATAAAATTCCCCGGCATTTGAAAATTTGCAACATACCGACACACACATTTCAAGAAACAATAAAAATGCCAACGTCCCAAAAAAGCGCGCGACAAGTGTATAGACTTGCGCCCATTCAAATAGGAGGGCCGGTAATTTCCCACAGACTCCGCAAAAGCGCTGCTGTCCCCCATAAACCCGCCGATATTACCATTTAGCCATTTGTAGGCTTTGTAGCGTCGTCCAGTCGGATTAGAGAACCAAAGTGGGGCTGTGCCCAGTCCCCTCGTTGGCCCCTTAGTTGCACTGCAAAAATTACAAAAAAACTTATTAAAAAATTTCCCAAAATTTCTCTTCACCAACATCCGCTGCCGAAACGCCTAGAAAAAAAATTCAAAAATTAATTAACAAATAACTCCAAAAATAAAAAGTCTATCTTATGTGTACGGCTAGGTGACAGTGTGAAAGAAAATTTAGTTATCGTTTTTTAATTAATTTTTCAAAGTGTGTAAAACACGCGAAAAGTCAGTTACTAGTTAAATAAATAACTTAATTCGTTAATTAGTAGTCAACGGAAAAAAGGCGGAAGCAGGTGGGTGTTGTCGACTGGCGCGTGGGTGAGTTATTAAATTTTTTGACAATTAGCCGCCGGAAAATGTGATTATTTGCCATTGCCATGATTTGTGGTGAAAATTGATCGATTCATCATACTAGGGGATTTTGCGCGCAAAATTTTTTATCATTTTTAGAGTCTGACACATTTGACAGTTTTGAGGGTTAATGGAGGAATGCCGATTTGAATTGAGGTTAGAGTGCCGCTTTACGATCGATTCTATATTGGGGTATATCTGGGGGTGTGTGTATATACTAATAATTTGAAATATACGTACGGTTATTTAAATGAATTTGGAATTTTCCCGCCAAAAATCAGATGTGCGCAATGCATTTGATATAGTTATGAAATTGTGCGAAATATGAGTCATTTAGCCGTGATGGAGGATGAAGTATATACCAAATATACGTGGAAATATGTGATTTTAGTACCGGGGAGTGTTTGTTACACATAGATCGCAAGGTTAAATTTTCCCGCCAAAAATTGATTGTGCCCAGTATATTTCATAAATATCTGAAATGGTGCAGACAACTTGACGCAAAGTATGAGTCATTGAAAGATGATCAACGATGAAGTATATAGCGAATGTAGTTCAAAATTTGTGATTTCTACATGTTTTGTATTTTGAATCTGTGATTTTTTTTAATAGGACGTTCAATTGTAGAGTTTGTACTGAAGTACTTTGGGAATTGCACGCCTACGAAGAATACGTTTTGGATAATATATAGTTGTGGTGAATATAGATCAATCGAATCACATTCTTTCCCGCCAAAAATCAATTGTGTACAGGACCTTTCAAACGTATGTAAAAATGTGTGAAAAAGTGAGTGCGAAATGTGAGTTATTTCTCTTTGAATTACACCTTGAAACGTCGAGTTTATATTCAGGTAAAATTTGGTTGAAATTTTGAAAAAGAAAAACAATTGTTTTATATAGTTGTGTGTCGAATGTAAAACCAGTGAATGACATGGTTTTCCCGCCGTAAGTCAATTGTGTACAGCCTGTTTCAAAAGTCTACGAAAATATGCGGAAAAGTGAAGGCCGCATATGAGTCACAGATTCACAGAATAAATTAGAAAAGATTACATTTGAACATTGGTGTTTTGTTGGGCTTTTGCATTTTGAATTTTTTATTTTTTAAGGTTTTGAAATTGTGTTTTTTTTTAGTAAGGTTTTTGAATGAGCCACCTGAATGTTGATTGTGTGTTAAAATACTTTTGAGATTGCACGTATGGGTGCGCGTATATTTGAAAATATATATTGTGAAGAGATCAATCACAGGTTCCCGCCAAAAGTGACTTGGGCACAATATATTGCAAATATACCTGCAAAGATGGTAACAAGATTATGCAATGTATGATTCATGTAGTGATCATCACTGGCAAAATATAGCCAATACATTTGGAGATATTGATTTTTTAATGTCTAAATTTTGAGTTTGTGAATGTTTTGAATGTAAAATTTTGCTGCTTGGAATTTACTTAACCATATTCTTGGTGCGCAACTCCAAATTAAAAATGTGAACACATCAAAATATACCATGTTATCATTCTCAAAGTTCAAAAAACAATTCTAAAATGTCAATTTTTTAAAAATTTATTTAAGGCTTTAATTTTAAAAATTCCACTCAATTATTTCAATTTTCGAACGTATTTTCGATAATACATGAATTTATGCCAGATAAGTTAAAAACACATGACAGAAATTTGTTGCAAAAATTAAGAATAATTGGCAAAAAAATTCAGTCTCATAATGCAACACTTTGCGCCCACATTTGTCTAGTGTGTGTTCGAAACTCTCAGTCATGTCTAGAGTTTATTTTTGGATATTACAAATTGATGTATTTATAAGTATTGGGATTATGAGAGGTATGATTCGCGACAGAAATACTGAGTTCTCGATATTGGAGTACTCCTCATAGATTAGTGTCAGAAAGAGTGGGGGATAATATCGAAATTCGTAAACTTGGATCACCATTTCTTTTCCTTACCAAACGGTCAATTTCTCAATTATCGGGAAGTTATGATAATGGTCCCGATTTCGCAAATCGATTTTCCCTATGTAACTGATCTTCGAAGTACCATAAAATGATCCCCCACAGATTTCAAGTGTGTGTCTGTATGTGGTGAATCGCAGTCTTTCATTAACGTGACAAAGCCGAAGATTTTTTAAATTTATCTCGTGAACGAAGCAGTTTAGAAAAAAATTACATAAAGTCTTTTTTATATGAAATTCAATTTGCTACAAAAAATATTTACAATATTTTCGCATAAAATCAATCGTTCCCAAGTTAATCAACGTTTTTTGTTCAATTTCCGTTTGGATGGTATCTGTACGATACCCGAGAAACACACACACACACCCAAACAGGCACACATATACACCCATCGGGAGGTTGATAATTCGATCCGTTGACGGTAACTCCCACATCCCGTTAACTCATCGAATCTACAAACGTGATATTCATAGATACGTTTAAAAAACATATGTATATGTAGCAAGCCATTCTAGAGATAACATTAGGAAAAAGTCAGATAAAAAAAGGCCGGCAATTAGATAATCGAATCAATTGAAGAACATTTGTTTGATAAGCTTATCTCCGCTGTTGTGGGAAATCAATTATGATTATTGCCATTTTTTTTCTTCCTCCATTCTAAACGCATGACTTATTTTTATGGGAGCGACCTGCCCTGATAACTAATTCACTTTGACAGTGCGACGAATTACGACATGTTTTGAATTTTAATTGTAGAGATTGAAGAATGTCCGCGTTTACCGTACTGTCTACACTGTCAATTTGTGATTAGCCTCATAAGCTCGAATCTAGTTCAAGTACGCTTTAAGGATGTAATGGGGAGCTTTTTGCACAGTCTACCTAAAAATTTCATTTTTTCGTTATCCATAGTATGGAGCGCGTAATAAACGATGGTGGTAATTTTGAAATTTTATACTCAATGATCATCGAGAAAAGGAACACACGATATTGGCCATGGGCTGTTATGAAATTATAGATTGAAGTGTCTTACCCCCTTAAAATATCAATGAAAATTTGCAAAAAAAAATGATTTACCTTGAATAATTTGGCGAATGCGAGGACGCCGAAAATAATGCGGCAACGGTGTAAATAATCTGGGTATTCAAATTTCCCGCGCGAATTTGATGCTATGTTGTCGGGACGTTCAATGGACGTCCGCGCTATTCTCCGTATTTATTTTGACGATATTGACCTCCGTTGGCTGTGTTGAAATTCTGTGAAGGTGGACTTATATATTCTTCTTTACTAGTAACATAATCTCAATTTTTTGTGTATATTTTCGCAACACATTCGTTACAAAAAAATAAAAAAATCTATTACATCCTTGAGGATGTTTGCCCCTTTAGGCGGGAAAAATTAAAAACTATGGTTGAGGTCCGGATTCTGCGTTCCGCAGGGTTCTGAAGAGGTTTTAACATCTGGTATTGAATGCACCTCGAAACATTTTATTCTTCTAATCCGCGTATCAACATTTTTTATCCTTTTATGGTTGGGCAGACCTTAAGTAGATATGCAAAAAAAAATCAGGAAATTTACATGCAAAATAAAATTTTTATGAAATGCCAAAACACAACGAGAGCCAGAGTTTGTAATTCTCGAGAAACTGACATTTCTATTAAAAAATCAATTCCGTATTTTTTTTTCTAGCACACCGGATTCCTCTCCACAAATGGAATTTTAATTAATTTCTACGACCTGAGCTATATCGAGCCTAGGAATTTTCTTGTCGGACAATAATCGTCGTGATATATCATTAGGAGAGAAATATAATTCTGATGTTAAGCCACCTAATCTTTAGTAATATTTTACAAAAATTGAAAATCTCGAAGGTCTTGGCAGCTTCAAAAAGTTGAATTTCAAATAGATCGCATTTTTGTTCGGCGCATGCGCTCTGAGATTTTCCCTCACCAAAATTTTCATATCATTAAGATGTTCAAACATTGGAATATTTGAGTAGAATTTTCTTAATGCCTCAAGTAACTCTTTCAGAGGAATTATATCCTTCGACTCGATTAGAACTTGCGCGTGTTGCGCGCGCCGTTGGAATCAGAATCGCGCCATCTACGGAAAAATTCCGCGGCATTTTTGGCGGATCTTCTCAACTAAGAATATTAACGAATGGTCATATTAAACTCTATTGTAGCTCTCAGTGTGCACTACAAAAAACATTTTTATGAAAATTGGGTTAGCTCCTTCACATTTCGATATATATTCAAAAAACGATGCAAGAGATTCTCCGAATGCGCGCCTAAAGAACGTTGGGAGAGTGGCGCGACCACTGACATGACTTAATAACAGCCATGAAGAGTTATGCATTGACACACACACACACACACACACATTCTGCAGCCTCGGGACCATTATGATAATTCTATAATGCTTGGGAATTTTGTCATATTCCAAATTTTTGCGATTTTATCAATTTAAATGACGACGCGCAGAAATAATCACTCGAAACTTAAATAATTCGGGTGAAAGTTACAACCTGACCCAATCAACCGATTCCTGAATAAACTAACGATGCAACTATTCACCAGCATAACAGTCCCTGAATTATATAATGAGCGTACGATAATTGGGGACAATCGATTTATTCAAATGTCCACTTATTAGATCATGAAATTTGCAAAGTTGGAAAGAGAACTAGGCTAAATTTCTATACACATTGAATGTTTTGCAGTTTTTGCACGTCTGATTTTTTGTTCTTTACGGTGTTTGAAATTTTGGAAGTTCTTGAAACTTTTGGAACTTCCATTTTTCATTCAATTTTTGGAAAAAAAATTTTTTTCTTTCAATTCTTGATGCGAATTCTCAGTTTCGGAATCTTTGAAAATTTTGATTTCCGCTTTTTGGAACTGGCGGAACTCTTGTTTTCACGTTTTATATTTTTTTAATTTTGCAGAAAATCAAATGATTGAGAATTTCGGTCGTTTCTTTTTTTATCCTAATTTTCAAAGTTTATAAATCTATAAAATTTTTGATTTTTTTAGTCTCTTCAAAATTTTATTTAAAAAATCTACAAACTTTCAATTTTTGTTTTTTTTTTTATTCGTCGTTTCTGAATTTTTTTATCATTGATGATTTATCACTTATCATTTCCGGGATGGAAAAAAATCTCATAAAAATATTTTTTTAACTCAAGTTCATGAACATTTGATTTTTTTTTTAGCTTTTTATCTTTTTTGGAAAAGTGATGATTTTCGCCATTCTTAATTGAATATTACGATATCGGAAGTTTCAGAGTATGTGCAAATTGTGGTTTGAGCTATCAGGTTACACGAGAATGTGCACAATACGCACTAAATTATTTTTAGACTGTAAGCAATTTTATCACTGGGGGTTGCCCAATGAAATTGTTAATTCTACAATCATTGGTATAACTATCAACTTTCACTTGCCGAATTATTCCGAATGCTCTAATTAGCACTGCGTAGCAATGAAATATGAGGAAGTATCAAGGACCTAATTAGAAATTCAAATGAGGCGCGTGAGAAACAAAAAAAATGGTTAGCCAATGCAAAAAAATCGAAATTTAATGTGGCGAAAACAATTTAGGTACCCAATTTTTCCACATAAACTTTTTAGACAAAAAAAAAAATCCGAATGTTTAGATTTTGAAAATTGTGGGTTTTTCATTTTTGTCAACGTTCGTTGAAACTTTTGAAAAAAAAATTTGAAACCTGTCGATTTTTTCAACTTTATGAAGTTGTTAGCATATGAAATTTCGAAAAAATTTCGCACTTTTGGTAGATTATGAAATCGTTGAAATTAGCAGCCCAAATTTGAATGTAACTTTTGAAATGATTTCGAGCGAAACTTTGTAAATTTTGGGGGCTTTTGGGACCAGGAATTTTGGATTTTTTTTCAAATTTTTGGATCTATTCACCTTTCACTTAACAAATTATTCCGAATGCTGTAATGAGCTGAGTAAGACTTGAATATGAGGAAGTATCAGGGACTTAATAAAAACTTTTCATCGCTCGTGCACGAAGCTAAAAAAGTTGTTATTTCATGAAGAATTTTTTTCTAGTTACAAATTATTACTTAATCACGTACAGTTCATTCAAAAGTATTCTCACACGTTCGATTTTTTTTTTTTTTTTTTTTTTTTTTTTTTTTTTGAAAACTTCAACTTGTAAAATTATGTGCTTTTCTTGCACTTTCAAGTTTTGTTCAAATTTCCAAAATTCGAGTGATTCAAATTTCCAAAATTTTTGAAAGTCAAAAAAGAAATTAATTCGAAAGAACGTTTAACTTTTCCAGTTTTTAAAAAGCCTTCGTTTCATTTTGATCTTTAAGATCCGACACTTGCGATGTCCAGGATTAACAAACTGCGCGCGCGGGGGCGTGTGTGTGTGTATGTGTCTCGACAGAAAATCTTTATCGAACATTCCAATCAAATTTTAATTGTGTATAAAGGTTTATATTGATAACGGTGAGAGATAGAAAGAAAAGTTTCTAACAAAAATTGTTCCTTGCATCGAAATCCACATTTTATGTCATATGACTTTTTTCCCCAGCTCTCATTACTTGGAAGTTATCGCGATCCGCAAATCATTGATGCTACTTGCAGTTACACCCACATCCAGCTTATTTCGTGGAAAAATCGAATCGAATTTTCTCATCGATTTTTTTTTCATTTCCCTTTTTCGTTTTTAGGAAATACGTCAAATTTAATAACCCCACCTTCATTCACGTGGCTGAAGAGATTGTGTGACGTAATTACGCTGAGTAATCGGGGAAAGACCCCCCAGTATTGATACGACAGATAACACCTGCCTCATTATTATTAATTACAATGAGATAGACGCCAAAATACTGATTAAATCAACGAGATGTGGGTGTGACTCTCGATGGGTCGAAGCATCACATTTGTGTGCGTTCATATTTTTGGATTTCTTCTTAGGAAGACTTTCCGGGTGGAAATTAAAAGATGGAGTTGATTATGTAGTTAGCAAGTGATTGTATGCAGAAATATTATGAAGTATTTTTGGTTTAAAATTCCATTTACGACAACAAACATTTTTATAATTTTTCTGCTCTGTTTAGGAAATAAATTGAAAAAAATCGTTTTTGAATTCCGAAATTGGAAAGCAGAGAAACTTGCAAAAGAACTCCGAACAGCGTAGAACTTTCGGGGTCATTACAACTACTTCATAGGAAAGAGCAAAAAAAGAGTTCGATGAAAATCAGTGGCTCGCGTTTCATATCGAGATTAGAAATACTCAGTAATAATGCAAAAGAATGGGTGTTTTCTTGTGTGACTGAGCATCACTTGTTATTGATCGTAATCGATTGTCCATCGCGTGACTATATGGAAAATTAACATTGTTCCAGGACTCGACAAAAATTTAAAATCACAAATTTCAATTTTTAAAAATCGACATATGACTGAGATTTTTGAGAATTATCCAAATTTGCGGTAAAATTAGATTCTCAAATATATTTTTTCCTCGATCTGAAATTCCATTGGATAAAAAACAACAGCAATAAAATCAGAAAAAGTATTTTTTTCCGTTCCATTTTTTATTAAAAAAAAAACCAATACTACAAAATGTTGATAGTGATTATACGAAGATTTTCCATATCGCCTATATTGTTGATAACCTGTAGAAATTGATGACCGGTAGAGAAATCAATATGACGTCGCCGACCTGATCAGCTGTTATTTGGCGGGAAACTGCAAAGATTTGAAATTAAGGAAGTTTTCGTCATACAATGAGCATCGATGAATATTATAACTGTATATAACTGTACATCTGTTGGGTATTGAAGTATCGCTTCGTTCTACAAATTGTTCAATGACCATTTGTTGAAAGGGAAATAATAATATACCATCTTAAGTATCGATTTAAATTATGGCATTCACTTTATTCGCTCCGCGCTTGTGACTTCAACATGCACTTTTGTCCGAAGCTTTTTCAAGCTGGTCAGCTAAATTATGATATGTGGATTCGTCATTGTTTATTTTTTTCAATCATTTATTTATTATTATTATTTATTTTCCCTTTTGAAAAATTAAAAATTCTCCATATTTGTAGGGTTATCTTCATGATTCGTATTATTTAAACTTGAAAAATAAACTAACGATTTCAAATGAGACATATTCAATAATCAATATAATCTATATAGTGATGCACTGATAGATTATATCACCCCAGGATATTTTCTCCATGCCATCGGAGCAATTCATAGCGTTTAAGCAGTGAAGTGGCAATATTTTTCTCTTCTGGATCACTGCCAGAATGAAATTGACAGTAGAACTCTTCTTTTTTATCATCACAGACAAACCATCTATCCAAACACTCATTGGAAATAGCATCATCTGAAAATGTAAGAGAAGTCCTTCAGCACTTTGTGTAGATTGAATGGTTCCAGACAGAAATCGGGAATTCCCATTTTCCTGTTTCTTGAAAAAAGAAACTACAAAACTATCAACTCAATTTCAACCAATGACGTCCAAACAAACATGTAATTTTTTTTTTTACTCCGCATCAACACGTCAGATAATTCCCAAATTTTCAGGGATGGTCAAGCACGTGATTCCCCATCCGTAACAAAAAAAAAACAGAATATTGGTAAGAAAATTGGTTCACGGCACAACTACCTTAATCCAAAACTTGTCATCTCACGCACATTAAATACCGTGGAACGCTTGGAATTTGAGCAACACTATTCCCGATTATCGCAGAATAGTGGGGAGCATTTCTCTTACAGCAAACATCCGTCCTATACCGATTACTTGTCGTCTGTTACGCAAGAATCGAAGGAGAAGCTGCGAGTCGAGTCACCATGGAGGAGAAAGAGGGAAAAGTTGGAGAAAAAAAAAGGAAAAATTTGGCTTAAAAAAAAGAGAGAAGATCGGCAGTGACGACGAGAAAGTTACTAAACGCCTCAACCCGGTTGACGCTCGAGGCGAACCAACTATTACAAGCTTAATACAGGCAACTCTGTATATATATATATATATATACATATATCTATATATCTATACAATACTCGTACACACGCGACTCCATGGATCGATGAATATAGGCGACACAATGACTGGACTCATTGTCGGTGCATAACAGCCACGACCTTCGAGATTGTTCCAAAAAATATTTTGTTTTTGCGCTCTAGCAAAATAATTTTTTTTTCGTTCATTAAACAAAAAAATTGGCCAGATAAAAATGACCAAAAATAGCGGGATTTGTTAGGTCATTGAAATTAATCGGTTCAATGGCATGGCGGCAAAATTTAAGAAATAACGATTGCATTATTTGTTCTCGAGTTACAGTCATGAGAAAGTTCATTTGAGGTATTTTGCACATGGATACGTCAGTAAAATGATATTTTCATAATAAATTCATGGTGGATTCACGGCCTTTTCACTTTTAATTAAACCATTTTCAAATCCTCAGATGAAAATGTACCCAATTAATTGATTATGCCATCATAAGCCTATTCGCCGAAAAACAAAATATTTTCCCCGCCTCAATAAAATTTCTTCATTCCTCACTTAATCAGGAAAATAGTCGTTATTAAACTGCAGTTACGTACTTGGTTATATTCGGAAAGAAAAAAACTGGTGGGGAAAACCCATTTCACATGTTGTATTCGCGTGCGATACTATCATATCAGACTGGGTTGTTTGTTCTATGCTCTGTTTAGCATCGGCTTACATAATACAAAGCAATCGCACTTGTCTTTACCATTTATTTCATTTACAGGTGAATAATCCAGACAAAAATGACGACCATAGTAGCTAATTTGATACATGGATACAGGGATCTCATGGACAACAGATCAGGTGAGTTGCAGTTGTTTTTTTACTTCCGAAAGAAGGTTGTAAAGTGTTATGAAGATGCAAAGCATCGATGTGAAATTTTGAACGAGAGTGGTCCTCACCACCGTCAAAACCCACCGAAATCCTCAGCCTAATCAAAGCTTTCCAGCTAGCAATATTAATTTTATTTCATTACATTTTTTGTTTTGGTCTCCTGTACATGCAAGGTACAATCTTCATTCGAAAACATAGACTATCTAATTATTTGAGTACTTGTTAATTAATTTTTCCCACCCTCATTAAAGTGCCACAATGAAGATTTCGGGTAAAAAAATGATTTTTTGCATATTCCCCATGCGCACCGTGGAGCACATAAAAAGGACATAATTATGGGGCTTGCAATTATGCTCTCGCTGTTAATCCTATTTTTACAACCCTTAGACCCTCTACACGAAATCAACGATATATGCCTTTCTGGTCATTTTCACCCTGCTGATCGTGGAGCGCCTAAAAAGCACGTAGTTATGCCGTATCAACATAAACATTATCTATGGATTTGGGGTTTCCCCCCTTCTCCATTTTTAAGGGTGGAGCACGAAATTTTCAAATACGGTATCTAAAAAACACGTAATTTCGAAAAAAAGTGCCGATTTCTGACCCTGCTCCACTAACTTTATGGGGGTACAGAATAGTCGGCGTTCGAAAGCATGCTGGATATGACATAAGTACTAGCGCAAGAAAAACAGGTAATTAAGCTGCTATCATCAATCAAGTCCACGTAAACTTTGGGCCTAATCGTAGCGTTCAATCTAGAGATGCCAAATCAATTTAATTACACTTGTTCTCCAACATGGAAACACTTCATAGTTCCTTCGCTGTGTTATGCATTGACACGGGATGGCCTTGAAGGCTTAAGCTGGGCCTCATCTCAGCTGTCGTCCTGAAGATATCAATTTATAACGCTTATTTTCTAGGGAGCATACCCTTCACGGGACCCAGGTGCCTCCCAATCTACCCCATAGTTCCCATCCCTAGCTCCTAACTTCTGACTTCTTATTTGGGCGCCAGGTGAATCTTTGATTGCCAGGTATCACCTGACCGGGCTCATACAAGGCTTGCGCCCCTTGGATGAGAGGGTAACTTCTAAACTAAACTTAACGAACGGACTCTTGGGCCAGGTCCGCTCTGGCCCAATGACCGTGTTCTAAACTCAATTATTTGTTGACCCAGATCCGTCACTGGGGTGGGCTGTAATCCCACATGTTTCTCCTCTTCTAGGATGGGTCCTTGCTCAGTATGTAGGTTTGGTACAGAGAGCGGAGTTGCTGTGGTCTTCTTAACTAGATCTTAAGTCTACCTAATCGCGTCATAGTTACCACGTTTCAAGATACCTCTTCCGAGGCTCGTAATCACGTGATAAGTTCTCTCGTGTTGATGATGGGGCGATATGGGATTTGTGGGCTGTGTGGGATTTTCTTCGGGATGCCGAATCCTCAACTTACCCCGGGTACCCTCGGTGGCGAGTTACCAAACCCCCGAGGCGTCCCGTATTCTGGCATCCCCTGGATGCGAAGGTGCGGGTGTCAATCCGTCTTATCCTGCAGCTCTCTCTCTTTCTCTCCCAGATCCCGGTCTGGTCTGCTTCGTCGTCGCCACGCGCACCCCGCTTTCTCCAGTTCTAGGCTGGAGCCTGGTTATTGTGGTGCTGGGCTTGCTTCCGCAGATTCCCTTGCCAAATTCCTCATCCTCTAGGTGGTCAGATGTCCTCTGCTCTTCTCTCCTATCCTAATCTTAAGGCGCGGAATTACTTTCCGTCTTCATTTTCCCCTCCTTAAACGACCCCGACGGCGGAGCCATTAGCTCATTAGTAGATGGTTTTGTCCTCTTCTTCTTCGTTCTCTTCTGCTTGTGCGGTTCTCATCCAGTAATTCGATTCTCGCGGGGTCTTGCCATGTCGCTTCCGTTGTTTGGTGGGTGCTTTTTTCCTGAGATTCGTCCCAGCCTGTGAATCCCCGGGGTTTGTCTTCCTCCATTCTTGCGTCTTGCTCAGACTCACCTGAAGGGGTCGTAGCTCTCCGATACCATTAGAGACGTCACCGGGCTGGGTCTCCACCTGGCGATTCCGTACGGGACTCTCACGAAGGGGTCCTGTTTTCCGATACCGGGGCGCTCCTGAAGGTGTCCTATTTGGACTCCCTAGAGGAGGCCCTTGCTTGACGATACACGTTCGGAATTTCCGAGGGATTCCATGAGTTAACTTCGTGGGAACTCCCGCGAAGGAGTTCTCCTCCGTGGTCCCCCTGTGGGCTGTCGCCGGCCGTGTTGATCCTCGGACCTCCGCTAATCGCGGTGTGCGGCCTGGATGTACTGGCTACCTGATCGTTGGGGGAGTGCCATTCCTTCTTTCGTGCATTGAAAGTGCAGCGGACGTGGTCTGGCTTTACCCCAACCCGGCGATGTATCAACCCTGTGCCTCCCAGGCAGTTTTGTAGCCGGGACAGTCGCTCAAGGGTTTAACCTTTTTTCCGCAACGTCTGCAGAACTCCTCAGCTGGAAATGGACAGTTGATGAATTTATGGTCCCTGGATGGACAGTTCCAGCACTTGGGCAGAAGACACGGGAGTCCGGTGGGATCAACATCATAGGAACCAACTGGGTTGAACGCGCTTTGCCCCCTTTGCGCTGCCACCGTATCCGGGGGGATTGGGTAGGACAGGTTTGGTACCCACCCTAATCTGTGCCTCCAACATCTTCTTTCTCTCCCGACGACGCCGGGGTTTACAGGGGGGTCCCTCGTATCCTCCGCTGGGCTGGTGATTTCCCGATTCCCCCTCCTCCATTCTCCTCGGTTCCTCGGTTCCTCAGTGGAGTCACGAGGTCGCGAGGATGGATGCGGCTCTGGGGAGCCGGGGATCCAGGAAAACAGGACATCCCTCTCCTCTTCCCCAATCACATCAACCCAACGTGACGTTTCTGGTTTCTGCCCCGATTTTTTTTTCGCGCGCTCCGTGGCCAGCCTCTCTAACTTCTGCTTCGGTCCTCGCCCTGCACCCATCGATACTGGGGTACCGAGGGTTCGGTCTGAGTTCCGCCCTCCTGAGTACACTCGGTATCCCGGGAGAGGTTCCCGTAACTCCTCATCACTGGTGGAAACTTCAAGCGCCTCGCCAAATAGCAGTCGGTCAACTCCCGATGGGTCGCCCTTTTTACAAATTGGCCCAGGGCGTCCAGAAGATCCTAGGTGGGGTCTTCGGGCCACGGGTTCACGAGAGGGTCTGAGGAGTCCTCTCCGGCCGCTCTCGTTAAATTCTCCGAGGATCGGCTCCTTTCTGGGGCGTGGCTTGAGGGGTGGTCCTGGGATTCATCTCCCTCCTCCCCTGTCTCGTCCACTGCGTTATCCGAGATCTCCTCCCAGGAGGGACTCTCTCGGTTTCCCGCATTCCACTCGTCCCGAAGGTTCATTTTTCTCGACGAGTTTCGGCAGGGAGGGGGGCGGTTGAGATACTCCACTACCTCTGTCCGTATTGGGTTCCGACGTGGGAAATGAGGACTCTCGAAGTCCAGGCCCTTCATTCCCTCTTCGTCTCCCTGGTCATCCAGGAGGCTGCTCCCGTCGTCCACTAGGATACTTTCGAACTCCAGAAGGAGCTCATCACCCGCTGTCTCCCTGAGGTCTAATGGTCGACTCATCTCTGAAACAGGAAAAGGTTTGTTCGTTATGATTATTCAAGGTGTGCGGCCCTGAATTATAGGCAAAACGGAACTCATGGATGTCGTCCAATGTGGTATCCCTTGAAATCGACGTCGTAACTCTTAGTACTGTTATGAGGTTACAATGCGCATATTTCACCTGCTCTTCTTCTGACCAGCGAGCAGTAATTCTCGAAAATAAGCCACACATACATGCCCAATAATCCCCTACTGGCTCCGAGTCGTCTTATGTACGATTTGCGATATGTTCTCGCAGGACCATTTGATAGTCACGACTCCCAAAACGAACTCGAAACGCGTTTCTGGCCTCCCGCGAGGATCTCTATTCGGGATAATGCTCCTGTTCCACTGTTCAGCGCTCTTCGCTCCCATCCTGGGAAGCAAGGTGGCGCTCACGTCGTTACACATTCATATGGGATTTCCTTCGGGATGCCGAATCCTTAACTTAACCCGGGTACCCTTGTTGGTGAATCACCAAAGGTCCCGAGGCGTGCCGTATTCCGGCATCCCTTGTATGCGAAGTCGCGGGGTGTCAATCCGTCTTATCTTGCAGCTCTCTCTCTCTCACAAATCCATGTCTGGTCTGCTTCGTCGTCGCCCGCACCCTGGTTTCTTCAGTTCTAGGCTGGAACCTGGTTATTGTGGTGCTGGACTTGTTTCCGCAGACCCCTTGCCTACTTGCTCATTCTCGGGGCGGTCAGGGGTTCCGAATGTCCACTCCTCTTCTCTCCTCCTATCTTAATCTTAAGGGGCCGAATCATTTTCCGTCACAAATTTCATTACGTTTTTTTTCACCATGCAAAAACTTCGTAATTTCATCGTGTCCCGTACTGACAGAGGATTCAATCAAAAACATACTGGGTATGTCATTACCATTGATTCACCTGCTTCATCAGTGAAGTCAACGTGGACGGACAGCCTAATCGTACTTTCCAATCTGAAGATACCAATTTGACTGCATTACAGTATTCGTCCATCTAAGAACTTCGTAGTTCCTTCCTTGTATCTTGCATTGACAGGCAATAGTCTTCATTCGAAAGCATGCTACCAATTTGACTGGTACCAAGTGAGAGAACAGTAATGATTAATTTATGGAGATGGGGAGATTGAGTAGCCAGTTCCACCTTACAAACTGCATCTCGGATAAAAAGTTTTCTACTCCGGAAGTTACCCAAATTAAATATTTTTACGTCATTCCCCAAAACACCAAAATAGTGATGATAAAATCAAGATATGATGAAACTCAAGCGATAATCTATGCAAATTTATTGGCCGGAATTACCGTGAAATTCAGACATTTCGGAAGTTGTAAAACTGATACTACAACGTATACGAGAGAAATGGAGAAAATAAAATTCCAATTAATTTCAATGGATTACGCAATGAAATTCTTGGACTCGGGCATTTGGAAGGTCACTGTCTACTAATTCTGTCAAGAAATTTGATTGAAATTTATGGGGAAAATTTAAATGGACTAGATATCGGCTTAGTATACATGTGAATGGTATTGGGCGTATCTTTAAAAATGGGAACTGTTAACTTGTCCCTGTCAAATGTTTCTAATTTATTTCCGAACGTCATGATAGTTGAACTTAATTATCCATAATCAATCAAGCCATGTAAATTTATGGGTTTGTCCAAGGGATACCACCACTTTCATTTTGTTCCTTTCCATTCGAACGTGGATAGAAATTTGGTCCATATTGGACCCAAATCTGACACATTCTTCTGATTCCGTATCAGGTACAATGTTTACACTTTTATGGGATCTTCTTCTGATCTATCCAGCCCATAACATGTTCTCCAGCTTCACTTTTGGTTTAATTCATACCTTTGGTCCCCATGCTGTGCTATATTCTTTCATTTTCCTGTTTATCTCGTTTTGTCTTAGCGACTTCATCTACATGCTGTTTACTTACGAGATTCTTCCGCGTATTATTGTAGGTAATTCTTTCGGCTTCTGCTTTCTGACCTTCGTCATGACGCATTTTCTACAACGTAATGTACAGTGAATAAACTCAATCAATCAATCATTATGACACTTGTCTTCCTCACTTTTGGCCATGAGAGATTTTAATAAAAAATGGGAAAGTTTCGTTCACATGAGCAGGCACGCATATAGCGTGAAAAATGTCGAAAATTGTTGGAGGAATTTACACGGTTTCTGACGCGTCAGAAAAAAAAACCTGTAATTTAAGTGGCCAACCCTGCATATGAATGGGAGTGTCGAGATAATTTTTTTTTCTTATTCATTGAACAGTCATTGAGATGCTTAAAGACTGTTTTCTTTTATTCTACAATTAAATGACGTATCAAATGAATCGATCTTCATGAATGTATAACCGAATGATTAGTAATGAATGAGAATGCCAATTGTCATTGTACCACAGTTGGAAATCGAGTTTCGTGAAAGTGGCACGTGATGCGACGAGGAGGATTGAAAGAAATGAAACAGCACGATTGGCGAATGCCAAATCGGAAGAAGCCTCAGTTACGGACACGGTCATGTTCATTGCGCCACTCAAAATTCCATAGCAATCGAGCAAGACCATCGGCAACAAAAAAAAAAAGCATAAGAACATTAAGAGTTGTAATACATTGGAAACACGAACTGCTGGACTCCAAGGCGTCTAATCTCAATTTCATGATCTTCACGAGTGATTCAATTTCTTTCCACAAATTAATAATTTTATGGGCATTATTTTCCTTCCACTATGCTATCACCTACCTACTAGTTGAATTTTTGAAACGTATTTTTTGGACGATGGCTGCTATGGTTTTGCAAAAAAATTCTTGTTTTCAAAATTTTGAGCTCTAAAGATTGCCCGAAATTTTCGATGTTGAGGAACAGAGAAAAAAATCCCAAAATTGTTCTACATGTCCCTTACGTGAGTAACATAGGATGATGTCACTCTGACTTGGACATGAAAAGTCGATTTGACAAAACTGTCTAGATGGTATTTTATGGAATCACAGGACACAGGAATGTTCACCGAATTCTTGACGAAAAATTGACAGTCACCTGACACCTGGCTCATTTAACCCTTCTTCGCCCGCGCTATGGCGTGAGCGCCAGCATTTTTTGTATTTCCACTATGAATCAAAGCAAATCATAAATTGTGCAATCAGTATCTATGATATCCTGAATTGGTACGTCTACTATCCCGAAAATGACGATTCCATGCCGACATGATCCCAGAATAATTAGGTATCAATTGTTACACAAAGTGCGGATCGAGAAAAACGTCGCAGCGCAAGTGGCGCTACCAAATACGTAGTCCAAAAATTCTAAGCGCTCCGCTCATCATGCGTGCAAAGAGGTTCACACCGAATAAACTTCTTGAAAATATTTGGTAAATACATTTTGAACAACAAGAGATAGCGAAACTTGATCATGTCCCCTCCATTACACTATATTTTTTAAAAAATTTATGAGAAGCCAAAGCCATTTGAACTGATCCATGCCAATCCTGCATTGACCGCAATTTCCTTGCATCAATAAGTCAATCTTTGTTTCATCATTTACAGACCCACGAGTGGCCCACTGGGCAATGATGAGCAGCCCTTTACCAACAATGGCAATATGCATATCCTATGCCTATTTTAGCAGAGTTATTGGCCCAAGAATGATGGAGAATCGCAAACCATTCAATTTACGTAGGATCCTCATTGTCTATAACTTCATACAGACAATATTCTCCTCGTGGATTTTTTATGAGGTGAGTTAACATTAATTTGACTATTTTGGCAATGAATATTGCACAGACTGTGACCTATGTAGTTTGCATATTTAATCCGCAGACATTGACCGTTCATATTAATACTAGACTACATATGCGCGCAATTCAAGGATTTTTCGCATGTCACTTGTGGCATTGCAGAGTTCGAATAGGCAACTCGTAACATTTTTTTTTGTTATTTATTTTTTATGAGTACATGCTTCGCATAATCTATTTTTCATGAAGAAAAATAATTGACGGGCCAATAATTAATTATGAATTGTTAAAAATTGTCAAATGCTCTCAGAGCTCTTGTGACGTGGTTAAACGAGTTCTGTACTTGGCACGTGGCGCTCTTCGGCAGAATCTAGTACTGCTCTCGGTGTATGTAGATGCTAACCAACAGAACAGGCACTCCTCGTTTAATGACGTCACCGGGCCTTTCAGGGCGTTTTAAATTTGGACTTTTTCCCAAGTTCATAATTACGGGGTCAATCAGAACTTTTTTTAATGACAAACTGATTACTGGCGCCGAGGAGAATGTATTATTGTATGAATTTTGCATTGTCAGTTCTTTTTTCATAATTGTTAAATTAGACCTGACGGCCTCCTGCCTACTTTGCAATGTGGATGAGAATGAAATGATCGACCATGTTGTTTTTATGATGTATGTTAGACCTAGGTACAAGTTTTTGGATTGTCATTTCCGGAATGAATGGTCCTTGAACAATCTGCTGTTGCTTCTTGAATGCAACAGTGCGACGGTTCGTTATTAGTTTATGAACTTTTTACTTCGTTTGCTTCTAGATTTATCGTTCAGCAAATTTTCGTATTTAATTTTATGTTCATAAAAAATATTAAGGTGTTCAAAAAAGTTTATCGGGCAAGTATTTTTATAGGGGCGATTGCTCGGGAGAGTCCAAAGAAGCATTGCGAATTATTGTCCTACAATGACTTGGTAATTTATTAAAACAAAAAAACATGCATACAACTCAATCGGAGAAAATGCTCCTGAACAAGGTTGGATAGATTCTGAATAATCAAAAAACAAAAATTGAATTTTGAAAAGTTCCAGTATCCAAAATTTTGTCAAATGCTCACAATTTGTTTAAAGCCCACAAATGACGAAATTTCTAAATTAAGGCTATTGACCCTTTTCCTAAACCAGCGACTATTTGGGTGTGTCTATCTATCTGACACTAAGATATTTTTTACATGCTACAAGTGCTGAGATCGATAGGCTAGAATGAGGCCACTTCCTCCTCTCCATCTCCCGCACAGTTAATCTAATTTAATTGAAAATCCGTAACGATCGATTAACATAACTAACGGCCAAATTAACACAACTCATGACAACACATCAGTTATCAGGGTGTCCACATATTTAGGATATCTATTTAGGATACATGTTCAGGTAATTTTCACATTTTTGGGAGATTCCTGGTGAATGGGTTATCAAATTCAGGAAAAGATCAGCATAACGTTTCTATGTTATACTTCAATTGCTCATAGGGTTTTAGCACCATAACTTTTTTCCAAATTTTTTTCATAAAAAAGGGATCGTATATGTGTTGGATCGTCAATTACACATATTATTATTTGTTTCACAAACTTACATTTTATGCTCAAAATCCAGTACTAGCCGCATTCAACAGTTCTTGTACCATTCAATACTTTCCATGAGAGCTTACATTTTTTATATTATGAATAACGAACTCAAATTAATTGACTTAAAAAGAATTTTGTTTGGTTTTGCTAAAGAATGGAAGTTTCATTCTGGATCAATTTAGCAATTGTAGTAGGAAATATTTTTGTGAAATCCGTAGATATGTGTTTCAACGAATTTCAATTGGACACACACACTCCACTTGTTATAATTCCGAAATTCTTCAAATCCGATTTTTTGCCCAAGCTCGACCGAAAGTAGAACTCCCCTGAAAAAAATGATTTATCGATGTTTGGAATTTTCGAAATTTCCAAAAATTTTCGACTAGGCCCAAAATTTGAAGCGTTAAATATTTATATTGTAGTATTCATTCTGTACGTGCCAGTATTTCAAAGACTTTTATATTGAATATTTTACGTGGGGCAAAATAATTTATGATTTGTGTTGAGGGTTTATTATCATTGGCTCCCCCTGAAGAGCTAAGAGTAATTATGCATACAACGATATGGGGGAAATTATCGAGATGAAAATTCTGTCCCTTGAACTCGATTACTAAATTTTCGTGTCTATGCTTAAATTGGAAAAATAATGATAAAATTGAGATTTTCGAAATTTCAAATTTTCTAGATCTATTGAACTACTTCAACATCTATATCGTTACAATAGCATAACGCTAATTGAACATGGATAAAATCTAATATACCAGTGAGTTGGAACATAAGAAAGGCATTATGTACGACGATGGGGGTTATTTACGTTTTAACATCGGTAGATTAAACGAGAAAATGACGCGACGGTGCATAACGTAAACCATGAACGATGTGGCGCTTATCCACCAGTTGCTTGTCGGTTTTTTTTCCACAAAGTGAGAACAGAAAAGATGAGGGGGCATATGCATAACCACTGTCCGTTAGCGTAATGGCTAAGTACACAGTCAATGAGAGAGGGGCCATGAAAGAGATTCAAAGAAAATATCCTGGAATGCTTATTCGTTTCGCGGTCTTGTCTATTCTGCAACAAAATAATCTTTCGTTCGAGAACAAAAATTATCTTGATTTAAATGCGTGCGTGTGGGTGGGTGGGTGGCTGTGTGAGAGTGGGTGGGTTGTGGGTGTGGATGAGTGGGTGAGCGTGTATGTGTGGGTGTGTGTGTGGGCAGGTGTGTGTGTGCGTGTGTGTGTGTGTGTGTGTGTGTGTGTGTGTGTGTGTGGATGGGTCGACCCAGGTGGATTTGGGTAGGTAGGTGGGTGGGATGACAATTTCAGGAATTCCCAAAAACTTCAAACAGTAAAAAAAAATTTGCAAAGAACTACACAAAAAAAAAGTAACTTTCCAAAAACCAAGAGATCCCAGAAATTTTATTTTGCCCGCCCATTAATATTTCTGGTGTACTTTGTTATATGCTTCAGTGATTAGATAACTTTAATATATATTTGACACTCCCACCCATTTCGAATGTTTTTTTTCACCTGCTCAAGGGTCAAAGTACACTCGACACTAATTCATGACTGAATGAGTCAAAAGTTCTGAATTATCGCATTCATTTTTATTTAAAAGAAATGACGCGCCACAGACCGTTCAAGAATGTTGTCTCATTATTTGCATTGCACTCAACAATTTTTTGTTTGTCGAGAGTGCAATCCTGCATTAAGTTGAGTCACGGATTAAAAACAAATTAAGCTTCGATAGGTCTTGCAAAATTTTGTAGAATCTCCTGAAAGACCTTTAAAAATTTCGAAATTTTTCGGAATATTCATAGAATGTTTACAAGGTTTTCCATTTTTTTTTAGAAATTTAGTGTAATTTGTTGATTACCTGGAGCGCTTCAATGCTATTCGAAATATTTTTTCTTCTATGGTTTGTTTCCCCGAAAAGTACTTCTACAAAAACCCTCAATCATGTCACTTTTCCGTTACTCCTCTACCATTCAATTTGCCCGCTTATTCAATCGAAATTTCTCTCGAAACGTTACAATTTACGTGTACGTTATGAAGACCAATTGCGTTACGTGTCAAGGTCGTTCCATTTCAGCATTTTATGCACAGGAGAGTGTCTGCACTCGGCTTTTTCTTTCGATGTCAGGGATAAATTTTTTTTTCTTGAAATTGTTTAACAAAAAATTACACTTAAGAATGTGATGGAAATTCCGGAAAAATTGTTATTGCCATATCCACTTAAAAATTTCATTGTTTCGCCATCTGTAGTATCGAGCTGTTGAGATTCGGCTTCTGTGTTCCCGAGGCTTACAATGAGACAAAAATTTAAAAACTGAAAATATATTCTCAGAAATATCAAATTTTCAAGAATTGGAAATTCAGAATTAAAATTTTGTTAAAACTAAAAGTTCAAGTTCCAAAATTATTAGAAATACTAAGAAGTCCCACAAATTTCAAAATTACCAAAAAAATGAAAATTTTCCTAAAAAAATGGGAGTGCAAAAAATCGTCAATTTAGAAACGTTAAAAAAATTGAATCTGGACAATTCCAAAAATTCCATTTTACAAATATTTCAAGAGTAGTGAAAAGCCAAATCGACTTATCCATGATAAGTAACTTCTTCTATGGCCGGATGTTAATTCTGAGGATGAGTGCAAATATTTGTGGTCAGGCAATTGAGATAACGACGCTGTAAGTGTGTTGAAGTAGCATTGAAAAATCTGACAAACCTCAGCCATGAAAAACTATTAAATGTCTGTTCCTCATTACCTCACTGGTAGAAAATTGCCGAGTTGATCAAGAAACATCATTAGCCAAATCATGGTGATAAAATAAGAAAAAGATTTTTTGAAAATGGAAAAACTAACGAATATTTTGTTCTGTGCAGTTTTTGATGAGCGGCTGGGCGAAAGGTTACAGCTTTAGATGTCAACCAGTCGACTATTCAAATAATCCATTAGCTCTGAGAATGGCTGGTACATGTTGGTGGTACTACTTCAGTAAATTCACTGAATTCTTCGATACAGTAAGTACATGATTCCAGATTTTGGCATTATTTTCTTTCTAAAATTTGTCAATCTTTAATTTTTTAAAGTTCCCGATTAGGGAAACATCTAAGTTGGCTAACCTCCAAGTTGGTTTCTTTATGAATATCTCAAAAGTTGGGAAGGATAAAAAAAAATCCATAAGGAACTTTTCATAGGCAATAATACCTCCTACAAAAAAGGTTTTACAAACATTTCTCCAGCTCTACTGGTTTCGGAAATATCTATGAAAAATCCACCTTGCAGACTTCCAAATGCATTTATGGCTACACCGCAGTATTTTAATTATTCTGAAAATGAAAAATGTCGGATAAATATGGTCGCTTTTTTTGTTTCTCATTTACTAAACTTTTTTTCTTAACAAGAAATCGCCATTCCCATTTTTTTTTAATTTTCTTGGTTTAGACAATTTGCGCAGGTAAAGTTTTCGCCCAAATTTGGTTACATCTATCTTCTGCTCTTTTTTTCCTTCCAATTTTTCATCAAACATTTTGTCAATTATTTGCCCGGATTTTTTCGAAAACATTAATAAGATTATAATATAAAAAAATAATACAATTATAATATAAAAAGAATTATAATACAGAAAGAAAATAAATATTATATGAAGAGAATTTTAGCAGTTTTGATCATTATAGAAGAAAACAGTTTTTACCAGTTTAAAAAAATTTTTAAACGAAAATTTGCAAATTGGAAGAAGGAATTTTAAGCATGGTTAGTGTATTTGAGACTTCAAAGAAACTGATTTGATTTTTCGACAGAAATTTGAAAAAATTCTTCATCGATGACAATTGTGTTTTTTCTTCAATCCAAAGTCCACAACCATTCACTTGGTAATGGGCACAAAAAGAACTATGATTGAAGATTTATTCAAGGCTAATACAGCATTACTAAAGCGTAATGATCTACTTTGAAATTATTTCGCATCTGATTTTGGACATTTTCTCTCTCCTTCAATTTTTTTTCCAATTTTTAAAATTTTCGATACTTGAACTATTCAATACGTTTTACATTTCTTAAAAAAGATGAACATTTCACAATTATCCAATTTTTTTTTACCACGTGTTTTTGACTCAGCAAAAAAATTAATTTTTTGCAGCATTTGTAAGAAATTATAAATTTCAAAATTTTAAAATTTTGGAGAGAAATTCTCTCGATTTTTCCAGAATAATAAGGTAACTATTTCGGTTCGGACACTGAAGGTTTCTAGAATGTTAAATTAAAATTTTGTATTCATATTAATTTGATTTTCTAATTTGAAAATATTTTCAATTTTTTTTTACATCGATATAATTCAAAAAATAATGAGAGGGTTGTGGGTCTGCGTAGAACAAAAATAGAAAATAAATTAAACATATCAGCTACAGTAGCGATTTTTCTTATTCTAATTTTTTAACATAAGGAGCAACTTGACAGCAAAATTATATGACACTTTTTTGGCCTGAAATTGAATTCTCTACATAAACTCTTTCATTAAAGTTCCCTGGAAAACCCGTTGTTGACGAGATAATTTGTTTTAAGTGAACGCTGGTTTACTACTATTCATATATATCTATTATGATAATTTTCAAATTGTTTGATGTTCTTCCACATTTTAATGACATATCACTAATTATTTCTCTGACTTTGTTTTCAGCTATTCTTCATCTTGAGGAAAAAAAATGGGCAAGTCTCGACACTACATGTCATCCATCATGGGGTGATGCCATTTTCCGTCTGGATGGGACTCAAGTTCGCACCGGGCGGTCATAGTACATTTTTCTCACTATTAAATACATTTGTACACATTATTATGTATTTTTACTATATGGTTGCTGCAATGGGACCCGAGTACCAGAAGTACATCTGGTGGAAGAAGTACCTCACTTCGTTCCAAATGGTAAGCTCTCAAAATTTTTAGAAATATTCCTGATGTTTTTTAATTCCCGCTCAAATTTTTTTTCAACCGTTCACATTTCACCAAATTCTATAATTTTGGAGTTATTCGCTTTCGCTAGGTCTCATTTTCAATAATTTGAATGTGGTTAATTTTTCATTCCATTTTTTAGTATAGTGATTTTTTTTCGACGAAATTTTAGAATTTTCTATATTTTATAACGTTTCAAATTTCTCAAGTGTTCAGAGGCAAAAAAGTGTTGTCTCAGGAAATTTTCAGAATAGGATTTTTTGTGCCGAAAATATGTAGACTAAAATTCTTTGGCTGACAAAATTAGTGAGATAAAATTTTTCGTCGAAAAAAATTTGTAACCTAAAATTTTTGTGCTCCTCCAGGTGCAGTTTGTTCTGATAATGGGCCACCAGTTCCAATTGTTGTTCACGGAGTGCAACTACCCACGTAGTTTCATGATCTGGATTGGTTTACATGGAGTTCTGTTCCTGGGACTCTTTTCTGACTTTTACAAAGAAAAGTACATTGGCCAGGAGATGAAACGTCGTCAAAATCCAGGAGCTTGTATGCCAATCGAGGAAAGCACCACAAATTTGAAGCAAAATGGTGTATCAACATACACAACAATCTACAATAAAGAGTACAACAGTTGCTACAGCAATGGCACCAACAATGGCTATGTTGCCAACAACAATGAGAAAAAATTGGCTTAAAACTGAAATTTTTCTAATTTTTCAATCAATTTTTTCCTCTCTTGTTCTTTTTTATTGCGAAAGAAATGATCGAAAAACCAATCAACACAGAAAAAATACTGTTCTCGAATTGAGGAAAAAAATGTTTACAAATTTTTGAAGAGCATTTTGAAATTTTTGCAGTTTTTGGGGTTTTTGAAAATTTGGAAATTTTGGAAAATTTGTACAATTGTATAATTGTACAAAATTGTAAAATTTCGAAAAAAAACTTGAAATTTTGTATATTCCTCAATGGAAGCTCTCGAAGTATTGTTTTTTTCTTATTTATAAACAAACTTCTTCAGTTTTTAAAAAATTCCCTTAGAATTGGCACTTTCTGAACACTTTCCAAAAAATCTTCGAATCTCTCAATTGTTATTTAGTTTTCAAGCTTCCAAATTTTCCAATTTTTTCTCTATGAATTTCTCGAATCTTCTTTTTTTTAAGAAAAATAATCAGTCCAAGCAAACTGACGTTTCTAAACTGAGGATTTTTTTTTCTCCTAATAAGAACATTTGTTTTCTCAAAACGAGAACATTTTTTTTCTCTGCAGAGGAGCGTTCTGAGACCATGGGAATTGAACCACCTGTCAGTGGTAAACTATTCCCCATCTCGATCCATAAATCATTATTAATTAATGATAATGTTTTCTTTTTATGCGCTTTAATCACGCTACGACATTGAGGCGTGCCTGATTGCCCCCTGGCAACATCTGAGGACGTACTTTTCCTTAAGGTGAGCCCAGGAAATATCAAAATTGTAGAAATTTCTAAACCGTAAAAGGAAAAACTGTGATTTCTGATCGAAACTCGTGATTTTTGGAGGCATTGATGTAAGTTGTCCTGAAATCTTGGTTTGAGTAGTAAAGGACTAAACTTGAACCCTCAATTCAAGAACTTGCAATACTCAACTTCAGCCTTTCTCGACTTGAGGGTACTAACTTGTGTCTTTCAGAACTTAACTCGAGACTTTCGGAGAAAAGTTCTATTTGAGTACAGCCAACCCCACGTTAAATTCTGAACGTCTTGAGCTGAGCTGTAAAAGGCTCAAGTTAAGACTAAAAGGTCTTAGGATGAGATGTGGAAGATGTGAGCTCTGAAAGTCAAGTCCCTCAAAAGTATCAAGTTTTTAGGTCTATCAAAAGCCTTAAGATAAGATTTCCAAGATTCCACTTGAAACTCACGAAAGCCTTCAGAGAAGACTCCAAAAACTTGATTCAAATTTTTATAAAATCGTGAATCAAATTTTGAGTAAAACTTACGTCAAGACTCTTTGAATCTCAAAAAAAACTAATTTTTTTGTTTTTGGTAAAAATGAGAAAAATTTAGTTTTCACGTAAAAATGAGAAAACTCGAGTTATTTTGATTGACGTTAGACAAATTAAGTTTCCAAAATTGCCCTCATACGAGACTTTTTAAATAAATATCATAAATTTTTATTTACACATATATAATATGTATGTTGCGAAAAATAGATGAGCCTTTGCAAAATTTTGAACTTTTTATTTAAAAAAAATTATGTATTGAAATTGGTACAAGTGAGAAATATGACGAATTAGTCAACGAAAGTACATTGAATTAGAGGAGTAATTTTGTTCAGATTTTTCAAATTAAAGCTAATATATATTTTTGAATGAAGAAAAAAATGTGAAAGAATTGCCTCTCAATTATCTATTACGTAGTCAAATATTACTGATTTTTCATACTCTTCATCTATACCAATTTTTAACAAAAATCTAAAGACTTTTTTTCTGAAAAAGCTCATGTGCATTTTCGGTGATTTTTGTTTTCCAAATTAGTACAGGCAAAAATAGGAATAAATGAGTCGATTTGAAGTACTTCGTGAAATATTGACGTAAGTTTTGCAGGTTTTTAAAATTAAAAATAGTGTATATTCTAACTTGTCAAAGAAAAATGTATGAAAAAATTGTACTTCAATTATCAACTGGGTACTTCAATTTCCCTATTTTTTAACAATTTTGTCTCGACTAGTTGTGAAAATCCCACGTGTTTGATTAGTCCACATATTATTCATGTGTAAATAAAAAGTCAAGTGAATCGGTCGGAAATCTTGATCTGAAAACACTTTTGTCCCCATCAATGAAAATAATTTGAACTTAATTTGTGTCCCATTGTTTCCGTTTATATGAAACAATTGGTGAGTTTGTCAATTTTATAGATATAAGTCTCAACAATTTTGATCTCATTTTGGGCTCGCCTTAATTTGTTGTTCCAAAGGACAAATTTTTCATGAATGAATGCGGAATGAATGGACTAAATGTGTTTATATATATTTTTTGGCTTTTTTTTGCATTGATGTGTGAGTTATGAAGTATACGGATTATTCGTTTTCATCGGCATTTGAGAGTAGTATTTATATCGTTTAGATGAATGTAAAATATTAATTGGCAGATTTTTTCATTGATATGGCGAATTTTTAATTTTTGAATTCATGGAAATTTCAAATTTTACAAAAATTTGGAAAGTTATGGAATTTTGCAAATTTTTGAATCTAGAAAATTTGGGAAAATTTTGAAATCACAAGTTTCAAGCCATGTGAGATTTTTGGGTACTTAACATTTTTTGAAATTTTCGAATTTTCTTATGTTTCAAGGTATTTCCGAAATTTTTGGGAACTTTGCTATTAACATTAACAGTTTTATAAAATTGTTAGAGTTTGTGAAATTTTTCATTTTTTTTCAGTCCTCAGAATTTTGGAACTTTCTAAGTTTTTGGGGTTTTTAAAAGTCTTGCTCGGAATCTAAGGAAATTTTGAAAATTTTGTGATATTCGAATCAAATAATTAAAATTGATGAAGTTTTGAGAAATGTCACTGTTTGAAATGTTTGAAATTTTCATTTGTAAAAGTTCTAAAAAACCATAAAATTTCTGAAATTTTTTCTACGATTTTTAATTTTTACTATCTTGAATTTTTTAATTTGTCAAATCCCTAAATTTCCGGAATCTTTACTACTCACGAGTAGCATTTGTATCCTTTAGATGAATGTAAAATATTGTTTGGCAGATTTGTTCATTGATGCGACGAAGTAGATGCGGCGAAAAAATAAATAAAATTATGATGCAGACATAGAAGTTTGTTGTCGCTTTGAAATCGTTGAAGTTAATGACATAAATAATATACGGGAAATAATTAACTTGCGAAGAAGTAAAACGATGAAATTTGACTCGAAAATCAAAATTCAAATATTTTCATAACAACAATGAGTTGTAACAAAACTCTATATCATTTTACATTAGATATCCAAAACAATTGTTCGTTTCTCCCTCAATTTTGGGTATTTTCTTTCCTATTTCTCTTAAAAAAGTACTTTGCCCGCATTTAGGGCGGGGTCTTACATAGCATGACTCCTTCAGTCAGCCGTTTTGATATAACTTATGCTGAATTTGTTTATCATTTGCTGCCAAATTCTATCTGAAGTTTTCCCCATTTCTATCAAACACATTCAACGATTAATCGAGCACCATTTTACTCCTTCGCTGATTAATTAATAGAAGCGAAAGTTATTACGAGCGATATCTATGTGCAGAGTATTTTTCTGCGAATTTGGTTACACGTGTGTGACTTTGCGTGGGAGTTTTTAAAAAGTATTCAATTTTTGATACTTGAGGAGATACTAGCGAAATTTGAGAGTACTTGAACAGACTTGAACCAATTTTGAATCGTTTTTTTTCGTTTTGGATTTATTTTGAATTTTGAAATTTTTCCTTTTGTTTATTGGAACTTGCCACTTTTGGTTTTCTTGTTTGATTTTGTTTCGCAAATTCGTCAAGGTTTTAAAACATTTTTTTTCTTTTTCGATTTTTTCAAAATTTGGCATTTTTGTAGATTTTGAAATTTATCAGATGAAAATAATTTTCAATTTTTTTGAATTTCTAGGAATATTCTTGAAAAAATTACAGAGATTTTTATTTATTTTATTGTTATCAATTTTTTGAATTGTTAACTTTTTTAAATGTTTCAAATTGTAAATTTGTCATTTTTTTTTCAAATTTTCAAATATAAATTTGTAATTTGTTTTCCTTAATTTGATTCACAAAAGGATGATTTCCAAAAAAAATATGGGTTACTGCACTACGTATGGGAGAAGCCATAGGAATTCTATAGGCTATGCAATTGGAAATGTTATGGTGTTTTAATAGAATTTACATCGTTTCCATGGGATTTGAACGAGTCAAAACTCTCGCAAGTTGCTAAAGGGATCTCATAAAAATCCCATAGCAACTCCTATGGAGTGTTCCGTGGGTAATCCCATAGAATTCCCTATAGACAATCCCATAGAATTTCCGATGAAAAATGCCATAGGATTAATAAACGAATGAATTCGGTAAAATTAAATGATTGACATAACGCACAAGTGTAAATTATCGACGAAAACTCGCCATCTTTATTTTTCGTCCTAAAACATAATTATCAACTTCACGTATGAAATAAATTTTAAGGATTCCTACAATTCCCATGGAATTTCTTATGGAAAATTTCATAGACCATTATATAATATTCCTATGGTAACTCTATGGAGAATTGGGACATTTGTTATAGCATTTTTTCCCTATAAATAATGTATAGAAATCCTATAAGGTTCCTAAAGGATTCCCCATAAGAACTCCCATAGTGAAAGATGTAGAAAAAAAATCGGACGAACATGTGAAATTACGCAAATTGGATGCTGCATCACTTGGTTTAATTATTTTTCCATTTGAATTAATATGTCCAAATCTTATGGGACTTGCTATAAAATTATGTTCTTATTCAAATTTTATGGATAATGGGAACTTTTGCTATATGATGTCCTGCAAATTTTCGATATAAACTCTATGAGACCCCTATGGATCTCCGATGGAGAACCCCATAAGAATCCCATAGGAAATAATGGGAAAACAAACTCAGATAACTGTCAAATGGAAAAAAGTCAAATTATGAACCTTACCGACATGATAAAATTCATGGGATTTCCCATAGCATATATCCTAGAATTCTCATGAGATTCCTGTAGGTCGCCTGGAAGAATTTGTTTCAGTTAGATCTTATATAAAAGCCTTGCGATGGGCATTCCTCGAAAAAATTGCTATGGCATATTCCATAAAAATCCCATAGAATTATTTCATACGTGTTTTTCCAACTGTGTTCAATGCTTGAGTGGTTTTCAAACGCTTTAGCAAATATTGCATATAAAATAAAAAAAACTATAAAAAAAATTGAAGTAAAAAATGAAGATAAAAAAAATTACGAAAAAATGTAACATTGAAATAATTTCTAGAATTTTTTAGAATTTTCATAGAACTAAATTACTTATTTTAGAGCCTTCAGGATTATTTCAAAATTACCAGATTTTTGTCAAACTCGGATCAAATTATTTCCGAATTTTCTGAAATTTTCTAGATTTTATTTTTTTTTATTGCGTAATTTAACGGAATTTAATTTAGTATAAAATTTGTAATTCCGTGGCTTCGCTTTTGCCATTATTTGAGTATTTTCCATTATTCATGGCATTTAATTTGATTTTTTTTTAACATCAAAATAACCAAAAATCATTTTTATATGGAAAAAGAATTCGTAAATTAATCAGCGAGATAGATAGCTAAAAAAAACCATGTCTTTTATTTTTTAGATTTGAAGAGCTTTGAAGTAAGTTTTTCGTAAAATTTGTTTCATGTTTTTCTAAAAAATTGAATGACATTTTTAGAGTCTCGACTTAAGGCTTTCGTAAGTCTCAAGTGTAACCTTGCAAATGTCAACTTTAGGCTTTCATTTTACAAGTTCAAGTGTTTCCGAGTCAGTCCAAGACTTGAGAAAAACTTTCTATCTTCATCTCTTCTTAAGAACAAATTCGTACCACAAGTTGGCTTTTTTTTGAGCGCTAATTCCTTCAAAAATGTTCAATTCTTTCAGAAATCATTCTATTGCACTTTTTCTCTCATTGAACTGTCATAATAGTTTCTCTCTTACAATCAATGCAATCGCGAAACAAAATTTTGGGCATCTTAATTAAGGTCATCAACAATTTTTCTACCAAAATGTGTGAGTGTGCAGAAAATGCAAAAACAAAAAAAACTAATAAGTGATCAGAAATGTTTACGTTATGTCAATGTAAAATTTTCTGTTCTCCTAAAAACGAGTCGTTAATTTTGATAAGATATTAAGTGAAATAAAGAAATTAAAATGTCGTTTTTTAAAAAAAAAATTTGGAGTCAATTTATTCAAAGGAACCTATATGATTTCCAGAAAGTCAAACAAACAACACACTTTCTTCTATTGTCTTTCTTGGAAATTTGTTTATAATTTCTTTTTCGAAATTCTAACAAAATTTACAGGCCTCCAACTTTTTTTAAATTTTTACTTTCTTAATTTATTTTAAACATTTTCCACTCTGAATTTTAAAAAATCATTAAGCTTTTTTCCTCTATTTTTCATCAATTTTGACATGTTCAGATTTCGTTTTTTTTCTTGTAAATGAAAATTTTACTAACAACGGTGAATAGAAAAATATACGACTTTTCTGACGCGCGTAGTCGAACCAGATGGACGCTGTGGCATTTTTAATGTCAGGAAAATTTTAGAAACAATTATTAACTATTTCATTCCTTTCCTCGTTTATAATAAAATTTTACATCTTGCCATGCAATAACAATGCTCCACTTAATCATATTTGAGGACGCAAAACTTTATGCAGGGTTATACACGTCCGGTGTGGCGCTCTAACGCTAGCGGCGATGTCGCGAATTACCATCTTCAATCGCACCGAAAAAGGGTTATAAAAATCGATATTTCTCCCTCATTTGCCCCATATGACCACATTTGGTTACGGTGAATCGATAAAGCGCTTTTTTTTGCATTTTTTGCGTATTTTTCAGAATTTTCACTAATATTTTAAATGTAGGCATTTTTAGTTTTAATCCATAACCCCATAAGAGCCCATGTTAAATGATGCATGCATTTCCTTCGTATATTTTTGATCATTAGCCGCGCTTGTTATATTGATGAAAATTATTGTATACAGAAAAGACATTCGTTACTAATCTTATTTTTAAAAAAATGTTTTACCGCCGGATATACCATTTTTTCGCGTTTCTTCCGGCCGTTTTTGTCGATTCAAACTGTTGCAATTTAAATTAAAACGGTTGATCAGACAAGTGAGCGACATTTATTGGAATTCTGTGCATTAATGAATAATAAATACCGATGAGCCTTCGACCTCTGGAATGAATAATGGAAAACAAACGGTAATGAGGATAAGTCGAGTGTCAAGTAATTACGGACTTCATATTTCAGCGAATTTTTAATTCTGCGTTATACTTCATCGATACTTTCATTCTCGAGAAGTTTTTCACCATTTTTGTATTCTTATTTGCTTTTTATTTTATTATTTGACATGCATCACCTGAAAGAAGATCACAATAAGATAAGAAAAAAAACAGACTTTTTTTTTCTTCAATGTTGACACGATTGTTTATTTAAAATACACTCTTCTAAAAATCCACTAGATTAATAAAAAACCCTAGTGTAAGTGGGACAGATCAGTTGGCACTATTGTAAACTCTAGAGAAGGTTTGTGGTGGCGCCGAATGGCATTTTGGGCGGGAAAGATGTGGAAAGTGGATTAAATTGAGGAAATTGGTGAATTTTTCTTTCTTTGCAATTGAAAAATCCCCAGACTCATATTTTTTCATTCTTCCTTAACGCATTTGTGCACTTCCTATCCATCGACAGTCCCTGGAATTTATTAAATACGGTACGTGCTTCGATGATTATCGATAGTTTCAGCCAAGGACGAAGGAAAATATATTGATAAGGATGATGGAGTATCGTATTAATGCGAAGGATGAATAATCTTCTTATTCACGTGCTTCCTATTTACTCACAATAGTAAATACGGGAAATTCATTCAAATTTTGTGACGTAAATTACATGAGATACATGTGGATTTAGTTGTGCTAGATCAGCTCAAAATTTAGATTTGCCAATCTATGAATGATTTCATCTTCAAACTTTGCGGAAAAAAAACTCTAATTTGATTGAGCTCCCTGATTTTTAACCATTTGAAAAATTTAAAAAGAAAGATGACAGTTATGGAACTGTGAAACGCGCGAAAAGCGCGGATTGACTTTACGCGGGAAATTTGAATGTCGTGAGTATTTATGTACAAATCTTCAAACCTTGAAACAAAATTCACCTAAATGTTACAAATTTTCGAAAATTTCGGACATCGCTACAATTTCAATTTTGGCTTATCCTAAATTTTCAAAAATGAACATTATTTCCCGTAACTCCTTTTTTTATTATTTTCCTTGATGTTTTAAGGTGTAACAGACTGGAGTGTATAATTTCATAACAGCCCATGAATAAGGTTAATATTGTCCGATAATCATTCAGCTTAATTGTCAAATTATGACTGTTGCTCCATACTATAGATGACGGAAAGACGGAATTTTGAGGTGGGTATTGTAGGAAGAATTGTTTCAAAATTTCCCTTTCATCCTTAAGACACATAAACTGGGTGGAACAGTAGACAGGGGCGAAGGAGGGAGAATTTCTTGATGCTGGATGGGGTATTTTTAACCGGATCCCAGCTAGTGTTGCCGTGCAAATATTGGGTGTAATGTGACGCGTATATTACTGATTAGTAATAGAAGGGAGTTCTCATCAAAAGTGCAACGACCTGTCTGAACAAATCTCGTCTTATCAATTGGTTTCGTCGGGTCCACGCCGGGCCTCCAGTGCTTTTTTAGGTGTTCTCATCTCATTATTATTATTATTATTATTATTACTTTTTTTTTGAAAACTAAGTTCATAGCGACATCTGCGTGATCGCTTTACTTGTTGACTGCACATTATCAAATCCTTGAAAGTTTCAAAATTTTGAAAATTCAAAAATTTCAAAATTGGCGAAAATATCAAATTTCATGGATTTTTTTTTATTTCAACAGTTTTTGCTTTTGATTTTTTTTATGATTTGGAAAACTTTTAAAATGGCTTCGTTTTAATCAAAAATTTTGAAAATTTCAAAAATGCTCAAAATTTTGCAATTTGTCAAAATTTTCAAAACTGATTTTTTTTAAAATTATGAATAATGAAAATATTTTTTTTAAGTGAAAAAGTGATACTTCTTCATTCTTCAGTGTAATAAAATTTGAAAGAATATCTAACTGCCTCCAAATTCCCTTTTTACCGCGACTTGGTAGCTATGCGATCGTCGCGCTCGAGTCACGTGATCACGTGAGTTCGGCAGAGCGAAGCAACCCACGTGCTCTCCACTTGCTAATCGAATTGTCGCATTTTTTCCATTTTTTTTAAACATAATCGACCGAAAATTTTCTCATTTATATTTTAGAAAATAGTTTTAAGCTCGGGCAATTGTTCAGTGCGTGCTCATAATTGTTTTTCCTCATGTTTAGAGGATTTAACAATTCCTTGGGCGGAAAAATGAAGGTGCCACTGTGTTGACGGTTTTTCAATGGACGTTTTGCGGTTATTGGGCGGAGTTGTGACACCAAAAAGTCGAAAAAATTCAATTGAATGAGTGAATTAAAAAGGTAAGAAACTTTCCAAATTCGGAAAATTCAATAATTAAAACAAATTTGAGAATGTCAAATTTTGATATCGAAAAGTCTCAATTTTTTTCTCGGATAGAAATTTCAAGGTAAACTGTCAAGTTCCAAAACATGCAATTTGTCAAAATTTTGAGCTTTCAAAACTCTAAAAATTTTAACTTGCTTTTTTAAATCTGGAAAATTCGCATTTTTTTTAATTCGACTAATTTTTAAAAATTTTATTTTTCGATATCAATTTTTCTTCTCTAAAAGAGTGCAAAGATATAATAATGCTCCAAAATTTTCAGAATTTTCTAAACATGAAATTCGAAATATAATTTTGGAAATCCAAAATTTATAAAATTGAATAATGTTGATCTCTGGCAAATAAAACTTTTAAAACTTTCAAACGTTACTTTCTATTCTTGAAAAGTTCCTTAAATTCTCAAAATTCGAGAGATATAAAAAATTTGAGAAATACGGGAAATGTCAAAATCCGACAAAAATCAATAGTTAACGTTTTCCATTTGCAGAATGTCAGTTTTATAAATTGTACACACATACTTTTATCGCTGTGAATAAAGATTGACCTAAAGAGGTAAGGGCAAAATTAAACCACATACTGTGGAGGTCCCAGTATCGGCACACGTCCGGGTATCGGCACAGCACTGCCACTCCCGATATATTTTATGAACTGAATAATTTGTTTAATTTCCCCCCCCCCCCCATTAATTTTTATATACTAACGGGCAGTAAAAAAATAGTTTCACCAATTGAGCAGCGAATTTGGAGTCGTAGATAATGATAAATATTTGAATTTTTTTTTTTTGCGCTCACCTCTGCAGTGACCGGACGCCCCCAAAAATCACGAGTTGTCCGGGTAAGCTGGCACAGATTTTTTCCAATTCTCCATACCCTCCACTGTCAAATATTTTGTATTACAAGCTAAACAAATCAGGATTTGAGTAGAAATAGCTAATGATAATAAATGATATAGAAAAAAAATCCAGACTTTTCTTGTTTCATTTTTTAATTTGCGAAATACCATCAATTTAAGTTATGCATTTTTGAGCACAAAAACCGAGGTAACCACAGCAGTAGATGGACGGTTAGAACCAGTAGATGGACTGTGCTTTAACACTCAAAATCTCAATGAATTCAACTAAAACTGTTGTTGCGTTTAAATTAATGCGCATAAATTAATGAAGTTTTTTAGATTTATGTAGTGAATTAAGTTCGCGCATTTTGCGGAATTTGAATACAACAGCGCGTGAATATTCGACCATTCGTAATTAATACCATGACTTTTGACATCTTTTTAACTAATCAGGTATTCCACATTCTTCTCTCCGTAACATTGACAGCTATTGTCATTCTGATTCATTAACATCGGTAAGGGCCAATGACAAAAAGTTACAATTTTTTTGACATTCAAACAATTGTGAGAATAAGTTGAAAATTCGCAATTATTTGTTACAACTTAAATTTTTCTTTGTCCTCGTTTTCTTTTAATATGTCAACAATTCCAAAAATGCCAAAACATTACAAATTTTGCGGATTTATCAGAATTTTTCAAATTTTGTCGAAATCAAAGAAATATTCAAAATTTTTAGGACTTTCAAAAGTTTAAAATTTTTGGAAATTCTTACATTTTTCACAATGTAATAATTTTACCAATCTGGACAACGTTGGAATTTCAATTTTTTCCCCCAAAGTTTTGAATCTGTTATATAATTTCATAGATCAAAAAGGAGTAAAAACATTGAAAAATTTTCAAAATGCTCAAAATTTATTGTGGAAATAAAGGTATTCTGAAAATAAAAATTGCAAGATTTTTCGAGTATTCTAAAAAATATATACTAACTATGAATCAAGAATAGCAATGCTCAAAGTAACACAATTTCAAGTTTTCAACAAAAGCGAAAAAATACGTATTTCAAGAAATAAGCAAAAAATATTTTGGAAATTGCTGTATTTTAATGTCCGCGATTCAAAAAATCAGGCGTACATTGACATAATCCCTCATATTTTGTTTTAAAATCATATGTCGAAATGTGACGGAGCTAGCCCAATTTTCATTAATATTCTTAATTTTGAAGATATCGGTCAAAAATCCCTCTGGCATGCCGCGCAATTTCTCCATAGATGGCGCGAGTGGGATGCCAGCGGCGCGCGCAGAGTGCGAGACTTCTGATCGAGTCGAAGAATATAATTTCCATCAACTTAACTGTGTGGTATAAATGATTTTATCACCACTTCAATACACTGAAAGAGTTAATGGAGACATGAAAAAAATTTCCCTCAAGTATTTCAATTTTCAGTAATCTGCAAAATTTGATGCGATCTTCTAACCCAACTACAGACGGCTTCGAGTTCCCGCCAATTTCCGAACGTTCGCGCATGCGCCTAGAGCGCTCTACATTGTAATTAATACGGCAATTACTGGATTTGGGGATCACGTTCCTGGGTTAATCGTCACACACAATTATGCAATTCTTACCAACTTTGTGATGGGTGCGTTTTGTGTGTGCTCATCGCGTTTGTCACACTCCAGAAGTGGGTGAAATAGTAGGCCAAGGCCACCAGCCGGTTGCTAACATAACTGCATAGATCGTCATTTAGTAGCATTGCTTTGAGAATCAATTTATTTTCACTTTTCAATACGCCTATACAACTATTCCTTCTGTTATATCGGTTGCATCTAAATTGCGGTGGAAATGATGAAGAAAAATATTCGGCAAAGCCAACAGAAAAGAATCGATTTTTAGTGATAGGCATTTTAAAATTCCCGCCAAATTCCAAACCTTCCTTCATTGATCAAAGACTACCCATGGTTCCCATGATTATTGGATGGGGGGGGGGGGGGGCTATAAATGTTGCTTCTCTACTTGCAATTGATGGGTGACATTTTTGTTACCAAGATTTTTTTAAAAGCGCACACGATTCAAGTACTCACGGGCCATACGCAGATTACAAGTTAAAGATGCAAGTTAGGAATAAAAATCATAGAACATAAAATGTGTATTTTCAGATGAGGAATATTTTTAGTTATATATAGTTTCCTCTATCTGTGACGGTTTTTGAAATACGGTGTTATAAACATTGCACTGATCTGAATAACCTTAATCGCATTTAGTGTGTGCGCTAAATTTAGGCTTATTCCAATTTTCAAAACATCAATTCCCAAATTTTGGAATTTTTCGAATTTCCCAAATTTTTGAAAACAAAATTTTCCAAATTTTTGAAATTCCAAAGCTTAGGTCATGCAAGGTTTGAAGCTCTAATTTGAAATTCTGTAGTGTTAATTGATTCATTACGCATAGAGTACGTAATTCTTCGGCAGAAGTGATTCAATGGCTTGAAGGGATGCAATTGTGTTACGACGTTCAGGGTTCAAAATGTTTTTTGGCAATTTTTGTGTCTCAATAGTAAAGCCGGCTATTAACACCGAAATGCTAATTAGAACCGCCGTAATGAATTCGGCTACAAGTTTGTCCAGCACTAGTCTCTAATTTGAGTAGACGAAGTAAAACTTTCAAAAAAAATTCTCAGACAAGATCAGCTGTTTGACGAATTAAGCAGAATAAAAAAAACTGTTTACCAAGTGATTTTGCTTAATAGATACAGTTTTTCAGGCGTTTTGCAAGATATAAAAATTTCAAAAATTTTGAAATAAAAAAAATCGATTTTAAAAATTGAATGAATTGAGAAAATTTGCCAGATTAATAATTTTTTTATTCAAATTTTATGATTTTGAAATTTATACAAATATCGCTTCTTTAATTTTGGTGAAACTATTAAACTCGGTAGTCATGTTTTTTCGCTTCAGTTCATCTCCCAGTTTTAGTGACGCGTGTAGTGACGTAAACAAATAGAACAGTACTATGAGAAAAAATCAAAAACCGAATCATTGAGAAAATTAGAAAATCCTAGAATCCGGTGATTTTAATTGCGTAATAAAATGAACTGATAAAGTGGGATAAATTGATTTTTTTACCGAACTACTTTTGAACACATATCCAATTTATGAAATATTTGATATTTCTAAATTTTTTCCTCCAATTTTAAATATTTTTAAAACCTTCACAAAATATTTCCAAAATTTTTCCTATTTTCAAAATTAAAATTTCTAATATAGCAAAACATAAAAAGCCAGTCGTGCAAATATCTGTGTGCCCCATTTGGGGCACAAACAAACCTTTCTGATTTACTATTTCAGCACTGCACACTACTCTTATTCTTCTACAATATACCACGCATAAGCACGCAACCGTTGTGATGAGCAAAAACTCAACCGTGATATCAATAATTAAAATTACTATTAATAATTGATGCGCGCGATCAATTGAGTTCGTTTTTTAACGCTTATAAAAATTTTCAACTCGAACTCATCCGCCTAAATACGCTATCTACGTCTGTATCTACTTAACTAGTCCCCTCTTTGACATGCCTCCAGCAATTATTGACGTAGTCATTCGCGATATCCTCCAAAGTATACGAAGTACCAAACAATATCATCACATAAGAAATGTGGATTTTAGTATAGGAAATAACTTGGGTTATATGCATTTTTCTCGTATTTTGAACGGTTTCGGTGCTACGGCGTTATCAACAATTGAAATTGTTAACTAGTGGGGGTAAATCAGTGTAACCCGTGAAGATCACGACGAAAATTTGCAGATTCGAGAATTTTAAATTATTCCGTTTATCAAGCAGATAATTATGAACATTTGAGTAAGCTTATGGTGAGCGTAAGGACGAGACTTATGCGCGTTACTTGATTGGGAGTGAGACGCCAATAGGGGTGCTACCGTTCGAGGGTTAAACCCCATCATACCTCCTTAATTATGATAGTTATGAGAAAAAGTCATTATAAATTAAATGTGCATTTCTACCTACAGAACAAGTTCCGTTTAACACTTTCTGCCGTATCTCTTACCATTTTTGTAATACAGTGATATGAACAATTCAAATATTAATAACTAAACAAAAGGTATAAACGCTTCCAATTTTATCTGAAATATTCGACCCTTTATTCTACATGGAAATACTTCGATTGTAACCTCAACGACGACGATGACCTCATTCGTTCACTTATTACATGAATGATTCAAACGACCATACCGCCTTAATTATGCAAATTATGTAAAAAGTGATTCAACACAAAAAAGTGCATTTTTGCACGTGGAACATTTTTCTCCTATAAACTTTTCATTAGCTATGATCGTTTAAGCGGTAGGGCGTTATAAACAATTCAAATTGTTGATGACAGTGTAGGTACCGAAGACAATTCATCCAAAATCTAATCACCTCTAAGGTACATGGAGATGCTTCGAGCCCGATATCAATAATCTTAATCGTGTTTTTTGTTCGTGAGAATTCGTTAGCCCAAATTCTCGCCATACACACACACATACATTTGACTAAGACTTTGTCGAGGATCATTTCAGTATACTTGAAACCCGAGTCACAGGTCGGAAACTTACAAAATCAATTTTCCAAAAAAATGAAAAATTACATAGGTAATTGGGAAATTTTGAACTTTCTGAAACAAATTCAATTTTTTCCTCGTCTTACAAATGTTTGACATTTTTAATTTTACTATAATTTTTCAGATTCTTTATTGTCCCAATTGACCTATCGATATGTTGATATTGATGTTTTTACGGAACCGGTGGCAACGATAATGCGTTATTATACCGTTAAAGCTTCCTACTTGTCTTCCCTAGTTGATGATTACGCAGCGACCGAAGTATGCGACTTTATTCATTAAACGTCACAGGTGTCTGCAAGGTCGCGCTTATAATTATGTTTGGGATTTTTCACTGGTATCCAGTTTTTTTTTCCAGTTGTATCACTCAATGAGAAATTAATTCACAATTTCGTGCAGGAAGTTTCCGCGTCATTCGCGGAGATTTTTGCATTTGTCATTATTGTTGTTTAGTGACTAGTGAAACCACTGGTGCAACTGCCGAAGACCATTTTTCTTCACGTTTCTTAAACATCAATCAACTCCTCACCAAGGGGTTTTATGGAAAAGTGTTCTAAGGTATTTTTTGTAGAGAATGGAATTTCCAACAAAAAAGCTCTATTTGAAAATGAGTCCTCCCTTGAGAGAATAAAAAAAAATATAAGAAAACGGTTGAAAAACCGTCAATCAGTGCGAGTTCGAATCCCTTCCGACTTACCAAAATTTCTAACATTTCTGCTGAACATTACGAGGTCCGAAAACAAATTTCACTTTGCCTGATGATCGAAAATGAATTGGGGATACAAAACACTAATCATTTCTGAAGTGAAACTTCTGATGGGACTATCTGAAGGTCTTACGCTGTCCGGACTTAGGGGGGGTGAAGACTGGGGGTTGAGGGTGGGAAGGCGGGGGCGTTTTTTTCATAACGTTCATAGGTCAGGACATATCACTGGTTAACAATGTCAATTGTTTATATCGCTCTGTTGCGGGGACGGTCAAAGATAGGAGAAAAAGTTTATGATGTTATACATGTTAATCCTTATACAAAAAATCCATACATAATTTGTTATGTATAATGTCCTCCTGGACTACCAATGTTTTCCCCTTCTGCACTTTCATCGTTTTACCCAAAGTATTATTTCAAATGGATAAGAAAAAATTCATATTCCTCTTCTGAAGTTTCACTTCTCTGGCGCGTCAGGAACTACACGCCAATTTTTTTCTCACTTGGCAACTGACTCAGCCACGGACCCAGCCATTTACCTTATCGAAAATTTGAAAGGTTCAGAATTAAAGATTTGAGAATTTCCAAAATTCAAATTTAATTGAAATTTAAAAGTTGTTTAAGTATAATTTTTTAGATGAAGAATTGTCAATACCTGGACTTTCATTTTAACCACTGAAAGGAATGGACGTGTTTATCAATAGCTCGTCAGTCATTCGTGAATCTGTTGCTCATCTATGAGCATATTTCTAATCAATTTGACCATTTTTTTTGTAATAAATATTCGTAGTAGTAAGCTCATCTGGGTTTTCTACAGAGATTCATCTATTCTGAAGCTCTAATGAGTGCGAATAAGTGTACGCACATTCCTAAGGAAATCAGACAACCTCACTCTCCAGCCCACATAACTGCCATGGAGCCGCACTCAAGCCAGAATAACATCTCGAACTCCACGATATTTGAAAAACTATATTCTCAAACTATAAAAAATATTACTAAGAAACATGCCATCGTCTACTATTCCACAATTAGAGACTCTTCGCAAAAAAAACTCAGGAAAAGACACACTCAGATTTGATGAGTTTGTAATGCCTCCACTGATATTCTGGGAATTGTGAAGATACTTGGTGACACGTATGGATTCGTCCCAGATGATGCTCTTCAGAAATTCATCTCTGAACTTTAGCAATACACATCTCTCATAGCTCCAATCACTTATCAGCAAATTTTCTCAGCCAGCTCAAACGAGCACATACTGTCTTCGCGGAATCACAATTCTCCATTAGACCTGCCGCACGTCTCAAGAGATAACGATTTTTCTGAAATTTTACTCAACCAAAATACTGTTCGTAATAATGTTTTTTCTGGCCTGAAAAATATATTATGGTATGGTGCGGCGAGAGGCCTACTAATCACTATTAGAAAGAAGCTCGTGTATGAACAAATTAGCCCTCGGGGAATTCCTGGCCAGATTGCTGATGTTTTAGGATATATTCCGTCTAACAAATTGTGAAACAGCATTCACTATTTTCGGTATTTACAGAGCCTCCAATCCAAGGACTCTGTTTAATCCAGACGGGGATAAAATAGGATAATAGATCATTTATCGGAAGATCTCCTTCAAATTAACATTTAAACTGTACCTCATAAAAATTCATGGAGCCGCCCTTAAATCACTTAACTTCATTGAACTCCTCCAGGGGGTGTGGTGGAGTTCAGACGTAGAAACGCGGATAGTTTCGTTCCAGGCACTTGTCAGGTCTGTGATTGATTATAGATTCTGGATTAGCCCAATAGAAAGACTCATGACTCAAAACTCGGAAAAATACAATACGCAGCAATTCGACACTGCCTAGGACCCAGAAAGTCTACTCCAGTGAATGTCCTCATTGCGGAAAGTAAACTCCCGCTCATTGACCATTGGAAACAAATTATCTGGAAAAACTGAAAAAATATTGGGACAACAAACTCAGAAACATAAACCTGAAAGATCACTCAATATCCCAGGTGGGAAGTGCCAAGCTTTGACAACCGGGACAAGCTTGGGACAGCCTCGGATACCAAGCCTTGGCACACCTAGCTTGGCCCTTGCTTTGACCGATGGTGTTGCCACCCGGTATCCAGGGCTTGTAGACCAGTCCCTGGCGACCAGCCTTGGGCCAGCCTAGGCACAGAATTGGTAACCAGGATATCGGATTGCCAAGCGTGGGCCAGGCTATTTCCAAAACTTGTCTAGAGCCTTGGTAAAACTCAGATTGTAATTTACATTGAGGCTTGGCGACTAAGCTTGTCCCAGTCTACAATTAGGACTGGTATCCAAGGGTCGATTGAACCCAGCTAGGAACAAGCTGTAGCCAGGACAGGCCTCAAGTCTCGGCAATACCCTGATTAACAAGTCACATTGGGATATAACAACCACTCTTGGGACAATCTACAGCCATGGCTGGTACCTCAGAGCTGGATATACCGGACTTGGACCAGACTGATTCCACGACTAGCCCCAAGTCTGGGGGATACCCCGATTTACCAATTACATTGAGATTTGGTAACCAGTCTTGGGCCAATCTACCACCAAGATCGCTTAAATCCGCCTTTGGATACCAGTGCTGGTTGTAGAATGGGCCGAACCTGGTCGCGATGTCTCAATAGAAGTTATAAATCTGGGTTTTACCAAGATTCTAGACCAGTCCTGGCAATAGGTTGGCTCATGCTAGGCGATGCCAAGCCCTGGTTAGAAGTTTCGTGCATAGACTGGGCCAAATTTGGTCGCCAAGCCTCAATATAAATTGAAAATCTGGGTTTTACCAAGGTTTCAGACCAGTCCTGGCAATAACCTGGCCCACGTATGGCAACACCGAGCCTTGGTTACCACTTCTGTGCCTAGACTGGTACAGAGCTGGTCACCAGGAACTGGGCTACGAGCCCTGGAAACAGGGTGACAACACCATCGGTACAAGCCCGGGCCAACCTAGCGTGCCAAGGCCTGGTAATGCGGGGCTGTCCCAAGCTCGCCCCATTTGTCGAAGCTTGGTACTTCCTCTTTGAGATCATCCCCCGCTCTCCATTATGCTTGCCATTCCATTATACCCCGCTTCTCATTATGCCCCTGTTCCCATTGTGCCCCATCCCGCCCTTATTTATCTCGCTCTATCCCATTTTATCCCGTTATCCTCTTTTGCACTACTATTCCATTTTGTCTCGCTATCCCATTTTACCCCACTATCAAAGTATATCATCCCATTCTATCCCGCTTTTTCATTGGTTTATTGTCTCTCACCCTCCTACCCCGTTATCTTCCCTCCCATTGATTCCCCATATAAACCCAAGAAAAATATCCTCTCGTGTAAGCAGCCGCACAGCCCAGGAACAACTAGAATATCCAGCGATCACTGAAGTTAAGCACCACCGAGTATGGACTGTAGGAGGATGGGTGACCGACAAGAAACACCTAGCGATCTGGATATTCCTATTTCGCCAACTAATAGTCGAAATTGTTTTTTTATTTTTTTTACTATTCTACACTCGATGGGCCAATGAGATTAACATACTCATCGCTCTTTTAACAAAACATTTGTGCAATCTTAATTGAATTAATTATTTTTTTATGTTAAGCGTATATCCTGGTTCTAGCTAAATGCCAGCCGTGGGCCAGGCTAAACTACCAGGCTAGTCCCAAGACTGAGGGATACCTCAGTCCTAGCCTGGCCCCATGTTTCATTCCAGGCCTGGTATAGGCTAGTTTACCCAGCCTTGGCCAGGCTTGAAACAAGCCTGGGCCAGGCCTGGGCCGGTTGTCAATTCCTACCTGGGATGGGTCATTGCGAAGTATGTCGATAGCACCGGTAAAAGTTCAATTTCCACCCTAAAGGTAAATACCCAAATATACACAGAAGCCGATGACACGGCAAATACACTCTGCTCACTATGCGAAGATCCATGAGCTATCTGCCTCTCGAGGAAATAAATCATTTGAAGAACAAGTCACTGCCAATGGGGAAAAATATTCTCAATGCGTCAATTGAAAAATTGTCGTGAGATCATTTCCGCTATCAAAACACTCAAAAACAAATCAGGCCCTGGTGTGGATAATGTTCTCAATATCACCTGGAAAAACGTCCCGATGGAAGTAATAAGCTTACGCACAAAACTATACAATGCATTTCTGCTCCATTAACATTTCCGGAAACTCGGGAGAGGAACAGTGGTCGTAGAAATTCTCAAGCTTGGTTAATCCCCATCGTATCGACTGGGCTATATGCTTGTCAGCCTTCTACGGGTATTAGCGAAACTCTTTGAGCGAATAATTTCGTCTCGTCTCAAAAAATCTATCGACGAACTGAACATAATGTCAAAACACAGAAAAGAAGACATCGTACTTCTTCCTCTGGACAACGAGAAGGCTTTTGACTCTGTGTGACCCACAGGCTTTATCTACAAATTCAGTTATCTGAATGTACCAAAATGCAGCCCCAGCCGCATCGTCGGGTGTCTAGTACTTCCTGTCGAAGAAATTGTGAAGGGCAACTGCCGTGGGGAATACAAGAGACCGGGACCGAGGAATAAAACACATACATTGTTAAAAATACTCTATAAATATTGGAAATTTTGGAAAATATTTCGATCTTTCATTTTCGACGGCAAAACCAGTTTAGGTTGTACATTCCTTCCTAGTGATATAAAATTTGGAAAAAAACTGTGTATACATGTTTTGCGTTTAAAGAAATGCAAATAGTTTTTCCACCCCGCAGGGACTATGTTTTCCCAAATTTCCAGATCAATAATCAATTGTTTATCTCTGAATCCTATTGGCTCTTGAACAAGCGTTCATAGTCTGCCAATTTCCTTCCGAATTCGAAACTGTTTTGCATTTTCATCGGGACGCTCACCTTGTGTTACTAAAGAATTGATAAGAACTGGCTTCCCGCTGATACACGTATATATATAATCGAACTCTTCTACTTTTAATTCTGAGGGGAATTTAAAATTGTAAATATGTCGAGAATGCATGGATTCACGGGAACATCACAGTCCACATTTTTGGTCAAGAATTAACTTTCCTTCAAACAACTGTTTTACAGTCTTTTCCATAAAACCACTCAATTTTAGAATAATTGACTTTCCATGGAAAATTTTCCATGCAGATACTTCTTACAGTCTGCTCATATATAGATGCCTGAAAAGAAATAGCAAAATCTGGAGAAGGTTGATTATTGTTGTAACTTAAAAAGATTAAAAACTTGAAAAATTGTGAAAATCATTTTTAAAAATTTCAAACTTTCAACAATCTCAAAAATTCTGAAAAATGTTTAAAGAAAATTTCATAAATGAAACAGAAATTGAATTTTCGGAATTTATGTAATTAGAAAAAATCAAGAGATTCACATAATTTTGAAACATTCGAAAAATTGCGAAGAATTAAAAAAATGCAATGATTGAAACATTTCACAATGTTAAAAATTTACATAACAATCAACAGCGTATTTTATCGTCATTACCACCAATTGTTGATGTTGGGATTTAAAAAAAATTGCTGAGTGGCGGGAAAAAAACGAGTAAACGAGTATATGATGTTAAGGTTGAAAAACAATTTCATAACATGATTTTTTTTTAAATTTCAATTTTGAAATATTTCCAGTTTCAGAGAGTTCATAAGTTTAAAAGATTATTAAATTTCTTTTAATAGACTAGAATATTTAAAAAAGTTTAACAGTTCCCAAATTCTTTGGAACTTTGGAAGTTTGCAAAATTTCAAAAGTGTACAAAATGTGAAAACTTTTAATACTAATAAAATTTTCAGGGGCTTCAAAAAATTAGAATTCGAAAAATTAATAATTCCAAAAATTGGAATTAATTAAAAAATTTAGAATTTTGAAAAGTTCGAAAAAAACGACGAAATCTGGGAAAATTGGGAAAAAATTAAAACGTGCACTGTTGCTATCAATAGGAGAATAACAACGAATGAAAAAGTAACAGAAACAGTACTCAGCGAATTTGGAGAAATTCCTAATATTTTGCCCTTGTCAGAATCTGCAAAATTTTAAGATTTTTAAAATATCAAAATTGGAAAAATTTCAACATCCAAAAATTTGAATATTTTTTGCAATCGTGAAATTGTTAAAAAAATTTAAATCAAAATTTCACAGTGCTTCAGCTTTTTTACATTTTTAAATTTCAAAATGTTTAAATTTTCTGAATGCTAAAACTGCTATTAAATTTAAAAACTCGAAAATGAACATTATCAACATTGTCAAAATCTCGGATTTTTCACAATTTTCAAATGTTCAAAATTTCATAAATTTGATAAAATTTCGCAAAATTGCAGAAAAAAACATTTAGTTAAGAAAAAACTCAAAACAGTTTCGAATGCGTCAAGTTCCGAAGATGTCGAAACTTCTCAAAACCTGCAAGAATCAAAAAAAGAAGAAAATGTGCCATAAAAAAATTACCCAAAAATTGTGTATAAAATTCAAAATTGTCCTAACAATAAACCGCCAGTTCATTTAGTCATCATCATCGCAGACTGCTGTCAGTACGAAAAAAAAGAAAAAAAGAGTTGCCGAGTGAGGGAAAAAAGTAGGGAGTTTACGGGTACCAATATGGCGCTGAGGTTAAAAAGCAATGCTCGGTCTTGCGGTCTGTCAGTTGCACAGTTGTCGAGTTGGCTGTCCAGTGGCCCATTTATTTATTAATTTTTAAATAAACTTCCGTCGTGCCCGGCTTGTGCTTCCCCCTCTCCCTCCCCCAAAAAACAGAAGGAAAAAAAATTAATGGTTTCTCCCCGATCTGAGTTTTCAAATTAGTGATTTTTGGCGGGATATTGTCGATCATAAAATCGGACAAAAAAAATCGACATTTAATAAATTTGTTAAATGCAAATTCTGTGTGTTGTGCTATTAATTTTGTGACTCAATAATTTTTTCTTCTACTGAAGAGTGTGTCAATCACGGGTAAGGAAACTATTATAAAATCACGTTTATTATTTTTTTTAACTGGGCGTTTATCTTGGCTTAGGTGATTAAAAATTGTAGATGGGTTTTATGTATTTTTTTTAAAGTCTCATATTGTACGGCAACAATAGTTGCTTTTAGTTACGCAACCGCTATTATCTTGAGAGAAGTAGGTATGAAGTGTGTTGACGAGTTTCAATGCATTTATACGAGAAAAAAGTGTTACATTTGAGAATTTTTTTTTATATTTCTTGATTCAAATCGATCATTCGTAATTCGCCGGAATTAAAATTTTTTTCGGTCTTTTGTGAAACGAGCGGCGTCAGTTTTCCGGAAGTATCTCAAAATGTAATGAAGATAGCGAAAGGTGTATTGTAACAAATGTGTTGAGCCAATTATTGAACCGTTCGATTTGAGAGATACATTCGTTTACGTGGAGGTACAAATTCTTATTTCAAGAAAACAATTTGTTGATTGAAAAAATATCAATTGTTTACTTGTGAAGTTAATGAAGTCATGAATTCGATGATTGTTACTGCGAAAGAGGATGAAAAAGTGATGCTCGGATGACTCAGAATCATCCGAAACTGAGAGACTTCGTATTGCCGAAAGAGCGCGCACATACGACCTTCTGGCTCAAATAGCGAAGCAATTGGAAGATCGTTCGTATGACTTTTTGCTTCCACTCGTCTGGTATAATTATGATGATGCTATGATGATATAATACCAAATTTAAAAAATGCAAGTGATCAGGTGGACTTGAACAACAATCGATTGATTTAAGCGAAATCGAGATTAAAGTTTGAACATTTTGGACGTTTGAAGATCTTGAATATTTGAGGTGTTTCAATAATATCGGATTTTTTGGAGCTTTCAATGCCAATTTTCATCAAAACTTTCGCGTTTTGAAAATTCGAGAAAACTGATGATTCTCAAAGATTCAGAAATACGGAAAACATTAGGTTCAAAATTCGACAAATGTCAAAAACGTCAAAATGTCGCTAGAAAAGTATTGCAAATACTTACAAGCTTCAAAAAAATTGGGATTTCATCATTTCACAGAATCAAATAGAATTGATAAATTCCAAAACTGCGAATTTGACATTTTCGTTTGCGACCATGACACAAATATTCATTTTTTTCATTCACCGGCGGATCAACTGATAAGACTGATAATGAATTGACAGATGACATAGAACGGATTCGGGAATTAAACTTGAGATAATCAGCTGATGGGATTTCCGGAGACTCGTGATGGTATTCCGCTAATATATTATATTTAACTCATGGCCATAAGTAGACCAGAAAAATCAATTCATTTATTTAAAAAAAAATCAAATAATAATAATAGTAGTAGAATATTTTGAAAAAGTCGGCTCGGTAATTTATTTGATGTTTTTTCGAAATAATTCGATAGGAAGTTTTCGTTAAAAATTTACTATATTAACAATCCCCAATAGTCGGTCACTATGATTCAAAATGTTCGAGTACTGACAAAGACTTCATGTTTTTTGAAGATCTCAAAATTTCTATTTTTTTTTCAATTTTTAAATTTTTGTATTTTGGATAAAATAAAAGTTTGGTACATTTACAAAATTTTACGAATTTGAAATATGTTGGAAATGTTTGATGTCGTCGAAAATTTCAGCAAGTGATTTATTTACTAAAATATTTATTTAGTTTTAAAGAAATTGATTGGTTTTCCAGAAGTTTTGATTGAAAAACAAATAAAAAATGGATTCAGTGTTGGAGGTGTAAAAGTGAAATTACGAATTTGACAAAATTCTAAAGACATCCAAACATTCGAAAATTTCCAAAAATTTCAAAGTGCCCCACAATTAATAAAATCATTTTTTTAAAAATAATTTAATAAAAATTTCAGAAACTTAAACAATCAAAAATAAAAAAAATAAAAAAATCCTCAAAATTTGGAGAATTTCAACAAATGTGACGAATTCCAAAAATTCTTCGGCTTATAAAAATCTAATAAACCGTAAATAAAAGTGATGTCCTCATACTCATTCATTTTCATTGCACGTGAAATCCACTCGTATTCACGGATGCGTCTTCCCCCCCTCCCCCTTTCCTGCTCCACACCTTTATCACCATTTTTCTGCTACCCATTTGTCCCCCCTCCACAACTGTCGTAGTTATCCTTGAATAATGACGGAAGCCAAAGTATCTGCCCTCACCGATATGGAAGGCCAAGGAGTGTCTGGAATTCAGTATTGCCTACACAAAAACGTCTCAATTAAAAAAAAAAAATAGAAATTTTGGAAATGGAGAAGACAAATTTGTTAACAAAAAAATGTAAAAAAAATCTTGGAAACAAATTTTTTTTTGAAAATATTTTTGAAAAAATTTTCCACTTTGTTTTTTAACTATTCAAAATTCAAAACGACTGTTTTTCCAACCACCCGAAAACCGCCGTGACGTGACGAAGTGCCTCTGCCCATGGCGACCAATGACAGGCCGCCTGTAGCGTAACTCCAGTGGACATCTGGAGGAGTGCGCATGCGCCAAATTCGAACGGACACCATCTGCACTCTCTATACGCGATTACGTCTCAATTATGCAAGTTAGCAAGAAAAGTCTTAAGACATAAAATATGTATTTTCACGTGAGAAACATTTTCCGTTGTATACAGTTTCTCCTATCTTCAACCGTTTTTGAGATATAGCGTTATGAACATTTTAAATGAGTTATAACAATAGAAATGCTGGAGCGATTTTATCACCTCAAAGCTACATGGAGACCGTTCGATTTTGACCTGAATGACCTCAATCGCATTATCAGTTCATGTGTAATCGCGTGCCAATTAAGTAACATGGTCAGTGTTGAGTCGGTTTTCGACTCGCGTCAGTTCTCTACAAATATCTCGGAATTGAAGTAGAATCGGGGAATTTTGATAGTAACCTTTTTCATAGAGTAGAACGAGACCTACAAATTTATATACAAGTAAATTTAGATATCTCTCTTAGTCTTTGAGATATTCCACAAAAACTGACGTCTGGCTGACATAGGCTAAATTAGAGTTACGCACTTTTATACACACACCCACACACAGGCGCGCGCGCGCAGACGTCATCTCAGCATTCGATGGGGACGTAATTTCACGATTTTTGAATTCAGGGTCATTATGATAAATTTTGAAACTAAAAAATTACAAAAATTATATTTATCCTTGAAAAATTACGGAAGTCTGCGTAATTGCTCTTACGCATATTGAAGGCTAAGGAGTGGTTGGAATCCAATATTTCTTGGGCAAAAAATATATTATACCAAGAAAACTTTAATTGATCGAATAATTGCAAATCTTTAATTGACCAGTTTTAATTGAAATTGAAACGAAATGTTAATGCACTTTACTAAATTTTCTGATTTTTGTTCTTTGGCACTTGGAGTAAATACATTTTTTTTTTAAGGAAGGCATTTATAGGACTAACTTCTAGAAAAAATATCCCACCCATGGGATATAAACAGAATCAAAAAACCAGAATTTCCATAAGAGTTACATTAAACAAAGAGCGCCACCGCATTATCAGAAATCCCATCACGGAACTGCATGGTAATAAATGTCGTATTATAATTCTGGGGCGGCCCGAAAGAAATATGTTAATTTCCGTCTAAAGATTCTCGCATGATCGACCTTTTTAAATTACAGCATCGATAATTGATTGGTAGAAAAATGTAAAAAAAATTTCACAATTCCCGAAAATTCCCTAATTTATTGCCCTTTTTTTCACTCCTTGAATAATGAAAATGTTTTGATTTTATAATTTTTTTAGTGACTAAAATTTACATTTTAATTATTAAAAATTAAAATTTATATTAGAATTAAATGTGACATTAATTTACTTGAATAAATTGATTTTTGTTCAGAATTGAATCTGATCCGAAATGACCTGTTCTTTCAAGTTTCGAAAATTTTGAAGATCTTTCAAACGTCCAAAATGTTCAAACTTTAATCTCGATTTCGCTTAAATCAATCGATTGTTGTTCAAGTCCACCTGATCACTTGCATTTTTTAAATTTGGGATTATATCATCATAGCATCATCATCATTATACCAGACGAGTGGAAGCAAAAAGTCATACGAACGATCTTCCAATTGCTTCGCTATTTGAGCCAGAAGGTCGTATGTGCGCGCTCTTTCGGCAATACGAAGTCTCTCAGTTTCGGATGATCCAGAGTCATCTGAGCATAACTTTTTCATCCTCTTTCGCAGTAACAATCATCGAATTCATGACGTCATTAATTTCACAAGTAAACAATTGAAGTTTTTTCAATCAACAATTTTTTTTCTTGAAATAAGAATTTGTACCTCCACGTAAACGAATGTATCTCTCAAATCGAACGGTTCAATAATCGGTTCAACACATTTGTTACAATACACCTTTCGCTATCTTCATTACATTTTGAGATATTTCAGGAAAACTGACGCCGCTTATCTACCAAAAAATCGAAAAAAGTTTTCAATTCAACTTACGAATGATGACGAATAATTTTGAATTTGAGACTCAAATTTTTTTAGAAAATTCATAAATTTTGATTAATTTGAAAATTTTGAGAGTGTTGTGAATTTAAAAAAATTCCAAACTTTTAATCTCCAATTTTTTTTATTACAAAAAAAAAATTAGGAAAATAAAAAAATGTTCAGATTTTCAAAAATTAACATTTTTCAAATTGAATTGCAGAATAATGTTGATTGCATGTGTTTACGCCTATTTCCCAACAAAATTCTTTGGTTTTATTTTATTCTAGTTCATTTCACTTTTGTTACTTTTATAATCCACAGTTGTATTCTGTAATCGTGCGCTCTATCCAGCCTATTTTTTTCAAAACTCAATTTGTTTATGAGCAGAATAATTACGATTTATCATTCATGGCCACTTATTTTACACTTTTCTTCACTTTTTTTTATATTTTTTAACGTCATTTTCTAGTTTCAAATGAATGTTACATAAAATTTACTGTGGCACGGAAATCCGCGTGGTTAATCAACACGTAAATGTGCCGATTTACCTCAATGGGAGCTTTTCTACTTTGATAGATCATCCATTTTCCTGGGTTATTATCATTTTTCTTTTTTCTTTTTTTCTAATATTACGAGGATACAAAAATTGTGCTCTAGTTGAGTTTATTGGCGCACGTCGTTAGAAATTGCCAATAAATCAAATTTTTCAGCCAAGTAGCACTGACTGAGAATGACTCATTGGAGTTAGACAAAAACCTTCCGAATAATCGAGATTAACTCGAGATTTTCTTAAAAATTCAATCATCTCCTCACCAACTCGTTCTAATGAAAAATGTTATTAGACATTTTTTATAGAGAATTTAATTCCTGACAAAAAAAGTCGTCTATCAAATTTCTCTCCATCCACTCACTCTCGACATAGATCCGAAATTGCAATAACCGGTATAGCGTTACTAATAGCGTTCGTACACAACTAATAATTTTTAGATCACCGTATGCCCTGAATTATGAAAGTTACGAAAAAAAGTTATAAGACATAAATGATGTGTCTTTAAAGGACGAACAATTTTTATTAAGCACTTTTATTTCTATCTCTAATAGCTTTTATGGGAGAGCGGTATGAACAATCAAAAATCGGTTGACCGATTTCAACCAAAATGTAATAGGAAAAAATTGGAATACGTACACACTGTCACACACACACACACACACACACACACACACACACACACACACACACACACACAATTTCCTTTGATCCAAAATTGTGACTCACGATTGCGGTATACGAAAAAGGTTCGATAAAAATGAGCCCAGAAATTGGTGGATTATTCCACAAAAAGACATTTTTTCCAATTATCTCGTAAGCAATACACTTTAGAGCAAAATGGCTGCATATATTTTTTGCCGAAAATCGAATTCTCTATCCAAAATTCTGTATAACATTTTTATATAAAACCACTTGTTAACGAGATAATCAACGTTTTTTGATTGATTTCCGTTTCGACGGCATTTATAAAAAACGATGGAAAGATACATACATACAGTTACACACAGGGGGAAATGTATTCGTTGAACCTGTCAAGGGTTACCTCCACATCCTGTTTATCGCACTGTTTCTTTAAATTATTCTAATGAGTTCACTGTTCGAATAATCATTTAAAGAAAAGTAATTATCAATTCTTTGTTTCGTTTCGAGAAAATTAATTTTTTTGCTGAGTCTTTTAATGGTTGGGGCAAAATCGGCCATTGGGTGAGCAATTATGACCTACACATCTTGAGCCGTATAGTGTGTACGTTGGAAGGTGGCTTAATTAAGCATGGAAACTTAGTACGCAGCGTGACTTGCGTGTTCCGCTTTTGGGGCACTTGAGAATCTCAAAGTCCTAATATCGGAACACGGTAGTTCGTGACCAAGAGAGGCATAGTCCACTGTTTAATACGCAAATCGAATGCTTGGCTTTTCATAAGACATCGAAAGATCGTTGTATATCGACAGCCGTGTAAATTGCGGAATGATCGTCCAAAGGATAACCGGTGTTCCGATACTCGGGCGTGTGCCGATATTGGGACTTCTCCGAAATTTTGCAAATTAATGGAAAATTGTGGAAAAAATTGAAAATTTGCAAACATTTCAGCATGGAGGAACATATTATCACAATTAAAAATTTTCTTTTTATAGTTTCAAAATTTATCAAGTACCCCAAATACCCAAAAAAGTTAGAATTTTCAAAAATGAATTTTTTGCACATATTGACAAGCTTTCAAGTTTCTGAAAGTTACAATCTCTACAAATTTTACCATTTTTTCAAAATGTCAAATTTTTTTTATATTTTCAGAAATCTTTAAAAATTCTGAATTTTTTTGGCGAGGTCCAATTTTTTTCACAAAAAAATTTCTTAATGTCTATTTTTTTTTTGCAATTTTCGGATGCATGGGGAATATATAGAGCGTATTTTTTTTGACAATCATCTGGAACGTCAAGAACAGACTCCCAACTTGACTTGTTGCGTAAGAGCGATTCTACCTCCACCAAAATGATTTAAGTGTGTACATATACATTTACTCTATCCTATACATTGAGCCTAAGGAGTCCAATGCGTTTAGCTTCAGTTGTGCGCAATGCACTTTCCCCGGCTCCGCTGGATACCACGAGATACCACATAGAACCACTGTCACTTTGATTTGTTCGTGTTGGATTGATGGTTTTCATTATTCAACATCTTTTCGGTAGTTGACAAATCTGTCGTACATAATTCAATTTTTTTTAAGTCAAGAAATTTTATGAATTTGAAAACAAATTGAAAATTCGAAAAACAATTTTTTTTGTTAATTTCGTAATTTCCAACATTTCCAAAATTTTGATAGATTCGGAGAATTTTGACATTCTAAGAATTTGGGATTTTTCCAAAATTTGGAAAATTGAAAAAATTGGGAACATTTAGGTAATTTGCAAAATTTGCACAATTTGCAAAACTTGCACAATTTGCAAAACCTGCAAAATTTGTGAAATTTGAAAAATTTGGATAAATGCGAATTCTCATAAGCCTTGAAACATTGGAAAAATTAAAAAAAAAATCCACTGTGGGTCAGAAGGTCGTATGTGCGCGCACTTTCGAGAGTACACAATATCATACATTTTTATTTATTATAATTGAATTCAATGATATTTTCGTTTTGCGATGCATTTATTCGCGGGAAATAAATTTCCTGCTCCAAGTCAAGTTATATCTATTTACCGCAAAAATGGGAATTGCTCGACAACTTCTATCTGAATGATGATTACATCGATGAGCAAATTAAATGCTCTTCCCTTGCATTAAGACGATCGTTCAATTGAATTTTTCGTATGTCACATTCACCGAAATTTGTCATCTCCAAATTTTTGTAAAATCCCCGTAATCTATGAGTTTGTTATTTCAAATTGATGGAATTAATTTCTGCTTAAAAAAATGCAAACTTGTCTCAATTATGTGACATTACTAGAAAAATTTGGTTGCATCGATCGATATTCTAACACATATAAGACGGAACAGATAGATACGCACAGGTATGCAGAGATAAAAATTACCATAAATCTCCGAACTTGTCTCTTGGGAAGATTACGTAAGTGTCTTTATGACTCGAGTAAACACCGAAATTGGGGGAAAAAATTGTCTAGATTGCATATCCAATAATAGTAACTACCAGATTTGCACTCAATTAGGACACATCTAAAGTGCACAAGGTGAAGAAAATATGATCGCAATTTTGCATTTCTCTCGATATCATTAGTCAATCCCTCCCAACCGGAATTCCCATCAAGCGTCTAATTATAAAACTATTAACTAAGCAAAATTGCTACATTATTTAACATGGGGTTCTCCCCTAAAACTAAAAAATCCCGGGTTTGAAATACCAATTAATAACCCGAAAAAAGCGTAGAAAATGTCAGAAAAATTGGCTGAATCGGTGCAATTTGAAGAAAAAATAATTCGCGACCAACGTCCTTTAGACGCGCATTGAGAACATCTCTCACAATTCGTTCTGGCATCATATGTCGCCCTGAGAAGGAGCTAGCCTAATTTTCATAAGAACATTTTTTGTAGTGCACACTCAGAGCTACAATAAAGCTTTATATGAACATTCGTTAATATTCTTAGTTTTGAAGATATCTCCCAAAAACGCTGTTGGTTGATGCCGCGAATCTTCTCCATAGATGTCGCGGTGGCCCGTGCAATACGCGAGAATTCTAATCGAGTCGAGGAATATAATTCCCATCAACTTAGCTATGTGGTATGAATGATTTTTATCACCACCTAAATAAACTGAAAGAGTTCCTAGAGGCATTAAAAAAATTTACCTCAAATATTTCAATTTTCGATAATACCAAAATTTTGGTGAAAGTCTCATAACATGATTGCAAACTTGTTAAAAAATAGAAGAAACTACATAGGTAGGGGAGAAATGAACTAAGCAATGTGACAAGTAAATATATTTTGAGAGCGTACCATTCGATTACACCTCAAACGTAACATTTCGTCGATTGTTTCGTTACTACATCGAACTTTTCCTTACGCAACGCTCTAAAACGTCCTAGGCAGCCGCAATCGTCGTCTCTGCACTTTCCTGTCAGCACAAGCTGTTGTAAAATGCCGCGAGATTATTTAGAAATGTAATAAATAATTAATTTCGTGGAAAGAATAACAATTCCTAAATTGCATTAAATTTTACACAATTGTGTCAGATGATTTCAACTGTGAAATATGTGTTTATTACCATTTATACATAATCATAATAACAATTCTCAATGTTAAAAATGAAAAAAACATTTTCATGGAGACTTCAGGGATTTTTCATCGAGGCCGTAGGCTGGAAAATCGTTTGAAAAGATGGTTATGAATTAACGAGTGACTGTGAATAAAATTGTCATATTAATAAAAATTACTCGTTACCCGCTTAAAGAGATGAATATCAACTTTGGGATATTTTTCTTATAGTTTCAAATGTCAGAAAATTCTCAAATATTTCGAGTTATCCAATCATACGCTTCTCAACCAACCGTAAAAATTTCATCAAAAACTGTAAGAAAGTAATTTCCTCCAAGAAATACATTAATGATGCCCAAATATGTTTGTCTATGTTAGGTGCATGAAATCATTGCTCCGACTGCTTTTCAATAATAAAATTAGGAAAAAACCTGGCAATATTGACGGCCGTTGGGCCTCTTATATCCGACAGTTGGTAGCACCCGCTGCTGTATGGGGCCTTCCCATTGGCTTCCGAGTGGCATTTAAATTACGCGCGCAACTCCCACCCCATCTGGAGGTGCGCCGTTGCTGCTAAGTCGCGCTGCGCACGCTGAAATCTTCGGTTTTTTCGTGATATCTTTTAAACAATGCTGTGAAACACCACGATATTTATGGAAAAAATCGGTTTATTGTTATTCTAGTCGAGGGTGAAGTTTCATAACCTTGGATGCATTTTTTAAATATTTTCTTACCTGATCTTGATTTCCATGAGTTGATGGGTTAAGGAACTTCTTATCCGAAAATTGCTAAATATCATTCAGCACCAAAACGCTTCGAGTCGTGGTGAATTCCTCAATCCCCCCCCCCTCCTTTTCAAAAATATTTTCAAAAATATTTTCAAAAATATTTTCAAAAATATTTTCAAAAATATTTTCAAAAATATTTTCAAAAATATTTTCAAAAATATTTTCAAAAATATTTGCAAAAATATTTTCAAAAGTATTTATTGAAATTTGTGAGAAAATAAATATGCTACATATGGGTCGGAAAAATGACACGTCTCTAGTCCGCAAAGAACAGAAAGTGTGTACAAAATTTGCGAAAATTGGGGGCATTTCGAGGATCCTGATGATTTTATTCTTTCGTTTATTTTTTTTTATTTTTTTTTTTCAAGTGTTTTACCTCCTACCGATGTTTGCTTCACCTCGTATAATGCGACGTTGAGTGGCATCAACCACCGATGGGTTTATGATATTTAGCACGCGTTTAAGGTCGCCTGTTGAACTGCGGAGATCATTCAGGTGTGTTTTACGTTCTATAGGTGTATGTTATATTTTCAAAATCGTCAGAATTTTCCCCACCCAAAATTTTCAACATTGCGAAAATTGACAAAAATGAAACAAAAAAATTAATAAATAAGGGCTCAAAATTCTGAATTTCTAAGATTCGAAAAAAATTCTCCAATTTCTAGAATTTTCGAAATCTTCAAAACGTCTATAATTTTTTTTAATTGTAAAAAAATTGCAGTGTCTGAAAAAAAATTTGAAAAAAATTATTTCAGAAAGCCTCATTTAGCGAACTCTTTCTAGACAAATGGATCCCACAAAAAATGCCAAAGGACTCATACATAAAATCTGACCCCGCAAGGTCCACCCACGCACGGAACTCCATTGCAAGGTATTTAGCACATTGCAACGTGACAAGTGCATTATCACTGTGCAATTTTTGCCCCTCGTATTTTTCATTGTATTCAAAGAACATCGTCGACGAAAAGAAGCACCTTTGGAATATTTCGTCGTGTGTACAGTGCACATTAAACTGCAAAGTTGACATGCGTTCTTATACAGTTGTGGTATCTCTCACGCATTAGACTTCCGGTTCTGTCTCCCTCTCTGCTTTTTGTAAAGCTAAAAATTCTACAATTTTTTTTGTGATTTTTTTTTAGAAAGTTTAGAAATTTTTATGACCCAAAAAATTCTTTTCGCATCCTCCCTCGCACAGACTTGGCCCCCTGAATTTTTTCAACCACAAAATTCTCCGAAATCCGAAAATTCAAAACAAATTGAAAATTTTCACATCCGAAAGAATTCCAAACTTTTCAATTTTAAAAAGCCAATTTGAAAATTTTCCAACCAAATGGCGGACAATTATTAGTCGACGTTTCGTCATTGCTATCCTACAGATAGTCGTGCAAAAATTGACGCGTGTCACTCGTGCATTTCTATTACCCCTCACGCGTTACATTTCCGGTAGTTTGCCGCTAATTTCATTTTTTTTTTTTTTTCGTAATTGTCTGGCCTCTTGCTCCAGCACCTCCACAATTTGGACACGAATCAACTTGTCTTTATATCGAGTAACGCAAACGCTCTTGGACAAAGTGTCGAATTGCGTAACTTTATGTACTGTGGCCCCCTTTTTTCCATAGCCACTAATGTATACAGTTTTCGCAATTGTTGAGTATTTCGCTTGCTCGACGCGTTTTTCGGACGATTCGGTACGGTCATTGGTAAAAGACAACAATATTGTGTCATGATTCAATTGGTAGCACGTGTGATTTTTTTTCAATACGCTGATACGGAAGAATTTGATAATGTGCATCATTTCTTGAGATGGCTTCAGTCGCGCCAAATAGAGTTCTACTGCGAGCCAAGTCATCTATTTACCGCAAAAATGGGAATGATTAATTTGTTTTTCATCTAAAATGTCCTTCAGTTCAGAAATTTTCTCATGAATTTGTCGAAAACTTCTACCTGAAGGAGGATTCCATCGATGAGCAAATTGAATGCTCTTCTCTTGCAGTAAGACGATCTTTCAATTGAATTTTTCGATGTCACATTCGCCGAATTTTTTGTAAAATGACCGTAATCTATGATTTTGTTATCGAAAATTAATGGGATTTATTTCTGCTTAAGAAATGCAAACTTGTCGCAATTATGTGACATCTTACTGCGATCTCAAAGCTCTTTCGCATGAGCAATATTCGTTGGTTGGATTGAGTGATATTATAACGGATATAGTAATAATAATAGATTTTGTTTTTGACAAAACTGAAGAGAATAAGATTGGAGTTTTTTTGAAACTTTGGAAAATGGTGATTTCTAATTTTTGGAATTTTTGACATATATAAAAATTTTGGAACAATTCAATTTTTTATAATTTGTGAAATTTTTGAATTCTTCAATTTTCCACTTTTTAAATTTTGTAATTTTTGAAAAAAAAATTGGAATTTTTTTGTTTATTCGAAAATTTCGAGTCGGAAATTTTGCAGATTTTGGAAATTATTCTTTGCACATTTCATTTTTTCCGAATTCTTGGAGTTGTTTTTATTTTCGAGTCTCATAAATTTTCAAAAACTTTCAAAGAAGTTTCCAAAAAAAAAAATTTCAGATATATCGAAGTGTTTTTCCGACTGCGTAATCATTTTTTTCTGCATAGAATTGAGTGGGGCCGCATGATACGAACAGTAGATAATGTAATTCACCACCCTCTGTTAATGTTCCATTTCACACAAATAACAAATGGCACACGAATGGCGAACTTGGTGTGGAGATGTGGAAAAAAATAAAGAGGTCGGGTGGACATGGGTTAAGTCAATGCATACTGCATTAAAAATCAAGTGGCTCATCCGTCCACTCTGTCAAACGTTTCTTTATGTCAGTTCCCACAACTACCCACGCTGATTAAACATAAAAATGCAAGTTCATATTTCATGAAATGCCTTTTTAGGATATAGGGATCTTACTTTCGATATACTGATAGATAAATTTATTTTCCGTTTGTAAAATGAGTTTCTCTGTAAATCTGTACGGTTCAAGATTTTTTCTAACGTCTAGAGTCCATTTTTAGGTCTGTGTGCGTGTGTGGGTGGGGTGGGTGTGTGGGTGGGGGTGGGTGTGTGGGTGGGGGTGGGTGTGTGGGTGGGGGGTGGGTGTGTGGGTGGGGGGTGGGTGTGTGGGTGGGGGGTGGGTGTGTGGGTGGGGGGTGGGTGTGTGGGTGGGGGGTGGGTGTGTGGGTGGGGGGTGGGTATGTGTGTGTGTGTGTGTGTGTGTGTGTACTCAAATTTGTTCTATTACATTTTTATCGAAACCAGTCACCTATTTCAATTGTTTATGACGCTCTATTCTAAAAACGATTAGAGATAGAAATATAAGTGTTGAATAAAAATTGTTCGTCTTTTAAAAAGGCATCTTTCATGTCTTATGACTTTGTTTGTTAAGTGTCATAATTCGCGATATACTCTAATCTCAAAGTTATGCTTTCTGTCCGAACGCTGTTATACCCATATCTCGTTTATTGCAATTTAGGATCTATCTCGAGACTGAGTCAGTGGAGAGGAATTTGATATACGACTTTTTTGTCAGAAATTAAATTCTCTACAAAAACAGTCCTATAACATTTTTCCATAAAACCACTTGGTAAGGAGCTAATTGAATTTTTAATACAATCTTGACAAAACATGGTGTTACGTAGAACCCACAAATCCAGACTTTAAATTTAATCGTGAAGCTTCTAATGTGTAACGGTGTATATCAAGATTGTGCATGGTGCAATCGAACCATCTTCACGTAACTTACATCTGATAACATCTATAGATGACTCATTACTTTATCACTTTTTTCTCAAAACCTGAAAAATTAGGAAATTAACCAAAATTGGAAAATCTGAAAAATTAGGAAAAAAAAAAAATGGAAAAGCACTGAGCAATTTTTGAGAGATCAAAAATGTAATTAAAATTCCACTTCTCCATCGCTTATTACTGCCACGTCTCGTAATTGTTATTTCTCACAAATGGGCACAAAATTACATTACGTAATTCTTAAGTCGGTCAATTTTTCGGTCCACTACATTTCCCATGTAAATCAAAACATTGAAAGTACTCAATGTCCAGTGGAATTCCTTCTGTTTTTTTAATACTGTTTTCAATGTAAACAATGGCAATGGCAATTACCCTTGAAACAATTTCAACAAATAAAATTTCTCCAAATTTAGCACTTTTTCCGATGAAGAAAAGCCAGTCAGCAGTCGCGCCATTCTGCCCACGTCATTGAGGCGCGTTGAGATAATATCTCACATTTTGTTTTTACATCACATGTCGAAATGTAAGGGAGCCAGTCCAATTTTCATAAGAACATTTTTTGTAGTGCACACTGAGAGCTACAATAAAGCTTCATATGAGCATTCGTTAATATTCTTAGTTTTCAAGATATCTGCCAAAAATGCGTTCGGTTGATGCCGCGGAATTTCTCCACAGATGTCGCGGTTGCGCGCGCAACATGCGCACACGACAATTCCCATCAACTGTGTGGTATAATGGATTTTTATCACTGCTTAAAACTGAAAGAGTTATTTGATGCATTAAAAATGTTTCCCCCAAAAATTTCAATTTTCGATATCATATTTTTGTTAATAATAATTTTGGTGATAGGTGGTCTCGTAATGCGACCACTGATATACACCGGTAGTTTCGTGCAAGTAAGAAAATGCCGCCAAGTGCCGCTTAAGTAATACGCCCTCGATTAACATATGTGGTAATAACGCACATGAGTTAATCGTAAACCATCGTTTATTGCATAGAAAATCAATCTCCATCGAGGCATTTGATTTAGGCAATGCAACTCCATTGTTCTCGGGTCAATTCCAATTTCATCGATTTTATTACGAATATTTATTGCACATAAAAAAGAAAAATAATTTTTAAGTTGGCTGCCATGAGATCTTGGGGTGAATATCCATCGTTTTAATGGAACAGCAAACAGTGTTCCAGCAATAACTCGGAAATAATGGAATATATCAAATATGTTATAGGAACCTTTTTTATAGAGCACATTGTCCTCTACAAAACAAGTTCTTATGAAATATTCGATATCTTCCTTCGATTGCGAGTTATCCTGCAAAAACAGTGCAAGCGTTCGAATGTGCTGATTCTAGTTCAATACTTCGCCACTGAACTATATAAGCAATTTATGAAATTTCCGAAAATTGCGCGATTCAGAAATACTTAAACATCATAACAATATTGAACCATTCATAAATGACTTAAAATTGGAATGATTCAAAATTTCGAGCGCTCAAAAGTGGCCAAAATTTCCACAAGTTCGAAAATGTAAAATTAATTTTTTCAGAAGTATATTTTGGAACCGATAATTAATCATCAACTCATTTTTATTTTACAGGTCATTGGACTGATAGACAGTGCTGAGTGTCGATTGAGACCCCGTAGATCCAACAATTACCATACATAGTTAAATAATATAAAATCATCAAATCGACATCATGTCGATCTTAATGGGATACGTGGACCGGTTCCACGAAATTTTGGACAAGCATGCTGGTAAGTAACACGATAAGATAAATAAAGAGGGAAGTGACAAATCTATAGTTGCTCAATCATGTCAGGAATTTGTTTCTTGCAAAAGTGCAGAAGATTTGGAAAGAAAGTCGCTAACCATTTCTGCTTAAAAAATGCAAACTCATCTTAATTATGTGACACTACGATCTCAAATTTTTTTCGCATAGCAATATTCGTGCTGAATGGCCATAGGAGAATTTCAGTTGAATTATTAGTTGCAGGGGCCAACTTGATTGAATTGATTGGTATTATGATATATAGTCATCTATCTTTTCGGAATAAGTCTTCAGTAAAGAACCGCTCAGCGAGCCGACAGAGCTTGTCACTGGTTCAACGCGTCATATCTCATAATTGAGTGAAGATAGGCTTATGTTGATAAGAACCTTTTTGATAGAGCAGAATGAGACCTACAAAATTGTGTAACAGTAAATTTGGCTACGATTTCTAGATCTTGAGATATTCAACGAAAACTAACGGCTGAAACACCGACTTCGACCTTTTTATCGCTCCGCTACCGTAGTTCGCCGGCGGTCTTTGATTGGCGTGGGCAATTGAGCTCTAATAAAACACAAAAAAAAATAATGATCACATGAACAAATTGTGCTAAATTAGTATTACTCATTGGGGCCATACAAAAACTGGATTTCTCGTTTTCACCTAAGAACATTTTTCTCCAAGATTTTCTTAGAAAGTCAAATACCTCCTCACCAAGTGGGTTTATGGAAAAATATTATAAGGCATTTTTTGTAGTGAATTTAATATCTGACGAAAAAGTCTAATATCAAATTCCTCTCAATGGACTCATTCCCGAGATAAATCGGGAATTGCGATGAACGGATCGTGGGTGTGACAGCGCACAGGTCGAACCAATAACTTTCATCTCGTCGTATCTTCTAAACTATGAAACTTAACGAAAAAAGTCATTCGACATAAAAGATGTATTTGCAAAAGCCGAACAATATTCATTCAACACTTTTTCCTCTATCTCTAATAGTTTTCATAATAGAGTATTATAAACAATTGGAGAGGTTAATAACTGAATAATCGCTAGAGCGATGTCCGCCAAAAAAATCAGATTAATGTCACTAGCACATTTACTTGAGAACACACAAAAACACACAGGTACACACACACAGCGACCCGGTGAGAAGATTGCCTGCAGACCTTTTCAAGCCCTCGCAAAGTTCAGATCTAATTGAACATGATTTTTTCTAATTCTCTTTTCAACTTTTGCTCTCTCTAAAATGAGAAAATAAATAAATACATATGTCAATAAAATATTACAAGGTCTCCGAAATCATTCATATAATTATAAATAGCACATAAGTTCTTTCTTGAAATAAGAATTTGATCTTTATGCATACCTTTGAAGACCTTTAGCATTTTATTATGGGAATAAAGTTGGGAAGAAACAAGTCAATAAATCTGTCTGAATGATCTCCAATGACTAAGTGGAATATTGCCGGGTGAATCCCCTCGGTGAATGCAATATCAAGGTTTCATGTGTGTTGGAAAGGTACCTGGACAAGGTCGTGGTCAATAATAGTTGTGAAAGGCCCCATGACCATGAAAAAAACCCCCATTTCTTTGCTACTGAAATGACCTGCATGATGAGAAACTAGTCTCACTGCATTTCAATGAGGGGACACCATGACAATTATCTTGGAATGAGTTTTTAAATGATATTCCACGAATTGTGGTGATTATTCAATCTTTCGTTTTCACCAACAAATAATGCAGAATAATTATAACTGTTGTTTTGGAAAAATGAAGATGAGAACTGTGATGTTAACTTGGAACGAATATTGCTATGTGGTAAACCTTTTGCTAAGTTTGCATTTTTTTGAGCAGAAATAAATTCCATTAATTTGAGGTAACACAATCATAGACCACGGAAATTTTACAAAAAATTGGAGATGACAAATTTTGGGGAATGTCATATCCGAAGAGTTCAATTTAAAGATCATCTTTATGCAAGGGAAGAGCATTCAATTTGCTCATTGATGTAATTATCTTTTAGGTAGAGGTTTTCGATCAATTTATGCGAGTTGAAAATTTCGGCATTTTAAATTAAAAGCAAATTGGGTATTCCCATTTTTACGGTAAACAGATGTGATTTGACTCAGAGCAGTATTTTTAGACAGTCGATTTAGTTGTATTTCTCGATAGAAATTGATTTTTCTATAATTTAAGAATTTTTTATTAAGATTTTCAACTTTGGTGAACTTCAACATTTTCAATATTCTCAAAATTTTTATTATTTTTTTGCCCAATTTTTCAACATTCCCAATTTCTTCAGTGTCTTCAACATTTTCGAAATATTAAACATCTTCAACATTTTCAACTTTTTCAGCATTTTCAACATTTCCAATATTTTCAACATTTTCAACATTTTCAACATTTTCAACATTTTCAACATTTTCAACATTTTCAATATTTTCAACATTTTTACTACTTCAAAAATTTTCAAAATATTCACCATCTCGGGCATTCAGAAAATTTTCAACATCACTATATAGAATGTCATAAAATTTTCCAACTTCCGAATTGATCAAGCTACTGTAATTGATGTAGCGTATTATTCATGAATTCCGATGAGTTAAATATTTATGAGACGTCTACGGAAACGTTTTAGCTATCGACAACGTCTTTACACTGTGAAATAACTTGGCGGTATAATTAAGACGCCCTTGAGACCTTTTTAGCAGGACATTGTACTGAGCGAAGTACACAGGCTTCGTAGAACTTCACTTGTCTATGACGTACATTTATGCGCCGTCTCGTTGAGAACAAACGTTCATTCAACCAAATTTTTCAACAATTGACACCGAACAAATTGATTTTTTTTTCAGTTAGAATGTTTATTACACAATAAAAAAAATCTTTCTTCAATTTTGAATATTTTGAACATTTTCGACATGTTCAACGTGTTGAACATTTTCCACGCATTCAACATTTCCAAAACTTTTAACTTTGTTACCATTTTCAACATGTTCAGCATTGTCAACACTCCCACCAGTTTAAATGTGTCTAACATTCTCAACATTTCCAGTGCTTCCAGCATTGTCAGCGTCTTTAATATCTTCAACATTTTCAACACTTCCAGAATTCTCAATATTTTTTATATTCCCAGGATGTCAAATTTTTAACTTTTCCAACACTGTCACCAGTTTCACCCTTCCCAGCATATCACTCTCTTTAACATTTTCAACATTTTCAACATTTTCAACATTTTCAACATTTTCAACATTTTCAACATTTTCAACATTTTCAACATTTTCAACATCTTAAAGATTGGTAACATTTTTTGCATTCTGAACACTACCATGTTAAACATTTGATTTATATTATTTTATTATTTATTGTTTAATTATTTTTGTTCATAGATTCCCGAACGACTAGTTGGTTCTTAATGAGCTCTCCTTTTCCCACACTGTTCATATGCCTCAGCTACGTGTACCTAGTCAAAGTACTGGGCCCAAAAGTCATGGAAAATCGAAAGCCATTTCAACTTAAAAATGTCCTGATTGCGTACAACTTCATTCAAGTTATTTTCTCAGCCTGGCTATTTTATGAGGTAATTATTGTATATTTATGAAGGGAAATGGAGACAACCAATTGTAGAAAATTCCAAAACCTTTAGAAATTTCTAGAAAATTTTTCAAAAAATTTACAGAAAATTTCAAGAACATTCTCGAAAATTCTAGAAGCTGTCATGAAAAGTTAGGATTTAGTATAAAATTGTAGAAAAAAAAATACAACTTTTCTGAGAAACACATTTTTCTGCTAATTATTTAAAGAGTTTTGAAAATTTCTACGAAATTGTAGAGAAATTCATTCAAGAATTATGAAATTTGTAAAATCCTAGAAGGTTTGAAAAAAAAATTCAAAAAATTTCCGGGCCTCTAGAGAAATTTCAAAAATTTCTACAGAATTTTTACACATTTTAAGTAAATTATGAAAAACCTAAAAAGTTTTAGAAATTGCGAATTTTGAATTTTTATATTTGTAGAAAATTTCAAAAGCAACTGCGAATAGAAAAAAAATTCTAGGATAATTTAAAATTCTGAATAAAATTCGAAACGTATCCCAAAAAGTACTAAATTTTTTTAGAAAATGCTATATGGTCCTAGAAATTTTGGAAACCTTCGGAACGTGTAATTGAAGTTTTCTAAGAAATCTTGATTTGAAAAAAAAAATCCAACGTTATTCAAAAGTTTACAGGAATGGAAAACATTTTCTAGAACCGACGAGACCTTTAATTAATTATGATTTCCATTTCTTTTTTGTTACACATGTTACTAAACATTGGATCATCATTCCACTCTGTTATGTTCCCATTTTTACCGCATTTTTTGTTTCTTCAATTTCGTAATCAGTCTAGATGTGCCACATTTCTACCGAAAGTTGTATTCGAATTGAGGTAAAAGTACGTGTATGTAATGTTAATTCGATGATTAAAGGCGTAGCACAACACATTCCGTTGGTTTTTGTAATTAAAATTACGAACTAATTAAATGCCATGATTTACTATTAACGGAAAATTATTGCGAATTTAACAAATAAACAACAGATTTTGTAATTTACAGCCTTCAGGGAGTGTGATAGCTTTCGACTCATTTGAATTGTTTTGAAATTGGGAGTTCGAAGAATTATAGGAAAATTTAGAAATTTTGATGTTTTGAGGTTTTCATTTTTTTATTTTGATAATTGGTTATTTTGTAATAACCAATGACAAATTCGTTATAAACAAAGTTTGGGGAAAAAAATATTGGAAAAATTTGACAATTTCAGAAATTTTAAACTTTGAAATTTGGAAAATTAAAAGAAGAAAAATAAAAAATTTCCACAAATTTGGCAATTTTTAAAAATTGCATAGATTTTATCAATTTTCAACTCCATAATTTGAATTCCTAATTCTCAAAAATGTAAATTTCAGTATTCATTGTATTGTAACACCATATATCGTAAATTTTGTAATTCAAATTATGGCTGTAATTGGATGCGCTGATTTACTATTAATGAGAAACTGTAAATTTAATGTTGATGGAAAGTGGTTTTCGTAATTTTTAACGGAAATCCACCTGTCACATGGGGAAAATTATAGTATGGAGAAAAATTATAGTACATAAAACATAAGAAAAAAGTAGGCAATTGGAAGAATTCCAAAAAATTGAAAAATTTCAAAAATTCCGAAAACTTTAATAATCGCCAAATCTCTAAAAAATATATACAATTTTTTTTTCTTTCATCCAAAAACGCCTATAGTTCCAAAAATGTTGGCCATTGTCAAAATTGCAACAGGTTCAAAAGCTTGCGAGCTGGAAAGTCCCAATATTGATTAGAACCAATGACAGATTTCAAAATGTAAAATATTTTTTCAAACTTCAAAAATGTGAAGTCGATCATTAACTGTGTATCAGTGCATATTGCTCTCCATAATTTAAATTAAGGAGTAATCGAATACTGTGATTTACCACTAATGGAAAATTATGAATTTAGTAGACTCAAAGTGCGGGAGGTTATTACAATTACTGAAGTGGAACTGGTAGTGCTTCGATACTGAGGTGAGGTAATGCGATGTTAAAGGTTTCTTGTATTTCAGGATTTCCTGAAATTCAAGAAAAAAGCATGGATGAAATTTTTCCAACCGAAATTGTAAAAGGCATAGCAAGAAATCAATTTTGCGAAGCTAAAAAATTTTTTACCATTTCGGAAAAAATTGAATTTTTCTTCATTTCAATTTTCCAATTCTTTCAATTTTTTGAGATTTTAAGAATTTCTTTGAAACCTTCGAACCTTGAGTTTAGGATAACTCAAAGCCTTCCATTGAAGTTAAAATAGAACATCACGTTTACTATTCTTATAAAACAATTTCCATTATTTTCTTAGAAGGACAAAATGTTTGAAAAACATAATATGTGACAAAACGTAACTTTGATGATGATGATGATTATCTATTTATTTTTTTCCATGTCAGTTAATTGAAAAATTCCAAAGTGGTAGTACTAACCCTTCTCAACTCGCAAAATGAGCACGGTGCCGCTTTTTTTTTACGTTCGAAAAAAAAAAATTGAAATTGGAATGCCTCCACAGTCTTCAAAGACCCCCTCAAAATCAAGGATATTACTCCATAAAAAATGGTAAAGCGGCGCGTCGCCGCCTGATGCGAGTGGAGTGCAGTGAATTTCACGAGCCACCGTTGCCAAGTTGTGCATTGAAATTCATACATGCATAACTCAAGTTGCTCAGAAAGTTTGGGCGGCGTGGCGCTCACCATGCGAGTTAACTCGCATGGGAGAGCAGGTGAGTTCAGGAGGGTTAAATGAATAACGAATATTAAAATACAGTGCCTGATGGGTGGCTGGTGGGACCACTATAGTTTTCGCTGTCAACCAGTGGACTATTCCAACAGCGCAACCGCCATAAGGGTAAGACCTGATTAAGTTTAACCCCGAGCATTGGTCCACCCCCACAGGTCATCATTATAATGGATTACAATAATTATTTACAATTCATTTCGTAATCTAGGCTTGGAACTTGACGCTGTATTCCCATGGATATCCGTACATCTCTGCTTCGTTGAGCTTTTTATCCAAATGTTAAAATATTCACTAATGGTGTATATATAGGTCATTCTGCCAATTATGGGGACACCTCACCTCCTGTATTTGCTGGTCCATTTCCCATGAATGGGAATTGGAAAAGATCCCGCGAAAAAAAGTACATCGGCGACAATTGGTCTTATTATTTTCAAGGATTGGTAGCACTGCCGATCTTCTGATTGGGTCGTGCGGACCACTTGAGTTGCGCGCGCAACCCCGCGAGAATTTAAAATGAAGATCCTTCGTTTGCTGCAAACTAGTAGCTTCCATTTTTATTGTTGACGTTATTGTTCATTTTAAAAATGTTTTTTTTTCCTATGATGAAGTGGCAAAATACAGTAGTTTGAAAAAAATAATGCAAGGTGTGCCTGTAATTATCGGAATGAGCTACATTCAATAAATTTGCAGATTGTCTTGAAATCATGACCGTGAAGTACATGGTTTTTATACGAGAATGTTCAAGAGTTAATCTGGAACTACCTTGCGGAATCTGTAATATTGGAAAATTATGCAATATAAAATATTCCGTAATTTTCCAGAAACTTCCAAGCTTTGAAAATAATTGTTGAAGAATTTCAAAAGAGTCAGAGAATGAGAGACAATCTGAAAATTTCGAAGTAAGGCCCTTCAAGCACATTGACAATGCCCAGCCTTCGACTAATGATGTAAAAAATTTCCCAAAATTTGCAAAATGGATTTGCAAATTAATGTACATTGTAAACAAATTTTGTTGGCAAAATGAATGGTTGAATTGAGAGTCCTTTGGTTGATGTAATCAAAGGGGGAAAACGGCCAAATATTGGGAACACCCAGTAGTCGGTGATGGTAATGGTTACATTATCTGATGGAGCATGGCCTCTCCTTGGTTGTGGTTACAGATAGGAATGTCCGGATGGCTGACTGGGGACTATTCTCTAAGGTGTCAACCAGTAGACTACAGTGACCGGCCTCAAGTACTGAGGGTGGGTTCATTATTCGACAATCACTCATTTCCAATAATACAACGATTAACATCCACACAGAAGTAAAGTTCTATGAAGAGAAGTTGAGGTACTTCTTTCTAAATCAAGTTCGATAAGAATTTTAAAATTTTGAAAATTTGGATTTTTAAAAAAATGGAATAATAAAAAAAAATGCAAATATTTTGGAAATTCTAAAAAAAATTGAGAATTTTTAATTTTTTTTTTTGGAAATTTGGTAGTCATGCATTTTTTTTTAATCCCAAATTTTTTAATTTTTCTTTAATTTTTTTCAAAAATTTTCGAAATTACAAATTCCCTTCAATGTGCAATACAAGAAATTCAATTCAAATATCGTCTTCGTGGGAGATGAAGCACATTAAATTTCCTCATTAAACCATCTTTCAAATTTATTCAAAATTTTCGGACATTGCGTGATAAACACAATTTTTCCTGGCGATAAGAACTTTCTTTCTGTATACCCCGTCATATTTTAATCATATTCATAAAACATTTGCATGAAGGAATTCCTCTAATTGTAATAAAAAAATCATTATTGACATGATTTGATTGGCTCAATTAAATTCTCCATAATAGATGAAGTTGCACTGGAGTCAATGAGGTTAGATGGGTTAATTCAGTGTCGTTTTCCTTTTCAATCCAATTAGAGACCAGAAAATATAAAAAAAAAGTACCTCCTAAGCCGGCCTATGAACAGCATCGGTGAACTGCACTTTCTAAATTTGGGGATGGAAAGAGCTTGAAATTTGAGGTCGAAAGTTCCCCTTCCACTTTTCTCTCCGAGGTCTCTTCGCTGAGTTATTCAGTGCTCCAGTTGACCAATCAGAGCGTAGCTCCGCCCCCTCGACCAGCGGTTCTCAACTTGACCGCCTCCATTTGAGAAAACTTAGGATTTCACGTCTCAAGGTCAACACAACTGCTCAGATCTGCCACAATTCTATGACCTTGAGACGTGAAATTCCAGTTTTCCTCGATTTGACTGATTACCACTGGTAGAGGGGGCGGGGCTATGCTGTGATTGGCCCACTTGAAACGTGAATAACTCCGCGGGGGGGCCTTGTAGAAAAAAGTGGAAAAGGAACTTTCGACCCCAAATTTCACCCTCTTTTCAACCCCCAAATTTAGAGGGCCCCCTTATGGAAAACTGCCTATAGAACAAATATATTGCACTTTTACTCGGAATCGCAAAACAAAATTCGTCACTTGCCAAGAATGGTTAAATTAAATTGCTAGCTCATGCAATTAACGAAATCTGGAAATACTGATGGACCAATGACCGCACATTTCGATATATTCTTTTTTCTCAAATTTGAAAAATACACGTGGCGGCCCAGCAAAGGGTGAAAGTTAAAAACCAGATTTTTTTATGATTTGTTCGAACATTTTTCAATTTGATAAAGTAAATAAGTTTTGCTTCTAGATTTTCCAAACGATCTATGGGGTCAATAAAATTGAAAAAAAAGTAGGAGGAAAAAATGCACGTAAATTTTCTTCTTCTCTCTTCATCTCATGCACTTGTTTATCACGGCCGTTGAACCGATTTTCCGCTATGGTTAACTCTGTAGTCTTTATTATAGGATTTGCTTTTCTTACTTTATGAGACTAGATTTCATAACGAATATCCCTTATTTATGCTACTAATTAACAATTGCTTCAGAGTTTAAAGCTGCATTATTTTTTTAGATACACATTGTACATTGCTATTAATTCATTTCCTTTTCAACATAATTATTAAGGATGTATTGCGTGTGTTAAGGGTGCTAAATAAAAGACTATATTTTTTTCGGAAGTTCTTTTTGAAAAATCAGAATCCCAAACTTTTAAATATTTTAAATATTTGAATATTTTAACTCTCAAAACATTCAAATGGAATACAAATTTGAAGAATAAAATAAAAAACACCGAAAATTTGAAAACGATGAAATTGAGAAAAAGGAATCTGAAAATGATAAAAAAATTATTTATGTATTTATTCTTCTGTTGTTAACTTCCCAAAATTTTTTTTAAAATGAGCAATGCGGAAGAGCAATTAAAACTTTCCGGCGTCACCCATTACATCCTTAACTGCAAAACGTTTGTACACTCCGAGTTTAGGACAAACCAATTCTTTTCAATTGTTAATTTTGCAAGTGAATACTCTCTTGTTTAGGTGACATTGAATACAGAGAACTGTTTTGCCCTCCTCTAGTCAAACTTACCGTTAACCGACTGATATTTAATCCATTTTTTATTTGTTTGATGATGGACAGATGGTCCACGCAAGCTGGTGGTACTACTTTTCCAAGTTCACAGAGTTCTTCGACACGGTAACAGTCTATTATAATGCTAATGAGTTTAAAAACAAGATCATTCTACGAATTTTACTAATTTTTGGGGTCATTTTTTCTTTCAGATATTCTTCGTACTTAGGAAAAAAAATAATCACGTATCGACACTTCACGTCATTCATCATGGATGTATGCCAATGTCAGTCTGGTTTGGCGTTAAATTTACACCGGGTAAGTACAAATTCCTGAAATCAATCGATGAATCAATCTATCAATCGGTCGATCGATCAATCAATCGATCGATCAATCGATCGATCAATCAATCGATCAATCAATCGATCAATCAATCGATCAATCAATCGATCAATCAATCGATCAATCAATCGACCGATTACACAGGAAGGTATTTCGGTTGGGTCAACTCCCATGAAGAAACTGCCCGATTCATAATTTACACATACACGCACACACAAGGAAAGACCGTTCTTAAAATTGGTGTGGTTACCATAAATTCCCGAAATCGAGAAGCCAAGAAGTGGAATTTTTTCCCATTTTCTATTTCGCATTCTGTAACTCACTCATAGTCACTGTGGAAGTTTTTAGACTCCTGAAGAGTATCGTTTTGTTGAACCAATTCTTGAATAAGAGGTCGCTCAACTCATGCTCGTATGGAAGTCAACAAGAACATATTAAAATATATATGAAACCCTTCAAAAATTCTTCCACATTTTTTCGAAAGAAGTGAACCAAATTTAATGTCAATCCTGTGTAACATGCAGCAATATCCCTGAAACCAAAAAAAACATACCCTGTGAACCGCTCCAAACGACCATCATCTGACCAATCATTGATCTCACGAATAAGAAACCTCAATGTCTCACTTGACCACTCGTTCTCAAGGTTCTGTAAACCTCAATTTTCCTGTAAACGCTCAGGTTCGTTAACAAGTGTTAATCAACCTCAGAAGTTCGCCCTCATGTGGTTACCGATGGTTCTTTGGAAGGTCAGGAAAGTACAATAATTTTCAGGGATTTTTATCTGTGAATACAACCTCAAATTTGAGATTTTTTTTGAAGACAGCGAAAAACCTACTGAGCTAGACATGCTTTGATTAGTGTACTCACCACCACCCAACCCAACCGTCCCCTCCATAAACCCTTCTGAGGTTCCCTTTCATATCCTTGCTGAGGAAGTAATCCAATTCAATGTCAATCATCTGAAACTTCCCTCAGTGTCCCTGGAGCATCAAAAAAAACTCGCCTTCACAAAATAAAAAACACCAATGTCTCAATTGGCCACACCTCCTCAAGGTCCCATAAGCCCTTAATTTCCCTATAAACGTCCAAAGCCGCTGACAAATAAACATCTTGAATTTGTTCTCAGGTGGTCACTCAACATTCTTCGGTCTGCTGAACACCTTCGTCCACATAATAATGTATAGCTACTATCTCCTTGCTGCCCTGGGGCCGCACATGCAACGATATCTTTGGTGGAAGAAATACCTGACGGCCTTGCAAATGGTCCAGTTTGTAGCAATAATGATTCACGCATTCCAATTACTTTTCATCGAGTGCAATTATCCAAAAGCCTTCGTATGGTGGATTGGCCTGCATGCCGTCATGTTTTTCTTCCTATTCAACGAATTTTATAAGCAATCTTATGCATATAAGAAAGCAGGAAGGAGTCGGGCTAAGGATGCTGCGATTGCGGCTGTTACAGCAGCCGCTGGTGCGTGCATGGCTAATGGTTTGCCCAATGGAAAAGAGCATAATTCGGAGATCAAGAGGCGAGATGCTGCTGATTACTATGTTAAGGGCGAAAGCATTGCTGCTAGCGAGATGAATCTTCGGAAACCATACACCACAACTGAGTGACCTTATTTTCATAATTGTTATCATCATTTTATCGCAAATCGAAGGAAGTTGGTGGATCATCAGCAGATATTCGCAACAGTCTTTCTGGGAAATTAGATGGACCAGTTTGAGTGCATCTCGCGAAGCTTAGCTAGGATACTGTCCTGTATGGAAAACTATGTAGTGGATTTGGTGTGTAGTTTACCGATGGGGCAGGGATGATAGAGAAGGGGGGCAGCAGTCTCGAATTGAGCACACCATGAGACATAAATTCGAAGTGAGCGGGAGGGGAGGGGTGTGCCAACCCGCTGAAGGATACTGAAGAAATTGAAAATTAAGGTCTTTGGAAGATTTTCACATTCATGGAAATTTTTTACAATTTTTGTACATTTTTCCCAAGATTGTAGAAATTATAGAAGATATTTTGAATGGCTGAGGAGCTTGGCAACATTCTTCGGAAGCTTTGGATATGAGAATTTTTTGTCCAAAAACTTGGAATAGTTTCGAATCTTTTTTTGAAAGTTCTATTCTAGTTTCAAATTTTTTTATAAAATGTTTGCCATTTTTGGGAGTTCTTTTGAAATATTTTTTTGGCAATTTTAGACAGTTGAAGAATGTTGAAAATCACTAAAATTTTATATGCAGGAACAATTTTTAACTTATTCGCGTTTTGGGGATTGCTGGAGAAAAAATTCTTGAATTATTTTTCAATCAAATGGAAATGACGATTTTTTTACTGACCTCTTGTTGTAGATCAACTTTGAGGCTAACTATGTATATTTTATAATTAGAAATAATCCTCCAGATATTCCAGAACTTGAAAAGATTTCGACAAACATTTCCGACTTTTGTAAAACTTTTCTCAAAATTTGCTCACATTTTTTGCGAATTTAAAAAATTCAAAAAATTCCAAATTTTACAAACGTTTGACAATAACACAAATCGAGAATTTCCAGAAAAAAAACGTGGAAAATTCGAAAGTTCGGAAAATTTTGAGGAAAAATGTACGTGGGTGGCACCCCTCAATTTTTTTAGTGAAAAACTGCACAAATCGAGTTGGGGAATAATCGATGATCTTAATAATGATGATGGAACTATTGTGAAAACTAAATATTGTACATAGGTAGATTTAATTTTTTACTGTATTCAGTGAAAATGAGAGATAGTATAGGCTCGACGATGCTCAATAAAGGCATTGGATAACGCACATGAGTCCTCATAATGCCCTTAAGGGAAAACTTCTGTGAATTTTTCAATTTTAAGGATATTTGAATCTGATCCCTACAATGTTGAAGCTGGATACAATAAATTGTTATTTCTAAAAATAATGAAAAAAAAACAGCACACATGACAATATATAAAATTGAAAAAAAATGAACTCGATTTTTTAACTGGAATTTTTCTTCATTTTTCGGAGCAACATTGCATATTTTGCACTCAGCATGTTTTCTTGAAAATTTTCAATTTTTAGAAATTTGGTTAATAGTAACAAATATTTTTTTTTTCATTAATTGCCCTTTTCAAAAAATTCGTATGTCCTTCAAGTATCCCGCAACTTTGAAGACTCACAGAAGTCGGTCCTTGCCAAAACTGTTAATTTATGGAAAAATGTTTTTAGGATTTATTCAGTTAATTTTTTTTATAAAAATTATAATCAAATAAATCAGTTTGATTGGTGAGGCCGTTATACATAAATTAATTTTATGCGCGGCATTTGTACATATGTAAACGTTTAAATGTAACGTCGAAACTCAACCAAACTTGGGATAACAAGGGGATTTTTTTTTTCGTTTCTTGAGATGATTTTTCTTGCAAATGATTATTATGTAATGGCATTGTAATTATGCTGTTTGCGTGTACTTTTAAACAAAATTCCGAAGATGTGTATGTTTTTTTTTCACTTCTAGGATTTTTTTCTGGGTCAAGTCATGTGTAATTAGGCAATCAATAAAATGATTTTTTTAAGGAAATTTGGTTGAGTTATTGATTACTAAGTGTTCAAATTGTGCAGAAAGAACTTTTGGACTTTGCAATCTGACTCTATTGAAATAAATTGATTTTAAAAAAGTATTGTCTTGTTTTTACACCTTTAAATTATTTTACTCAATTGTTTTCTTATTAAGTTTTTCCTTTTCGATTATTTATAACGATCTATTAAAAAAACGAGAGATGATAGGAAAAGTGGCAATTATAGTTTTGAACATAGATAAGTTTTATCACACATTGATTTTGCTTACCAGAAGACAATCAGCGACAATGTTTATAATTTTTACATCTACACTTTTGAGTTAAACTTTCCTGTTGGAAATCCAATTCTTCCTAAAAATTTCCATAACATTTCTGGCAGTTGTCAAAGATTGAAAAATAATCGTAATTCCTTGAATTCCTAGCATACCATCGGCCAATAAATACGGTGATTCCCCGAAAATCCCCTAGTCGCGTCAAAATCGCGTATTTTCAAAGCGACGTGTCTGATTTCCCCACCAATAGCCGCGCTCACCTGCGCATGCGCAGTGCCACAAAGTACTTGTAATCAATTCAGTAAATACTGATGACGTGCATGCCGGTTTATGAACCAAAATTACGTAGAGAAAATTGGTAGTAACTTCATAAAAATTACATAGTTTAGTTTAAAAAAAACCTTCAAAATGTTGGACGGAATATTTGACGACCTCAAGCGAATGAACAAACGTCAGGTAATTAATGCAAATAAAAGCCCGCAATTTTTTTTATTTATCAGCATATGGCCTATATCTGTGACAGGTGAATTTCAATAACTGTGTTTATTAATGATATTTAGTTCATATACCAAGTGCTGAGCTTTGGTATGATCGTGTCATCAGCACTTATGATCTGGAAGGGACTTATGGTAGTTACTGGAAGTGAAAGCCCAATTGTCGTTGTCCTTAGGTACGTGTCAAACATAACCTCTCAATTTCCTCATGTTGATAATTCAACATGGTTTATTAAAAATATATATATAAATTTCCCTATTTTTGAATTTGTCAGAAATTGTCTTTTCATGTTCTGTTTTGTTTTCTTAAAATTAAACACAATTCAAGGTCATTCATTATGCACCGTTGTATTTATTTTCGTTGAAGTTTCCTTATGTTCATAATTCAATAGGAAAATATGTTGATTATTTTTAAATTTTTTCGCTCATATTATTTTTACAATTGTTATCAAAAATTTGAGGCCCTATTTACGTCGTTTTCTACATAATAATAATAATAATAATAATAATAATAATGAAGTTTTCTATTTATTTTTTTGTAAAATTTCTTTATGTTGTTAAGTCAATATGGATTTTTTGGAGTTTTTCAATATATTCTGGTACATATCTATGATGAATTGTAGATTTTTTAGATTGCTATTATACATTTTCTATGTATTTTGATATGGGTATTGATATATGAATTCAGAATCTATGTTGTGTAATTTTTATTCTATGTATGTATGGTTAATTACAATTTTTATTTTCAGTGGAAGTATGGAGCCGGCATTTCACAGAGGTGACTTGTTATTTTTAACAAATTATCAGGACGAGCCAGTGCGAGTTGGTGAAATTGTTGTATTCAAGGTTGAAGGTCGAGACATTCCAATTGTGCATCGAGTACTTAAGCTCCACGAGAAGTATGAAATCAATTAATACATACTCAAAATTTCTTCGAAAAATTGCTTGCATGTTGCATACTACAAATCGTAAACGACATAACTAGTACCTTTAAAACCTTCAAAATTTCAAGAAATTGAAATTTTAAAATCTTTATGGAGAATTGCATGATTCATTCGTATTTTTTTACACAGTATATCGCCCTCCGAGCTCATTTCTCATACATAAAAACTTTTAAACACCCCGTTCATTCATTATGAACTTCCAACAAAAAAGGTAAAAGAAATGGGCATTCTCCCGTGGCGCGATCCACCGGTTTAATTCCGCGCGTGCAGCCGGTGCAGACAATATGAACCAAATAAAGACAACAGTCAATGAGTGCACTTCAAATTGCCCAATGAAGAAGGAAATACCGTCAAAAAGCCATCGTGCAAGTATCGTTCTGAGGCAAACTCCGCAAACACAACACTTGCAGCACCTCATAAAACTTTTTTAACTGCTCCCCTGGGTGAAGACATAAGAAAAGTGTGGTGTGTAGCCGCAGGTTGTACTCCAACTTGCCTGCCGAAAGTGGAATTTGCGCAAGATTATTTTATTTTGTTCTACAAATGTTGATCGGCATTTGCCTGACAGCACGCAGTACATAATCCCCGCGGGTTATTGTCGGGAGGCGCAGTGGAACCAGTAGGTGGCGCTCCCGCCGCCTGCATCAGAAACTAAATGAATACTTCTGAATCAAAAAATGCAGAAAAAAAATGTTTGGTTGTCGGGAAGTTAACATTGGGGTCTCATTGAGAGGCGAAGTCAACTTTTTCGCCTCCAGAGAACCTATTGGTGATACTATTTCATAAAACGGGCTGCATGCAACGTTCCTATTCCACTATGCCCCTCTTTCAGCCCAGAAACATATAACTGAAATATTCAATCTCGTAATTGTTTTATCCGCAGGGCCGATGCGAATAGCACAGTAAAATTCCTGACAAAAGGTGACAACAATTCCGTGGACGATCGAGGATTATACGCACCGGGTCAACTATGGTTGACCGACAAAGATGTTGTGGGTAGAGCACGAGGATTTCTCCCCTACGTTGGAATGGTGACAATACTCATGAACGAGTATCCAAAATTAAAAGCCGCAGTCTTAGCTTGCCTGGGGCTCTATGTATTGATTCATAGGGAGTAAGAATAGATAAATTGTGTCTAGACTTTAACTAATTCATCATTCTTTTTTTTTTCTCATGAAAGCATTTCTCCGTTGGATAATAAAGTTAAGGTTTTTTAGAATCAATTCAAAAGTTGTTTTCTTCTAAAAAAAATGCCACTTTTGGGATTATCCCGAATTCCGGTGAATATTTAGTGAACTATGGGGCCTAGGCAAATTTTGGTTATAATAATAATAAAAGCGATTTATTGAGGTCCTGGGGCACTCAGACCCCCTAAGGACTATTAAAAAGTCATTACAAAAATATACAACTTAGATCAAATTAAGATTATAACAGTTATAAGAATCATCCAAGAAGATAGTCATTCAATTAACATGGTCAAAACCACGAAGATCAGTCATAGAATCAATGAGACAAATTAAATGGTTAATGCCGTCAAATTTACCGAAAATTAATTAAAAAAATATTACGACCCAGTAGTGGGTTATGACCTTTTTTTAGTGGAATTTGATGGACCACAAAAAACGTTGTCATCAAAATTTTGCTGTCTCCCTTCGGTTGCGGGATATTTGCCATTTCACGAGAAGCAAAAGCAAAACAAAATTTCTTGCGAGATTTTTCGGTGGAATTACTCAGTCATGTGATTGACGTTTTAGGGCAATCTGAATTTTTTCGGGAAATCAGAAAGTGATTAGTGTGACCCTGATGGTTCAAACTCACTCGCTTCTTGAATTTTTTTCATGAACATTTATTCTTTACGAAGTTTGTACTCCATGAATGTGGGTAATTTTTAATTAGGCGGGGTTATCGTACCACATTTGTACTTCGAACACTCATCTATGTAGACAAAACGTCCACATATCGCTGGGTAAATGACTATTTGCGCAAATTGTTAGGCTGGTTAATGAGACACCTCATTAACCTTTCACCGAGATGAGTTGTTGTGAATTTGTTATGCCAGAGGCTCATTATAATTGGCTGGTTATCTTCGATGAGAAATGGGTTGATAATCAAGGGGCGATTATCTACCCAGTAGATTTTGTAAGAGGCGACTTGTTCGGCTAAAAAACACTTTTTTGGAAAATATCTTCTTTACGAAATACATTATCAAAGCTTTTTTTTGGACTTCGCAATGGCGTGACACAATTTTTGATCATAAATTTGTTTTTTTTTTTGTTTATAAATTTTGGTAATTTTGGAGCTTTTTGAATTTTGAAAATAGTGTCATATAGCCCAATTGTCATGACAGTGTTTTTTGTACTGCACACTAAGAGCTACAATACAGCCTCATGAGCATTCGTTACTACTGGTAGTTTTGACGATATCTGCCAAAAATGCTTTCGGTTGACGCCGCGGAATTTCTCCACAGATGTCGCGGTTCCGATCCCAGCGGCGCGCGCAACACTGATGGTGTCGAAGAATTCTGATAGTGTCGAAAACTATAATGTATATCAACTTAACTGTATGGGATGAATGATTTTCATCACCACGTGAATAATCTGAAAGAGCTACTTGAGGCATTAAAAAATGTTCGCTAAAATACTGCAATTTTCCAACATATTTTCCATAATATGAAAATTTTTACAATTTTTTTAAACTTATTTTCAACTTCCCGATCTAGGGAAGTTATTGTAATGACCCCGAAAATGAAAAGTGCCAGATCGATGAAATTGTCACGTTTCTCGACGTTTTGCATCATCCTGAAGTGATTTCAGAGAAGTGTCTGTATATGTGTGTGTGTGTGTTTGTCCGTATGTGGCAAAATTTTTCGTTTGCGTTTTCTCGAAAACGGATCATGCGATTCGATTAATTTTTTTTCAATCGTTGCGTCTCCGTGTATCTTAGAGCTGATTAGATTTTTGATCGAATCCATCGAGTAGTTCCCCTGTTTTTGAGAAATTCATGTTGAGCAAAAATCGAAAATATTGATAATGAACGTTCATTCACACAAAAATGTTGTAATCCAGGTACTCAATGTCACAGTTGAAAGATATAAGTATATTTTATAACTGATTAAATTTTGAGTAAAAGTGGTCCAGTACTTATATTGGTATTAACAATGTCAATTGTTTATAATGTTCTACTGCATAAACTATTAGAGTTAGCACAAAATTCATATAAGAAAAGTTGTTTGCCATATAAAAATACGTATTTTATGTAGGATGCCTTTTTTCGATAATTTGCATAATTAAGGAGGTATAGCAGTCTCCACACTTATGTATGTAATAAGTGAACGAATGGACCCAGCGCTGTCATGACGGTCCCAATCGAAGCGTTTTCATGCAAAATCGAGCGGATCACATTTTGGATGGCATTTGTGCAGTATATGCAATGTTATTAGCAATTGCAATTGTTTATACTGTTCCACTGGGTAAAGTATTAAAGTTTTTGTTTTGCAGCTGCATCCTTATTGGCGTCTCACTCTCACTCAAGTAACACGCATAAGTCTCATCCTCATGCTCACCATGCGTCTACTCAAGTATTCATAATTATTTGCTTCATAAATGAGTCAGTTTGGAATTCTCAAATAGGCATGTTTTCGTTATAATAATAACAGGGGTCACACTGATTAACCGTAGTATATTGGAGAAGAATAGTAGGTTGTGCTGCATAACCAAATCGGGAAGTTTTGTTTGTGCCCGGAGTGGGGCACACACATGCACACACCACTAGTTTATTCAATTTCTACAGTTGTCAAAAATATTCAAGGAGCTCTTATCTTGTCAATTTATCTCAATCTCCCATTCATGGAACCATATTTCGCAAAATGCGGTATAATCGGCAAAATTGATACGTGGGTCTCAATGATGTAACTGATAAACACTGAATAATCATTTTTTTTATTTATATTACAGTATTATCTAAAATCCACTGGTACACATTTTCGTTAACTCTAGATATTGTTTAATTACATGAGGTCAAAAAAATATCACATTAATATGAGAATGTTTTTCAGCATGCAGCGACATGAGATAAAATTAGTTTATAAAATGATCTTAAACTAGAAGGTTAAATTAATTTTTTGGCTTTATAAAAAACAAATTCGCTTTATAAAATTAGGTTGTCTTCTTTATAAAATTAAATTCGAGGCGTCAGTCTGATCCAACTCTTCCGCGGTTGCACAATTAGTCCTGGATATTTGTCGTTTAATCCCGTTGGCTGGCCTTCGACGAAGGAAAAATCAAATTGTTGCACCATTGTGGCAAACAGCTCGAAGATCATGAATCTTGCCAATGTTTCGCCTCCACATACTCTTCGGCCTGAGGAAAAATATAAGATTGATTTTGAGAATTTACAGTGACAATTTTATCCCCAGATTTTTTTCTTATGGGAAACTCCATAGGAAAATTTTTGTAAGGATTTCCCATAGAATTACAAAATTCCTATAGAAGTGTGACGACTTTCTGATAGCATTTTTTTTTTCAGAAATTTCGTGTAGGAAGTCTGGGAGATTTCCATAGGGAGTCCCATAGAAATCCCATAGAATCAAAAATTAAAAAAAAAATGGGCACACAGATCAAATGATGACAATTGAATCAGCTCCTGACTTTGATTTCATTTTTTCGTTCATTTCAAGTGCACTTTCCATAACTCTCCAATCTGTAACTCTCCCCGCGCTAACGAGCAGAGGAGAATGCGTCGCCCCACGTGACGTAGAAATTGCGTTTGAGGGGCGGACGTGTGGCGAGCGTGGAAGGGGTTACCTGTTACTCTCTTAACAAACGAAACCTCACAAACTGGAGAGTTATACAAAATGCACTGTAAAGCAAATCGTATAACATTCCTATAGGATTCTCCAGAGAAAATCCCATAGAAACAGGGTGGCAAAGATGGAAAAAGGGGAGAACGATGCGACAGATTTGGATCCCATAGTATTTTTATGGGAATTCGTGGGAACCCTATAAGATCTTCTGTGACCTATAGGAGTTCTATAGGATTTTTTCATTTGAATATTTCCATATGCGTACCGAAACCAAATGGAAGTGAGCAGTCCTTTCCAAGCTGTCCATTTTTATCCAAAAACCTTTCGGGTCTGAAATTTTCAGGATCTCCCCATAAATCAGGATCGTTGTGCATGCCTGCCAAATTTGTTATCAACGTTGTATTTACGGGGACGTCATATCCTTGGATTGTGGTATTTTCTGTACACTTATGGGCCACACTCATGGGTGTTAGAGTCTCCAATCTCATGGATTCACGAATAGTCGCTTCCGTATAAGGCAAACTATGGGAAAAATCAATGATAGTTAATAATGAAAATATCTTAGACTTCTTTAGATGCCTGCTTTTTATCTGCCTTTCCTCAAATATCTCGAAATTCTCAAGAGATATCACAAATTTTCATACATTTGTTTGTACAGCTTACTCTGTTGTACACAAAAGATTTACAGTGGACTTCCGCTAGTGCGCCGGGTGTTAGGGCGGCCAGAGGGGCGGTTCCCCCCACTCCGCGTGTGATTTCGGGTGGGGGGGATTGCGCGCGGGGCAGAATTACATTGCTCGTCAAGTATGCGCGGCGCATCTCTCTCACGTCGCACCGCCCCTCGGACACATGGAGGGGGTAACCCTTAGTTAGCCGCTCGTGGAATTTAAACCCCCGAACAGGAAAAGCTGACGGAAATCTACTGTATATTAAAATAGCGCCATCTCGTTCTTTTTCTCTTTTAGAGAATGGGAAATTTGAGGATAAGAAAACTTACTCCTTTCGGTCGTCCCATCCCGGAAATCTCTCTCTCCCAACAACATTATCAATCTCTTCTTGCACGCGTTTCATGACATCCGGATGGTGCATAACATATTTGTACGCATGAACAATGACACTGGGTACAGCAGAGATAGCGGGAAACATGAAATCAAGAGTGACCATAATTAATTGCTCTTCTGAGTAATCATCACCAAGAGTGCCCTCTTTAAGTCCCTGCAAATAAGCTGGAACGAATCCCTCGATGGTTTTATTGGTCAATGCTGTCTCGCTTCTTTCATTGATATATCGCTGAAAAGTTGTCAGTTATTAATAACTCATCGGCAGTTCGTATGAGATAAAACATTAATGATAACAATGAGACGATTGTGTTGTTTTCGTGCAATCGGAGTAACTCAATCCATTTAACTTCTTTCTTGGACGAAGTGAATTTCTTACAGTGTCGAATGATTTTTTTTGTGGCTGGTAGCTGATCGTATGCTTGAATAGTTTAAAAAAATTGTCAATTTCCTCACGTTTAGAAAAGGATTTTTTCGCAATTGAAATTGCAGCAAAAAGAATATACGCCCTTACGAACACTATTTTTGATGCAAAGGGCGATGACGGGTATCACTTACTTTTACGAATCTGACCATGCCCTGATGCCCCTGGACCCAGTCCCGGAATCCAAACAAATTTCCGAAGTAGCTCAGCCAAGGGGTCATTGCCACTGCGCCTATCGAGGTCTCTCCGCCCCTTTGAAACATACTTGCATACTTGCATAATTCCCTGAGTTCATCATGATGATCTCGCTCCAGTCTCTCCCCGGTCATGACGGACCATATGATATTGCCACACGTGGGGTATAAGATATTCGGAAAATATACCAAATCTCCCTGCACCACTTTCTAAACAGGGGAAAATTTTTAATTTACTAAAATGAAGTTAAAATTGATTTCTCGGGCTAGCCAAGAACTGGTAGCTGAAGACATGTTCTCACACACACACACACAAGGAGTCGGGACTTTGGTGTAGTGAATACAGTATCTGCCTACTACGTCAAGGGTCCTGCGTTCCTGAGACCGCAAGGCCGGACGGGAACCTAACCCTACGCAGGGGGTGGGCTCCATTATAGGTGCCCACCATCGTAGCACAGGGGTTTCTGGAGGTTCACCCTATGTTTAGAAATACGATGGCTTAAATGGCGAAAGTCGGTTTCGGCTACATGGATGGGTGTCCAGTACTCCTCTTCGAATTAGAAATGCTGAAGAGCAGCTATCGTAGGGAGTACTAAAAAGCGGGACAGGGGAAAAACACGAAATTTTGATCTTACTGTCGCTTGTTGAAATCGGGTCAACAGATTGTTACATTGTAGCACATCTGTTATAAAAATTCGGGGAAAATATATAACATTTTATTGAAATCGGGCATACTCGGTCACATTGGGTCATTTCGGGGCACACAGATATACCACAATCTGATCGACTCGGACCGATCACGGCAATATGTCATCGCATGTCGTTATTTGTCATAATCTGTCATAATTTTATATTTTCAAAGGAAATGATTGGTAATCATTTTTTTTCTGATAATGTAGCAATTATCGGTGACTTATATTCCTGCAGATTTTGCATTAATGAACAACTTGGATATTGCATTACAAACCTTCTCAGAATCGTTTATTGGTCCATTTCTAATGGTCTCGACTAAAACTTGTAGTTCTTCATTAAATCGGCCCTCCAAACCACCATGGCGTCGGCCAAATCCAAAGTCCCTCAAATTTCGAAGAGCAAAACGCCGTTGCTCTTGCCATACTTCCTTTTCATTGAAGAAAATCCCTGAGAGGAAAAAAGAAACGATTTGAAATTTTTTTATGATTCTTTGAGGCAAAATTAGCATTCACGTTCGAATTAAATATTCCATTGGACTAAAATTTCAGAAATTTCAAATATTTCAAAAATTTCAAAAATTTCAAAAATTTCAAAAATTTCAAAAATTTCAAAAATTTCAAAAATTTCAAAAATTTCAAAAATTTCAAAAATTTCAAAAATTTCAAAAATTTCAAAATTTTCAAAAATTTCAAAAATTTCAAAAATTTTAAAAATTTCAAAAATTCCAAAAATTTCAAAATTTAAAAAAAAATTACAAAAATTCCAAGAATTTCAAAAATTTTAATTTGTTTGAAAATTTAAGGAAAAATTTAAAATTTTAATTTGATAAATGTCAAGATTAAGGGCCAGTTCTTGATTAGTGAGCGCCATATTTAATTTTGACGTTAAGGCTTCTGATTGGTCGAAAATTTAATTCCGGCCAATCACAACGCTTAATTTTAACTTTAATAGAGATTAACTTAATAGAGAACTTGCCCTAAAATTTCATAACTTTTAACTTGAAATGTCAAAAATTGAAAAATTCAAATTTCAAAAATTTCAAAATTCAAATTTGAAGCTCAAAATTTTTAGAAGTCGAAAATTGGGAATATCATTTTTCTTTTAATAAAAAAAAACAAGAATTTACGGTATTGACGTCTTCACAAAAAATCAAACGAAATTGAAAATATTCGAATGCAAAACTATCATGAAAAAGAAATCGATATTCAAAAATTTGAAAAATTAAAAAATTCCACATTTTTCAAAATGAAAACATTTTCAAAAAATTCAACACTCCCAGAGTTTGAACATTCCAACCGAAATGACCTTACGAAAATTTCCCAGATTCGAGAACTTCAAAAATGTCCAAAACAAAAAACTTTCCAAAATAAAAAGAAACATCAAACATTTTCAAGAAAACAAAAAAAAATACAAAAATTCGAACATTCCAATAATTTCCAGAAAAAAAATTCCAACATTGAAGAATTTCATAAACAAAAAAAAATCAACAAAATGCACCACCCTCAACTAATTACCTAGTGTCTTTCCCCACGATCTCGCCAATCCCATGAAGCTCTTGGTATCTCTCCCATCAAATTCCTTCCTCGTAAGCACTTCCTTCACAGTATCATAATCGTTGACTACCACCGTATATCCATTGCCAAACCACATGCTAATAATTTTCGACTTATATTGTTTCACATAGTGCCAAACAGTATTGTGTGGAAATTTGTAGTTTCCCCATAAAAGTAGCCAATAAGATCCCCATAGTGGCAGTCGAATTGGACCTAAATACGAATAAAATGGCTGATAAAAAATTGTTCACAATTTTTCCCAAAAATTAAACAATCTTCCAATAAATTGCAACATCAACAATTTGACAAATTGACTCTAGAAAAAGCTCAGTTGAGTCTTATTTTCTTTACCCGGAGGAGCTTTCCCTGGTTTCGATGTAAGAAAATTATAACACGCGTACAATATCAAGAGGGCAGTTGCAATAATGAGTATAGGAGACATGATTCCTCATCTGCAACTGGCCAAGAACTAACAGAATAGCTACCACAATCGCTAATTGTAAGACCCAGTTTTTATCACCATCTCCACCACTCACAGTGACCTTTGGATCTACTCCACATTATCCTTGATATATCATTAATATATTGCGAAGTTCGGGAGAGATAATGAACTGCCTCCGAATGTTTTGCTCTACCGAAGCATTATGCAAACTCTTGTCATAATAGAATCTTAATCGACAAACAAATAGTTAGTGATAAATTGGACAAATGTATTGATAGCAAGTGTTTTGGTGTAGGCACATTGATAAAGTGTCGGTCTAGGACTTTGTTTCTCTTCCACAATTCTCCGACACAAATAGACTTATGAACCTACGTTGAAGACATATAGGGCAAAATATGGATTCTGCCAATTCAGCACCATTAACCGCTTGTCGCCCGACGTACGTGCCCGCATGGTGAGCGGAGCGCCGTCCATGGACATCCGATGGCGCGATTGCCGCAGCGCCTTTTCGCTGTCCAGCTTCCCTTACGAAAGTAGCACCTTTATAATTGTCAAATACCAAGTTTTATGAGCCTCATAATAAGTTCCCAGCCCACAGGCCCGAGCTACCTGAGCATTGCCCATTCCTACCATACACAGTATTAATGTATGAAATAATGAAAGCTAAATCAGAAACAAAAAGAAAGCTGGTCTGAAATTAAGAAGCACCACCTCTGTCTTTCTATCGCTGCAATCAATTGCGAAGTTCGTAAAGGATTATCAATCACTTTCGAATGTTTATTTTATCGAAACATGATGCATGATGCTGTCATAACGGCAGCGTAATCACTATAAAAATTTCCCCTTGTAAATAGGACAAATGTAACGATAAGACCACAAGTCTTGTGCATGGATAAAGGTTCGGGAATTTGGAGGTCCTAAGTTCAAATCTGATGAGCATAATTGCGTCTCGGAGTAAAACTTTTGCGACCAGCCAAATCTGCATCGATGCTGATAAGAGTCCAATCAGGAAGTATTAACGCATTGAGGCAGCCCAGTTTCATGGACTAGTATCACCAATAGGTTCTCTGGAGGTGAAAAAGTTGACTTCGCCTCCCAATGAGACACCAATGTTAACTTCCCGACAACCAAACATTTTTTTTCTGCATTTTTTGATTCAGAAGTATTCATTTAGTTTCTGATGGATGCGGCGGGAGTGCTACCTACTGGTTCCACTGCACCTCCCGACAATAACCCGCGGGGATTATGTACTGCGTGCTATCAGGCAAATGCCGATCAACATTTGTAGAACAAACTAAAATAATCTTTCGCAAATTCCACTTTCGGCAGGCAAGTTGGAGTACAACCTGCGGCTACACACCAAACTTTTCTTATGTCTTCACCCAGGGGAACAGTTAAAAAAGTTTTATGAGGTGCTACAAGTGTTGTGTTTGCGGAGTTTGACTCAGAACGATACTTGCACGATGGCTTTTTGACGGTATTTCCTTCTTCATTGGGCAATTTGAAGTGCACTCATTTACGTTTGTCTTTATTTGGTTGATATTGTCTGCACCGGCTGCGCGCGGTATGAAACCGGTGGATGGCGCCACTTGATATCCATCCGACACCTTCTACGTCACGAGCCTTTTGGCATGTGCAAAATTCTTTTTTTTTTCGTTGTTTTCCTTAAAGTCATTACTAATGGAAGGAGTCTTTGGAGTTTTCTATTCACGGAAAACCGAGTATGCATCATTTTATTTTATATGCTCGATGTAATGTGTTGGATTATGGCAATGCTAGGGTATTCACAACGTGTACATAAGGTCATTAAGTTGTTGAAAAGTCCCGTCTGGGAGCTCAGGAATCATAGGGTCAAATTCGATGACTCTTGCAAATGTTGCAGATGGAATTAAGAGACCAAATTTTATTAGGTTTCTCAAATTTCTCGGACTAAAAAATTACAAAGACATTCAACTGCAGAAGAAGTAAAATAACTGTACACTGGATTATATAATTGTATATATTGATATTTCTAAAATAAGTTGAGTAATCTATTATCACGACACCTAATTACAGTATTTTGTATCACCAGTACAAGCAACAAGCAGACTATCTTGAATGATCATGCGTAAGCGTTCATCGCGCATGAGACACGATCCAATATCTGGTGTTAATTGATATAAAGTATAAATACATCTCTCCAGGCTCCGAATAATTTCTTCATCGAAAATTGGTGTTTCGGTTAGGTCCAGGTGAAGCCTTAGGAATACGGGGTAGAGTGTTGTGCAGTGGTCTGGAATTCGTGCGTGAAATAATGTAAGAATCACTTCCGCTGTCTGAAAATCAAAGTTAGAGATATTAGTGATATAGCAGATATTTGAAATTTTCCAGGGATTTTTATTTTGAAGATGGTAACTCCTAGGAAGTTGTGACAAGAGACAGAAAAAAAAATATTCAAAAAATTGTTTTGTATTTTAGTGTTGAAAAATTCTCATATTGAATTCTGGGGATGTACCTGCAATGTTGCTTTTAAAGTTCTCAAATCCGTATGATGGCTGCAGTACTCTTTGAGTACCCTAATTAATGGTTGCAGCCATTTGGCACATCCTAGACTAGTTAAAAGCTGTGGTAGACTTGTCATATAAGCATGACGTAGCTCCAAATCCTGCTCCATTTCCATATTATCCAAAATCGTTTCTATCACATCGTCCCTCTTGCTCCACTGAAAGTCAATAATTTTCCAGACGTTAGGAATATGTATATGGTATTTTTGCCCATCTATCTATAATTTCGAAGATAAATAAACAAGCCTCTCTATATTTTTTTTCCTTTTTCTACTATTTTTTTTACTAAATATTTTGACTAATTTTTACTACATTGAAATTTTTTTATATTTTTCCTTGAAAAAAAATTAAATGTTACATTTTTTATCGACTGTTGCCAACAAATTCTTATGAAAAAATGTTTTTGAATCACCATTCTGTCATACTTAAGTTTGATTTGGTTAGAATAAAAATGCTGTTTTCTCTCAGGTCCAAATTTAAAATTATTTTCCATTCTCATTCAACAATTTATAGGATTTGATTAAAGAAATTATAGAAACTGATTTTCATTAAAATAGAGAGCTGACAATTCCTCCTCCTCTTCGTTTTTTCTAACATGAGGAGGAATCCAATTTTCGTAAATCAGGGAATAATTAAAAGGCTGTTTACCACAAATCTAGCCAATGGTTCATTTGTCTTTTCCGTTGCAGCCAAAACAAGTGTGAGGCAATTGAACAGTGGTATAATATATCTCACATCACGCTGATGTGTCAATTTTTTGAGAGCATCATAAATAACTTCGCCATATCCATTTTCCATGAAGTCTTTTTGCTGAAAAAAAAAGTGGTTTGATTTTTATGATGTGCTTGGGTGTTTTGTATAAAAGCAGAATCACATTTTCTTGTAATTAAAGTGCCAATTAAATTGTGGTTACTTGTTATCTGTTTATCAATTGCACATTAGTACGTTATTACTCGCTAATTAATGCCTTGGTGAAGTAATAATTAACAAATAATAATCAATGATGAAACATTGCTACATGTCCCAGACGGAATTTCTTAAATTAAATTGCGTGTTAAAAATCGAGCAAAAAAATATAAAATATTCATTGACAATCAGTCTCCAACAATTTACATGTTCGAACACGTGAGGTTCGTTAATATTTTTTCCACATGACAAATGTCCCATGATATTGCATAAACGGTGGAAAAATTATGAGACAAATGACGTATGAGTAGCAACGTGAACTAGGATATTGGACCCCAGAATTTTGACCGAATAACTTCAAATCAAAGGGAGATAGAAACTACTTTATACGAACTTTTTTATAGAGTAAAGTGTGTTCTATAAAAAAGGTGTATCCAAAATTTTCGATATATTCGTCTGTTCTCGAGTTATTCTGCAAAAATTACTAGAACGGATGCACTTGCTGTAGCATACCAATTCATTGCTGCGTTACTGATTTGCATTAATTTTCGTTTGGATTGAGATATTTATATTCATGCTCTTAAATGGGCAATACATACCGTGGAAACATGTTGCAGTATTTTGTAGATACACTCTAATCCGATAATTCTATTCTCAGGTATAAAGTCGTCGAATATAATTAATGCGGTTGGAAGAATGCTGGGTACATACTTGGCTAGCCCAGGGACCTGAAAATATGGGATGAATATTGAAAACAAAAATAATTTTCATGAGATAGGGATCTCGGAACATGTCTTTACACATGTCAAAATAGAAAATGCAGAAAAAAATGGATAAAACAATTTCATAATTTTGAACATTTTTTGCATTTCGTAACCGTGAAAAAAAAATAAAAGTATTGAAACCTCAAAAATGCCAAACAATTTTAAGATTGCAAGAAAACTGAAAGCCGCAGAAAGGAGAAAAAAAAACGATTTTCAAATTTTGATGTCATTGAAACTACCTCCACTTTATTCACCAGCCATTTATAACAAACAACAGCCCCTGGATAATTCTTCCACGTGTCCTTGAGCAACTTGGGTCTGAGTATTCTCAAGATGGCGTCAATTTTCTCATCAGACGCGCACAAAATGGCGGACAAATCGGGACATGCGCAGATGGTGCAAACATCGGCGAGAATATTTCGAACAGTTTCAACTGTTTCCTCTGTGTTCCAAGCGCTCCTCTCACTCTGTTCTCCAATAATCACAAGCAGCTGAATGACTATAACTTTCAGAACTTCCGGATCGTGAGCTTCATCTCTTGTCTCGAAAAAAAAATCGTGCAATAATTCTCTGACTTTTAGCAAATTTTCGTCTATACTATTTCGGTATTCTTGGAAGTCTGCTTCTCCATAAGGCCTATCGTTTCCATTCATTAAGGGTGGCAAAAATACATCTATACATTTTTTCCATAAAACTGCGGACTTTGAATTCCCCGTAATCTTCATGCTCTCCATTTCCATAAGCAACTCCTCCATATTGAAGACACTTCAATAACGCCGAGGATCAAATATCCCAGAATCACACTGTTCCATGATGCATTGTTTCAAAAACTGTGGGTGTTCTAAACAGAGAAGGAAAATTTTATTAAATGGACCATTCGATCATGTTTTTAAATTTTTCTATTGCAGGCTCTTTCCAGTTTTTTTTTCAAGTTTTAACGGTCTTTATCGCAAAAAAAGAAGAACAAAAATCTTCTTACAATTGGCCATCGCCCGAGGACCTTCAGCCAGGTATCTACAATATGAACATTTTTATATAATCTATGAATACGTAATAAGAAACAAAAAAATAACATAATATGTGTTTAGCTCTATAATTTTGTAAAGTACTGTGATTGAATTTAGAAATGATCAAGAGTTTTGTATGGGTTTACATAGTTGATGAGTTGATGGTGGTACAATTGAAAATGCAATGGGTAGGAAGCATACAGAGCAGCGAGTGCAGCTATGGGTCAGTCTGTCCTCCCCAGGAGTCGTTACGATATTGTTCAGTACGAATTGCTTTCAAGTTCTCAAGTTTTCAAGTTTTCAAGGTTTCAAGTTTTCATCATTCGAAAGTCAGAAGTCAAGATTCAAATTGTGAATTGGAAATTCCAAATTTAATGTTCTTTTCTAAATGTTGAAATCTTCAAATTTTTATTGTTTAAAAAAAAAGTAAATTTGTAAAAATCTGAAAATTGAAAAATTTCATAAATTAGCAAATTGGCAATTTGGGAATTTTCTAAGAAATATAAAAAATTGAAAGAATGGAAAAAATGTGTTTTTTTTTTTAAATTCCATAAATTTCAATAATTTCAAAAACTTCAAACTCCAAACGAAAAATTCAAAAAGTTGAAAAAGTTAAGGATGATCAAAGATTCAAAACTATTTGCAAAATTGAATGTCAATTTGTTTTTCAATTTTGAAATATTCAAATGAATGAAACAAAAAGTTTTTGATAAATTCGGATGTACAAAATAAGAATTCATTCTACAGGAAACCGTAGAAATTGTTATTTTTTGAGGGGCACTCAGTGGTGATTGTTAAAATTAAATTACCCTATGTCACGCAATTGAAATACCTTAATTATTTTTACGGATGACTGCACTATTGTTGGGTATAATGGGCTTTCGATTTCTATTTCCGGAGGTCTCGGAATTCGCCAGAAATTTTCATTGTCAAATTCTTTGGATTCACGAGTGTTGAGGGAGGAACTCTGAGATTTATTAAATGGCCAATGTACTTTGCGCATACAAAATCGCCGATTGTGTTTGATTAAATTGGGGAGAATGGGGCGGGAATTGCCGTGACTGATTGAATTTAATTGGCAAAGATTGTAGATTTTCCGGGCTTATCACAGACGATTGGGTTTCTTCGCATTTCGGGAATTTTTTCCTCGTGGGGTAACGTTTGAATTGCAAGACACGAGAGGCAGCACTCGACGCGCACTCTTCAATTTTCGCGCGCAGTTGTTGTGAGTCGAGTGTAGATGGCGATGCGCGCGCATTCCGATCATTTGAATAACACTGGCGGGGAGGGGACTGTCAAATTATGTCCAATTTCGACAACACATTTGACAGAAACGATCAAAAGAACGGTGAAAAGGCATTTTAAAATTTGATTCAGAGTATTTTAAATTTTCAAATTCGCCAAAATGTTTGGACATTTTCTTTCCCATTATTATAATTTCTGAATATCCTATTCAAGAAAGCGCGTACACATAAGTGAACATCTTTAGAGTCAAAATATCTCGAAAATAGTCACATGATTTAGTTTTCAATCATCATTCATTTATTGCTTGATCAGATTAGTCAGATACCATCGTGAAGTGGGTTAGTGATCGCGTTTGCATCGATAAACATCGATATTTGGGCTATCGATTTGGGTTTAGCTTTCAAAAGTATGACAATTGTTCAAGTTGTCATAGGCTTATGTAGTTATTGAAAATCATATACACAGGATATTTTTGGGAGTTCTGTTAATTCACTAAGTTTCGAGTATATTACATATTCTGTCCAGTGTTGACAAATTTTATATGTGCGCGATAATTACAGAAAAAAAAACAAAAGGTGATTGCACCAAGTGGAAAATCGTAAGCTCTCGTTGTTTCGCAGTCAATGATTAACAGTATCTTCAAGTTCGGAAAATATATTCTTACTTCAAATATCAAATTGTAATTGAGTGCGCGAAGCGCGCATCCGAGATGATGAAAAAATTTAAATTTTACATGTTTCAAAATCCTTTTCAAAATGTGGGAAAAATCCATAAATCCAATTTGATTTTTATTGCCCAGTCGAGTTTGTTGAATTCACTAACAGATGGCGTTAGTATACACTTGTCGGATCAATCGCAGCTGATGTGCCTGACACCCAGTAAACAAAAATAGTAACCCTGCCATTCGGCTCCCTGGAATTGATTTGAAAAACATAGAAAGTGATGATAAAATTGTCACATATAGCGAATATTGGATGACGCAACTTTTATTCCATCATTTCAATCAACAAAACAGTCGTCGAATATTTGTTTCCAATAATTTTCTGGACAGGTACACCATTGCAATACAATATTTCAATCTTACAAACAAACTTTACACTTTAACTCATATTTTATTGAATATTTTGCAGAAAATCTCAATCCGCTGTACTTTCTACATTCCTTGGTGATTTATAATCCTGTAAGTTCTACTATTTTCATTAATATATCTATATTTACTTGAATATTATTTCTCTTTTATTTATTCAGTTATTTATTGACTACCTGTAACATGGTACAATAATTGAAACAAGTTTCTGGGACTTGTATATCCAAAAAATTGGCAAATTTGAAGATAGAAAAGGGTGAAAAAAGGCGCGAAATGAGGCGCGTTTGAATATGACACAAAACTAGTTTCAAGTTTCATGAAAAAGTCATTTCAAATTTGTCAAATAGGTTCTAGAAACATTGTTTCAGGTGAAAAAAAAGTACTTTCAATGTTTTTACAAATTTTGTTTCAAGTTAAAAAAATTACTTTCAAGTTTTCAAAAAACTGATCTCAATTTTAAAAAAAAATGTTTCTAGTTTTTTTTTAAATCGTCGAATTTCTTTTTACGTGAGTTGAAATTTAAGAACGAATAGTATAAACTCGTTTCCAGTTAAAAAAAAATATTTCAGTTTTTCACGGGTGAAAAAATCGTATGGGGTTTCTATAGGATGTGTCGTAGGTTCCACCAGATTCCCATAAAATTCTTATGAGATTTGTGGATATACCTGAAATTGAAGGAAAAGGAAAAGGAAATAGTAATCCATTCAATTTACATAATTTGAGGGATTTTTGGGAAAATTTTTAGAGCTCTATTTGAGATTTTTCCTATTGAACTTAGTATTCAAAAATTAAATTTACGGGTGTTTGTCCAGGACGTACAAAATGGAAATCCATAATTAAGACTATCGCAAATAAATGTAAATTGAAAAATTTCAGGAGAAACGATAATTGCTATACGAGAAGCTTAAGTAGTTATAAAAAAAAGAAAAAGCTTGAGTAGTTGCAATTTTTATCAGTTGAAAAAATTTAGAAAAAAATTATGGCAAAATCCTTGATGCCATGCCGAAGGATTTTGATATTGTAGAAATGTTTGAGATATATGTTATCTGGAATTAGCGTTTGAACTTTCAGTTTAAGCTTTGCACTCCCACCCCAGTAACTAGACATCTTCAATTTTTTGAATATTTTTAAAAGTTGCTTTCAGAGCTCGATGTTATAGTAGTGGATTCCAAAAAGTAATAGATATTCTTCAATAATGTAAAGGGTAAAAAAAAAATTAAAAGGGAAAATTGAAAAATCATTCAAGAATTTTGGAAAATGTGAATAATTTTAAAAAATCGAGCCTTAAAGAAAAAATTTTCAAATACAACTGAAGAATTTTTCAAAAATTTAAATAAGTATCGAAATCTGGAAAACTTCCAAAATCGGGATAATTTTTGGAAACAAGAATTTCAGAATTCGAAAGTGTAAAATGACCAAGTAGTGAAATCCTTTTAAAAACTCAAACAAGAATCTAGGCATCACGAATCTCATGAGATTAAAAAACATTACTACCGCAAAAAATAAAAATCGAAAGTTTATCAGAATGATTTTTTTTTTAATTGACAAGTATTACAAAACTGAAAAAACTCCAAAATCAGAAATTCAAATCGTGCGAAATGTTCATATACCTGAAGAAGAATTTCCCTTATTTCCAAAAACTAAAATAAGAAAAAAAAAAAACAAATTAATTTGCAAAATTATCAAAATCAAAAGCCTAAAAGATGTTGAAAAACCGAAAATTTTTCCAAAAATCCGAGCTAACACCAGAGGTCTCAAATAAGTTTCTTTTCATTGGGGAATGGGGATAAATTTTGGCGATGAAATAGGTTGAACTTTATTCAGAATCAAGATAAGAAGAGGGTGAGACAGTTATTTCATTATCGTTTGATTCTTCGCTGTCACGTTTACGTCCACCCCATGGATCGAAGGGTACTCTGGGTAGGTTTTTGTCGAAGCTGATGCCCTCCGGGATCACGAATTCGGTCTTTTTGTACATCTGATTGAAATCACCTGGAAATGTGAAACATCCGACATTAAGGTATTCCTTGACAAAATGACTTTCCTCCACGTTTGGATGAAATTTTCGTGGCTGGTAGAGGAACACATGTTTGAATAGTCCTAAAAATTCCAGAATTTTCTGGCGTCTAGAAACGGAGCAAAAAAATCTCAACTTCAACTTCGGAGAATATATTGTTATTCCAAATATCAAAATGTAATTCAGCGCGCGAAGCGCGCATTCGGGGTTGTAATCCTGATTCTGTAGAAGACCGGCCGCCAAGACAGGTTCCACAGGCGCTTGATGTGGCGCCACCATCGTCTGCCCTCGCTCGGCTAAGCGCGCGAGAATACGAAACCTCTCTGCTTCGTAACTACTTTTTTTTAACGAACGAAGTGTCAGAGTAAAATTAATAAAATTGTAAATTTAGCATCAACGGTTACATTACCCCATCCCGGTTCCCTGAGAGAACATTAGTGTTCGTGAAAAAAAACTATGTAAAATAGTAACCCCATGTGACGTTTGGCCCTGAACCCCGAATTTCGAGTAATTTTAACTCCGAATTAATGCGCCAGATAATTTTCAAATTTGTAGGTACGATCAAACACACGATATCTCATCAGTCATAGAAATAACATTGAATCGTTATAAAAGCAATCAATGAGCCTACGTTCATTAATGGCTAGCTTACTCATGAGTAAGTCGCGTGGATCAAGAGCCGCTAATTTTGGATTATTAATCACAGAATGGCGCCATAAATTGCTCGATATATCGTTGGGTTGTACACGGAGAATATCCTCGATGATAAAAGACCTTTTGCCACCCCAACTGTTGAATGGCTTCTTAATGACATTTGAACGTCCACTTCGCTTACCACCCCAACTGTTGAACGGCACGCGGGCTGGTCTCCGTATCTTAGGATCAGGCTTGTACCCACTCAGGTCACGTTTACCACCCCAGGGACTAAACGAAGGAGTTCTCCGCTCCTGCAGGACCAAAGCGTGATTTCGATGTTGCTCGATGGAGCTGATAATCTGTTGTATGTGTACCAACAATACACGGTTATGCGAGTGAATGACTAGGTGGAAGTGAATGGGAACCCGGCATTTCAGATTTTAGGTGGTTCCAATATTATGAACAATTTTCAATTTATTTAGAATTTCTTTTTTCTCATCTTTGAGCAGGGACTTTTTTTCGAGGCCAGAAAAATTAGAAACTTCAAAATTGTTTTTACCAACTCAGAAAAATGAAAAATTCTGGAATCAGAAATTTTCAAATAGGTCAAAATAAAATCAGAAATGTTGGAATAAAAAATGGGAGTAATTAACAAAATGGTTCTCACGCTACTGATTTAGGTTTTCTTTTTTTACCTAATTTTTTGTAAAATCATGGAGTCATGGTAGCCAATTTACGGAAGAATAAGGTAACTCAGAGGAGGAAGAAATAAAGGGTGAAGTCAATGGGCAATTGATGGGATATGAGGAGTAATGGAATTTTCTTGCCTTATCATTCTCGATATCAGGCCAGGAGGACCATTGAACAAATGCGGGACTTCTTGTGCCGAGTCTTCGGAGTGTTGGTCCATCATGGAAGTCCAGCTTCAGTATCGATCTTTTTTGCAAATGTCTCGTTGATTCATCGTCGTCCTTTGGTACTAAATTTTTCGCTCAATTTAGTTTCGTTTATTTTTTGTCGAGAGCTTCAGATATTTAACAAAACTTTACAATGTTAAAATTTGGACGATTTTTCAAGCAATAGAAAATTGTAGAAATGATAGGAGTTCAAAAATTGTTTAAAAAAATGGTAAGACTTCAGAAAAAATGATAAAAATTCCGGAATTTATTTACATTGCGAAATTTACTAAATATTGAAAATTCTGAAGTTTCTTGGGAAAATTTAACATTATCCGAAAATTGACGATTTTTAATTTTTGTTAAAAAATTGAAAAGTCTAATAATTCTACAAATCTTCAGAATTTCACCCAATTGTGAAACTAAGAGAAAAATCGTGTTCTATATTATAATATTAGTAATGAAAAAAATGGAAAATTTAAAAATATTCGAAAAGTTTTAAGAATGTAAAAACCATATGTCCAAGATACTAAATAGTTTTGGCTATATAGTTAAGGAATCTCATGTTTACAACTTCAAGAACATTAAAAAAAATGGATAAAAATTGAGAAAATGAGAATTAAAAAAAAATGTTTCGTTTCAAAAGAAATTGTAAAAAAAAACCTGAAAATAAGAAAAGTTATAATTCCCAAAATTAGGCGAACAAAATTAATAATTTTTTTCTATTAAAGAGACAAATTAAAAAAATTCGAGTTGAATTGAAAATTAGAGTGAAAAAAAGAAGAATTTTTCAGTTTAGCAAAAGTTTCAATTCCATGCATCAATGTATATAGCTTATAAGTAATATTTTTCGTGCTTACTAGAATCATCGGGACTTAATAGCCCCATCTCCATTTCCTCTACCCCACTGAAGATTTTCTGCCTATCATTATCACTCAGTACATCTTGAGAGCCTTCGATATCAACTGATTTTGAGACGAGGAAAACGATTGTTATTCCAAATAGATGCCACATTCCTTAAAAATTAAGGGAAATTAAAATTTCACAAAATTAGAAAATCGAACCAAAACAGAATTAAAAATTTCAAAAATTTCAAATTTTTAAAAAATATCAAAAAGTTCAAAAATTGTAAACTTTTCAAAAATGCAAAAAAAAATTAAGTACTCAATAAAATTTTTGTTTAAATTGTAATTTTGAAATTCCAAAAATTTTAAAGTATTCAAGAAACCCAAAATTGAAAAAAACCAAATCTTCAACAATTTTGACGAATCTTTGATAATATATCAACATCATTCCCTCATTCCGACAGACGCTTTGAAAAGAGTGAACTTTACGTCACAATCTATAATGGTGTATGATTGACACGCGTGAAAATTGCGTAAAGAGCTTAAAAAACCTATAAAAAATCAGCCGCACACTTCGATAACTCATTTAAAAAAGCTTTCAAACCATGTCATCCTCTATTATTATTTGAATTATATTTTATAAGAAAAAAACCGTTTAGTTTATGTTTTTGCACAATCAAGATATCAAAAACATCAAGTACCGATGAATTCAGCAAGGCTGAGCTGTTAAACGATTCCCATAAAACCCCCATGAGCACCCATAGGACCTCCATAAGACCTCCATAGAACCCCCATAAGACCCCATAGAACCCCCATAAGACCTCCATAGGACCCCCATAAGACCTCCATAGGGCCCCCATAAGACCTCCATAGGACCCCCATAAGACCTCCATAGGACCCCCATAAGACCTCCATAGGACCCCCATAAGACCTCCATAGGACCCCCATAAGACCTCCATAGGACCCCCATGAGCTCCCATAATACCCTATAAGAATTGTATAGGACCCCCTGAGACCTCCATAGGACCCCCATAAGACCTCCATAGGACCCCATAAGACCTCTTAGGACCCTCATAAGACCTCCATAGGAATGTAATGAAGCATGAGGTCTTCCTCATGTGATCCAAATCTGTCGACTTCTTCTGGTAATCTCATAAAAACTTTACATGATGTCCTATGGGGACTCCTATATGAATCCCATAGGATTCGTCGATATATACTTGAAATGAAAAAAAAATTAAAACGAAACCATGGAACTTCCGATTCGATGGAACTCGTAATTTGATGTGTTTTTTTTCATCGTTTTCCCATAGAAATCCTTATAGGAATATTATGGGATTTCTATGGGAAATTTCCAGGATTGTGTGGGAAAGTTCCCAATTCCTCATAGAGTCTCTAGGTTTCCGAAGAAAGTTCTCTGATGGGATAGTGCATCCGAATTACTGCAGGAATCCCATGGGAATCTTATGGGAATCGTTATCATATGTTTCCTATAGGATTCTGTATAGGAATATCGAGGTATTTCTATCGGGAGTTTTTAAGAAAATTTGTAGAAACAAAATTGGGTGCGAAAGGTTGTGATTCTTTATAGAGTTTCTATGTATGGGAACCTTATCGGATATTCCATAAGAATTCGAGAAATGCTATGGAAATCTCAAGGAATCTTGTAGGATATTCTACAGGAGTTGCTACGCAAATGCCTATAGGGAATCTTATGGGAATTCTATGGGTTTTTTTTCGTCCTTGAACTATACAGCGAACATAAGAAAACTCACCTAAAATTCTCCGCTAATGAGTAAACTTCCTAGAAATCCAATCCGCCAATCCGTCTGCGAGGAAGTGGAAAACTTTTCTTTATTTGAGGTCCATTATAATTTATTTGGTTTAGAAAAAAGGTGAATGTATAGGGTAGATTAAAAAAAAATCTATTTTCTCAATTTTTGAAAATGTCTATTTTTTATGTTGCTATGCAATTCTCAAAGTTGTAATTTTTTTTCTCATTTTTAATTTTTTTTTTCTTTAATTCTTGAGACTTTCACAATTTGACTCAAAAAACAAAATTATTCTCAATTTTCGGCACAAATTGAAAAAAAAGACGTCCGCTATAAGATTTTGGTTCCAGAAAAATTTAATATTTACACTTTTTCGCACATAAAAAGCATTTTTATAAAACCGAGGTAATTTCCCCAACTGTTTCATGCTAGTAACGGGTATGAGACCTCCTTAAGGATGGAATGGATATTTGGCTAAAAAAAATCACTAAAAAATTGAGGTATTCCGCTTTGGTAGAGCGATATATGAGGAAAAATATCAACACAGCAAACCAAGTCAAATGTTGCCGAAATAAATGCGGAAAATTGCACGGACGTCCATGAAACGTCCCGACAACATGGGATTAAAATCGCGCGGGAAATTCAAATATATGATTATCCACCCCGTCACCTCATTTTTTTCGGTCTTCTCGCATTCGGCACATCATTTCCCGTATCTCCTAATTTTATTTCAAATTTTCGTTGATATTTTAAGAGGGTGTAACACATTTGAATCTATAACTTCATAACAGCCCATGTATAAAGTCAATATTGTTTATTCCTTTTCTCGATAATCATTCCGCCCAAAAATTTTCAAATTATCACCATTAGTTATTATGTGCTCCGTACTATAGATCGTAAAAAAAATGAAATTTTGGGGTGGATGCTGCAAAAATTGTTTTCGAAAATTTCCATTACATGCTCACGGGGACTTTTTAAATTTGTTTAATTTTTCTTCACCTAGAGATGGTTTTGGGACAATTTTTATTGTAATTATCACCAGATGAACATTGAATTGTTTACACTGTGGACCAAGGGACACTTGCAAAATGTTCACCATGGGCCGATGCTTCCCATCCTTATATACCCACCACCTGTCGCTCGGATCGCCACCCCATTGGTGCAGAAATTGCGCGCCCATGAGCCCAGGGTTGGCCCTCTCATATCGCCTACGCGCACACCCTCGTCCTGTCTTTTCTGGAATACAAGACTTTCTTTCTTCAGATTAGGTGCCTATTCTTTCATTTGTAGCTTTGAATTGTTCTGAATTTTTCAATTTTTTTGGGACACTTCTGGAATTTCTGGGGGTTTTTGGATATTCGAAAATGTTGAACATTTTGAGAATCTTGAAAATTTTGGAAATTTTGAACATTTTGAAAATTTTGAAAATTTTAAAAATTTTAAAAATTTTGAAAATTTTGAAAATTTTGAAAATTTTAAAAATTTTGAAAATTTTGAGACTTTGAAAAATTTTGAAAAAAAATTGAAATTTTTGAAATTTATGGAATTCTTGAAAATTTTGAAAATGTTGAAAAGTGGAAAAACTTTGGAAATTGTAACAATTTTGAAAATCTTGAAGATTTTGATATTTTTCGATATTTCGAAAATCTGAAAATTAAGTCCAGATTTGTTCCTGTCAGATCGCCCACTCGCACACGTTCGTCCTGTATGTTCAAGCATACAGGATTTCGCATTCTACTCCTACACGTCGATTTTTTCCTTCCTGGTTGTTATTATTATTTTTTCTCATTTTTGGGCTTTCGTTTAAACTATTGAAATTTTTAGAAAATTTTGAATATTTCGAACATTTGGGAAATTTTGATAATCTTGAAAATGTTCAAAATTTTCAAAATGTTGAAATTTAAAAAATTTCGAAATTTGGACAATTTGGAAAATTTTGAACAGCTTCAACATTTTGACCTTTTATAGAATTTCTAAATTAGCTGTCATTTTTCGATTTTTTTCAATTCGGCATTAAAGTCGAAAAACAATGTGAGTTAGCATTTATCCTCTTTTTCACAAATATCTCACATGTGAAAAGAGATAGGGAACACCCTATATAGGACTTTTTCTATAGATAATCGGACTCTACAAAAAGGTTCTTATGAAAGATTGTCTGAATTTCCAAAAGTGATTAATTTTTGTAATTCTGTAAAGAAGTGGCAAAATGAGATAAGTGTATTCATCGGTAGGAACTTCTGAATTTTCCACATTTCTATTTTTTTTTTCAATTAATATCCCAATATTTTCCTGTCCTCAACGAAGAGATGGTAGTATTATTGGCGATTATAATTGATTCTCTTTCTCATTTCCTGAAATTGGTAAATGCTTCGAAAGTTTCAAAACATTACAAATGTTCTCTCCACTTTCTGCCATTCTGGACTATGTGTTTATTCTTTCATTCCCAATGTTGATTTTATATTTTTGCTAATATCGGCAATTTACCGATAATGTGGAAAGCTCACGAAATGTTTTTACAAGAAATTCAATGGAAGCTGTTCGTAAACCCACTCTTTTTCATGGCTCGATCTTTTGCCCCATAAAACGTTTGCTACAACAAATTTCAATAACACTATTTTAAAACCAAATGTTTTTCCCGTTTATGGGAGTGTTATATTTTCTCGGATTTATACAATTTTTAAAGTTTGTATTTGCTATTTTACATTTGAAAATTTATTAAAATTTTTTTGGATTATTTTGAGAATTCAAAACCTTCAAAGTTTTCAAATTTTCAGGCAAAGTAAAAAAAAAAAAATTTTTTTTGACCAAAAAATTTTTAATTCTGAAATTGTTACAATTTTTGCAAAATTCAATTTTTATCGAAATTTCACCGGCCTAAAAAATTTCGAATTGCCACCACTGTTGACTCTTTACTGAATGAGTAAAAAAAAATTGGGAGGCGGGAAAAAAAATGTTAACGTTTCCATTATCTCCTTAATACGCAAACAGGGCAGTGTACTACAACGTGACTACATGACCATTTGTTTTGATATTTAACGTGAGATTGGGTGGTACCATGTGTGCAAATGCAGCTGGTCGTTTCTTCTCATCAACTTTCTGACAAATTATCCCCCATTCTCATCATAAATAACGCCACAAGACCGTGGAGTTCACCTCATTTCCGCCCATTTTTTCCCTAAATAAAGCACAAAATGCTGGAAACATTGAATTTACTTTAAGTCCACCTCCGACCCGTTACCTGTCTTAAGCCAAGTTCTGCAAGCCTTAAATGGAGTTCTGCAAATCTTAAGTTGAGTTCTGAAATATCGAAGTTCAGTTGTAAAAGTCTTGGGTTCAGTTCTGTAAGTCTTAAGTTGTGTTGAATTTTGAAAATCATAGGATGAGTGCCCAGGGTCTTAGGCGGAGTTCTGAACGTCGTAAATAGAGTTCTGTAAGACTTAAGTTGAGCTGTGAAAGCCTCAAGTTGAATTCTGAAAATCGCAAATTGAGTTCCGAAGACCTTAGACGGGGTTCTGAACGTTGTAAATAAAGTTCTGTCAGTCTTAAGTCGAGTTCTGAAGGTTTTATGTTGATGTCCGCAAGTCTTGGCTTGAGCGGTGAATGTCTTAATTTGAACTCTGAGAATCAGAAATTGAGTTCCCAAAGGCTTATGCGGAGTTCTGAAAGTCGTAAATGGAGTTCTTACGTTGAAGTATGAAACTCTTACGTTGAGGTCCGTAAGACTTGGGCTGTGGAAATATCAAGTTGAACTCCGAAAATCACAGACGGAGTTCCCAAAGTTTTATGCGGAGTTCTGAACGTCGTAAATAGAGTTCTGTAAGACTTAAGTTGAGCTGTGAAAGCCTCAAGTTGAATTCTGAAAATTGCAAATTGAGTTCCCAAGACTTTAGACGGGGTTCTGAACGTTGTGAATAAAGTTTCGTCAGTCTTAAGTTGAGTTCTGAACGTCGTACGTTGATGTCGGCAAGTCGTGACTTGATCAGTGAAAGTCTTAAGTTGAATGGCGAAAATCACAAATGGAGTTCTCATGGTCTTAGTCGGAGTTCTGGAAATTGTAAATGGGGTTCTGTAAATCTTGAGTTAAGGTCTGAGATTCTTACGTTGAGGTCCGTAGGACTTGAGCTGTGGAAGTCTCGAGTTGAATTCTGAAAATCACAAATTGAGTTCCCAAAGTCTTACGCGGAGTTCCGAAAGCCCGAAGTTGAGCTTTAAAATTCTTACGTTGAAATTAATAAACTTGTTTAACAATTAATTCTCATCATCAAAAATATTTTAATTTTCAAGATTATTGAGCTACCTTAAGCATTTGCATGTACAAAATTATGAAAATAACGCGAGCAAAATTGTCCGATGTTAAACGTCTGATATACTAATCTAGATACGCAGAAGTAGATGGTGTAGAAATTTGCGAATTAATTCCACACAATTGTCTTCGTACATTTCACTGACTCTTTCAACTTGATTTTCCTCCCTTCTCCAATTTCAACTTCAGTATTGGACCATTTTTTTTTCTCACCCTCAATTTTTATGATAATTTCATTGTGTCCCCCTACATCGTCCCACGGTCATTGGCATAAAAAATTCAAACAAAAATCACCGAAACGGATGATTGATCAACATGACATATATTATTTAGTTATGAATTAAACGAAACATCGAAATGACGATATAAAGTATATTTTTCCACCACTGATTCAACTTATTCACTCGCCTCATTTTTTCAGGTATTTCGATCCAGTAATACATGTTTTCAGGATCTGTATCAATTCGTCGACAAATTTTTTCTCAAAAATAAATTCATTGAAATCGTTTGACCAGTTTTTAATTCTGAAGCTTTTTTGTCCGGTTGAGAGTCTAAATTTAAGACGCTTAAAAGTTCCAATTTTGGGCTTGACAGACACGAATTGAAGTGACAAAACAAGTTCTGACAATGTTGAAACTGTTGCTCTCCGCTTCGATCTAATTTAGCATGCACCACAACCGCGTCGAACGGTGTCAATGGAAACCGATTTTTTCCCGAACTGCACACGCTCCGTTGCTACCAATGAATACAATGCCATTGGGCATTTCATTCCTTGGTGCAAACAGTGATTGACGTAAAATCACGGACGACCTCAATGAGTGCAGCTGCTTCTTTTAGAGACCTCCTGCTCGAAGATGAATCCGTATGAATTAGAGCCTGAATAATTCCACGCTATCATACCGAACGGGGAATCCCCACAGACTCCATCTTGGACCTCGTCCGCCAGAGGTCAGTGCTCTAACCACACAGCGATCGTCGTCGATAACGTCCAAACGCAACTTTAGCAGCTAGATAATATGAAGGAATGTCATTCTGTTAAAAAACTACATACATTTGTCATTTTTTAACATATTTTGTGATTGTCTTTGATTACATAGACTCGTACCCAATTTGGATCGATTCGGATCGACGCGAACCAATTAGTTCTGATCTGGACCAATGTCCTCCAATGATTCATCGCTGAATTGATCCAGATCTGCATTAATCTACCAAAAATTGAGCATCCTGTTGGACTCTTCATTTTCCATCGCAGAATTAGCGGTGCCCTGCTGCTGTTGAATCGCTTCGTTCCCAGAATGTCTTCCCCCAGAAATGCAGAATGGTTCTCCCTTGAACCGTCCGTTAGCGCTTCCCTGGTAATCGATGATGGTTGGATCGTCAAGTGACTTCAACGAATCCAGCGAATTCAAGTCCGAATTGCCGATACCCTGCAAAGCATTCTGTTGTTCCTCCGTACCCCGGAAGAACGGATTGGTTAATAGATCTATCCTGCCTGAATGTTTGTTCCTGGGCTGAAGCCAGTTTTGACGTCCTGATTGGTCTCCAACTCCTTTGAAGATAGTTTTGAAGCTCCCATTTGCATCTCTGTTCCCTTTTCCATCCAGACGCACCGAATTTTGTTTGAACTTCGATGATGAGGTGGAAATGTCACGATCTCCTGGAACCCATCGCTTGCTCTGCGGTAACATGAAAGTGTCATCCATACTCACACCCTTTCCGAGGTTCCGATCTTCACGCATCACCAGAGGAACCCATCTCGGCTCGCCTACGTATATTGCCTCCAACGGTGTCATTATTCTACATCTGCAGTGAAACAACGTTGTATTAATTTAAACAATTAGAACCTTGTGGCAAAATCAAAAGAAATTGTTTGGTATCCCTGGTCCTGTACTTGGTTCAAGCATGGTACTTTGTTCAACATCTCAAAAACTGGACGTTCTATTGCGACTACCTTTTTTAGGCATCGGCTCGAGGTTGATGAATAAGAACATGAGCTGTGATGTAACGATAGTAGACCTACTGTCAGATATTATGAGTTTCACTGGAATGTTGGAATGGAACCGACAATTTCCAAATAATCCACTTTGTTCTGAGGACCATATTTAATCACCAAATTCATCGGAGGTCCATCGAAGTATCGATAGGTGGTTCGACTTTTTGGAGCATTATGGAGGACATTTGGGTGTGATCATCGGTTTCACTATTTATTTATGCAATTTACTGGATTATTTCACATTTGTGACACGGTATTTCTGCTGGCTGCATCGTACCTGACCATCTTTCAAATACCATCGATGCAGCCGGTAGCACTAGGATGGTAATCCCCGTATCATCTGGGTTTATCGTGAGAACCTTTTGACCGACAGCTACCACATGGGATCTCTATGGCTTCGACCATCCTCCATGTTAAGCACCGAGTAGTCGAGTCTGCACATGGATGGGTGCCCGCGTGGCCCTACATACTTGGTCCGGATGATTGCTGAGCGAAAGCATTCGGTCTTCGGCAAATGCAGGACAGTTTGGAGGGAAAAAAGAAAGCCGGTCTCCATGGCGTCGCAAAGGGGGGGGGGGGATTATAGATGACAGGTGGAACGGGGGAAAAAAATATGTAAAGACCTGAGAGGGTATACATTAATAAAAGAGAGAAGTTAATGAAATATAGAGAACCATTTGAAAAATTTTTTCAACGCTATGAAATCGTTGTGCCTGGTACAGCAGTATGCTTGAATAGCTACACAATAATTGTCTGGGGACCAGCTCCAGTTGGAGCTTCTTCCACCTGGCCAGCATAAGGTTTGGATATAAAAAATCATGTCGACAGAAGTGTCTGATCATTTGCTGTCAAAAAACTGGATGTGGCGAAGGAATGTTTGTCGAATACTTGAAAACCCAGGTTACCTTCACCTGAAGTCTGACTCCTCTAACTATTCGTAACGCGCCAAATTTTCGATTCTCGCGACACATGGTAGGGGACCTTCATAGCTTCTGCATGGATATAAAAGGTCATCTTTTTCAATAACCTGATTACTGAGTTTGATCCGAGAAACATATTGCTGAGAGTGATCCTGCTGGTTGGGGTCCATGCAGCATTGGCCTCCTCTCGTGATACGCCTTCACGGCTGTGTCCAAATGGATCCATATTATTCCGATTATTCTCAACATGCCCAATACTATAGTATGACAAAACAAAATTCTTCCTGAATTTTTTTTTCTTCTTTCTAAAAAGGTTTGCTGCATCACTTGCAGCTTCCTGAATTCAGATTTGGTTCTCATGCTTTAGACAGATTAAGGTAGTTGCATCAGGCATCAAGTTTCATAAGAATTGTTTCATTTTATAATTAAATACAGAAGGGAATTTAGTGAACATTGGAGGAGTGGCTATTTGTTTATTAACAATATCAATAATTTATAGCGTGGTTTTATTGACAGGGTGGTAGATAGGTAAAAAAGTCGGTAATAAAAATTGTTCCTGATTGGATTCTCTATCAAAAAGTATATGTAACTTTTTTATGTTACGCGACTTGTTAACGAGATAATCGTGTTTGACGGACAATCTTAGGAAGTTTTTAAATTTCTGTCGGGAAGTTATTGGTGCGACCCATCAAGTGTCACACTCGGAGTTAATTTGTATTCCTTAAGTTATTGACTATTCACCCAAAGCTCCTGAGCGGCTTAATAGAAGATCGGTGCATATTAACCTGAGAAGTCCAAGGAAATTGTCTCACATCTCTATTCCAAAGTGTCCAAGCTGTCAGATCAGGCGTTTGAAATTCCTTCCTACTGCAGTTTGCTCGCTGAAAAATTGTATTCATGTCACATGAGAGACTTTCACGGAGCAATAGGGTGTGACCGTCGACGGGTCGAACCAATGACTTCCGCATTTTAAGCGTTTTCCCGCGCAAACTACAAAAACGTCCTTACTGAATGGGGATTGTTTATAGCACTGTAGCAAGAAAACGGTTAGTGATAAGGGGAAAAATCATATGACATAAAATGTGTACATTGATGGGAGGAAAAAGTTTTGTTGGACACTTTTTTTTTTATCTCTTATCGTTCTCAAGATACAGCGTTGTGAATGGATTCTGCAATTCCCGAGGATCCGTCAAAATGGCAATTGTTATATCTCTCTCTCTCTCTCTCTCACACACACACACACACACCCACACACATACACATACACACAGACATGCCTACATATACAACGAAAAAAACTATATATATATATATATATATATATATGCACGCACATTCCAACCGTTATGGCAAACTTTTGTTCAAATTAAGCGAAATTCTGAATTTTGCATAATCCTGGAAAAAAAATTTTGAACATGATAATAATAGTTACTTCTTTTGGAATGCTGTGCGCCATAAACTCGAAATTACACTTCCTGAGCACCATAATTTATGTAACAACCAAAATTCAAAATTCAAAACCGTAAAATTCTTATTTGACATATTAAATTTTTGATTAGCCGCCCCAAAACTGAAATCGTGCAACGAATGTTTGACTTACCCGAAATGACGCGGCGAACAAAGCAATAATTAACAATCTGATCATGATGATTATGACAAATTTAATGTTTTTGAGGTAATGGCAATCGTAAACTCGAAATTATCGACAAAATATTTAACGACTTTGTAGGAGCGTGGTAATATCAGTGAAGTTCGTACGATAATGCCAGAAAATTTTATCCGGCCCGAGTATTTATGCTACGGTATCAGCTATTGTTTAGTCTCCAATGGGTTCATACGTTTTCTCGTTTGGATTCACCCCAGAGCATTTAAGAATTGCATTTGGGAATTCAATGCCCACACATGTGACCAACCTACATCAATCTCCTGTTCCTAAATAAAGGAGGAGTCATTTTTTTTCTTGAAAAGAATTTCTTGCTCGTCCACTGTGCGAACGCATGGTTTTTTAGGTGTTAATATTTTTGTTTTTTTTTTGCATCCATTTCTCTTGCCTGTACTTCCGACGATCACTACTCTGTGTGTGTGTGTGTGTGTTCTAAACCTGATCAAATTTTGGTTCAAAAGGGTCCAATGGTGTTGACAATTCCAATCATCTTTAACTCTCTATTATAAAACGATAAGACCTAGGAAAAAAAGTGTGCAATTAACATTGTTGCCGATCTGTTTGCATAGGTACCAAAGAAACATACCGTTGTATCAATTCATCAAATCTGTTGATTAACAGTACTAAGAGGTACCACCAACAGATCAAATGGTATGTAAAAAAATAAATCAATCTCTCTATATTCAATAAAAAAAATCTCTGTATAAATCAATGAAGAGCTAATTATTATTATTATTAAAATTTCACTTGTAGCGGTTTAGATTTTTGGGCGATGGTGACTGTCCGGATTGGCTCCTCGCGGAGATCAACGTGCTCTCCCGAATGGTAAGCAGTTGCATTTTTTCTATAAACATGCTCTATATTTTTACAGGCTCTCAAAGTATGTTGAGAACGAAATTCTAGTTACATTTGAATTGGATGGTGCTGCCGCTGGTTTGTAGCGTCAGTAACTAGCCAATAATAAGGTAAAAACGAAATGATTATTTACTAAATTTTATTGATAGAGAATTTGTCATTTTCAGACGTCGATCAACACAAAACTCCTAGGTCAACTCGTGGTGAATTTCATCATATCTGGGGATCAACTAGACGTAAGTCACAATTTTTACGTGAACGGAAAATACATGAGAAATCGAAATTCAGAGTGAATCTGAACGATGACGAAGAGCCGTAAAATTGACAGAAATGTTGGAGTTACCGGTGGGAAATGATGGCCATAAAATCAACTATAGGATTTCACCTCTACTGCTATTTCCACTCCATATTTTCCCATGCACTGTCATTTATGGCGACTCTTTTACACCTTTTCCATGGATAACTCCGGGAATTCAAAGGAAAACGGGGAAGAGCGCAATAGAAAAATTCGAATAGCTGATCCCTCGCGCGCGCGGAGCGCGAACCCTCCGCACGGCCGCGCGAATTGTGACGCTCCATTTCGGCGGTTCAATCAGCGATCCGTTTCCCTATTAATTATTTTTTATTACGGCGGTGTGTTACGATATTTTTTTTCTTAATTTTTGAGGTGAATTCCAATAGTTCGGGAACTTAGTTCACGAGATGTCTAATGCGCGCAATTTGTTTATAACTAATGAATTATTTAACCAGTCAAAATTTAACTTGGACCACTCGATAGAAGAATGTTCAACGTATTTTTAGTGCAGTCCTCAAAATTGCCGAGCAAAATCAAAAAGACTATTTCAAAATTGAACTAGTGGGATAGAAGTGTGCCTCCCCGTTGGGAACACAAACAAAACTTGCCGATTTGTAATTTCCGTTTGCCATTCCTACATTTTCCGATACGTCGATTAAATGTTTCAATCCCATTTATCAAGCATATAATTATGAATATTTGACTAGCCGCATAGTGAGCGTGAGGACGAGAATTATGCGCGTTACTGGAGTGGGAGTGAGACGCCAATAGGGGTGCGAACGCTCGAGGGGTAAACCCGTCATACCTCCTTAATTATGACAAATATGGATAAAAGTGATAAGAAATTAAATATGCATTTCCACTTACAGAGCAAGTTCTACTTCATACTTTTTGCCGTATCTCTTACCGTTTTTGGAATAGAGCGTTGTAAGCAATTCAATTGTTAATAACAAAAAAACTGCTCGGTCAATTTAAACCAAAAACTAATCCGATCTAAGTTCCATGAAGATACTCTGAATAAGACCTCGATGACCCAGATCGTTCGAGCCGTTCGTGAGAAATCGTTAACGAACAATTCCGATTTCACACATACAAACATACACATACACATAGATTTATTCAGAATTCGATGGGAAGCATTTTGGTATATTCTAAACAAGAGTTACGAAGGGAAAACAAAAGAAAAACATTTGAGAAAAAAGAAATTTTCAAATTCAGAAATTTGAGAAGAGGGAGAGACTGGAGAAGACCGTAATTTCCTCGTATTGTTTGGAAGAATCCTACCGCTCAATTATCTTAATAAAAATTAGCATAAATTGAAATTTCCCATTTGCGTCTTAGCCGATATACTGCCATCAACTTTGGCATATTATAATACTCATTTTGTGTCATTGCAGGAGGATAAAGTTAAGAAGCTTACCCATGACGCAGAGCTGGGTAAGATGCATGGGGAGAGGCAAGATGAAAAATTTTATTTATTCTTGTGTTTATCGATGGGCTCATTGCAGATTTTGACGATGCCAAGGCAATAATTGCAGCTCTCGAATTGATACTTATGTCATCGGTGCGTTGGGGTGTCAATGCTGCGGATTTGAGTGATGAGCTCCAGCAGCTGGGACTACCTAGGGAGCACAGTGTGGTCGTAGCGCGACTTCATACTGACAATTTCAATGAAATTTTGGAATCGCTAACAGCCAAATCTCTCAGACGTGAGCTCATATGCCGCTGATCAATTACCGATATTGTTTATCTATCCTATTGGGGTTGAACCGATAACTTCCTGATTCAATATTTTTCTCCACTCTCATTATTTCTATGGAAAATTTTCTAGAAACTGAGATATTTCGCGAACGAGTCGTTTTACGGAAAAATGTTAGTTAACATTTTTTGTTGGAAATTTTATTTTGGAACTAAAAGTCTTTTACTCTTTTTCCTCAAACTTGCTTATTCTGGGCATAAATCCAAAATTTGCATTTTGGAATTCGGTGGGTTTTAGCTGAGATGGTAGAAAAGCGCACACACACACACACACAGACATTTTGAGACTTTGAATTTCCAAAATGAGTGAGATATTAAATATTTTCAAATTTTGCGGTGTCCGGAAATTTCGATCATGTGTGAAGTATGAAAATTTGTTATTGCATAATTTATCAGCTACTGCGTTTCATGTTAACGCATCATTTATCCTCGGAGGAGATATTACCCAGTGATGATGGTATATCGAGCTTCATCATAATATCCCTCAAAATGAGAATGTTGAATGGCGAGGAAGCGAGTACATTCTACAACACACACACAGACTCAAGCTTTTATGATCGAAATTTCAATTTTCTGGAGCATGCTTACTTATAGCTTTTTGAACATTGCAGGTTTGAAAAATATACAAAGTTCGAATTTTATGAAGTTTCGATTTTTTTAATTCTCACATTTTTAAAACTTTCGAATTTTTGATGTTTTAAATTTTCAAATTTTCAAATTTTCAAATTTTCAAATTTTCAAGGTTTTAAATGTTCGAATGTGCAAATGTTCAAAACTTAAATTTTTTTAATTTCCAAATTTTCATATTTTTAAATTTTTAAATTTTCAAGTTTTCCAGTTTTTAAATGTTCAAAATTTGAATTTTTTTAAATTCCAAATTTTCAAATGTTTAAATTTTGAAAATTTGCAGAATTTTCAAATGTTTAAATTCAGAGGATGTTGAAAACTTTTAAATTTTCCAAATTTTTCATATTTTCCAAATTGTCAAAACCTTCCAAAATTACACAAAGTCAATTTAAAAAATTCCCATAACTATAACTAGTTACTGCATAATATATCAGCTAGTGTGTTTCATTATAGTGAGTCATTTATCCTCGGGGGAGATATTGCCGAGTGATGATGGTACATCGAGCTTCATCAGAATGTCCCTAAAATTGAAAAAGTTGGATGGCAAGGAGTCAAGTACATCCGTCAACGTACCCAAGAGCCACATTCCCATACTTCTCGAGGGTAACTATTCTCCCCCAAAAACCTATTTTTGCCCATTACAATATCAACCTTGAATTGTATCCAAAAATAAACATCCCCTGTTGCAGAGATGAGAAGAGTCAGAGGGATGATGGAGGACATGTGACTTTCCTACACAATTTTATGAATACCAAATATCAGGAGAGCCATTTTTTCTACATGTGTGCATTTGTCATTGAATGAATACACAATGTTCACACTTCATTAACTGATCTCAAAATTTCTTACGTCATATCCCTTCACCTTTTTATAACTATCCAAACATTATTTTTTTCCATATTTTCTAATTTTTTTTAAAATTTTCAGTTCTAACTATTTTTGAACATTCGAACAATTTGCAGAAAAAAAATTGAGAGAATTTTAAAAAATGTAAAAGTGGAAAAAAAATTAAATTTCAAAACTGATTTTTTTTTTGTAAAAAAAAAGTAAAAAAAATTTTATTGAAAAAAGAATATCAAAATTTGAATGAGTTGAAAATTAGCAAAAAAAGTCGAGAAGAAAATTTGCAATTTAATGAAATGAGGAAAAATTAAATTTTAATATTCGTAAACTTAGGACAATTATAAAAAATTGCTAATTGGAATGTTTGGATGAGGTTTAGAAGAATCAAAAATCGTGAAAAGTGGGATAATTAATTTTTTTTAAATTGGTCAATTGCAAAATTGGAAAAATATTGACATAATTCAGGTAATCATAAAAAAATAAGTCAAAAGTTTTTGTACATGTTTATTTGTCAATAAATGAATATACAAAGTTTACATTTAATCGTATGACGAGTTGAGTATTTTTATGCGTCATAATAGATGATAGTTTGCGAGGATAATAGTGCCGCTGTTTATTCGCCATTAAGAGTATCGGAAAATAATCGTAAAAAGAATTTATGAATGGGAAATAAAACATAAGCCTGAACTTCACCACTTCAACCCTTTAAGTTGTGGAACTGGAATTTCTTGTGCCTGGTTTTTTTCCACTTTAACAGTCTCCAGAGTTCCGCTAATTTCGGAAACTAGAAAACCAGAAATTCTCAAGATTTCAAAATATGGAATCTTTCAAACATTTTTCAAAATTTACAATTTTTGGAAAATTTTATAAACTCAAAAGAAAATTGAGTTTTGAAAATTTTTTGAAACTCAAATTTTAAAAGTTAAAAAAAAAATTTAAATTTAATTTTTTTTCTAAATTTAAAAAAAAAATTTAAATTTAAAAAAATTTAAAAATTTAAAAAAATTTTAAAATTTTAAAAAATTTAAAAAATTAAAAAATTTTAAAAATTAAAAAATTTCAAAAATTTCAAAAATTTCAAAAATTGAAACAATTTTAAAAATTTTGAAACTTTCCAAAAGTTTGAAAAAAAATACAAAATTTCGAATAAAAATTTCCAAACCTCCAAAAACTTTAAAATTTTGGCGGGAAATTCCATTTCCGTCCGTACTAATGATTCATTTCGAAAAAATTGCGCGTCTTATAGAACGCAAGTAACATTATTTAGGTACATAATCCAGCGTAGGAAAGCAGTAAGTTACATTACAATAAATATCAAAGCAAGATTATATACTAGTCAGTCTTTATACAGTATTTTCTTACATTATAATTGCGTAATGAAGCGATAGAACGAGATAACATATATCCCTCGGTGTTTTTCGCAAGTATCTCAAAATGTACAAGAGGTATAAAAAAGTTCATAAGAGCTTTTTTGTAGAGCTTCTGTTTCTCTACAAAAAGTTGTTCATGCAATTTTCTCCATTTTTCTTACGTTTTGAGATATACGTCGAAAACAAAGTTGGGGGTAATTCCATTTACCTCGTCTTACCTCTTTAATACAGAATTAGTACAAATTCAATTGTATATACAAAAGTTTTATTTCTCAGTGTAGTTGTGCCGTTGAATATCGAGCTCTGAGCAGCTAATTCATACATTGTTAATTCTTTTTTCAAACAATTATCGTTAATTTTTAGAAAACACAGAAAGGGCGAAAAACCAAGTACGGTGTAAAAGAAATGTACAATAGGTTTTCTTCTCTCATATAAAAGGTAAAAAAAATATTGTGCGAGTTACACTACCATAAATTTGTTCGTTTTAAATCATGTGAATTTTTGGTGCAGATTTTCCCCGGATTTTCGTAAAGTGAAACTTCCATTGGTGCCATGGGCTAAATTGAATTGTGAAAATTTTTGGAGCAAAATTCACAATTGGTGAATGTGCCAAAGTGGAAAGAAAATACACAAACAAATTTTTTTGTAATTTCAAAAATTGGCATTGAAAATTCAAAATTTTGTTTCAAAAACTGAAAAAATTGAAAGCAAAAATTTAAAGTGAATTTGAAAATTCTTCGAAAAATTGGAAAAAACTAAAAAAAAAATACCAAAAATTTCAGGAAGGCCAATGTCGAAATATTGGGGAAAAAACTGAAGGAACAACGAAAGTTTCACTTTAATCGCATAGTTCCCTACGCCATCATATTTTCTATATTCTACCTCGCGGTTTCCTAATCCCGTCTAAATGAATACAAAAGTTATGGTAAAAGTATTTCCTTATCTCCTCTCTTGAGTCCCCATTTGTCTTCTACAGTAAAAAAATATTTTTGTAAAAAAATTGCTTCTCTTAACATCCAATCCGTCGATTCTCACTCCTTTTTCATTACTGAATTATTATCATCGTGTCTGCTTTTATTTCATTGATTTGACTCAAAAGGCGAGCAGATTAAATTGCTTGTGTGGCGGGGCAAGAAACCCCAATGATGCGCGGATTGTGATAATGATTAATGATTAGTTATTATCGATTAAATTCGACGAAGCATCGCATTTTTAAGGTAGCTCAATCTACTTAAAGCCGCATAAAAAAACAATATCCTGCTAAAAAAATTGTAAAAAATTCCGTGAACAAAATACTAACATTTTTAAAAAATGTTGAATTTCATGGTTAATTTTTTTTTTTTATTAAAAAAATTGCTACCTAAAATTTCAGTCGAAAAAGTATAGTTCCTGAACATAGATTGAGCTACCTTAAGGTATTTCGGGGGTAGTAAGTATTTTTTGCAGATCCCTAAAAAAATTGTTCCATCGAAAAATGTCTTCAAGAATTCGTTACTTATTGTGTATATTACACGTGTGGAATAAATGTCTTAATTTGTTTTATGTTAACAAATGAAATAGGGAAAAAATGCAGTGGAAATGTCGACCACAGTTGGTTTCATTTTCAAAGTTGGTAGTACCTTCGTTGCGCGGGAGCGTCTCATTGGTTCGCGACATTTGAATTGGCCGCGCGGCCCACTCCCTCTGTGCTCCGCGCTGCGCGCGCAGATCTTTGCCTTCTCCGCATGTTTACCTAATATCTTGTGAACAATGCGGTAAATCAATATGATTTTTTTTGCAAAAAATCTGTTGCTTATTACGCAATATATGAGCGCAATTTCATGACTTTGGTTGCATTTTTACTTAGTTTTTCGCGTAGTTATTGATTTGCGTGAGAGCTCTGGTCTGACCTGTCACTCAAAGATTTTTTAAAAATCTTTGACTACTTCTAAGTAGTCTGAAATTTTGCAAACTTAATCTCAATAAATTACAGATTGTAAAGAAATTTTTTGCTTTTGAATTGTACGCATTTCTTACACTTCCGCCCCCCGAAATACCTTATGTCACACTGTAATTGTGGCTTTTTGGATTTGTCCCGAGGTACGATATGTCCTAAAGATAAGGAGCACGAAAAACTAGCTAACAATTCATGGTTATTTATTTTCCTGATTATTCAGTAACGGATCATGGAAAAATATATTACCCTTAGCATTTTCATTGCCGCATACAGAGCTATTCATTTTTGTGTCTGTGTACGTGTTTTGTGTTACTGTATTGTGCATATATATATTTGTTTTTTTTTAATTAATTTTTTGATTCAACAATTACAATAGTTTCATGTTGAATGCGAGGGAAAAAGGGTCGAAAATATTTTTCTGATAAGTATTAAGTACGCGAGTGTTAATGCCAGTACTTCTCGTTGCTTGAAAATTATGGAATGGAAAACTTGCATGATGAACAGTATCGTTTCCATTAAATGTTTTTACCGAAGAATATTTTTTCAGGTTAATTTACATTCAATTTTAACGAAATTGAAAACACAGTGGCCATTTTTTTTAATTCCCATTAAAAAACTGTCATTAAAAAATGACAAAAAAAAATTGTAAAAATTTCAACAATTAAACAGAAATCTGCAATTTCCAAAATCACGCAAGTTTTCCAATTTCCCCAATGAAAAACCAATTGTAATTACAAATTTTTTTGGGAAGATTTGCACATTCATCCACATCTTCTAAATACGTTTTCCATTAAAACTACGAGTATATTAGTTTGTCCTTTATTTCTAGGTGACCGTTGTGTTAATTTGCGTAAATATCAAATTACTGTGCAAATTCACTTGTTGAATCCACTTTCTTACCGTCGATTAAATTTTCTTACACACTGGACGCGCCGATAATGTGTACTTGCATTTTTTTCACCTTACTCGTATTCTCTTTTTTAATCTCTACTGTTACGCATAATGGATATGTTTAGCAACGGAATTGGCATTTAACACTTTTTAATAGCATAATTATTGCTCTCGGGGATATCTTTGTTCATTTGATATGTTGATATGCTCGAGGAGAGCTGGGAATAGCTTTCTTCAGGGATTTTACACTAGTTTAAGGATTTATCTCATTCCCCAAACCTTTCAATATTTTCGGGTAAATGGAGAATACCAAAATTGTCTGGTGATCAAATCCGCCCCCCCCCCGCCCCCCAAACAAAGTTAAAACTCCCCAAAATCAGTGACAACTTCCACTCTCCAGAGCATCCATTAAAACAATTTCCTTGAATGCTCCAGAGAATTCAGAGTTAGCTGAAAATTTATTGGGAATGTATAAAAATTTTATACACTTATAAAACTCCAAAATCTGTAGCTCCAAACTACGCTTTTCTCCATTTACCCTTGCTCTCGTTATTAATTCATCTTCAATTTATAATAAGAAGAATCTCCCAATTACCATTGAGTTATGGCACTGGGCCCCCACCACCTCAAGACCGCAGGGATATAACTATCAAAGCAACGGCACGTCCATAAATATCCCCCCCCCCCCTTCCAACTTCGTAACTTCCCTAAATCCCCTCAATTTCCCAACAAACTTTTCACAGAAAAGAAAAAAAATTCAACTTTCTAAAATTAGGGAAATTCCATAACGACCTTAATGAGATTGGACGCAAATATCATTCCCCACTGCTGGCCATGGAGAAGTTAGCTGAGTCTGTCAGCCACCCTATTACCAGGATTACCTGGGACGAATTTCTGCAATGGTGGGAACATGTGACGGCCAAATGGCAAGCTCCAAGGTTGAACACATGCTCAGGATTGGACATCGTTTAACGAATGGATTGCTAGCTGCTGGCCAATTAGGCTGATGAATAACTAGCTGATGCTGTCATGATTGGGTGAAATTGTGTATCCATTTTACTAGATTAGCAAGCCCAGCAACGTCTCCATTGCTACCAAAAACTGATATAATCACTTTTCCAACCAGCTACATGTTCTCCATGTGGTAAACTCACTGTGGAACAGTGCGGAGAAGCTGAGACCACTCGCTGAGTTGGACACTGCGGCAGTGTTGTTGATGGCTCTGTTTTTAGTCTCTTCATAATCTGCGTATCACTACGTTTGCGTTCCCAAAAAATTTACAAAATTAGAGAAATTCTTTAACGACCTCAATGAGGTTGGACGCAAATATCAGAGTCCCCACTGCTAGCCATGGAGAAATTAGCAGAGTCTCTGTCAGCCACCCTATTACCAGAATTACTACCTGGGAAGAATTTATTCTGCAACGGCTGTGGAAATGTGTGATGACCAGATGACAAGTTCCAGGGTTGAACCTGGACATGTACTGGATTGGGTGGAAATCGTTTAACAAATGAATTATTAGCTGTTGGATTGTGTATTAGCCTCATGCCATTATGGTGTGAGGGCAAAGTGGTGTGACTCGGTGGTAAAATTGTGTGTCCATTTTGCTGAATTTGTTGAATAGCATGCTGTGGTACAGAGCCACAACTGCTGGATGACCCAGTGATGTGTCCGTTTATTCCACTACCCGAGACACTAATAGAACTGCCATTTGATCCACTTGTATGGGCTCCATGTGGCAAGGGCATTGTGGAGCAGTGCGGATAAGCTGGGACAACTGGCTGTGTTGGATAGTGTGGCAGTGTTGCTGATGACGCATGGATGCCACCTTTGAGATCACTATTCTCAGTGAACGATGTCATTCTCATGTTGGTTGAACGTGAGAATGGCTCAGCATCGTTGGGATTCAATGGGTCTGCTACTTTCGGTCTTGATAATCTTCTGCGAATGACAACAGTTGCTTCATTTGCATTCTCCAGGATCACAGCGGGACAACCTGACTGTTGCAGGCCTGATTGCATCGGTTTGGCTTCGCCATTGCGATATTGCGGGAATTGACAAGATGTTACTATGCCATTTTGACCGACTGATGCCAGGAAATCTTTGTTCCTAGATGTGGGTGGCTGAGTGCCGCGTTGTAGGGAACAACTGCGCCAGTGATTTTCGTCACGATTTGAGAAGTCACCTGGAGCGTCTGGAACTCCACTGAGATCGTCCACGCTTGTTGCTCGACGCTGATGCGAAACTGCTGATGTGTGCGAGACATTGCTGATATTGGAGTGGACACCGCTGGATGTTTCACTGTTGCTACTTGTGTTGCTATGGTTCGTTGAGTTGGACTCCGAGGCATAGGTCAGACCGACCATTGGGGAGCAAGTGATGGTATCTAGGGTAGCTGGGGAGTTGGAGGAGTCCGAGCGAGGGGTCAATTCATCCTGGGGCATACCAGAGTCCCCGCGGCGTAGGCAGCGCGGAGTGTAGCCAGTGGGCTGGAAGGGAGAAGGGTGATTAGATAGATCGTTGAGGGGTGTGTAACCCGTACTGTAAAGCATACCATTGGACAATTATGGGGTGATGTTGTTATGTGGGGGCAAGGGAAGTTTGTGGATGTAGATGGAGCAAAATGCAATTTTGAAAGTTTTTCGGAACTGGAAATTTTCAGGCTCGTAATGCTTCTGTTTTGAAGTGAAACTTCTATAGGCGCCTTTGGGTGTGCATTGAATAGACGCGAGTTCCTGTGTTACAAAAACCGACATCATTGGGGAGGGGGAAGCGCCATATATAGAGTATGTACGTACTTTACTCGATAGGATGCAGACATGGTATGCGAGGTACGGGGAGGAGAACACGAGAGAGAGACAGAAGAATAGGGCATCTACGCACATCTAGACCCATTTACAACGTGTTACATGGGACCGTCGATAATGACGTGTTCGTCATAATTTAACGCAGGGCGTAAGATGGCGTTATGCGCATTTTCTATCCACGGTAAAAAATCCAGCTGTTTTTCTGTCTGGTGTATTAATGTATACGTTATATATTTGCTGAGCGTTATTGTGTATATCATAATTTATGTCCGAAATGATTTGGTGTGTGTTGATCGAATGTTCTCGGTTCTTACTTCAGTTATCACCAAGTGATAATTTCAGTTGGAGAAAATCATGAGATGGGAACAGAATAACAAATCTAACAGAGGAACAAATGCTTTGTATATTGATATAATTGGATTTCTATAAATTCGGCCCTTACGAAGTTTCACTTCTGTCGCATATATTTTTTTTAAACGTTCCATAGATCCAGAACTTTGAAAAAATTCAAAGCTTGCAAAATGATTGAACCCTTACCTAACATGGTTTGAATCTTGCAAGTTTTACTAATCTCCAAAATTTCCAAGTTTTTTACAATTACAAAAGTGTCAAATTTAGATATAGAAATTGAGTTAATAGAAATATTTACCTGTTGAGGCAGAAGAGAGTTAGTAGGATTGTGAGTGGCTGCTGTGGCAGCAGTATCATCAGGCAGATCAGAAATGGGAGGATTAATTGGTGGTGATGGTAGTGGTAATTCAGCGACATTAGGATCAGGCAGAGGTTCAGGTGTGAGTAAAGGCGAGGGATCGCCCTCCGATGGCTGAAGATCGCGATTGCCATTTGCGTAGTACGTTACTTGATCATCGTTAACACACTCCAGAAGCTAGTCAATAAACCCATGCATGTTAGTAATACATTTAGCAATTAGTTGAGAAATCTATATGTCAAGTCAAATGCTACGGTTATTTCTGCAGCGAAGTGGCAAGCTGAGATAACGGCTTAAATTGTGATTTTCCAAAAAAAAAAAAAAAAATCAATTGTTTAAAAGTCCCGTTTCGATGAAAAAAAATTTCAAAGATTTCAAAGATTTGTACAATTTTTCTAAATTCAAAAAATTCCAAGACAATCTTACAAAATTTTAAATTTTTCTATGCATAAAAAATGTCTCATCCAAGTTTGCCACATCACTAGCGATTTGAAACACCCAAGTCACACGATTTCAATGCTCAATTCATAATCTAGAATCTACTCATTCTGATGTATCATCTAATATCTACGCAAACAACTGACACTTGAATTAGTTGGAATCACTATTAATTTATTATTGTCAATTCTCTTTGATTTTGAATTGTCCTCTTACATCCGCAGTTTTGGGAGGATTCCTACGGGGTAACAGCCATCTACTCCACTGCAGGAAAATGAACAGTTCAGTTTGTTTTTTTTTCTCGTTTTCCCCCACTTGGAAAAATATATATGTTGCTATATACATGATTTTTCCATATGGACATGGGTTGTTGCATAATACGGACAATTGAAAAGAAGGGCGCAGAATCACTTGAATTTTTTTGCTCCAGCTATTATCAAGCTTGAAAGCCTCTGGATGTGTTTGACTCCATAATGTATCCTGCGCGGGAAATTTCAATTTCATCGGAAATGATCAACTTTAGTTTTTTCCCCGCGAAACGCTTGCCTAATCAAATAAACTATCTGGGGTCTACATTACATATTTTCTCACATACCGACAATTCTATTCAAAATGAGCGTCCTATAATGTTTGTGTTAGATGGTGCTGCCACCTGTTTATGGCGTCAGTAACTAGTTGCGACCGTCACAAGCCGAACATTCCATCACTGCTGCATCTCCCAATGGTCTGATAATTAGTATTATTCTCAAACCATTGATTACAGCGATTCAGAGCTGTTACTCTCAAGGTCATCTGCCGAAGGGTAAATAGCTTTCGCATAACTCCGCAAATTAAAAAAAAGCTATCAGAAAAAGGTGATTTGACATCATAGACCTATTTTTCATTCCAAATAAATCTTCATCTTATTCGCAATTACGTGGCTAAAAACATGCTGAAAGTCACGTGACGTCGGATCACAGATTACTCGGGAAATTCGAAATCTGCGGGTAACCTTCGACATCATTATTTTTTTTGCGCACTTGATTTGATACGATAACAAGAACCTTCCATGGTCCAGAGACTCTATGCTATATCATTTCACAGATCTTCTCAATATATACCGACGACCATTCTGAAATGATCTCCAAATTACACTTGTGCTGAATGGTGCTGCCGCCAGTTGATGGCGTCAGTAAATAGTTACCTAGCAACCGTCGGTTGCGCGCGCCGCTCAACTCGTTACTCGAATTCCTTGGTTTACATAATTTCCGAAATTGAGTGAACACCGTTGGGCAATAAGAGGAATATTCAGATAAAAATGATAACGCTATTAGTAGCACCCAGATTATTCATTTATTGAGACTTCGTTACCTCGAACATAAGTAAACAAATTGAAACGAACTAGTGTGGTTGTCACACATTTTCTCAAAACCATTTACATTGTGACGTCACAAACACCAGAAGTCTTCAATCGACGTGTTCAATATAATATGATGATGATTTTTTTTTTTTAATTAGATCATTTTTTTCATGCAACAACCCAATTGGTCCATATTATATATTTTTTTCCATGGGGTTTTCTTATGTGAATAAAATTCATTTGAAGCTGAATTGAGCTTGGAGTTAGGAAGTAGAGTTTCTGATTGGGAAATAGCACGTACCTTATTTTCTTCGGATATCGAGTCATCGGTTGCGTCAATGGCTGTCATCAACGGTAATTCACGTAATGTTGCATAATCACCGTCGTCCTCTGGTCCGCCCTCGGTAGCACCTCTTCTTTTTCCCTTATTGCTGCAGCGATAATAGACCCATGAAAATGGAATTATTACAAGTGCAGTTGGTAATTTAAGCGTTGAAATGGAAGACCGAAAGTGAAAATTCGTGCAATGAGAGTGAGGACAGAAATGCGAGTAAAAGTATGAGAGATGCTAAGTAGTAGAATTTAGAGTCGTTGATTGAAGGCAAAAGAAACAAAATCCAAAATGCCTCATGAAATTAAAATTTTCCAGATCAATCAACGTTTCTAACGTTCTTAATCTTTGGAGATTCAACAAAAGTTCATTCAAGAATTTAAAAATGAACAATTTGTGGTTAAAAACTTTTTTGGCTAAAAATTTTCGTAAAAGAAAAAATTTTTAATTTTCGAAATTATTAAAGAAAAAAAAATTAAGTATGCAAAAATTCTGAAAAAAAATTCTACATGGTCAGAAAAATTCAATCATTAAGAAAGTCAAAATCTTCAAAGAAACTAAAAAATCGAAATTCAGAAGTTTTTGCTAACTCCACATACTACTTTGAGGTTGTTGGATCACTTCGATGAAAGACTTAACATTTTTTTGATCGTTCGAGATGAAATAATACTTTTTCTTATAAGAGCCGATGCCAACTTTTGAACATTACAGATAAATTATATTGTGCCCAGCCTTGGAAATCCATTCAAAATTCTGTAGGTATATCCAAGCTGTAAAGCCTCTTACTGTCTATTTTTTTTAGAACTTTTCCGCTGTTTTCATCCAAATGGACAGACACCCTCAACCAGAAATTATAAGAAAATGCCAAACGACACCCAAAGGACAGAGGAGAGTAGTTACCGCGGGCCAGACGTACTAGGCAGGTCGTTGAATGTCACTTTTGGTCGCAGTTTCTTGTTCAGCCAACTCTTGTCCAAGGTACTAGCACCTCCATTTCCATTTGGCGATTGTGCGGGAGATGGCCTCAATTTTGGCCGTAGCCAGTAAATTTGTTCCTCAGCTGTATTTGACTCCGTTTCACTTCGATTGCCGCTTACACCTGCAGTAAAGGAACCCATTAATCTATGACGCTTTGGATCAATTTTTTTTAGAGAAGTACAACGGCTACAACTGATCAGTGTTCAATGTATTGAGCGAATTCAAACCTAACTCGGTCGGTTACGCTCCCGACCGCTTGACTTGGATGCAAATAGGAATTCGTCCTTTTTTCATGTTTTTTTTTATAGTTATATACCTGTTCTTCTACAAATATCGTTGCAACGGTGTATGTTCCTGTAATAAGCAGTAACTTTTGAGAGGACGACCTCGCAAAGGCTAATAATATATAACTTTATAGCATTAAGCACGAAAAAGTGTGATGCCAACCGCGCTTCGGTCGGTTTGAGCGCGATTCGGGTACGTTCGTGTGTCTTCGGACGCTTTCGGTCACGTTCGGGCGTTCTCGGCTCTATAGTCGACCCAACTACTGATCACTCTTCCCTTTTACGTACTGCGAACCTCAAAATACTGTATTATCATTCAACTTTGAATGAGCGATTATTAAACTACTAACTAAATAAAGGCTTACTGAATGCTCTTCGAATGATCAAACACCTGGAATTTCAAATACTTCGAACATCGCGTCAAGTTCGAGCTGATCGCTCAGTGGCCGCCATTTTCTTTGGTATAATTCATATTTACTAATTATTGTTGATATGAACGAAAGTGTAAACTTTCCGGGAATTAAACGCAACATTTTTCATTATTTTCTTCACTTTCAGCGAAAGCATTGATTAAATTGAGCCAAACTATTCAGAACCTACTCTCATTTCCTGAAAATCCTCGGTAATTTTAAAAAATCTGTCAAATTTTCTTGAGTCATTAAGCTACTTGAGATGGCTTCTTAGAAATTTACGGTGGCAAAATTTTAAGCTTCCGGTTTATGGCACAGTCTTCCCATACCCCATTTCTAGGGCCATAAACCGGGCTCTCAACCACCGTAATAATTCTTGTTTCATTACTTCCTCTTACCATTATTAAACTTGAAATGGAAATGTCATTGGAATGCGTATAGACCCGGGATATTTTAGGCTAAGTTATCAATTCTTCATTCGGAAAACCTGGAAAGCAAAAGCCCTAACAGGTTAAAAGATTACCTATTGTCACAAACGAATTCATTTGAGTTTTCAACTACCTTTGACGTCCTGCTCGAGTCATTTTGTCGTACCTATTTCGGCAGTCAAGCCGACGTTAAAAAAACACCGCAGATGCCTACTTCCTCTATCGTCTCTCCCTTCAAACTCCCCATTATTTACCCACATGCACTTGAACACGAATCGCATCTAAGACGATAAGTAAAGGGACAACAAACCTTGACTCCGTCTTGCTTTGCGCTCCATAACGGCCCGCTGAATGACTGTCATGATGGCCCTCTTGGGAGAGGCCTCGGCAATGCTATAAGTTTTCCCATCGCCAACAACCAACAAGGGAGTCCCCACTCCACCCTCCTGGTCAATATCAGGCTCCTCATCGTCCTCATCGTCCTCCGCATTATTCTTCGTTCTACACGCCAATAAATCAACGTCCGTAACAAGCTTCACGGATCTTGCTGATCTGACTGTAGCCCTTGCAATGGTTACTCGTACCTTGAATCATAATAATGTTGATTTGGTCAACGCTATCGCTACATCTTGGGCCATTTGGGTAAGCAGTTCCATCGTTAACCTTCATCAGACTCTTGACAATGTAAGTACACAAACGAGGTTGGCTGCATCAATCAGATCGCAAGGATTGATCCGGTTGGAAAAAACGGATTGAGACGATTGAAGCAGCAGGTCTTAACTCGCTAGGTTTGATCGTTCTTTTTCCTAGTTCAACTCCAGAAAAGGAATGACATCGCTGCCATTCCGAGTTCAATGAAGCCCTTTGGACTCCAGCCCACTTGGATGGTCTTCACTTTTAGCCTGATTCTGAATGGCTCGGGTCAACTCGGAACAAGGTACTTAATCAGACCTGTGGTTTTCGTGTGTACACGATCACAAGTCTGATGAAGCTCCAATGACAAGCGAAACTTTGCGACTTCACAAGAAGCTATTGCATATTCAAATCATTGGAATGGGTTGTCCCGCTGCCAATATCTCCAACCCCCCTCCCCCGCAACCCAAAAAAAACCTCATGCATGAATGATTAATTGGGTGGCATTAAACACATATTTGCCTCGTTTTGGGATTTATTTGACGCAGAATATTATGAGGTAGAGAACTTGGTGGAGGCATATTTTGCGCTTGACGAGATACCTCAAAAAGTTTTGGATTCGGAATGGTGATCTTTGAAGAAGGCAAACGTTCTTTTACTCTACGCCGGGGAAATAAAAACAAATGTGATTGCAGGTGTTTTTACTAACCTTGAATATCCAATGCCGTTTTATGGATAGGAAGAACCATAAAACCATCCACAGTACCAGATGCACAACTGTACTGAGTATACAGGCCAATATCGCTCCATCGAGACTACCTCGATAGACAACCGTATAATCGTAAAGAAGTGGTGCATTACAGATTGCTATTGCTAGGAAGACACATAACGCAGCGCAATGGGTAAAGTACGTCCAACCGGATCCATTTCTTCGTGTTTCTTTCGACATTATCACACGTCTGTCGCGCTCTTGCTCCAAGAATGAGGAAAATCTGGAATGAGAAGGGATTGTTGCAATTTTCGTAAATCTTCATGAGATTGTTCAATGAAAGCACAGCTTTGTAAGGTTTCATGTCGTTTAGTGTGAAACGTCGAAAATATTTGCAGGCAAATCTTGAAAATTTGCAGTTTTAAAAAAACATTTCAATCACACAATTTTACCTTCCATAAGCGTAGAGATAGGTCACCATGCTTGAGCACAACACCAGCAACGAAGATAGTGCAAACAGTGCAAGTGTTACATGTGGATTGAGTAGAAAATGGCTATTATCACCGAACAAGTTGGATATGACTCGTTGCGCACCATTCGATGGTACAGGGGTGGGATGTACTGTTCTGTGTCGCATCAGTGGTAGGACTTTATGTGGTCCGACAACTTGCACTTTGTACAGAATTGACATACCCGCGTAGGCCATTAAACTCTGGGCTGAATTTACGACCAACTGAATGGAGAATATTGAGCCCAGAACTTTATTGCAGGACCAGAAGACCGCTGGGTAGCGCACCGAATATACCGCTAGAGCCATTGCGTAATTCAGGTACTCCAGGCTCATGGCATGACCCATCGAACGATAATCGTCATCTACGGAGAAAAGAAGTTCAACACATTAAAAAATATCCAAGATTTTTCTAAAGATCCAATGAGCTCTTCGCAGAATGGCTTCACGGGCAAATTGTATAAGACGTTCTTTGTAGAGAATTTTATTTTTTTACTTTAGGACGCCGTATGTCCTAATCTGCGGAACTTAAGGAAGAAAGTGCTTCAACATAAAATACGAGTTTTTCAGAGAGGAATAATTTTCATTGAGCACTTTTCTTCCCATCTCTCACCGTTTTCATAATGGAACGTTATACACAATTTTGATCACGTAATTTGGGGGAGCCCTTTGACTACTCGCAGGGTAACGTACAGAAATCAGGTTAGTAAAAATCGGCAGAATGGTTATTTGCTTATTATGTGAATAGTTCAAACCGTTCTACCGCACAAACCGTTAGAGATAAGAAAAAGTATTTATAACAAAATTTGTTCGTAAGTCAAAAACACACATTTTATGTTATATAACTTTTGTTGCTAGCACTCATCATTAAGGAGATATCACAGCTTGAAAGTATTATTAGTTGCATGAAGAAATTATTTTACCTTCACTAATATCCAAATTCAGATGTTCAGGATGATCTAGATCTGCCAAACTGTTCATTTCCAATGGCAGTGTATATCCAGTCATATTATTCTTTCGTGATTCCATGGTGGTGGTAGGCTTGCTCGATTTTTTCGCTTTAATTCTAGCTCTTGTATTTCCACCCCTTCCCATCACCATTTTTCCGTTATGAGCTCGCTTCGAAACGCTAACTGGATTTGATGTCGCGCTCGTAGATTTAATTAACTTGGGTGATGCGGGCGGTAATGTTGAATCCTCAATTATTCCAGAAGAAATGGTGAAATGGGGCGAATCAGTTGGATTATCCTCAACTTCTGATGGAAATGTGATTGGAAATTGAGAATTGGATTGGATGTCGGTGGTTGTTAGCGTTGTCTGGGTCTCGTGTTCGCCTGGGGGAAGGAAGAAATATATAGATATGTGGATATACCTGTGATATAGGTGTTCGCATGAAAAGGTCCCACTTTGTCGATCCAATCTTGGTGGAAATAGGATTAACAGATTATATTAGATGTGCAATTATGTCAGGATGTCCATAATGAGGTGATCTGTCAATCAATGTAGACTAACAATCTTATGGTCTGTGGAAAATTGTGATAATTGGTTAACTTTTGACAGCTGTCAATATATATTTTATCATCAACTGAGATTGAATGGACCTGTATGTTATTCTGTAATCCTGCCATGACATTCAATTTTCAACAGAATATTTGGGAAAAAATATCAAAATGTTGGTAAGATCTACCAGAATATATCACAATTTATCAGTATTATCATTATTATGAATCAATTTTATGTGTCCTGTATACTTGAAAAATATGTTACCCAGGTATTGTTTTCCATCTGCCTCGGACTCAATTCCAGTGAAATTGGGGGGATCCGAGCTCCATGAATTGAACTGGTCGTATGGAGTCTGGGTCGAGGACTGGAGGTTTGTTAGGCTCGTCAAATTCCCGGGCGGATTCATGAAGTTCAGGAAAACCAATCTGTCACGGTGTACAACCACGAAATCTAGGTCTGTTCGCCAAATAGCGTCTGCAACGATTAGGGGGGATGGATTAGTTTGGAATATTGGAAATCTAAAAAAACGTTAAATTTAAAAGTTGTGATAACATTGGAAAATGGAGAAAATTTATAATTTTTTGATAGACTTCAAAAGTTTGAAAAAAAAAATGGATTGGAAAATTTGTTTCGGGATTTTTTTCTGGCGAAATTCGTATTTGGGAATTTTTTTTTCTAGGGAACTTTCGCCAGGTATCATTGAGGGTTTGTATGAATGTTTTGAGGAATGTTTGAAGGATATCGGTCAATGACTTTGTCACCTTTTGGCAGAAATCCAGCATGAATGAGCCTGGCCTCCATAAGCAGCGATGGCAAAAGGAAGCACATGGCTGTGCAGAGATGCACGAAGGCCGCTGTGGGACCGCCATGTTTCCATAAATTGCTCGCCAAGCCTGCAAAAATAAGTAACAGAAGAATTGAAACTAGTGACAGTTTATAACTGTCCCGTTGACCCTTCTCGTTACAATTTGTACGGTTCCACCTTTTTCCCTTGTCATTTCACTATATTTGCTAGTATGAAAGCTCAAAGACGTCAAGAGTGTACAAGGTGTTGGCAAACAAAGTACACACAAATGGATAAAATCTTTGCTTACATGAATATACGAAGAGAAGAAGCATGAGGTTGCCAACAGACACTTTTTTCTACTGATATCAAAGATTAGTCGGAAGCATTTAAACCTATATTGGTAATCGACGATGTGAACCTCAATGTAACTCTGGGTCATCAATAGCCAGTTATGAGCTAATAAAATTCACCGGTAAAAGTACAGTTTAGCTGCGGCACGTGGTTCCATATAAGCTCATGGACATTTCGGTGTAAATCAATCAGTGATTCATATTATAGGGATAGCGCAGGGTAGTTCATTATCCATAACCCTCCAGTTTGCGGGCTGAGGTTTCCGCGCACGCAGAGCTACAGATTACCACTTCCACGCTCGTAGTGGGCGTGTCCACTGGAAGGGAGGGATAAAATCGCCCGTGAACTGAGTCGTAACGGCATACCCCTCCAGCGCAATTTCTAACAGCGCGTGGAGTGGGGATACATTCCCCTCTGCTCGCTATAGCGGGGAGAGCTCTGGCAAGTCCGCTATGTTCCGTTGTAAGGCCCAGAGTCCTTCCAATAGGCTTCCGCTTTAGCAGGTTAGCACACACAGGAGATCAAAACAAAAGAGATAGATTTCAAGATGGGGGGAAAGGAGATGGTTGAGGAATCGTGTTTGTAGAAGCTCAGAAACTGTAACCTTCTCAGGTGTGTTACATTTTGTCACTTCCTGACCGCTAGAGCGGAATCCTATTTGAGGTACGCTGGGGACCTTACAACGGTCGAGTATGTTTTTTCGATAGAGATCACTGATTGACTTGACCTTCTAAGTTGACATTAAGTTTAGTCCACGTGTGCCAGTATAGACTCTCGCTCTTCCAAATTGCTCGAGCTTGTTACGTCTTGATATCGCTGCCCGCTCACAGGGTTAGATACGAAAATTTTCAAATTTTGTCATCCCTATTGTTGTTGTGTTGTGTAGTTGAGTTGTGGAGATACGTTGTTGAGCTCCAATGAAGAGCATAAATGAATGAAGCGTCAAATAAATCTAATATTGACTATTTTTACCCGCTCCATCCGGCCCATCTGACAGTAGTGATGTTGGTGGATCGCGGGTGCAGGTGCTACTGTGCCTTCCGAGTTTAACACCATCATTCGCAAGATTTCCAAGCTTCAGAAAAGCCGCTGCAACGAGGATTGGCAGAAGAAGTACACCCGTTCCTGTCAGCACTATGCAAGCATGAAGCTCGACTTTTGGCGGCTGGGCTTCCGCTGGCCAGGGTAGTGATAAATAGGCTGAAAGAACATTCGTACGGTCAATAAAAAATTAGTCGGGGAGCGTCGTAATTTACCATAAAGAACCAAGTAGAACCTCCCAATATTTTGTTTGTTTTTTTCAATTTTTAAAAAATATGTTACTCTGGGATGTAACATCCCCCCTCCCCCCATCCCACTTCCTGTAATTTTTCCGTAAACCTTTGCGTTATGATGTAGATGGGAAGTCCTATCAGACATACTAAATGGTTAATGGACCGCAGATTACACCACGAGGCTTCTACTGGTATCAACCGTCATAAAAAAATTTATATTTCAATATTGGAAATCGATTCGCAACATTCTAATACAAAGCGCCTGCCCGCTTCCAACAGTGTTAAGTGGGGAAAGAAATTCCATTTTCGAGATGTGCTCAACTCATTTGCATTGCATGGCGGTAGAAATGAATGTAAGGTAAAAATCGAAAGAGGAAATTGTGCGGAATCCATCCGGCTTGGCAATTCAAATTTATGAAAAATTATTCGAAATCGTGTTGACTCACCGACGAATCTCTTGGCACATCTGGTCGCCACATATGCCTGAAGGGTGACTGCTAGAATACCATACCAAACGGACCATAATCCATTAGCATGGCCACGATTACAGGATTCTCGTCTTCGATCACTCTTTGTGTATTTTCGAGATTTACTAATCGGAGAACTACCAATTGTCGTAGTGGTGGTGGTGGTTGTTGATGTGATTGATGCTGATCCTGAATTACTTGTTGTCACTGTTGGCAGGGCTTTTCCGGATTTTTTGCATTTTAGTTGGTTGACGTCGTTGTTGTTCTCGTAGCCCATCAGACTGCCGGTCATCGACATGGTGAGTTCCTCGATTTGTAATCGGTGGAGAATTTATCGGACGCTGAAAACAGTCAAACGTGGGTGTTGGTGATATTTGAAAGTGTTGAAAATCTGGAAGAATTCGAAATTTAAAAATTTGAAAGGGTAAAACCTTCCGAAATAAAATTTTGTAATTTTCATAATGTTCAGAAATTTGAAAATGAAAAACAAGCCTTCATAATAATGTCAATATACAGAAGGTGGAGCCCGGTAAGAATATTACGGTCAGTTAAAATGTCACGAAAGAAAATTACAATGTTTGTTCTTAGGATTTCCCGTAATTGAACTATACAAATTAGGATTTTTTATTAAAGTTGTTGAATTGTTTGAGAAAAAACCTTTGTTAAAAGCGTCGAGTCGTTGAGCGAGAGCGTCGGGTCGTCACACCGACGGCGAGAGTGCAGTCAAGCCGACGTTCCATGTATTATCGTTGAGCAGACATCGCTTCAATGTTTTTTTTCCCCCTTTTTTTCTTCCCCTTGGGTCGTCTCGTGTTCGCTCAAACTGAAAAACTCTTTTGAGAGTTTTTTCCCGCCTTTTTTTATTTCTTATTTTATCGAGGCGATTGGCGCTGACGCCGGGACATCTTTCCAGCAATCGCAGAATGTCAGTAAACCTTGAAAATAAAATATACATTCATTTTATTGAGATCAATGGAATCAGCAGAAAAAAAGGGAGGACTTGCTGATAACAGATATCAAAGCAACGGGCGGATTTTAAGGTTATTGGAAGCTGAACAAAATTTAACGTTTTTTCCATGCAATTGTTTCGACAGTATCTTGAAAATAAATATACATTTATTGAAGTGAGATCAATGGAATCAGTGTGGAATGAAAAATCAGGGAGCTTGAATATAAACGAGATCAAAGAGGAGCTTCATATTTCGACTTCTTTCATCTGACAAATAAAAAATCTGAAGTCTTCGAATTTTGAAACAAAAATCTAATTGGAGTTATCAAAATTTCGTTGAAATAGTGAAATGTTAAATTTTCAAAATGCTAATACCGGAAAATGTTGAAAATTTTCGTAAATTACAATTTTGTGTTTTTCAACTTTCCATATTCATCAATATGGTGGGTTTTGTCCATTGAGAAGCAAAGACAAATAAAAACTGAACAACTTTATTTAACTGAATGAAAAAACAGACTGCTTTCCCATTCCATCAGCCCACAAAATCAATAAAATAAATAGAACACCATAAATCGAAAGAGTACTTTAAAAATAGCTGTCGAAAGTCTTGGAGTGATAAATAACGGTCAGTATTTTACAAAACATATATCTATATATATCAAACTCACAAAAATCCAAAAATACAATGAATTTAATTTGCGAGGGGTTTGGATTCTTAAAATATTCAGTTTTTGAAAACGGAAGGTTTATGAGAACCGTAGAATCACACACACACCAACCACCTATCCACACCCACCCACCCACCCGCCCACTCACTCACCCACCCACTTACTCACCCACCCACCCACACCCACCCACTCACCGACCCACCCACTCACTCATCCAGCCACTCACCCACTCACTCACCCACCCACCCACACCCACCCACTCACCCACCTACCCACACCCACCCACTCACCCACCTACCCACACCCACCCACCCAGTTACCCACACCCGCCCACCCAGCTACCCACACCCACCCACCCAGCTACCCACACCCACCCACCCAGCTACCCACACCCACCCACCTACCCACACCCACTCACCTACCCACCTACACACCCACCCACACTCACTTATCTACCGACACCACCCACCCACCGACCCAAGAGGGGGGAGGGGTGGGTTCCATCATAGGAGCCCGCCATCGTTGCACGGGGGTTTCTGGAGGTTTACCCTCTCTTTAAAAATACGATGGCCTAAATGACGAGAGTCAACCGCAGCTACATGGATAGGTGTCCAGTACTCCCTTTCGAAGTAAATGCTGAAGAACAGCAGCTACCGTGGGACTACATCAGAGACCAACCGAGAAAAGAAAAAACACGCACACACACACACACACTTAACCCCTCGGGATTCGAAAACTAATTTTAAAACAACTGTCAAACGTCTTGAGATCATAAATAACCGCTCACATTTTAGTCAAAGAAAAATATAATCCACGTATGTCGCAACCCACAACACCCACACAAAGCGAGTCACTGTGTCGCTTGATGCATGCGACATAACTTTACGCCTGGTTATTCTAGTAGTCTCGTATTACCCTAGGGGAAATAATGGAGTCGAAAAAAGAGCCCTCAACTCTCCCCAACGCCTTTTCACTCGTACTCCTTTCGACTCCACCCGCCATACACTCTTGACATTACCGCGGCAGCCACTTAGCTCCAACGACGTTTTTCACTGGGAAAAAATTTCAACCCTTCATTCATTGTTGTACAAATAATCGTGCATTAGTGCCACACACTCAATTCAGCCTTGAACCCCTCAGTTGAGTGGAAAAAAGTGCTTTAACTCTTCACATTTTCAATTTGTTCCAAATTTTTAAAACTTTCAGAAGTTAAAATTTTTCGGAGATTGTTGGAATTTTTGCAAAAATTTGAAATTTGAGAAAACTCTCAAAAAATTGAAATTTTTAAAAATCACCAGAAGTTTTTTGGAAGCAAATTTTGATATGCCCCTAAAAGTGGAAGCTCCTGAAGTTCGTTGAGTATTCAAAAATTTTCAATTTCTGCAATTGACTTTCATCAAAGTGAAAAAACTCTTCTCATCTCTCAATGGACCACTATAGGAAACCCAATACCAATTACTGATAAGAAATTTATCGATAAATACAACAGAAGAAGGGCGTTGACGCTTGCTGAGCAGGCGCGCAACGGTTGGCACCGCTTTACCGCCCAGCACAAATGCATTAATGTAGCAATCAACAGTGGCCTGGAGCGTTGGCACTCCCGAACTTGTCAATAGTTAAAGTGGCAACAAAGAGCCAACAAAATTGTAAAGCAAAGTGTCAGAAACTTTCATCTAAATAGGACAATTGTCTGTGTAAACACTGAAAAGTTTGTTCCACATTGAGCCGCATATTGTCCAACCCCCAGCATAGCATGAATGACAGTGTACAGATATGAATAGCAGAAATGAAACCAAAACTGAGGGGACACTGGTTAAGAATTATAGATTTTCCAGGCCTGTAAAAAGGCAAAAACGTTCTTCGTACCTTAAAAGCCGATTATAAGAAAACCTATGAAATAAAATTGTCTCGCCGACTTACGTCATAGAGGCAATATATCCCAGGTGGGGAATTCGAAGCTTGAACGATGAGATCAATCTCGGTCCGACCTTCGATGCCGAAGCTTGGACTCGACAGCTTCGACATAGCTTCATCCCATGTATAAGCCTAGATGAAACCAAGCTTAGTTATATCAAAGACATCCAAGCTCTGTTGGTCCAGCTTGTGCCAAGCTTGGCTCAATCTTAGCGTGCCTAGCGTTGGTCCACAGGCAGCATCCAATCTACGTCCAATATTGGATAGATACATACATCCAAGCTTACTAGAATCATCCAAACCCAAGCTTCAGAAACCATGTTGTGCTAAGCTCGGTCCGAGCTCAGCTTCGTTAGCTTTAAACCTTAGGTTCAACAACCATGAATCCCAGATGGCTCATACCATCTAAACCCAAGCTTCTGAACTAAGGTTGAACTAAGCTAGATTGAAGCATATTTTTCCTAGTTTCGATTTACCACCTTCAGCGAACCTCGGTTTAATATTGGATACATATATGCATCCAGGATTGCTGCACCACATAACCCCAAGCTTGGAAACAAATGTTCAGCTAAGCTTGGCCCCAACCAAAGCGTTCCCCCTCTCGAGGACGATAATGAAAAACGGATTAGGTTGGAGAGTGCCCATCGTTGTTATCTCTCCTCAGGATTGAAAATGCATTGCTGGGAATTAGATTTAACAAAGATCATCCATAGCTTTGCATGAAAATGTGCTGGCAATGGTGCCGTAGCTCCACTGCATCAGGAGCTATTCATTATGTGCATAGGAAAGAAGGTACATACTGATCGCATTCAGTTTTTCAAATCTGCGAAGTCAGTTTTTGTGCATTAACAGCCAGGCGATCATTGAAATCGTTCATTATTCGGTGAAAAACGCTACTAGCAATCTCTGAGGGTAAATTCAAAATGTGATTCGTTAATACCCAGAGTGGATTCAGCACAGAATGACCCAGATATACCTATGGTTTGTTGATTTATAACGTTACGTGTGCACCAAAAATCCCCAAACCAGTCCAATTCACAGCAGTGAAAATCCACGTAATTAACCCGAAGTAATTACCGTGGCCAACCCCGAGTGCCGTCCCCTATTCTCAAACAAAACCAGCCAAAGTTCATTCCCCTAATCGGCAAATCGATGGGATGCTATCGCACGAAGAAATAAAGCAGGAAAATGGTCTCGATGGGGGCACACAGATATCCTGAATGGGTTTCTCTATCCTTACAGGGAGATTGCAGTAAAAAAAATTGGTATGATTACATAAATCGTATTGCGGGTAGACCTATGTATCTTAAGAAAATTACAAGAACATAAGAATATATTCAATTAATTATTTCATGGACCACGTGTCAGATGTAAGCGAAGTACATTGTAACTGTTTGGCAATGATTGCTTCATCACATTCAGCGTTCGGGAACGAACATTTGACGGGGCTGATTCCGCAAAAAAAGTTGTAACATTGCGAGTAACCTTACCCCGTCCTGGTCATACACTTCCATGACAAATGTAAATTTTATCATTTTTTAAAATTTGCATCAATGAGTCAGACAAGTTTCAGGTTGTTAAGGTCGGCTGAGCACACCAGCCCTCATCAGACACAAAAATTTCCTTCAATCGCTAGAAAAATCGATCCACGAACCAACTGCTTTAAGCGGATGGGGAGTTTCCTTTTCGCCCCTTGGGATCGCGCGACCCCTGCAAGAAGCGGATGCTACGCAACGTATGTATCACCGAGGAAATATCCAAGGAAGTCCGACTTGGGCGCGGGTGGAAGACAAAAGGGAAGACTGAGGATCGTACATTTTCCAACCTCCCCCGCTCCCCTTGTCGCAAGTATTAGTCATCGTGATTCACCCGGGTGAAAGCGTGATGGAATTTCTGGGGTTGTCCACCCGGCTCACGCACTTCTTTCGCCAGTTTTACGAGTTCGCTTTATTGGATTCGTCAGGCAATATCCTGATGAGGATTTAGGTATCTCGACAATTTTCCGGGCGTGTGCATCCTTAAAGAGGTGCTTTCAGAAAGCTATTGCTGTTGAGCTTTGGACACACATACACATTCACACATTGCGACAATGATATATATATGTACATCATTCCCGCATCCACCAACCCCCCCCTGCCTACTCACCCACACCCAGACTTACCCACCTACTCACCCACCCACCCACTCACCCACCCACCCACTCACTCACCCACCCACTCACTCACCCACCCACCCACCCACCCACCCACTCACTCACCCACCCACTCATCCATCCACCCACCCACCCATGCACCCACCCACCCATCCACCCACCCACCCATCCATCCACTTAACCAAGCACTCACCCACCCACCTACCTACCCATCCACACACACGCACACACATGCTCTCACTCATACACACACACACACACACATTTTAGAGACCATTATAATAACTTTCCTATATCGAAATCTTAGAAAAAAAACATCTGCTGTGAATAAAAAATTGCAATAACCCATTTTTTATGAATATTCGTGGAATTTTAACGAGGTCCTCTCTCACACATGGCGTTTGCAGGAAATAGGTAGGGAAAAAAAAGCAATCAAAGCACTCGCGTAAACGAATAACTGTCCAATCCGAGTCAATCATAAACTGCATCGATCCATTTTAAATTATGGTACGAATGCTGTTCTTTGTTTATTTTTCTAAACCCGCTTGGCCAGTCAGCGTCGATCACTCCCCCGCCCCCCGGGTCTAGCCCATATTATATAGATATATGTGTACATATATATGTATATATATATATATCTTACTCGATCGATACCCGATGCCGCAAAACTCACGGAGTGCGACAACAGAGACACGCGACGGCGAATGACCGAATGGGAACAGGAAAATCCGCCACTATCGAAGTGTCGGAAAAAGCCCTTTGATTCTATTTGAAAAGTTTCTAAGAGAGAAATAGTTTTTTTGAGGACTTTCTGATGGAAATGTCTGAACGATTTCACAAGTTTCAAGAGCTTTCTTCTAAGAACATTTTTTTTGACAATTATTTTTTTTTTCATATTTATAGCGTTCAGAACTTTAGGTTTCTAGAGGTTTTTGATATTGTAAAAGTTTCTAACGATTTTGAAAATTTGCGATTTTTTTTCAGTTCTTGAGGTTTTCGCCGATTGCGACAAAAAAATTAAGTCAAGGATTTTTTTAAGTTTTGAAATTTATATTATTTTTGAGATTTTTTGAAAGGTTTGACTTTTTCATGTTCTCAAATTTTGCCGATTTTTGTTTTTTTTATTTTTTTTATTTTACAGACCAAATGGAAACGGGAGAACCTGCTACTCTCACAGTGTTGGAAAAAGTCCTTTGATTCTATTTGAAAAGTTTTCAGGAGCGAAAGACTTTTTTTTAAGGGCCTTCTGATGAAAACGTCCAGACGGTTCTGAAAGTTTGAAACGCGTATTTAGAAGTGGAATATTTTCATTATTATTCGCTCTTTTTAAACGGGAACTTTCAATTTAAAATGTTCGAAATTATTGAAATTTTTTAAGTTGCGGCATCTTGTCAGAATTTTCAGGTTTTGGAAAATCATTAAACCTTCGAAATTTCAACAACTTTTGAATATTTTGGACATTTTTCAAATTTAGGAATTTGGAAAATTTCTCAATTTTTTCCACTTTTTACATTCTGTTATCAAAACAATTTTTTTTTTCTTCAAATTTTCGATAATTATGGCATTCTCGAAATTTCGAAAATTTTTGCAGACCAAATGCGACCAGAAAAAGCCAGCACTCTCGAAGTGCTGGAACAAGTCCTCTGAGTTTATTTGGAAATTTCCCAGTCAAGTTTCTTGTCACGGATTTTCTGTCGGAAACGTCGAGAGCATTCCAAAAGTTTGGAGAAGGGATCCCCAAGTGTGACATTTTTATTGTTGTTTTTTTTTACCAATTTAAAAACTTCACATTCTCGACTTATTTTTGAATCTTCAAAATCTTGGAAATTTTGACATTTTCTGGAACCCTTGTTCTTTTGTAATTGTTTTATTTGTCATAATTGTCAGGTTCTTCAAAAATTGCAAGAACCTCACAATTTTTCACATTAACATATTTTTTATTTTTTCGAAATTTTGAAAAACTAAAATTTCCTTTCAAATTTCTTGAATTGAACAATTTTACAATCTTTCAAATTTTCCAAATTTTGGGAATTTTTGAAATTTTTGAAATTTTTGAAATTTTTGAAATTTTTAAAATTTTTAAAATTTTTGAAATTTTTGAAATTTTTGAAATTTTTAAAATTTTTGAAATTTTTGAAATTTTTCAAATTTTTCAAATTTTTCAAATTTTTCAAATTTTTCAAATTTTTCAAATTTTTCAAATTTTTGAAAATTTTAATTTGCAAAATTTTTCAAATCTCAAAAGATTTTTGAACAGTTCTAAGGTTCCGAACCTCAGTTCTTTCAAAATGCTGACATTGCGTGAGTCTTAGCGATTGAGTTAATAATGAATTTAAACGAGACTTCTAGATTCAAGATTTATAAGATCCGTTTTTGCTAGTCGTTAAATATTAGACACAAGCTCCTGATGTTGCGTTCACCACCTTGCTAGGTTTGCTTGAGCGCCTGAAATCTGATCCAGGTCTGATAGCTGTTTAATAATGCGCAATCAGCCGTACATCAGGAGCCGTCCTTGTCCTACCCATCGACTCCCTCAAAATAAGAGAAAAATAATGGATAGTATAAAACACAAAGGAACGAAAATTGAGATCGTCAATGCCGGATGCGAGATAACGCCCCACTCCATTAATATTTATTCAACCATCCAGACACAAAGGAATTAAAAAATCTGGAAGATTCTTCAGATTTTATAAATCTTCAACATTTTTTTTTCAATTTCCAAAAATTAAAAAAAAATTGGAATACTTAAATTTTTTGAAATTTTAAACAAATTTTGAGATTCAAAAAATTTGAATTTCAAAAATTTTGGAATCGTGAACATTGTGGAAGTTCTGAAATTATTTATATAAAAAAAAAATTTCCGGATTTTAAAATCTTTTTTTTTTTTGAAATTTTCAAAGTTGTTCCCATTTTTGATTCAAAAATGTTCTGAAATTTTTGTAAATTTAAAATTAGAGATTTGGTAGAAAGTTTGGCTTCGAAATTTGAGAATTCAAAACCGTGTTCAAAATCTTTGAAAATTTGATAATTTTTAATTTTTTGAAAATTGACCGTCTCGCGAAGTGTTCGAAAAATTTAAATCTTTGGAATGCTTTAGTTTTTTCAAATTGTCCGATGCTTATCAAATGTTAGAATGCTTTATTTAGAATGGCAATGCTTCCGGAGAGATAACGCTCCATTCTGCCATTAATATTTATTCATCTCTCAGACACAAAGGGCATGACTCAAATTCACTGAGAAAGCTGACGACAGAGTCCACGCTAAAGTAAAAGTCTAATTTTCATACGCAAGAAGAAAAGACATAAATGTGCTGAGTCAAAGGAGTCAAACTGAAGGCGTGGCAAACAGATTGAATTTTTGTTTCAAAATCCAAATGTGGAAATGAACAAAAAAAAATAATCCAATTTTTTTTTTTGCAATTTTTGCAATTCTTTAGATTTTCAAAATATTTTAAATTTCTTTTTGAAACTTTTTTTTTTTTTTTTGAAAATTTTGAAAGTTTTGAAAATTCCAATTTTTTACAATATTTTTCATCAAATCCGCATTGATTTTCAATTTCAATTTTTTTTAAATTTTCTATATTTTCCAAATTCTCAGAAAGGCAAATTTTCCAATTTTTTAAATGTCCAAAATTTCCAAAATTCTCCTAATATTGAAAATGTCAAATGCACCGTTTTTTCCTTAATTTTTCAGAAAATTCAAATTGTTCTCCCAAATTTTTCCGACTTCGCCTCGCAATGCCCGCTCGAAATAATTGCATCAGGCACCTGATAAACCGGTAATTACGTGCATTAAATCGGTACGAATCGAGTTAATTTCCCGGTGGGTTATAGTTGCTTCATTAGTCAGCAGTGGGTATCGCCAGCGGGGCTTTATTAATCGTTTTGAGATTCAAAGATAGCACCAACCCGGAGATTGGACCGTAGAGAGTCGGGCAAATCTGCGGTGAATAGAGCGAAAGCAAGAGAGATTTACATCATACCACAATGCATGACGGTTCCTCTTTGTCCATTCATTATTAAAGATTTTTTATGTGCGTAAAAGAATCCTTTGGCAATTTTTTTCTACATCACAGAAGTGCCCACTCGCAATTTTGGCCCTCTGAATATTCATAAACAAAATAGCCAACTGGTCCATCGAGTTAACCCTCTGTCCGCCTCTTACATCACCTTTCAGCCAATATCTCAAGACAGAAACAAGATAGCGTAATTTTCATATAAACCTTTTTTATAGACCAAAATGAGACCTACAAATTTGTATTATAGCAAATTTCGATATCTCCGCTAGTTTTTTATATATTAAGGGAAAAAGGACGTTGGACGAAAAGGGACATGCTCCAATGACCACTTCACCACTGAAAGGTTTTCAACTTCCCGGTGTGTGTGTGTGTGTGTGGGGGGGGGGGGTGGATGGATGGGTGGGTGTGACAAATTCTTGATTCCAAAATTTGGTCCACTAAGTTTTTTCCAATTTTTAGAAATTTCAAAATTTTGAAAATTTAATCAATTATGTAGAATTTGAGCATTGAAAACAAAGTTTCAGAACTAATGAACGGTTATTGAAGTACTTGAAGTTCCTGCAACTGAAGTTCACGCAATGAAAGGACTGAAACAAACAGTAATCTCGCACGGTAAAATAATTCAATTTATAGGTGGCTCTCCTAAAACCCGGAAAGAGGAATGGAAATAGCGCCGATGAATATTCACCGCAACTTCGGACTCTAAACCGCCCGAGACACCTATTATATTCCATTAATCCCAGATATTAAGAGAGAAGAAAATTCACGCGAGAAAATTGATTATTCATATCTCCGTCCACGAAAATAAAACCACTCCATAAATTGTAATAAGCAAAAAAAACTCTTCAGTTTTTTCTCTATTTTTTGGAGGGGCTGAACTTCAAAATTTTCTAATTTTTTTTATTTAATCTTTGGTACTTTGGAACTTTTGTAATTTTTGAACTTTTTCGCCATTCTGAAATTTTTCAATTTTTTCACTTTCTTCAGTTTTTTTTTAAATTCCAAAATTTTCAAAATTTATAAAATATTTCAATATTTCTTTGCAAAGTCCGAAAAGTCCACAATAAAAGTGAAAAATGATAAATTTTACAAAAACATACAAAAAAAAATGATTCTCGAAATTTTCTCCACTCATATAAAAGCGCCCACCAAATTTGAAATTCAGAACAAAAAGTCACCCTCGACTTTGAGAATTTATAGTTTGGGCAGCTTGAGCTGCTTTATCGTTTTGCTCGTGCCGTTAAACCCCTCTAATTTTAGCGTCGGGCTTCGAACGTGGAAAATAGAAAGAGGGGATTTGCGCGAACTGTATACTCTTTTCCGTTCACCAGGTTCTACCATCTCCAAACTGTGGTTTAACGCCTCGAAAACACGGAATACCCCTTCGTGACGGAGTAACACACTTAAAAAAAAAACAAAAAAAAAGGATGTGTATGTGCTCCTAATACAGCCTAAAAATCAAAGCTGACACCTGAAAAGTCTTGAGCGCAATTGAAAAAAAAATTGATTTTGAGGTCCTCGAAAAATTTATTTCAAAACCCCAAAATTTGCTTTTAAGACGTTCGCAAGACTCAATTTAACCCACCGAAAACTCAATTCAACCCATGTGACAGCTTTCGAACCCGGGTCTCGCAGCTCCGGAGGATGCGCGAAAAAATGACGCAAAAATAGATATACCCATATATATAGGGCGAAGTAAATTCCTAAAGTGTATAGCGATGTCTTTCTGCATTCAAGTATCACGACAAAACGGCATTCGCAGGGAATGGATAAATTGATAGGGAAGTGCAGAAAAAATAAATGTGGAAATGGAGTGAATGCTCAACTACCGGTGTGTGGGAAGCGTTTGTAAGCGATCGATAACGCGCCACCGGTGGATCGCCCTCTCTGTACGCCGACCTACATTCTCTCCACCCCCTGAGGTACATTTTTTTTTCCACCACGAACAATTGTTCGTAAATACCCGGTGAAATGTTAAGTATGAGAAAAGCCCATACGATTTCCCATAGGCATTCCCATGGGCGTTCCCGCAGAAAATACTGTATGAATTCGCTAGGAAAATATCCAAATAAATCTCTTAAGATACCTCATAGAATTTCCCATAGGAATTTCTATGGGCGTTCCCATAGAAAGCACCACATGAATTCGCTAGGAAAATCTCCAAATAAATCCCATAAGGTACCTCATAGAATTTCCCATAGGAATGTCCATGGGCGTTCCCATAGAAAGCACCATATGAATCCGCTAGGAAAATCTCCAAAGAAATCCCATAAGGTACCTCATAGAATTTCCCATAGGAATTTCTATGGGCGTTCCCATAGAAAATACCATAAGAATTTGCCACAAAAATATCCAAATAAATCCCATAACATTCCCCATAGAATTTCCCTATGAGCTTTCCCATAGAAAAGATCATATAAATTTGGGCTAAAAATATTCAAATAAATCCCATAAGTTTGCCGATGGAATTTCCCATAGGACTTTCTATGGGTGCTCCTACAGCAAATTCTATAGGAATTTGCTAGCAAAATATCCAAAAGAATCCCATGAAATGTTGCATAGGAATTCCTATGAGCCTCCCCATAAGATTCCGTAGAGGAATTCCTAGGGGCGATCCTCGTAGAAGATACCATAAGAAGTCGCATAGGAAGCCCCGGGGGGCTTAATGGGAGGTTTCCCACAGAATTCTCTATGGAATTCCTTATATAATTTCCCATAGAATGCTCTATGAAATTCCTTGTAGGATTTCCGATAGAATTTCCCATAGAAATTTCAAGGGACATCTCTATAGCGTCTACCATAAGATATCATAGGTCTCATCCGAGGTATTCCTGTACAAGTTCGCGTAGAAAGCACTGTACGAATCCACTGTAGCAATCCCCATATTGAATTCCGTGGAATTTCTCATAGGAATCCCCATAGAGTTTACGCAAAGTCGCGTGATTGGCTATGAAAATTCCTCCGGGAATATCCTGTCATGATCTGTGCAGAGCTTCCCACAGCATTTTCTATAGCACTTCATACTTATGGGAATTTCAATGTCAAGTTCCATGGGATTTCTCAAAAGAATTTCCGAATGCGTTACTATAGAAATTAGCATAGGACAATAAAATGCGGGACTGGTGAATCGCCCTCTCTGTACACCGACCTACATTCCGCCCACCCCCAACTTTTTTTTTCACCGCGAACAATTGTTTGTACATACCCGGTGGAACATTAAGTATGATAAGAAGCTATGGTATTTCACATAGAAATTTCCATAGAAAATAGCATTAATTTGCTGTAGAAATTGTCACGGGAATTTCTGTGCGAATTTCATGGAATTTCCCATAGAAATTCCTACCGGTTCCCCAAGAGAAGACTATACAAATTTTCTATCAAAACTCTGATTTTCTACCTTCCCCATAGAATTCCCCACAAAAATTCCTATTGGCGTTCCCACAGAAAATACAATGGGAGTGTACATGGGATTTCCCACAGTTTTTTGTCGACAAATTCTCTTGCGGGGAATTCCCGCAGAGTGTGTTCTATAGAAATTCCCATAGGATTTCCCATAAAATTCTCTATACCAATATCCTGTAGAATTCCCCATGGAATTTTCAATAAAAATTCCCATAAAAATTTTAGGAGAATTTCCCATAGGAATATGGTGCAACATAGAAATGCACAGTAGTCCCTATCTCGCGTTTTTTTTATATTCTAACCGCAATACTTCATAAACTACCAGAGATAGGTGAAAAACTTATTTAACATAAAATGTGCATTTTTATCTAAGGCACAACTTTTATTAGACACTTTTCCGTCTACCTCTAAGCACTCTCACGATAGAACGCCGTAAACAATTAGTCATTTCTAATATTTTTCCCGATTCTGTTTATAAATTTGGAGTACCTCAATGATTATTTTATGAAATTAAATTCCATGGCAAAAATTTGGAAGAAATAGTGCCCTATGAGCGACAACATCATCAACTGACATTTTCCAGTATATATTTTTTCAACATTTTATTTCTATAAATAAATAATGAAATTTGTTGGAAAAAATAACACTTTGTGTCAGGTACTTTCATAAAAAAGATTATTTTATCGTGACTATAATACTTTAATGCTGGCAAAAACATGAACACCGCATGATATTTTGTCTCCGCAAATTTATGTCACGTAAAAACGCGTTACACTCATTTTACGGTTTTTTTCAATAGGATAAATTAATTTGTTGAAATTTGTTGGATGATGAAAAACGCGGTCGATTGAGTCTTGAGACAATATGAAATCATGATTGCATGGAATTTTAAAAAGTGGTTTCAGGTTGCGATGGTAAAAAAAGAAAAAATCAGCAACGATTTAACCGGCGAGCACCTGTCGACTGGTCGAACGAGTGTCCATGTAACAATCTACGGAGCTCACTTTCGAGACTCCCTTCGTATCCTTCGTATCCCTTTCAAAAAATCGAAACGAGTCTGAAGATTTGCACTGTTTAAAAATATGAAATTCCAGGGACGGAGCTGTTGGCAAATTTTTTTCATTCATTAAATTTTTGAGATTTAAAAATTTTTCAAGCACTTCAAAGTCGAAAATTTTTCATTAAAAAAAATTGGATTTTCGAAATTGATGAAATTGTTAATTTTTTTTTAGTCATTGATTTCGTAAAATTTCTAGTATTAGAAAATTGGGTATTCGGTGAAATTTTAAAAACTTCAGGAAAATCTCATCAAAAAAATTGAACACCTCAAAAGTTTGAAAACAAAAAAATTGAAAATTTCTATTATAAAAATCCGCGAATCTAAAACAAAAAAATTAAACAACCAATAATTTCTCGATGTAGTTTTTTCCTCCAGCATTATCGTTTTCGCCGAAAAAGTGGAATATCTCGTAAACCATTGATTTTACAAAAAATATTATGCAATACTTTTTGTAGGAAATTGTATTTGGAACGAAAAAGTTGTTAACTATTTTTCTACAAACTTGGTCATTCTCGAGATAAATCCGAAGTTCCGGTTTTTTTCAGTTCCTTTTCTGACCGACACACACACACACCCATTTGAAAATAGTCTAAAATTATTGGATATGCTGAGATGCAATGAAAAAATCGATGTTAAATCAATGATTTTCCCCATCAAAAATTTCAATAATTTCAAAATTTTTCGAAGCTCTTGGGAATAAATCGCGCTGAATAAAAGATCAACTAAAAAGCGATGGGATTGGCTAACAAGCTGGGCTGAGGGAAAGGGTCTCGCATACCCAAAGAGGCAGGTGTTGTTCGTATAGTCCTGTTACTTCTCCTCTTGCCCCTGAAGAACCCATCTCAACTTGCACCCACTACGTTGTAAAGGTCTGTTATAAAGGCGGCCAACAGGTATACATTCGCCCATGGGTATGAATAAAAATCACGCATGCATGGCTGAATCTCAAAAAAAGATGCTCGTACAAAAATCTCTCATGCTTCTGTCAAATTACAGCTTAAAACCAATTTGAACATTTGGAATACTTCGAACAGTCGTAAATTTCGATTCCTCAAAATTCTGGAAATTGAGAAAATTTGACAATCTAAAAATTTTTGTTAGCTTCACCAATTTGGAATGCTTTGAAGAATTCCGTGGAATTGAAAAAAAAATGTCAAAAAGTTTCGGAAAAATTCCCAAAAAATACCTCTTCACTCCGATATGTTACCTTTTTCCTCAGCCTATCAATCGGCAGCTGTCAAAAGAGTACCTTATCTCCCCTAGGTCAGTATACCATGTCGCGCCCCCCGCGAGCGTAGGGCCCCGTGATCTCGCCTCCCTCAATTTTCACCCCCCCCCCCCCTCCTCATCAATAAACCATCAAGAATTATCTGGATCTTGAATTGTGGATCCATTTCAAAAATTTCTAAAGCTTGGAAATGTCCAAAATTATACAGACTCAAAAATTTTCCAAAATTCCAAAAACCGCCAATGATTATGAGCCTCAAATCGGAGCATCCTCTAACTACTCGAAACTCCCCAAGTTCCCCAAAAATCCCGCGTTCTCAATTTTCTTACCTTTCTCTTCAGGCCCTCAATTGACAGTTGTCACTTTCCTATCTTATATATCGGTTAAATACAATAATAATAATCCCGATCTTATCTCATAAGTTCGTTTGAAAAATTTTCAAAATTTGGAAAATCTCAAAAACGTCATTCAAAAAATGCTAAAATGCAAAAAAAAAGTCAAAATTCCCCCCAAAAAAAATGTCGATGAATTTTCTTACCTTCCACCTCAGCCTCTCAATGGGAAGTTGTCAAAAAAATAGCGTATCTCCCGTCCCACACTATCCGGCAATTGTCACCTTCCGCAATTGTCATTTCCCTCTATTATTGACAAAATATAAATAATACTCCGGATCTTGTTTTATCGGCCCGTTGACCCCAGCACGCGGTGGCTCGTACGTGTCCACAGCATCCCGCTCCACTCAAAAAAAAAAAAAAGAAACACACGCACACACACACAGACTCCAGGCGTATGCGCACGGGGTTGAAAGTTCGTAGTGCTCTAAAAGCCTCTCCTTCCTTTACTCTTGTCCCCCGATCGATGAACCAGGATTCGGCGTAGAAAGCCTTAATTTATCCACTCTTTATTTTTAAACTCCAATTATTTTTTTTTAAACAATTTTTCCGCAAAAGGTTAGAATGCAATATGCGCTATTTTCAAATTTTCGCGCCTTTTTTCAGACAACCGCCAATGCGTTTTCCACTTTTGTTTTTTTTTTAATTATGGCTTTCGCAAGTTCACATTTTTGAAAATCACTTATCAAACCGTTCCCGCCTTTTTCCAAATTGTTTCCCAGGTTTTTTTCACCTCAGTTTATCTCCAAATTTTTGTTTTTTTTTTTCACACACCGGGAAAAATAGTTCCCGCCTTTTTGCACGATTTTTAATTTTTGAGGGTTTGTCCGATTTTTATTTTTTTTTTAATATTCAAGTATTGCTCACACTTTCCATTGGTTAATTGTTGGTATTTTCATCAGTTTATTAATGCTCCATGAGTTTTCCTCAAATTTGCGGTTCAAAATTGTTCATAAATCTGCAAACCAAGACACAATGTATTTAAATTTAATTAATTGCATGTTTCTTCGAGAACTCGCAAACGGTTTTTATCCCTTCTTTTTTTAAAGGGAATATTGGATATGGTTTTATGTCAGTAATTATCAGTAATTGTACTCAAATGAGAGTTTATGGTTGATTAAAATTTACGGGAGCGGGATGTTGCTCCGTGGACCGCCACGCTCGCTATGTCAATCGCGAAAATGTGAAGTCGAATTGTGCGCTCGTGTGGCCGAGGTGGCTCACGCGCATGTGCAGTGGGCGCATGTGTACACGCCGGGTGGGTGAGTGTAAACCTTCGAAATTTGATGAATAATTCGTACACGAGCCTTCGGGCTCGTAACTCGCTTAGGGCTTTGAGATAAATGTTCTAATCAGATGTTTTACGGCATAACTTTGTTCAAGTTTTGGGAAGATTTTGTTAAGCTAGGTACTAAAAATGAGGAATCATAACATAGGTAGTCCCCGTCATGCCCCCGATTAAACCCGTCATACCTCCTTAATTAGGACAAATATGGAAAAAAGTGATAAGAAATTAAATATGCATTTCCACTTACAGAGCAAATTCTGTTTAATACTTTTTGCTGTATCTCTTACGGTTTTTGAAATAGAGCCTTGTAAATAATTCAATTGCTAATTTGTCAATGTTAACTTGCCCAAAATTCCAATTTTTCGTTGCGTTTTCTGCCCCGAATTTGATCGATACATTACTGGGGATTCAGTTTAAAATTTGGGACTGAGAAAATTGAAACAATTAGAAAATTTGGATTTCAAAAATCCACTTTTTGATTACAAAAAATAATAAATACAAAGCTCTACTTCTCCAATTCCTTACGTTATCTTTATCTTCCTCCTCCCAAAATTACCAAGAACGAAGAGATAAATTCTGCATCAAATCCATTCTGTCTCTCTGTCTCTATCCCCTTGAGTATTATCTCCCTCCAATGCAATTATTTCTCGAAAAGAGACGGAGCCATTCCAGGGTGTAATGTTCGCTGACTTCCGGCTGTCTCTCTCTATCCGCTCAGCATGTTCCGTATCTGGTGTTCCGTTTTCCCGTATCGAGCATCAACCCACCTCATCCCCCCGCCCTTTTATCGATATACTCCCTATATTATGATTGTTGTGTAATTTTATTCCCGTTTAATCATTGGATGGGGATTTGAGCACCCTGGGAGTTGTTTTCTACAATTGATATTTTCTCCTCTATACTCACAAAAATTAGCGTTGAGTTAAACCCTGCCGAAAAAAATTATTTCAACTTAAGACATTCAAAACTCGATTTAAGACATCTTAAAGTTTCAACTTCAGTCATTCACAACTAAAGGTAGGACGCTTGTAAGGGTTGAAAAATTGTTCAAATAAGTGGTTGATTGATTTCTAGCAATGAACGGTGAAACTGATAAGGTTGATAAGCCTCAACTTACTCAACGAAATGGACATTGGAATCGTACGTTAGAAAATTATGTCTTTTTGAGTTTTAAGGGTCTTAATAATGAATCGAGTCTTAAGGGGCTCTCATCAACCCCTCATGAAGCACCACTGACTCACCCCGTTTTTTCGTCTTTCGAGCACACGAGTGGGCGATAAAAATTTCTCAAGTGCCTATATTGTGCGATGTAACCAGTTAGTTAAGTTTCGCGTTCTTAACTTCGGACGAATTCCTTCAGTTTCTCAACACTTTAATTTTTTTCTGATTTTCATTAATTTTTATGGGGAAAATAAATTTGTACAGGATGTCCTATACATGCAGATTTTTTTCTTGAAATCCATAGGTACGTACAAGTTTCAAATTTCCTGAAAAAAAAAGATACTATTTTACAAAACTACAAAAGCCTTCTCGAAAATTGTAAAAATCAATGAAAAATGCGCATCTTTAAGCATAACATTCTTTATTTTTCATTCATTTTTTGCTAAAGAACTTTATATTTCAAGGCAGAGATCTATTTGCGACCAAATGAACTGCAATTACTTTCTATCGTTATAAATAATTTGACCCAATTGCTAATCGATCGATTGCACCCCCCGATAATCCCCAGATTCAATAAGAAGTTAATAGAATTTTTTTGTAAATTGAAATTCAAATTTCACGGAGAATATCGTTGCTTGGGAGAGAGCGTGCAAATTGAGCCTTTACCCGTTGAAATTGAATAGCTGGAGAATATTTCCGGATCTGCAGGCTACGCTTCGCCTCCTAGTACTCCTTTTTCCAGTGGAAACACAAATTTTCAAAGGAGAAATGAGATGTTACTTTTTCTCCTGGAAGAGCTCAGTTCAACTTTTTGAACCGGAAATTCGCTCAGGTTTTTATCACGCTGCCAATTACCGTTGCTTTGGTTCGTCTAGGAAGACCTTCATATTTTTAAAAGTGAGTTTCCAATTTTTGCACAATTTTTGAACAATTGTTTAACTTTTTTCAACATTTTTCAACCCTTTTCAGCGTTTCTCAACATTTTCAACGTTGTCAACTTTTCCAACCTTTTTCAACATTTTTCAACCTTTTTCAACATTTTTCAACACTTTTCAACACTTTTTAACGTTTTTCAACATTTTTCAACATTTTTCAACATTTTTCAACATTTTTCAACATTTTTCAACATTTTGCAAACATCTTTTTTTCAGCAATTTTGAGCTTTGCAACAATGTATTTTCTTTCTAACAAAAAATCGACATCTTTTCAACAATTTTCGTAACCTAAAATCTATTCGAATATGTTGACACCATTCGTCGACCAAATGTCGACTCAACACCAACGCCACAATATGTCAACAAACTTAGAACAATTTTCTGGATAAAAGCCATTCTCTCTGAACAAACTGAGCAATGTTAGACATGATTTTTCGGCGAAGAAATTTCAACACCATTTCAACATCTGTTCAACGATTCTTGACAGCTCTTATGTCTCAACCAAGTCTGGAGTGCAAAATCGCTGAGTTTACGATTTGATAAACCCTTTAGTCATGCGATCTATCTATTCTGTTGATGTTTACTCTACACTAGTCACATACATTTGCAAAGTCCAATCGATACATCGAACCTTGATATTTCATTCTTGGCCCGCAAACACGCGAGGTACATTCCACGGTTGTTTGATTTTTCTTTCATTCGTATAATGTTAGCATTTTAATTTATCGTTTTGGCCTATAGTTTATGTCATAGAGAGCGACACGCAAACCCTTTGGGTGGTCCTTTGCTCTTTTATTATTAACATTGCGACCCCATTTTTCGATGTCTCAAAGGCATAAAAATTGCGATGGAAGTGCGAGATACAATTGGCCCTTATTTGTATTTATAGGATTTTCTAATTACAACATTATCAATTTTTATAATTAATATTACTAATTTTGTTAGAAAATTAATTCATATTATTAAACTTTTTGGTTAATTAATGGATAAATTAATTGCAGTAATCGATTACGTTTATAATAATTCGGATATCATTATTAGACATTACTAATATTTGGTATAATTGAAGAAAATCATCGAATTGTCAATTCGTTAAATTTGCTTAAATTATCGGGATTTTTGGAGAATTTTTGAGAGGTTTTTTAAATGGATTTTTATAAACTTTCAGAACTTTTTTATTCTTCATAATCTTTGAATCAAAAAAAAAAATTCTTCCTGTTTTACATCTTGCTCGTGGACCATTATTATTATACGAGCAAAATTACTCTCTTGAGGTCAGTTGAAAATTGAGGAAGGATGACAAATGATCCATGTCAAACCTTGAAATATCTTCGTTAATGAACTTCATTATGTCATAGAAATAGGGAGGAGTTGATTTTACACTTCTACCCGTAAAATTATTTAAAAGGGTTCTTCAATAATAATAAAGCGAATCTATCGATTTCCCTAGAATTATCTTTTTGTCTTTCGAATTTTCAAATATTTTTTTTCATACCATTAATAAAAAATTTAAAAAATAGAAAAATTTTGAGGTTTTTGAAATTTTTGATTTTTTTCTAAATTTTGAGAATGCGACTTTTTTCAGGTTTCACAATTTTCCAAAATTCCTTCTAGAATTTATCACAAAATATTCAAAATTTGAAATATATTTTAACGGTGTTTGAAACACTTCCCGCAGTTACTTTCCATTAAATATCATGTAATTTTTTCAATGTGTCTCAATGGAACTATTTCACTATAAAAATGCAAGCATTAAAAATGGAATAAAAATCCAGCACAATCATGGATTCAAAAAAAACTCAAATCCTCTATTTTTGGCTGCAATTTTTCATCTTGTCGACTGAGCGCTGCGCGCAGCATCATTTTAGTGACGCCGGTTATATTCAACGGTGGACGGAGATTATCCGCATCTCAGACACATATTCTGTGTCTGTGAATATACATATTCACAGATACTTTATTTTTTTTCTTCAATAAAAAATTAATACAATCAACAACTTCAATGAGTCCAGACAGAAGAATTTTCAATTTTCAATTTTCAATTTTCATTTTTCAATTTTCAATTTTCAATTTTCAATTTTCAATTTTCAATTTTCAATTTTCAATTTTCATTTTTCAATTTTCAATTTTCATTTTTCATTTTTCAATTTTCCATTTTCAATTTTCAATTTTCAATTTTCAATTTTCAATTTTCAATTTTCAATTTTCAATTTTCAATTTTCAATTTTCAATTTTCAATTTTCAATTCTCAATAAAATCAAACGGTAAGAAACTAATATTTGCAATTTCAAAGTTTGAGCATTTCTGAAGAGCGCAAAAAAATTGAAATTCTCAAAACTTTGAGTTTTCTTTTCAATTAAAAAAAAAATCCAATTTATGAAAACATGAATGAGTTTCGAGATTCGAAACCGGTTTCAAAAATCGCCAAATTACCGAAAAAAGTAAAAATTTTGATGGCAAGAATCTTAGAGAGTCCACGAAGGTTTAAAATGAGGGATTTCCCAAATTTATGAAATCGATAAAATTACCAAAATTTCAACCATGAAAATTTTTGAAAATTTCGAATTTGTTCTTCTCTAATTTTAGAGTGTTGTTAAAAATAAAAATGAATCCCACGTTGAGACTTCTGGAAAATGCGAACGTTGTAATTTATAAAAATTCCAACAATTTCAAGCATTTTTCAGTCGCTGGTTCTATTCAAAGTCGGACGGAGATTATCCGCATCTCAGACGCATAGATACATGCTGTCGCATGCTCATACAGATGGTTTTCCATCTGCAAATGTACCCACGAGATCAGACGAACTTGAATAGTTGCACCTGCGGCCGCGTCCGCTAAAAATCATAATTCCCTTAACCCGTCACCAGGCGCGCAGCGAGAGATTTTCCTCTACAATTTTCACGCTACAGGGAATATAACAACGTTCCAAAGATCAACTTTAATTTTAGCAAAATTCCAGAACGAAGATGTAACATCCCATTTTTTTTTCAATTTTAGAGAGATTTTAATTTTCTGAAATTTTTGAAATTTCTGACATTTTCAAAATTTAAATTTTTTTTAAAGATTTCAATTTTTTCAAAATGTCTAAAAATCTTTCATTTCCTTAAATTTTAAAATATAAATTTCTCCGATTTTCTAAAAAAATTTTTAGATATTTCCGTAACTAATTTCAAGCTTTCAAAGTTTTTTTGTTGACAAATTTTATTCCGCCCATCGTCGTATATTCCAGATAATTTGACATACATGAAAATAGAGTACTATTGTGGTGGAAAAAAATTTGTATATGAATGTAGGCGACGATTTCTATTCACGTTGAACAAGGGAGCTTTCAAATGGCCAACGCTGATGCTTGAAAGATTCGTGGAACAACCGGACGGTGTTTTGTAGGGTGCTGGTGGCCATGATGAGGGCTTTCAGACTTTTTTCAGAGAAAAGGGTGGTAAATATGTGCCTAGGGTGGAATGGCTGACCTAGAATTGACGGTTGCCGACTAATGAACATGCAAAATGAGAAAAAAAAATTGCTTCCAATACAAAGTCGTGTAATAAACGCTGCATTTCAAGGAAACAAAGTTTGTTCCAATGAGCAAAAATTGGGCAACAAAAGTTTGAGCTAGTCCGAGTTATTTCAAATTTTTATAAGCCAATGAGGGATTTTGTGTGTGTGTGTTTTTATTTTTTTTTGGTCTCCGTCCCTCTCATTTGAACACCCCGGGTAGCAGCCGTTTAAGCATTCCTTCAGGGGGCGTACCGGACACCCACCCGTGCGGCTGGGGCCGACTTTCGCCATTTTTTAGGCCATCGTATTTCTGAACACAGGGTAAACCTCCAGAAACCCCTGTGCTCCGATGGCCGGCGCCTACGATGGAACTCACCCTCCCCCTGCATCGGGTTAGGTTCCCACTCGGCCGGGCGATCTCATTTTATTGGTACCACCGATGGCACACACGGAAAGTTCCTGGATCGGTCGGAATCCATGAGAAAATATTTTTGAAAAATATTCTCCGGGGGCGAACCTAAGACCTTTGGAGTAGTAGGCAGATACTCTACCACTACGCCAAAGCCCCGACAGGGGGTGAGTATGTGGGTGAGGAAGTGGGTGGGTAAATAGGTGGGTGAGTGCGTGTGCCAGATTCTAGAATTCTCAGCCATTTTCGAAAACATCAAAATTTTGCAATTGTTTCCAAAAATTCATAATCTTAAAAATGTATGTGTGTGTGTATGTGTTCGTAGGGGTGGGGTAGAAGGGTATGTATATTTTGTAAAAAATTCACACTAAATTTTTTTAACTGTTTCAGTGCCTTAAATCTCTACTCTAAACCTGTAGTCCCTCTCAAAACTACATCCATCTCATAAATGTAGACATGTATATATATATGTATATACAGGTTCTATCAGTCATTATGAGTCATTAATGTTCGATCGAGCATTAAACGGCAATTTGACCGAGTTTCGACGTCGTCGAGGACCTCATCAAGGGCTTCACAACTCTCGAGGCACTTGAGAGTCTATTATCACTTATCAGAAGTGGTGAATGATTATAGATGTGTCGTCGGGGGACCGGGGATTCCCACAAGCGCATCACTCAATTTCGGGGAACTTCGCTCCCTTCATAACCGCGAATTTGGCGCAGTGGCTTAATTATGTTAAAACAAAAAGTTACACTTTGAGATATTTATTAAATTTTTAAAAATTTTCATATTTTTTCTCCAAGTGATCTTTAGTCGCCCTTGAGACTTTCTCTTACTAAAATTTTCGAATTATAAACAAAATATATTCCGGAATTGAAACGTTTGAGCAAAATTCCTTTAATGATTCAAGTAACTCTTCGAGTTTATGTAGGTGGGGATAAAAAAAATTTTACCACACAGTTGAAAATTCTGTTGGGGTAGGAATGGCGCCGTCTATGGCGAAATTTCGTGGCATCAACCGCAACATTTTTGCCAGATATCTCCAAAACTAAGAATATTGACGAACATTCATATGAAGATTTATTGTAGCTCTCGGTGTGTACTACAAAAAATATTCGCATGAAAATTTGACTAGCTCCTTCACATTTCAACATATCATCCCAAAACAAAATGTAAGTGATTCGGAATGTACCTAAAGAAGGATAGCGCGACCACGATGATAGAGTGGAAATTCAAAATTTAAAACACTCACAAGTTTTCGGAAATTCTCGGAATTTTTACAATTTTTGATAATAAGATTTTTTAGTTCACAACTTTATGAATTCCAAATAACAAAAAAATGAATATATGATATTTTCAAGTTGCTGTTTTTCTAAATTTTGATAGATGTTTTATGAAGAAATAATGTTTAGAATCTTCCGGAAAAATGTAGCAAACTGGAAGAACCCTGCAAAATTGTAAGTCAAACTAAAAATCTGCACTAAGGCTATAACTTATTCCTATTGAAAATTATAAAATGGAGGTTTTGCTCCTTCAGTTTATGAGAAAATTTCATTAATTTTGGCAAAAAAAATCCATAATCAGTGTTCAAAATTTCAGTCAAACATTAAATTTTTGTAGAAAATATTTCACTGTTTTTTTAAATAAAAGACAAAAATTATTTTTAGTTTTGGAACATATTTCCTCCGTTTCCTACATGCCCGATGGTCGGGAGCAAAACTGTTCTTCAATTACCATATGACTTCAGTATCTCAATCATTATATATTCAGAATCTCAATCGGCGAATGGTAATATGGTACTTTTCGAAAATGTTGCGAATGCCGAACGTTCTCCAAATTTTACAATTGCAAAAAACAAAAAAACATTTTAATTTCAGTTTCAAACAATTTTGATTCTGCAAATTTGAACAATTTCCAAACATGTGAGTTTTGTTCAATTTTTCAAAATGAAAAAAATTGAAATTTTGAAAAAGTTTCAAATTTGAAAATACTTGACAATTTAATAAAAAAAACTAAATTAAAAACAAGTTCGTAATTCCAAGTCCTCAAATTTTCAAAAAAATTAAAAAAAATTTTCAAAAAAATTTTCGAAAAAATTTTCAAAAAAAATTTCAAAAATTTTCCCGTGTTGACAATTTTGCAGAATATATATCTTACCTAGAATTTTCACCTCCGGTTATCTCCATTACCAACGCTCGATAATCCCATACATGTTGAATTGCGCGGGAAATTCAAAAACGCAGTTGAATTAATTTCCGGATAATGACCTCTGAAAGAAGAAAATAAAATTGATTCACAGTATCATATTACTGCCCATAAGAAATTCGATACATCGATTACCCAAAATCGATGTTTACAAGGGGTTTACCATACGAGAAAATCGTTTTAAAAAATCTGAGTAAGCCAACGAACCTAGTAGGTGTCATACATAAAGGGGTTAATGATTAATATCCGCGCAATCGAGCAGGAGTATTTCGAGCGCAACATATAACGCAGAAAGCCGAAGGTTTATACCTCACCAACCACTTTTTCTCCACCCTACATTATTATCTACTGTACCAAGTGCTACATAATAAAAGAACTGAATCTTATTGTGTATATTGTCGATGAAGTCTCCAAAAATTTCAGAAAAATTTCTACGAATTTCAGAAGTTTATCGAACTTGAGAGTTCCAACAGTTCTCAAATTTTTGGGAGCTTTGACAATTTCAAAATTTTGAATTATTACAAATTGAAAAATCGGAAAAGCTTTAAAAAATGCAAAATTAAAAATGGAAACTCCAAGATTTTCAACAATTTCAAGGATTCCAAGAGTAAAAAATTGACAATTCCCAAAAATTGAAAAAAAAAACTATAAAATATGTGAATTGGTTTCAAAACTTTTACAGTTATTTCTTCCCAAAATTTTTGAAATTTTCACGATATGAGAAATTTCAGTTGCTCGTGATAGATCTAAAAAAAATCCCTCACCCCCGTGCACAATGTATTAGTTAACCCCGAGAATAGGGCAACAGATGAGGCAAAAGCCGCCACGCCCGCGCCACTACACTCCCAAAGGGTGCGATAGTGAATCGTCCGTGTTCGGCGCAGTCGCCGGATCTTCTGCAATGCAACCAGTCTCGCCTTGAAGTGTATAGATAGTACTCCTCTCCATTCCAGCCCTCAAAAAACCGATAAATCCGCCCCACGACCAAAAACTTCAATAACTTCCAAAACACTTTAAATTTCCCGCCAAAAGTTCGCGCAAAAAAATCAAATAATCCAAATCTCCAAGCCGTAACACGGGAAAACTCAAAAGCTACCCGAAAAAAAGGTCGCCGTGCGAGTAACTAAAAAACCCTCCCATTTTTCCCGCCATTTTTCAAATTCTTACCAGTGAATTAAAAAATGTCAAGTTTTGTGCTCAACCCAAATTCAAAATCAAATTCATTGACTCACCAGAATCTCCCGAAAAAACACAAAATAACATGAAATCTGCAATATCAAACTATTTAAAAATCCCGAAAAATTGTGGAATTGATAAACATGAAAAAAATCAATTGATTCTTGACGATAATTGACTGAATTTTGGAGGAAAAAAAAGATTTTAGATAAGTCATTGGAATTGCCGGTTTTGACGTGAGTGCAGAATTGGACTGCCGTCACGTCAAAGTGATTTTCTGAAAAGGCGCTCTATATATGTTTATAGATATATATATCTATATAGTACAGCATATATATATATAGTGTCAGCTATAACTGTGGTGACGGCTCAAGTCACGTTGTATTAGGCACAACAAACTGAGATTGACGTTCTCCGATTTTTACGTGATAACCATCACATTTGGAATAGAAATTGATGCGCAAGGAATTTGAAAATTGTGGAGGATTTATAGGCAAATTAATTGAGGGTTTCAACCCCCCGCTTGAGGGGTAATTTTCATTTTCACAATGGCGGATGACGAGGTGCTCTTCGACGATGTTTATGAGCTTTGCGAGATTATCGGCAAGTGAGTATTTTAACAACAAATTCAAGTTTATTATGTTTATGATGGTAGTGATGTATATAGGGTGGAAAGGGTGTTTTGGCCATGGACCAAGATGCGCAGCATCCGTTGAAAAACAAACTTTATGGAAAATGTTTCACTTTTTTTTTCGTTAATGTTGATATTGATTAATTTTATATTGGAAATGTTTATGGGTATTCGCTAGTTCTGAGTGTTGCTCAATGCTGTTTAGTACTGGTTTTTAATATAGCAATTTAATGTTTGGAACATCAATTACACACCCATTCAAAACATCCCAACTTTTATTTAAGTAAAAAGTTTCCAGTTTTTGGGAATCCCTGGAGGGTTCGAAAATTTAGTAAATTTTGAAAAATTTGATGATAAGTTTCAACAATTTCAAGAGAAAAAAGTCAATATTTTTTATAATGTCGCAAGACAATTTTTAGATATAGAAATTTCGGAAAAGATCGAGATTTCCAGGTTTTCTTTTCATTAAAAAGTTTGGGTTTCGAGGATTTGTTATGTTGACACATTTTGAAAATTTTGCAAGTTTCAAACATTTGAACTCTCTCTGAAATGAGGAAAAAAATAATGTAAGTTCATTGAGTTTATTCCTTTACACATAAATTACAAAAAAAAATATAATGATACCAAATTTCATTAAAATGGGAATTGGATGTTAAGAATTTCACCAAATGCAAAAATATTGTTTCACGAAATTCAAAATTTCTTTTCAAATGTTTCACGAATTCAGGGAAAATATGAGATTATTAAGATTGCAAAAAGTAGCAAAAATTGAACTTCTTTTGAAATTTGTTAAAAATTGCCAGAGAATTGATAACTGCAAAAATTAGCAACTTGTGATAATTGGTTGGATAAATTCAATGAATATTTGTTCATTGTTGTTTGAAACATTGATTAAGTAATTTGGTAAGTAATTTAGTCAATTGAGAGCAAGTTAATAGATTAAGAACTTTTTTATGTAGTTGTGTGATTATGGAGTGCAGGTCAACTTGTTTTGTGTAAAAAGTTAATACTTTTTCGATTAGAATGAAAAAAAGTTTTATCATCAAAACTTTCCCTGGGATTGAAAAACTTCACGTGAGCTCTTGCAGTTTGCTCATATTAAAGGGATACTACGATATATTTCTACAAATATATTCATTTGTATGAATAAAAAAATCCTATTTTAAGGAAATGATGCTCTTATTATGAGAGTTTCGATTTTGGTTGGCTTGGATTTTGAGAAAATTCATGAATTTTAGAACGTGCATTTCATACCCTCAAAATGGTTTTGAACAATTGAAAATGTTGCAAGTTCCAAAACATTCAACTTTTGGAGAAACCAAAAATTTTGTGAACTTCAAAAGTTTTTTATATGCAAATTCTGATTATTGCAAAAATAATGGAAACTGCAAAATTTGTAAAACATCCAAAATTTCAAAAATTAAGTAAGCCAGAATTTATTTCGAAAAACAGACAATATTACGAAAATTTTAGCAATTTTTCGGCACTTAAATTTGTCAATATTCGACTTCGATAAACTGAGAAACCAAAAAAAAATTTGGAAAAAGAAAGACCTTCAATTTAAAAATTGCTTCAGATTAACAAACTAATTTTTAGAGTTATGAAAATTGTTAGAATTCTTTCAAACAAAATTTTTTCTCTACCATTTGTTTAATTGGAACCCGTTACTCCAACTATTTAATAGATAAATAATTGATATCAATATGGATTTCGTGATTCAACTGATTTTTTTTCGTCACAATTATGAACGTTCGATGGTTCGCGCTTTGAGCTACGGATTCAGGATCATCTGAAAAAATTTCCCGATAATTTTAATGAGATGGTGGGGAACTCTCGGTGAAAAGTGTGCATACCATGTCGCGAATGCACTTTTGCCGATCTCTTCAAATGTTCATTTTTTCTTCTATGGAGCATGCAGAAAATCGAAAAAAGTTGAGGAAAGCTTTGATCTTTGCAGTAATCGGTTTTTCATCAGTAATTAATCAATGGCAATCCTGGGTTCGCTTTTACGTGATTCAATATTCTCTCCATTTCAATGAAGAAATAAATTCTATGATTGAAGCAAGCTTGGAATGAAAAATTTCAAAATCGTTAAATCCTTCTAAAGAAATTTAAAATGAAAAAAAAACGAAATCGAAAAAATTCCAGAGCTTTCAAAAATCTGAAAAAGAGTGGCTAAACAGAAGGGGTTACTTGTCAATGAAATCTTGGAGAAAAAAAAGGAGTCTTGTTTCAATTAAGTAGAAAAATAAATTAATCCTTTATTAACATTTTTGCAGAACATTCATTACATTTGCAGATGTGTGGTAGTAGTATTTTCCTAACCTAGGGAGGTAAAATAGAGCATCTTCAGCCGCATGTGTAATTACCGGCGGAGCGGGAGGAAAATGTCTCTATTCGATACACTAGCGCCTCTGCGCACGATATCGGCCGAGTCGTTGATTCCCTGTTTTGTGTTCTCTATAGTCAGAAGGAGGGCCCAAGGAAAATATCGATATATATCGAAATTATCGAAAAGCGTAAGACCGAAACCGACGCGCCACCAGTCAGTGCGGCGGAAGAAGGAAATGCGCATGCGAAGCACGCACTGCCCGACTTGTAAAATTAAAACTCACATCTCCGATATAAATATCGCGAAATCAATACTGGATTTTCAAAAACCTATTTCACTTATAAATTCATAGAGAGTTCAATACGAGAGTTCAATACTTCGCCATTTAAAAAAACGTAAATTCCATAGATAATCGGTGGAATATTTCTAGCTGAAATATGTATAAATGCGATGAACGTGTGATGTTCAATAAACGAATCATTACAGCGAACTGGCGCTCATGTAAATTTTCACGAAATTTCCTATTGATTTCATCCACTAAAAATCGATTACTCGCATGCGAACGACTTTCTCATGTCGACTGTCCATGTTCTTTTTATATAAGAAGAACTAGTGCCTTACCTGTCTGTATTCTCATTCGATTTTGATTGTGTCATCGATAATCGAGATTTTTTCTTCGACTTTCGAGTTTTCGAATTCGATAATCGATTTATTTTCCTGGTCGAAGCTCTCAATCATTTATATACTCGTTCCCTGCCGGTGGCCGCTACGCGGCCACATGCATTTCCAAATGCGATTTCGATTTCAATTTTTATCATGGCATCGATAATCGAGATTTTTTTTCGATAATCGAGTTTTTTCTTCGATAATCGATTTATTGCGATTCTCATTCGATTTGTGGTCGAAGCTCTCAATTATATATAAGTACTAGTTCCTTGCCGGTGGCCGCTACGCGGCCACATGCGATTGCGATTTGAATTTTTATCATGGCATCGATAATCGAGATTTTTCTTCGATAATCGATTTATTGCGATTCCTATTCGAGTTGTGGTCGCAGCTCTCAATGATATATAACGACTAGTTCCTTGCCGGTGGCCGCTACGCGGCCACATTCGATTTCGATTTGAATTTTTATCATGGCATCGATAATCGAGTTTTTTCTTCGATAATCGATTTATTGCGATTCCCATTCGATTTGTGGTCGAAGCTCTCAATTATATATAAGGAGAATATGGACTAGTGCCTTGCTACGCGGCCACATGCCGTTCCTTGTATGTTTTCGAGTTCGATTTCGATTGTATCATCGATAATTTTTCGAGATTATCGAGATTTTTCTGCGATAATCGATTTTTCATTTGACTTTGATTCGATTCCTGGCGACGTTCTGAATTATTGTATAGGGACTGGACATGAAGTGACGCTTCCGCCACGCCTCGCGTCCCCCCCCCCCCCCCCGAACAGCATATCAAAGAATATTGTTTAGCCCCGGAATAGAAGTAATGTTTCTCCTATATTGGAAAGTTCCCTATGCCTTCTGTCCAAATGCCTACGGCGGAACGGTCCTATTCTAAAAAGGACAATGTGCGATATATATCGATTATCTCGAAAGTCTGTCACGCTGAAATGCGCGCGCAACCGCTTCGTTGACAGTGTAATCTCTATCTCTCTCTGTCCTTATATATAATTGAGAGCTTCAACCACAAATCTACTGGGAATCTCAATAAATCGATTATCGAAAAAAAATCTCGATTATCGATGCCATGATAAAAATTCAAATCGAAATCGCATGTGGCCGCGTAGCGGCCACCGGCAAGGAACTAGTAAACCTTATGCGAGAACTATAGAGGACACGGAACCGTATGCGTACTAACCTCGCGAACGCGCATGCGTACTAACCTTGTGCACGCGGGTGAGCACTCTCCGTATTCCGTCCCGGCGGGCGCAAAGTAAGATTTTCCGCCCGAAATCTTTCTTCACGTCCACGCCGGAACGGAAAACGAAGTTCCAACCACAGAAGGTAAATAAATGTTTATTGAACTACCTATCAGACGAAGACAAATTGAATCTAAAATGATTAATTAATGACTGATCCATCACATTCTTGTGAAAGGAGCATTCGCTAGTGTTTGTCCGGAACAAACTTCTTCAAAACTAAGTAACCTAACTCCATCCTAACAACCTTTGACTCTGAATTTCCCCCTCCGCATCAATGTGTCAAGTAATTCTCCAATTTTTAGGGACTGCCGAGCGCCCCATCGCTCATCAGTCACACAAATTTCATTGATTCGTTAGAAAAATCTCCGTAACAACAAAGTTAATTCAATACAAAAGCCCCTTGACCTTCAGCGCGGGTACCGAGGGAACACTCGACCGAAGATTATCAATATCGCACGCGTAAGAAATACCCTTATAAATATTACGGCTTTGCCACGTAAGCCAACTGATTTTCTCCGCAATATCATCGCAAATAAACATATCATCTGTCACAATTTCCGCATAGGGATCATTAACTCCCACAAATGCGGTGCCCAACATCCGCTCAGGATCGTAAATGATTTTCCAGAAAAATTGCGGAACGGGAATCGCGGAATTTTCACCATCTGCAATCAGGTACATCGGCACTTGATTGTTATTCTCATCAGTTAGACTCATTTGCCCAAATGTGCCCGTGTAAACGACCAAATTCAATTGCATTTTGTTGGCAAATGTTCGAATATTATCTTCTAGGGAATTCCAGTTGCCACCGTTGAATGTTTGCCATTGAGGTGCAGAATTGAGGTACCAAAAAGTTGATCTTTGAACACTTCCATACACGAAATCAGCTTTTGCCGTTAAATGACCCCTGAAAAATGTAGAATTTCGAAAATGAAAATTTTTTCTAAAGAAATTACTCGGACAAAAATTTCCTTAGGGAAATGAGATCATACAAAAAACCTCTGCAGAAAAATTACTAGAGACCAATATTCAGAAAGAACAATTATGGTTCGAACTCTCATGTTTTAAATTAAATTTTAAACGCCCGAAATTAGATTTTTGATTCAATTTTCGATTTGTGCAATAAATTTCTGCAAACGCTTATTTTATGAGTTTTCAGATCTTAAATTAGGAGTCGTCAAATAGGTTCAATCGTCAAATGGTGCATACCTCGCTATAAACCTCGCTTTAGTAGCATTGATATACTTGCTGGCCAATTTTTCTGAATCCAACAATTTCGCAACAGTTTTCAATTGGGTTCTGGTTTTATACGACATGTCCATATTGCAGTCCCCATAAAACCCACCAGATATCCACCTATAGGGCCTAGGAAAGCCCGCATGATGGGCTGCAATGTTTTTCGAGAGGAAAAATTTTGTATGGTACGTGGAGTACGTTTTATCATCTCTACAAACTTCGACAGTCGGTAAAAAGTCTTTCTTCAACTGCAAAAAAAATTATATTATGATGACATCATGTTTCAAAAATTAGAATAAATATTAAAAGCAACATAACGTGTATTTGTTCAAAAGATATTATGATGAAGAATTCTAAGAAAGAAAATGCAACATATGCAGCTTGAACTAGCGTCAATGTCGCAACTACACGGAGAGAAATTCACATGAAAATTTCAGCCGAGTTCCGAGCAAAAAGTACTGAACCGCTCTGGAATTACGGGATATTTCGTGTGGTGAGGTTATAAGTGACGGTGGTACAACAAAAAGTGGCGCTTATCGTGTCAAAAATTACTGAACCATTCGGCTATTTATGATTTGATAATACCAAAAATTGATTTACAGGCATAATAACTTTTGATTAGCTTGCTTCACTTTTTTGTGAACCAACTGAAATATCCTGCGTTTGATGGACGAGTTCGGTAGTTTTTAATGAGAAATTTTCTCCGTGTACTGGACTGGAGTTACGCGGCAAATTCAAATGTCTCTCCCGGCCAATCACGAGCGCCCATACGGCGGCGCGGGCTACCAACTCTTGGAAATAACAAGAACTGTCGGCAATGTTGCCTCTTTTTCCACATCATGTGTTCCACTCGCATTTGTTTTTAAAAATCAATATACGAAAATGAAAACAAGTGCAAAAATAGGAGAATATTGAGTGGCAAGATAACACTGTTTGTTCAGGGGTTGGCTTTTTGCCGCAAGCCTGCCCGAAATACAATTTGCCGAAATTTCACTAACAAACCAAGACTGATTACCTGAAATCCAATTGTTACGTGAGTTCCATCGCGAAAACAAGTGTTTTCATGAATACGCGTCTCGTGAAATGGTAGATAATTGCAAAAGACTGACGTAAAGTTGAACGGTATGTCGTTGGTAAGAAAAGTGCTTCCTTTGAGGCATTTTACTTCAATTTCTGACGTTCTCTTCATGCCGGGGATTCCCCGAACAAAATTACCTTTACCGGGACAGGAAAGGACGAATTTATCGTGGGATGTGAGGGTCAATTCCCCGGTCCTTTTCTGGGGATAAAGGAAATTGTACGATCCGTTGTCTGTCAGAATGAGGGGTTGAGGCTCCTTCAAATCTCCCCATTTGTAGTTCATGAAGATCATGCATTTACCTGCCGAGAAAGACAATTTAGATGAATGTAGTCTGAGCGTTAAAGTTCTTTCAAAAATTTCACAAGAATCGAAAATTTCTAAAATACCCAAAAGTCGAACCATTCACAAATTTCAAAAAAATCTGGATTAAAAAAAATCAATTCTTCAGTAGCTGCTCAAATTCGGAGGTTAATCATCGCTTGCGCAACTTTGAGCGAAAATGAAACGATACATTCGTTCTACGCAGTTCAGAGTAGAAATAATTTTTTTTTTCAATTTTTTTTTTCGTTTTTAGTTTGACCAAAAACCAGAAAATTTTGAGACCGGCGCGGAGACCACGGCGCGACCTTTCAAGTGTTAATGAAAAAAAAAATTAATTATAAAATCGAGTGATTACCAGTTGATCTTCCAGCGTCAGCACCAAAAATAGCGAAACTTAATAAAAGCCAAAGCATGTTGTATCACGGAAATTTCTGACTCATTTACCAACTCTTACTGGCAGTAAGCCGGTTTTTATAGCCACTTGAGTACTACGTAACAATTGTACTTGGCAATAATTTTTTCGCCTACTACTTCGAGCATCATTGACGCTTTTGTGGTGATTGATTGATTGATAAAGGCTTAGATACAATCTGCAGATTCAATCGTTTGTGATACGATTCGATATTTTTAATAGCTATCTCGGTTTCTCATACACTGTTACAAAAATTTTGTGATTTTCTATAAACACGTGCTTGGGCCATAGAATCCCTGTTATGTCATAAAGGATAAAAGAAATTTTTCATGCAAAACTATTTTCCGTTTTGTGGAAATACAAAATGTTTTGTAAAACGGCTGTGATTCGTGACATGGCATGGGCTTTGTGATTTTACAAAAAAAATGTAGATGCTCAGTTTTCTGGGTTTGTAAATGCACATACGTTTTTGTAATAATCCTATAATTTGAGTACTCAAACTTGCAAAGGTTTTGTGACTTCCCAAAAGGGTTTAGAATTCCCTGTGCTCAATACATCCTTTTTATGTGTTTTAAAAAGCTATTTTTTTTTATGGTAATTATTTTTCAACGGTAAATTTCTTGTAAAGTCTGAGAAGAAACTAAAATTTAAGAGCTGTCCAAAAATTAACGAATTTATAGACCGTGCTACAGGATGTTAGAAAATATTGCTTATCGGGAGCGACTCTTCTGCATGTGTCTACGAAATTTCTCCAGTGATTTACTCAGGTTTCTAAGTCTTCTATCAAACGCTGTGCTCTGTCGTTTCAACTCTTTGGTCAGTTTTCTGCCATTAGGTGGATTGAATCAATATCAATGAGTTTTGTGATCCAAGGTTAATGCTTCAAATAACTTACTGTTGTATGAACGCCAAAGTTTTTTAAAAATTGATTTATAATATTAATTGATACAAGGAAGACCAATAGAAATCCCTGTAATGTACCACGTGGATCAATGAAACAAAAAAATCGAGGTGAAATCGTATAAAGACACTCCCCTCAGTCTTAAAACGGGTGTTGAACCCGATCTCTTTGACTTCCTCAAAAGATTTTGCTCTGTAGAACAAGGAGAGAAAGTCCTCTTTGCCTAAACATACTGATGAAAACAGATAAATTCATAAACTACTCTCATCGATGACCATGTAAAGAAGCTGTGAATCCTCTTTGAAAAACAATATTAGCAGGATGATAGCAATGTGAGACATATCCTCATTGAGATCCTCTAACCCAGTTGCACAACCTTTTAAAATATCTCACATTTTTCCAATGTTTTGGCTTGCATTTTCTTTTTTTTTGTTATGTAACCGTAGCGAAGACTATGGTGTTGAACGTTATTTCGAAATATAAAATCCGCATTTTCATGCCTAAGTAGTTTCGACACATGCCAAAGAGAGCAACACGGCTGAGACAAGACTCTCCAGTCATCTATAACATCCGGTATTGATGTTAAACGATGGTTTAAGGCTGGCTCGACGTGACGGAAAGGTTGCGTTCGACTTCTGACGTCAGCTAAGTCGGATTCATCAACGTTTTCTGTTAGAATGTTAGAATGTTCAGGGGCGCGTGTCATATAATCAACAGCAAGTTGCTTGTTTCGAGTTATATGGCGCTAGTCGTTCCTACTGTTTACATCAATGAATGATCTGATTCGGAACTTGGAACCATGGAACTGGCAGTAAGGATGGTCGAGGGAGCATGACGTTACTTGTAGGAGAAGGCCTGACTTTGCCAGTGTATGGGATATGTTGGAATATATGTCTATAGAATATGAGAGGTCCACATAGATTACAACGTTCAATTTTTTAATCAATGAGTCCGGTGGCGCGTGCCTCGCACGTGCATTTCTTTTGTCCGCCGCGCTGACTGGTGTCGCGTCGGTTTCGGTCCTACGGTTTTCGATAATTTCGATATATACAGATGTCTTCTTTCGTTTCTCCTTTTTACTATAGGATTATAAAAGATTCGCAAGTCTCCGGATTGTGATTTTTTTATATTACTCAATTTTGGAAAATTTGGAGATTCAAACATTTTCCGATTTTATTTCTTTCATATAATTTGACTTCTGTGATTTTGTTTGCCATTTTTCAAAATTTTTATTTTTTTTTTCAATATCTCAATTTTTGGAACTCTCCAATTTTTTCTGAGTTTTTGGAATTCTTAGTAGGTTTGAAACTCGAAGCTGTGAATGCGTCCTTTATTTTCAAAATTTTTCAAACTCAAAAACTGAAAAAAATTTAAGTCTTGTATTTCTCAATGGGATTAATTCTCTCGTGATTTTCACAAAGCGACTTACGTCTTAAGCAATAATTCAGTCACTTATTAATGATTTCCTGTTTTATTTCCACTAGGGGACCATTCAGCGTCGTGCGAAAATGCATTCACCGTCAGACTGCCCAAACATTTGCGGTGAAAATTGTGGACGTTGCAAAATTTACTTCTAGTCCGGGGCTTAGCACAGCTGGTAAGAACAAACAAACAATGTGGGAAAATAAGGAAATAGGATAAGTGGCTATTATAACGTTGAAACATTTGGTGTATATATATATGTGTGTGTGTGTGTGTGTGCGTGTGTGTGCGTGTGTGGATGTGAGTGGGTGTGTGTGGGTGAGTGGGTGTGTGTGTGGGTCGGTGGGTGGGTGGGTGAGTGAGTGGGTGGGTGGGTTGATGAGTGGGTAGTTGGGTGTGTGGGTGAGTGGGTGGGTCAGCAAATGGGTAGGTGGGTGGATGCTTCGATAAATGGGTGGGTATTCGACTGGATGGGTAGGTGAGTAGGTAGAAGGGTGGGATGATTCATCTAAGAATTTTGGTAAATTTATTCATTTTAGTGTGTGTATGTGAGATAGAAGAGTGAGTGTGTGGGTGGGTGGGCTTGTTCATCTAAAAAAATCGGTAATAGTCAAAATGTGTGCATACCTGTGTAAGCATGTGTGTTTCTCAAAATTATTGTATTTTTCCAAGTCTTCTGAGGGTCCGTGTAACGAAAACTCTGATAGTTTTTTAAAATCTGACTCAAGTCAACAACCAGACAGTTTGAAGAAAAAAAGACGTCATTTTTTATCAGAAATTCAAGTCTTTATAAGAAAAGTTTTCTATCGTCTTTCGTGAATTCACTCATTAACCAGATATCTTAACTATGACTTCATGAAAATCTTTAACAAAACGTTTTAGCAAAATAATAAGCTTTTTCTGGAGTTTATTCGAGTCCAACTCCTTATAGTGATAGATCCATTAGTTAGTACTCAGAAAGACAGGAAAGAATGTCCCTGTGAAGATTTCGTTGTCTACCTTAGATTTTGAGGAATTCAGAAAAGGGTACCTGCAGTTAAGTTGACTTAACCTAGTTTCCCATTCCAGTCCGGAATTGTTTGCTCAGAAATTCTTTTACTTATTCGCAAATCTTACTTTGCAGATCTAAAACGTGAGGCAACAATATGCCACATGCTGAAGCATCCGCACATCGTAGAACTACTCGAGACGTACAGCTCGGAAGGAATGCTGTATATGGTTTTCGAATAGTGAGTTCTCTTTCAATTTTTATTAATATAGCTTCAGATTATTTTTGGGTCATTCGAAAATTAACTCTCTGATGGCTTTGAAGAGTTTTCTAGAATCCTTCCTCCATTTTTGAAATTTGTAATTTTTTGAACTTTTATATTTTTTTTTCAATATAAAAATTTTTCGAAACTGAATTTTGTTTTAAATGTCACTTAAAATAGTGACAGATTTTTTTTCTACCTTTGAAAATTTTTGTCTTCCCAAATTTTGTAATATTTTCAACATTCTACAGTATGAAAAACTTTGGAAACGAAAAACCTAAATTTGAGAGAGTATAACAATTTTACAAGTTTCAACAATTTCAAATATTGAAGGATAATTCAGTGCCATCATATTTCCAAAATAAGTCCAATCTCTCTATCGAGAGATAAACAACCTTTTCCGTGTTTATTGAGGAAAAAGTGTTTCACGGTATTCCCCGAACATTAAAGTAGAAGCTGAATCAATTTATCCTCGTCTTTAACGTCATTACTTAGTTCAGCCGAGAGTAAAATATTAATTTACTCTGTACAATAATTGTTTCCAATATTTTGCAGTATGGATGGACCTGACCTGTGCTTCGAAGTTGTCAGACGAGCCTCATCTGGATTTGGATATAGCGAAGCAGTAGTCAGGTACTATTAACGCGTCAGTAGTCGCGTCATTCTCCCAGATTTTGTAGTCGCGCATTGAGATAATCTCGAACATTGTTTTGGGATCATATGTCGAAATCTGAGGGAGCTAGCCCAATTTTCATAATAATGTTTTTTGTAGTGCATACTGAGAGCTACAATAAAGGCTTATATGAACATTTGTTCGTATTCTTAGTTTTGAAGATATCTGCCAAAAATGGTTTCGGTTGATGCCGCGGAATTTATCCATAAACTGAAAGAGTTACTTGACGCATTGGAAAAGTTTCGCTCAGATATTCCAACAGTTAAATATATTGTCGATAATGTAAAAGTTTTTCGGATAGTCTCATAACGCGACTATAGGCGGTTTGAAAAACAAAATTTAAGGTGGAAATTTTATTGGAACTTCCAATGTTTGAAAACTGAGTAACCTGTGCCTTTCTATCTTTTCAGTCACTACATGCGACAAATCCTCGAAGCCTTGCGTTATTGCCACGAAAACGACATCATTCATAGAGACATAAAGCCACAGTGTGTCCTTTTAGCTGGAAAAGAAAATTCCGCCCCAGTCAAATTGCGGGGCTTTGGTGTAGCTATGCAACTTCCAGCTCCGCAAAATAATGGCGTTGGTGCGTTTATTTCAGATGCTTACACGTATCGTATTTTTGTTTTTGTTTTTCTTTGTTTTTTTTTAAGATTTGGAAGTTTTTGGAGATTTTTTGCAATTTCTAGATTTTGGAAATTTTATGGATTTTTTTTCGAAATATTTTCAATTGTTCATTTTTAGCATTTTGTGGAGTTCTTTTTATTTTTAACTTGTGAATCTTTAAAATCTTCAGAATCTTTGACTTTGCTGAAATTATTGGGATTTTTGGAATTATCAAAATTTTGAAAATTTTTGGACGTTGCAGTTTCTTGAAGATGGAATTTTTTAGAACTTTTTCAAACTGTCTCTTCAAAGTCTTGAGAACTTCGAATATTGTTTGAAGTTTTGAGAATTATTTAAAATTTCTAATAAAAAATATATTTTGTGGAAGCTCTGAAGAATTTTTGAAAACTGAAGAATTGAAACTTAAGTTTTTTATTCCTTGGGGTTCTTAGAACGTTGCGAAACTTCAAAATTTGGAAATTATTGAAGAGAAAATTTTAGGAATTTCGAAGACTTTGACATATTTCGAAATTTTTGAACTTTCAAAAATTTTCATATATTTAAAGCCTCCAAAATCCTTTACAGTTTTATAATTCCGTACACTCTTGAATTGAAAATTTGGCACTTCAAAATATTTTTATAATTTTAAAAAATTGAAAATTTGCCAAGAATTTTTCTGTTTCCAATTTTTCAAATACCGTTCTGATCATTTCCAAAATTTACTTAAAACTCTCCAAAAATGAGAAACTTTTTTTTATTTTTTGGATTTTTCAATATTTTCTGAGTTTTCAAATTTTGTACACTTTTACAATCTTTGAAATATTATTATTTTTTTTTTTTTTTGCTAAAATGTTACGTAGTTATAACTTCCATAGAACTTTCTGTATATTCAATGTTCTTAATTTCCGTATTTTTTTTTCTCGTGTCTAACCGGTACCAAGGTACTAATAATTCTGTTTAGGGGTCTATAAACTCGACTTTTCCCATTACACTCAACACAGGCCATAAAGTGTCCAACTCCAACCAAACTATAACTCTAATGCAGCCTAAAAACCTGTTCAAAAGTTGCAACACATTTTGGCGTGCCATCTTTAGACCTAAGTTGTACAATATTTTACCTACAAATTTCGTTTAAATTAATGCAGAGACTTACACGACCGAGTATCGACAGTATCTCAGCCCCAAGGGGCAGCTGTACTTGAAGGCCGACAGTGAGGGTAAGCTTCACTTAAAACTAAACGTCAATAACAACTGATCAAATATTTCAGTAGGACCCCATAATCCGTTATTTGCTCTGACACGTGCAACCAATAAAAAATATATCCTCTTGTCAGTCGTTTTTATTAGAAAAAAACACAATTTTCTTTCAGGATATTTAACAATTTTTTTGAGATTTTTTTCTTGCAAATTTTAGTTTATAGATTCGTTTTATCTTGGATATCACAAAAATTATTATTAAATTTACAATGTTCAACAGGTTGAAAGTTGTAAGATTCCTATGTTTGAGATTTGCAAAAGAAAGTCCTGGATATTTCTCTAATTTCCATTCTTTTCTAATTTTGAAAATTTGGATTCTTTCGAAATGTTTGGTATTTTTTCAATTTGTGAAGTTCATAGAATCGTTAAAGTTCTTTAACCGTTTCTAATACTTCCCAAAAGTATTCAAATTCTCAAAAATGCCAACTTTTGAAACCTATTCAATTTTCGTATTCAATTCAATTATGAATAATTTCAAGAAATGAGTTTTTATGCAATTTTTTTCATTTATAAGATCCAATATTTTTTTTTAATTAGAAAATTTCTTGCAATTATGAAACACTCAAATTTTTCTTTTTCGTGTTCCTAATCAGTTGCCATTAGGAAAAAAAAACATGAACGTAGGATTTTGACATGGATATATCTATATATTTTTTAGAAAATCCAGGACACAACTTATTTGTTACAAATAATGCGCAAATATTTTCAGATATATGTTCTGAATTGTTCTCAGTTTATGCAAATTTTTCCATTTTTCTAAACTTTAGACTTTGTTCAATTTCTCAACGACGTATCCACGTTAAATAATAAGAATAGATGTTATGCAGAATTTACAAATTTACTGACCGAAATTAACTTTTTCATCTAATCAAACTAATGGAATAGCTTCAACATCTCTGCCACAATTTGCTTATCTCTCACAGCTATGAAGCGGTTAATTATTTGTTTTCTTCTCACTGCTTGCCTGCTTGTTACTAATCCCCCCACTTATAGTGCTTTAATACCGTTTTAATAATTACGTGTACCAACCCTCTCATCCTTAAATAAAAAAGCCCTTGCTCTCAAAATTGTTAAATTGATAGAATTGTTCAAATTCGATAGATTGAATTTGTGGAATTTTTAAGATATTTGAGGGTTGATAAAAAAATGTGAAATTTTGAGCTTTTTCAGTATTTCAAAATTTCCGACTTTTATAAAATTCACGATTTTTTTTTAGTTCTCATTCTTCTTGAAAGAGTTTAATTCTTCAGATGCGCAATAATATTGGTATTTCATAAATTCTAAAAATCATATATTTTTCAATGCTTCAACAATAAAATTGAAACAACAATTTTGGCATTTTTCACATTGTTCAATTTTTTGAAATTTCTGAAATTTGTAAGCTCGTTTCTTGTAGTCCACAGTATTTCAATAATTAGGTGTATTATTAATTGGGTGTACTCCCTCCCCTCAATTTATCGATATCATTAATATCGTACATCCGAGATAAAAGTTGCGGCACAATTATATGGAATTATATGAATTCAAAATGACGCCTTCAATTATTAAAATTAACCAATTTGTCGAAAACTTGCAGAAAGGTTTTCACGAATTCCCGAACACACATTTTTCCATACATTGGTCTTCGGAAAGTTCGTTTAGACTTTTTTATTTTTTTCCAATTTCTTGCAATACGATTTATTTAGAATTTGTTAAATTTTCAAAATTTTGATTTTTTCTCTGGTTAAAATTCAGGAATATTCAAAATCTTTAAAATCTTTGTTTTAAATTGTTCGTCTTTTTATTCAAAATCCTTAGTTTTTTTCATTTACCAAAAAATCATGTTTTTTTTTTCATTTTCAGAAGAGAATGAACGTTCAATTTTTTTTTTCTAATTTATGCATGTTCTAAAATTCGGAATTTTACTTTAATTTTAAAAATTGTGAGATTTTGGATTTTTTTTTCAAATTTCCCCTGAACATCTGGAAATCTCCAAAGTTTTCATTTTTTCAATTTTTTTTTCAATCTTCTCAATTTTGGAAATTTTTCAGTTTTTTCACGTTTTTCGTATTTGTATTTTTTTTTTAATTTCTGAAACCATGAGAAATTGTTGATTTTTTAAAATAATTTTGCAGTTATTATGGAATAAAATGGAATAAAATTCCTTTTCAATGTCTAAAGATCCACTTCTACATAATATACCCTGCCAAGCGAAAACTACCACATTAGATCTCAAGGCTTGAACGATTGTATTCATTCCACCCTCCACAATCACCATTTATCACAGCCCACAATTCCATAAAATAACACTCAAATTTTGTTCTCTCTGATTTTCATGGCATTTTGAATTTTCTTTCATAACGGACTATACTATCCGACTGAAAAGTCTAGACCACTGTATTTGAACTTATTCAGTGATAACTAAAATTGCGCCTTATTGAGGTAAACATATACAAATACGTTGATTTGTGTATTAAATTCTGCTTTGAAAAAGAATTTAATCAGTTTCCGTAAATTTCGGGGTATTTTTCGTTCAAACATTTTATTTTAGTTTCTCAATTTTTCCTATTGAAAAAAAATATATAATTTAAACAAATTTATAAATTTTTGAGGATTAATTTTTTTGCAATTCTGAAATTTCCAAAATTTTGGAACCAATTTAAATTTGTAAATCTTTCAATATTTTTACAGTTCCATTCCAATTCATCAAAGTTTCTAAATTTCTCATATTTTTTACCTCAATATTGCACCATTTTCTTTCACTAAACATACACAAGTTGATCTCAGTACCCTAGACTTTTCATTTCGATAGTATTGGCAGTCATCTGATTGGCCTGAGTGTTATTTGTTTCAATTGATTGCCAACTGGACATCAGGGAGGGTTGGAGCGCCTCATTTTATGGCAACGGAAGTTGTGCAGTCACGAAGATATGGGAAATCCGGGGATGTCTGGGCTGCTGGGGTTTTACTTCACATTCTTCTAACTGGTACGATGCCATTCATAGGATCTGGGGATCGTTTGAGGCTGTCAATTGAACGGGGCTTCGTGCAAGTGAGAAAACTGTCTAGAATACTGAACACAAACTTTCGCTATTTTTTTTAGTATTAATGCTACAATTTGTCCAACTTCCCGAGCCCGGGAAATTATTGTAATGGCCTTGAAATTGAAGAGTGGATTTTTGCAATCTCACTGATCTTTTGGGGATGCTAGCCCTCGAACAATTTTTAAACAGCCCCCACAAATTTTGAAATTGTGTGCGTGTGTGTGTGTGTGTGTCGCTGGGGGGGTGGGTAGATGGTTGGGTGGGAGTGTGTGTGTAGGTGGGTGGGTGGGGGCGGGGCTCGGTGGGTGGGCGAGTGGGTCGGTGGATGTGGGTGGGTGGGTGTGGGTGTGGGTGTGTGAGTGGGTTGGTGTGTGGGTGGGAGGGTGGGTGGCGGTGGGGTTGGGTGGGTGTAGGTGTTCTAGTATACCCACAAGTTGTATAGCGCAAATGAGATTTTCGCTAGTCGAGGTCATTAGAATAATTGCCGGAAAATTTGATTCCAAAAGAGTCGATTATATGCAAGCTTTGTCAGATATGTATGACGTATAGTATGCAAGGCATGGATGCTTTTTGCAGAATCCTCTTATCGTAATCTTATTTATCTTCAACAGACGGATTCGCCATTGTGGGATAACATCAGTGGAGCAGCCAAGGATTTGATTGAACGGATGCTCGTGAAAAATCCTAGCAATCGAATTACGATTCAAGAGGTTCTCAATCACAAGTGGCTTCGTGACAGAGACCAAGCGGCTCGTGTACATTTAAGTGATACCATAGATGAACTTAAGAAATTTAATGCTAGGAGAAAACTTAAGGAGGCAGTTAAGGCGGCTGTATCATCACCAAAGTGGCATTCCGATATGAATGGCGATAGTTTTTTGGATGTCGGGGATGATGACGTATGCACAACTGGTAAGTTTTAATGGGGAATTTATTAGGGGGTTCTGGATTTGGAGTTGTTCTTCCAGACTTCTTTGATTTTCTATTTTCCAATTTTTTTCTGCTCATTTAATTTTTTCAATTGGTTGCAATTTACGAGAAATGGAATTCCTTGAACTGTATGCATTTCCTCAATTCTTTATTAATTTGTGTTGTTTTTTAATTTAAGAAATTCCTAAATTCGTAATTCAGGATTTGCAAAACTCTCTTTAATCTGAATAAGGTTTTTTTCTGAAATTTTTTTTTAAATATTTCAAGGTTTTGATATTAGAAAAAAAAAATATTTCTGAAATTTCCAATTGTTTTTAACTTATGAGGTTGGTTTTTTTCCATTTTTTTATGTAAATTGTAAATTGAGAAGTAAATGTAGTGCAAGTGAGTGACTCCCCAGACAAGCTGCTCATAAATTTTCCCATACAAGCATTGTTCTCATGGGGCTATTCTTTTTACAGAGGCTGTGGCTCAAATTCTAGATTCTTTAGATGACATTGAAATATTGCAGGAGAGCAGTAGATTAACGCCTTTTGAAATTTTGTCAGCTGTCGACGACTACTGGCTACGAAGAATTCTCGAGGTATATTCATGCCTGAAAACAATATTTATGCTATCCCTTTTCCTCTCCACATTCCATCTGTTTGTTATTTTATCATCAAAGTTAAAGATAATTTTAGTAGAACCCATCCACATAGGATTTAGTGGGCAATCAAACCTGAAGTCTGTTTAATTTCTGCAATTCTTTTATTTTCCACATTTTTGGAAATTAGAAGATGTAAAATATTTTTCGAAAGATCGTAATGACACCACTCCAGAATATTTGGGCATTTATAGTTTTTTTTTTGCTTTTAAACAAGGCGCTCTAAAATTTCAAGGATTTGATAAATTAAAAATTTTATGAAAAGAAAATATTACAAATGTTGCAAATGGTTTTTGAGGTTGAACAAGAAAAATTAGATACTGTTATTTACAAAAAAATTAAGCAGGAAAACACAATTTATCATAAGTCGGCCAATTTGTTTTTAAATTTTCGAGAAATTCAAATTCTCAAAAACTAATTTTGAAAAAATAGGTTAGATACTATTGGAGGTAAAACCAATAAAAGATGAAGAGGAATGTGAACATTGCAAGAAGCTTGAACATTATAACAAAAAAACAATTTTCAGCATTTTGAAAATTCGAAGGAAGTCAACAATTTAAAACAAATTTTAATATCCACAATTTGTAAAATCGAAATCCAACTTAAAATATTTGAAAAAAAAATCATTGAAAATTCAAATGATTCAATTCAGAAAAATTCAAAAGTTTCAAAATTTCAACACTTTCAAGAATTCCATGATTTCGCATTTTCAGAGAAAAGAATTTAATTGACGACTTGAACATTGCAAAAGTTCGAATTCAAATGTAAAGAAATTTTGCAGAATACAACAGACAGTAAAAATTGAATATGGAGTGTTTATAAAGGGGAATTTGTACCAAAATGGAAAATGCAGTAATTCGAAACGGAAATTCATGAGGCAAGTGTCCAATGCAGCCGTCTGCTCCTTGGTCCATGCGAATGAACATATAAACAGACAGACGATCATCAGTGTGAAATCGATCGGTCCTGGAGTTTGCGCATTTGCAATTATATACTCCCTCGAGGTCCTCCGTAGATTCAAGCAAACCCCACCTGGATCCTAGAACAGTCGCGAACAAGTTGCGTACGAAAATAAGGAGCTGAACAATATTAATTGCCCGATCATCCTCATTCCTCCTTTAGTCATGCCTATGAGCCGTTATGTCCATTGATTAATATGCAATTGACAAAAGTAATCTCCATCGCTAATACCAATCTGGCATATGATTTATTCGAAATCGGCAATTTATTAGTGAGTTGGAAAAAAGCGGGAAATTATCCTTTTCTTAAAATTATTGATATTTTTAAAATTCGGAAAATTCTGAATGTTTGTGAAAAATTTTCAAGTTTTGGATTTTGAATTTTTTGCCATTTTTGGTTATTCTGAACATTTTTAATACTTTTAATTCAACCCAAATGGACAAAAAGAGGTTGCATTGGGTGACTTTTGAATTTTTTGTGAATATAAACATTTTTGTTTTAGAGGTTTGGCAATATATCAATTTTTTGACCATATTTTCAGAGAATTAAGGAACTTTTTGGAGATTTTTGTAAATTTTCGAAAAGTTTTACATTCTCTTAAATCGAATTTTTGAAAGTTTTTAAAACTCCTGGAATTTTTTGGACTATTTTTTCAGATTTTCAACTTCTACGACATTTTCCAAATTTTGCAAAAAAAAAAAAATCTAAATTGTCTGAAATTTCGAAAAATTTCCGGATTCTGAAAATCCCTGAAACACGTTACATTTTTTTGAAATTTTCGGAAATTGATAAACCAGCATTCTCCTATATGAGCATTCTATAAATACGTGACAGTGTTGAAATATTCAAAAGTTCTCTAAATATCATAAAACTTTCCAAATATTGAATTCTATGAATTCCATGAAACTCACTATCTGGCAATTGTTCGAAATTGAAAAAAAAAACAAATTAAAAATATCAGAAAGTTCTTATCGCAATTTTTGAAATCCCTAAAATTTTTCGAAATTTGAGAAATCTCCAAAAGTTTCAAAACTTCCAAAAAACGTCAAATGAAAAGATATATATATAATTTTTTGACAATTCTTAGGGTCTACCAACAAGTTACATTTTCCTCTAAATTCTCCCGATTCTACTTTATAATCTCAAATTTTTCTTTCTTTATAGTTATATGATAAAATTTCAACAAAAGTATCAACACCGACTAGACCACCTCCTACAGATGCGGTACATCGGGCGCGAGAGGTTGAGGAATTTTTACGTGAAGCTGAGCACATGGCATTTAGAAATCTTGATCGATGTGACCTGAGAGAACTTCAGGAGCTGCTCAATCAACCACACATGAAGGTAAGGTTAATCAGAGCAGCATCAATTCTTGCTGGTTTTTATTTAGTCTCCTTGAATTTAATCGGCAGCTAATTGATTTCAAATTTGTTCCATACCCTTCATTCCTATTTTTATAAGCCTTCCACAGTATTCTTCAGCATTTGCCATTGAGCTTATTGCGACATTTATCGGGGATTTAAAATTTTGAAAATTCAAATTCATAATTTTGGAAATTTTTCGAACTGCTACTTTTTGAATTTTTAAGTTCTAGAAACAAAACAATCTTTCTAACCAAATTTAAAAATTCTGAAACAAAAATATATTGGAACATCCACTCAGGAAATAATATAAAAGAAGAAGTTTCAATATTTTGAGTCTTTTGAAATTCTGAAATTTTATGATTTTTCCAAATTTGCCATTTTCAGATTTTTAGAAAGTCAAAGGATAAAGTCCAATAAAGATAAAAAATCTAAATAAAAACCACGGAGATATCTCAAATCTTGAATATTCTTCCAAAAATTTTGTAGGAGTCAAAAGTAAAGGAACCGCAAAATTTGACCTGTAGTGTAAATCTAGAACTGAATTCCCCAAAATGCTCCCCTTCCACGTGGACGCCCACATATATTTAGGATTAAAATTCCTGGAGTGCCGACGTCTGTAGCACATCCTAAAAATTCCCGTGTTTTAGGAGACCAATAAAATAGTTATTGAATATTCCAGCAGTGTCAAAATATCGAAAGTCCTGATGCTTTCAATAATAATAAAAAAAAAAAAAAAAAAAGATCGAAAACTGAAATTTCCTCCTCCAACGCCCTCCCACTTTCCGATTTCATTTCACGCCAAAACTATACACTGTACTCGCGACTTGTCACGCCGGGTATCGCGGGCGGCTGCGTTCTGGTTGTGCGTCTAGAGTCGTGGGAGTACCCGGGGGCTCGGTTGGCGGGTGGTGAAGGCGGTTGGCGGGGAGGTCTGAATTTCGCTCGAAAGGGGTCGGGTAAAAACGGAAGTGACGTTTGGAGGTGGAGCACAACTATACGGAGAGGGGGTACTACCGGGCATAGCGGCTAGTTCACTGCAGACCGTTGTTCGTGAACGACGTGCGTTTTGCAATTTTCCATCAAATTTCGCCACTCATTCAACAAATCATCAGCCCCCCTTACCCACCCCTTCCATTAACCACCACACTTACCGATGACGCCACTCAATCTAAATCCGCAATAACCGTTTTCGCGAATGAAGTAACTCATTAACCTGATGAATGTGCTCAATCCTTAGTTCAAATTTTTAATTTAGAACGTTCCATTTATCAAGCAGAGCTGGGTAAAACTTTGAGATAATTTCTGATTTTTTATTGACATCCCCTAATCATCTATAAAACACCCAATACAAATTAATTTTATATAAACCATAAGACAGTGTGCGCAACCCGACAGATGGGTTCAATCACAAAACCAAAAAAATCAAGACATAATTGGAATAAAGCTAATTATTCCAATTATATTTATCTCATTTTCACGAAATATTGCTCAGCATTATTTCCGAGCAAGCTTCAATAATCCATTTCCCCTCTCCTCAATTTATCTAGTGAATTTAATTAAAACTCCTGAACTTATCAATGAAACTGAAAGTCTGTCCCCGGGGTGAAAAAAAAACGCCCGCTAGAGTTATCAATTTTTATCAGAAAAATATATCATGCACCACGTGACTACGTTCATTCACCCGACACACCGGACTACTCACCTGTTTATCCACTTATTAATTAACTGAAAGAACTCTCATAATCGTGAGCTCTTAATGCCTCTTTCGTAACTGAGGCATTCAAGCAAAAATTCTCCGAATTTTTCCACCTAATTAAGCCAGGAAGTTGAAAGAGAAAGGAAAAAAAAAACAATTAACCGACTAAAGATGAATGGTGCGGCTTTAATTCTCCAGAATAATACCCATTGCAAAAGGAGGAAACGAAAAACTAACTCTTAACAATAGAACTCACACATGTGCAATTCGTTGCCAGGGGCAGTAGTTGCTCAGTAGCCGTCGCTAGGTGACTTGGTTGTTAGGCAACCGTTGCTATGTCCAAGAAGAATGCGCGTATGGCGCCTTTTTTTCCCTAATTCTAAAGCCAAATTATTAAAACCCACTTCTTGGATTTCTTAAAAGCAACATTAGCGTTAGCTTTTACGTCCTACTGAGCACAATGTATAAACAAACTTGTTGAAAAGTTACTATTGAAAAATATGATTGAAACTTTATGAAAGTCGAACCGAAGTGTCATAACTTTGTTGAATTTTTTAATGAAATATTGATGTTCAGGATAAAAGATGACTTAAATTTTCTATAAATTTACCTAATTTTCCAGAAATTTTACTATTCCAACCTTAGATTTTCACATTTTGTAGATTTAGCAATGGAACCATTTGGAGATCGATGAACTACTCGATCTCCAACAATAATGTCACTCAAAATTCCTGTATAATCATTATTTGTCCCCTTTTTTTCGTGAATCTACCCCAGAAAATCCAGACGAAATGTGTAACAGTGAATGAAACTTTAACGAGTACAATAAATCTTGAAAACTTTTCCAAGATGCCACTTAACCGAATGTAGTGCTAACCGAAGAGACACTCAGTTTCTCAAGAAATGCAAATACCTGGAAGCTGTGACTGTCCTAGCTAATAATGCGAAACATGAAAGTGCTAGGGAATAAAAGACACTAAAAACTATTTGATGAAATGTGTTACCCTGCAAGGAGAGCTTCAATTGTCCTGATTGGTGTACCTCGTGAGTTCAGCAAATAGTAAACGTTGATCGGATTGAATAGACATTAACGTTGCTTTGAGCATGTCCAGTGTTTCATCAGCCCTTAAAGATTGTGGATCACAAACTATGCGGACATTCCGATATTGGGCCCGAACAATTAACGCAAACATTGCAAATCTGTGATTGTTATAGCTAATAATGTGAACCATGAGAGTGTTATGGAATACAAGTCCCTAAAAATTGATTGATGAAATGTGAGTACAACCATGAATTACCCTGCGACCAGGGATCCATTTGGCTCCAGGTCGCCGGGATGCTGTTACCACCCATGGAATCCTCCCGTATATCCATCATGCAGAAAGTGCCTAAGGCCAGTACTGACACTCCAGCATTGTGCAATGTTATCAACATGTCTACATACATCACATCTATCACTATGTCATGAGCCCCATCGTTCTCGCTCAGCCGAAACAACTCCCGTACCATTCAATCGTTTCGATTGGCGTTCATCATCCACATCTAACTATCACAATTACCATAATTATCATCGTTTTCAACATCATCATTCATATCCACCACCAACGGAATTTTATCTAACCCAATCACCATGCTCAACGAATTGCTATGACTCGCGTGATACTGTGAAACAAAAGAGCAAAAAAAAGCCAATACCAGTGGAGAGGAGCACAAGACCACCTGGCCTTGACTTAACACAACGCTGGATTGGTGAAGAGACCAAGAGATCACTTCCTATACATGTATATAAGTACTATCTATCGTTCATCAAGGAATGGCAGAGGCATCGTTTCAAGGTAAAGCTCAATACTTTCAGTATTATATTGAAAAAAATTGAACCGAGCGAGATTTAAGGATTGGCGAATCATTTTATTTGCTGGAAGAAGCTGGATGGGTGGAAAATGCGGAGGATTTGAGGCAATTTTTTCAATTGAAATTTCTAGATTTATACTGAACCTGCAGAATGAACAAACAATTTTCATTCACATCATTTTTATCGGATTTTAGTTATATATATAAAACTACACACCTAAGGTACAACGTAAAAATGCCTATTCGGACCTTTTGGATCGTGTTTAGGCGGTGGCGTATAAAAATGAAAAATCTGACCATTATTATTATTCTGGCAAACGAATTTACATGGGAAAGTAGCGGGAAAAAATGAGGACAATATGTAAAAAAAAAGTTTAAAGTATGAACTTTTGTAGCTAGCGCGTTGATCTTTACGCACGATTTTTCTCTTCGTGGGAGTATTCTTTACCTCATAAATTTTTAAATAAGTTCCTTACATCGAAGTTGTAACACTTCACGTTCCGTCAGACTTCTGAAAAATACTCTCAATAAATCTTCAAGTACACCCACGTTTTTCGGGCCATAAAAGTTACAACGGTCATTTATCGTACCTTTTTTAACGTTCTTGACGTATTCAAAGTGTTATTCACAAACATTTTTAAAATCCCGAAAATTCCCCAAATTTCAAAAATTTCAAAATTTCGAATTTTAGTAATTTAAAGGGTGTCGAAAAATTTCTCAAATTTACGAAATTCAATTAAAAATCAAAGAGGCTTCAACAATTCCAGAAAAACTTCGAAACATTCAAATGTTGTAATGATTTTAAAAATTTTCTATAAATTTGAAACTTTCAAAAATTTCAAACTACAGAAATTTTGACACTTAAAAATTTTAAAAATTCAAAAATTTGGAAATTTTAAACCACAAGGAAAAATCCAGCATTTAAAAATTAAAAAAAATTCAGACACTTAAACGAAAATTTCCAAGTTTACAGTATCGAAGTAGTAGTACTCCCCGTTTCGTCAGACCTCCGAAAAACCCTCTCAATAACTCTCGAAGCGGACTGCTTTTTCGCCAATAAAAGTTACAAGGGCCATTTCGCTCCAAACTTTTCTATTACCAAAATTTTTCCAAGCACATTCATTTGGCCAAATTTGCTCTGCCCGTGGAGTAGAGTGCAGAGAAAAATAAAAGGAAGAAAAATGTCGAATGGTGTTTGAGTTATTTAGTATGCCTGTCTGCGTCTGCGTCTGTATCTCTATCAATGCCCTACATATTTCAATATGGGTGGCTTTTATTGCGCACGCGCGTGTGTCTACCAACAACGTCCTTAACCTGTCCCTCCTCTGCGATAAACCCAGGTTTCAAAATTATTCAGAAAAAAAAGAAAGAAGAGTAAGACTTGGCCATCTCAAAACTTGTTCCCCAAACTTCGCCATTTTAGCGGAGAAAAATTTACCATATCATAGATGTGATTAGACCTTCCCATTTATTTATTCATCCATTTATTTATTTATTCATTTATTTATTTATTTATTTATTTATTTATTTGTTCACTTATTTGGTCATTCCAGAAAGGTTCAAAAAATTTGTAAAAATTCCTGCAAACCTCGGAAGAACTATAATTCTAGGAAAAAGAATTATTGATATATGTAGTTGGATACTTATGTTAAAAACTTTTCAGGTTTCTTGAGTGTACTTGATTAAAGTATACTTGATCCAAGCATGTTTAATTCGAGCAGGCTTGATTCAAGTATACTTGATTTAAGTATACTTAATCCAGGCATACTTGATTTAAGTATGTTTAATTCAAGTATACTTGATTTGAGTATACTTAATTCAAGTATACTTGATTCAAGCATACTTAATCCAAGTATACTTAAATTAAATATACTTGATTCAAGTATGATTGATTTAAGCATACATTATTTAAGTGTACTTGATTCGAGTGAGACTTGTTTCAAGTATACTTAATTCAAAAATAGTTCGCTTCAGTATACTTGGTTCGAAGATACTTGATACGAATATACTTGATTTAAGCATATCTCATTCAAGTCTACTCAATTAAGTAGCGTAGTCATCAAACGCGTCCAGTCTGTTTAGCACTATTTCCGGTCAACTTTGGGATATTTGGTTGAAAGTGACGGGAGACGAAAATCATTATGTTCTCTCCTAGAGGAAATGAAGCTTAAAAAATTAAGATCAATTTTCGTATTCAAGATACGTTTATAAATTATATATATTCAGGTAGGAAATGAATTAAATTATTCAAGAAAAAATCTTCAACGCTGCGGCTCTCCCCGTCTATACTTATTTTTCAAACTACGTTATTTTCGTAAGGAAAATCCGAGATTTCAACTCAAGTGGAGTTTATTGGATGCCTCAAAGGGGTTAAATAAAGAAATAGTCAGACCGAGCACGATCTCCAAATGTGTTCCAATTTCGCCATTTCTACGTTTTTTTTTTGTCTCAATTGTCAATTTTGTTGAAAAAGATGAAAATAGTGTGGTTTGTATTTTATAGTTGAGAGTCAAAATCGTGGGTTTTTCAGTTATTTCCATTTTTTTATTTATTGGAATTTCGTTAGAGTTTTCCAAATTTACTAGCGATTGCTTCAATACCTGACAAACTTCCAGAATTTGATAGAATTTCCTGCATGCACCCGGATCTCGCACATTCCACACCCCCTAAACCCTCCAAAATAATAACCCTCCCTATAATCTGGATAACAAAATTGAAATTCCATAAATACTCTTATTTATTAGGATGCTAGAGAATTTATTTCATTAAGGAAAAAAAATCCGAAAATTCCAGATTTCCAAAGTTAACGCAGTCAAGAAATTGATTAATTTTCCCAAACCCACAAATTTTCCGTCCGACTCCACTGAACTTCTGACTAAACTCCGGACATCAATATTCCCTCAAATGCTCTCACAGCGATATCGCGGTCCAAATTGTCCAAGGACCATTCATAGATCTCTCTATCTTCCTTAAAAAAACCTCGATTAATTGTCCTACCGTCGGTAGTGAAGAACCCCTCTTTACCGACAATGGTAACGTTTCAGAAACGTTTCCTTCTGTCAATTGATTCCTCCAACTTTCCAGCTATGTTCAATGTCAAGCGACGCATCAAAACGGAAAGCTCCCTTCGATTTCCAATTTCCCCGAAATTCCTCTTCACTGGTCCCAAACATGGCCGAAAAAAGAAAATAATAAAAACAGGCCATATCATCCACAAATTAACCCCGTCGCTCCCTTAATTGACAAAATGCCCATAAAATCTCCAGCATTTTTCCCCGTCCGCCCCAAGACCGCGCAGATCAGTGAAAATAGGAGACTAGGGCAGAAATGAGGGAAATCGACGAGATGGCTGTGTCGGGCTCCAGAAAGAGACCAATACATTAATTGAAGAGAAACGGTAGTAGAAGGGGAGTAGGGGGTGCGCAATGGTACTGACTAAGGGGTGGGTGGATGCGGGCATATATATATATCATTGCGGTCCAGACGCCTGAGTGGGAAGCTAGAAGGCTTCTCGGTAGGAGAAATGATGTAACATATATAAACGTATACGATGGTGTGCAAGAGTGTTGAAGAGAGATAGAGAGTGAGCATGTGTGGGTAATGCTGTATCCACAGACGATATGCGGTGTGTTGATTTGTGCAAGTGTGTGGGAGAGATGGACTATAAGAAGAGCCTTCCATGTGTGAGAAATGCTGTCATACACATGCACCATGAGCATGAATGTGTTTTCAGATCGTGTGTAAGTGTGTGTGGAGATGGAAGGTCTTCCATGTAGAAGAAATGCTGTGACATTGCTCTATGCAAAATTGTGTAGAAGAGTGTGGGAGAGAGATGGAGCGCTTCTAGGCAGACGAAATGATATAACACATATAGAGCTTGAGGGTGTGATCATGCGTATGTGTATGAAAGTGTGTGTGTATGTGTGTGAGCCAGGAGAGATGGCATAAAAGGGGAATAGATAGGGGAGTAAACCCCCTGGGGTTTTGCGCGAAACAACCGGAGACTGCGCGACTGAGGCTACAACATTCTACATGAACATTGGCTCACAGTGCTGGGGGAGCGCGGCATCGAGATGTGTCGGCGTTCTCGTTGCTGCTGCACTCGTATTATTCCCCACCTTCCAATCATTTATTATTTCACAACTATCTCTATCGATAATAATTTCTTAATCACCTCCAATTAACTCTACAAAACTAACCTAAAGCATATAGTCAAAAATGATCGATAATGCTATATATCTAACCAATGTCATGATAAATACTGTCATGTATCGATTACGGTTTTACAGACAATTGTATATCAAGGCCAAATGTGTAACATGACTTTTGTAACATAGACAAAAAAATTTTTTGTTGAATTTATTTTTCATAATAAAAGAAGAATATAAAAACGGTAATAACCTAGGGATCTCCGATGTACTACGAATTAAACGAACGAGTGATAAAGAGAAAATAAAAAAGGATAAATAATTAGAGATTGTTGAAATATTAAAGAATTGAAGTATTAATTGAGGTGAATTGCAAATTGTCGAAAAATGCACAGTGTGTTTATAATGTGTAAGCGTGTGAGTGGGAGGAAGCACGCGTGTATGCATGTGAATCTCAATACTCCGCAGTACGCAAACATGCATTACCGCCAGACTGAACTCATTAATATTTAACATTACCCCTATTTTCGGTGAGACAGGGGTGAAATAAAGGTGAAGGGAACACAGAGAATAATAAAGAAAACTCCCCCTCCCCACGAGTAACCATAAAAAGCCAAGAAAAGCTGAAAGATCTTTGACAGTCTGGATGGATTTCCATGGTGGTGGTTGGGCACCACAAAGTCACCCAAACTATTCGGCAAGTGTCAGTGGAAGTGTTTGTGATAATAGCATTGGAAAATGCTGGTCTCGCGGATGCAATTCATCTGATGCATTACCAATACGGCCTATTGATCATGGTATGAGATCAATGGATTCAATGAGATCAATGGAATCAATGAGATCAATGGACTCGGGTAGGCAATCATTGATGCACGAGCACATGGATATGACAAGTCCTGAAATGCGCTATGAGCATCATCAAATGGATCCAAATATATGCACAGAACAGCCAAGATCAATTGATACGATGTATTATCGGAACAATGATTATTATCAACGGGCCATTGATCATCCATGTCGATTAGTTGATCATAATGGAAGGCCGAAGGATCATCATTTCTCACATGATCATGGTTGTCGTTCAGTTGATCATGTTCCACAGCTATTGGATTATTGTGGTCATGATGGACATCATAGAACAATTGCTAATACACCTGGCAGACCATTGGAGCATAGGCCATTAAATTGGTCATGCAGATCATTGGAGCACCAATCGGCCAGATCTTTACCAATGGACTCGGTTATTTTTGGATCCCATAATCATCCAGCTCTGCATTTCAATGTGGATAATCATTTGCGGATCAATTGCCCAGTGCACAGTCCATTTCGGTTCAAGTTTCCTAATGGACTGCCAGATTGTCATGGACATCAGGTAAATTGATGAATATGAATGATCATTTGATAGGTTTCAATCTTGCGGTAGGGGGAGGGGGGGGGGGCTTGGAGCATTATAAGATGCAAATAATAAACCATAGCGAATATTTTTAGGAAAGTTAATTGGCTTCATCAATAGCTTCCCTGGAGAGTCAAGAATAGCATAGAAAACGTAGTTCAATGTTGCTCCGGTTCGGACAGCATGTCCGGAATCGACAAGTCCGAAACATTAAGCGAATCCTAAAACGTGATATCGATGTTACATCTGAAGTACACCAATGGAGGCAACTGATGACGATGGTGGTTTCGATGGAACCTGAAATTTCTTATTCCCTTTTGAGCCACCAGTCACATGACCTATTTCCCATCTAGCAATTAATAATTACTAAACTGTCGGCGGCATTCTTAGTAATTAGTTTCCCATGTCCTTCATTTTCCTGTTCGTAATAATATTGCTATTGACTAATCTCGTTCGTAGGTGGTTACGCTGAGTTACGGCTAGTTTTTTTGCAGTTGTTAGGAAAGAGGTGAATGGGGAAGCCCATAGGATCATGGAATAATCTAGTATACAATTGATTTCCACGTTAAAAGTCCCCAGGCAGTTTTATTTTATCATTAGGCCTAGGGGAGGAGTTTATCCTACGCTGATCATTCATAGTGATCACCGTCATTGATGCTCGCTAGCAGAATGAGCGTTTGTATCCCCTCTCAAACCACCCACTACGCTATAGTACGTTTTTATTCTTCCTTTTATTCTAAAAAGAAAAAGACACCGCCATGCGGGAAATTTGACCAAAATTTCTAATAGGGACAAGGACAAGTGGTGAAGCATATCTCTCGGTAATGGTTCACTCAAATAAAATTTCAACTAAAATATTGGCTAGTTATTGATTGATCACTGGAGCAAAAAGTTGGGCCAAACATGTATATATCTATATATGTCTAGAGAGATGGGCGAAAAATCGAGGCGGCTTACAAGTTCGTCCCAGATAGGGAAGAGTATATTGCGTATGGGCAATTGTTAAAGCGCAGTCGCACCGTTGCGGTAAACTCAGAAGTTGGTGGTAAAAGAGGGGGGGGGGGAGTGAGGGGGAGATTGGAAGATCCTTTGGCGTGTTGTTTTCCTTGTACTATATATTACTTTGTTTCACGAAATCTTGGGGGAGCTACTCGAGTTGCAGTTTACATACAAAGACTTTGACTCGACCAAGTTTTCACCCCCAGCAACTTTCACCCACCATTCATCAAACCTCATGTTCCCAATTTCCACAACAACTCGCAAATTACTTGATGAATCTTTAATTAATTTCTACAGCTCTAGGGTATGGATAACTGACTCTCCGTGAATTAAGCAACACATATGAGTATATAGCATTATAAATGAAAATATATGTAGAAAAAAAATTAGTTGGATAGGCACACGAAAGTTCCGATTGGAACTCTATTTTTGTGTTCATAGGAAATGACCAATAATGCAAAGATCTAGATTGATAGTGTATGATGTTGCAATCAACGCCATCTATCGGATCTACTACAGCGATTACCCTTCAGTAACATGGCAATCTATTTTACCGTTAAGTGTAACGATTTCGAAACGATTAACGGGAAACAACATTTAAACAATATTGGTTAACATAGTTGCTTGTTTATGGTTCCTGGAAATAGGAATGCAGTTTCCCCTGATCGTTGAATCGATAATTGAAACTGGTCTTTATAGCCCCTACACTTTTGTTCCGTCAATTGTAAATGATTTTTCAGAATTGAATTTCACTGAATTTATCGACGAACGGAAACTTTAAATTATAATTAATTTTAATTTTACTACATTTTTTCGTTCGATTTTCTTTATGCACATTCGGTAAAATAAAATTTATGTTACTGGCAAGTGTAACGTTTATGAAACGTTACGAACAAATGCAGTGTTTCAAAAACGTTGCAGAGAAGTGTAACGTTTCCGAAACGTTATCTGTAAGTGCAACGTTTCAGAACCGTTACTAGCAACCGTAACGTTCCAAAAACGTTGCTGACCACTGTAACGTTTCTGAAACGGTGTCTACCAGTGCGACGTTTCAAAAACGTTACAGATTTTTCAAATAAATGATTTGCAACGATTTGTTATAAGTCTAGGAAATAAGATCTTGATTAATAATTTTAACTAATTATGTGTTTTTTTTTTGTTTTTTTTTCTGTGTCCCTTTGATGTTTGGGGACTCTTCAGACACTTCTTCAGGCACATGATGTTGCGGGCCATGAAGTTTACGGCGAGGGAGCATCAAGGGTCACACCACCACCACTTCTACCTTATCTCAATGGGAGTGATGATGTTGAGGGGCAAAATGGAGATATTGATGTGGAAAATGTCACGAGAGTTAGACTAGTGCAATTTCAAAAAAATACGGATGAACCTATGGTGAGGACCTTTGACGTTGAGTAGAGAAAAAGACCATTATTTGCTGGATTTAAGAATTTCAAGGGTCTCGATTTACAGTTGTATTCGAGACAAATTGCAAGTTGATTTCTTCTTTTTTAACCCTCTGAATTGTTTGATTTTTTTTTTAATTTTAAAATTCTTTGAGAGGGAATTTTTCCAACCTTCTAAAATATTTCAATTGTTTTTTTTTTTTTTGAATTAGTGAAATATTTGAACCCTTATTTTTCTTCAATTTCTAAAATTTGTCAAGATTTTGGAATTAAAAAATTTTTTTTTAAAGTTATTGAAATTTTTGGAGAGGAGCGAAAAATGCATTTTTGAAAAACCGTATTTCAAGGCTTTTGAATCATCAAATTAAGTTTACCCATTTCCAGCTGTGTATTTGCCATGAGCTATCAATTTTTCATATACCATTCCTTTTGCCTTTGCCCAGGGGATCACATTGAAAATGAATGAAGATGGTAAGTGCGTGGTAGCACGAATAATGCACGGTGGAATGATCCATAGACAGGCGACTCTTCATGTACTCGACGAGATCAAAGAAATAAATGGAATTCCAGTTGCCAATCAATCCGTGAATGCACTTCAAAAAATGCTTGTGAGTATACCAAATATTTTTTGAATATGATTTCTCAATCTCAGGGCAATTTCGTAAAAATTAAATAAAACAAAAATTTCATAGAGTTCCTCATTTTGAACTACTATTAGAGACTAATGGATAGACCAAAGAATATTCATTTATTTATCTCAATTTTTCGAAACATCAAATTTTGACATTTTTATTTTTTGTCACATGCATTCAAATTTTTTTGAAAGAATTTTTAATCGTCCTCGGACGATATATACAACGTTTTCCACATGTATATTTTTTATCAAATATTTTTCAGTTTATATATATATATATATATATATAGATTAATTGATTTCTATTATTTTAATTAATTTGAGTTAATTTTCTGATTAAAAAATTTTCTGATTAATCTTGGAGGATTTTTGAGGTCATCCTCTTGTGCTATGTGTACCATTTTTTCTTCCAAACTTCTTCCAAAATAATATGGGTAGGTGGACGAAATTTCATAGCCATGGTCAAACGGTTTCTGTCAGTTTTCCTTTGATATCTCGAAAACTACGAGTCACATTAAAAAAATTTCTAATACAATTTTGTAGGTCTCACTGTGCTCCACAAAAAAGGTCCTCATAAAAACAACGCTATCTCCCCTTAATTACGAAATATCACACGTGGAACCAATTACAAACTAATCCACTTTGTCCGCTGTACCCTCGCTACTGAATTCAAATATTTATCTTCAGTCTTTTACTACAGCATTCTAGTCATTTTTTTGCCATTCATTTGTCACATTTACATACAAATTTTCTCGGAATGGAGTTAATTGAATAGCAAAAATTCAGGTGGGAATGCGGAGGTGGAAAATCGATTAGCATTTGCATTACGAAAATTCCCAGGTGAATTCCTAGGTGGATTATCTGAGGTGATGGGTTATCGAAAAAGAAGAGTAGCATGGGAATTCTGGCGATCTATGGGGGTGAGCCACGAGAATCTAGCCGGAAATCACACGAGAATGTAAATTGGGCATTAGCTATTCCCAGATGAGTTAATTATCGTAAGCCTGCATTAACCTGCCTGTAGTCGCGCTATGCGACTGTCACCAAAATTTTCAGATTATCCAAAAAAATGGCCAGAAATTGAATTATTTGAGCGTAATTTTTTTCATTCATCACGTGACTCAGGTTATTTAGGTGGAGATAAAAATTATTATTATTGTGAATTTTTCGAATTGGGTCATTTTTTGATGAAATATGTGAACTCTTTAAATGTATTTTGAAATTCATATAATCTTTAATGTTTGTGTGTTTTTGAAATTTTCAGGCGAAGGAATGCAGTGACTTTTAAAATACTACCATTATACAGATTTCAAATTTTTCAAATTACATTTTTGAAAATTTTCTTTGCATATTTCTTAATTTTTGGAAATATTTTAATAGTGGCGCCATGAATCGAGTCAGCTCTGTCTCTTAGCTCCACGTCACTTATCGCTGGATACATCGAAAACTAAGAGAGATATCGAAATTTGTCATAATACAAATTTGTAGGTCCCACTCTGGCCCACAAAAAGGTTCATATGAAAATATCGCTATCTCGTTTCCATTCTGAGCTATTTACGGAAAAGTGACACGAGACGAAAGTTGATTTAGCTGAATTGACCACTTTGCTCCTGATTTGAATTTTTCAAATATGTTATAAAATTCCTGTAATCTTTGCTCTTTTATTACTCCAAATTTTTGTGATTTTTAAAAATTTCAATTTTGCAATTTTTTCCATTTTTCAGATTTACATTTGAATAGAGTTTAACTCAGCTGTGGTATTTAATAATTCAATGCATTTCAATTTATCGAATATGATTTTTTTTTCTCTATTTCACAGCGTGAGGCGAGGGGATCAGTGACGTTCAAAATACTACCATCATACAGGATTGCACCGCCCCCCTGCGAGGTACAAGTAAGCCCCAAAATCCACATCCAAGCCCGCCATAAATGTTCTGTCAATATTTTCTCGTCACGGACTATGTTTCATTAAAATTCGGAGAATTTGTGAATTCGTTGGAAGTTTTTCCGATGAATTTATGGAACAAAATCGCATTGCGCAGTGTATTGAATAATTTCGAATGCAAAGAAGAGGCTGTTCGTGGAATGAAGGAATGAGCTTTTTTCTCCTCTTTGAGAATGTCAAAGGAAATTATTCAGAGTAGAAATTTGTGCTCATTTAGCGAAGACATTTTTTTATTTCAAATATTTCAAAAAATTTCAATTTCAAAACACATTGGCTTCTTGCTAATGTGCTTTCAAAAAGGGAGATTTTTAAGAAGAATTTTTCGAAAAATTGTTGGCATTCTCAAATCACAACATATGTCAAGAAAAATGAGGTGGAAAAAAATGTTTTTTTTTTAAGATTGTTTTATTAAATCTGACCATAAAATTCGGTTGTTTTCTGTGAAAATTATTCTCATGAAATGAAGATGAGATATGAAAATTGCCTCATTCTTTTATCCCACAATAACTGCTAAATTACAGCTGCATGCAAATATCTATTCTTATTCAGTTGCTTTCTAGACCGTAACCGAAAACATTATTTTATGTTTTCTAATCTGGCAGTGGTCGAAATGCGTTAACTTTTTTTTTTCTCGAAAATTCATCTGATGTTCATCACTTTCATGTTAGGATTCTTCTCATATTAGGGCATCCCTAACATTTTCAAAAATTTCTAAGTCTTTAAAAGTTTTTTTTCCCAAAATTCATCAAAATTTTGATCATTGATTTTTTTCTACTTCTGGATATTTTAAAAATTTGAAACCGAATTTCTGAAGTTTCTGCAATTTTGAAAATGATTAGAATGTATGACATTGTCAAATTTCCGAAATTAAAAAAAAATTGGGCATTTTTGAAATTTTTAAAATTTGCGAAATTTGGAAGTATTTGGAATATTTAAAATTCTACTTTTCAATATTGCAAATTACGAAAGGAATTGAAATTTTTGAAATGTTTACGAGGATTCATAATCACATTAATTTACATTCATCCGAACTTTAACATCATACTCATTATTTGCACATTAATTAGCAACGACGCTGCAGGGAATAAATTTGATAAAAACACGGGCGGTAGAACGGAAAATGCGAAATTTAATCGTCAACAACAACAGATGCAACTGCAGTGACAGCAGTCAGTCCACCAGACGAGTTGTCGATACCTTTTTATATGTTCCTCTCACAATTTATCATTACTCTATTACTAGTATTTTTGGTGCATTGGCAATTAGATCCCTTCACGTACTGAAACCTCTAATTTTTGAAAACTCTTTTTTTATAATAGATTTCTAATAATGCAAAATTTTCTAATTTTTCAAAACTTTTCTAGATTTTTTCCCCCGCAAATTTATGGAATTTGGAAATATCCAAATGCTCAAGTTTGCAAATTTTTTTCAGTTTGATGTTGTTTGGAATTTCTTAAACAAAATGTTTTTTTTAATTTCTGAAAATTGAACATTTTGAAAAATTCATAATTTCTTATTCAGTTTTTTTATTTATTTTCAATTTTTCTAAAATTCCGAAACTTGAATTTTTAGATTTTTCTGAATTTTTACGTTTTTTTTTTCAATGCTAATTAAAAAATGTTAATTTTGATTTTTTGTTTGCATTTTGAAATTTTTAAAAATTTTGTAATTTCTAGAAATTTAAAAAAAATTAGAAATCTTCACGTAATAATACCCTTAACTATCTATATCACTTTAACAAACACATCCCCATGTATTTAATCCCCTTAGTGACACAATAAGTATTCCAAGTAATATTTTCCATTTTAAATGTTCACTCACTTAGGCGCGTCTTAACTCGATAGATAAAAATCGGAAAGAATAGTTCTGGATCTTTGGACGTTGGGAACTTCTGACATTTTTCCTTTCTTACATTTTTCCTAGAAAAGTATCTGGAGTTTCCTAAAATTTCTGAAATTTTCGAGTGATTCAAATTTCAATTTTTGAAATAATTCAAAAAATTTGGAATTTTTAAAATTTATAGTTCTATCATTTGATTTTTCTTTCATTGTCAAAAATTTCATGTTATTCAGCGTATTCAAGTTTTTGCAGAATTTCTAAGTTTTTGGAATTCAAAAATTTTGATTTTCTTAAATTTCTCAATTTTCTTTTTTTTTGTGATGTTAAAATTTCTTCCTAGAATTTTGCACTTTTTTGGAAAACTTTTGCAAACTTTTCTTTTTTCAATCAATTTTTTTTTCTAAATGTTAGAGTTTCAAAATTCCTAAAGTTATTTCTCAAATTTTCATTTCTTAAAAATGTGTGAAGTCGTTCTAAAAATATCGTACACTTCCACAATTTTGAATTCACGAAATTTTTAAAATCCCTAAAAGTGGAATTCTTAAATTTTTGCAACTTCCTGAGAAATTATAGAAATTACATGTTCACTGGTGTAGGCGCGTTTATGACGGATAGATACAGGAATTAGTTTTGAAGCTAGAATGAGTTTTTACCTCGAGCTAGTGAAAACGCGAGGCTAAACTCATCAACTTAATAATGACCATACTCTTTTTCTTTCTGTTCTCCAACAATCTAGTTGTTCAGGATTAGGCCTCTGCCAGTATTAGTAAGTACCGCCACTTGATCTGGTGTGATTGGACTGCTGTAGTTAGAGAGCTAATGCGTTATATACCTGTACCTGCATCGCCCCAAATCTTTGTATAAATTATAAATACGTAGAAAGCTACGCGACCGAAGTGGAACTTCATATGTGGCAATATTTTTGTGGATTTTTTGAAAAGCATCAAAATTTTGAAAATTATGAAAATTATGGAATATTTTGGAAGTTTTTATAATTTTATTTTTCCAGATTTGGTAATCTATATGTTTTTAAATTTTTTCTTGAACTGTTAATTTTTTAATTGTTTGCCATTTGGTAGAAATTCATGATATTGCAATTTTCGTATTTTTTTTTTACTATCAATTGGAAAATTTGAAAAGTTTTGAAATTTTTTTATAATGCCAATAACTCCATATATTCAAATCATTTTTTAAAAATTTGGAATTGTAAAGAACTTCAATAATTCTTTCATTTCGAAAATTCGGTAGAGTTTTAAACATTCTTGAATTTTGCCAAAGCATTTTTTTCCTTTTTCCAAAATTGAGAAACTCGAAAAAACAAATGAGAATGCAGAAATTCTAAAAATGGAATCCAAAATTAAAGGAAAAAAAAGACTGGAAAAAATGAAAATTTACGAAATTCGCCACTTTAGTAAATATTCCATCATTTTCATGTTTATCCTCTACTACACAGTGGTTTCACTTCAAAAGAATGACTCAAGCAGTCAATTATCCAAATATTTATATTTTCAATTGGTGCGTGTTCGTTAGATATTCCGTACACGATTTCATACCATCGACACTATTTTTAGTTCCCAATAGATAGAAAATTTATCCACCCAATGTATATATCCACTGAGAACGTGAAGATTCACCAAAGGATTCATTTCTATACAATTTTACAGAATATTCATTTTTCTTTTACTTTCCAAAAAGACTTTTTTTCTAATTTTTAAATCCAATTTTCGAATTTTTAAAAAACTTTAAAACATTTTTTTTCTTTTTTTTTTTTAATGAAAAATGGTAAACCTCATTTCATTATTTTGAAAGCTTTTTGATTTTTTGATATTTTTGAGGATTTTGTTTTCTTTCAAATTTTTGGAACTCCAAATTTTGTAAATTTCTCAGAATTATTTGAGGTCCTTCAAACTTTGAACTGATTCCAAAAATGAATATGAAATAAAGGAGACATTAATTCAATTTTTTAGAAACCACGAAAATATCAAAATTTTATAAAATGTTCTGAAGTTTGATAAAAATGGTTGAAATCTTCGAAATTCCTATAACTCTTCAATTTTTCGAACTATCCAAAGATTTATTTTTCTGCGATTTTGGAGACTTTTTTTTTGAATTTCTAAAATTTTTGAGAAGTTTTTTGGGTCTCAAAATCTTAGAAAGTAAAAAAAAAATTTAACTCAGAAGAGATAAAAAGTTTTAAATTTTGTGATTCCAAAAAAATTCAGCAAAATTGGAAAATTTAAAGTATTGGACGATTTTTTATATTTGCAATAATTTATCAAGTCAATGTATATAGACGGTGAGCAGTTTAATGGAAGCCGGCGTGTGGCGTAATCACGAGAAAAATCAATGGAAGATTATGAGAAAAGAGTTGTAGAAGGGTTAATTAAATGGGCCCTTTATTCACGTAGACCCGAGTTATTTCCCTGTGCGGCGTACTTTTCTCAGTTATTTCAAATTGAAATAAAAACTGACCGTTCTGCCTTTCATTCACCATTAATTTCATGATTATGTGATGCGTAAAGGGAGTTTATTCGTAAAGCTCATTTTAGTAGTCAAAGTATGTAAAGATTTTCATACTTTTTTACTGCTTATTAAAATTTATAAAACACCCGATCATGAACTTAAAGAGGTGAGGAATTTCAACAATTTTAAACACTTTAAAACTTTCAACACGTTCATAATTTTGACAACATTGGAATTGTCACAATTTTATTTCTTCGAAATTGCTAAAAACTTTCGTTTTAAAATATAAACAAAATCGAAAATTTCAAAAATTACGTACGGCTTTTCTTAAAATTCTGACTTGAAATTCAAACTTTCAAATTTAGATTTTTTTCAAATTTATATTTTCCTTTCCAAATTTTGAGTGTTTTAATAACTTTTAAATTACTGGAATTTTAAAAATCTTTGATTTTCAGCTTCTCGAAATTTTCGAAATTTTTAACAAAATTTAGAACAAAAACAAAAATATTTTGAACATTTTTTGAATTCAAATTTTTTTAAATTCCAAACGTAGTGGAAATAATTTAATTTTCATTTTTGTTCTAGTTTCTAGAGAAACAAGAATATCAACAATTCGAATAAGTATTTTTCAGTTCTCAAGTCTCGTTTTTTTGTTTTACGCTTCACAATTTTACAAAAGTGGAAGCGACAGTTTGTTCTAAGTAGAATGAAACTGAAAAATTTCAAATCTGCTGATGATTTTTTCAATTTTTACGTTTTTCCAAATTCTTGGCAGACTTTGGAGTAAAAAATTTTGTTTGTATTTCGTGAAATTTGAAAATTCTTAAAATAAAAAGAAAAATGGGAATTCTCTAGATTTTTTATTTTGGAAACTTCGACATTTTGGTGCATATTTCAAGATTTTCCCAGATTTATTGAAATTTTGTTAACAGATTTTTTGTAAGTTTAAAAATTGATAAAACCAGAAAAATGTCAACAATTTTGAATATTTCACGAATAATTAAAAAAAAATTGAATAATCGCAATTTTTTCTCACCTTCAACTTTGCTAAAAGTGTATTCGATATTTTGGGACAAGATTGCAAAACATGATTTCAAAAATGTGTTTGTCTCTAAATATGAAAACTTTGAATTATTCTGGAATCTTTTCCAAAAGTGGACAAAAAAAATTTCAATTTGAAAAATGAAATATTTTGACATTTCAAAAACTGCAACAATATTAAAGGTTATCAAATATTTCAAAAAAGTCAGTTCCAGCTTATGTAATCAGAAAACTGTATTATTTTATGGGAAAAAATCATTACAACCATTTCCTCAATTTGAGATCGCATATTTCACCGACTTTTAATCCCATTATCATTATTTCAATTAATGATTGCTTCTGTCATTCCCAGGATAATTCTCGTTTCTCATTTTGCAGTAAATCCCCCATGCGTAAAACAATAAACTTTTTTCCCTACTCTATGGCTTGATTTTACCTCTCGTTGACACGGAAACTACAATCAAGTAAATATTGACACGTAGAATAAAAAACTGGGTCAAATCCTGTTGTCATATATCATTCCATGAATTTATTAGAAATCCTTTTTTTTCGGATGAAACAAGTGTGCAATTGTGCAAGACTATCGATTTCATTGTTTTATCGATTTTCAATGTTTCTTCTTTGACTTTCGCAATTTTTAAAAAATATTAGATTTCAACAATTTGGAAACTGGAAGATTTGCAGAGGTTTTATACTTTCGAAAATTTCCGTTAGTTACATTCTAGGAATTTCGATATTTCGACGTGTCTAGAGTTTGAAAAAAAATTGGAATTTGAATTTTGGAAATTTTTGGATTTTTCAATTTTAGAAATTTTTGGAATTTTTGAGATTTTTCAAATCTTTTGAATTTTCCGAAATCTTTGATATTCTTGCAATTTTTGGAGGTCTCGAGATTCTCGAAATTATTTGATGTTTTTTTACTTTTTCCAGATTAAATAGATTTTTATCATTTTTGAAATTTGGAAATTTTACATAACTTTTTTTTCCCAGCATTTAAGGGTTTTGAGTCGGCTCTTACAAATAGTCATTGAACGGAAGCCTTCAGCCGGAGTCAAATTTGATTTTTGACATTTTTGGAATCTTTGTTTTTCGAAATCTCTAGAATTTTTTAAATTTCTGGATTTTTATATTTCACTGACTTGTTATAGTAACAATTTCAAGTCATGAAATTTCGAACGTTTTCTTTTCTATCAAATGATTGAAAATTCCAAAATCTTCAGATTTTTTCGCAATTTTCATACATTTGACATTTTCGAATTTTCGAAATGTTGTAGATTTTTCAAATTTCACGAGTTTTTCATATTTTGATTACTCCATTTGTCGTTTGGCCGCGCCGAAATAATAATCACGTCAATATTGGCACGTAGAATAGGAAAAAACTAGGTCAGATCCTGTCGTCGTATATTCGCTCCATGAATTTATTATAAATTCAATTTTTGGCAGATGAAAAGGGAACTACAGTAAGATACGCGACGATTTTCAAAAATCAAACGTAACAATTCCTAACTTTTTTTGAGTTTCTAAACTCCCAAAATCTATGCAATTTGCAATTTTTGAAATTAGTAGATTTTATAGAAATTTTAATTTGCAATTTTTCTACATTTTTTACAACTATATTGTTTTGCGGCTAAAACATTTTCTATTGGTCAAACTTTACCATCTTTCAATTTTATCCATTTTTAATATTTTAAGCATAGAAAATATTCTTCCAATTCTGCATTCTTCGATATTTTCGGAATTTATGAATTTTTGAGCTGGCTCAAATTTTCTCTTTAAAATATTTCGTCCATATTCCAACTCATGAAATTGGTTCAAAATTTTCTAGCCACATTTTCGTTGATATTCAATTTCTCGATTCATTCAAATTGAAAAAGTTCTTTCTTTAATAATAATCTTCCAAATTTTAAATCTCCAAAAATAAACTCAAATTGTGATTTTTTTATTTTCAAAATTTTGCAAAATTTAATCTCTTTTTCTCTTTTTTTTTCCATTTCCCTCCTTTAATTGTATCTCCTATTTTACCGGAAGTAATACCGTAGTAAATATTTCCACGTAGAAAAACCAGGTCATACCCTGCTGTCACATTTTCTCGTTAAATTTACAAAACCCCAATTTTTCCGTATACAAAGAGTCGAATTATTGAGTAAGGTTCGACATTCCCGTTAGCAAAACACCACCGTCCATTTTACCAAACATCACTAAATGTGTAACCATTCAGATTATTGATTAATTTGGTTAAAACGCTTGCTTCTGCACCATTCTGTATAAAAATCACAAACCGTTGGAATTTTTGATCCCATAGGGAACTTGCATATTTTTTTTAGATGCTATACAGACTAAAACTGAGTGATTTTTGTATCACTAATATTTTTAAGGCAAGAGCAATGTTTTCTCTCTAAGATTTTTTAAGGAATTGTGTAAATTTTTCAAGCTTTTGAAATTTCTTTTCTCCCTATTTTAATCGTTTTTGCAATTTGAATAAATTGAAAAACAACTTTCCGATGGAAATACTCTGCTGTGTGTGTGTGTGAGTGAAAAGGTGCGGTATAACGGGGCTTTTTAATCTTACCTTCAAATCCTACTTCCATTTTCCCAGAAAGGGACAATTAAAGAAGATCTCGAACCGACCCGTTTTGCCCCACCCCTCGGTAACGAAGTTCTGGGACAAGTTCTAGACTGGGACAATTGTCTTCCGCAATCACTTACGCCGGTCATATCTCAAGATCAAAGAGACTTAGCTAGAATTTCATAATAACCTTTTGTGTGCAGAAAATCAAGGGCTGCAAAAAAGGTTACTATGTAAATTGCGTCGTTTCTCTTAGATTATGAGATATCTTGCAAAAAATTAACGTAAGGATAAGCGCAGCTATCCTAGTTCGCCACTTCGTTCCAGACTTGTGAGGTGATAAATTTCATCTCGACATTTGTTTTACAAAAGTAACAACCACCCACCCACCCACACCCATAGACCCACCCACCCACCCACCCGCACACACACTCATACCCACACACACACCCATACCCACACACACACCCATACGCAGACACACACATTGGAACCCACCCTCCCACCCACAGCCGCCCCCCCCACCCACACACACACACACATACCCACACGCAAGTTTCTTCCTTCCATCGGAAAATTAATAAACTCTAACTTATAATCTAGTTATGCAAGTTCTCTATTGCTTCTCCTCTAAATGTCTCAAATCACAACGCCAAAACTCATTGATGCTAATATTCAACGAATGTCTGTCCCAGATATTTGTGAGAGCCCAGTTCGATTACGATCCTCTCGAGGACGAGCACATACCTTGTGCCCAAGCGGGCATTGCCTTTAAAACTGGCGATATACTGCAAATAATTAGCAAAGACGATCATCATTGGTGGCAAGCGAGGAAGGACAATGCAGCGGGTTCAGCTGGTCTCATTCCATCCTCAGAATTGCAAGAATGGAGAGCCGCTTGTCTAGCTATGAAGAAGAATAAGCAGGAACAAGGTAGGATCATTCCTGTTAATCATTATTGATCACAATCACAATCACAATTCAAGCTGCTCGACTGCAGTGAATAGCTATGACAAAATGTGGAGGGAGGCGGGTGGGGGGAGGAGAAAAAAGGAATGAAGCATTCTTTCCACTGCTCAATAGGGTACTTGCATAACTCAATATCAGAGCTGGGTGCTATTTTATGACAACGAAAATGGAAATACTATTTCAAACAGTTCTACTCGATGAAATATTTCGAATTAAAAAAATTAATTAATTCAAGCTCGTTCGACCTCGTCTTTCCAATCAATCTTTCGAGCATGTCTGTCTTTTTGGTAATTATCAATATGTCTTCCAATAATAACTGCTGCCTCAGATGATTTTTCAGATACATGAGTTAGATCGATAATTTCACAAAAAATTATATTAAAAGTTGAAACTAAGAAAACAGGGAAATTACATCGATGGACTGAAGAAAATTGTCAGCTCATTTGTTTTCATGGAAATCCAAAGCAAAACAAATATATGAATTTTTGGGGAAGAGTGACAGTATGTAAAAAAATAGTCTCTCGATTGATTGATTACAATTAATCTATTATACACAAACTCATGTTACTAACAAAATTAGAATGATGGAAGAAAAAAAAATATGAAAAACTTCGTCTGGTAGCGAACTGATTAATTGCAATAATTATATTTCAAAGTAGATATGTAAGCATCAGGCAAATGAATTAATTACTTTTTAAGAGAAAAACCAACTAAAAGTAAAACTCGAAGAAATTGAAACATTAGTATCAGAGCTGGGCACTATTTCATGAAAATAAAATGGAAATACTATTTTAAATAGTGCCTCATGATGAAATACTATTTGACATAGATATTTCATATTGACTATTTTGTTCGACCAAATGGTATTTTCTCCCTCCTTTCTATGAAACTGAAATCAAATAAATATTTGATATTTCATTGCAATGAAATGGAAAATGAAATAGTATTAGCTATGTTATTTCGCCATTTCAATGAACATGGAATAGGAAATTTTCGTGTCACAACTCGATCGCTATATATATTATTCGACTATATTTTCCTATGCTTATCACCTCAATTGAGCTCAAGTGGATACGTAATCTCGATGAATGATCTAAGATCGGATGAACCAACGAATTTACCATTGAAATCTGACTTGAATGTGTCGAAGTTATAATTTGGTTTTTATTTCAAATAGTATTACCCTGTATCGTTCTATTTGAGTACTATACTATTCGTCATACTTAAAAATTGGAGATAGAACTTGGTTCAAATAGTATAACGGTTGTTATTTCCCAGCAGAAAATATCAATACCAAACATGCAAGTTCCCTATCACCCCTAAACATTAATAACAATTGTCATTTTTGTAGGTTTTAGGCTCATTCAAGGTGAGAGTACTCGCAATCTTTTTTCCTCTTTCAAGGGATCAAAATTAAAAACGATCTTTTGTACTTTTTTTCACCGACACTCGATTTTCTGCCAATTTTTTTCCAATAATTCGACTCAACAAAAAAGTCAAATCAATTTTTATCCCTCATTTCTGAATATGACCACCAATTCTCAATTTTCAATTCTATAAAATGTGGGAAAAGTGCATTTTGAAATTCACAAATTCCGAATGTGAAATGTTCGATGAAAGAATTTGCAAAAAAAAATCTAGTTGTCAGAAAAACATGCAAAGAAGATTGTTTTTTCGGGTTAACTCTCCCTTCACCTAATTCAACTCAATGCGAAAAAAACGTTAACGTAGTTGTTATGTGGACGGTTTTCCAACAATCAAGTGAAATATTTGCTTAAGGGTCCCTAAAAATTTGAGATTTATCCGCCACATAGATGCGAAGGGGTATAGTACAGTAAGCATAGGGTCGACCGTAGCGCCACACTCACGCATACGTCTCCTAAGTGGCCAGGGCACGTCGGCTATTGTCGAGCGCGTCGCGTTCGACCGAATGACGGCGCATCGCATGCGACGGTGGTAGTCATGCGATCGGGCGCGAGCCGTTTGAAATCGTTCGTATGCGACTTTGGTTCGCACCTGCGACTCGTCACTCGATATTGAGATCCGCACACTCGAGTGGTGGTGCGCGTAACCTCACATCTCAAGTGTCACAATTTATTGGAGTTTTTGAGACATTACCGTCAGATATTGTTCGCAATAATACTGTAATAAGTGCGGGGCAAGAGGACATTCGAAATGGATTATGCAGATCTCAATATCGAGTGACAAGTCGCACATGCGAAGCGAAGTCGCATCCGAACGATCTCAAACCGTCGCATACGATCTGTGGGCCCTTTTCATATCTCTACGTACATTCTACATAACAATTGCGTTAAACGTTGTTCCAGCAGATCGCACCCAGCGCTCAAACTGCTTCTCTTTAATCCGAGATTGGCATTACTTTCATAACATCAAGCCATTACATTGTAAAATCACTTTGCTATACATAAGGTGCAATAAATTTTCCCTATCATACTCGGATTATTTTTCAATACATCGCATGGGTGCTCCCTTGTACTAACAAAATGCGTCATCAAACTGTTGACAATTCCTAGTCAGCCATTTTGATTTTCGTCACACTTGACTATTGACAAAAGCTCAATAATTTAATGGATTAACGCGATACAGTCACACATAAATGATCAATTGCAGTATAATGACCTAGGAGGATTAATTTCCGCTATGTTGGGGAATTCAAAATGACGAGTATTGCATAGAATGAACGAGCACCCAAAAAGAAAAAAAAGTCAATTAATTTCAGATTGTTTACAATTTTGCGCATAGTTTTTTGAATGTTGATTCATTTTAATCATCGGTTTAGTTGTTGATTTAAATATTCTTAAACCGTCAGCAGGCGCGCTATGATTCACCGCGACACAAATTTTCGCGGCATAGGAAATGCGAAAATTTGGGATTTGGGAATTTAATTTTTTTTTTTTTACGTTTCGAGGGACTATTCTAGTTGCTTCCCCTGGAGGCCAAAATCATTTATAACCCGTAGATGAGGGCGGGAAAAATTGTTTGAAGAATTTTGACGGTGTCGCGGAGCCGCGACGTCACTAATTGTTGCATTTTTCATGGATATCGTTAAAACTAAGAAAATTGGCGAATTGATAAGAGGACCTTTTTTGTTGGTCTCACTTCGCTCTACAAAAAAGGTTTTTATCAAAATTTGGCTATCTCTCTTAGTTTTCGAGATATTCGCCCTCGTCTTAGGTGTGAGAGGGTCTCCCGGAGCGCGTAAACAACGCGGTGGAGAGAGCGCGCCTGTTGACGGGTTAATACTCAATATCGGTGATTCGAGGAAATATTAAAAAGTATGAGAACCCAGGTTGAATTAATTAGCGATTCGAAAGAGTTTTAGGGTAATCTGTGAGCACACTTTAAGAAAATTGGAAATTCGTTATTGGAAACTTAATTCAAGACGTGCCGAAAAGTCCACAAAAATTTAAAAATTTCTATTGTTCTATATGAAATGATTCAACGCGTTGTAGTCCAATTTTTCCAAGATTTTCAATACACTATTCATCGCCAGAGCTAGGCAATTTTCGGCGATTATCACTATTTCTTGCGATTTTAACTGCCGCCTCAGATGATTTTTCAGATACAGGAGTTAATATCGATAATTTCACAAAAAATTATATTAAAACTTGAAACTAAGGAAACAGGGAAATTACATCGATGAACTGAAGAAAATTGTCAGCTCATTTGTTCTCATGGAAATCAAAAGGAAAAAAAATATATGAATTTTTGGGGAAGAGTGAGAGTATGTAAAAAAATAGTCTCTCGATTGATTGATTATAATTAACCTATTATACACAAACTCATGTTACTAACAAAATTAGAATGATGGAAGAAAAAAAAATATGAAAAACTTCGTCTGGTAGCAAACTGATTAATTGCAATAATTATATTTCAAAGTAGATATGTAATCATCAGTCAAATGAAGTAATTACTTTTTAAGAGAAAATACCAACTAAAAGTAAAACTCGAAGAAATTGAAACATTAGTATCAGAGCTGTACACTATTTCATGAAAATAAAATGGGAATACTATTTTGAATAGTGATACATGATGAAATACTATTTGACATAGATATTTCATATTGACTATTTTGTTCGACCAAATGGTATGTTCTCATTCCTCTCTATGAAGCTGAAATCAAATAAATATTTGATATTTCATTGCAACGAAATGAAAAATGAAATAGTATTTGCTATGTTATTTCGCCATTTCAATGAACATGAAATAGGAAATTTTCGTGCCACAACTCGTTCGCTATATATATTATTCGACTATATTTTCCTATGCTTATCACCTTAATTGAGCTCAACTGGAGACGTAATCTCGATGAATGACCTGAGATCGGATGAACGAACGAGTTTTCCATTGTAATCTGATTTGAATGTGTCTCAGTTATAATTTGTTTTCTATTTCAAATAGTATTACCCTTCATCGTCCTATATAAAATACTATATTATTCGTCATATTTAAGAGCTGTAAATGGAAATGTTTTCAAATAACATTACTTCCAATTAAACTATTCAAATGCTATTTTATTTATGACGTTCGAATATGATTTTACCTAGCTCTGGTAACAACACACGTCTTGAAATAAGTCAGTTTTTTTTCTCTTGGGTGAGTATAGTAATTATTATATTATTGTATGTTATGCGAGCTTAGATGCGGAAGGAGAGGGAGGCTGTTCTCCTCACACCGAGGGCTGTGACAGCTCGACAGGTACGAAAAAATTCTGCCTGCAGCTAGAGAAAAGATGAAACAAAAATGAAACAAAAAAAATGTATATAATGTCACAGGCATAGTTTTTTTTCTTTTTTTTTTAGAACGGGAGTAGAATTCAGAAAACTTTTGATAAGTAGTAAATTGAAAATGTAGAGAAAAGCGGAGTATTCGTTGATTATTCACTATTAGCAGAATTATCATACATGTATATATGACGTCAATGCAATTACGGTAAACAGTTTCGATGTTACGGTAGAATGTTACGGAAGAATCGCAATCAATTTTTTCCCCCTTTTAATTTCAAAATTTGTCAATAAATTGCACAATTCATATTGCAATTTTTTTTTATAAAAATAAATTTATCCACATTTTCTTGATCATAATTACAATTTACTATTTTTATCTATATACCGTAAGCATATACTACTGTGACATTATACCGTAATTGTTACGCTGATGATCTTGATCCAATATTTGAACCTAGATTTTTGCAATAACTTCAAATTCTATAACCACTCCCCTAGGTGATAAAATATCGCACGATATTCTTTCCCCTTTTTCATGGCATTATCTATTTATTTATGTATATTGTGACCTGCTGGAACTTCACTCTCCATTTTATTACTCATCACTCTATAGTGGATTTTATTTCTCCATTCATTCACACACTATTTCCACCTTCATTCTACATTTCACATGTATTTTCTAATCATATCTTCATCACTTAACGCATAATGGCGCTATCAATGCAAGCATGTCAGATAGATTCACTCGAGAGAAAATAATTTCGCTGAGTTTGTTCTTCGATAATTGTTTTTTTAAAATAATTTTTTGCTGTGAATCGGCCAGCCGTAGGCAGATCCAAGAGTTAACATTGATGCTTCGATGCATTTTACGCTGACATAGTGTATGACAGTACCTTCCAAATGCACTGCATTCTTAATCAAAGCAATTTGATATTTATGAGCCTATTAGCATTAATCTGCCAGATGGAAATGTCAGCTAATGAATGTTGATGATTTACTTTGTTGGTGATACAGTCAATTGCTCAATTTTTGGCCGAAAGAAAAAACAGTACAAGGATAAATACCTTGCCAAGCACAACGCTGTTTTTGATCAGCTGGATCTGGTCACTTACGAGGAGGTTGTTAAAGTACCTCGTGAGTATTGTCTTTTAATTGTAACAGTCTTATTAAGTAATGGACAGAGGCTAATGGAAACTTGGTGTTTTTAGATGAAGCCTTCCAACGCAAAACCCTTGTTCTCCTTGGGGCGCACGGTGTTGGACGACGGCACATCAAAAATGCCATTATCTCGAAGCACCCTGATAAATACGCCTATCCCATTCCACGTTAGTACATGAAAATTTACAGAGCAGTTTTGAGAGCGATAATATATGGTGGAGAGATTCATAAAAATGAATGAACTTTTTTTTATTATCTTCTTTCGTTCATTATTAACATTCTTGACATCGATTTTTTTAGCTTCAGGTCTTTCGGATTGTTCGAACATTTGAACGTTCTGATTTCTTTTTGTTTGTTTTTTTTTTTTTTAATGAAAAGTCATTTTAGAATTTTTCCAAGATATATTTTCGCAAGGACATCACAACACTTGAACGTCATTTCTAATCCACTTAATCTCTCATTTAGATACAACGAGGCCTGCGCGAAGTGATGAAGAAAACGGTCGCAATTATTATTTCGTTTCGCACGATGAAATGATGGCGGACATCAGTGCTAACGAATACCTCGAGTATGGTAAGTGTAGTAATTTCGGTCGCAAACATACACACACACGCACAGATTTTTTTGGAAAATTGATAGTTTTTTAAAGAATTATGTTAACCGCATTCGAACACTTTTTGGAATTTATCATTCGACTCTTTAATCCAATAATGTGTATAATTGAAATTAACCAAATGTGAATTATTGAAGGAACGCACGAAGAAGCCATGTATGGAACTAAATTAGAAACAATTAGGAAAATCCATGAGGAAGGAAAAATGGCGATTCTCGATGTTGAGCCGCAGGCATTGAAGATTTTACGAACAGCTGAGTTCGCTCCCTACGTTGTATTTATAGCCGCTCCAGTGGTCCAGAATATGAATGATGTATGTTACTGTTATACTAACATTAATCTTTGGATCAATTAAGACTGTTATATTTTTGGTTGTGCTGTTTTTTGCGAGCTGTTGAAATTCTTCAGAAAAAGAACATTTTATAATTTTTTGAAATTCGGTTATTTTTTTCTTATTTTCTGGAAGCTGCTACAATTTTGGATATTTTTAATTTTTTTCTTTTTTTCCTCAAAATTTTTTACATTTCTCACATTTTCTAAAGTCTCAATTTTTTCCATAATTTTACAATTCTCAATTTTTTTAATTTACGTTTTGTTGCTATCCTTATTTTGGACATATGAAATTATTCCAAATCATGAATATTTCTTTAATTTTCTAAACAGATTGAAAGCTTTCCTAAATGATCGAAATTGTAATTATTTTTGCCGAAAAATTTTATTAAAATGGAATGACCAAAATTGGACGTTATATAAAATTTATAATTGCTTGGAAATTAATTTCAGTATGACGGGAGTCTCGAGCGACTGGGTAAAGAGTCGGACCTCTTGAAGCAATCGTACGGTCACTTTTTCGACTTCACAATCGTCAACGACGACATCGAGGAGACCATTGGCCAACTAGAGGCGGCGATCGAGCGAATACAAAAAACACCGCAATGGACGCCAGTCAGGTCGGTATCACCCCGTTGAAAAAACTACAATTTTTCTAAAAATCATTGGCAAAAAAGCTAAAACGAGATTAATTACGTTTCCGTCTGAAGAATAGTGACAATGTTATCTCTATATATTTTCCTCTTTTTCGCGGAGAATAAGAATTAGGGAGATGTTTTTCCTCGGCAAAATGGCCGTCAACCTCCACACAACGATATCACAACATCACCTGGTCCAGAGACCGCAATATAAGACTGCAATAACTCAGGAACGGAATTAATAGAGGTTCACCGCTAGGGCTATTTATTACTAATTCAAGAACTAATTATGAAGCTAATTCATGCTCCAACGCAGTCACCTCCTTTCGCAATTCTGGTCTTGAGAGAATTCAAAGCTTTAACTCCAACTATACCTTCGACTGCAGCATATATTCTTATTTTCGAAGCGAAAATGTGAAACTTTATCCGTGCATAACGAAGTCGAAGTTATCTTTTTTCTTATGATGGCGAATTGGTCTAGCGGTCATAGCGAGTTTGCATCGTAACTCCTCCTCCTCCTCCTCCTCCTCCTCTCCCCCCCCCCCCCCGGGGCGGGTTGATTCTCCATCCAACTTAGCGTTCTCATCTTGTGGGTACTACCAATCAAACACACTGAACATTGCTGCTATTCGTCGGGATCAATGAAAAATTTCACCATGAGAACTATTCTCCGGAAGCCGGACGCGAACTCAGGACCATCGGCCTAGTAAACCATCTCCCCACTATGCCAGCTGCCTGAATGTCCCCATTTAAGCCATAGTATAGACACAGGGTAAACCTCCAGAAACCCATGTACTACGACGGCTGGCGCCCAGAATGGCCCCCACCCTCCCCATCGGGCGCGGCGAGTGGCGCCTCCGTCCCGTCTAATGTTCTCATTTTGCGGGTACCGCCCAGAGCAGAGACGGAGTGTTACTGCTATTGGTCGAAGGGCGAAAAATATTTCATGGCATGAACCCGAACCCAGAAACCTTCAACGCTGTAGCCAGAACCTCTACTCGGTACACGAATGCCTTGACATTATCTGGAAGATGGCAACCATGCGTTATCAGTCAAATAATTATTTTTCTGTGAACAAGTCCGGTGGCGCATGCTGCGCACGCGCATTTCCTTCTTCCGCCGCACTGACTGGTGGCGCGTCGGTTTCGGTCTTACGCTATTCGATAATTTCGATATATATCGATAGTTTCTTTCATCTCTAAACTCTAACTAAAATGTTAGGTGCGCATATATGTATTGACAATCTTCTGGTTGGTTCTTCAGGTGGGTCTACTGACAGCGGTCCCCGTCGACAAATCCAACAGACTACAATGGCTCATCCTAGATAAACAGTGAAGATTGAACCAAAAAAAATGAAAATTATTAGTTGAATTAAATCTAGTGTTTGGTTTTTCCATGGAATTGTAGAGGAAATCGAAGATTACGAGAAGTTAAGTGAATTGAGTGATGAGGGTCCCAGCTACTTGGAGAATGAACAATTGAAGATTTTGGGTTTGAAACCGGTTTCGTACTGTTTATTCGAACCCGTTTTAGGGGGATTGGTTGTTGATGCAATGGCAAATTTTAAAATTTTCGGAATTTTAAAATTTTTTGAATCTGTCAATTTGAGGGATTCTGAAATTTTGAAATTTTATGAATATTTGAAATTTTGAAATTTTATGAATATTTGAAATTTTTGAAATAATTAAATATTTTAACATTTTTGGGGGTTTTGAAATTTTTGAAATTTGGGAATGTTTAGTTTTTGGAAATTTTGAAATTGTGAATTTTTTGATTATTGCGAAATGGTGGAATTTTCCTTTGGAAAGCTGGAATTTTCTGGAATTTCAAAAATTTGAAAGCCCTTATTTTAAAGTTGAATTTGAAAAAAAATGTTGCTTGAATTAAGATGCCTCAATTTGATTTTGACGTTTCATATTTAATGAAATTTCATGAATTAAAATTTTTGGAAATCAAATTTTTTATTGCTCTGAATTCTTCCCAATTTTTAAATTTTTGATATTTTGAAAATTCAATTGAACTATTTTTTTCTGAATGTTCAAAGTTTCCTCAAGTTTTCTACAAAATTTTGAGTTTCGATTTTTTTTTTATTTCAAATTTTCGAAATTCTTTATAATTAGGAATAGCGAATTTTTTAAAAAATTGAATAATCACAATAATTAGGAGCTGTTGAAAAATTTTCTTTTCATCTCCATTTTAATTTCTGAATTTCCCAATTTTTCAATTCTCTCAATTTTTCAAATTTCATGAATTTTCAAAAATCCGCCGTTTTTAATGTTTCAAATTTTATAACACCATGGAGTAACAGGTAGAATTAATCAAGATGAATTTCTTAATTCAGGAACATTTTCTTTTCGGTGAATTATTAAAGGGGACGGAAAACAAAAGTTATGTAAAGAATTGCAATCTGGACCAAAAATGCTGCGGTCGTGAGTAAATGAAAAAAAAATTGAAAAATGGGCCGACTTGAATGAGTTCCCTGTGATCAAGTGGAGTCGAAGATAACCATTTTTTTTCCATCAGCATCGAAGGGGTAAAACGGTTCAATTCAATTTTCCTCTCAGATCAGTTGTGCAGTGAAGTGAGTTCTTTCGCGTTTATCTCGGAATAACGTAGAGATAACGAAATTGTTGTCTCTATATATTTTGTAGAGAACAGTGAGCTCTACAAAAAAAGTCTTTATGAACTTTTTAAAATGATGTGTGGATTTGGAAATAATTAGGAAAAACTAAGGCTGGAAATGAGGTCGCTCATGCTCGTTTACTACTCTCCTGCAGTTTTAATTGTATATCTCAAAATCTGAGGCTCATAGCAAAATTTTGTTTTATACAATTTTGTAGGCCTGCGTTTGCTCTACAAAAAAGGTCATTATCAAAGTAACTCTATCTACATTTTATTTCGAGATATCGTGCTTGGAGACTCTACCGAACTGACTTTTTTCGTTTAAACACTGAATTGCTCATTTACATTTGATCACAGTGGATTAGTGCAATCGTCGCCGTGTGTTCATGATTGTTAAGTATTAATTAATTATCTCTCAAGGATCGTCACTGATGATTAATATGAATCGAAGCCAATAAGACACGAATTCACAGCGTACACTATTCAATCTGCGAATCTTATTATGTTAATCGCATTCATATTTTCGAGCGTTCTTTCCCGAGCAAATTTTCCAGATGTTTGGAATTGATGAAATTTTGAAGGTTTTGACGCTATTGGAAATATTTAAAGTTTTTAAACTTGTTGACGACTTTCAAAGTGTTGGCATTTTTTTTCATTTTTCGAAAGTTTGTACGTTTTTAGTTCTTAATTTTACAATAAACATTTTTTTTCATTTTTTGAAATTTTTGAAGTTTTTGTTGTGATTTTAAAATTCTAATATGAAATATGATCAATGAAAGATGAAAATATTTTACATTTTATGACGTTTTATATTTTAAAAGCTGTAACATTTTAATTTTGTTGTATTTTTAAGATTGTTGCAATATTCACAATTTGAAAAACTTTTACTTTTTGATATTTTTCCAAATTTTCGAAATTGTGAAAATCATTCGAACAATTCAGAATTGGAAGATAAAATGGAAAATTAAAAAGAATTTTTCCGAACTGTGCAAAACTTGAGAGACTCTCAAATTTCAAAATTCTGCTGTTTCAAAATTTTGAAAATTTCGGAAACTAACTCAAGCTCATTCAAGTTCATCTTTCCAATCATTCTTTCGAGCATGTCTTTTTTTAGGAATTATCAATATTTCTTCCAATATTAACTGCTGCCTCAGATGATTTTTCAGATACATGAGTTAAGATCGATAATTTCACAAAAAATTATATTAAAACTTGAAACTAAGAAAACAGGGAAATTACATCGATGGACTGAAGAAAATTGTCAGCTCATTTGTTTTCATGGAAATCAAAAGGAAAAAAAATATATGAATTTTTGGGGAAGAGTGAGAGTATGTAAAAAAATAGTCTCTCGATTGATTGATTATAATTAATCTATTATACACAAACTCATGTTACTAACAAAATTAGAATGATGGAAGAAAAAAAAATATGAAAAACTTCGTCTGGTAGCGAACTGATTAATTGCCATAATTATATTTCAAAGTAGATATGTAATCATCAGTCAAATGAATTAATTACTTTTTAAGAGAAAAAACCAACTAAAAGTAAAACTCGAAGAAATTGAAACATTAGTATCAGAGCTGGGCACTATTTCATGAAAATAAAATGGAAATACTATTTTAAATAGTGCCACATGATGAAATACTATTTGACATAGATATTTCATATTGACTATTTTGTTCGACCAAATGGTATGTTCTCATTCCTCTCTATGAAACTGAAATCAAATAAATATTTGATATTTCATTGCAACGAAATGAAAAATGAAATAGTATTTGCTATGTTATTTCGCCATTTCAATGAACATGGAATAGGAAATTTTCGTGTCACAACTCGTTCGCTATATATATTATTCGACTATATTTTCCTATGATTATCACCTTAATTGAGCTCAAGTGGAGACGTAATCTCGATGACTGACCTGAGATCGGATGAACGAACGAGTTTCCCATTGGAATCTGATTTGAATGTGTCTCAGTTATAATTTGTTTTCTGTTTCAAATAGTATTACTCTTCATCGTCCTATTTAAATACTATGTTATTCATATTTGAGAGCTGAAAATAGAAATGACTTCAAATAGCATTTCTTTAAATCAAACGATTTAAATACTATTTTAATTATAACATTTGGTGTCTTGTGCAAGAAATAGCAAATGAACATAAATAGCTCAAGTGGTAATTCAAATAGGATATTACCCAGCTCTGATTAGCATTATGTGCATAATACTCAATCATTTTATGAAAGCACTGTAAATTTCGGGAGAAAAAACATTACGATGAGAGACAGTTTGAATCTGCTGTTGTAACTATCATTTCATTTGTTTCTATTCAATCAATTTTTTCAGATTTATCAGTTTCATCATAATAGGTAATTAGCGAATTAAGGAGAAAACAAAATGGAGGATTAAGAAAAAAAAACGAAGAAAACCAAAATTTTACGCGCAATATCGATCGTAATTACTGGAGAACAATTAATTGTAGTGAAAAATATTATGCATGTATATTTAATGCTATCGAGTTGGGGATTTGGAGTTATAGGGGGCGTAGAAAATACGCGATTGATGTGAAAGTTTTAGTGACATTTTAAAAGTGTGTCAAAGGTTTGATTTTTTTTCCAAATTTGTTAACCTTTTAAACCTTTTGAAACAAAAATTGTTTATTTTTATTGTTTTTTCTGTAATTGAAATACTTTGAAAAATTAGGCAAATTTTGGAGTTATTCGAAAATTTGTATTTTATTCATTTATTATTTTTTGAAATTTTTGTTTCAATTAAAAATTATTTTTTCAGCTACCGGAACTCTTTCAATTTTTTTCAGTCATTCAAATTTTTCCATTTAAAATTATTTGAGACTCTAAAATATCTAATATAAACTACTCCATCTCACCAAAGCTTTCACACCGAAATAACCCCTCTCCACTCTGCTTCTCTCCTTCTTACTTTCGCCAAAAAAAAAACAAAATTAAATAACCAAAAAAAAAATGAAGAATAATTTGCGATCACCCACGACTCGAACCATCCGCAAAAACCCAAAAACGTAAAGAAGAAAAAAAATTGTAAAAACTCTAACTAAAAGCAAAATTAACAAATAACCAGATAAACTAAAGAGAAAGAAAAAAAAAACTAAAAACGAAAGACATCTCTCAACAAAGTCGCACTTTTCAATTAGCACTGCAACTAGACTTTCAATTAATTTTCGACGCTCTTGGATCAAACTTTTTTATAAAAAAAACCAAACAAACATTGAAAAAAAAGCGAACAAAAAAAAGCGAAAAGGGTAAAAAAAAACTGACGAAGTCTGTGGTAGGAGACAATGTGAAATCAAATAGTGTCAACCTCATAAAAATAAAATCGAAATCTTGCGTGGCCCACCTTAATAACTTGTCGAAATATTTGCAATTAAGGGGCAAAGTTTGAGGTGTAAAAAAAGAGCAAAAAAAACCGAGTGATTACCAACAATTAAGTCAAATACGATTGTGCCGTGTGAATGATAATGAGAGTTTAATTGAATGATTTTAAGCGACAAAAAAGAAAAACAAACAAACAAACAAATGGAGAAAAAAATAATTACCAAAAAATGAAAGAAAAATGGTTTTGTAACATTTTATTATAAGTTGTAGCAGCCATTGTCTGGTGATTTATTAGAAAATGACTGACAGTTGAGGCAAAAGTGGTAAAAAAAGAAGAAAAAAAAAACAAAAAATGAGAAAAATAAAAGCAATGCAAACATTTTCGACTATTCAAAAATGGAGAGAAACGAGAGAAATACGTAATTATAACGCGATATTGAACAGAGGTGAACAGAGTTAAGCTTAAAATGTGGAAGAGTAAAACGTTGAAAGATGATGGGTCTAAAGAAAATTTAAAAAAATGAAAAAAGCAAAAAAAAAAAATAAAAAAAACAATAAACCGTTCATTATAATTATGTAATTATAAATGAGCAAATAATACGTTGTTAATTGAATTAATAAAACTAGCCCAGAAATATGACAGATTATTGGTGTGCGTTATTGGGGGGCGGCCTTGGGTTTTTACTCCACCAAATTTTTTTCCTGAAACTTTTTTCATGTTGTTTTTTTTCTCGATTTTTTGCCAATTAGAAAAATAAAATTTGACGCTTTTTTCAATTTTGTGCAAATTTTAGGGATTTTAAAAATTTTCAAAAGTTTTGTTTTTAATTTATCATTTCTTGAATTTTTACAAATTTTTGAAATTTTTGAAATTGCTCAACTTTTTTATCGTTTTTCTTGATGTTGTAGGCATTATTTGTAAGCTCCTAGAATTTGCACATTTTTTTTTTGTTATTTTTTTAATTAATTGTTTTTTTTTTAATGATCTTCAAAAATTGTGTGAAAAAAACACCCTTAAAGTATCACGCTCCAGTTTCCCACTTCAACTCTACAAATTGCGATTTTTCAATGATCGATTTTTTTAATTAAATCGTCTGAGAAGAATTCGAACAAAACATCATCACAATAGACACTTTACAACATATTATTTTTCTTCAAACATTTCCTCCTCATAATCCTAATTATAAGCTAGTAATCTTACATACGAGAAAAATCTCGGATCTAACATAATCGCAGATGATAATGACTTCTTATAGAAATACTAAACGGTAAATTGCGCTTGGATTCCACCAGGAGGTGTCCATTGACATCATCTTTCATAGAAAAAATTATTTCATATGTTAATATGGGAAAACCCTTCCGTTCCTGTACCACTTTAAGGCGTACTATCGTTAGCATCGTATCGATTTCGTGCCGCCTCCACCATTGGAAGGACTCCAAATGAATTTGGCCGCTCGGACGTATGATTGCAGTCCTTCTGCTCCATTGGGAACATGTACTCGAGATCTATGTCATACCTGCAATATCGTTTCATTAGACGAGGATAATTAAGGTATTTCTTGGGTGGCATTAAGGGGGCCCAGAGGGCACATGGTACCTTCTGGGTCAATCATGGGAGGTCCATCTAAAATTGTCATATAAAATGTCATAGGGACCTTTGTCACTCACCCACTCACTCCCCCACCCCAGCCCATCCCACTCACTCACCTACCCACTCACTCACCCCACCCGCCCAGCCAGCCACCCACTCATCCACTCAGCCACCCACCCAGTCAGTCACCCACCCACTCACTTGCCCACCCACTCACTTACCCACCCACCCTCTCACTTACTCACCCACCCACTCACCCACTCACCCACCCACCCACTCACCCACCCATTCACCCCACTCACTCACTCACCCACTTACTCATCCAGCCACCCACTTGCTCATTCACCGAACCACCCACTCGCACACACACATATATATCTATATTATACTCTTTATTTTCGGGGTCACTGCTTCTCCTATCCAGAAACGAATATCGTTCTCTTTTCAAAACTGTGAAAAGAAAACCGCCAAAAGGGTTTCGATAATTGGTGAAATGACCCACATATTCAAATAATTTATCCTCACCTTGGGAGTTTTTCCCTCAGATAAGAAATGACATTTGGCCCAAGTCGTCTCTTGCGGCTCATAATGAAACTGGAGAGGTAGCGCGGGCTCTTATTCTTCTCGGCACAATGCATTAGTAATGCCCACGATTTATAATCCGTGGCCAGAACGTAAGTATTATAGACTCCTTCATCTGAAATATTAAATCATGATTACGGTTAATAATTAGTGGACCCCTCTGAAGCTCTCTCCACTCAACATTTTCAAGAGGAAACTGCCATGATTTTCAAATATTGCGTGCTTGAGCATTGAGGGCAATCCGAAAGGTGAATAGGAAATTTGGATTTGTTTAATCCACGGTGTCATGCATTTAGAAGCAGTTTGCAAAATATACGGATCTCGATTTTTTTTCATATTTGCTCTCGGTTTTTACAATTAATAAAAATTGACAGACAAATTATTTTCCCAAAAAAAAAAACAAAATATTTTATAACTTTTTTCATAAATTGGAATGAATGTTAATCAAAATTGTCATTGAAAAAAAACATGCAACAAAAAAACGTAAAAAAAATGTTGAACAAAAAAACGGAAAGAAAAAAAAAATTCTGGATTTTTAGAATTATTATTATTATCAATCAGTTTACACGAAATTTAACCTTTCCGTTTTTTCATGGCATACTTTCTTCCTCATCTAAAATTCTATAAACGATTTTTGCAACATGATTTTTATCAAACAAAGTTTCAAGTATAGAGATGGACGGATGGGAATTGAATGATTTTTATTATTCAGAAAATTGCGTAAAAAATTAATAGAAATAATGAAGAAGCAATGGCTGCTCAATTCTTCACCTAAAACCGGAACCGCCATCTGAGTTGGTAACTATAACTCGCTAGATGGCGCCACAATTTCGCGGGTAATTCAAAATTCACAATGTTCATTTCAATAAATCACGTGTTTTTCCTAAAATGAAAGCAGAGTATATATCAAAAACACGTTTTTTAATATTAGGGAATCACCTTTGCCCGGGATTTTTCAAGAAGGTTTTATGTAAAAAAATCAAATTCTCAAAAACTTTACGTTGTCACCGCGCAAATGCGGATGTGCGGTAGTGTATGGGGCCAAGTTGCATTTCGATGGATTCCATAAACTCTTTTTTTTTATGTATCCAATTTATCGATGATTCGTAAAATTCTGAAAAATAATGAACTCTTACAAGGAAATTCAGCGTGGACCCAGTGAGCCGGTGATTCGTGATACTGCGGTATTTTCCAAGTTATGTTCCCAAAGACTTTTTCATTGATAGGATCATCCACAAAGCTGTAGGTAAAGTTCATTGTAATTTCTGCTGTGTCTTCGGCTAGGAACAATTCAGCTCTCATGCATTTGTATGCTAGGGCCTCCTCGGAACTCGCATAATATTGAATGACCTTCCACGAGCCGACGAACTATTGGAAATAAATCAGAAACCATTATGTGGTATGTTTCGACTATTGATCTTATTAATGCGTTCGCAGCCGGCGCCCCCCTCCTCCCCCCTCACCCACTCAGCTCTCTTTACGTGCATTGCAAGTTTAAATGTCCCACCTGAGGGGAGGACGAATATATCGAAATCTAAGGAAAAATTTTTATAATGGCTGCTTTTGTGAAGAGAAGTGAGGATCCATAGAGGAAAATCATCGAGATTACGTATCCACTTGAGCTCAATTGAGGTGATACGCATAGGAAAATATAGTCGAATAATATATATAGCGAACGAGTTGTGACACGAAAATTTCCTATTCCATGTTCATTGAAATGGCGAAATAACATAGCAAATACTATTTCATTTTTCATTTCGTTGCAATGAAATATCAAATATTTATTTGATTTCAGTTTCATAGAGAGGAATGAGAAAATGCCATTTGGTCAAACAAAATAGTCAATATGAAATATCTATGTCAAATAGTATTTCATCATGTGGCACTATTTAAAATCGTATTTCCATTTTATTTTCATGAAATAGTGCTCAGCTCTGATACTAATGTTTCAATTTCTTCGAGTTTTACTTTTAGTTGGTTTTTTCTCTTAAAAAGTAATTAATTCACTTGACTGATGATTACATATGTACTTTGAAATATAATTATTGCAATTAATCAGTTCGCTACCAGACGAAGTTTTTCATATTTTTTTTTTCTTCCATCATTCTAATTTTGTTAGTAACATGAGTTTGTGCATAATAGATTAATTGTAATCAATCAATCTAGAGACTATTTTTTTACATACTCTCACTCCTCCCCAAAAATTCATATATTTTTTTTGCTTTTGATTTCCATGAAAACAAATGTGCTGACAGTTTTCCTCAGTCCATCGACATAATTTCTCTGTTTTGAAAAATTTCCAAAGTTTGATCTCCGAAATCTACGAAATTTCAGATTAGAATCACTAGTTATTACTCACTTCTGAGATATCGAAATGGGTCAATCCTTTGACTTTTGGGCACTTGGTTTTATCCTCTCTGAGTTTCCATGCGAGTTCAGCTGTAGAATTAATCCCCAGAAATCCCAAAAGCCCCAAAAGCCAAAACAAACGTGCACAGTGCATTCTGTATTTATATTCTATCCCAATAACTGAATTCCTCTCAGTGTTCGTCGATTTTTTATCTTTTCACAGAGAAAAAAAATATTCATTATCATGTACCACATCCGCTGTCCTATCCCAATCACAGTTATGAAAACCAGTGAATCATTTAAAGTAACTCTCGACGAAAAACTTACTCCAAATCATCGAGAGCTCGAGTTTTAAAATCTGATTATAATAAAGATCACTATATTTTTTGACCTTGTGTGTAAAATTTTGAGAAAAAACTTGAAAGTTGAAAACTTGAAAATTTATGAATAAAATTTTAGAAATTTTCAAAATGTACCACACACACACATATTTACCGACCCACTCATTCCACGCACCCACCCACCCACTTGACTCACCCACACCCTCACTCACCGACCCACTCGCTTACCCACACACGCTCTCAAAAAATGTAACAAACAAATTTTCATTAAAAAGAGCAAACATAATTACAAACTGTTTATTTGTATAAAATCGATGAAAATGCTGATTTTATGATTAATCTGTACACATGAATCACTTCCATGGTGGTTTCGACGGTTTGTTATCCACTTGTGTCATTGATACTGCATTGTAAACCGTCGAGGGCTCAGTTTGCTGCCAAGTTACTGTCTTTTCACTGGTGGAGGCAGCATCCGCTTTCGTATAATATTTTCGTGGCACTTGTCTGCATTCAGAAGAGGAAACTGGTGACTCATTCCCACCATTCGCCCCTGGGAATGATTTCGCCTCCTGCATCTGGAGGATCTATAAATAAATATAGAAATTAGCATGAAAGGGCTAACGAAAATTAAGAATTTTAAAAAGTTGAAAAAAAAAGGACAATTTCCAAAGTTGTCAAACTTTGATCAGGGAAAAAAAGGAAAAAAATTGACAAATTGAACATGAAATACATAATGGAAAATTGGGGAAACGAAGAAAGAAGAAACCAGAACATAAAAAACAAAAACACATGAATATAAAAAAAAAAAGTAAAAATCTCCCTAATTAAAAATTAAAAATTTGAGAAAATGAGGAGATTCCAGAAAAAACCAATCCCGAAAAGGAAACATTTTTCCCTAAAATATTTGCGTCTTACATCTGGAAGATCTATAAATAAACATGGAAATTAGCATGAATGGGCCAACGAAGGGTTCGCTAAAGACGATCAGCGATCAGAATAAATGAATGTTTAATCAGGCATGGGAGCCTTTTGGTAGTTTCGAATTTGAAAGTAATGAACAAGTTCCAGCTAGAACCTCAACTTCAGTTATCACATTAGCAAGCTGCAAGAGCTAAAAGCTGAACATCATCAAATATTTACGACGTGCCTGGTGGGGGGCAGACCCCCGCCGCTAGTTATTTTATACAAAAGATAGATTCGATCGATACTAGACTATGGATTACCTATTTCTTTCCCTAACACCGAGCACCTAGCTTCTAAGCTCGAATGCATTCAATACGCAGCTATTAGAATAGCTCCCGGATATCGACGTACCACACCTACCAATGTTCTAATAGGGGAATCCCAATTGACTCTTATCCAAGACATGCGAGCTACTTGAGTGAATCCTTCCTCTCCAAGATCCTTTCAAATCACTCCTCGCACGTTTACCAATCCATCAATCACATCTGATGGCGGACAAATTACTCCGAGGCGAACTGACCGTCACCTCATAAAACAGATTACCGAAATGCTTCCCTTCGAAACTCTCATAAATAGCCATGATAATTTCAACGTTTACAATTATATCTACGAAGTAGTCGCTTCATCCATAAGTTTTGATAGAGAAATGGGTACAGAAGCGTCCCAGTCCAATAATCCCAATAACTAGTGGTGTGTGCATGTGTGTGCCCCGCTCGAGGCACAAACAAAACTTCCCGATTTGGTTTTTCAGCACAACCTACTAAATTTATTCTTCTCCAATATACTAGAGTTAATCAGTGTGACCCCTGTTATTATTATAACGAAAACATGCCTATTTGAGAATTCCAAACTGACTCATTTATGAACCAAATAATTATGAATACTTGAGTAGACTCATGGTGAGCATGAGGATGAGACTTATGCGTGTTACTTGAGTGAGGGTGAGACGCCAATAAGGATGCGGCTGCAAAACAAAAACTTTAATATTTTACTCAGTGGAACAGTATAAACAATTGCAATTGCTAATAACATTGCATATACTGCACAAATGCCATCCAAAATGTGATCCGCTCGATTTTGCATGAAAACGCTTCGATTGGGACCGTCATGACAGCGCTGGGTCCATTCGTTCACTTATTACATACATAATTGTGGAGACTGCTATACCTCCTTAATTATGCAAATTATCGAAAAAAGGCATTCTACATAAAATACGTATTTTTATATGGCAAACAACTTTTCTTATATGAATTTTGCGCTAACTCCAATAGTTTATGCAGTAGAACATTATAAACAATTGACATTGTTAATAACAATATAATTACTGGACCACTTTTACCCAAAAGTTGATCAGTTATAAAATATGCTTATATCTTTCAACTGTGACATTGAGTACCTGGATTACAACATTTTTGTGTGAATGAACGTTCAGAGCCTAGAACGTGCAAAGCCTAGAATCAACTAAAATTCTTGCAAAGACAAATTTCTACCTAATAATAAAAACAAAATTCCACAAATTTTATAATGAGAAAAATAAAATCAAAATGTCATCCGCCTGGGTGCCTGCTCACATTGGGATTCAAGGGAATGAGGGAGCAGCATGGAAATAAGTCGCATAGAGAACTCATTGTAAGAGTAAATAGGATACGAGCAAATCATTACCACCTGAATGCCTCACTTGAAAGAATGACACTAATTCTGGATGCTAGTTGCTCCCGTGGAGCTAAATACCAAGACATTGGCCACATATTGTGGCAATGCTCTCTTTTGAATAGATAAAGGGTTCAACTAATTACCAAACTAAGATCACTCCAATATTTTTCTCCGTACTGGACTTTCCAGTTTATAATAACAAATGATCCACCGATAACTATAGATACGTTTTTTTTGGAAAATGTTAACTCTGTATATAAGCAGCAGAATGTACTCAATTTGTATTCTATTTCAAATGTATGATACCAAACCGACAGTGGAAATAACCCAAGTATGGGTTCTATACTATAAAATAATGATAAAAAAAAAAGTTGCAACTAATTTTTTCTACCCAATTCTTCCCCTAAAAATTTCAAAATTAAAAACTTCCATAGTTAAAAAACTTTTGAAATTGACAAAAATTGAAGATTTAAATTTTTTAGAATTGACCAAAATTAAAAATTACAATTTTTTTAAATTAACAAAAATTGAAAATTGAAATTTTTCAAAATTGACAAAAATTAAAAATTGAAATTTCTTAAAATTGACAAAAATTGAAAATTAAAAATTTCCAAAAATCAGTGTTCTCAAAATTGAAAATATTGAAAATCAAATTTTAGCAATTAAAAGTTTTGAGTAAAAAAAATGAATTCCAAAAATGGTCAAAAATTGACATTTGAAAGCAAAGAGGAATTCTAGATTTTGACAAACGATTGCCCAAGTTTATATTTTTTCCTGTCAATGAAGACCCACCATTTTAACATATTTTCTCAAGTCTTCCTTGGACTCTGCAATTCTCTCCTGGGACTCTTCATTATTACTGAAAGCAATGAGGCTTTCATCATGCTCCTGATGTGAGTAGAGAATTTTTCTATTAGGAAGCTCTAATTTTACTGGCTCTAGTCGCTCAATATCCCTGTTTCTCAGGAAACTCTGGAGTTCTCTTCTATCAGAATTCCCGAAACTGAAGTCATTTCCAGCTATCTGCAAAAGTGCAATGACAAATTATAGATATCTCATTATTGAAATAATTTGCAAAATGTTCTCAACAATTTTAATTCTCACTATAGAATCCTGAGGATTTCCTGAAGAAATAATCTGCACAGCTTGCTTCCACTGTTTCTCCATGAGTGAATGCAATTGTTCCGCAATTTTCGACTTGGCTTCCTGCTGGGCGTTGATCTTGGCCTCCAAAAAATTGGTTTTTTTGAGAGTTTGGGATAGCCTGAGCTCACAGAGCCTCTTTTCCTCCCTGTGCTTCTCCTCCAACAAATTCACTTCTAGTTGATGCTTATCAATCAAATTCTTAATTTTCCCCGCTGCACACTCTGCTATTGCTCTCTGTTTCACCTCAAGATCAGTCTTATAGGAACTTTCAGCTGTGTCCAAGTGCGCCTGGAACTCCTGGAAAATTTTATTGTTATTTGTCTTTTTTTGATAAAGATAATTTTTTTTTCATTTGTTCAAAATTGTTGATTTAAAAAAAAAATTTTTGAATATTTTTGACATTTTCAAATTTTTTAAATTTGAAAAATTTTGACAATATTTCTGGAGATTTTTTTCATTTTTTGGGCACTTTGCAGGATCTTCAGATTTAGTAAATTTTTGAGTTTTTGAATTTTAAAATTTCATAACGTTCTGTGCTGTTATATAAGAAAAGATCCACAGACATATTTCGGACCTGGAAAAAATTTGAGAAAAAGTTGAGCACGAATTGGTTTCCATCTTTTGCTGACCCTTGAAATGAGTCTGCAATTGTCTTTCAGGAATTTATTTCAGTTTTTACCATTTAAAAATGTTGAGAGGTAATTTTTGGAAGTGGAGAACTAACCTTCAGCTTCACCTTAACTACATCATCGACTTGATTCTGGTAAATATCTCGCAATTCCGCCCTGATCTGGTCCTGCTGATCAACTAGCTTCTTCATTTCTTCTATTTTCTGTTCCTCAGATTTCGTCGCTGTATTCAACTCCTCCAAGAGATTCGACTTTTTCGACTCCAAAATTGCACAACGCTTCTCCTCTTCTTTGAGTTTCAATTGCAAATTTTCTTTCTCCTGTCTCAAAACCTGTTTTGTGATAAACAAAAAATTCATAATACTTTCTTAATTTCAAAAAATGACATAGAAATTGTTTCAATCTCATATATTTATTTCATTCATAAATTTGAAATTTTCCAAAATTCGATATTTTTTTGGAAGTTGTGAAATTAAAAAAATTTGAAAACGTGGAAATTTGTGAAAGTGCAAATTTGGCAACTTTTGAAAATTTTTTCGTGTCCAAATTCAAAAAATTAAGAAATGCCACTTTAGAAAAAAAAAGTCTACAGATACATGACATGTACTTTTTCCCTATTCGGTAAAAAGAACTTCCATCACAAACCGTGAGTTCTGCTTCGCAAGTATCGAGTGCTTTATGAATTACTGCCATCTCACTCCTAATTTCCCCAGCTTTCAATCTCTCACGATACAGATCCTGCTGTGCAACAGAGGAGGACTCCTCTGCCATCTTGAGTTTATCCATCAATTTGTCATAATCCCCCTTCAGCATTTCGTACTTCTCCTCAGCTTTCCGAACGAACGATTTACAATTCTCTAATTCACTGGCATGACTCGCCAATAATTGAAGTTTCTCCTCGATACCCACGTCAGCTTTCTCCTTGTACTCTTGGGCCAATGCTCGAGAAGCTGCGAGCTGCTCTTCCAATTGCCTCATTGTACCCTTAAGCTCATCAGTCTAAAAACAAAAACTAAATGAGTGCGAGCAATTGTGATCCTCCAAAAGACTCTTCACAATTCCTGAGACGATTTTTCTTAAAACATCAAGTAGCTCTTGCCTGAATAATTTTAACCCCTCCTTCAGAAAACTTAAAACTATTACTCTGCAAGAAATTTCACTAAATTTCGTGTTGTATAATCTTTTTAGGATATGCAGACTCTACTCTCTTTTTTAACTTCTAAAGGCGTTTATGTAAGAAGGGCCTTATAATTAGCCTTCAGACAAGTATATACAGTATTTATATTGTAAGTAAATAATTAAGAAAAGAGAAAGAGAAAAAAGGAGAAAAAGAATGGTAATTTTGCTTTCACAGAAGCTCAGAATATGGATCAACTTATTTAGCGCAAAATTTGTTGTCAAATATTAGGCCATATTGTTCAATACGAATTGCTTTCAAGTTTTCAAGTAAGGTTAGTGGAGGATATTTGTAAGGTGACCTGACATTTCGGTTCCGTTTCTGGCAGAGATCAAGAATATGGTCCAGCTTGTTCAGTGCAAATGTCGTCAAGTTTCTGTATCTGCCGAGGAGAGGCTCAATTTGGGTACGTTCGTATAATAAAGTGTTCGAAGGATTGTGAAGGAGGTTGTCAGGGTGGAGATTCTATTAATGGTCAAATTTTCTAAAATGGCCCAATTTCAGGCTACATGAAGATTCCCTACGAGTGGCTAAAATGAGCGGCTGCAACATTTGATACATACCTCAACTTGATGCTTCGCCGCAGATCCTGCAGATGTTTCTTCGAGCTTACGATGACTTGACTGGAGGGCCTGGAACTGAATCTTCAATTTTTGGGATATCGATTGATACTGATGAATTATTGTGTTTTTCTCCTTGTCCACACCAATCGCCACTGCTACTTTCTCCTGTTGCTCCAAAAGGCGCTTCTGGAGCTCTTGAATTGTCCTTTCGCAGTGCTCGCGTCTAAATTTTTCCTCCTCGAGCTTAATACGCAGCTTTTCCACTTCTGTTTTTGATGAATCTGGCTCCCAAAAGTCAGTCAGGGATAGAAGCCGTTGTGACTTTATATCACTGGAGTCCGTATTCCCTGAACCATCTTTTTGCTGACGAACAATTTTTAAATTTTAGAATTCTCCTTAGAAAATATTTGATAATTGAAAAATATGAAATTTTTTTTTGAGAACTGGCTCTAAGTTGTGAAATGAAAAAAAAAATTTTTAAAAACAACAAAAAACAGAAACAATATTAAGAAAAATTTAATTATATTTGAAATTCATGGACTGTAAAAGTAAAAAAAAATTATTTGTGAAGATCACTCGAGAAACTTTCAAAAAAAATTTTTTTCGCTAAAAACGAAGAAAAAAAATTAGACGAGTAAACAGTAATTTTGAAAGCCCAAACTTGTGTGTAATACTTACTTGCTTCTCAGTTGAAAGGGATCTGTAGTCGGAATTCAACTGAAGATTATAGTTCCGAGAGTTCGCGGTGTTTACTTCGCTGGATGTCGAGAGCTTTGAGTAGTTTTCATGGATTTTTGAGATGTCCCTTATTGTCTTTGAGAATTGATCACGTTTGGGTGACTTTTGGGAGCTCGTTCGGTCAAAGAGTGACGTTCCAGAGCTACTGTTGTTCAGGTATTGGGCGAAATCACCGGTTCCCAGAAAATCCAGTCTTTCAGTATTCTGTTTCATGGAATTTGAGTCTTTGAGCTCACGATTCAGGTCTAATGGTGGCATATAGTTGGCATCGTAAGAATTGTTGGGCTTGAAGTGAATGGGGGAAAATGGGTCCATGAGATTGCTGCGATTTGTGCACAGATCTGAAAAGTCAAAATTTTTTATATAGCTATATTTCGTTTTTTTTTTAAATTTGAGATTTGTTAAATTTTCACCCACTTTATATTTTCCAATTTTTTTAATATCTAAGACTTTCAAATCCTTCAAAGTTTCGGAATATTTGAACTTTATTACGTCCAAAATGTTGAGAACATTTAATGAAGAAAAAAAAGTCTTACATTCAAAATTTTTAAATCCTCAAAAGAGATTGTAAAAATCTTTTGGTTTTCAACATGGTTTAAATACTGAAGACCTTTCAGTTTTCGAAGACTTGAAATATTTTTTTGCGTGTGAAATATTATTAAAAAAACGAGGGTTTAAAACTAGCAATACTAACTTTCTGTTCCTGCATTTATATTGTCCGAAATTGTAGACGAGCGAACGTATCTCGAATACATGTCAGATTGACGTTTGTCACTCGAGTCGTTCGTGGAAGTTGTGCTGGATACATATCTGAGTGGCGATGAGTAATTTTGCGCCTTGGATGGACATTTTTTAGATGTTGTGAATGGACTCCTGGAGTGCCTGGAGCTGTCAAAAGTTTCTGGAGTCAGCAGGTCCAATTTATGAGGCATAGAGGCAGCTTTCCACGCAATCACAGTACATGAAATCATAAATCAATATAAATAAATATCGAAAATAAATGCAGCTTTGCGTAATAATTATCAAATTGTAACATTATTGAATTACTAAATATCTAGATCAGACTAGTATTTTATTTCATTCGAATAAATGTACGTCAAGAATGAGATGCATAGTGAAATCTCATTGAGTTAATTTTTACACAAATAGTAAATTTTCTACCTTTTGAGAGACTCGACTTTACACTCAGACCCTTGAACTGATTATCCAGCAATTCAACTTGGTCCAGGAGACCCGAAATTTTGGGCAAATTTTCTTCTGAGCCAGAAGAAGCCACGGTGAACAAGTCAGGGGGAATCAGCAAAAGAATATCCGTATCGTCCGATTCACTCATAATAAGGCATTACGGTAATATAAACGTATAATGAACTTGCATTTTACACATTTTTTGAGGAATTGTACACTTTTAAGCGTTTTTTAGGGGATTTTATCGCGTTCTACTTTGTGGCGTGTTTGGTTACGAAAACGTAAACAATCACGACAGTTATACCTGCGCGCATGCGCAGTCGGCGTGCGCACAGTTGCCGCGTTTTTTTCAAAGGGGAAAAACGGTCAAGTTCAAGTTCAACAATGTTCAGTATTGTTTATTTTTTTTTTATTTAACGTCGATATATTTATGCTCTCTACCTAAGTGCTAATCAGCGACAGAGGCCTACGATGTATTTGTCAACAAAGGACTGAAAAATAAATGACATTAGTGCTTATATCAATCTGCGTGCCTAGGATTGCTCAGTAATGTATAGGGCAAAATTAGTCATTTCATCATTAGTTGGAAACGAATTGGACCTTTTGAGTATTTGCGGAATTGGGGCAATACCGAGATTTGAAAAGATTGAAATTCTGACGACGTAATGAGCGCAGACACCAGATTTTTTTTAATTTTAATAATTTCAAATAAGTAAGAAAGAAATTGCTGAAACTGTGCAAAAGTTGTTGAGACGATTTGAAATTTCTTGGATAGAATTAAAAGGAACTCCTTCACTGTTGATTTTTTTTGCGACTATTATTACAGTTTTTATGCGAAACAAACAATTTATTGTAATTGTGTGAAATTTTTCGATATTATGGCATGTTCATATAATTGTTTATACGTAAATAACCTGTTATTTCGAGAATAAACAAACATACTGGAAAAACTTTTAAATGTCTGACAAAAAGTTTGCGTTTAGAGTTCTGCGCATGCGCACACAATTTGCACATGGTCGCCTTGACTTCGCGGTGTTTTTTTTTCATGTATTTCGCAGCCCAATGACATTGTCACATGTCATCCAGTGTGTTTAGTTCCCCATTCAAAATTGGTGATTCACAAGCATCAAAAGATTTCCATAAACCATAATACCGTAGCCCAAGGTCAGCCAAAGTTTTTCGTTTTAATGAAGAAGTGAGAAAAATGGTCTCAGGCATTTCTCGGAATGGACAGAAAGCCATTATTTTGGCCGGTTGTGCTTGTGTTGGGGCTTATGTTGCCTATAATTATTGGAAAAAACGAGAGCTCAAGGCCATTGATGAAGGCTTCGATGAAGTAGTGAAGGTAAATATTATGAATTATAATAATTATAGGTTAAAAAGTTGAGGTAACTTCTTGAAAATAAAACGGCGCACAATGTGTAAAAATAATGACACATTTGACGATGAAACTTGGACTATTCACAATTTCTAAAATTGATTCTACTTTTGACATTTTTTTTTTGTATTTTTAGATTAATGAATTCCTTTGCAGTTTTCAAAAGTTCCTCTGGAGTTTCTCATGTTTAATTTTTTTTTAATGATTTTAAGTCTTTGACGTGGACCGATGGTCAATAAATTAATGAGCAAATAATTTTTTTAACAGATCGAAGATACACATGAGCGACGAATTCTTGTCTTGGGACTCGATGGAGCTGGTAAAACGTCGGTTATGAGTCAAGCAGTGGCTGCTGATAGCCATGGAAATTATTATCAAATTCCACCAAAACCCACGGACGGTTTCGCCGTTTACAAATTGAGAAAAGGGGATTACGCCTTCAATGTTTGGGAGAGTAGGTGTTTTCGCAAATTTTTTCCCCAACTCCATTCACTCTCCATTTGATCATTTATTTACATTTAAATTTAAAATTTGGAGAATTGCAATTTTTATAAATTTAGCATTTGAAATTGCTCAAATTCTTAGGATTTGAAATTCATTAAATTTCAATTTATAAAATTTCAATTTCCATATCTTGTGCTTTTTGAAATTAAAAAAATGTTGCATCTCAACTTTGTAAACTTCCGAATTTCTTCCGAAACTTGTGGCATTTTTAACGAAAAAAATCTTTAAATTTAAAAAAAAACATTTTTTAATTTTCCTTAATTTTCAAATATTGTGTTGTCCTTCGTAGATTTCCAAATTTGTAAAATGTTGGGTTCATTTTGAGAATTTTCTTTCCGAAATTTTCCAAACATTTTGAAAGTTTAAAATTCCTGACATTTCGACCGTTTTTTAAGTACTGAGTTTTTTTTAAACTAAGAATTCTTTCAGAATTTTGCAATGTAAAGTGAATTTTTGAAAAAATATTTGAAATTTCTGAAGGCTAATGAAGATTAATGAAATGTTTTTCAGAAAGTTGCTAAAAAAATGATTTTATTTTATATAGTTGGTGGTGGTGATGACACCAGAAAATATTGGAGCAATTTTCTTCAAGATATAGATCTTCTAGTTTTTCTCGTTGACGCAGCAGATTCCGTTAAATTGTCATTAGCAGTTCAAATGCTCAAGCAACTGCTTGGCGATCAAAGAATTAACAACGTTCCGATTCTAGTCGTGGCAAATAAACAGGTAAAATAACAGTTTCTTACAACGAAATGATAAGATTTTATTTATTAAATTTGATTGATATTCCAGGACGATCCCCATGCTCTGACGCCGAATCAGATCAAAGAGGCTCTGGACATATACAGCATCTCACCTCATCAGCACCGAGTTGAAGTCATTGGCTGTCAAACGGGCCCTCTACCAACCCTAGAGCCCGGGCTCACAGAATATAACTGGTACCATCCATCCATCGAAATAGTCCGAAAGAAAATATTTTCGTTATCGACACTATCATGAATTCATGGATGAAAAAGAACCTACAGGATTTCTGTATGATTTCTCTAAAAGTTTCTAGATTCCTGCAGAGAACTTTTCCTGAAGGATTTAATTCTATCACGTTCCTATAAACTTCCTATCCAATATAGTCCCATAGGAAATTCTATAAAATCATACAGAGAATAAATATTATACTAATTTTATAGAGCGTCTATGGGAATTTTTTACAGAATTTTTATATCACAAAATCTTGTACAATTTTGAATTCAGAATTCGAAGGAGAAATTATGAAAAAATTACGGAAATGCGATAGGAAATCTTGGAGAAACTGGATCTGTTATAGACATTTTATGTAAGAGTTTTTCTATGGAAATCTGTTACGACAACTGAACAGAATTTTCACAGGAAATTGGAAGGAATTCTTGTAGGAAATCGAATAGAATTTCTACATATCATATAGAGTTTGTATTAAGAATCCTATGGAAATTTTACATCAAATCTTGTAAAATTTCCATAAAAAATACCATCAATTCTACGGGAGCATCTTACAGAAATCTTGTAGAATTTCGGAATTTTAAATCCGAAATTTGATGTAAGAATTCTGAAATTTCATAGAATTTCCGCAGGAAATTCCTTCGCCTCTAATATAATGTCCGAAGAAAATTCCTGCAAGAGAATTCCTATAAACAACTTACCCGAATTTCTGTAGTAAATACGATACACTTACTACAAGACATCCTTCCAGAACTCTGTAAAAGAGCCGATGAATTTTTTTGCATCAGATCTTGGAGAATTTCAAGAGAAAAATTCTATAAATTCCAATTTTCCATAGCATCTCTATAGGAATTTTGGAGGAGATTCTACAGAAGTCCTACAGCAATTTTGTAAAAAAATATCGGAATGTACAAATCTGAAGAGAATTGATTGAACCCATTTAACTTGATCGGGGCCAAAGAAAAATGGAAATTTGGAAATAGAGGATTATTCGTTTTACCGAGGCAAATGCTGAAATAATGTGTGTACAATATGTGGGGTGATCTCCACAGAAAATTTGAAATGATGGAAATTTTGGAAGTTCTCAAAGTTTATAAATGTTTCAATTTTTTTTTATATTTTGCGTTTTTTTCGTATTTTTATTCGCACAATTTTCAAATTTTGATTCCACCTGCGACTTTAATTGAATTCAATTATCCAGTTGTTAATATTTCAAAAAAGTAAAAATGAAGTCAATTTTTTCAAAAAGTTTTCAAAATGTTTTTTTTTCCATCATCAAAAATTCACAATTTCCAAATTTTTCAAATTCTTAACTCAAAACGGAGTTGATGATCCTCAGATGTGAATCCCAAAATTTGTCAATCGATTTATTAATTCTTGTCAAAAAAATCGCTGAATAATGAAACAAAAAATAATTTCCATGAAAGGGACTGCAGATCAATCGTGAAAGCAACAAAAAAAATGAGAAATATTGTTTAGGAGTATATTCTACCTGGTCTATGATCGACAAATTATTTACACTTTTGTTTTTTGTAATAAAAAAAAGGAAACAGTTAAATGAAGATGCTCAATCACTTTCGTCACTATCTGTGACGAATTCACCGTCATCCAAAATGTCATCATCTGATAATTCCTCGTCACTCATGTCCTCCAGATTCTTGAATCCAACTTCATCATCATCATCTCCTTCTAGTTCTTCACTATCTTCGCTATCACTGGATTCTGCCTTCGCGAGACGCTTCTTTTGGATATCTGAAAATGGTGATGTTTTCGTTCAATTCAAAATATCTCCTGAATTATTCGACTTAAACAAAAAAGTTATTAGACATGAAATGTGCATTTTTGGGCGAGGAATAACTTTCATTTGAAACATTTTTTCCTATCTCTGCTCGTTTTTTAGATAAAATTAAATTTCAAAAAATTGGCAATAATTCCAAGTTTTAACACTCCCAGCAATTGTAAGGATTTTCTCTCTCTCGAAAGAGAGAGGCAATGGAGAGAAATTTGACCAAGAGCTTTTTTGTCAGAAATCAAATTCTCTACAAAAAATGTCCTATAACATTTTTGGCTAAAACCCCTCAGTAAGCAGCTAATGGAATTTTCAATAAAATCTTGAAATTGTCTTGGTCATAAATTGCACATGTCATTTTGGAATCTCACCTTTCCTCTTCGCATTCTTCACATCCTTCAGTTTTTCATTGTTTAGACCCTTAGCATCAGACTCCTCCACTTCATCTTCCTCATCAGAAAAGAGCTTCAATTTCTTCTCACTCTCGTCCACTCCATTCGATATATCACTTATCGAATCTTTTCTCTCATCGTCATCTAGAGTCTTCTCAGTATCAAAATTGTCAGTTTCTTCCTCAATGTCTTCTTCAATCCATTGTCCAAGTACGGGCTTCTGTTTCTTCGGTTTTTTGGGAGCACTATGTTTTCGTAGATTTTCCTCGGCTATTCGCTTTTTCGTTTCCTCCAAAGGAGTCGGATCTTCCAGGACTATTTCACCACTTTGGACTAAGTACTCAGCATACTGCTCAGGATTATTACTATCATTATTATTGGACATATAGATTTAGTAAGGCTCTATGTGGGTCACACTTTTCAAGTTTCAAAGCCCGAAAAAAATAACAAAAAAATTGAGCATTCCAAAAATTTTAAATCTTCAGAATTCTTAAAAAATGACAAAACTTTAAATTAAAAAAGAAAAAAAAAATTGTAACCCCGTTCATTCATAAATTACAAAAAAATCACGGGGTAAAGATTGACAAAAACGATAATTTACCTGCTCGGGAATGTTTTTAAAAGTGTTGATTTTCTGTCGAATTTGCCGCCAAGTCAGTTGATAATGATTCTTCTTGTCTCGTGCCATTGCCTCATAGTCTTCGCCATATTTTTGCAAGAGATAAGTTAAGAATAAAACTTGGCCTTTTGGAAGTTTAAACATTCGTTGACGAGGGGCCCTAGCCTCGGCCTCCAAGTCCTTCACAACTTGGATTTTTTTTGGAACTCGTTTTTTGGGAACATCCTCATCTGAGCTTACAAGTTCACCGTGCGCCTTTCGTTTAGCAGTTTTCATCAGAGTGGTCTTCAAATTTGGAACTTTTAGGGCTTGATTTGGGTCATAAGCTAGACCCATCTGGTGCAAATTTGTCTTCGTCGATTTATTCATGTCCCATGCTTGCTTTATCTGTGGACTGTCCTTATTCATTAATATTTTATAGTAAATATTCGTGAAATTTTTCTAGTAAAGCTTGCTTCCGGTCGGTACTTCCGGTCCAGTATTTTTTTTTATCAATTATCATTTTCATCTCAACAAGATTTTAATACATGTTATGTTTATATATAACATCAATAAAATAACAATAATTTTTTTAGGTTAAGTTGGACTCACCAATTGATCGTGGGAACTTTTCTCATTCTATTCCTCAATCGCTTTCGATTTACATCCACTTTGTACGTCTTCTTGCGCTTTTGTTTACGTATTTTCGTCATTTTTCACGTTGTAAAATATGCTCAACAATTTAAAATTGGGAAATGTTCAGCTTGACAAATGAGGCGGTAAGAGAGCCCACGTGTTCACAACCTAACCTTACCTGTTGTCACTACAGATATAGATATATGTATGTGTATATAATTTGACTGGTACTCAAGCGGCTGACGGTAAAACTCTCTGCATATTTTTCCATCGAAAAATTATCGTAAATCGACAACATAACATCCAAGGATTAAAAAAACACAATTTATTAACTTGCCTTAAATAGTTTAATGCAAAAATATTACAACACGTGAGTCCACAATAACTTCCCGCCAATTTCACTTAAACCACTAACCTAAGTTAAGTTCTGAAAAATCTTGAAACAAAGTTTTTCGAAAGACTTAATTCAAGAACTGGAGATTTTAGGCAATTTAAGACATTCGTAAGACTCGGCCTAAAATTCAATTCGAAATGTTTGATAAGGTAGTGTTAGTTATGTAAAGTATAATTGCTGAGTTTAAACTTTTCGAATGTCTTAAGTTAAGTTTTTGATAATCAGAATTTAATGATAATTTAAGGATTCAAGAGTTGAGAAAGATGATGGATGTAATGGAGAATTCAGTTAAAATGACATATCTCTTTTTTCAGATTAACGCTATATGTGGTGATCGATACAGCGCAACTATTCTCTCGTTTTTCATGAATTTATAATGAACTCATGAATATTGTCGATGAGGTCTCCTCTCCCATCCCTACAAAGTCGATTCTTGATTTCTGGACTAAATTGGTAAATAAAGATAAGCTTTTTCCCTACATTTTGTACCTAAAATGTTGGAGAAAAAAGTGTTGGCAATTGAGCTTTTTCATGTTTCACATTAAGACTTGAAAAAGCTCGAACCAAAACTAAAAAAAATTCAAGAATTTTCAGACCTCGAATTACGCCGTTCTAATCTCATCTCAAAAACTCCATCAAGTCTCCCAGAAAACGCTTCAAGTTTCAAATTAAGACATCACATTAAGCCTTCCAAAACGTCAAAGAAGACCTTCAAATTTTGCAGCAAGACAGCAAAGAATCCAGATGAAAGGATGATGGCGTTTTTTTGTAGCTCAACAAATTTTGATTCCTCCTAACAATTGTCAAAGCAGTTATCCTATTCCACAATTTGCCGAATTACCAAGCATAGTGAGCTCCAAGACCGCTAAAGCTTGCATGCGCGACTTGACCAGCAAGTTCGTAATGCGGAGCAGCATAGGCTGTTTTGGCCGGAGCAGCATAACTGTATCCCGGCTCAGCATAGGTCTTAGTGACAACTGGTGCTTTAGCATAAGCTTGATAAGCTGGTGCAGAATACGTCTTCACAGGCGAAGCTTCAGTATACAAATGCACAGGTGCAGCGTAGCTCTTCACAGGTGTAGCTTCAGCATACAGATGACTAGGTGCAGCATAACTCTTCATTGGAGCAGCCTCCGTGAACAAATGATGACTAGGTGCTGCATAAGTCTTCACGGTAGCGTCAGCATATGCTTGATGGACTGGTCCAACATAGCTTTTTACAGGAACGTCAGTATAGCTCTGATAAGCTGGTGCTGCATAGGTCTTCACAGGAGCAGCATAGGTTTGGTATGTCGGCGCAGCATAAGTCTTCACTGGAGTTGTTGCATAAGTTTGGTAGCTCGGTGCAGCATAAGTCTTCGGTTGAGTAGCTTCAGCATAAGTTTGGTAAGCGGGTGCTGCATAGGTCTTAACAGCCTCGTAAGCTCTTACAGGGCTGGCATAACTTTGGTATGCTGGTGTTCCGTAAGTCTTGACCTGGCTATCAGCGTAAGTTTGCAGGGCGGGTGCTGCGTAGGTTTGGAGTGGAGCATCGTATGCCTTTACTGCAGTTTCAGCATATGTTTGGTAGGCGGGTGCTGTGTATGCCTTGATCGAAGCATCGTAAGCTTTCACTGGGCTTTCAGCGTAGGTTTGGACGGCCGGTGCTGCATACGTCTTCACTGACGTATCGTATGCTTTCACTGGAGCTTCCGAGTAGGAAGTCGGAGCTGGTGCACCGTAAGCTTTGGCTGGAGCTTGATATGGATAAGGTGCTGCATATTGTCCGCTCGTTACGCGATGGCTGGTTACGCTTACGGACGAATGAGGGGATTTCTCTGATTTACTGTAGGTTGTCGCTGAATTTACACCTCCCACCCCCTTTTGGGTCAATTCTTGGGTTATTGCTACGGCTTTGTGATCTGCCGAGGTTGTCTCAATGTTGTAGGCTGTGGGAACACCAGCTTGGGCTAAGGCCAGACACGCGGTTAGGACGATGAGCTGTGGGAATAATCAGAATTTAGTGGTTACGCTTGACTTTTTTGGGGTTGATGGAGAATTATTGGGTGGGTACGCTTGGGAGCGTCTGGGGTATTTGTCGAGGTGTGACCCAAAATTAGGAATGGATGGGGCTGGACAACATTGGGCAGTCGGTCCTGGAAATTAATGCAATATTTCAAGTGGGGTTCAGTGAGTCATAGGAAGTGTATTGACTGTTTTGGTTGATACCACAGGGCTGTTTCGTCTGATTGTTGAAAAGTGACTATTTCAAAATTCCACAGCAAGAATCGAGTTTTATTTCAATTTTCGAAATTGGGATAATTTGCCCTAATTCTTTTGAATACAAAAGTGGAAATATTTTAACATTTTGAAATATATTTTTTTTGTATTTCTAAATTTTAGAAATTTTAAATATTCAAAAATTTAGAAAATTCAGAAAATTTAGAAAAAAAAAGAAAAAAATCAGAGATTTCCAGATTTTCAATTCTTGACAAAAAAACAGGCAAAATTCAGAATTTTTAACGGTTTGGAAGATTTAAACATTTTAAGACTCCGGAAAAAAAATTCTGTCTTTGAAAAATAAAAAAAAATCTAAGATATTCCATAATTTTTAATAAGAAATTAAACCTTTAGCTCAGTACTCACTTTGAATGCCATTGTTGATCACACGACTTCAAGAGCACCCAGAATTCTGTCTGCTGATCGATTTTGAATCCTTATTTATATCACTATGGATTCTGGTAAATGGGAGAATGGAGTGTTTGTATCACTCATGTGGGCCTCTAGTGTTTCCTGGTGAAAAGGGGGAAAAAAGTGACAATGGACCGAGCAAGATCGATCTAGGTGAATTGAGATGGTGGGGCTAGGATAGGAATTGAGTAGGTGGAGATAAAAAGTAAGTGTATACAAATACAAATGGATTTCGAAGATTGTGACTGTCTCTTGAGGGGGAGTTTTGTAAGATTTGTAAGACTGATTTCAGGGCGTGGTGCAGAATTGTAAGACTCTGAGTCCAATATTCTACTGTGCACGTAAATCAGTCTTCGTTAATCCAGTCAGGGTTGGATCACTTTTTTTTTACTGTGAAACATTTTTAATTGTTGGAAATTTGTGTTTTCAAACTTTTGAGTTCCCTAAACTTTTTTTTTTTTACTGTGAAACATTTTTAATTGTTGGAAATTTGTGTTTTCAAACTTCTGAGTTCCCTAAATTTTGAAATATTTGATTTTTTTATTTATTATTAAAATTTTTCAACTTTTTGACATTAAGAAAATTTCCAAATTTTTGAACTTTTTAATTTTTTGTTTTTTTTTTAATTTTCGATTTTTTGAGATTTTTGAAATTTTAGAAATTTCTGAAATTTGTTAAAAATTTCAAATTTTTTAAAATTCTTAAAATGTTGAAAATTTTCAAAATTTTTGAAACTTTTGAAGTTTTTAATTTGAGTAAAATTTCATATTTTTTGTATGAAAAAAGTGAAATAATAATCGAATTAATAACAACCTGCCAAAATAATAATAATAACAAAATTCGAGTTAAAATTTTTTTAGGGATTTAAACTTTTTTTTGTCTTCGTAACATCAACATGTTTTTTTTAAATAAACGGATTAATAGCTCAGCAAATGCAACGTCATGTATAAGATTACGCAAGCGTTCATGGGTCTGTGACAATTGTAGAGCAATGTATCAAGGTCGTACTTTCTCCGAAATACTTGAGATGGGCGGACCACTTGAGCCACCGCCACACACGTTCGTATTTCATGCTCGATTTGATTAGCATAAGAAAGTCTTTTAGTCGATCAGATTGATTGCATATCGATTGTTACTGCGTGCCACTTTTTTATTTCTTTCATTTACTATTCCAACGTAAATTACCGAAGTTACTGTTTCAAATCTTCACAATTGTTTCTTATCAATTGCATCAAGATCATCTTTTACAATGAGAAGAAATATTAAAAGAAAATTTCGTTTGCTGTTCTTTTTAAATTACGAGTCCGGTGGCGCGTACTGCGCACGCGCAATTCCCCTTTCCGCCGCTCAGACTGGTGGCGCGTCGGTTTCGGTCTTACGGTTTTCGATAATTTCGATATGTATCGATGGTTTCTTTCGTCTTTCCTTTTTACTAAAGGACGAGTCCGGTGGCGCGTGCTGCTCACGCGCAATTCCCCTTTCCGCCGCTCAGACTGGTGGCGCGTCGGTTTCGGTCTTACGGTTTTCGATAATTTCGATATATATCGATAGCTTCTTTCCTCTCTCCATTTTATTATAGGATCAGTCAGCTCGAAAGCGCGCTTCACGCGCTGAATTACAATTCGATATTTGAAATAACAATATCTTTTCCGAAGTTGAGAATACTGTCAATCATTGATTCCGGGAAAATGAGGCCTTCCAATTTTCCCATTTGGAGCAACCATCCTTTACTGCAATTATCGCGTGCATATAAAATTTTTAACACTGGACGGAATATGTAAAACACTCGAAACTTAATAAATTGAACTACATAAGTTATGACAACATGAACAATTCTCATACTTTTGAAAACTAAACCCGAATCGATATCCCAACTATCGATGTTTATCGACGCAAACGCAATTACCAGCCAGCTTCACAGAATGGAGGAATGGACGGACGACATTGAGGTTAGGAAGGTATGGAATAAAGGATATGTAGGAAGGATGGAAGGAATAATGTAAGAATGGAGAAATGAGAAGAGGAGAGGAGATGTAAGGAATGTAAAGAAGAAAGTTGGAACAGTTGGAACGGAAGTCGTTTGTAACCCTTAGGGGATCAATAAGCACACATAGAACCTACTTTACGATGTTATCTGAGTAGTCTGATCAACCAATGAATGAAGCACGATTCAAAAATGGATTATGACAGACTAATGAGGAACCGTCTGACGGCCTTCAACTCAGACGATGTTCATCTTTGTCGATGCGCTTTCTTGAATATGACAATCGAAAACGACTGATTTGCAAACCACGTGACCAGAGCCGTGACGTGACGGAAGTGTCGGTCCGCGGCGGCCAATCACAGGCCGTCTTTAACATAACAGCGGACGCATCCAAGAGAAAATACAGAAACGCCAGCGCAACCAGTGACGTCACAAACGACAAATTTGCGTCTTGAACTTGACGACGTTTCGATTGTTCATTTAACAAGCATTGAGTTGGATCTGCTTCTAGTATTTTTAAAAATTAGAACATTTTCGAATTTCGAAAGCTTTCGCCAAAATGTTCCAAATTTATGGGAATTTTGGAATGTTTAACAATCCGGTTTAAAGTTTTTTTTAATTGTTATTGAAATTTTTTGACATTCTCAAATTTTTTTGTCAATTGCACAATTTTAGAAAATCGTCAAATTTCAGACACATAATCTTTTGAATTTTGATATGTTGAAATATTTTTGGACTTTATGAAATGTTTAGAATTTTCGGAATTGGAGCACGGGGTACGCTCGCACTTCATGCTCGAGTTGATTAGCATAAGAAAGTATTTTCGTTGATCAGATTGATTGCATGCCTATCAGTCTTGTATGATAATTTCTTTCCATCTATCATTCCAATAGTAAAGTACATTGACATTCTAAAAGTCCGAACCACTGAACCTTCCTGGATCTTTTTGAAATTTTTGGAATATTATAAATTTTGAAATTTGTCGAGATAATTGAAATTTTCTAAATTGATTTTCAATAATTTTTCAAACTACCAAAATTCTGTTATTTTTGTGCGATCCGAAATTTTGGGGTTGCCGAAAATTCTGAAACACTTGAAACAATTTTCGATTTCCAAAATTCCCACAATTTCAAAAAGCAAAAAATCAATTATTTTGACTTTTAACATTTCGAAAATTTTTAAGTACTAAATTGTGAAAAGAATTCCATCAATCTTTATTTCTTTTTCCATATTATAATTTATTTGAGTTTCAAAATTTTGATATTTCTGAGATTTACACAATTTCAAAAATTTCCAAAATTCTTAAAATCTAAAACTGCAGAAAGTGAATATATTGAGTAAACATAGAATTTCAGATAATTTAATTTTTCTCGCAATTTTTATAGTGCATAAAATTGGGAAAATAATGTGAAATTTTAGAAATTGGGTCACCACTTCACACGTTCGTGTGTCATGCTCGATTTGATTAGCATAAGAAAGTATTTTTGTCGATCAGACTGATTACTTGTATATCATTGTTGCATGACAGTTTTTTGGTATTTTATTCAAATAGTCCCGTATAAAAATTTTTTCTATTTTCAGTCGGTCAGTGGTCGCGCCACTCTCCAGCCGTGCATTGAGAGAATCTCGCACATTTTGTTTTGGGATCATATGTCGAAATGTGAAGGAGCTAGCCTAATTTTCATGAAAATATTTTTTGTAGCGCACACTCAGAGCTACAAAAAATCTTTATACGAACATTCGTTAATATTCTTAGTTTTGAAGATATCCGCCAAAAACGCTTTCAGTTGATGCCGCGGAATATCTCCGCGGATAGCGCGATTCCGATACAGCCGTGCGCGCAACACGCGATAATTCTGATCGAGTCGAAGGACATAATTCTCATAAACTGAACTGCTTGGTCTAAGTGATTTCTAGCTCCACTTAAACAAGTTGAAAGGGTTACTTGATGTATTCAAAAAGTTTCGCTCAAATATTTCAATTTTCAAAAATATTTTTGATAATAAGAAAATCTGGTTAAGAATCTCTATAAAATTTGCTCATAATTATTATGGCTATCACATGGATATATTGAATAAATTTTACGATTACAATTTGATCATGATTGATGGTATTTATTGAACAACTATACACGTTACAAAGAAAATAAATAATAAGTCTGTTTCCATGCACGAGCTCATGAATATTTCCAATCAGAAATCAAATTTGTATCCATTTCCCGTGACTTTAACATGTGCAACTGATGGGGCTGCTGAATACGCAATGCCGAGTAAATTGCCAGCTTCAGATGTGCGATGTTGTGATGTTGATTGTTCGGGAATCTGCGAATTTGAAATGAATTGTTATGAAGAATGCAATTAGGGAGATTACTCTGTACATATATAAGACAATTCGCACGGTCATGCAATGGTCTAAGCTGAGAGGTCAAACAGATATATGATCTAGAATTAGCACGCAATTGTCCAGGACATGAGAGATTGTTTCCCTACAGTTCACACAACATGACTAAACATAAGAGAATTTTTATCATTTTGTTTTTCGATTTTTGTTTTGAAATTCGCTTCACTTATATTATTTACACACCCACCCATCCAGTCACCCACCGATCCACCCACCCACTTACTCACACACCCACTTACTCACACACCCACCCACCCGCTCACACATCCACCCACACACCCACCCACCCACCTACCCAGCCGCTCACACACCCATCCACCCACCCACCTACCGACCCACTCACCCACCCACCCGCTCACACATCCACCCACGCACCCACTCACACACCCATCCACCCACCCACTCACCCACCTACTCACACACCCACCCACCTACCCACCCACCCACCCACCCACCCACCCACCCACCCACCCAGCTACCCACCCACCCACCTACCCACCCGCTCACACACCCATCCACCCACCCACCCACTCACACACACCCACCCACCCACACACCCATCCACCCACCCACTCACACACCCACCCGCTCATACACAGCCACCCACAACCATATACACATTCCCCCGCACTCACCTCTTTCTTATTATACGCATACGCCGAATGTTTGTTGGAAATGGCCTAAAAATGTTTTGAATATCTTGAAATGCAAAGATGTAATGGAAAGCTGATTTTTTTATTCTGGGTAAAAAATAATGTTTTTCCCTATAGGGAAGGGAAAAATGAAAAATCACCTGGTGCGGGCTTTGCAGTTGAGCTTGACCTTGTGACTGCAGTTGAAGTAATTGCGTTTGGCGCTGGGCCAGTAGCTGATTCAGCTGTGCCTGATATGCCGCGGATTGAGTTTGCACACGGTCATTCCCGGGAAATTGTTGGGCTTGATAGTAAGCCAGTGTTGTTGGATCCAATTGGGGTGGTTGATAAGGTGCGGGGGGTGGGTGAATGGGAAAGCCTGTTGGCACATAAGGCGAAGATGCAAATCCGGAAGACACGGGCGCTGTTGAAAAGTAGCCTAAATACATGAGACGTATTTTTGTTAGTAGTCAGCAAGTCATTAAAATTTAACAAATTTGAAAAAAAAATTAAACAGGTTTTTCCGTTTTTTTATTTTTTAGGTTGTTTTGCAAAACTGGGATTTTTGGGATTTTTGAGGTATTTTGAGAGTGTACATTTTTCTGAAATAGAAAAAACACATTTTTCAAATTTTGACGTTTTTTACATTTTTAGGTTTTTGCAAATTTTGTAATTTCAAAAAAAAATTGAATTCGAACATTTCAGACGTTGGATAATTCATCATTCTCCAAATTCGTAATTTTTTGAGAATTCTCAATTGAAAGGTTTTTTTTGTAATTTTTGTAATTTTTGCAATTTTTTGAATTTTCGTAATTTTTGTAATCGCGAAAATTCGTAATTTTTTCTCCCAGAATTATCTCTTGAATTGGCGCCAAAATAACACGTAATCCTTTATCCTGACAATAATTACCAAGTCCGGGATTGCGATAAGCCAGAGCTTGCGCCACATTGGGAAGAACTTTTTGTGCAAGATGTGGATTTCCAATGCTGGAACTGAATGCCTGATGAGAGCTTGGCCCATTGAATGAATAAGAAGTCTGGGTTAATCCGGGGCGAATAAAACTGAAGGATGCGTGCTGCTCAGCCCCGCCAACAAAGTTTGAGGGCTTTATTCCGTTGGCTGGTGCCTCTGATAGCGCGCATCCACACATTAGGATGACAATGAGCCACTTCTAGAGAAATTAATTCAATTCCAGTGCTTGTCGTTCAGAAATTGTTTTTTTGTACTTTTTGAATTTTTGGATTTTTTTGAACATTTTTGAGAAATTAAATTTTTTTTTTAATTTGTTACAATTTTGAAAAAAAATTGAAAATTTTGAAAATTTTGAAAGTTTTGAAAATTTTGAAAATTTTGGAAATTTTGAAAATTTTGGAAATTTTGAAAATTTTGGAATTTTTTAAATTTCGCAATTTTGGAAATATTGCAATTTTTAAAGTTTTCAAATTTTTGAAATTCTCTTGTTTTTGAAGTTCTATAATAACAATACTATTAAACTCAATCATTTTTTGGCATTCTTAAATTTTGTTTTCCATTCGTTTTCTCAAAATTTCAAAAATTTCTGACACTTCCTGAATACAATAAGACTTGAGGCTATTATCCCGTTTACTGGGTCCTCTGATATCACAGATTCGCGAATTAGGATGGCAATGAGCGGTTTCCAGGTAGATCAATTCACTTGCCGCGTTTTTCGAAAATGGAGAATGAAATTTACGAAAATTTTCACGGTTTGGAATTCTTCAGGATTATCAACCTCTTCGAAGTCTTTGACGTTGGAGATTATGATAAGGTTTTCACCAAAGTTTGGGAACTTTATTTCGTCGGTGGGAGCATATGAGATCGCAGATACACACTTTAGGATGACAATGAGAACTTTCGGGAAGGACGTTTTAATTCAATTTCAGGAGTCGAGAAGTTTTCGAGAACTCGGAAACTGGCTCAACTCATGCATAAAACATTTGCTGTCATCGGTTTAGCAATTATGCGTGACTTTCAATAAATTTTTCAAATTACCAAAATTATCCAAATTTCTAATTTTTTTTTGTAAAATGTGAAATATATGCATGGCTGTGTATATGTGTATGTGTATGTGTATGTGTATATATATATATATATATATATATATGTGTGTGTGGGTGTGTGTGTGTGTGTGTGTGTGTGTGTGTGTGTGTGGGGGGGTGTGCGTGTATGTATGGATGTGTATCTCCCTGTAATTTTACTGCCAAACAATTTTTCTTACCGATCTTTTGAGTCTAACTCAAGACCTAATTGTTTTAGAGAAAAATTTGTATCAACTTTTTTGTCCGCAATGAGATGCTCCACAAAAAACCATTTTGAATATTTTCTCCTAAAACCACTCGTTAATGAGGTAATTGACTTTCAAAAACGTATGAAATTTTTTGGAGTTCCTAATGGTATTCAGCTACCTCATAAATGTATATATATATATATATTTTTTTGTTTGTAAATATGAATATACTTATAATTTATAAAATATATATATAGTTGATTAGCAACTTACAAAATTCTCCATACACGTTGAATTTCTGGCGATTTTGCTGCTTCGTGTGGCAATGTTACTGCAACTTTTGCTTCTGTGCAGCATATTGACAATTGGCCCCTTGATTTTGGAGGTAAATATCGCTGGCACTTTTGTCGAGAATGAAAATCAACTAATTCAACGTCAACTGAGTTTTGTGGGGAGTTATATATAGCGGAAGCATTGGATGAAGGTACGTGAGGTGCATACTATGTTTTACTTATCCCCGAAGACACTTTCCCCCCCTAGGAAGAACCTGACAAACCGAGCATCATAATCGAGCGTCTTGGGCCAAAGGCGAAAGCACTGCGTGTTACATGTCAACTTTTTAAATTAAGCTGCACGCATTTCGAATAAATTTCACCGCAATTTTTCTGAGTATAGATAAAGTCAAATTGCAAGGGTCGAAAAATTTTCGCTCCAGCTTTTCACGTTTCTGTATTGAAAAATTTTATCCATCCAATCTTTTGAGATGACGTATATGTATGCGTGTGTGTGTGTGTACGCATGTATGCATGCATCGAGGACTCTTTATATATATGTAGGTGAGCGTGTGTGTGTGTGTGTGTGTGTGTGTGTCAATGCGCCTGAAAAATTTGAAAATTACTTCAATATTTCGAAAATGTATGCACATCAATTTTTCGATAATTCACTTTTTCATTTACCCCGTGTCTAGAACATATATATACAATTTTTCTTGGGAAAATTTTTTTAGAACAATAAAGTGAATTTATTCCAAGAAAAATATATCATTGTCGGCCCTCGGCTCTTGGCCGAAAGGCAAAAACATTTCGTGTTACAAGTCACCTTTTTAAATTGAGGTGCACGCCTTTGGAATAAATTTCTCTTCCATTTTCCTCGCTCATAAATAGAGTCCCTCGGAAATCTGGGAAAATTCGTTTTCCATTTTTTTTTCTCGTGCCGCAGTTCGAGAGTCCGATGGCCTCGGGGAAAACCGCGGAAAATAGAAGAACAATAAATATATAGAAACATCTGAGTGTCTTTCGAAACTTTCAGAATTGGAACATTCAATTTTTTGGATTTTTTAAAGTTACCTATTTCCAGTTTTCAATTTTGTAAGAACTTGACCTTTCCTATTTTTTTTTTCAAATTGATATACGTCAGACCTGAATTTACAATCAAAATACATGAAGTTCATTTTTTTTTGAGTTCCGCAGTAGCAGAATTATTTGAGTGGGGACGTTTACAAAAATGCTTTCATTTTGTCAAATTCCGATTGAGAAATTTTAATTATTTATCTATTTTGTTCAATTTTCAAAGCCGTGTAAATGTCAAAAAAATTGTGCAATTCCTGAAAGTTAGCCATTTCCAACATTTTCTGTCATCCGGTTTGGGCGGTAAATTTCCCACCTCGAAGGTACGACACCCACAGTAACGTGTGTGTGTGTATTTTCTCAATACCCGTGCGTAGGTGTCTGTGTGTGTGTGTGTGTGAGTGTGGGTGGGTGAGTGGGTGGGTGGTAGGATGTGGGTGGGTGGGTGCTTGGTAGGATGTGGGTGGGTGGGTGGATGGTAGGATGTGGGTGGGTGGGTGGGTGGTAGGATGTGGGTAGGTGGGTGGGCGGTAGGGTGTGGGTGGGTGGGTGGGTGGGTGGATGGTAGGATGTGGGTGAGTGGGCGGGTGGGTGGTAGGATGTGGGTAGGTGGGTGGGCGGTAGGGTGTGGGTGGGTGGGTGAGTGGGCGGGTGGGTGGTAGGATGTGGGTGGGTGGGCGGGTGGATGGTAGGATGTGGGTGGGTGGTAGGATGTGGGTGGGTGGGTGGATGGTAGGGTGCGGGTGGGTGGGCGGGTGTGGGTGGGTGGGTGTCTCTCTATCGGTGGATGAATTCGGATAATTAAATTTGTAGTAAAATTTGGCGAAAGACCATAAATCTGCAGTGAAATATAAAAGGAAGTCATTTTCGGAAAAAAAGGGCAAAAAAAAAAATCCCATGGCTCTTATAAGTCCACCATTACGACTAATCATTAATCCCTCATGAGCCACTTGGCCCCACCATAAATTTTACACTGCTCAACGGCTCAGCCATATCATTTTTTTTTATCTCAACTCAGGGGAACTTTCTCACTTTTCCAGAATTGTTAAATTCTCTTAAAATGTAATATATAATTTTCATACAGAAGTTATGACAATCACAAGTGCGCCATGTGGAAATGAGTGAGCGCCACATTGCGAATAATTAAATGAGGTGGAGACAATTAATGCTAGGGCAAAATGGCTTTTCGCGACATTTTGTGGCTTGGAAAACGAGAATCGCTAATTGCGGTGAAATCGATGAGAGAAATGGAGCACTTTAATCCACCAATATAGCCAATTTGCTGTGAGCGATAAAACGTATTATGTAGTCAGACGGTTTTATCCGATAGTTCAATATTTATGGATATCGAATGTAGATATCTGGCAGAGAGAATATCTATTCAGTTTGAAGAAGCCGGCTAATATTGACGAGAATTGTAGGGGTTTTGCTGTTTCCAATAAGTCCCCTTCGTTGGACTATGTGGCTAGTCGGATTATGTGGGAAATTTACGGCTGATCAAAAGGTACAAATTGGAAAGTGGGAAATAGTTGGAAATTTTTTAGAAAATTTCCAACCATTCTTACGTCAGTGTTTCGTAATTTTTCATGCTCCCTAAACGCTTCGCGAGTCATCGGATATTTTCGGAATAGCTCGATGCCGGGAAAACAGCTGGCTCGTGCTGAGGCTTGCATCTCATATGAGGAGAAAACTAAATAAAAGGAAAGAACCTACTGCACATTATCGACAAATTGCAAGTACATTTTCACATATCATTTGTGTGTTGAACAATTGATAAAAAATAATAAAACAAGGTTAGGTGTCACTTTACGGCCAGCGTTACCAACTTGCGGCCGCGCGTGTATAACCTCAAAAAGTTAGCCGCGCAAGAAGTCGCTCGTTACAATTCACCTTTAATCCATTGAATTGCCGATAAACATTACGAAAAGCTTAAATACAGAATTCTACTTGATTGCTTTTATTTGTTTCAGGTAATTCAGAGTGTTGCAGTCCAAGTACATCACTCCGTATAAAGTTATAGAAGACACTAAAATTACTAAAATAATTATGCTTAGTTTTATGCACTTTCAGATGTAACTCACGAACGAGTCAATTTTATCAGCTTTTTTGCCATAAATGAGAATAATGGCGGTATACACACTGAAACATTTGTTAATTGATAATTAGAAATCGAAAAAACAGAAAAAAAGGATCTGAACGTGATCCATGAAACGTGCATGGTTTCAATGAGCATCGTCTCGGGTTTGATATCGCTAACAGGAAAATGAAGTTGGGGAAGCGATAATAGTGCATGATATGGATGGCTTCGAAGGCAATATCTGTTGCCAGTTCAGGTGATATCGAACCGAGGCATTTCAATTGAGACAAAAGGTTACACAGATGGTGGAAGCGTAGATCTCTGGCATTCTCTGCATTGTGCGGTTGGCCTGTATCGCAGCCACTGTTATAATTGGAGCTTCATGTTAAACTCTTTGCATCCCTGGGCATGGAAAGGTGCGACAAAAAGTTTCGATCACGTGGCATGTTCTGTGACCTGGCAATGCCACGCATCACAGGACGCACGTTTCCTTGTTTTCTCTTAAATTTCAATTCTGAAATTGATTATTTTCGATAGGCCAACCATTTCGTTTTCGGGACATCTTCAACATTTCGAGGTTAGCCACGGGAATTTCCCACCTGACTCACTTCCAAAATTAAATATCTTCGAAGTCGCGTGATTTCTGAATTTTGCTATATAGGTTAGAGTAGGACCACGATTTTTGCCGGATTTTTCTGGTGCTTAGTTTCGCCGTCCTGGCTGGTGTCGCGTCGATTTCGGTCTTTCGCTTTTCGATAATTGCGATATATATAGATATGTTCTTTGGTCTCTCCTTCTTACTACGAGTCCGGTGGCGCATGCTTCGCGCGCGCACTTCCCCTTTCCGCCGCCCTGGCTGGTGTCGCGTCGGTTGCGGTCTTACGCATTTCGATAATTGCGATATATATCGATATTTTCTTCGGTCTCTCCTTTTCACTACAAGAAAAATTTGGGAAGCGGCGGTGTTAAGAGCGCATGCAGAGTCCTCCGTTTAAGCATCCTCATCATGTGATGTTTGAATTTAATTAAACTCGACTATTCCCGACAATTACACCATTTCCTTTTTGGGGACGTTATGCATAATTGGAGGTTAAACATAGGAATCTTCCATTTCACTCACTTTCCAAATTTAACTCCTTCTTCTTGCAGAAACTAAAGACGGTCACGATGTGAAATATCTTCATATATAGTAAAAAATAAGAAATTGTAGAAATTTTTCGTTACCAACGCTCAAGGTATTCTTTCTCAGGCTATTCAGCGTCTTGGTTAGGATGTTCTGAACCATTGTGAACGTTTATACAGATAGTGTGTGTAAACTGGAAAAAATGGAACGGTAGGTTTGTTCTATATGGGTTAGAGTGGGAGCACATTTTTTTCCACATTTTTCTGGCCTTTAGTTCCATCGAGGATTGGAAAATTCGGAAAGCGGCCGAGACCGCACCGCGACCTATCAGGGGTTAAGGATAATGATTGGAACATTTCCAACAGCTGTAATAATTCACACAACCCGAGAGAAATATCGCTTCAAATAACACAGGGTTGATAACCTCGAGCTGGGGCTATTGTAATGCCACCTAAGTTGATTCAACAAAGTCATTTTAGCCACCCCTAGAGTATCCCATTCCATTGTTTGGGTGTCTGAACTTTTCCATTGTAACGAAACGCAATATCCACATCGCAGTTAAACTAAATGTATGGCCTTTTCGCGGGATTCGGTGATTAAAAAGGTGATTTTCAGATATTGATGGTGAGAAAGCCAATGGAGGAAAAGTTAGTTTCAAAGTTTGGGAATGTTTGGAGTTATTTTAAAAATTTCCAAACTTTGAAAAATTTCGAAAATTTCAAAAATTCCAAAAATTTCAAAATTTTTAAAAATTTCAAGATCTTCGAAAAATCTAAACAAATCCGAAAATTTCAAAAGTTTCAAAAATTCCAAAAATTTCAAAAATTTTGAAAAATTCCAAAAATTTCCAAAAGTTTCAGAACCTTTAAAAATTTCAAAAGTTTTAAGTTTCAAAAATTTCAAAAGTTTCCAAAACTTTGAAAATTTTAGAAAATTCAAAGATTTTTAAAAAATCCAAAATTTTCAGATTTTTAACATTCCCCACGCACTCTCAGTACATAATTTAGAAATGAGTAATACCTTGTATATTCAAATCACAATCAATTAATTCTCCATATTACATGGAATTTCCTCCGTAATTGAAATTCCCCAAACTACTTCAATCGTCAATAAATTTCTGAAGGGTGTTATCGATTAATACATACCTCATGGGCTCGATTGCTTTATTATCGTGAACTTCTTGAAAATTTCGTTCGGGGATATTGAGAATTCTTGGAAACGCGAGAGATTCTTAATCATCGGGGGGTGGCAGGTCCATCCATTGGATTTGTCCATAAAAAGTCGTTGTCGATGCAAACGAGTCAATTTAGTCGAGCTATTTTTCATTATCCCACACTCGAGTCTACTACAATTCTCCGCAACATTGGCGGACTCGCAATTGGATGGCACAGAATGGGAAGATTGCATTGACGACGATTGGATGTACCAGCACTCCTGTGGGAGGGTATGAGAAAAGTATGAAAATGTAGATTAAAAAAAATTTCTATGATAAAATTTTCCAAATTTCCTATTTTTTCAAGAATTTTTACGATTTTCATGCACTTAATTTTATGAACAATTTCGTCCTTATTTTTAGATTTTCTCCCACTTTTACAGATTTTTATTTTTTAAAATTTTTTCTAAAATTAATAATTCCCAAAAATTTAATAAGATGTCTTGTCGTTAAATTTTTGACATTGAAAACTGTTTTGAAGCTATGTAATTTTTTTTGTACGTTTTGTAAAATTTCTGTTTTTTTTTTTAATTTTCTACATTGTGAATTTTGTTTCTAAAAGGGTAAAAGGATTTTGCTATGGGGTCGGTTTTAGCGACTGTCGATAAAGTGGTAATTTTACCGACTGTGTATCATGGTTGATGATTATTTCGGCAGGTGGCGTTAATTTCCGGAGATCGAGAGACATATACTCCGATTTTTTTGAATTTTTTAAGGGCTTAGGATATTGTGAAACTCTTGGAAGTAATTTTACGATTTGGAAAATAGAATTGAAATTGAAATATTGTCTGCAATTTTTGAGTTATTTTCTATCATTGCACAGTAGCTACTTATAATTTTTCGCAATGTACGCGAATTCGCAATTGGATGGCGCAGAATGGGACCATTGCATTGACGACGATTGGATGTACCAGCGCTTCTGTGGGAGGGTATGAGAAAAGTATGGACATGGAGATTCATAAAAATATGTATCGCAAATTTTCGAAATTTTCAATTTCGTTGGAAATTCCAATTTTCAATTTCATTTGGACTTTTCAAACTTTAGAAGATCCTGAATTTATGTTTCCCATCTTTGCAGTTTTGCCATTTTTTGGAATGTTTGAAAACTACATTTTTTTGAGACACTAAGATGGCAGAGACAAATTCATAAATTTTTTTGTAATTATGTGAAACCTTCTATATCCCTAAAAAAGATCTGTATATTTTGGAACATCTTCAGTTTTTTCTGCAGTTTCCTATTGTTTGTAACTATTTATGAAAATAAGGATGAGAGAAAAGAAGGAAGCGTAATAAATTTCTTCCAACTAAGTTTTGTTTCTCACCACCATTTTTATTCTTATATACAAATTGCCCATACACTCACCGGATTGCTGTTAAAACTAGTATTTAATACTTATTTTAGAGTAAAGGCATTTAATCAGAAAAACACAAATGATGGACTGTAAATTATTTTGTAAGTATTCTTTTCATAACTTTCCAACAATTTTTACGTGAGTGTTCCGTAATTTTTCATGCTCCCTCAACGCTTCGCGAATCATCGGATATTTTCGGAATAGCTCGATGCCGGGAAAACAGCTGACTCGTGCTGAGGCTTGCACCTCATATGAGGAGAAAACTAAATAAAAGGAAAGAACCTACTGCACATTATCGACAAATTGCAAGTACATTTCCACATATCATTTGTCTGTTGAACAATTGAAAAAAAATAATAAAACAAGGTTAGGTGTCACTTTACGGCCAGCGTTACCAACTTGCGGCCGCGCGTGTATAACCTCAAAAAGTTAGCCGCGCAAGAAGTCGCTCGTTACAATTCACCTTTAATCCATTGAATTGCCGATAACCATTACGAAAAGCTTAAATACAGAATTCTACTTGATTCCTTTTATTTGTTTCAGATAATTCAGAGTGTTGCAGTCCAACTAAGTCAACTCTGTACAGACAACTCCCAATTCGTAGACATCCCATGAAATTTTTTATAAATAATTAAAATTTTATAAAACTATTATTCCTGTAAATATGGAGATCTGCATTATTTCAATCTTTCCGATTAAATGCCTCAATTTTTGCCGCATTATAGTTTTATTTCACGTGAATAAACACTATCTGCAGAATCATATATTGTAAAATTGAAATTCTGACTACATCGTTGATCAATATTTTAATATTCCACGAGTTGCATACTAAAATAACCTCCATATGTATTTACTATGAGTCCGGAGAGCGAGAAAAATAGAATATTTTACACGAGATAATTGTTTTTTTAGTTTCACTTTGTATTCGTAGCGTATTTGTAACATTACCCCATGGAAATAAATATATGGTAGAAATGTTGGAGGCATCTGCTATACATATTTACCATATTTAACATATTAGTATAAGATAAATAAATTATGTAATTATTATATAATATACGAAAAAATACATGAAAATATATGTTGGCTATGTGCGTGATATACGATATATTTTGTATATGTGCTACATGTATCTTATACATGAACATATATTAGGTGTACAGATAAGTTTCCCCTGTTTTCTATTAAAAAATAGAGATTCCTTGTGACATGACGGTTACATTACATTTTATTCAAAGTATTGTCTATTATCAGACACAACTTTCTCCCACTTCATATCATAGTATCAATAATGCTTCCAATTCCTTGTCTTCGTACACTTTCGCCCTTCCACTGCGTTCTTTATCCGCCACGTTAAACCCGCCATTTTTAAAATTTTGAAACCACTAACGACGGCTTCCCTCACTCAAGGCAGCATCACCCTATGCTTCTGCAAACAATCGATGTGCCACAGCTGCCGATTTCTTCAAATTAACAAAGTGCATCAAAAGTTGCCGCAAATGACGCTTATTTGGGCTGAAAACTAGACATTATTGCACGAACAAAAATATGTAAAGCTGATACAGAGTCACTAATGTTCTGAGGTTATATTGTTACCACATCGGCAAACTTAGGCTAAGACGGTTGATTATGACGATTCCTCCAAGACCTTCTGGTGGCGCCATCTTTCGCCAAAACAGCGGAAACTTATTTGTACACCTAATAGGCCATGGAGGACACATATATTCTTTCCACGGGGGTCATACACATAAAATTTCTATGATAATTGTGCTGAATATTCAAGGTGTTATTATTGTCATGCAAGACATCAAATCTCAGCGATAAATTTAATGTTTTTTTTTGCAAATGAACAGAGTATGGAACGATTTTAACTCTGAAACTTGGAATAAACTTAATTCATTTTTCTGAACTGATTGGATATCGGAAGCGAAATAAGTTTGAGAACTTGTCAGTCTCGAAAAGACATTGCATATATAATTATTTTGCGAGTATATAAAATTCTGAAAAAATTCTAGCTCGTTAGATTTACAATTTTTTGACACAATTGCCCCCATGGAAAATATATTGATTATGGAATGGAGCACAATATTTCTGCAGTTGATCTTCTAAATCGCAAAGATTATTTAATTTTGCAAATTTTGGCACATCTGAAAATATTTATTTTCCTTTTTTAGAATTCTCTTTAGACGGATATTTTATCCTCTGTTTCCCCCGGATCTTGCCCAGATTGTAGCAACGGTTTACGAAATAAGCCCATTAAGAGATTAAATAAAACCGATAAGTCCCTAGTTCACATTTAACTCATGGTTATCCTTCCTCAATGCTTGTTAAATAAATAATAGAAAATTCGTCAATTTCAAATGTAAAACGACATATTTTCATAGAACAAGTTTTTCCATGGGGGTACAGACTCGACGATAAAAAAATCAATTATCTCTGAACTTCTCTGGTCCAGCTTATATATGCGATTAATGCAATCCATATATATAGATATATTGGTACCAATGCTCAAGATTAAGTTACGTAGGATCTATGCAAAAATTTGACTTTCAAACTAGACACATTAATGTCACGGAAAGTATCTTAATTGCGCCATTTAATTCTGTTGCAGACGCTTCAAATACTTATCGCTATTCCTATTGATTCGATGTTGGCCCAAGATTTATTTAGTTTCTTTTTTTTTCGTATTCTCCGCGAGTTTCGAGATAGTACTCTCACAGAATTTATAGATGTGTCATGGAAAAAGGGGAAAACAAAAATTTGCGACAGTTTGGAAGTTCTGGAAATTTTTTACGGTGTTTTGAAATTTGGATGATTTTGAAAAAATATTATATTTGGAAAAATAGGTATTTTGAAATATTGGGAATCGTTAAAATTTTGTTAATTTAATTTTTTCTGTTATGAAACTGGTGACAGTTGGTACATTTAGATTTGTTTTTTTTTTATTTCTGCCTTTTCCAATTTTTTTTCTAATCTTTCATGCTATTTCTGGAATTTTTAACATTTCCGAAATTTTGCAAAAGTATGGCATATATGAGAATTTTCAAAAAAATTTTTTTCAATTTATTCAAATTGTGAAAAATTTCCGAATTCTTAAATTTTTATTTCAGTCATCAATTTTAAAATTTTGAAAACTTTTCCGATTTTCCGACCTCCTTTTTCTCATCTATAAATTCCGACTACTCGAAATTAAAAAATTAAAGTGTTGCAGACAATTTCCCACGCACAGATATTTTGTCTCGATTATCATCTGGATGTTTTTTTCGTCCTCAATTTCGGGCACGTAAGGACGATACATATACATTACTAGCGGAAATGGAGCGACATTGGTTATGTAGGGGCTGAAGAAAAAAACCTCCTTGTTTTGGAACGGAGCTTCGGAGGCTAGGGTATAATCTTAATGGAAAAAAATTCATCCCCCGAGTGGAGTCCCGCTCCTCATTTGTAATTCATGGAACAAATTCTATTTCATTAGGGGTGATTTTGGTATGGGAATAAGCAGAGCTAGTTTTTGAAACAAAAATGTGTGGAGACACTAGTTAGAATAGTTACGCATGATAAAATATTATTGGAAATCAGTATTTCACTAATGTCCCATTTTGCCCCATACCGTTATGCCCCATCCCATTATGCCCCATCCCATTATGCCTCGGCCCATTTTGCCCCATCCCATTCTGATTGATCCCATTATGCCTCGTCCCATTTTGCCCCATCCCATTATGCCTCGTCCCATTTTGCCCCATCCCAGTATGCCTCGTTCCATTTTGCCCCATCCCATTATGACCATCCCATTTTGCCCCATACCATTATGCCCCTTCCCATCATCCCGAGTAGAACTTGTTCTATTATTATTATTGGTTACTTCAATAGCTTCTTAATCACAGCCCATCTATAACCAACATCCTTCATTCCGTTTATTACTAGTTGTTTCGCCTAAATTTTAAAATCATCGGCATTGTTTACTGTGCGTCTGACACTATAGTTAGCAAAAGACCGAATATTTACGGTGGGCTTTGCGAAAGTTTTTTTTTCAATATTTCGCTTCACACCCTTAAGGTTGTTGCCGGACGACAGTCTCCGTCAAAATTCTGAGCGCACGACTGAAGCCAAACGTTTGACAGTGTTTTAGTCCGTGGAAATACGCATGACCGCGCGTGCGCGGGGCCGCCCGCACTCCAATCACAGTACATCGCCCCCCACTCCTTGACCGTCCAATACAGTAGCTTCGCGCGAAAACCAAAAGTTATGAACTTCTGGAAATTTTTCCTCGGATACAAAACGGTCAATGGATTTCATTTTTTTTCACCGCATTTATTTTCACGTCTCCTACCTGAAACTTTAAAAATTTCAAAAAGTGTCGAGCCATTGACGTCTAAAAAATTCTAATAAGTGAAATGTCATTTGAGCATGTATACCCCGAACTTCAAAAATTCCTACCTGAAATTCCAGGAGGTCAATGGACAATGGAATCTGCTCATTCAACAGCTAAAGGTTGTGACTCTGTACCGTAAAAGTTCGGACGAGGTCTGTCGAAAAAAAGGAGCATCCAGCAACAACCTTAACACCGTTAAGTAGGGGTTCTCCAATTTTTTCTTTCGATTTACGACATTTTTTTTGCATTCGCCCGACACTCTCGATCTGTGACGGCCAGATAAACCATGAGGAGAGTGCTCTACTTCAGCGAAACAATTCGATGCGCACTGTTGATGAGGTCCGGACGTTGAAGACTGGAATGGCCTCGGGCATATTCGTCACTTGCGTTGCTGCCGCTCAAACTTCCGGCTCGGGCTTGGGGAGTATACGCAACATTAGCAAGGCCACCTTCATGCCGACTTCCGTGACGCAAGCTTTTCTCCAAAACTGGCTGGAGGCTTTTGGTGGAAAACTGGAAATAGCCTTTCAAGCGCTCCTTCGCGGGCCTGGAAAAATGAGCGGCACTTATAAAAGAAAATTACTTACTTTTGAGATCTATCTAAAAACACTATTTGGTTTATGATTTTCTTATTTTTAACGACGAATTTTTTCACATTTATCCATGAAAACCATAAATCCAATTAGTGACAGCGCAATATTTTGAATTAATCGCGAAGTACACGTGGCGCCATCTAGCGGCCTTTAGTCAGCAACTCAGGTGACACTTCCGGTCTTGTTGAGAGCGCTGGACAGCCATTGCACGATTGGCATTGATGCTTAGACGTTTTCTGGAGGTGTGTCTGTGTGTGTGTGTGTTTGCGTGTGTTGGAAAAGAGAAGGGAAGAGAAAGTCTCTACGAAACATATTTTATAGTATCGAAAAATGGAGCCCAGATTTGAGTACAGAGTTTCGAGGGACGTCCTCGAGATATTAAAATAATCCAATTATTATATATCAAGTTTATTGATGAGAATTTCGAGGTCAATTCTACTGGTACAAGGCCAAGTATAATATCCATTATTGCCCATGCCGAAGATCCTTCAAGAATTCCTGAATCCAATCGAGTATTGATCAGCTCTCGGGAGACATTGATCGCTAGCATATCTAATTATACGGACAATTTGTTTGATTCCGATTGGCCGACATTTCCACATAAAAAGTCGGTGCATATTCCGGTACTTTCCAAAGCCATTTCTCATTTTCGCAATGGCAAAATTGACTCGAGGTCATATAACTTTCCTTCCTGTCCTCTACAGTTTTGTTAAAGTACTTCGGGTAACTAGAAAAGGAAAATCCCAAGTACTTGTGGTATGCAGAAGGAAAAGATGCGACAGATTATGGATAAATCATAAGAATTCTATATAAAGTTATTGTATGTGTATAAAGAAGTGGCGGGGAAATAATAACCACAACTACCACATTAGTAACAGAGAACTATTTATTGGGTGTTTACGTCAGGAGAGCCCAAACGAGACTGACTGTAGCGTCGTACATCTTAGAGTGTCTGACTTCAAAGTCATTTCCAAATATTTGGTAGCCACTACCTTACAATATGTATCTCAATATATCATTGAAGCTCATTAAAGTGAGAATCCAGGGAGGAAGCTAATCGTTACCTACACTGTTAAAAATATTTGAAAAATTTCAATACGGTGTTATAGGTTATCAATACACTTGTACAGTGCTGCCATTACATGTGTTGCATTTTCGGGTCAGAAATTTTTAACCGTGTATAGATAGAAGGTACCTGGCCCGCCACGTGTCACCGCGGGTCGGGAAAATTGAAACTTCGGGTTTTTATAAATACTTTCCAAATGAACCAGAGCGCAGATGAAGGCAAATTTATTATTCAAGTGTTCGTCAAATATTCCTTCGGCACATCTACCTTTCTTGCATCTCTGTACACGACCGCATAATTTATAATTCTTCAGAAGGAAAAGGATTCACCGCAGAAATTAATTCACAAATTTTTGTGAGACTTTGCTGGACTTCCGAAACTTCTTTGCTGTGCTAGGTATTCATCCCAGAGACAACTTATCCCGGAGGATCCGAGAATAATTCATGGTTGGTTTTCCTTTGCCTGTTAATCCTCACCGCTCATATCGACTGAATTCGAAGTATTATAATTATTTAACCTCCGTAATCCACTCGGAGTACACAGTGGATCAAGACTCAGATCTATTTCGGATCTTTTTAAACCTCAACTCCGTTGCTATATCAACCTCGCTTCATATCGATTTGCTGTCATCAAATTGTTAAATGGATATCTCCCATTTCCAAATGTGCGGATTTAATTACAATGAGTGATATCAGGTGGAGTGTTGTCCTTGAAGATGCTGTGAATCTTTCAATTTAATTTGTAAGATATTGGAGTGACCTTGAAAATCGGAGATATAAAAAATTTTATGTCTGTCGGCCTTAAGGTAGTTTGTGAGCCTCGTCACTCACGTTCTACATGTGGTTTTTTTGGACCCATTGCAAAGAGCAACCTTTCTCACGTCGGCTCAAATTTTTTGAGAATTTTTTCTCTATTAATTAAAGAGATATCAGTACATGATTAGAGGGGAGCGGAGCAAAAAATCTCGATTTTTCACCGGAAGTTACTTGCCTATAAAAAAGTTTGACATTCGACCTGCTGAAGAGATATATCACTAGGAAGAACAATCTTTTATCTACGTCTTAGTGAAAATTCGGCTGAAATTGCCTAGGAATTAGTTATGAAAAATGTTGGCGAATGTTTGTCGAATCGCTTTCTCACTAATTGGGGCTTGCCCAAAGAATGGCGCCCCACTCGAAATTCCCCGGGAATTTGAGAAGTGGCAGCCCGGCTCACAGCTGTCGAAACAGTGCGAGTTGTGGGATGCGAAGTTTGAGGTAACAACGAGGTTGCACTGTTGTAATTTTCCAAACTATCGAGAGTTTTTCTACGTTGTTGAAGCTGGGATTTTTTTATAAAGGCTCCATTTAATCGAAACGAGAGCGGTAGCGCGTGCGTCGCACGCGCATTTCCTTTTTCCGCCACACTGACTGGTGTGGCGTTAGTTTCGGTCTTACGGTTTTCGAGACATTTCGTCTCACGTGATATCGAGATATTTCGAGATTTTTCTTCGCTTCTCCTTTTTACCATAGGAATCTCTCCGCGTATTGCGCCATTGTTGATGTTATGTATTCATAAATATCGCCATGTTCGCGCGTTATGTTGATTGGCCTAGTCACAACTAGGGATTTCAAAATACTTTCCATATAAACATTTCAAAATGAAAAAAAATTGAATAAGAGCGCAAGCGTATCGTCACATTCGTTACATTATTCTGTCAATTAATTCGATTGTTCAAAAACGTATTTCGCTGCAAAAAAAAAAATTCTTATCATGAACCTGAGTTGAGGCCTACTTCCGGAACGAGGCTCAGAAGGTAACTTAATAAACATCCATTGCATTCTTAAATTACGCTTGCTGTTATCTTCGTTGTTTTCAATGTATTTCAGCGGAAATCGCTTTCAGTGCTCGAAACGTGGGCGCTCACAAGCGGTCGATATATATACCATACCATTCATATGATATATATGAATCGGTGACGAATGTCCTGAAGACCGGCGTTTCACTATTTCATGGGAAGCAGACACAAGCGACACAATTCAATGAATATCGAGATACAATACCGAGAATTTAGGTACGTGGAATTATTCGATTCGGCGAAAAGTTACGTCAGCTATTCTCTACCATTTAAAACGAGATATTTATCGCTGGATATACTGTGCTCGAGACTCATGGGAATTCAGGAATTCAATCGCTTTTGCTCGTCTGGGAATTGGTATTGCATACATCCGAAAATGTAAAAATTGAAAATCACTACGGAAAAATGTCTATCTAATCCGGTTTATGGATTTAGGGATTTTTAGTTCGCGCGGTTCATTCGGTGGCGCCTGCGTGAAAATTCCCCAGCATCACGAGGGATTCAATCTCCGCACTGCCTGCCACTATTTCTCATCTGCGAATTGGTACCGCATACTCTCTAAACTCGACGAAGCGCAAAGAAACATATTGTTCGGCCTGCGAATCTGTCCATTTTTCGTTCGCGCAAGTTAGCGCTCGAATAGGGGAAACCAACTTCAAATCCCCAGACTAACCGCCCGAAAAAATCTATGCCCGGGCTGTGGATCTGGGTCCGGGCACCTTTAGTATTTGAAATTGACTAAAATGAAATAATAAAACTGTGGATAAGTGAAAACTTTTCTAAGATTTATTCGTTGTATATCAAAATACTACGCTCGGAAGACACATCGGCTTCCCACCAATTCCCTAGAGGAACTAACTTACGAAGAACCAATATACCATAGACCGTTACTCACATACATTTCAAGGGCGGCCGAAAAACACTGGACTCTGTTTACCTCAAACAAGCCTGCCATAATCCTGCCTCATTATCCGCAGAATTACCAATGATAAATAATAAAAATATTTTTGTGCCAGAACATAAACATGCAGGGAGGAATATGAGATTAATCTTTGTCTTGATGAATACCATTGCAACAAAATCCAACATTCAGCTTGTTATTTTGGGGGATCTAGCCGCAGGCGAGACCACGAGGGTGTACCATTATGTACTGAAACTGCAAAGATATTGTCGAATTTTGAATATGTATCTGACGTATTTGGAGAACTGCGAGGCTACTCTCGAACGCGTCTCACTCATCAGAATGACGGTGCATCGCATGCGACGGTGGTAGTCATGCGATCAGACGCGCGGGGTTTGAAATCGTTCGTATGCGACTTCGGTTCGCACCTGCGACTCGTCACTCGATATTGAGATCCGCACGCTTGAGTTGTGGTGCGCGTAACCTCACATCTCAAGTGTCACAATTTATTGGAGTTTTTGAGACATTACCGTCAGATATTGTTCGCAATAATACTGTAATAAGTGCGGGGCAAGAGGACATTCGAAATGGATTATGGAGATCTCAATATCGAGTGACTAGTCGCACATGCGATGCAAAGTCGCATCCGAACGATTTCAAATCGCTCGCGCCCGATCGCATGACTATCACCGTCGCATACGATGCGCCGGCATTCGATCGAACGGAACGCGCTCGAACATTGCCGCCCAGGTTTTTGTCACACGAGGTCCATGGATCCCGGGACGGGGAGTCTTGTTTCGGTCCAGTAGTGAAAAATTATTTCATTGGTAAGATGAAATATGCACATGTTTTTTTTTCTCCGTTACACAAATCCGTGAATGTTACCTAACGAATTCGCATAGGATCCATCACAATACCTGAGCTTACGTGTGGCACAAGTGGAAGTGAGCGGGCTAATACGATTGTGTCAACCAGACATTCATAGCACCATAAATTTTCGCTCTCGTATTCTCCCTTTAAGGGTGGGGTTAAAGTTGCGCAACCCATTCAGTTTCATGGCGTGGATATAGTATACGATTTTCTCAAGGGGTCGAAGCATTCTCGATTTCATTCCATTTGAAAAGGCTCTTCACTTGAGGTGACAAGAACACGTAACACTGGACCATCTCATGGAATTTCAGATCGAGGGTGGAATGGAAATGTACTGGGAAACAATGCGGGCATTGGACCATAAATTTTTGAAATTTGTGAGTTTTTACAATTCATTGAACATTTTTACAATTTATAAAAATATTGTAATTGCACAAATTTGGGTATTTTTCAACTGATAAAATTGCTGACGTTTTCAAACTCTCTCAGCTTTTTTAAAAGGGTTAAAATATTCAATAATTTTTTAATTTTCAAAATTTTTGAATCCTCAAAATTTCTGAAATTTTCGTAATTCATAAAATTTCCGAGATTTCGATTTCTTTTCCATCTTTGTAAAATAGAGAAAAACTTTTTTTATAAATTCCATATCAATCTGTGGAAATTTATGAATAAATGATCGTAATTATTCGAATATTTCGAATGCTCAAAATTCGTACGATTTCGAGATTTTTTTAAACATTTTCTTCCCTTTCGCCACACTGACTCCGCCCACTCGTCTGAAACCTATTTCCCAGTGCTTATTACACCCTCCACTGGGCTTTAAGTCAAGAGCATTGACCTTTCTTCAGTGACTTTTGCAAATGACCCTTTAGCATATTCGGATTAATATAGCTCCACCGTACACGACCAGAATAGCGCCCCTTTTTCATCCCCCGCACGTAAATAAACCATAATGAAGAATGGATTACGGTGACCCATGGGGAAATGATCAGCCTTTCATAAGAATGGAGTAAGCAATTGCTGAATATTAACCGAACAATGTAAACAAGAATCACCTTTCTCCTTTCAAAAAAATATTAAAATCTTCTCATACATTTTTTTTATCAATCAATCGATCGATCAATCAATCGATCAATCAATCGATCAATCAATCGATCAATCAATCGATCAATCAATCGATCAATCAATCGATCAATCAATCGATCAATCAATCGATCAATCAATCGATCAATCAATCGATCAATCAATCGATCAATCAATCGATCAATCAATCGATCAATCAATCGATCAATCAATCGATCAATCAATCGATCAATCAATCGATCAATCAATCAATCGATCAATCAATCAATGGAGCAATCAATCGATCGATCAATCAATCGATCAATCAATGAACCAATCGATCAATTTATCAATTCATCAATTTTTTTAGATTGGGACCATCGCAACTTTTTTTCTCCCGAAATTTGATTTAGCTTTGATTTTTTTTTTTTAATTCCTCATCGCAGGGTATTCCTCGTGTTCCGTTTTGCCCCATCCGAAATACCGCAATTCTAGGTTTTTTACATTGCAGCAACGGCTGGGGCAAATTACAATAAGTTTGGTATGTTGAGTCGATAATCACGGTGATCAAGACAAATTATGTTTAATTGGGCCCTCCAGCTGGGCAAAAGTTCTGATATAGAATCAATTGGATTACCGAGAGTCCACTCGACGTCCAATGGACGCTAATTTCAATACGAGCTATCGCAAATGAAAGCAGCTAATAGAATAGGGAAGCGCTTTCGTTAGAGATATCACAAGTTTGTGATGAAACAATTCATTTGATGAGCGTTAACGTTATTTATGTAATACTAGCAAAGGTAGGTTCTATAGTTGAATGCTTTGAATTTTTAAGGTTGACCACTTAAAAATTTTGTGATTTTTGGAAAACTTTGGAAATTTTGGGAAATTTTGAAAATTTTGGAAATTTTAAAAATTTTCAAAATTTTTAAAATTTTGAAAATTTTGGAAATTTTAAAAATTTTGAAATTTTGAAAATTTTAAAAATTTTGAAAATTTTGAAAATTTTGAGAATTTAGAAAATGGTGGAAATTTTAAAAAACTTTAGAAATTTCGACATTTTTCGGAATTAGAACAGCGTTTTCCTTCTCTGAATTTCCGACATTTCTGACATTTTTTGCAATTATGAAAATTCGGCAAATTTTGGAAATTCATGTTTAAGGCTGTCACGAAGGCATTTTAAACTCCAATATTGGCTTTCGGATGGGGGTCACGTGGGTTAAAAATGTCGAAGTTTTCAGGGAGTTATAATTAATAAAAAATCGTAAAATTTCGGAAACTCGGAAAAGTTTCCAACATTTCCAAAATCTTGAGAATTTTCAAAAAGTTCGAAAAGTCTTCAAAAAAAAAAAAAGAAAGAAAAGTTTGGAAGAATGGAAAGAAAAAATAATTCGTGACAACTCAATACGCGTTGGATAATTGTTCAATATGTGTAGACGAGTTACATTAATTCAAATCTGCAAATTCATTAGTAATGTCTAATTGATGGCGCCAAAAGCTTTGGTAATACCCTTTTAATTAAATTTCCCGCTGATGCAAACTGGATTATCGACACACTATTAGTTTCGACGTATTTCTCTCTTTAACATTCATGTCACTGTTCATAACGCTCATGCTCCGTCAAACTGTTAATTAGCATAAAGCGGAATAAAATTGAGGAAATTGAGGGATTATTAATTGCATCAGGAGTGTACCTCTGAAGTTTTAAGTTATCTATAATTTTCAGGTGCACTCCCAATCAAAGTTCTCGAATGTGGTGCTGAAGCCTGGAAACTACTAACTCTTCGGGAATGAACCTCACCATTTTAATTGAATTTTATGAATAATCAATTCCTTACAAATTTAATTTTTTTCCAAATATTGAGAGCCACTCAAGCGTGCGCTCTACCAGCCACAGAAATTTGATCCACAACTATAAGTAAATTATTGGTCCCTGAAACCCGTTACCTCAGTGAAGATCGATTCGATCGTGGCGTGACATCGCACGCATACGGCTAGGGCAGGTCGGCTCTTATCGACCGCGTTCCGTTCGACGGAATGACGGCGCAGCGTATGCGACGGTGGTAGTCATGCGATCAGACGCGCGGGGTTTGAAATCGTTCGTATGCGACTTCGGTTCGCACCTGCGACTCGTCACTCGATATTGAGATTCGCACGCTCGAGTGGTGGTGCGCGTAACCTCACATCTCGGGTATCACAATTTATTGGTGTTTTTGATACATTACCATCAGATATTGTTTGTAATAATACTGTAATAAGTGCGGGGCAAGAGGACATTCGAAATGGATTATGCAGATCTCAATATCGAGTGGCAAGTCGCACATGCAAAGGGAAGTCGCATCCGAACGATTTCAAACCGCTCGCGCCCGATCGCATGACTACCGCACCGGCGTATACGGCCCGCCGTCATTCGATCGCATGAAATGCGCCCGGAACTAGTCTCCCTGGTCTTCTAAAAAAATCGGATTCGATATGTCGTTGCCTTGAGGGTGGCAAATATTGTTCTTAACAATTTTTGACGTGCAAAAAATTTTCGTGCATAATTGAAAATACACTATACATGCAATGTATAATGTACCTATAACGTATAGCACGCATCCCATCAGCCCTTTATGGTGCATATATGTCACGCATAGAGGCGTAAATCTTGGGATTTATTTATGCCAATATTGTGGTCCAACATCCCTGGCCGACGGATATATTGCTCAATGGCGTCTTGTTGACGATGACACCTATGGCACATCCAATGAGCTCAAACAACAGAACGAGGAAATCGGAGGCACGGAAGTGTGAAAATTAATGGACGGCAACATCACGCCCTGTTTGCTGCTCACCGATCCGTATGCCAAGTGTAAATATTGCTTGATATCACTAGATTTATTCCATGACCAATGAACAAATGGTATTCCATAAAATTATGACCCGAGGTCATTGAACTTAAGCGAACGAAAAATAAGCGAGAGGTGGGTGTGTCGATGATTCACGCTAATCACTTGCCGATCGTCATATCTTCTAAATTATGAGTCTTACGAAAAAATTTCATATAACGTAAATTGTGGAGCTTTAGGTGACTAACAATATTTGTTTCAAGGTTTTTTCTGTGAGTCCAAGCGTTCTCACGATAGAGGGCGGGGAACAATGGGAATTTTTAGCGGAGCTTCCATTACGAAGGATGATCGTTGTTTCGACGGAGACAAACAAATCACACAGGCACAAACACACATCTATTACCTGAATATGGGGGAGGGGGGGGGGGAAATTGACCGACGGGGGGAGGGGGAGGGGGAGGTAAAAAATTCACTCGAATTCGCCTATGTAGTTATGTTGTGATTTTCAAATTACCGCAAGATGACGATAATCCATGAAGTTATTCGTGAATAACTTATATGATGAATTCCTGAGTAGCTGAGGAGAGCTTTTATGAGTAGTTGAGGGGAACTGTAACTCACCTCGCGTATTTTCTGAATAAACGTTCCACTTGCAATAGCGCTATCAACTGTTGCAAGTCGACACGCTTAATGATTAGGTAAGCCGAACTCACAAGGTGAGTGAGACAGTGTGGGCATAAAGTGCGTCTTAAGGCACTTATAATGCTGGCAGAATTTAGTTAAGTCAAGCACTTGATATGTGAATTAATTGTAATTATTACTTCCGGATAATTATGCAGTGGGGTAAATGAATTCGGTATTCTTCATGTTAAATCCACCGCACTGCAGTGTCCACCCACAGTACAGGGATTTATTATCTCTCAGAATAATGAGTGCTGGCGCAATAGACGAGAGAAAAGAGTTAAGACGAGATAACAATTGGGTTCATAATTTCGGGGAAGGTGTGAGTGTTCAACACATACACACACACGCACAAACATAATTCAAACAAGAGAGAAAAATCGCAATCCCGTAAAAACACCACTCTCCCCTTTCGGAGTGATTACGCAATTTTTTTTTACCGGGAAATTCATCATTTCTGGACTTCAAAAACATTAAAAATTTTGAAATTTTTTTGGGAGAATTCGAAGAGCTCTCTTTGCATAATTAATTCAACATCGTTAATCATAAAGACATTCCGAATTCGGCATTTTCGCGTTGTCTAATATGAGACGACGAGTTTACCCTCTTGCATCCATTATTCATCGGGAAATGTTTTTACGGGGAAGTGGGTCAGAAGGGGGTGCTCCCCTAGTACAACCGCATGGTAAACCACCGTGTAAGCCTATATCGTGGTACAGACAAAATGCTCAAGGTATGGTTCAAGCCACCCACGGGCTTTGACATAATATTATGAGAGGTGAGCCACAGGTGCTTTTGGTATCATAAAAGCTACAGCAATAATAGATAGCGCAAAGTTTATCGAGTTTAGTAAACTTGACTATGTAATTTCTTTATCGTCAAGGTGTTTGAGAATCAATTTTTTTTCCTCATTTTTTTAACTTGATGATGAGGAAGTTCTGGTAATTCCTCCGAAATTGTAGTGTCTTGAAATCATGGAACTCCCAAAGCCGATTTTGTGTGTGTGTTTTTCCCTCCATCTCTCTCTTTTATACTCCCTACAGTAGTCGCTTCTCAGCATTTCCTCACAAGGGAGTAAGTCTCACGGAGTAAGCATCCAGAAAACCCTGTGTTACGACACTCTCTACCCACTAAACCGAAGCTACGACTCGTGTGAGAGTGTGAGTGTGAGTGTGAGAGTGTGAGTGTGAGAGTGTGAGTGTGAGAGTGTGAGTGTGAGAGTGTGAGTGTGAGAGTGTGAGTGTGAGAGTGCGAGTGTGAGAGTGTGAGAGTGTGAGTGTGAGAGTGTGAGTGTGAGAGTGTGAGTGTGAGAGTGTGAGTGTGAGAGTGAGAGTGTGAGAGTGAGAGTGTGAGTGTGAGTGGGTGTATGTGAGTGGGTGTATGTGAGTGGGTGCGTGTGAGTGTGAGTGGGTAAGTGTGAGTGGGTGGGTGAGTGTGAGTGTGAATGGGTGTCAGTGGGTGGGTGAGGGTGGGTGGGTGAGGGTGGGTGGATGGGTGAGTGTGAGTAAGTGAGTGTGAGTGGGTGAGTGTGGGTGGGTGGATGAGTGTGGGTGGGTGGGTGAGTGTGGGTGGGTGGGTGAGTGTGGGTGGGTGGGTGAGAGTGGGTGAGTGTGGGTGGGTGGGTGAGTGTGAGTGGGATGGTGAGTGAGTGTGTGTGTGTGTGTGTGTGTGTGCGGTTTCTCGTAAGCGGCTCGACTGCCACTGATCTCTTTTTGGCCTTTATCTCATACAGCATCCAGGGTAGATGAAACGCGTAAAATCTTTTTTTGCCACCAATCGTATTCTCTACATAAAAGATCGTATGGCATTTATTCGTATCTCTCATTGTTCGCTAGTTATCACGGAGAGAAGTTGACCACTTGAAGTTCCACAAAATTAGAGAATCCCGAAGCAATTAAAAAATTTTGCCAATCCCTAAAATGTGATAAAACGGATCCAGGGATGTCCCAAATATGTGAAAAATTTTATTCAACTACGAGTTCGATTGACGGGGTTGTTTGCATTTATTGGTTTAGGTTGGAGAATAATTTATATCGAAATTTCCTCTCCAATGATTCTGGGTGAAAATTATTCAAGGACCCTTCTGAATATGCCATATTTTGGAAGCCCGAGTCCTTCTATTTTCGATGAGGGATCCATCACACACGTCATCGCGCGTGATAAGGTCATCATTTGTGTCGCTCGAGGTGATAACTTCAAGTTTTTCTTTTGTTGATTTCCGCTCAAACAGAAATCTATATGTGTCAAGTATTTCAAGACTCTGGGAATGTGATATAAACGGAATTTGGAGATAAGGTACTGAACAAAGCGAGTGGTAGGCGAACAATTTCAGGTATTGGGATGAATCTTAACAAAAAGAGTCGGTTCGTATGAGGTACATCAATGGGAGAAAATTCGTATTGTTGGGGCAAGCCTTGAATTGTATAGACTTCGCGGGTTCGGAGAGATATTATTGCTTATGTATTCACTTGCGATTTTTGGAATTTTATCATTCTCCTTTTTTTAACGATTTTGATATCCAATTTTTTTTTTCAACACATTGTTCAATTTGTTTTCTATTCTGGGAAATTTTGAAATTTCAGAAATATTCAAATTAATTTTTTTTTACGTTTTTTGAAATTTTGAATTTTTGGAGACAATTCGATTTTTTTTGGAATTTTGAAATTTTTTCAAAACCTCAAATATTCCATAAATAAAAAAAACATAATTGGATACCATAGTCGCCAAAATCCTCGAAAAATTTGAGAATTATCAAAACTTTCTAGATTCCTGAAATTTGGGAAAATTGTCAAATTTTTGAAATATTTTCGAATTTTGGGAAAATTTTCATATTTCGGGAAAATTTTCAAATTTTGGAAAACTGAACTATTCCAAAAAATCCTAATCAGTACATCAGTTCTTACCTGCTCATATGCCAAGAAGCGTACAACACGGGTGTCGTCACCGTCGACGCGAATCCCAACCAAACGAACATTGTGAAGGTGATGTCGAAGTGGCCTGTGTTCTCATAAGTCTCGATGAGCGCGGGCTTGGCCAATCTGGAATAAAGCAGAGAGCCATTTTAATAGTCCAATTAGTCCCGTTGTTTAGGCGATGAATATGGCTTTCGTAGTAAGAATACCGCAGGTTAATTGAATGGCCAACTTGCACGGAAATATTATATGTCCGTTTTGCCAAGTAGGTCACTCTGTGATATCCTCAGAATTGTTCTCAATTTTTTCCCCCATCCAGTTCATTTAGTTATTGCAATTTCTTGAGAATCCCATTATCATATTCAATTAAGGATGGAATTCCCATTTCCAATCATATTCAACTCTTCAATTTCCTGAAGCCCAATATCATTTACCCGAGTAAATTGATATCAACTTGGACGTGAATATATCTCTATAAAATCGCTTTCATCATGCAGAAGACAATTGTTACTTTTATACAATCGTTATTTACCTATGAATCTACTGCAATCACTGATAGAAATATTAGTTGTACAAATGAGTCTCCCCTGTTTCCTATAGTAAAAAGGAGAGACGAAAGAAACTATCGATACATATCGAAATTCTCGAAAAACGCAAGACGGAAATCGACGCGCCACCAGCCCGTGCGGTGGAAAAAGGAAATGCGCGTGCGAGGCATGCGCCACCGGTCTCGTCCCATCAAAAAATAGAGATTCATTGTCACATAACGGTTACATTACATTTTATTCAAAGTATTGTCTATTATCAGCCACAACTTTCTCCCACTTCATATCATAGTATCAATAATGCTTCCAATTCCTTGTCTTCGTACACTTTCGCCCTTCCACTGCGTTCTTTATCCGCCACGTTAAACCCGCCATTTTTAAAATTTTGAAACCACTAACGACGGCTTCCCTCACTCAAGGCAGCATCACCCTATGCTTCTGCAAGCAATCAATGTGCCACAGCTGCCGATTTCTTTAAATTAACAAAAAGCATCAAAAGTCGCCGCAAATGACGCTTATTTGGGCTGAAAACTAGACATTATTGCACGAACAAAAATATGTAAAGCTGATACAGAGTCACTAATGTTCTGAGGTTATATTGTTACCACATCGGCAAACTTAGGTTAAGACGGTTGATTATGACGATTCCTCCAAGACCTTCTGGTGGCGCTATCTCTTGGCAAAACTGCGGCAATTTGGTTGTCCACTCAGTACATTGCGCGGTGCAGCGCTTATGGCCGACCGATGGCGCCGCGTGGAGAGATATTACAACTGAAGTGGTATAGTACTTTTCCGGTCATGCTCATCGCCATTTACTTCTTCACGTCTGAGAGTTGGTATGGCATACTCCTCGAAAAAGTGAAAATTATGGGCGATGAATCTAGGAATTTTTAACTCGCGCGAGCTGAAAATCCCTAGATCCACAGTTCGGAAAGTATCCATTGCCGCACTGTCTTTTATTTTTACTCATTTGAATATTGGGATTACCCTCCCATGTTTTTAAGCGGCCTCGAGTAGTTCGTCCTTGCTACGCAAAATTTTTCCCCTCAGTATACAAACTGAATTTAACATGTGTCCATTCATTACGAAATCAGGATATTTCCTGAAGCGAAAACTTCTTCCAAGATTCTTTCACGTAGTAAAACTTGTGTTGTCCTATTAAGCTTCCCAGCAGAGCCAGCATAAGCCTAAAAACTTTTGATGTGCCTAGAAACTTTAGTCGGAAGGTCTTTTCGCTCCCGTGAAAACTTAATATCCTGAAACCCCGAAAAATATACCCGCGAAAAGTCAAACATTGATGTAATTTGTGGGGACCCTTCATAGTATCTCCGAGCAATTGTCAGCCTACCTTTTATTTTTCTTTTTTATTTATTTCAGTACAAGCACAGAGTTCAGATGGAAACTTGTTTTAGAGTCGGTTATGAGGTAAAGTTGGAAACAGTTGGGACATAAAAGCGATTAATTTGTTTGCTTGAAAAATGCAATTTCGCCATTTTCGCTATTGAATAGAATAATCGGAAAATATTCGGAGATTTTTCATATACACAATAATTTGGTTGTAGAGTAAATTGTGCTGAAAATGTGTTTTTTTTTTTTTTTTTCAATGGAATATAATGCAAAATGGGAACTCCGGAGTTATTTTTAAAACGAAATTGGTTAATGCATAACACATTAATTGTTTTGATAAATCCTGAATGAAAATAGTTTTTTTTTTAATTGAATTTCATTCGTGGATTGTGTTTGGAAATGTAATTGACGTAACTTTTTCGGTAATTTTTGTACAACTTTTCCCTTTTGTTACCCCGAAATATTCTCATCAATTTGTTCGAAAAAACTCATGAATTTTGACAAAAATCACGACCATCCTGCGTCCTCATTAAATAGAATTTTTTTATAGAATCAGCCGAATGCAAATGTGGGCATCCTGATGAAAACCTCGACCACACCCTCTGGAACTGCCCCTTTTATAATTAAAAACTAGACTTAAAATATATTCACATTATCACCAAATTTTTGAATATGTGTAAAATTGATATTTAGGCCCAAAACCGATAAAAAATGTAAATAGTAGATTTAAAGATAATAACTCTTTATTTTATTTCCTTTTTACTCCTAAATATCATAAGCCTTGTATAAAATAATACAATATTCATGAAAAGCTGTATAAACCGGCAGGTTCCTGTGCTCAATGAAAAAATTAAAAAAATGTTTGCCAATTTTGACAACGCAAAGTCTATATCTGTCGATAGATTGAACCCACCTGAATTTTAACTCACCTCAACAGTTGTAATTGCAAAAATATTTCCCAGACAAATTCCAATTTTAAATTTCAATGATGAAAATCTCTGTCCCCTGCGGCTCGATGAAATTATTAACCAGTAATTCAATTTCACTTGCAGAATATTCCCCCCTACAGCCCAGCTGCAAGATTACTGTAACATTGTCCCATGACATTCGATCGCTGGCACAATAACTTTTTACTATATGAGATCAGGGTTAAAAAATCCAATCTGCGGTCACCTTTTAGAAATAGAAAACAAGAACACGCAGAATCGATGGCCAAGAGATGAAGGAGTAAACGAACTTTCCAATTTTATTAAACAAAACAATAGGGAACGTGTGACGTACGCGTTTGGAAAAATTTTAATGTACATTTTTCATTGATTTTCCAATTTCTCGAAATCTGCATTTTTTCTCAAAAATTGCAATTTTTTCAAAGTACCCATTTTTTTTTAATTTTCATTTTTTTTTTTCAAAATTTTTGAATTTGTAAAATACTTGACATTCTTCAGATTTTGAACGTTTTTCAATTTTTTTTTTCTTACATTTTTAAACTTTTGACAATTTTGAAAGTTTTTCAAATTTATGAATTCCAAATTTATGAATTTTTAAAATTTTGAAATTTTCGAAATTTTCCAAATTTCTACCGTGCAAAGGGGATGTATAAATTGCAATAATAACTCTCTCTAAAAATCTTAAGAAGTTGCAAAATTATAATTTTATACATACCAAGAATTTCGGAAATTCGTATAGACATTTAATAACGTTCTCAAAACCTTTGAAAAAATGGGAAATACGTTGCCTATGCCTAGTGTGCCAAAATAAAAAAGTCTTTTTAATTCCGCCTTGCCCGGAAGTCCTGGAAGCTTCCCTCGTAATCATTAAAAACTTAATGTTCCTACCAATGAAAATCCCCATGACAACAGCGGAAATGAAGTGATTGCTCGCAGAAAACTTGAGAGAGTTAGGTACGAGCTGTTCCACGAGAATCTCACGTAAAACCATCCGATAAATCCCTGTCGGCTGCTTTTTTTTCTTCCCCCCCCCCCCCCCCCCGTCGAGGTTTATTCTGCCCAATCGTCTTTTTCTATTTTTCCACCCCCAGTCTTATCGATAAATCTCGAGCCCCAGAACTCTCGACTAATAAACATCCATCACGTGTCACTGCCAGTCACATGTTTAAAACGAAAAAGATGAAATTTATAAGGGTCGTAAACCCTCGGCTGTCTGTTTCCCTAACAAAGTGGTTCTCCAGCAGATGACATGGTTCAACAAAATAATAACAAATAGAGGGTCACGCGAGCATGTTTTTTTTTTCCTAAATCGGGCAACATGATACTTTCAGGTTGAATTATGATGGTCTGGAATAAAGGCCAAAGTCTGAACAAACACAAAAAAGTTTCACGATTTTCCAAAATTCAACGAGCCAAAGTTAATCAAAATTTTCTGTTCGATTATTCATTTTTATTCTCTATGTGGATTAGGTAAATTGAGGGAATAATTATTGTCAGAGATCAGCGAGCTGCGAAAGTCCGAGCTTATCCACCAGTGGATTACTTCACCAACTTTTCCAATCCTTCTATTGGATCAATTCTGCCCCCTGTGGAGCTCCATCGTCAGAGTTTTTCCGTTACGGGAAATTAGAAACAAAGTTGCGAATTGGCGGAGATTTTTTCACACGAGGAAAGAATATTCATGAAGTTATGGGAATTTTTGAATGTGTTGGAATTGTATTTTTGAATAGCATTTTCGGAAACTTTGATGTTTTTTTAAGTTTCGGAAATTTTGAGATGTCTGTAAACCTGGAAATTTATTAAAAATACCTGGGGCGAGTTCAAAATTTTATTTTTAGACTTTTTGATAACATCAAATTTCTGATTTATTTTTTTTTTATATTGAAGAAACTTTTAATATGGAAAATGTTAAAAATCGTGTATTCGGCGTCAGATTTTCTTGCTCGTGAAAAATTGAAAAAAAAAATTCCTCTTGATATAAATTAAACCCTGATATCCCGACTGTTAATTTCGAATATTTCCATTTTGTCTGTTTCACATTTTTGAAATTTAAAAAACTTTCAAAAATTACGATTGAAATTTCCAATTACGGAAGATCCGTGCGCGTCGGCGCCAACGATGACCATCACCACTGTACGATTCATACCGCTTGAAATTAATTGCATTTTCCTCCCTATCTATCGATAATATTTTAAACAAAGTTTTTCATATTATTAATATTGTTTTTTAAAATTATTTTTCAATTTTTTTTTTGAAATCTCCATTCAATTAAAATTTAATTTAATAATTTAATTTAATAATTTAATTTAATAATTTAATTTAATAATTTAATTTAATAACTTAATTTAATAATTTAATTTAATAATTTAATTTAATAATTTAATTTAATAATTTAATTTAATAATTTAATTTAATAATTTAATTTAATAATTTAATTTAATATTTTAATTTAATAATTTAATTTAATAATTTAATTTAATAATTTAATTTAATAATTTAATTTAATAATTTAATTTAATAATTTAATTTAATAATTTAATTTAATAACTTAATTTAATAATTTCATTTAATAATTGAATTTCATTAAAAAAGTTTAATTTTTTCAAGGTGGACACGAAATCTAATTTGAAAAAAAAATCTGGAATTATACCGCAAATTGAATTCAATTTTTTCCCCATAATTTTTTTCCTGCATTTGACATAAAAATGTATGTGACATAACTGTCATGTAAAACTCACCTGAGGACCATGAGAGGGCAAAGAAGAATGGCAAAAACAGACACCATGAAGATGAGATATTTCTGCGTGCGTTTTTCTTTTCTCACATCTAATTCAGCATCGTAAAGATCGTAGGTAGTAGAAAACCCAGAGAGGCCGACTGTTCCACCAGTCATAACGCTGCCACTTTCGCGTTTTCCCTCACGCAGTGATCTGAAATGAAAAAAAAAAGAAGAAAATAATGAACTTTCCCATGGCTGTAACTCGAGAGAAAATAATACGACCATGGTCATGGGTGAGCTCGGAGGAAATGACTTTCTCACTGTACAGTCGTGCACATTTTTTAATGCGTGAAATCATTTGCAGCGGCTCTTAAAATTTTATGTTTTCCCCAGTTTTCACCTAGACTGGGTCATATCAAAAATTCCCAATAGGTGTTCTTTGCACATCATTCGATTATTTTTGCTACTCATTTTGCAGCCGTAGATCGGCTCATTCCGAAAATTGAAATTCTTAACTTCCCGATATAGAAAAGTTATTGTAACCCCGAAAATTAAAAGTGGAAATTTCGTCATATCTCCACGTTTCAAGATCTCTCTAACGATTAATGATATGGACCATTTTAACCAAATCTAATGCACCACTAAAAACCAAAAAAAAAAAAATCTAATCGTTCGCTCCGTTCGCGATTTCACCGCGCTTAAATTTTCCATCGCAAACATACAGACGCACACACACACACACACGGCCCAAATCATTCACGGGATGACACATGGAAATATGACCTTCATCTGACGTCTATTCCATCTTAAAGCTATTTATGAAGACCCAATATCGAAGCTCGATGGCACGTGTTGGGGAGCCTTCATAGGTAAAAATTAGATTTCTCACTTAATTCTTACATCAAAGGAGTATCAATGGTACATTGAAAAGTGGAAAATAATTCCATATAAACTGTCCATAATTGTAAAAAAAAATTAAAAAAAGGAAGTAAGCGGGAAGAAAAGGAAAAGCGACCTTCTACCCGCCATTATTCTTGCGTACAATATGCAATCGATATCAGATGCATTGGACAAATAATCCCAATTTTACGGACAATTTCTCTCAGAAAATCTGATTTGAATTTCCCTGTTTTATTATTCTGAATGTTGGATTCAAAGGTATCGGAAAAGTCTGCATAGGGAAATAGAAAGATAGGATAAATAGAGGGGGGATACCGGGAGGAGGATAATAAGAAATGATAAATAACAAGCATGGGATCCTCGTGGAAAAGGAATAAATAAATATTTTATGTTATCGTATGAATGCTTATCGCTAGTCTAATTCGCTATATATCCATTTTCAATGGTATCAACCTCCAATTTTACTCTAAGGTAAATGTACTTACCGATAACGAAATTGTAGGATCGAATAATGTGTCGGTACAGGGTCTTAGGTGGGGATAAAATATCCCGAATTTGGGGATAAAATATCGAAAGCTTGGGGACAAAATATTCCCGATTGGGGGTGGCATGTCCCCAACTTGCGGATAGACTATCCCAAAAGTTGGGGATGAAATATTCTCGATTTGGGGATTGAATATCCCCAATTTGGGGATAAAATAACCCAAATTTGGGGATCAAATATTCTCGCTGTAGGGATGACATATCCCCAATTTGGGGACAGAATATCCCAAAGTTTGGGGATAAAATATCCCCGATTTGGACATCAAATATCTCCGCTGTGGGGATGATATATCCCCGATTTGGGGATCGAAGATCCCCGTTTGGGGATCGAATATCCCCGATTTGGGGATTGAATATCCCCTATTTGGGGATAAAATAATCCAAATTTGGGGATGAAAGATCCTCGCTGTAGGGATGACATATCCCCAATTTGGGGATTAAATATCGCCGATTTGGGGATGAAATATCTCTCATTCGGGGATTAAGCATGAATATTTGAATAACAGGAAAAAAGGTACCCAGACACTCGGCGGGTTCAAAATACTTTCAAATCTTCACAAATGCCTTGAAGGTGGACATTTAATGGAAAATTTATTTTTCATTTTCGGGACCAACAATTACTCTAGAGGGTTAATAAGGCGTCTATTAATTGCACACCCCAATTCCGATGCATCGCAAATAATTCTCGAAGTAGATTCCCAACTCGAAGGTTAAACACTCATATCCTGCAGTGGACCACCGAGCTTACCAACTTTTCCCATCCTTACCGCCCCCCATAAACCCTCCAATACCTTTGCAGGAAGAGAGATTCAATTCGTGTCGCAGCAAGCAGTGTAAGAACTGCATGGAGTTACTAACGGCGGAGAGAAAAACGAGAAACAACGGCGGAAAATACCCACTGGTCTATATAACTTCTGTTTTTATTTCGCTCACTACATGGAGAGTAAAACACTGAAATGGCGGATCTGAAGCCAAATTGTATGCATTTGGATTTCCATTATTCAGCAGGAATTTCATTTGAAGTTATGAAAAATTGGCCATTAACAATTGATGATTGAAAATTAGAAATTGAAAATTGGAAATAAAAATTGGCAATTGGAACTCCGAAATTCAAAATTCAAAATTCAAAATTCAAAATTCAAAATTCAAAATTCAAAATTCAAAATTCAAAATTCAAAATTCAAAATTCAAAATTCAAAATTCAAAATTCAAAATTCAAAATTCAAAATTCAAAATTCAAAATTCCAAATTCAAAATCTAAAGTGGGAACTGCAAAATTTCAATTTCACAACTCAATATGCAAAATAAATCATGGCATAAGGATCAGATGACGAATAATTCCCTCTACATGATGTATGTACCATGAAGTAGTAATGCTCACTAACTGGGCAGACAACGAAAGAATTATTAAAAACTTCAATTGAAAAAACGTGGGAACGATTAAAACTATATCGAATGAGCGTCATCCAAATTCAATTATTCAACATAATTATTTTCCAATGGCGCAATTTTTTTCCAATTTCGAATCCCCGCAGAACATTGACAGTTTAAAATTAATTTTAGTACATATCGAGTAGAAGTTCACTGCCTCAGAATATCGTCTAAAATAAAATTAATATCACATGTACACAGACACGGATACCCATAACAACGGTCCTTGCTTTGACCTTCCAAATTGTTTAACCATATTCAGCCATTCCAACACAAATAATTGTAACAGGAAATTTCAAATTTAAATGCAAAACTTTCATTCGGTAGTAATAAAGTAGTGAACGTGAGTTCTAGCATGTGAATTTACGTCTTTTACATTTGTCGTTTCTGTTTTTTTTCCATCATTGCACATGCACTCTCTGCTTCTTCATAAAAATATCGGAGTGTGAAATTTTCACCGAGTAAATTTAGGTCACAGTTTCCCCTGACATATGTATGATGCGAATATTTTGTCAGGAGTTCTCCTCGTGAAACAATAATGCGCTTTGTTTGGTTTACGGCTGACTTCAATCACGAGAAAGTGGAGATAGAGAAAATGCAGGAGGTATTAAAACAGTTGATGAAATAAACATTTCAAGCACTGCCTCTTGAGCTGAGGCCATTGCTATCTTTTTATGGGAATTCAGCTGTACCAAAGAAACAATTTCAGATTTCACTTTTAAAAGCTTTAAATTGTACTTTTTCAATTTTACTTTTCAAGGGGGAACAAAAATATCCAACTTGGTGATGAAATAGCCCTGATTTAGGGATGAAATATCCCCGATTTGGGGATAAAATATCCCCGATTTGGGGATGGAATACTCCCAATTTGGGGATGAAATACCCCCGACTTGGGGATGAAATATCCCCATTTGGGGATGAAATATCCCCAACTTGGGGATGGCGTATCCCCAATTTGGGGATGGGATATCCCGATTTGGGGATAAAATATCCCCGATTTGGGGATGGAGTACTCCCAATTTGGGGATGAAATTTCCCCGACTTGGGGATGGAATATCCCCGATTTGGGGATGAAATATCCCCATTTGGGGATGAAATATCCCCATTTGGGGATGAAATATCCCCATTTGGGGATGAAATATCCCCATCTGGGGATGCAATATCACCATTTGGGGATGAAATATCGCCATTTGGGGATGAAATATCCCCGTTTGGGGATGAAATATCCCCGTTTGGGGATGAAATATCCCCATTTGGGAATGACATATCCCCGATTTGGGGATTGAATATCTTTGATCTCGTGATGTAACAATCCCAATTTGCGGATGCGATATCTTCAAATTGGCAATGGAAGTCTTCCTAATCTAGGTATGCAACAACTCCAAATTGGGGGCATTTCATCCCCGAATAAAATACCCTTCGATTTGGGGATGGAACAGTCCTGATTCGGGGATGCAACCACCCGGATTTGGGGGATGCAAGATGCCCGAGTTGGGGATAGAACATCCCCGATTTGGAGATGCAAGATCCCCGAGCTGGGAATGAAATATCCCTGACTGAGGGACGCAACTCCGACTTGGAGATGAAATATCTACAATGTGGGGATGGCTTCTATTTTTTTACTAAAAAAAAATTCAAAAATTCATTTGTTACTGAATTCATCAGAAATTCCAAAGAATATTCCTACAATCTTTTGGCATAACTCACGCAATTTTACCGCTGCATTCTCGGATCGTTAACGCGAACTGAAGAAGAGGTGCCCTTATACGGTGTTCGATGACGGGTTAAATGAGTTTAATAAAAAATATGAACTTCATAATTTCCAAGGTAAAAAATGTGCGCTTCCTATTACCCTGGTTCTCTCCAGCACCTGATGTTCCATTAGACTCTCGCGATATATCAACCGACATTCTGAACATTTTCCGTTATTTTCAATGGATAGACAGTTCTATTAGAGCGACGGTGAATGGCAAAATTGCGGAAATTTTCTCAAACCAAACTCGATTCGCCGATAAAATAAGCTTGCTCTACTGCAAGCTGCAATACTAACTCATTTCATTTCATCTGACGTTCTTCATTATAGAACGGCAAAACCTTAACTTAGGAAACCACTATAAAGAGTATAAACCATTCACCCACGAAGAGCAATGTAGAGAACGAATGGACCGAATATCTCGTCAACGGAAGACTTGACGAAAAAATTTTATTGAATATTTTTTGTGGAGAATTTTATGCAGAAAACAAAAGTCTTATATCATTTTTTCACGAATTTGGTTATTGTCGACATAAATCCGAAATTTAGATTTTTTCATTCTTCCAGAAACGCGAAACTTGATATCAGACTTATTCGAACCCACAGACACACACACACACACACAACTCTTTTAACATAATCTAAATTTGCTAATAATTCCTTGAAACGTGGAGATTTGAGGAAGAAATTCGCGGTAAACCCCAGAACTTCCTTTATCGGAAAATTATGAATAAGAAGAAAAGTGGAACGTATAATATTGGAAAATATTGATTTATGTAAACTTACGTGATATCGTTACTGGTGTTGCTGCCATGATGGGAGTAAGAATTTTTCGATCGCGCCTCGAACATTGCCACTGCCATCGGTTCATCTTGATCCTGGAGTTCACGACTCGATTTTACGTAGAGATAGGCCGTTATCGTCAATGGAGCGATATAGCTAAACATCAAATAGAGTGGTTTTTTATTTTTTGAATTTTTGGAGCCTTCAGAATTTCCTTCGAAATTAAATTTTTTTAGGGGTTTTCATCAGTTTTCTCCATTGTTAAAATTAGGAAAATTTTAAAGCCTCTCGCAAATACGAAAATGTCTTACGTCAGTAAAAATAAACTCCTCATGTACTGTTGGATGTCGTCAGTAAGATTTGCCAGGCAAATTCCGAGTCCTCGGAAGGAATGTTTCTTGAAGCTCTAGAATATAAAAAAAACATCAAAATTATTGTCAAATTAAGAAAAAAAATCGGCATTATTTTCAATTTATTTAAATATTCAGTAAAATTTCAGAACCACATTTTCCAATAGAAGAAATTTGAAAAAAAAATTCTAAAACGATTTTCCAATTGTAAAAAAAAAACAAATTTCGAACATAAATAAAAATTCTTCAAATCTTTGACCCAAAAAAATAATGGGACTATTTTTTCAAATATTTTTTTGGAGAACAGAGATTTGCTATTAATTCCTTAAATGACTATGCATACAAATCGATTTACAAGATTAAATTCTGGCTCAATTTTCAAAAATATTCTCCATAAAATTATCTTGGCCGAATTTCTTGAAGCCCTCTTTCTTATCGAGTTTACGAGCCCTTAACCCATGCCCTATAAATTTTCTCGTGATAAAAAATGGCGTCAATCAGACGTAAAGTGCAAGCCAAATCGCCGACTTTGAAACCCGATAGTAAATTTCATTCTGTTATCACATTTATGCACCCCACTGATTCAAGAATAAATCGAATTACCTCGAGATCAAGATAAGTAGTATAAATCGCGTATGGTAGGACAATGCAAACAGCGAAGAACCAAGTACCAAGGGCGCAGACAAATGCTGGAATTCTCGGCTTTCCCGGTACACTTACGAGTCGATATCTATCACCGGCAATCAGAAGGTATGTCATCATGGATACATGAAGAGGTATGTCCTGTAACATAAAAAAGAATAGATAAGTTTTGCATAAGGCTTTGAGAGATAAAATTTACATTTTCATGCGTGTGTAGCGATGCCAGCGTCTGTGTGTATGTTTTATATGTGTGGGGTTGGCTGTGTGTGTGAGTGCGGGTGGGTGGGGAGAGGGTGGGTGGGTGGGGGAAGGGTGAGTGGGTGGGCGGGTGGGGGGAGGGTGAGTGGGTGGGTGGCGGAGGGGGGGGGGGTTGGGTGGGAGGGTTGGTTGTGGGTGGGAGGTTGGGTGGGTGAACGGGTGGCTGTGGGTGTGTGTGAGTGGGTGAGTGTAAAACTCTCTTCTTCGTAGAGTCTCTAATCTCTAATTTTCCGGAAATCTCAATGACAAAAGTACAACAATTTTGTAATACAGATCATTAACGCACTACGCGAACTCAGCTCAGGCCATTAATCAGAATGATAAAAATTATATAACGAGATTAATCATCCAGATATGGTGACTGAATTCCACTCAACAACTTTGTTTAAAGTTTCATGCCACTCTTTCGTGTCGTGAAATTAAGTTTGCAAGTGCTAATGAACAAAACTTTATACCCGTCGTATTCGTTGCCTGAAAGCTTCTTCTCGTCTACAACCATTTTGGGTAATACATGCTGTTTCACTTCAAATGCAACCCCTTTTTGCTCTCGCGTACACCCGAAAATGGTTTACATAGCTCAAAAACGAACACTTAGCTCGCTGGAGCTTTTGCGTAATGGCTTTAGTCCTTGAATAGTGCTTGGAGCCATGTTGATGACTCATTAATTTCCCAAAATATCAAAGTTATTGTCATAATCCCTAATTATATTTTCTAGGGTCCTTTAAGGGTACTCAACTGTTCACCAACCAATCTTGAGATAATATATCTATGCTCACAAAAAGATGTATGCGACATCTATGGAAAAATTCCGCGACATCAAGCGAAAGTATTTTTGGCAGATAACTCCAAAACTAAGAATATTAACGAAAGTTCATATAAAGCTTTATTGTAGCTCTCAGCGTGCACTACAAAAAAGATTTTTATGAAAATTACGCTAGCTCCTTTACATTCCGACATATGATCCGAAAAGCAAATGTAAGAGATTCTCTTAATGCGACGAATGTACGGTGGGAGAATGGCGCTACCACTGCCGGAATTCATGTAGTATATCCGATGATTAATAGAGCAGTGAAAATCACTGAAAAAGTTGTGGTGGAGACATATTGCCTGCGCTTTGTCAGGAGAGAAGGTTAGCTAGAAACCCGAAGACACACCCATTGTCCTCGTCCATTGTTTCCCATTCCTCACTTCTGCCTCTTTTTGCTCATCCCCGGGGCCACTTTCATCCAATTCCTCTCGAGTGAGGGGTGAAATTTAATGAATTCACCTGGTCATTTTCATCTGCGTCCATTTTGCCGGTCCATGTTTATGTTAAGGGAAAATCAAGTGGACTAATTACTCCTGTACGTGTTCGAAGAAAAAACGAAACTGAAAATTTGTGATGAAATGAATATGGTCCAAAAAATTACAAAATGACGAAAAGAGGTAGATCAGGTTTTTTCGTCCATTTTAATTGACTTTTTTAAAATTTTTTAGGTATAACTTTTCTCATCTCATCTTTCGTTTGTAAAATCCCACAAATCGTTAGTTTCTAAATTATGAGCGTTTCCAATTTTAGGAATTTCAAACTTTCCAAAAAATTCTAAAGTTTCGATTTTTTTTCTGCCAACTCACAATTTTAGAAAGATTAGAATTTTCCAGTTCGCTTTGATAAAAATTTTCGGAACATTGCATTATTGAAGATTTAGAGCTATAGAGCACTTGACAATTTCAAAATTCATGAATATTCCAAAAAAATTTTGATCGACACTTCTCTAATTTCAGTGTACTATCATGAAAAATCCACGACCTGGATATTCGACGCATTGGAACCCATTCGTATGGCAAGTCAGGCCATGTCAAAAGAAATTTACAAAAAACACCATGGGAATTTCTAACTTAGTCTCCAGGCATCTGCGGAGTCGTTTGCGGAATATCTTTCTACGAAGCCACGGTCCAATACCTTTATTATCAAATTTCCTGGATTTTCCTGGAACTCAGTCAATTCGCGAATTGTTCCGGGGAATCCGCGAAAAGGAAAGTTTGATAAAAACGAAACTTTCGTTATTGGTAAAGCTGTCATGTGACTCACGGCTAACGTATATAAGACCATATACGTATCTCACATATATACCTATTTGCTATATATATGTATATATATATATATTCAATAGAAAGAAAATAAGTAAAAATAAACGGGATTTGGGTTTGACCCTCTATGGGTCGAACCAATAACTTCCCGATCGTTCCCACATATATGTTATATTCAAAATGTCGGTTTGTGTCTCAAATCGTGAACGTTCTAAACTTTTCAAAATTACCAAATATGTGAAATTTTATAATTCTTAAAATATAAAGAGATTTTTTAAAAATATATCCTTTCTTGCTATCTAAATAGAGTTAGATAAACAATTCAATTTGTGAAAAACTGAGCATAAAAGGTCATAAAACATCAAATGTGTACTTTTACGTGTGGAACAACTTTCATTCAACACCTCATTTCGTATCTCTAATTATTGTCGTGATAAGGCGACATAAAACAGTCAATTTGTTAATAACAATTAACTATGGGTGTTGGCAAAAAAAGTCATACAACATCAACTGTTCATTTTCATGTGTGGTACGACTTTCATTAGAGACTTTGTTTCGTATCTCTAACCGTTTTCAGGATCGAGCGATATAAACAATCCATTTTGTTAATAACAATTAACTATGGGTGTTGGCAAAAAACTCATGAAGCATCCAATGTGTATTTTTACGTGTGGAACGACTTTCATTTGACACATTCTTGGGTATCTCTAACCGTTCTTGTCATATAGCGATCTAAACAATTGAATTTGTTAATAACAATAAACTATCGGTGGCAGCCAAAAAAGTTATAAAACAGTAAATATGTATTTTTGTGTGGGAAACAAATTTGATTTGATAATCTTTTTCGTATCTTCAATCGTTCTCATGACGCAGCGATATAAACAATTCATTTGTTAATAACTATAAAATTGCTGGGTTGATTATCTTCAAAATCTAATCAGGGCTAAGTTAGGCGGAAACATATCCAATGAGTATAAAAAAACCTAAATCGCATAATTTGTCCAGGAGAAATCGTTCGACAAAATTTTGCTCACATACGCACACACACACACACACACAGACAAACATCTTGCTCAAAATGGTTGGAAACGTTTCTAGGGGTCGTGAAACGTGGAGATCAAGTGAAATTTCCAATTTCGAGTTTCGGACCCATAACAATAATTTCCCTAAGATCGGGAAGTTAATAAAACTGAGAAATATCCGCGATCAGAATATAATTTGAATAAATAATTTTTTTGATTTTCAAATGCCTCAAAATCTCTTGTGACGTCACAGTGCCAGCCTTCATGCGGCGCCATCTGTGGGCACAATTGCCAATTACAGTATTAGACTTTTTTGATCCGGTGGAAACATCCGGAGATGAATCTCCAAAATATCAGAAAAAAATTCTATAGAAAAATGATAGCGCTATCGTTTTGTAGCCGCAAGCTTTCCAGTCAGCTGGAATTTCATTATTCACATGTATTGCCCCCGACAGTCTGAATTTCCCGCCGTCCAGAAATAACCGCTCGCGCCTCTCATGTTTGTCCTTGGAACTACGTCCGCCACTGTGACGTCATCGGCCGAAATTTATCGTTCGAAAATAAGGATTTTTTATTGATTATTCGAGAAAATCTGGAATATATTTTGATGAATTTTGGGGTGTATGTTAAAAGTCAAATCGTGTAATAGCGTAAGTGCGAGTGAAATACAATTCAGTTAAAAATTATGGAACGCGCTGGAATTTTAAGACAACATTCGTGTCATTTTTCTGGAAAGTTCCGTAAAAATTACAGAACGAACCAGAGTTTTTACGGAACTTTCCAGAAAAATTACGCGAAGGCTGCGTAAAACTTCCGGTGCGTTCCGTAATTTTTAACTGAATCGTATTTCACTCGCGGATTACGGAACTTTCTACGTAATTTTTAAAGAACTTTTCTCTCCGTGCATACTTGCGTAAGTGCAAGTATGCAAACGCGTAGCAATATCAGTTTCGGGGAAATAGGAATTGGTGCATGGCTTCCACCATGGGAGATTCATCAACTCATTCGATGATTATCTATTCAACTATTACCTCTGCAGTTCAACCATCGGGAATTGGAGGGTACGAATACTTCCGTAACTCGTTAATTTAGGGGATGCGGAACGGGGCGAATGATTCAAACTTCCTGGATCACCATTGTATACAAATTTCAGTTTAATGGCTTGATCCAGCTGGATTTTCGTAAGCCGAAGGTTAAAGATCCTGATTTTTGGAAAGTGGGAATTCGTAGAATTGAGAAAATTATGTTTTTCTTCTTAATTTTTAAATCTTTTCTCGGCGTTTTTAAATTCACTTTTTTTGTTTTTAAAATTTTTCCATGGGATTATTTCTTTTTTTTTAATTCCACAGATTATCGTTTTTTTTTTCAAATTTCGTCCACACTCCAAGAAATTTGTAGGTATTTAATTTATTTTTTTTTCTTTTTCAAACCGCAAATTCAAAAACGCCAATTGCCAGTTGCTTAAAGCAGAGTCGTCAAATGAATCTCAGCATTGAAGAGATTTTTTCCCAATATTCATATCCAATTTTGGTGCCATCGGTATTGAATATTCATTACAACACTGCACTCTAATGGACCAAAATTTAGGTGCAAAAGTACTTCGTTGAATTCCATTCATTCTTCCATTCAATTCGAATATTTCGCTCAGCCATCTCCGCCTAGTAGCGGAAGCAACGGAAAATAATCGACAATTGTGAAGTACGTGCAATTTGATATCCCAATATTTTATTTTCCAAACTTTTAAAATTTTTGAAATTCAAAAAAAATTGTACAATTTTTACAGATGTACAAAACAAAATTCCACATAGGGAATGCTATTATAATGATCTGGAAAATAAAATGTGTTAGATCCATGCATTATTCACTTTTATGGAGGTTTCGTGGACCCACGTGCGAGTGTGTGTATGTATGTGTTTTTTTTCCTGCTTTCAGCATTTCTTCGAAAGGGAGCACGGGCCATCCAGCCATGCGGCTGGGGTCGACTATTGCCATGTGTAGGCCATCGTATTTCTGGATGCAGGGTAAACCCCCAGAAATCCCTATGCAACGTTAGCGGACGTCAACTGGTGGTTGAGTGGGTGGATGGGCGGGTGGATGGATGGGTGGGTGGGTGGATGGATGGGTGGGTGGATGGGTGGGTGGGTGGGTGGATGGGTGGGTGATTGGGTGGGTGATTAGGTGGGTGGGTGGATGGTTGGGCGGGTGAATGGTTGGGCGGGTGGATAGGTGGGTGGATGGTTGGGCGGGTGGATAGGTGGGTGGATGGTTGGGCGGGTGGATAGGTGGGTGGATGGGTGGGTGGGTGGATGGCGTTAAAAGATTGGAAATTGAGTTTGGAATTAAGCAAAATCGACAATTTAAACTTTCTCGCTTCGAATTGCACACCAATTACATTTTAATTGCCCTCATTCGCCAGGGTTTGTGTAAACCGAAGGCCTTTGAATTGTGGAGATAGAGGTAGAAAGCGGAAAATCGCGAAAACTCAAAACTCATATCGAGCGGGTGCAAAGGGATCCGTAAAATGACATATACCAGGTAATAGTAAATGAAACTAGGACAACTTATGTTCTCTTCAGCCGAGGTTTCCTATAAGTACCTCAAAATCAAAGTATTTTTCCGTAACCCAATTGGAACGCATTTCGTACAAATTGTTAGAACAATGCTTTTTTTCTGGCTCCATTATATTGTTTAAAATATATCGATGGAAATATTTCCAAACTAGCGAAGAAAAAAATTTCAACTCAGCCGGTTAGTAATTGCGTCATTCTCCAAACGACGAGAATCTCTCGCATTTTGTTCTGTGCTCGTATGTCGAAATGTGAAGGAGCTAGCACAATTTTCATGAAAAGGTTTATTGTAGTGCACACTGAGAGCTACAATAAAGCTTTATACGAACATTCGTTAATATTGATAGTTTTGGAGATATCTGCTAAAAATATTTGCGATTGATGCCGCGGAATTTTTCCATAGATGTCGCGATTCCGGTCGAGAAGAGTCGAAGAATATAATATGTCTGATTTTTATTTCCACCTAAATAAACTTTCTGAATTACTTGAGACATTAAAAAAGTTCTGCCCAAATATTTCAATGTTCGAACATATTTTCGACGAGAAACTCTCATACCGCGAACACAGGCGGCCCAACATGGTACCACATTATTGAACCACGGAATCAAGGTCCTATATAACAGTCTTAATCATTACCAGGAATCTTGCCTGGCTGTTCATCGTTTCACTTTGTACAGAATATGTTGTGTCGTTTTTATGCTCATTCCCATTCAATGTAACTTCCAATTAGTGGAATATAGAACTTTGCGAACAGTCCATGAAAACTCCGTTATAATCGGCCTCATTCATAGGAAATTTACGTAAACTCGCAGTTAGATCTTTAACCCATCTGAAGTCGCATCATGAAACTCTTTTCCACCAAAATATTTATATTTTTTAATACCTCAAGGAACTTTTTCAGTTTATTTATGTGGAGATAAAAATCATTTATCCGACACAGTGAGGGAAGCATTCAAATATTACGTTACGCGTTTTTGGACATTTTAGACCCCTCTCCCCCTCCCTCCCCCCCTTAACAAACCGTCACGAGATGCGTGACACCCCCCCCCCCCCCATTAGTTCCATTTCTATTAGTTCAAGCTCTCTTCTAAAAATTGATCTATATAATTTGTTAAAAGAAATTGAATTATATAATTGAAATAACATAAAAAAGATAAAACACTGTCTAAACTATTAAATATTTATTAGATGATTGTCGGACAAATTCAGAGCAGAAAACGCATTTTCGATTTGATAATCTAAAAAATGGATAAAAATTCGACGTGACGTCACACCTATGCCACCCCCCCCCCCCACGTCCCAAAATTCAGACCCCCCCCCCCAGCCATTAATATTTGAATGGCGCCCCTGAGTTGATGGGAATTATATTCTTCGACTCGATCAGGAATTCTCACGTGGTGCGTGCACCGTTGGGATAGAAATCACATCTATGGAGAAATTCCGCGGCAGATATCACCAAAAGTAAGAAGATTGATGGATGTTCATATGAAGCTTTATTGTAGCTCTGAGTGTGTACTACAAAAACATTTTCATGAAAATTTGGCTAACTCCTTCCCATTTCGACATATGACTTCAGAGAAAAAAGCGAGATGCTCTCAATGCGGGGCTGAAGAGCGTTCGGAGAGGGGAGCCAATGATGCGTTGACAAAACGGGAAGCTATGATGAGCTCACGTAAGGAAGTTTTGAGATTTTCTGATAAAAAAAAAAACTACTGTCTAGAAATGGAGCTTCTTGATCGGAGATGCGCGTGGGGGTCTACTTATGTATGTGCGTTGGTGGCTGTGTGTGTGTGTGTGTGTGTGCGCTTGAAATTTTGTGAATCTTCCAATTTTTGGAATGTCGGTGACACTGCAGGCGTGTGTGTGTGTGTGTGTGTTTTTTTTTTTTTAAGTAAAAAAGTTTCAGTGTGTGTGTGTGTGTGTGTGTGTGCACGTGGGCATGTGGGTTGAATTTTTTTTGGAGTCACAAAAAAGCAAGTTGTTAAATGCAATTTCTCCAAAATCGGTCAATGAATATTAAATTCACGGAAAATATGAAATTTCATTAGTCGCCTAATATTTACTTTCGTGGTTATTGACGGGCCAATTAACTACCATCAAAGCCTGTGAATTTCATGAAATTATAGAATTTTCTCGGTTTCGTAGTTACTCCTGGAATAACAGCCTCCATTGATTTCAATATTGTATAATTGAAATTTCAAATCAGCGGAAATGAATCACGGAATGAGGAAAATTGAAATTGGGTCTTTTTGAATGAATTAACTGTGTTTATATCAAAATGATGGAGCAACGAGAAATAAATTGGAGTATAAAGATTTGGCAGATTTGAATTTTTTTTGAAATCCTTATAAATTTCAAAATTTTCTACATTTCTTGCATTTTTGGAATTTTAAAAATTTTGAAAATTTTGAAAATTTGAAAATTTTTGACGTTTTGAAATTTTTCAAATTTTGAAAATTTTTCAAAATCTTCTGAGCTTTCTGAAATTTAGAGAAATTTCGAATTTTCTTCACTTTTTGCAATTTTTGAAATTTTTGAAAGTTTTGAAATTTTTGAAATTTTTTGAAATTTTTTGAAATTTTTGAAATTTTTGAAATTTTTGAAATTTTTGAAATTTTTGAAATTTTTGAAATTTTTGAAATTTTTGAAATTTTTGAAATTTTTGAAATTTTTGAAATTTTTGAAATTTTTGAAATTTTTGAAATGTTTGAAATTTTTGAAACTTTTGAAATTTTGAAAAATTTGAAACTTTTCCCACATTGTCAAAGTTCATGTTTATCTCACTAAAGAGTCCGTAATTTCATTTACAAAAACGTTCATTATTTAAATTGTTCGTAATTGTACGTTGCAAAAACTTGAAATTTCCTCGACTCTATCGGGCGACCTTCATGGAGATCCCTATTATTATAACGAGTGCAAGACATTATTTGACGGCTGTCTGATCCGTCTGAAGATCTGTCTCTGCCCATAGCCCACGGCCAACCACTCCTATTTTTACTGCACTGGAAAAATAATATTGAAGACTTTCTCCGTCGATCAACCAGAGAAACAAATCAGACTAAAAAAAAACCATTAAAAGATACGGGACAACAGCCTTGACAATCTCTCGGAGATTTGCATAACGAAATCCGATCGGCGTTTTTTTTTACAATAGACATGGCAAAAAATCTCCCGGATTTTTATTGAGTGACCAAATTTCGGAAACATTCCTGACAGAGCAGAACCTCCGGCTCCACACCATCATTTATAGAAATTCTGATTGATGCCAATATGTTTCATATCACGGGATAGCTAAAAATACCGCAAATGATCATATCAAAAAGTGCACACATCAAACTGAAGGTAAAATTAATAATGAATTAAAAGCTATTAATAAATTGTGTCAGTTGAACATTGAAAGCAAATCTCTTGTCTCAAGAGAATCGATGTTTCGTGTCAGAGATTTTTTCTATCAGTGTAGATTACGTTGTTCGTCACCGTCTCCACCTATATCCGCACTTTGATGTAGAGACCGCAGTAGGCGGAATTATGGTAGCCGAAAAGCTGGTGAAAATCATGTTCACATCAGAGAATGCGTGGGATAGTACAAGCTCATCTGCGTTGAGCTTGCAGCTATTGTCCGAATTAATCCATAGCGCAAGAGATGTATTTCGGTGGCCGTCTTAATCCTTCCTCACCCGCGGCTCCCAACCCGACGTATTCCTCTGCATAATGAGCAGAATACCTTCCATGTATTTCCGATCGCGCTTTTTCAGTGACCAATTTCCATTGCAAAATAAACAATTTTTTTAATTACCTGAATTAGTTATCGCGAAGATGACCGATAATAATATCACAGACTGCGATTTAAACATCGAATGTTTAAAGACTGGTTTCGGAGAAAAAACTAGTGTGGGTGAATCAGTATGAGCCGTGAGGTTCACAACACAAACTTGCAGATTTGAGAATTTTAAATTATCCTATTTATCGAGCAGATCATTGGGAACATTTGAGTAGGCACATAGCGAGCGTGAGGACGGGAGTTATGCGCGTCTCTGCAGTGGGAGTGAGACGCCAATAGGGGTGCGACCGCTCGAGGGTGAAACCCGTGTACCTCCTTAATTATGGCAATTATGGAAAAAAGTCATAAGAAATTAAATGTGCATTTCCACTTACAGAGAAAGTTCTGTTTAATACTGTCTGCCGTATCTCCCACCGTTCATGCGATAGAGCCTTATGAACAATTCAATTGATAATAGTAAAAAACTGATCAATCGTCAAGTGCAATTATTAATTATGAGAGTGGTCTTGTGAAGGTCGACCCATTTTTCTGAGTTTTGTCACATTGAAGAAGGTCACCATCACCTCATATGACAATTAAAATTGTTAATTAACTAATCATGATTTATTAATGAACGTTTTTGCACTTCTAAGTGGTGACAAAATTCGAGACTGGTGTTTTGAAGATCCACCCATTTTTTCCAAGTTTTGCCACATTCAAAACGGCCACCATCACCTTAGATAACAATTCAAATTGTTAATTAACTAATCATGATTTCCTCTCCCGCCTTCGGCGCATATATTCCATTGAATACATATGTAAAAATGGTCCAACGTTATCTCGGATTTGAACGTCAATATGGTATTTATTGTTTAACCCATCAAACTCAAAATTTGGAGTCGATTTTGACAGCTAACCTCAGTCACTGAAGCGCATTTTCCGATTTCGGCCTCTGTCAGTTGGCCCACGTAGCCTTACCCCCCTCCCCGTTCAGCATAGACTCGCGGACCGTAGAACCCATCATTAACACTTGCACTTGACCATAGTTAATAAATTATTTTAGCGTTAATAAATTTTTCCCATTGAATTCTCTACACAACTAGTTTTTTTCATATTTTTTGCACCATTTATAGGCCAAACGCCGAGAACTGAGTCTTCTACTTCAGTCAATTCTCTTGGGCGCGAATTACCTGATTGCCAACTTCAGGTTACAGGCAACTTGCAAACTTAATTCTGACTGACAGGAGAAAATTGTGAATCGCGAAAAATTGAGTGGAATGTATCTACGTTAAAAAACATCCAAAAAATAAAGTAAAGACAGGAGTGTAACGGGCATATGCGATTTATATGATAAAACTGACGTTCTTTTCCGCGTAATTAGTGCCGATTCATTTTAAATTGGATCTTTTTATCAAGGCGTAGTGGTGGGGGTAGTTGGGAAGCGTATAGATACGCAGCAGCTCTCGGCCGGCTGAGACTGAGATGAGAAGACAAAAGGGAATGGACCAATAGGTAAAAAATGGTTACTTGGTCGATCCGCTGCCGCGGATCTCGATAATAATTCATGGACCTTTTATCCCTTCGTCGAGAAACAATATTTGTCTTAGTATTGTATCACTCTGTAAGTGATGTAATAGAAAAAACTCCGCAGAATCTCTCAATGGATTCCACAGCGGAAGCCTGCACGCGTCAGTGATAACATATAGAACAATGTTCCCCTGTGGGATTAGTGAATGTCAAATATGGTTTTATTAATAGAGCTATTGTATTGTATTCTCGATACAGCCCATTTTTTCCCTGAGGGTGATGTACATTCTTTCCGATACATGCGATTCGATCACCAAAAAAAAAACAAGCAGTCCCATGATAGAAACTTTCTATTTAAATTGAATACAAACGTTGTTAAAAATTATTTCAAATTCCAGTATTTTACATGTCTCAATGTATGACTGCACTGGCACAGGCGCCGTATTTTTTTTTTATTTCCAGCATAAATCGAAGCGCATGATGAATAGTGGAGTCAGGATTTATGATATCCTCAATCGATATGTCTGCCATCCAGGAATGATGATTCTATGCTTACATAATCGCAGAATAATGAGTTATTAATTTTTAACTTCCCGATTTTTCCGGAAGTTATTGTAATCACCTATAGAGCTCTAAATCGATTTTTCTTTTGGTTGCAACTGGTGTTTTAAGTATACCAAAATGCTTCCCGTCAAATTCTGAGCAACTGTATATGTATGTGTGTATGTGTGATATCTTGATTAGTTATTGTTTTACATTAACAGAGCAGTTTTTTTGCTATTACCAATTGAATTGTTCACAACGGTCTATTGCAAAAACGGTGAGAGATACGGCAGACAGTGTTAAACAGAACTTGTTTTGTAAGTGAAAATGCATATTTAATTTCTTATGACTTTTTTCCATAATTGTCGTAATTAAGGAGGTATGACGGGTATAACCCTCGAGCGGTCGTACCCCTATTGGCGTCTCACTCCCGTTGCAGTGACGCGCTTAAGTCTCGTCCCTACGCTCCCTATGCGCCTACTCAAATGTTCCTAATTATCTGCTCGATGAATGAACCTCACGGGTCACACTGATTCACCCACACTAGTTTTTTCTCCGAAACCAGTCTTTAAACATTCGATTAACGTGTCGGAAAATCTAGGAATGGCAAACAGAAATTACAAATCGAGAAGTTTTGTTTGTGTCCCCCACGGGGGCACACACACTTTTATCCCACTGGTTAAATAGAGTGCGGATTCAGAAAAACGGCACAGCGCTCGTGATGCTGTCAGATACGCAGTATAAAAATTCTTAGCGCTGTTGCCACGCGTCGAATTCTTTTGAAATGTGCCACAACTGGCGCATAGGCCGGCCACGGCAGTCTGTGATATTATTATCGGTCATTTTCGAGATAAGTAATTCAGGTAATTTAATAAAATTGTCTATTTCGCAATGGAAATTGGCCACTGAAAAAGTGATGCGGCAACAGCGCAAATGGAACACATGGAAGTCGTCCGCATATCGTGTGGACAAATACGTCGGCGTGAGGGCGCGGGCAAAGAAGGATCATAAAGGCTCTCCCACCACGTGTCATTGAGCGTTGAGGAAATTGAATGTTTTGCTCCTTATAAATAGTTTCTAAATGACCCAGACGTCAGATGAAGGTCAGTTTGACTTTCAAGTATTTGACAAACAATCCTTTTGTTGGAGCATATACTCCACTACCAGCCCAAAAAAAATGCCGCCCAATTGTGGGTTTTAAGCGGTCTCATGCAACGAATACGTTACGGTGATTTTCAAAATAGGGACATACTTCAAAATTGCCGAATTCCCAAAGTATTTCAAATTTTCGAAATTCCCCGAATATCGCATTCGACACTGTATAGCTAATGGAGAGTATTTCGGGCGCCCGCCGAAAACCGCAACCAATTGACAACGCGATCGCGTTAATATGACTATCACACCGCATGTATATGGGTCACTCCATGTCCACACGGCCATCCTAATTATTTTTCATTCCATTGACTACAGTTGAGATGTTCAGTATTAAATGCTATGGATATAAAAAGTTCCTGTAGATTTTTGTGGCTCATATGCGTTTGTTTGATATTCTTGACGGAAGCTCAAATTTTCAAAACTTTCAATATTTTTAGTATTGTCAAAACTGTCAAAACTGTCAAAATTGTCAAAATTTTCAAAATGTCATGATTTTCGAAATTTTCAAAATTTTCAAAATTTTTAAAATTTTCAAAATTTTCAAAATTTTCAAAATTTTCAAGATTTTCAAAATTTTAAAAATTTTCAAAATTGCCAAAAATAGAAACTTTTTAACAATGTCAATTACCACATAAACATATTGCCTACTATATAGCCAATAAATCCGTATTTCGGGTGCAGCTGGAAAACCGCGATGAATTGAAAGTCCGATCGCGCTGATATGACTATACCACCCGCGATAATGATACCACAGAGTCAACCCCATTTTCGCTCCATTGTGCTCTCATTTTCCCGTAATAGCCCACTCTGTTCATAAATTGGAGATCAACAGACAGTTTCATCTCCAATTTCGACGGGCTTCATTTTCACTTCGTTTGCACTTGTCAATCTGTTCAATTTTCCACTCGAGGATCGCTCAATTTTCCGAGCGGCAAAATCAGAACTATAGAATGAAGAGCAAAAGGCAAATTAGGGTGGGAGAGGTTTCGAACCTCCTCCAACTTCCATTATTCCTCCTTGAAGCTTCAATCATAGTTTTCTGTTTACCTTCGCATGGAACATGAGCCTCTGATTATTGAGTACATCGCTATGCGCAACCGGTGATCTTGGATGCATTATGGACTTATGAAATATGATACACAGTGTTTCAATTTATCCTCAAGTTCATATAGCGGAAATTCATAATTGGCCAGCCTCTAAATTGCAGAACGTAATTCAGATTTTTTAATACCTATTGAATATCAATTATTTTACATTTAAAAAAGCTCAATATCCCTTCGCTCCTAAATTCAATATACAAAACTTTTATGAGGTTTCGACTGGTCGATTGCAATATTATATTTCTTTCATGTTTTGCTGGGAAACATCATGATGAAGTTCAAATTTCCAGGAGCTGATATAGCATTTTATTGCCCTCTATATCGCATGTCCCTCATTAACAACTCAATCTCCCGAATCATCTGCAATATTGGTACGAAATAGCACATAAATTTCCCCGAAATCCAATTTCGATTGTCCAATGCAGACAACGTGATTGCTAGTACAATAGTGCATTGATAAAAATTGAGCTCCAAAATTTTCCTCGTATAAAGAACACTAAAAATATTCAATTATAGAGCAATTTTTGGAGTTCGAACAGTTTTAAAAACATTTTGCGCAAAAATGAAAGACGTCTCTCAAGTTCGGAAAAATCCAACTGTTAATTTTTTTGGCATTTTTCTGCATTTTGAGGTTACCGGTTTTCAACAAAACTGTTCTGTCATCACTGGTCTATATATTAACTGGATGTCTTGTCCCTACGGGCCCATCATGCCGAACGGTGTCAACCTAGGAGCGCCTCTAGCGCCATCCTCCACCGGTATTAATACTAACCCCGCATGCAGAAATGCGTATGGTACAGTCCGTCTGGAGCAGAAAGACTGGTCTAATTTACCGCTCCCCACCCCGCACGATACCGCGCATGCGCAATGACGTTCAACTTAGTACCGTTACCAGTTGAGGAGGCGCTGGGTCAGCATGTGCGTGGTCTCACTTGCGCTTCAAGAAACAAGCCATCCAGTTACTATATAGAACAGTGGTTCTCGGATATCTTCTTTCCCCCACTCCGGTCATGAGAATGGCAGAAGGGTAGGGCAGCCAATCAAATTTTTCGTTGCTCAGCTACTCAAGGGATAACCTAGATCCATCTACAAGCACCTCTGACCAATAATGGCTGTAATATGCATGATATTGCCAAGATTGGAAACACTCTAACGAGCAAACTCTCTTCTCCAACAGAAGACCCTAGCCCTGAGACACTGCTTTCCTATCTAAAAACTATAACCGACTGAATTAACAAGTTACTCTGCTAACGAAAATTTAAAGTTACCACGTCTCACTTAAGGGCTACAAACTCCGATTCTAAGCTCTCACAATGGATTGTCCTGTAGATCTGACCCCCATCCCTGCAGCCAATCAAGTTTCGAATCGATCACCTGGTCAATTAAATAACTGGCAGGATGGCTTCCCTACCCTTGTTGAAGCTGTTAGGGTTTTTGTAAACATACAAACTTTGCGGCTTGTTAGCATGTTGTTAGGGTTCTTGTGGTTCCCGAAAGCTTCCCTCTATTTCGTCCCGAAATAGACTTGCATATAGCAAGAGATAAGGAACCTAGTTTTGTCATACTGAATTGAATGGCCAGTATGCGGGAGGCATTCAGCCAAGGCTGATTGTTCCATGTGGTGATATTTGGCGCATCGTTGATGTTCTTTGATCCGTGTACTGATCTTCCTCCCGATTTCTCCAATGTACACTTTTCAAGAGAAAGGGATTTCATGGCTCCACCGTGAACAGCAGATCGTTCGCATCTTTTACTCTCGGTAACATGTAGCCAATGTTTCTTGGAGGTTTAAAAAAAAGTTTTTTTTTGAAAATTTTCTTGGAGCAATGGGTAATCCAAAAAGTGCGAGATAAAAATGTTTCATAACGGGCAATAAAAAACCAAAATCGCATGTTCACACACAGTGCAATATCGGTTTTCACGGAACCAATTTTATTTTCCTTTTTATCACCAATAGTTATAAAGCGATAAATTTTTTTTGTAAGAGGCCATGAAAGTTAAAATATATCAGCTCCATGAATTCTACGTCGAAGCACGATGTAAAGATATAAAAAAGATTTTAAAATCTGACGCTTCCGTGCTCACGGACTGAAAAAAACTTTATAGGAGCATTCATTATTGTTCTTTAATAATAATCTCAACCTGAATAAACTGAAAAAAATACTGGAGGCATGAAAAAAGCTTTCGCATATTTCAATTTTCAAACATGTTGTCCATAATACGAATATTTTGGGGAGAGCAAGTCTCACAGCGCAACTAGAAACGCTTCCGGCGTCGCCATATTGGCGGGCCCCGCTTCCGTGCTCGGAATATGGCGGCGCCTGTGTGCGCCATCACTTCCCGTTTTCACTCATTTTTTACATTTATTTGGCCTTTTCTAATCCATCTCAACTTGTTGTATGCTATAATTGGGATAGGAACAATTTTTTCGAGATATTTTTCATATTTGTTCATGGTGATTTGATTCGGAATTTATAGTGAAACGTTTTTCGCACATTTGCGTTTCTACTTATATGCTGTTCTGGAGTCTTCATTTTGTTTTCTCAAAATTGAGATTGTTCTAGGCATAACTGAATTTCTCCGATGCTCCGGGAAGACACGCTCAACCAATTGAGAAAAGAAGTGGTAATTGCGTGCGGTGTCTTTATTCGAAATAGAATGGTTCGGTGAACGTCTGATTATGAGATTTTAAGTTGACTGGGAATTAATTAAGTAGATCATGATAGGAAAAATATTTCTGCAGTAGACAAATTTAATATAATGGACAAATTTTATGAACTGATTATTCTTCATGAACTAGCGTAATTCAGTGACATATTTTAATTAAAACCAAGTCATCCATCAATAACATTTAGTTTACGCAGGTTTCGTGAGTTACGACTAATATACCATGAAATTTTCGTGTATTTCTCGTGGTAATACATAGCCACTGATTACAACAATCATACGTGTCAGTCAAATATTGATTGATGACTGCCAATGATGGAACTGTGAAAATCCGAATGTAATTACCTGAAGCTCCGGTCAATCCCTAAAGCTTACGCTGATCCATTATCTATAAACTCAACTCCAATACAGAGAAAACATGATTGAATATAGATAATATATAACAACGAAAAATTTGAAATTGTAAATTTGACATGGAATAAAAAAAAATTTTCTGGGACTTTGAATTTCCTAAATAAGTGTAAAAATTTCAAATTTCCCAAAATTTAGAATTTGAAAAGAAATCTAAAATTGCTGAATTTTAATCTTTTATAACATTTAAAATAATTCTGAAAAATTCCAAATTGACAAAAAAAACTCAAAAATCTCTCAAATTTTCAAATTCCCGAAAAATTGAAAAAAAATAAAATATAAAAACAGGAAAATTTGAAAATGAAAATTTGAAAAACATCATTCAAATAATATATAAAAAAATCTTGAAGCCCGAAAATTTCGGAAATTTCGGACAAATTTCTTAAACACCAAAAACATATTACACCAGATGCAATCTTGCCCATACCTGTAACATGGGCAGGAAATAGCACAGGAATTTTCCGAATATCCAATTTTGCACGAGCAGTACAGCAAGGGTGATGGGTAGTACGAAGACACATTTCGTAATATCAGATATCGCGATGTTGACTAGGTAGGCGTAGGTAGGATCCCGATAAAGCTTATACCGCATAATATGATATATCATGCCGATATTGGTAACTGTGCCACAAGTGATCATGAGTACGTAGAGTAAAATAAAAAGTACATAATTGTTAGTAAATGAGGGTCGCAACTGGGGCTTAGACAGGTCAACTGTGTCATTTCTCAAGCCCACTAAGTAATGCGCTATTATCTCTAGATACTGATCAGGTATAGCATCCAGGTCGGACCGTGATGGCCTCATTTTGACTTTCAGGTCCTAGTATTCAAAGAACACAATCACAAATGCACATTTTTTGTCGTCAATTTGCTTCCTCTTACGAAAGTTTTGGTACAATATTTCAGGTTTCAGGTTTCAGGTTTGCACAGTAGTTTTTGGTTATGGAAAAATCCATCACAATGCATACTTTTTCGTCCAAACTCTATCTTTTCTCACCAATTTTTTTTCACCAGATTTCAGGTTTCAGGTTCTAGGTTTCAGGCATTCATTTCAATTCACAATTCTGAATAAATACATCCACACATATTCATTTTTCGTCTACACGTTGGTCTTTTTGTCCATTACAAGTTTCCACAAGTTTCAGGATTCAGGTTTCAGGTTTTCAGGTTCATCTCCTACTTTTAGTTTAAAAAAATACGAATAGTCGTTCTTCGTTCATATATTTTATTAGATTTTTTGTGGCAGCAAAGTGTTTAATTGAAGTCAAAATTTTCAGGTTTCAGGTTTTCAAGTCAGTTCCTGATTACTGAGGAAACAATCACAGATGTTTCTTGTTCGTCTACTATCACTTATTTCGGTTGAATTTTTCTTAACATTATTATTAAAAAAATAGTCATCACGAAATTTTCAGGTTTCAGGTTTTCAGGTCCATGGCATCATAAATTGATTTGAAAGAAGTAAATGACGATTTAGCTTCCTTTATTATCACCCTTTTCACAATGATTTGTTTTTTCATTACACAATCTTCAGGTTTCAGGTTTTCAGGCTCACACCATCATGAACTGGTGCAACACAAAATATTGAGTGGTAGCTTGTCTTCATTATCGATCATTTTTGCGCTGCTCACGTTTTTTTTGTAAAAATGACAAGATGTTCAGGTTTCAGGTCTTCAGGTCCATTTCACTATGAGTCGTCAAGGAAAAACAATTTTCGATTACTTCTGCGTAGTGTTACGATTTGGTATCCCCATTTTTACACAATTGAATTTCACAATCAAAATCATTTTTCAGGTTTCAGGTTTTCAGGTCCATATTATCAAACTATTTTCTTGATGAATTTTTAATAATGTTTGTCCGTGAAGTATTATCAATCAGTAGCTTCCCACCTTAAATGTCGTTCATCAGCGTCGCTGAAATTTTCAGGTTTCAGGTTTTCAGGTTCACCGCATTATAAACTAGTTCTTTTTACTTCCGAATAATGATCCTCTTCTCTAATTATTATCGTTTTCTCCCCACAGATTTTCATTGACGTCATCCAATTTTCAGGTTTCAGGTCCATCTAATTGTAACACCAATTTAGTGCAATTGGCATTGAGAAATTCGTTGAAAATTGAAGAAGATTCCGTTGCGGGGACACACCTGTGGCATGCCCCAGAGTATTTATTATCTTCACGCGCTTATTTTATAAATCGTCATTCAATTGAAAAAAGAAATTATGATAGCCTATAAAACCTGAAGATTTTTCAGCGATGATTGATTACTGAAATCAATTAATTGGAGCTAGCCGACTTTGGTAATTTCACACTTTCCCATTTGTTAACTAAATATCATGATCACGATAATGATCCATCACTAAAATATAAATGATACGTGATCAATGTAGGATCAATCCAATTCCGTCGAATTAAATTTTGCTTTTTTTCAGAATTTTTTTTTTTTTTGTTTATTCATTAACCATTATTGTGAAAATGTGATCCCGAAAATTGAGCGAATGGCTGATTTGAAAATAGTGATGTTCGTTATCAATAGGGCCCTCGTCGGAGGAGGCTCTCACCGCGACATCACAATTCGCACTGACTTGAGCTTCCAATCTCGAAACTCAACTGATGATTTCAGGCCCTGTGCGCAGGACGTGTTATCGCTGATACGAGCGGTAAGTTTAGGTTGTTTGCCGACAGTTTTAGAGTTGTGGCGGGCAATAGAACGTGAGGTTTATGGGAAAAGGGCAGTGAAATGCATTAAGTAACTTAGTGAGTTGATTTTTGCACTATCGAGTGATTTATGGGGGATCTCCGAGTTTTCTGGAAATTTAGAAAATTTTAGAGAGATAGGCAAATGGCGACCTCCCGTCGACTCTAATGCGCTCTTCAATACACGATAACTCCTATACATAACATCAGAACATTATGAAGTAAAACCATGATCTTGACGGTATTTTATTACTCATATTTGTCTAGAACTTTTAAGACCTATTTTAATTGAATACTCCAACTGGTTACCGAGATCGGCGATTGTCAGGAGTTTTTGAATAATAAATCAGTGATTCATTAAATCCAAATTTGATTTACGTCATCTGACAGAGGGACTTACAAAGTATGCTTGGCAAAAATTTCAGATTTTTTTATGCAAATTTTCCCGATTAACGAGAGGTTTCAATGCATCCGGCATGACATTTATTAGTTCCGTAATGTTGATGTATTAGATAAAAACATAAAAAGTTATTTGAAAAAAAAATCAAAGTACATTGTATTGACAAACTCATGTACTTCATGGGATAATTTTCAGAATTCCGATATCTGTAAGGGAGAAAATTAATTTTCATGAATCACGGGAAGAGTCTATATGACATATAGACCCCGGCCGATAGGACAAGGTCTATATATGGTATAGACCCCGTACTTGAGAGTTTAAACGATTTGAAAAATCCAAAACATCGGAAAATGTGAAAATTTCAAAATACCAAAAAATTGAAAAAATTCAAGAATCTCGCACCAGCTGGTACAAAACAGTGACCCAAGGTCCGAAATTTCTTCTCTCTCTATTATGTTGGTGATGTATTTCAGCAATCGCGTTTTTTTATAGCTGTATATGTAAATACAGGCAATTCACTTCTCCCCAGTGTTGCACATACGAGCCAACATGTTACGACTTTTTTTGCGTATCACGCGACATAGTTCCATTGTATACTGATACCATAAAACTCTTCGGATGTATTTTGCAAATGGAAATTTGTCAATTGATTCAATCGTTCCATTTTTCCGGTTACACCAAGAGGAAACCTCAATAAAAATTGGATAATTTTTGGATAAAGTGCGGATGGAGAAAAACGGCGCAGCGGTCATGGTGCTGCCAGAAACGCAGTAAAAAAATATAAGCGCTGTCGCCACGCGCCATTTTGTTTTAAAATGTCGCGCCACAAATGGCGGGCAGGCCGGTGACAATCTGTGATATTATTATGCCATATTTTCCAGATAACTTATTCATGTCATTGGAAAAAAATTGTCTATTTTGCATAGAAATTTCCGCAAACATTATTCGAAAGCATTTTCGTTTTACCGAGTCTTTTGCATATATGTTTTTGTCGGCAAACTATAACGAAAGAAATAAAGTTTTCGCTGAAAAATTGGACAACAATTAAACGATGTGTTTACATTAAAATGAACGAAACAATGAAGTTTCACAAGTAAAAAATTGGGTAAGGAACCTTTTTTGAATAGAGCAAAAGGGAGTATGGAACAAAATAAAATCGCGCCAAAATGTATTTGATTCCCATACACAGCCTTGTGCTGTCAATAGACTATTGATAATTTGAATTGGAAGAAGAAATTGAGTTCGTCTCACCATCTTTATCACCCATTTATATTGTCTCGCCAATAAACCGTTGATACACACAACTGTATCAGGACTTTTATTTCTGTTTGTGTTTGACTAGTTGATTAATCTCAGCGTTTCCTCGATTGACCAGTTGTCGGATTCAGATATATGCAGGTAGCATTAATGGCGCCAATAGAAAGAGGGATTTCTTCGCAAAACAAAAACGCTACAAGTGAAAACAAAGGAATTTTCAATTTCGATATCCGTGAAACGAAAGTCGGGTATCGATTTATCGATTTCAGGAAAAAAAATCGATATATAGATATCAAAAATCTACGTCGGATAGAGAAGCGCGGGAAAGAAATGCTCACTTACGCAACTCCCAAAACTTTTCAAATTATCACAATTTTTAATATATTTCGTTTTTTTTTAATTTTGTATTCTTGAAAATCTGGAAATTTCTCATATTTTCTATATTTCCAACACGTCATCAACGTTTAACAACTCTCAAATTTTACAGAAATGTCTAGTACCGACCGCGCCACGTGCCATGCTCAGATGGCGCTGATGGCACTATCGATTTACTCTTGTAAAACTTACGATTCGGTTTTCCTGTTCACCAGCAAAAATGTCGTCCGTCGAGCTGAACCCCAGGCCCGTCAGGGTATCCCCCTTAATTAAGGTAACTAATTACTCATCAAATTTTTAGCAATCGCCAATTTTTTTCCCCGAAAAAACTAATGTGTCAAACTACCCCTGTAAGCGCCATTTAACAAGTATCAATTGTTCAAGAGCCGACAATTGTCACCCCGAGTTTCTCATCTTTTATTACATAATTTCATCAATCTCCAATTTTGTTTAATCAACAGTCGAAATTGGTAAACAAATCATGACCCAATTTTTCCATTTTTTGCCAATTGAATTTGGCGCGCTTTTTGAAAATTTATGAAATAAGGAAATTGGAAAGACTGGGGGATAATTCTAACCTCACAAATTCTCATTGTTGACTCTTATTTATATATAAAAAAAATAGAAGTTATGAATTAGTAATTGTCAGTAATCATTTGAAAATTGAATATGAATATAAATGAAATACATAGGATGCAAGTGAAAGTTCTCGATAGGAATTGAAACAGTTGCTTGGTGGAATTACCTGCAAAAAAATGTTGGAGTATTTTTATAGGGAAATTGAACATCCTCAAGAAATCTTTACTGTTTACGATTTTTTTCTTATTTCCAAAATATTGTAAATAATTTTGTGTTTTGAAAGAAATGGGATCAATACTTGAGAAACTGCATTACACATTTCGAAAAATCAACTTTAGTCATTTATCTTAGGTCAAGTCTTTTATATTCTACTTAAGTTTATCAAACTCAAAGTTGGGGGTTGCACAAGTTTGCTTTCAGGACTAAAATTCCAATCATTTTTATTTTGAAAATACTAGTCACATTGTTAAAAGAACTAGTGACTCAATTTTCCCCAATTATTTTTTTCAAATTTGTTGTTTAAGAACACAAAATAATGAAATAGCAAAAATTGTGCAGACTTTTTTTTCTCAGGATTACGATATGACAAATTTATTCACTTTATCTTGAAGGCTTTATAATTGAAAATTGTTGAATGTTTGACATTGTTAGACACTTAATATTATCTCTTTTTTTATACTCAATTTTGACTTTTTTCCTTAATACGAAATGAAATACACATTGACTATAAAAAAACGCCTGATATTTTATGATATCGAATCTAAGAATAATGTTAAATATTTTTTCACCAAAGTTTGGCAGATGGGGCCTGCTTGTTACTGGTGTCCTATATGGCGCTTTCCACCAAAATCGGTTAAGCAAAAAGGAAGCGGCCTGGCGTGAAGTTGAGGCCAAGAAGAAGGTCATCAGAGACAAACAATTAGCTGAGGAAAAAGCACGCGCATCTGCAGGTAAATCATAAAATTTGTCCATTTTTTTTAAACTTCCCTAGTTTGTAATTTCTTTTGAAGCTTAATAAAAAAAAATTCATTTTCGAGCTTTCAATTTCTGAAAATTTTTATAGATTATATTTTCCTTTTGATTTCCAAAATGTTCTCTCGAAACATTGGAACTTTCGACTTAGATTCAACTAAGCCATCGATGTTTTGTAACAAATTTGTAAATTTCACGAATGCAGCAATTTCATTTTTCTCTGTAATTAAATTTTAAATGTTGTACTAATGATGAAATAAGTACAAAATAATGTGTTTTTGGCCCCCAATTGCGTTGGTATATCACATAACACTCTAATGCTGAATTTATTTTGTCTTCTTTCAGCGGAAATCGCAAATCTTGAAGCAATGATGAAGTAGGAAACCAATCAACTGTTCTAGTATATTTCATTGTTAATTAAACGAAGAAGAACAAACACAATTTTTATCATGTGAACGACATTCTCACATTTTTTCTGCTGTGGATTGCATCCAAGTAAATTCGAGAATCTGCAATATTCTGGAATAAATTACTATTAGATTACAGTGTAATTGTTTCAGCTGACTTCCATTCCCTGATTTTTCTCCAGTTACATTAAGGCGGTAATACTTTATACTTTAATACTTTGCAAAAAACTTCGTCACAGAAAGTCCCTCAAAATTTTTGTCTTCATTTTATATTCGTTTACCAACACAGCCTCTACAGCGAAAGCCAATTATCAGAGCAAATAATTGCATAAACAATTGCACACCACATTTTTTAATTGTGTCTCCCCACTCTTCATATTCGTAGGCACCTAATCATCGTTGCAATAAAAAAACTTTGCGAAAGGCACTTTAAATTAATAATATGCATTGCACTGAATTGTAACACCAAGTTACCCGTCAAATGCTCCGACAAATACGGTGTAATGCTACGAGATCCACATGGGGCGAAGATCTTCAAACACATTAGTGGGTCAGAGGAAACTACAGGATGTTACTAAGGAAGGGGAGTCCCGTTCGGAAAGCGCAGACAAACAAATTTTTGGTTGCGCTCTCCCTTGTTTTCTCTACTTTCATGTAAATAAAGCACTTATAAATAAATAATATTGGTGCTTGTATCGACAAATGGAGTGAATGGACCCCTACTTTGACAACCTAGGCACATTAATTTATACTAAGGATTGCACTGAATTCCTAATGTATTTTTGTCTCCGGGCAGTCGAGTTAATGCACTGATGGGAGACGTAAACAATTGAACACATTGAGGGAGTTAGGATATTGAGCCGACCATCGGAGAAACGTTCCAGCTGAGTAATCGCCAACTCTATCAGACGTCAATATCAATATTCAAGACCATATAGATAGGTAAATAAAATCAAACCACTTTCACTATCATTTTTTTTCTTCATCTTTTCTTTCTTTCTATTTTCACTTGATTTTTTTACTCTAATGAGGATTTCAGAATATACACATTGTATATAACTGGCTGAAGACTCTCCAGTAATGACCATTTGTGAGGTTCCTTGGAATAAATACCGTTAAGAGTGAAGTTGAAATCAGAAAGCTACCCCTCAACGCTGATCATCAACTCTGAACAGTTTGATAATGACAACTCTCAGGTTTTCACCATTTAACAAAAGATTCCAGTTTTTATTGGTTGCAACTGATAGTTTCCAGGCAAAATCATAAAAGACCCAAAATTTGATTACTAGATCCTTTTACAACTCTAGAGCAAAAAAATACTTTTAGTTGTAATCCCCCAAGATCTCCAAAATTATCGGATGATTCTCGAGAGCGTCGTTGTGTAGCGACAAGAGGGATTTTAGGGCAAGACTCATCCCGGTTGTCGCTACACAGGGAAGCTTGAGGGAACTATTCGATGAATTTTGAAGGTCGAGGGGTATTCGGAGGATTATTTTTTTCTCCGAAATTTTGTCCAATGAAACTATTAAACCGATGGAAAAGAATTGATGAGCTAATGCGAAATTATCTCTTTGATAATTCATTTGTATGTATTCATGGAACACAATATCGGTCCATTCATTTCATCTTGGAACCTGCCCATCTTATCGTAGTGAATGGAGTACTGGGGCTTGACATTATTGGTTCCTGCCCATCAACCGTATGCTTCCACTTCGGGAAGTCAGCCAACGAATTAATGGCTCTATTATCTATAGTTTTAATGCTTTGGAAACAATTTTCTGGGGATGCGAGCAGCAGCATATAGGGTTTTTGTGATCTGTACATGAAAAGACAAGCCCTACCCGATCAGCAAAATTAGATGTCCAGAATGTACTTAGAACGTATCACCGGAACGTTAATACGTTCTGGAGACGTACCTTGAGACTTCTCTGGCACGTTTCACATGGGAAAATGCGAGACCTTATTCTGTGAGACTTGGAAATCAAGTAAAAGTTAAGTTAGTGCCATACCAGATTCCGTAAAGATAAAAAAGAGACACAACTCTAATCAAGAGATTTGTATCCTCTTGCATTTTCTATTTGGACATCGATGTGTTTCGAACATGTAATCATGTTTTCAATGTTGACGCAGTTCTTTATTTGAAATTACCGCCTCTTCATTGGTAATGCGAATCTATCTATAATTGTTTTTGGTTTTAGTGGACGTTTCCCTTGGGGTTTCTAAATAAGATTGTCTCACTTTTCGTTTGACTTTGCAGTTCCATATTAAGTATAATTTGATGGCTGTATCTATCAATGGTATTCGAAATGGGTAGCATAAATGAATTGAAAACGCAGCAAGTTCTATGGAATCTCTATATTTTGTTCTTATGAGAGGAAGGACCGTCACTAAAATCTAAGTAAAGGAAAACTCACAGGGAATGCAAACCTGCGACCCTTCTTTGATTTGGGGTACACCACGTCATAAGCCGAACCTTTTCCTTAATTGCCCTCCCCGCAAGGTAGTAGTCGAATAGATTTTGAAGTGCAATAAAGAGCTTTACTCGAACATCCCAACAAATGGATTCAATTTTCCGTTAATTATATCGGTATTTTTTTTTTGCCAAAAATTGCAAAAATAAACGCCCGAACAGGGACTTGAACCCTGGACCCTCAGATTAAAAGTCTGATGCTCTACCGACTGAGCTATTCGGGCCTTAATGATTTCGTGCGGCTCCGGCCGGTTCCACCACAGTCTCTCCACCATATTGCCAAAGAAAGACACAAAACCTCGACAGTACAACTGTATTAGCACTCCACTACTTCGCCGATAATACCAAACAAATGTGCAGATAAAGAGAATATCTACTACACCAACTTCGATTCACCCTACGCACCCTCACAATTTTTTTTTTTTTTTTTTTGATGGGGTAGGGGGTGAGTTCTCTATATAGGTTCATAGTGGGCGGGGTTTGACCTCAGTTCACTAACGACAGCCACCGTAAATTGAACATATAATATCCTTGTCCTTTTTTCCCCCAAGTCAATTACGCACAATTAGATTCTAATAGATAAAAAAAAATGCTCAATAAATATTTGTTTCAATGTTGACATGAATAAACATCATTATTTATATCACAATAATTGTGATATCATGTCCCGCGTTTTGTTTACATTGACAACTTAATCAATTGTGGCGGGTAGATTTAAGCGAAATACTTGTAACATAATAAAGCCGAAGATAGAACCATCCAAATGTCACTTGATGTGGGCTCCTTTGGTCTTATCGGCTGGATTTTCATTATTATTATTCTATTGATATGTTGCACTGCCATATTTCTGTGCTGTATTGAGGATGATGATGATTTCATAACATCTCGTAATCGCAGCTTACAAAAGCCTTACGATCCAAGAACGGATGGTGTTGTTGACAGTAAGTTGCTTGTTCATGATTGTCATAAGGATTCATTCCATGAATTGTGATTAATCGCTGAGTGTTTTAAAGGTATTCCACAAAATTACAGTGGGGCAGATGCTATTTTTGAATCACTTCTATAATAGCCGAAATAACAACAATCATGCTGGTAATGATTGGTCCAAAAGCACTGAGATTGATAACACTGGAGATGTTGATGGTGACTGTGGTGACGTTGGTGCTGGTGGAAATGGTGATTGCAACTGAGGCTTAATAATCGTACAATCATGTATGAACCAAATTTTTAATGCACATTATTTTCCAACTAATGGTACAAATAAGAAAATTATATAAAAGAACTGATATTACGTACAAACGTAAATGCCTTCCTCCCAACTTCTCAAACGACGTTTAAATAAATGTACAATTGTCCCAACAGCAATTCATTGATACGGGTTAAATCATGTAAATTTTGTAAATTTTTTATAGAGTTATTGATGTATTTTTTATGTTTTCAATAAATGTCATGTATTGTGAACTAGCCAGATCGTCGTATCTTTATTGTCGTTGTGATTTTTTATGCTGATATAACTTCAGTTTTATTGTCCTTTGTTATCAATTGAAGGAGATCTCCACTGTTTGGTCGTTCCTCATTCTGGGACCACTTCCAGAAAAGGCTGAGGAATAAAGCATTCGTGTGATAAAATATCAGCCGTTATATTATTGCCTGTAATTTTTTTTTATAAATATGACAATGAAGCTTATGAGCTAACAAATTAATTCTGGTAGTATTGATCGAAAAAGCTCAGTCCAAGAACATTTTGAGCATTCGATATTGTAAAAAAGGGAGTGCCTGTTCAATATAATTCAGAATCTACTAGCCTGAACGCAGACAAATGGCCCATTGCACTTGATGCAACAAGTTCCGTCTCACGACTATCGATCTTACATTCTCATCGAAAAACGTTTCCTGAAATTCTTATGCAACAGCCTTGACCTAGTTATAGTGCAATAAAAATATGGGACTCAAACCGAGAGCAGACAAATTCTTCTGCTCTTGAAATCGAGATGAAAAATTACGAGGCAATTTTACGGTGTACGTTGATCGAAAGATTGTTCAGTTTTCTTTTTACAGCAATTTTATCACGTGTAATTTTGGACGGCATTATCAAGCAATGGATAGAAAAATTGAAGAATTTGATCATGCAGAATTTGGTATATCCACTAAAACGTGAAACAACCAATATATATTAAAAAGGTAAAGTAGGTTTGTAAGCAAACTGTCCAGATCCGACTTAATGTTCACGGTGAAACTGAGAAGGATCGATGGAGCAGATAGCGAGATCCACCCGTTTTTCTAAAGTCTCGGTCAGCTGCATGCTGCAGCAATGCTAGTAATAATAATGGAGAAAACATTGACTTACTTAGATATGAAATCGAGGGGAGTCCACGCAGAAGTATCCGCTTTAGGCATCCACTTTCTATTCATTGGTGTGTCAAGAGTTACCGGAAGGATTGCAGCGACTACTGAGTCTTTGGGAAGGCCACTGTCTTTGGCTGCTAGGGATTTCGTCAATTGGTGAACTGCAGCCTTGGCCATTCCGTAGCCAATCATACCTGGGGAACAATTGCAATACCTTTAGCTGATCCGACAAATTATGTACCAAAATACAAATACAAGTCTATCAATTTCAGTTTCCTTTTTGATATGGGGCAAACTTAAGAAGGCCAACCTGGAGTTCCTTCCAATGCGGCCTTGGCACCAGTTAATGACAAGAATCCCCCTTCCTTAAGATGATGCGCTGCGATGCTAGCAGCGATTGTAGAACTCCAAACGCTCTGCTTGCACATCAATTCCGTATTTGTCAGGAAATCCTTGCTAGCGGCATTGCCACCAGCCCATCCGCCAGCCACACAAATAACACCATCAACTTTCTCGCCCTTGAGAATGTCCTTAACTTGATCTAGAATATGTGTTTCCTGGATCGAAATAAAGTTTTAACCGAAATGATTGTGGGCCTCTAAGCGACGAAAAGCAGTCGAAGTTGATGGAATATTGAAAATAATCGAAGATAAGATAGGACTGCTTCACTTTTTTCCAACCTTCCGACATTTCCTACCAACTTCATCTGCAATGATCACGTATTTGTAAACTTGTAAAGGGATAATTACCTGCTCCTTCCAGCTGTCCTCGCTCCTCACGATCACATTTGCATCAGCAGCCTCATTAGCTTTCATATCAATGTTTCCAACCCACTAGAAAATTATAATTGCCAGTCTTTCGGAAAGAGAAGAGTATAATACGGTGATAATGATATTTCATGAGTATCTGAAATATTAATGACCAGGGATGTCTCGTCAAATGCTGCCTAAAGATATGTGGGGGTTGATAACATTTACATAATTGCTTATCCGAAGATTCTGTGGGACTGCTTCTTCATATTTTTTAATTTGATTTATTTATACTTTTATCTCGTTTCGGAGATTGATAACAATTTTTTTAGGTGAATTGAAATATTGAGTGGCATTTAATGTAACATAAGTAGAGAGAGAAAATATCATAATCGGAACATTGAAGTTTATGAAGTAGGTCGTGGAACCCATATGCTAGTATCGATAAGTAGTCAAGGATTTATGAAAGTGACTAGGTTCTGGTCCATTTGCCGTCAACCTTCAGAGAAAATCCGTAAAAGCATTCCATTCACTTGGCTATATATATCGGTAATATGAAGTACCCGCGTGGAAATAATCGTAAAATAATCTCAGCATCTATGTCCATGATCAAAAAAAAATTATAATGTATGAGTTATTTTCAAAATAAAAAATTATGTTTTCAATGGAAAAAATTTGGAATATCTTAACGATGGAAAATTACGAATGCCAAAATTTATACTATGACTATTATTACTGCTTTCGGAGATCAATTCTTTTCCAAGGTGAGATAACTCATCGCATCATTTTAGGGCCTCTTCTTATTGCACCTTTACTACATCACTATATATGAATCAAAATATTTGCTTATAAATTCTATGATTCAGCCGATCACCGTTCGGTAAAACCAAATTTTTCACTGTGTCCATCCTACGTGATTCAACGGCACCAGCTACGTTACAATCAGAGAGGATCCCACTGGGGTCGTCTAGCAAAAATTTGCAGATGCAACCGACCGCAACATTGAGGTAGTGCATAAATATCTGAAGGCATGTTAAATCAAAATTTAAACATGGTACAAAAACCAAAGGACCAATCAAATGTTAGAAATATATATATATACATATACAAGCAATCTATAATAATAATGTGCAATAACGTGAACAATCCTCGCCTACGGGTTCCACCGTTCTCTATAAATAAATAAATGAATAAATAAAGGAAAAACACAAGTATAAATAATGCTGTATATCTTTCACCGGATAATCAACAAGTTGCCGCAATTACAAATGTCAGATGAGGTGTCGCTGATAAACATGCAATGTTTCAATGGAACAAGGTTAACATAATGAACAATTATGGCGGAAAAACTTACCCAATTGTGCGATTTGAATTTGGCAACACAGGCAGAGCCCAGTGCGCCTTTACCACCATAAACAAATACACGTCCAAGTACTGTGGCCATTGTGCGATTAATGAATAGCTGATTTTCCGAATGATTGGAAATGTCGCTTCGGAATTCTCCCGTCGATTCAAGCAATCCGAACAATGACGAGCTCCAACGAAGCTAAAACCTCGGGGTTTTTCGGTAGCACGTGCGACGTTGCCACTTGCTAGGGAACTATATGCAAAGTGGATGGGAATTCGTGGACACCATCTTGACGGGGATGTAGAAGATTCAAAAACTCTGGATTCCGGATTTGTTAATAATATAAATTATTAACTAAGGAGAATATTTGACGGATAAAATTGCGCGCAACCCATGGCTTATGCTCAAATCCGTGGGGCTTGGAATTTCTACCTTTTTTTAACAGATTTAAGATGAAATATTTTGTTAACAAATGGTTTTGTGGAAAAATTTTGTTAAAAATTTTTTGCGGTGGAGTTACGATAAAAAAGTTTTAGTCGATTTTTCTGTAAACCCACTCATTCTCGAGATACATTTCAATGTTTTGGGGTTCTTCATCCATCGTTCAAGTAAACAAGTGTTTAGATAGCAATTTTCTACTGCTACTGTTCTTCAACTGATAGCAATTTTTCGATCGAACCGCAATTCCACATACATTTCGAACCGCGTTTTTCCCAGATTAGTCGCCAATTTTCAAACATTCCCGCGCTTCGCGAAAGTTTTTCCCACACAATTTCACTCACAACATTTAGTATTTTAGAAATAGAGAATTATCATAATCTTTCAAATATTAAACTTGCTCAATCGTTTGATATAGTACTTTACCGACATCGCTTCCTACATTTCAAATTTCCCGCCACAAAGATTTGAAATGCGCATCCGAATAAACTGCACCGACAGCGTTTATACATTCCCAAAATAACAATTTAACATTTCCCTCCAACATTTTCCGAGATTAATCGCTCAATTTCAAAAGTTGCCGGGCAAAATATTCGAATGCCTTGAATATCGGCAACCCTGGTACGCATTACTGCGCATTCCCCACTCCAACATTTCCGTGATTCTAACTAAAAAACTGACGTCACATTAGCCCCAGTTGGGTTAGGTTTTACGCTGGAAATTCTTTAACGAAAGTGGGGTGAAAAAAAAACGGCAAATTTTTGTTGGAACATAATTAAATGTTATTGCAATCAGTGCAACTGTTAATACACCCAATCACATCGACCTATGATTAATTGTTAATAGTGCTATTGAATAATTCTTTGTGCAATAAATTACAACGTTTTTAATCACGTGAATAAACGTGTGACCCATCGAGGCACCGTATTCCCTTGTATATGATATTCTAAACGGAAAATGAGTCGACATGAAGGCAAGTAGCACTTTACAAAGTATCAAGTTTAACTTGATGTGATTAGAAAAATTTAGAATAATTGACATTTTGTGGGGGACAATTTGTGATAAGTTGGAGCCTTAGCACTGTCATTTTTGTGGGTTAATTGATTAGTTGGCATTAGTCTAAATCACAGCTGGCCATTTAACCTAGTATTGGGGTGGGGGGAATTTTTTTTTTTTTTTATATATTTTTGGCATTTTTCATGTGAAAAAAAATAAATGGGAAAATTCGAGGCATTACACGCACAGAGGGCAGCACAAATATTGAAATTTAATGGGTCCAATGAGATAATCAGATTCGTGGCGATTAGGGGATTAATGGTATTAGGGCACTTCTAAGTTTGCGATGTTTAGGCTTTTTTATCGTTGAGATTTTTTGGGGGGAATTTTTTGGAGCGGCGGGTGGAGGGAGGGGGTGGGAGGGGGTGGCCAAGTTCTGGGAGGTGGGGGAATTTTTTTTTGAGCTTTTGGAGCTGGGGCCTTTGATTTTAGTTCTCATGTTTTTGGAGCATTTCATGGGTTTGAGAGATTTTTATGGATGCATCATTTAGGGGATTATTTGCCGTTGGGGGTGGTTTTTTTTTATTGGAATTTTTTTGACATTGAGGGCTTGATAGTTTAGAAGTTTGGGGGATTGGGAATATTTCAAGGATTTAGGGAATCGATATTTTGCGATATTTTGACACTTTGGAAAGTTTGAGGCAAGCCCAAAATTTTAGTGAAATGACAGATGTGACAAATTCGTGAGGGATTAGTAGTTGAATTGTTAACATGTAGGACTTTGCTCCTTGAAATTGATTATGAAATTTGAAGAAAACTAATGAAATGTATTTTCTAGGAGTCCAAGAGAAGAAAAAATGGTACTAACAATTTTAAAAATCCAGAGAATTCAAAAGCTGGACATTGAAAGGAACTGTAATCGAATTTTACAAAAAGTTTAACAGCTCGAGTCTGTAAACAACTTTTTACAAAAAAATAGTATGAAAAAAATTTTTGTTGAGTAATTTCCCAAAGTTCCAAAACATTGGATATTTCAGAAAATTGAATAAAATTTAACTTGAAAAAAATTACATTTCAAAACATGCCAAATATATGGAAATTTTCGATTTTCTTATACAGCACGGAATTTTTTTCCCCGGTATATTTTGTCAAGTATTAATTGCCAAGATTAAAAGATGCAATGAACGCCCAAAGTTTTTTTTTTCATATTCCAGAAGTGAATTTCCAAAATTCAATCATTAAAAGATTTGCAAGATCGACCGAACACTTTTTTGAATTAAAAGAAAATTCAGAAATTTCTAAGCATTGAATAATTACAAAATTTTTTACAATTATTACTTTTCAGAATTTATGTATATAGAATACGTGAACATACTCAATTTTTTAACATTTTAAAAACCTGTACAATAATTATATTGTACCAATTCGATATATCCGAAACACAAATTTAAAAATTAAAAATCTAACTCGATAATCAGATAACTGTGTGTCCACAAATTTTGTGAAAGCCTTTTGTCACATTGGGGTCTTAATTTTCTGCACCATATTATTATTGTTTATCACTAATGTTTCGGTAAGAAGATGTCAAGTCACCTTTCATTATTACCATTTCGCTAATTACCATTGGACTCCTCTCAGTTCGCGGGGACTCTCAGTTCGACTTCACAGTGGAACATAAAACTACAATTATATCTAAAATGAGTGGATATATCGAAAAATTACAAGTTACATTTTTTTTCAAAAATTACATTCCGTAAAAAAAAAGTCTAATAACATTTTTTCTTAAATCTCGTTTAATCAAGCTTTTATACAAAAGTAATTGCATTGAATTTATACGAAAAAAAATTGAGTCTGAATCCAGATTAATCCAACAATCCCATGCTTCTTTGCTTATTTAAAAGAGTACATCATTGTATAGAATGTTTTTACACAATTGGTTCTTAGAATTGAATCATTTCGCTATATGCTTACTGCTGTAATCGTTGAAATTGTTCAATTAAGCCAATTTTCAATGTAAATTTTAGACGATTTAGGGCCATTCAATTGAAAATTGTGAACTATTAATATTTGTGAAAATAGTAACTTTTCATGAACTAGTTTTTATGTTACTTGACCTCTGACCCACTAACAACCTCTCGCTATTAATGGTTCACGTGGGCTGGCCTTCGTACATGATCCGCTGATCTATCAACAGATATTGCTTAAGAATTTGCAGAATGTCGACAATTTCTGGGGTGACCATAAGGGTTGAGGATTTTTTTAATTTTAACATCGAAATGATCGAAATTTTAAAAACGGCAGAAAAATTGGCAAAAAAAACTGACAAGTTTTAGAACAAAATTATGCAAATTTCATATATATATTTTCCAAATTCGATTTTGATCCTGAAAATTGTATTAATGTGGGGAATGCAAATTTGTAAACTCGCAGGACTTAATTTTCGAATTTTTAATTTTTTTTTTAAATTTCAATACCATGAATGTAGAACTCACAGCTCATGGACTCGGTGATTCCATACAATATTGTGGAATGTATTTATTTTATAGCATAATACGTAGATTGAATTCAGTCGCGTGCTCTTTATGCTACTGGTATAAATAGATTGATTGAGGCGGACGATTGGACGAAAATTCTCCGCAATTCCGCGGTTTTTTTCCTGGGCTCATGACGAAAATAATGGGTTTTGGCGGGAATTACAAAAATGAGGAAAAATTTCAGAACCCTGTTTTTGAAAAAAAGACAAAAAATAGGAAATTTCAATAAAACCGAAATTTATAGATTTCACTCAGCTAAAACTATTGGAGGTTTATCAATTTTCAAACATAGTGATACAGTCAATTTTTTTTGGCAGAGTTCATTTTTAAACTTTATGGAAATTCCATTTTTTTTTTTTAAACTTTGGAAAATCCTACAATTTTTGGTTTTTGGAAATTTGAATTTTTCGAACCTTAAGCACCGTTTTTTTTTTTTTTTAAATATTAACTGAAATTGTAGAAAATTTCGGATTTTTTTCCAGTTTTTGTCAACACTTTTTGCATCTGGTGCCCTAAGAGAGTTTAGCGTATGTGAAACTGACATAATTTTAGGAAATTTTTGCAACAAAATTGTTTAATGATGATTTAATAATTTTTTGGAATTTTTTTAGCGGTAAGTTGTGACTCCTGCCTACAGGCCAATTTTCGGGGTCGCAGATACAAGTGCCTGATGTGCTACGATTATGACTTATGTGCCAGCTGCTACGAAGCAGGGGCTACAACTCCACGCCACACTGCCGATCATCCCATGCAGTGCATCCTAACTCGAACTGATTTTGGTAATCTATCAGAATATTGGAATTTGAAGTATTAAAAAAACATATGAAGTAAAAAACATGGGTAGACTTCAATTAATTCCATTAATTTGTGTCAAACTCAAATTTCGAGTATTCGAAGAAAAATAATGGAAAACAATTATCAAGAAATTTTGTCGAAAAATTGAAACCCCTTGAATGTTTTTGAAATTCTTGAATTTTTGAAATGTCCAAGAAAATGTTAGAACTGTCGAAATATGTAAATCTATTAACATGCTCAAAATGAGCAATAAAAAAAATCTAGTTTTCGGAAGACTTGAAAATATTATAGTTTGTCACATCATTGAAATTTTGTGCACAGAAAGTCCAAATCAAAATATTTCATATTTAGAGCCGACTGATTAGCTGAATAATATTTGGTTAAGCGTTTTTTTCTTCGTTCAGATTTTTGGTTTAGTCATGATATGAGTCACTTTCTCTTTGCTGTGATGTCGTTCAGACCAAATACTGCAAATCTTGCTAATATGCGAATATAGTAAAGGTTCCAAAGAAACACGAGTCTCATTAGTTCTCATTATTTCCAATGAAAAAAGAACAAACTAAATACCGTACGGAAAATTGTAAAACAATAAATAAGATCAAATTGACTCAGCGTGATTTAATTAATATTATGTAGTTTTTCAGTTCTTTATTTTAATCCAACTTCTCAAATTTCGAAAATTTTTAAAATTCTCACTTTTCTAATACTAATAAATTCTCTGAAAATTCTGAATATACCAGTCTTTAAAAATGGTAGTGAAGTAAAATTTAACATGAGTATCAATTTTAATTAATAAATTAATAAAAATTAATGAATAACTTAGTGAGTATTAATAATTTCAATTGAGACAGCGTCCCGATTTCCTGATACAAGCAATATCTCAAATTGGAAATTGGGAGAATGGTCCATCTTTGGACGTCATCATACACTCATTATTTCATTAAGAAAATTTCTGATTTGTTAAATTTCAAATTGGACCATTGTGCCAATACTCAGTACTTAATCCTTTCAATTTATCTGACTAATGCTATTTGTTTAGAACTATACTACGGGGGTGAAGGAGTGAGTGTGGAACAACCACAGTCATTGACCTGTCCTTATTGCACGAGAATGGGATTTACCGAAGCAACACTACAAGAACACGTTGCTGCTGATCATCCAGATGCGACTTTCGAAGTGGTACGAATTTTATTATTTTTTCTGTTTAACACAATTTTTCCCTGATCTAAGTTTTTCATTTTACTTGACAATTTTTTTTCATGTATAATGATTCTTATACTAGAACACTATGAAATTTGTTTAACAAAATTTACCTACACACATGCACGCATTTACAATTTTTAGACTTTGTATTTTTTTAGTTATAAATTTCTAGCGATTTGTCATATTTGAAAAAAAAACCGTCAAATTTGAGAATTTTTTAATGTTAATAACATTTTTTTATTTTCAAACATATCAAATTTTTAATGTTTGGGAGATCTTTGGTGCTTTCCAACAATTTGAAACTTTCCATTTTTCGCAATTTTCGTATAAGTTTTTTTCAAGTACACAATCAAAACCACACACACACATATTCTGTACTTCAATAATTCTAATTAATTGTCCTCTTAGGAAGAATTCAAGTGTATTACATATTTCGATGAATTAATCTTTCATATTTTTCTATATTTAGGTTTGTCCAGTGTGTGCATCTCTCCCAGGAGGTGATCCCAATCTCGTAACCGATGATTTTGCGAATCACTTGACTCTAGAGCACCGGAGCGGCCCCAGAGATCTCATATCCTTTCTCGATGAGCCAACGGCCAGTCGGCACGGCCCACGGCGGATACCCCACCCCTCTCGAGGGGTAGGTGGTCCCAGACCCCGCAGGTAAAACATCAAAATATTTTTGTGTAATCCATGAATTCAAAAGGGAATGTAAATTTTGGGGCTGTAGATAATTTTTTTCCTTCAATTTTTCGCTTCTTATTTATTCATTCATTTATTTATGGAATCAATTTTTAGAAGTTACTGAATTTTCGAATTTATTCAAATTTTTTTTAAACATTCGATGTTGTTAAAATTTTTGACAAGTGGTCAATCGAGATAAAAGTTTCACTTTTCTGTAGATATCTCGAAATTGAAACGAGATAGTGACAGTATTGTATGAACCTGTATGGTTTTTTTAATTATTGACACTTTTTTTAGCCTTAAGTTTTAGCGATTTTTTTTGAAACTTAAGAAAGACAACAAAAGTTGTTTTAACACAACTTTGCAGGGCTCATTGTACCCTCCAGAAAGTATTCTGATCAATGTGTCGCTATCTTCCCTAAGTTTTGAGATATTTACCAAAAACTGCCAAAAAACCAAAAATTACCATTACGAAAAATTACTGAATCCAGTCCACCATTTCATATCAGATATATTTTTCTTTGATATTATTCCCAAGATGGTTTTTGTTTGGTAAAACAGCCAACGATTTGTTTGATTCAGTTGGTAATCAAATGCTTTTCCTTTTCGTGTAAGCTACCATTGTATTGACAATTCTTGATCCATTGATGATAAATACTTGGACCAAAGGTCCAATATGCATTTCAGCTCGTCGGGTGGATTGAGCCCAAGTAGCCGAGATGGCATAGATCCTATTGCGGAATTGTTGTCCCAGTTGTCAGGTGTACGCAGAACTGGCGCTGGTACTGGCCAAAGCTCTCAATTGCAACAGTTGCAAATGCAATTGCAACTGGAACGTCAACAGGTCAGGGTAAGTATTGAAAAGCAAATTGAATGAATGAGATGTGGGTGGGATCCTCGACGGGTCGAACCAATAACTTCTCAATGTGTCTCGATGTGTGTAGGTATTCTGCCATTCTTCTTACCATCAGGATGGAAATTAACCAACAGGTTGATGATCTCGTTAATAATCAGATTTACGCAAATATTTTATGAGGCATTTGTTGTAGAGAATTTAATTTTCGACTGATAAAAATCTTTGTTTATTTATTTTTACACACACCCTTTTTTTCACTAGAAAAGATCATCACGAAACATCGAAAAATGAATGTTTTCGTAACTTTCTGATAATTAGCACAATTCCAATATTTTAGAATATTTAAAAAAAAAATGCATTACAAAGAATGAAAAACTATTTTTGCCGAAATGAAAGTTGCTGCAAAAAATGTTCAATAAGAATTCCTCATAAACTCACTCTTTTGCGAGATATTTGAGTTTTGTTGAAGGATTTCAAGGGCAAATGCTAACTATACATCTGAGATTGAAAGGTTATGAATTGGTTGAATAATATAAAATTTGAGAGGTGATAAAATATTCATGGTTTCAATATGGGGATAAATGTAAAAAAAAATTCACTAATTGTAAATGTTTCAGACGGCCACGAGGCATCAACTGGAGCGATTGCCGAGGAGGCAGACCCAACTTATTGGTTCTGTATCAGGTGGAAATAGCAGTGGAAGTGGTACAGCAAGTGCAAGTGGCGGTACTACAGGCAGCCATTCAACAACAATGGCCAATGTTGTTGCTAGTGGTGCAAGTAGCAACAATAATTCCAGCAATGCTGCTAACCCGTCCAGCATTACATCAGCCAGTAGTCAGAATTCCATGTTCTTGTTGCCTAGGTAAAGTATTCAATTCATTATCTTACTCCAAATTGAGCCACTGACGTGTTTTGAATTTTCGGAAGTCATTCAATTTTGTAATAAAAAAAAATGGAATAAAAAATTTAACGATTTTGAAAATGGTTTACTTTTGGAGAACGTAGGAAGAGTTTGTTCTTCGGAGAAAAAATATAAGAGAGCAATTTTGTTCCAAAAATTAAGAATAAAAAAACTTTATTAGAGATAAATAAATTGATAAGAAAATAATATAATGATCATCATCATTGTGGATGTTAAGATAATAATTTAATGAAGATAATTTCGTTTCATTTTGGTTTGCAATTTTGGGGAAAATACTGGTTAAGAGGAGAAATGACAGTTTGGAATTGAACCTCTACTTGATTTTTTTTCAAGACACAATGAAGAGATAATTATTCATGATGCTTACAAAGACACTGAGCTGCCGTCAGAGTTCAAAATCCGTTGACGAATCGAGTTTATTTTTCGCCGGGTTTTCGGTCTTTTTTAGACGTCTTGTATATAGAGTTGCATGTCACGGTCAGTGGGGGCCTTTGCCAAAAAATTCAGACGACACTGAACTGACGACTATTATTTGACTTTCAGATGGTGGAATATTGCGGAAGTGCTTGTATGATTTCTTTCTGACAGATGTTAAACTTTGTTGCACTCCATTTTTCCATTTTGTTCAGTTTTTGTCCATATTTTTATCGATATGAGAAATGACCACTTCAATGTTTTGCACTCCATCTTTATAGTCAAGAGGATCAAACACTAAAAGTGTCTTGCTACAAACAAAATTTAATGAAGCAAAATTACCTGAATTTTTCAGACGAAATTTTTTTTCCAAATTACCAAAATTTTTTCATACATAAATTCCATTTTCCAGATGCATGGCATCAACCTTGACGGATTCGCAGCTGCAGAGTATCGAACGTGAAAGTGCAAATAGAAGTCTTTTTGTTCGTGAACTTGTGATTGGCACTTTGTCGCAGACATTGCCTGAGCTGACAGATCAGCAGCAGCAAAATCAGGAGCAGTCTGTACAAACACCTGCCTCAAGTACAACAACAGCAACGACAAGCCCCGAAACACCGGGGAGTACCATAAAAAAGCCAACGTTGCATGATGCCAAACGAGAGCATCAGCAGGTATATTCACCACTTTATCTTTTCATTAATAAAAGGATCATTGTAAATTAACGTTATTGTTCTACGAAATTTCCTTGAATTTGAGAATTTTTTTTAATTATCCACATTTTTTTTGAACATCCTGAAATTGAGGTTTTTGAATTTTTGGGAATCTTCTAAAAATTTTTTTCGACATTTTTATAACTTACCAATATTCCGAATTTTTTTACACCGAATTTGGTGGAATGGCCCTATACATATATTCATCCACTATTTTTCGACTATCTCTGATCAGCCGTCAACTGCCACTGGCACAACGACAACTGGAGCTGTTACCAAGTCTGTGACGTCATCGACTGGTCAAGTGCCATTGCACTCGCTCCAGACAGCTGCTGGACAACCTAATCCCAATGGTATCAATACACCCAATGCTACCATGGTTCAAACGTTAATGCACAGCGTTTTACCTCAACCACTGGTAAGATTCAAAATAGTATGATCAACTTAATAAAAAAAAAGAAAAAAAAAGTATGATTAGTTTTTTTTAGAATATTGTTAAAGCCTACAGAACAACTGTAATAACAAAAACTTGTACTTCATCTCAGGTTCTGCAGCAACCACTGCCACCCCCCATTCGAAACACCGGAACTGGAACGATCAGAGAACCAATTGCAAGCCCCGCCCCCGCCTATTTACGAGGTGGTGTGGGCCCCGTTGGTGTGACGGGCCCGTCACGTAGAAAGCCAGTGAGGGCCGTCGACGGTAGAAACCAATCGACGGAGCCCCCACCCCCTCACTAACCCCCAATTCCCTAGGTCTCTACCACTGTTTAAATATTACTTTTTCTTTCTGCCCCCCCCCCTCCCCTAAACCCCAAGAAACATGGAAATTAAAATTTTCTGCCCCCCGCCCCCCCCCCCCCCATCCACACGAAGGGAAAGGATTTTTTTTTCTCAAATGAGTCTTAATTGAAATTGATTGATAGTCAGGAGGAATCCTTACTCACTTTTTTTTTGGATATTTCGATGTTTTGTGGAATTGAACATTATTAGAATTCGCATTTTCATTAATATTCAAGAATTTGAGATTTTTGTAGTAATTACGAGTTTGCATATTTTTCATAGTCTTCAGAAGGTTCAAAAATTTCCCAATCAGATTTTTAAATTTCATCAATGGTTTCTCCAAAAATTGCAAATTTCAAATTTTTTGTAATTGTTTATTTACTTCAAAATTGCCAAAATTTTTAATCTTGTAAAATTTTGAAAAAATGTACCCAGTTACCCAGAAAATCCGAAAAAAATTATAGTCGTTAATTTCTACCTTTCTATTTATTCGACTCAAAAAAGATTTGTATGAGAAAAAAAGTATATAATGATCCCCACGTGCAGCCCCATTTAGCACTAGTCCTAGCACTGTTTAGATCACTTCATTCATTGTTGTTTATTATTATAATATATACTATTAATTTTCGACCAGAAATCGACCTCTTAACCCGCCTCCTTGAATACACGAGGAAACCTTGGTCCAGAAAAAATGCTAATGAGCAATTGAAATCATTAGAGAAGTCCTGGAGAAATAAAGGCATGAAAATCATTGTGAAAATTAAGTCGATTGTGTACAGAAATGAAGGATGTAATGGATATTTTGTAAAAATATCAACAAACAATTGTACAATTCCAACATTATAAAACACTCGAAGTTGTTTTTTTAATTCAATTAATTTGTTTGGCTAAATTTCAATATAGGATTAGGAGTCGGATAGGGAGAAAATAAATATCTGATTTGGCATGGAGTATTGGGACAGGATTTAATGCGAGTTTTTTTTGTAAGCTTTTCAAAATAAAAAAAAAACAGGTTTTAGAATTTCGTCATTGATTATAATTTGAGGAATTACTCCTGTCACCGTGATTATTTTAGGATTCTGGAGCTTCCTAAAAGTTCTAGTTTGATAACTTTGATAACTTTTCCAAATTCCAAATTCTTTACAGTTTCTGGGTCTTTGAATTCTAGCAATTTTGGAAATGTTTCTCATTTAAAACTGTAATTTTTAGTAACTTTTGACTTTTTTGAACATTTTTTTGGAGTTCCTGAATTTTTTTTAATTTTTTGAAGATTTACCAATTTTTTTTTCTTTCATATTTTTTTAAAATTCCAAATATGAAAAGATTTAGATGTTTTCGAAAAACAACTTTTTTTTTTTGAAAATGAATTAAAACTTTGAATTATGGACTTTGAAAGAAAAAAACTACGATCGATCGTTCCCTATTTTCGACGTCGTCTAAAATTCTCAAATGTCGATGGAAAATTGAAATATCCGTTGTATAGTTGTTGACCCTGTTTCGCGCCGTGTTATCTTATTCTACACGCAGTTTCCTGCATTTCCTTCAGTAACAGGAACAATTTTTTGCAGGGAACATTGCGAAAAACTCAAGGTCTCCATTGCATCCTTAAGGTCCAAGTGAATCACCTTGAATATTATCTTAAATATTTGATCTTCTTATTTTTGAAAAAATCTAAAAAGAGCTTAAAAATTTGTACGCTCTCTGGAACCTCCTCGAAAACTTCACGAAAGTTTGGAATACTCGTGATTTTTTAAAACTATTTAAAAAAGATTTTAGAACAAGTCTGGTAAGTTCCAAAATAACAGAAAAATCGAAAACCCTTCATTAGGAAATTCCTAGAAATTTTGGGAAAAGTTCCAGCAAAACTGGAGAAAATCTAGGAACATTCTAGGACTTCATTTAGAAAATTACTAATTTCTCCATTAAGTATTTGTGAAGTTTCTGGTTCAGAAAAATACGAGAGCTCGAGCGACGCTCCACCTTGGCCTTGATAATTATTCAAATTGTTACTTCATATAAAATGAATTTTTTATTTGGCTCGTCTTCTTGTTCGTACTATGGGACACTTTCATCGGTTCATTTGAAATATTGGCAAGTGAAAAGTATTCTGGAATCCAATTAAAGTGAGTGCAAATTTGGGTGTCTCTAATTTTCAAAACTTTTTTCATATTTTGAAAGCACCACCCTAAAACCTCACTTTGGCGATCCAAAAACCAGCTGAACATTGGATTTTCAGTTAAATTAAATTAGTTAATTATCGTGTATTCATTTAATTTGCACGCCATCATATTTTCACTTGAAAAAAAAAATGAAAAAATCATCAATTGCAAATTATATTTAGTTAATTATTGAAATGCAATTAAACCCAACAATCGAAACTATTCTGAGGTATTCGGAAGGCGGGCTAACAGCCATGAAAACCATAAATCAAAGATTTAAAAAAAACCTAATTTGTCCACTTCCCGGTGTTTAATTTGTTGCTACAATTAACGTGATTCTCATAAATTATTATTATTATTATCCATCATTAATAATGACTAACAATAAGGCTTGTATCTATATAATATACCCCGTGTTTTCACCATGAAAAATACCTGGGGCCTCATTGTAATATATTAATTCGATTGTAAGGAATGAAAAAGTAAAAGTCATGAAAACAAAAAAAAATGAAAGAAAATTTTAAAAACAGTGCTGAGAGTGTACCTCCGTAATTAATAACAAAAAAAATTAATTCAGAATACAAACAACAATTACATCTCAATAGATTTTCGATAATTTTCTCATTTCCTATCAATAATTGTTTTTGTAACTGTTTTTTCCGATTATTAGACACCACTTGATTGCCATAAACAACAGAGGGTTGAGGACAGAGAAATTGATATTGCAAAAGAAAAAAAAAACAAATTGATACCATGATTGAGTATTGGCGCACGAACATATTTGCGATAATATAAGCGGCAAAGATACAACATGAGGTAAAAGAAAATGAAACTATGTCGTGCAATAGTTGAGAAATTACTCATTCATTATTGTTGTTTTATTTTTGTTCAAATGTCGGACGGATGTCGTACAATTGGTGTTCCAAAGTCAGACAATTGTGTTCACCTGCTGAACAAATATTGTACATTAATTGTGTAAGTAATATGCAATCTTGAGATTGGTGCAGTTCTGTACGAATGTTTACCAAACGTACAATAATTGGGGAATTACTATGCAAGTTTCATACGATTGTTGTATAAATGTTGAATGATTCATGTAGAAGTGTCAACGTCCATTGGGCACAAGTGTTGTGCAAATGTTGCGCAATTGTCTTAGCTCAGTTATAATATCAAATTTTTATATTTCAATATTATGAGATATTATTGCTTCTAAATATTATCCATTGATATATTATCGCAAATATTTTGTTCGAAAATATCGAATTATGGTAAAAAACAATATGCGAAAGTGATGACGTTTTACCAAGTAATTTGTGCACTGTCTGTAGACTGCACTAGTTTATAGAATAAATCAATTGGAGTGATAAAGAAAAAAATTGAGCGGCAAATGAGAATGATGGACGCTTGAAATCGTTGAAATGAGCTTTCTCTGGTGTACGGGGAGAAAATAATGTATTTAATTAGTTTCTAAATAGGAGTCTTTGCCCCCGGCATACTTATTTATGTATCCAACAAATTGAGATTTATAAATATACGGATTGTGAGCGTAAAAAAAATTTATTGATAGTGTCAAAGAGGGCAAGGGAGATAATTTGCAAGGCAATATAGTGGGATTCTAACGAATTTTTTTTTTAAGTTTCAATAGTGTGTATGTAGATCCGCAGCTCTGCGAATAATGCCAAATGCTGTTTTTCTTCTTCGGCAAAGCTGGGTTTCGTGGTATTTTGAGATTTGTGCAATGAAATATTATTTTATTTTTTTTTTCTGTAATTTTTAATAGGATTGACAAAATGGAAACCCAAAACTGAGAATTTGTAACTATTTAGATTTCTTCCACATTTCATTTAAATTTATACAAAAAAAATCGAAACATCAAAAGTTTTGAATTTTTGTTTTTAGAAATTTATTTTTCTTTCTGCATTGTTGATTTCATGAAATATTGCCCAGCTCTGCTTTCTGACTAATCAAAGCGTCAATCTGCGCTCACAGATGCCGCAATTAGTGGGTGAATCTAATTTAAAATTGATTAGTGAAATGACGTATGGAAAAATCCTATGGAACTTTCTAAAGAGTACCCTATAAAAAATCTTTCTATATTTCTTCGTTTCTGTTCTTCTAGAATTTTCACTTTTTGCAATCGTTTTGAATTTTTGAATAGTTTAATCACAACTGACGGATTTACAATAATTCCACAATTGAGGCAAACCTGTAAAATTTAGCGATACATTTTTTTCTATTTAGTTTGGAGTGGGAATACAATTTTTTTTCAGATGTCTCTCGTTTTTAGTTCGATCAGAAATTGGGAAATCCGGCAAACGGCGACGCTGAGACCATAGCTCGACCTCCCAAGTATTAAATAGTGTAATAGAGAAATTTCGATTTTCTGCGGCATTTTTTGAGGGCCTTTGATTTTCTAAAATATTGCTTCCTAAAAACGTGGGAAAAAATTGAACACAGGAAGTGCTGAGGGGCATAAACTTAGCTAGAAATCATGAAAATGAGTTTTTTATGAGTGAATATGCGAGGAGTGGGTAAAAGTCGTTTAAAGGACACTAATTACTCATAGGAAATTTTAAATGGAAAAATCTTATAAACAATTAACTAATTAAATGAAGATAAACCAATAAGATATGAATTTGTGTTTGATTATATTTCGCGAAGTTTTTCACATCCTCATAGGGGAAGCTATTAAGTTGGCGGTGGGAATGAAACACTTTTTCGTCAAATCATTGAAACTTCTTAATTTATCTGTAGATTTCAAAGTATTTTTAGCGTTTTGAGAGCACTTTGACCGAAACGTCCATAGTCCATAGTCCATGTGTGTGGGTGTGCGTATAAATCGGTGTGCCCACGAATTGCGCGCGAAAACTTCTCGCAGACCAAATACCATGTATTGGATACTTTTGTTTCCAAAATCCCCCAAAAATGAACTCTGGGATTTGTCTCGGATAAAAACTTGTTCGAAAATTGAAATATTTGAGCGAAACTTGTTTATATAATGCCAAAAATGTGTACAAAGTCGTTCAATGTTCGATGACAACACATGTGCAATCTGTGATTCTAGAAGTTCAAAGGTTTTTGGCATAACTGGAATTTTGGACATTTGCAATTATTAATTAATTGACCACAATTATGAACTTAATGAACGTGTCGGTATTTATTAATTATTACCATTGTTAATACAAAAATGTTGGTTTATTATGTGGTGATGTTTTCCCACGTGTTTTTAGCTGAAATCCAATTTTTGGGGGGAATGCGCACGGGAGATGCGCAGTAGTGGCCAATCGAACGAGAATGAATGTGAAGAATGCAGTAATCGCGGGAACGTGTTTGCGGTCGATTTTTTTGGGAAATTTTGGGAATTTTGTGAAGGAATTTTCAGGGAATATGGGACCTCTCGAAAGCGCAAAGAAAGCGGCAGCTTTTAAGGCAGTTGATATGTTTGTTAAGGTATGTAGTTTGTTTAATAAATTGCGCGCTTTTTGCCGATCGGTCTTTGAGGTTATGGAACGCATGTTTTTGTCGGTTCATAACTATCAGTAGTTATATTTCAAAGACACTGAATGGTTTCTTCGTGAAGAAAATTTTCGTAATATGAGATTTTTTAAATGTCAAATCAATTCTCAATTTCAGTGATTTTTGGTACTTTCTTACAAATTTTGTAAATGAAAAAGTGAGAAATGTTTCGCATTTTTGAAAATTTTGAAGATACTAAAAGTTTTTAAAATTTGGATTTTGAATTCCGATTTTCAATTGAAAACAGCTATTGTAAGTTTTTGAAAATTTTTCTGGCAATTAAAAAAACTTGAAATTCATGACACGTTCTTGAAGTTTTGAAAATCGTTTTCAACTATTTTCAAAATTACGTAGTACCAATTTTGTATTTCTGATATAGTAAAAGATATTCTCATACAATTTTATGTGTATGTATTTCTTAACTTCATCGATTCTTTTTTGTAACCGTTATTTCTTTATAGTCTAATTCTCAGTATTATTGTTAAAATAATCCAACATTCTTCAAGACACTTCTTGAGAAGAAATATGAAAAAAAAATTGTGAACTGTAGGAACGACTAAAAAATTTTTTTTTTTCAGACTAACAGTGTAGTGGGAATCGGCAGTGGGTCTACCGTGATATATGCGGTTCACAGAATTGGTGAGAATTTTTATTGAATCGAAATTTTTCCTAGACCGTAATTCTCTACATTACCATTTTTCCGAAATTACGCAAACGCAGACGTCATCGATCAATTTTGATAATTTCTCTCGTACAAAAATTCTTAGAAATTTTACAATCTCAAAAGTTTCAGATGGGTCACTGAAAGTTTATCTGAAACTTTTCATAAGTTGAAGTGCCAAAAATTTGGTAAAAATAGAAATAAATCTTTGAGACTTAACAAGTATAAAGCATCTACAAAATTGGAATAATTCTTGAAGCTCCTAACAAAGTCGGGACAGAAAATATTTAAAATTGGAAATATAAAAATGTCGAAAATTTTGAATATTCGAAACAAGCTATTTGGAAGTTGATAACATCTAGACCGTTCTTTTCATTGTGCATTTTCTATAATTTTAGATGATTTCTAATTTGATGGGTTATCTTTCAGCTGAAAGAGTCAAAGAAGAAGCGCTCAATATCATCTGCGTACCAACTTCATTTCAAGCTCGCCAACTTATCGTCAACAATAAACTTGTCTTGGGAGATCTGGAGACACATCCGAGGGTAATCTAAAATTTCTTTGATTGTGTAAATCACTATTTCCTCTTCCAAAAATGTTCTCACTAATTAATTTCCAAGTGGAGATAAACATGATTTATACCACACAGTTAAGTTGTCGCGTCCTCTACGGAGACATTCCGCGTTTAAAACCAATAATATTAACGAATTTTTATATGAAGCTTTATTGTACCTCTCAGTGTGCACTACAAAAAACATTTTCATGGAAATTAGGCCAGCTCCTTCACATTTCGAAATATGACCCTAAAACAAAATTGAGAGATTCTCTCAATGCTCACCTAAACCACGTTGGGAGAATGGCACCACCGCTGATGGGGTAATGACATTTTGTCATTAGGGATCGAACACCGCGATCATTATTTCACTATGCTCGATTAGATCGCGGTTTTTCAGTGGGCTGACGTAAAACGTAGAAAATTCAGGTCAACGAAGATTCTCTAGGGAATATGATAGCAAACCACATTAATTAAAAAAAAAACATTTTTTGACCCTTCTGCGAATTAAATTATCTACACGGAACTCACGTCTGATTAGCTTTTGGTCCAAATCGGTCGGTTTTTTTTTTGGTTCCAAAGGTGCCAAATGTTTATGATGTTCCTCCCTGAAAACTATCAGAAATAGGAAGAAAAGTGTTTGACGAATAATCGCGCTTTTGTGAAAATTGTCAGAGTCAAAATTCGACGCTGCTATAATTTTAGATCTTTTGATTTATAACAGATAGATTGCGTGATAGATGGAGCAGATGAGGTTGACAAAGATTTGAACCTCATCAAAGGAGGCGGAGGTTGTCTTCTCCAGGAAAAAATAATCGCTTCTTGTACAGAGGAGATGATCGTCATCGCTGATTACACGTACGATATTTTCGTTTATTTCACTTTTAATTAGATATAGTGATCAAAGTGTGAGCTTTTGATTACCATTCTAAGGATGTAATGGATTTAATGGTGCTTGATATAAAAAAATGAGACAACGCGTGTTCTCTATACATTGTTCGCTCGGTAAATTGAGCTTAACAACCGGTAAAATGAGACCTTTTGTTTTCGGTCGTCTAAAATCAGAAGAATTCACTTCTAGTTGAGATAATGACATCCAATAGATCTCATTCAGTGCAGGACAAGTTCTGGTTAACGTTACATCCTCAAAAACTAATGAATATTGTTAAGTCTTTATGTTAATTAGAGATTTTATTCTGCAGAAAAAATTCAGAGAAGCTGGGGCAGCAGTACAAAAAAGGAATTCCTATTGAAGTAGTTCCCATGGCTTACGTTCCTATTCAACGTAAAATCGAGGATAATTATGGAGGCCTAGTGAAAATTCGGATGGCCATTGCCAAGGCTGTAAGTTTTTACCAAACATTTATTATAAATTTAAATATCAATCAATAATTTGAGAAAATTTTACTACATTGTATCAACCATTTGTTCAACAAAATACTTAGATATCTTTCTCAGTGTTGAAAAAATGATCAGTATATTTTAGAAACTTTGATAATCTCAAAAAAATTTACAAATTTGTAACAAAATAGATAAATGTGAAAGAATTAATCTTTGAAAAAAAAAACTTAAAAACTTGACAAGTCCCAAAAATTAGGGAAATTTTGGGAATTTCAGCTATTGGAAAAATTTCCATAAATTTAAAAACTTGCCAAAATGGTGAACATTGAAACACGAATTGGAACCCAAAATAAAAAAAATAAAATGGACAAAAGTTCAAAAATTGTTGAAAATTAAAAATGAAGTAAACATGTTAGTCCAAGGAAATACTAAAAATTGGAAAAAAAATAATAGACTAAATATTTCATCTCTTGATTCAGGGACCTGTGGTTACTGACAACGGAAATTTTGTTCTGGACTGGCATTTTCCAGAGGATCTCGAAAAATCCTGGAAAATCATAAATTCAGAAATTAAGATGATACCTGGTGTTGTTGAGACTGGTCTCTTCATAAATATGGCGAAAAAGGCGTACTTTGGAATGGCAGATGGAACTGTCACTGAACAGTCGTTGAGTGGATAGAACAATCTCGATTGTTATTAACTTGACATTCAATCATTAACTTATAGAACATAAGGGTGTGTTCACCTCAAATATGAAACTCTGACTGAAAGTGAAAGCACTGAAAATGTAAAATGTTAATTAAACAAAAAAATTCACAAAATTCAATTTTTTCAAAATTTTGAATTTTTTTTTTTGGAGAATTCCATTTTTTTCAAAATATTGGATTTTTTCAAAATTTTCAAAAATTTTAATTTTTCAGAATTGGCAAGTTTCATAGATGAGGTAAAACAAACTCATTATCTTCTGATAAATCTTATTGATTGGATAATAGAATTTACAGACCATAATTCTGGGGTCTCGCATTGCAATATCACATTTTCCAGTGATTACCCCAATCGCCAAGGGCCGTACTATATTCGTACTAAGTTGATATTTTCTATAGTTTTATAAATATTTGAGACAAAACTACTGAGCTATGCTGCAGTATCTGGTGTTATGCATGTACAAAATTGTTGACAATTTTGCGAATAATAAATTCGTGACTAATTGATGAATGAAAAAAGCTTTTGAGGCTACTTACGTAATAACCATAACGTACTAATTTAAATTAATTTTCAAAAGAAAATATATAAAAAAAAATATGTATATATATAGATTCGTACTTCAAAAATGGAACATACTCGAAACAATAAAATACCTAGAAATAAAAAATAATTAGGTAAGATACGAAAAAATAAATCAATGTAAAGAAAATTAAAAAACATGACAAGATGTGGCGATACGTTGCTTGGAGTGTTCAATAAACTATTCCACACTTTCATAGAAATTTTAGTTTAATTCCTTGCAAGGATAATAGGCTTGGTACGTGAGTATTACAAGGTATCGTCCGGGCAAGTGAAATCGAGAATGGGGAGAAAATTTGGCTCCTCAATTCTGATTTTGCGTGGAGAACTGTGCGGATATCAATCATAGAAAAGTATCGTTGTATCCGTAGATAGACTCAAATGTGCGATAACCGTCGCCATAAAGATACCAGGCAGCATCAAAGACATAGTCTAAACGTAAAACAAAGCTATATAATATATGAGTATATGTTAGAGGACCAACTATTTCAAATTGTGACTACAATTAAAGATCTGGGAAAGCATTCTGGCTACTAGATTTAATCTTCAGATGTCAACATGGTTTCGACCCAGAGGACAAAAGGTTTCTCTGAAGCAGATATGCAGTGACTTCAAATTGAACAGCTCAGCCTGTGAACTTCGGCAAAATGATCTGACATTTTCCTACAAGCTGGTTAATGGATTTATTGAGTCTCCAGAAATTTTTCTTAACGTAATTTTTTGTTGCCCTAGGTCTGAGTGAAGGAATATCAATAGTCGTATTCTCTGTACCGTGAAATCTACGAACAACTACATTCAGAAAGGCTCAAGTAATCGAATTGCTAGATCAGTAAATGATTTCTGAATGTCGTTCAACCATAATCCGCTTTTATAATATTTAATAATTCTATGGCGCACTATTGGATATGTCATCTGGAATTTGTGATGAATTACTACGAAAAGATTTTATGAGCCCCGGCGGCGGTTAGTGTAGTTTGGGATGTCATGCCAAAATCAGAAATTTTTCAGTATAAAATTAAAATGATAAAAAAAGGGTAGACGACCTCTATGTCAAGTTGAGTTAATGGTGATTTTTAAATTGTTATAAACAAATGCAAAAAATAAACGCCCGAACAGGGACTTGAACCCTGGACCCTCAGATTAAAAGTCTGATGCTCTACCGACTGAGCTATCCGGGCCATGGTACCCGGGCTCCCCTGGTTCTATATATGCCACCATGGCTTGAAAATGATAAAGGGAAAAAAAGATGCAATTGACATCTAGCGTATGTTTTCCGAACTGATAGTTCCCGTTCTTGCCACCAGAGGCGCCGCTGTCACGATATCAGTACAGCGCATTTGCGTTAGCTATTTGCTTTGAAAAACTCTTTTATTCATTTTTCTGTTGTTTCAGGTACATTTTACATTTTGTTTTTACTTTTGTTTAGGTGCCTATTAACATTCGTCAATTTTGACCTTATTAGATCTGTGATACATTTTTGATTGTTATTATTTTAGTTGTTGATATATGTTTTGTTCAGGAGGGTGAGTTGGTGTTCCTCCTATTCGTGTTTCCGTTAGCTCGCCCGGTTCGGGGATTTAGATTCCGAAAACGACAAACTACATGAGAAAAAAATTGCCACAAACGAATGACGAATAATCTGGGGAAAAGTTAGTGCGCCTCTCACTAATCGCGGGACATATCGTCATGTGTGCGGTTCAACATTAAGAGGGAAATTTCTTTCTTCTTTTACGGAGACATGCTGTGATACTTAAAAAATATTTGTCTCATTTTATTTTGCTTTGTCGTTTATTGCATTCATAACTATTCTTGATTCATTATTCTTGTTTTTTTTGTCACAACGTTTATGTTACGCTTGACTAGTCTATAGCTATTTAGTTACTCTAATATTATGCTGACTTAAAATTACAGTGAAAAGCAATCATATCGCAAATTGATTGCTTTTCTTAAAGGAAAGGGGAAGGGGTACAGAGCTGTTAAATCCCGAGTTTTCACATATGAAAATGTTTTGGACTTTGTGGACTATTTTGCTTTTAACATAATCCTGAACCAATAAAGAAACATTGAGGACTGTTATTGTGTATCCCGCCAACTGCAAGACAGCTGACGACGAATATTTAGCGCACACCGAATTGGAACATAATGTTCCATTTATCGCCTGCAAAACGCACCGATAAATCGCAATTTTGACGTAGCCGTGACAAAAAATACCAAATATTCAGAAAAATTTGAAATTTAAGTCTTTTTAAAATTTCAACTATTGAAAAAATGTCCAAAAATTTGCAAAATTTTATCTACTCAAAAACAATGTAGAAACGACAGCAATTTCAGAAATTTACAATTTTTAGAAAAAGGTGAAAAGTCCTGAAATTTTGACAAAACCAAAATGCTCCAAATTTCTCAAAATTTCGGATGTTGAAAAACTGCAAAAACTGAAAATTTCGTACATTTTTTTTAATTCTCAAAAACTGAAAAATTGAAAATTTTGACCACTGTAAAAATAGAATTCATGTGAAAAAAAGTCTGTAAAATTAAAAAAAAAAATTATCGAAGAAAAATCAAGAATTTTTCAAATTTTTGAAATGATGAAAGAATTTTTGAAAACTTCCGAAACTGCAATAAAAAAAATTCAATGATTTTAGAAAGTACAAAAAAATTAGACATTGAAACATTCCTTGAATTCCAAAAATTGAAATATTTGCAACAATTTGGAAAGCTCAGTATACAGGAATAAAATTTCAGGTTCAAACCAGTACCGAAAAGGCCCGAAAGTATTACTTCTGGATTCCACACCAGGAGCTCGCTTACGGAAAGGTACGACAATGATTCTCGCATTACACCGGTGCCATCAACATCTCGACCAGATGGGTCTGCAGTTGCAGTTATTGCTTCATCTCTAAGAGGTTCTAGTGTTGGGAAGGTTTCAACTGGAGCAATATCGTTGAATATTGATTCTGGAATGAGGACAATTGCTTCGACCTCAAGCAATTTTGAATTTCAACTGGATCCAGATCCATCAAATGCAAATACCGGTAGCCTCAGAATAAGAGGTTCATTGAATAGACGCTTCATCGTCAGCTGACGCTCAACTATTGAAAGAAACATCCTCCCCCTGATGAATGCCCATACTCCGCACAATTTGTCATTGACGTTCATCAATTGCCCAAAGATCGAGATCATACTTCGAAAAGGGGACAGTGATGAAAACTAAATAAAATCTATTTCTAAAATTGTTACAGAACAGAATTCACACAGAAAAGATTAATCGAGGAGCAATTAACTTTGATTAATTCTCCACTGCCCTTTAACGAATTAATTTTGAATAAATTAGAGCTCATAGAAATCTAAGAGAACGTAATAAACAAAAAAATTAGTTCATAATTTTATAAAAGAAACCATGTTTCTCTGACTCATTGTTCTCAATTTTCATGATTTTTTCTTTATTGTTACAATGGTTTCCATCTAATTTTTTTTCTGAAAAACTAAAAAAACGACTATGACTATGCTTATATGGTGAAAAAACAACAATGGTGATGATGAAAATTATATTTGGAATAATAAAACTGCCTTTGGAATATTCTTCTGTCCTCATTCAATTTTATCTTTTCATGAAACCCGTTATCTATTATTTTCGTCTTGGTTTCCTCTCTGATTAAATACTCCCTCATTCGAATCAAAACTTCCGTCGTTATAGCAGTGCATTTAAAAAGACCGGTAAAATTTTTCAACTTAAGTTATTCATTCATTTTCTTCATGATTGGATTTTTCTGAGTAGCAAAAATGGGAAATTGGTGGTTAATTTTTGGGGCTTCTGCTAAGTTGTCTTTCGTCATGGGGGGGGGGCTTCGCCCCCCAACCCACCCGCGGGGGGGATCCACCTCCCCCGGGCCCCCTCCCGCGCCCTTCGCGGCTCCTTATCGCAATTTTGACTTTAGCCTTGACAAAAAATAGTATGTGATAGGCGGGCGATAAGTAACATAAGGTCATGACTCATGTGGGTGCTGCAAAGTTCACATTCGTCATAATCTGTCACTTATCACCTTTGTATGACAATCTACTATTATGCACGAATGAAGTCACGTTTCCATGTAGAATCGAGTGGATCAGATTTTGGACGGAACTGATGTAAGATCCACATTGTTTGAAATTGGAGGTGATGCATAAGCTATGTACATAAGGTACGATATAATCGACATAGCTTTACGGAGTATGGATGCCAAAAAGGGGTGGATGCCATGTATAAAGAAAGCGGAGGGGATATCAGTGTATTGCAATATTGATATATCAAAGTATTGATATATCAAAGTATTGATATATCAAAGTATCGATATATCAAAGTATCGATATATCAAAGTATCGATATACCAAAGTACCAGTATTTGTTTTGAGTCGGTGTCGTGCGGACGCATGTCTACCGCTCCCTACGAATTACAAATTTCAAACGTACCGTGCTTCTAGTACATTGAAATTTTAAATCGAGTAAAAGTTTTGGCACAAAAGTGTCAAATCTAAAAAACCTCAAAATTCCCTTGGCTCCCAAAAGGAAAGCCAAAACGAGTCCTCCGATGGAAGACCCAAAAAAAACAAAAAAAACCGTTATGAAACGGTCAAACAGCGCGAGCTCTGAACCAGCCCGCCCCAACAATCCTCCGAACTCTTCTGATGGGTCTCAAGACGCTCAAAAAAAAACCTCAGTGCCTCCAATCATCGTTGAAAACGACAAATTGGAGACCAAAAAGTTAATAAATTTCCTGCAAGTCAATGCCTCGGATAAAAACTTCAGGATGAAGTTTAATGGAAGTACCACGATCGTCCACCTACAAACGACCGACGATTACAACAAAATCGCAAGTATCCTGAAAAGGCAAAACCTTAATTTTTTCACCTACGGCCTTAAAAGTGAAAGACCGAAGAAATTTATTTTGAAAGGGCTTCCCAGCAGTTTCTCGGAAGCCGAAATTCAAGCCGAATTATCAAATCAAGGCATTAACGTACTTTCCGTTCGCCAGTTCGTGAAAGTAAATAAAGACGGAAATATTAAAGAAAACAGGCCTCTCCCGATCTTCGCAATCACGGTTGGCCCTGAAGTAACCTTGAGCAGCTTTGCTGCTATTAAAACTATTTTCTATCACACATACAAGATAGAAAAATTTGTGAAATCCGAGCAACCGACCCAGTGTTTCAGGTGCCAACGGTTCGGCCATGCAAGCCAACACTGCAACCTGAACCCCAGATGTGTAAAGTGTGCGTCAAATCATGACGTCAAAGCCTGCACTTCGAAAACTCTCAAGTGCGCGAACTGCGGACTAGCCCACACGGCCAGCTATAGAGAGTGTTCCATGCGCCTAAAATTCATGGAAACTCAGAAAAAACGAGCTCAATCGGCCAGGCCCAGCATAGCGCCACTGGAATTGCCCACTACACCTCACTCGGCCACGATCCAGAATCTGGAAAGGAACATCCAGTCCCTCCAGTCTCCTGCAGTCCCAGTGCCAACTCCGAGTTCTACTGCCAACACGTCCAGGCCCACCTACGCTTCCTTCTTCCCGACGGTGGAAACCTCGAGAAGGAATCTTATCGCACCCACTGCTGAACCTAGGACCATCCCAATGGAAACGCATGTTCCCGAATCTCATTTAAGTAGAACTATAAACTATGTAATTACAGCAAAGCAAGTCCTTGACGAGCTAACAACCCTTAGAATTCCCGAAATCCTTTCAGAGCTAAAAGAGATGAGCTCTAAACTCCAAACAGCCCTTACACCAATTGATAGGATCACAATCATCGCATCCTATGTCCACCTGTTCTTACCCTCCTCAAACACACCTACGATTCCCCAGCAAACATAACCAGCATATTAGCAATTAATATTTTTGCGCTCAAGCCTAATCTGGACGAGTTATTACACATCGTCCACAGAAATAACATCAAAATTTGTTTGATTTCAGAGACTAAGTTAAACAGCAAAACGAAGAAAATTAACTTCCCAGACTTCTCGCTGATCAGGGAAGACAGAACGGCCAAAGCAGGTGGTGGTGTTGCGGTGGCGATCCACAAAACCTTGTCACATAGAACTCTTCCGCATGATCTCCTGTCGCTCACCGAATACGTGGGAGTAGAGGTCCAAGTAAACAATAAAAAAACGAAGATCTACTCGATCTACAATCCACCGGATGTCTCAATAGATACAAACCTATTGAGGCACCTATTTTCCGATAGTACTCCAACAATTATTGTTGGAGACTTCAATGCGAAGGACACTGCTTGGACCTCTGCTAGGCCAAACGAATCAGGTAAGATTCTCTCAAATTTTTTGACGGAACAAAAAATTAATCTGCTCTTTCCAGACGTTCCTACACACTACCCTCATAATTCAAACACTCCTAGTACTATTGACCTTTTATTAACAAACAACATCTCTATCATTAATAATTTCACCACACTTTCCGAATCTCCATCCGATCACCTACCATTGTTTTTCTCCCTATTTGGCCGACCGACCTCACCAGAATCATCAAAAATTTTAAACTACGCGAAAACCGACTGGAATAAATTCAAGGATACCTTAAATGATGAGATTTCTACACCAAACCCTACTTGTAACAACACTGAAGCAATAGATCAACACATAACACATTTCACCCAAGTCATTCAAACAGCCCTGGATTCCTCCACTCCCAAACGCTCAACCAAATCCACCCACACTCCTATCCCACCCGAAATAGCCTCATTAATAAAGCTAAAAAATTACATTAGGTCAAGATGGCAAAAAACCCGAAATCGCTACCTTAAATCCGAACTCAATCAGCTGATAAAAGAAATCAGACTTAAATTAACCGAATGGAAACAATCATCTTGGGACAACAAACTCAGAAACATAAACTTAAAAGATCACTCTATTTGGCGCGTAGCAAAATATTTTAACAATACCGGTAAACGAAAAATCCCCACACTAAAGTCAAACAACACACTCCACACAGAAGACCACGACAAGGCAAATACACTCTGCAGACACTACGCACAAATACACGAAATATCGGCCTCCCGAGGCAACAAATCCTTTGAACAACAAGTCACAGGTCATGTGAGAAAGACTATCCTCAAAGCCCCTGTCGAAACTCCCATAAAATTCCTCACGAATCCCCGTGAAATCACTTCCGCTATCAAAAAACTAAAAAATAAATCTGCCCCGGGTGTGGATAATATTCCCAATATAGCACTAAAAAACCTCCCAATTAAAGCAATAAGTTTACTAACAAAGATATACAATGCATGCCTCCTCAGACAATATTTCCCGGAACTCTGGAAAGGAGCGGTGGTCATTCCGATTCTAAAGCCCGGTAAGCCCCCTTCGCATCCGGTGAGCTATAGGCCTATCAGCCTCCTACCGGTATTGGCTAAACTCTTTGAGCGAATAATTTTAGCTCGTCTCAAAAAACCCATAGAAGAGTTACAACTAATGCCTATCAATCAATTTGGTTTTCGATCAGAACACTCGACCTGCCACCAGCTGGTTAGAATTACGAATGATATAAAATCCGCGAAAGACCGGAAAGAAGATACCGTTCTTCTTCTCCTGGACAGCGAGAAGGCCTTTGATTCTGTTTGGCCCACAGGCCTTATATACAAACTCGAAGGATTAAATGTCCCTAAATATCTATGTAAAATTTTACTATCATATCTCTCAAATAGATATATCCGAGTTCGAGTCGAAACTTCGCTTTCGAATAAAATAGAAATTGTCGCGGGAGTCCCACAAGGGTCCATTCTCTCGCCTGTTTTATTCAACTTGTACATTGCTTCTGTTTTTAGTAGAATTCCGAGAAATGTATCCATTGCAGGCTATGCTGATGACATTGCCTTGTACTCAGCTAGCAAATCGATAAACAAAGCTATTAGAAGAATAGAAAATGCTGCTTCTCTCACAATCAGTGAATTAACGAAATGGAAAATTCAAGTGAATGCTGCTAAAACAGAAGCAATCTTATTTACTAGCTCCAAGGCCAAGCCGACTTTAACTATTCGTAGTGATAAGATCACACCAACCGACTCTGTAAAGTATTTAGGCTTACACATCGATTCCAAACTCCTGTGGAAAAAGCATATATCTGAAATCAAGGTCAAGACTAAAGTTATCCTAGTAAGATTATATAATTTGCTAAAATCACCCGCGCTGAGTCAATCCCTCAAACTTACTCTCTACAAAGGGTTAATTAGGCCCATTATCACCTATGGTTGTCCTGCCTGGCACAATGCTGCGAAAATGCACTTGAATCATCTTCAAGTGATTCAAAATAAATTCCTACGAATAATAGGAAATTTTAAAAGAAGAACGACTATTGTGGAAATACACGAAACGCTCGGCATGACAACCATAGGCGAATTTATCGATAGAATAAATGAGACATTTAAATTTAAGCTACAATCCCATCCTAATCCCCAGCTCCAAAACATCAATATTGACATAAAATCCAATTGGTCCCGCTGACCACCTGTTTTGTCCGACCTTTCCATATATCCTTTTCTCTCCTGCCCCTCATGCACCCATTACTTGTAAGGTTTTTTAGAAGTTATTTTTCCTTATATCGAGTCATCATGTAAATAATCACAAATATCTGTAATAATGAAAAATTAGTTTACACTTCTTTCAAATTAGATATAAAGCCAACGGCTGGTGATCTAGAACGTAGCACTTAAGATATTAATACTGTACATAGTATGTATATATGACAAATGTTAATAAACAATTTTCAAGTCAAGTCATACCAAAGTATCGATATATCAAAGTATCGATATACCAAAGTATCGATATATCAAAGTATCGATATACCAAAGTATCGATATATCAAAGTATCGATATACCAAAGTATCGATATATCAAAGTATCGAAATATCAAAATATGGATATATCAAAGTATCGATATATCAAAGTATCGATATACCAAAGTATCGATATACGAAAGTATCGGTATATCGAAGTATCGATATATGAAAGTATCGATATACCAAAGTATCGATATATCAAAGTATCGATATATCAAAGTATCGATATATCCAAGTATCGATATACCAAAGTATCGATATATGAAAGTATCGATATACCAAAGTATCGATATATCAAAGTAGCGATATATCAAAGTATCGGTATATCGAAGTATCGACATGCAGGCTCTGATTTTTTTATTTTCGTTTTATGGGAGGGTCTGTCGGAAAGCAGTTTTTTTTTCAAAATCGGCTGCGTAGTTCTTTAGTAATTGATAGAAAACTTCGTTTTTCTATACTCATTCTGGGTATGAGTTAATCCATCAAAAAATTTCACCAAGTTTGTTTTTTCGTTGGAAATCCGACTCTCCATAAAAAATCTGTCTTTTAATGTTTTCATATAACTTGTTCTACTCCGGATATAACATTTCGCATTCCTCATTTCGAAAAAAATTGCGATTACGGACTTCTCGCTTTGAAACTGCGGTTGGCATTGCTGGTTTTAACAAATTTACGTAAACTTTTTCCCGTCACAGGATTTAATTTGTGAAATAAAATTTTGACAATGTCTACAATAATTTCAATGTCATTGAAATGAAGAAAAATTGTAGATTTCCTCACTTTCATCAATTCAAAGGGTTTGTCGGGATGCTGTTGACATCAATAGACTCATGTAAATTCGTGTATGCGCGAGCTATCATCAGAGGGGAAAATAATGGAACGATATATTCGATTCAATGAGCACATTTAAGCCGACTGGAAAATTAGAAGAATGACGTAGGATTGAACGTCTATTGCGTAATGGTTTATTTGATCGAGTTCCTGTGAAGAAGAATAAAAAGGATGCCAATGAATGATCAAAAAATGATACAAACAAACTTCCGTAGAAGTTTATAAAGAAATTGTCTAAACTATATTCCAAATGTCGTCAAAATAGTCCGCATTTTTGCTTCTTCCGTGTTCGGTATTAAGAGCGAACAAATTAATTTCGGCGATATTTTCTAAATATGTGCTACAGCGAAGCGTAGACTACACACGAAGAATGTCTGAATTGTCCACCAAAAAAATTGAAGACCTCGCTGTTTCTCTCGTGGACCTATCTAACCAACATCAAAATTGACATGGACTCTTCAAATTCAGTACAGGATTTTCCTGGCCTTATATTCAGTTCCGTAGCTGTGTAAAGTCATCAAGAAATACTTAGCTTCATGCAATCCCCCTGTTACACGAAAATTTCATCACAACTGAGCATAAATTATGCACCCTATTAAATGCAACAATGACTTTAAACATGTAATGACGTTCTTCCCTCAATCTCACGTGTACATCTCACGTGCTTTACAAATCATCGATATTGTACTGGTCGAGTGATGTGACAATTTCAATGTGATTAATCTCGATTATTAACGTTGAAAATTCTACAGTGGTCAATCAACGCTGTCAGGATTTTATTACATAATTGGTAACCATTCCTTATTTTGACATTTATTCGTGCTTTCCAAATACACCGCTCATTAAGAAAATCCCCAAATAGATGGATATATTTGTATGCGGCACCACTCGGCCGATGCGAAGAAACTCGTTGAATAGAATTGGTCGTTGGTCTCTCCTCAGCTCTCAACATAACTTCTGATTGTCAGTTTCAATTTGCGATTTTTCGTTTGGATAAGCCTTATCGCGGTAGTCAGGCGCTTTGGATTCCTGCCGCGGTCCTGTAGCCCATTTCCCTGTAGCCCGCCGGAGGGGAAACGACCGAGAGTGGGGGCGAGCCAGCAGTCGCTGCCCCTGAGTATCGGAGGCTGCCAGTTGGTCCTATTCCGGTGTACAACGAATCGAGGTTCATTAACGAAACTCAACTCCTAAACTACTGCTCTTGACGGAACTTGATTCTTCAACCCTTCTTTGCCGACGCTATGGCGTGACCGCTGTCATTTTTTTATGTCCAGGACAAATCGAAGCATATCATGAATTGTGCAATCAGGAGTTTTGGTATCCTTCATTAATATGTCTGTTCTCCAGCAAGCGGAAATAATGTCTTGGGTTCAGGGGCGCGCGCAAAGAATGATTGGAGTCGGGACTAGGACCCGTGGGACATCATCCATGGACGAACTTTGGCTTCATCAATATTTTTTCTTAGAAGATTCTGCAATGTACAGAGCACAAGAAATTGTACTGATATTCGGGCAATCATACGAACTTTTTGTAGGGCATTTAATGAGAGAAAACACCACAGAGAGACTACATTATTGATGCGCGAAAGATAATCGACGTGGGTATTATCATTGAAGTCTGACGCAACTCGTTTTCAGCGAGAATCAAAGTGTGAAATTTTCATTTTGGTTGTTGATCGTAGTCAAAACTCTGCCTTTGCATTTTAAGTCGACGCAATGACACCATTTTCATGAATAAATTTTGAAACGCGCATGAAGTTATTCAGTGAAAGCATTCGCTCTTTTGAAAAATTGCATAATTTCAAAGGGATTGTAGGTCATTGGATATCATGACGTGGGTGGCTCGAAAATTTGAGAATATACACTGAGAGAACGATTTGGTTAATACTACACAGGCTCGGTGACTGTTACCTCATAGCGCGGTTAAATAAGAACAATTGAATGGCCCGGTGATAGTTACCGAATGGCTCAATTGAGAGGTCAAGGTTGAGCCAACTGGAGGATGTGGTAATAGACTCCCCAAACGATTTTTTTTCACTTAATTCGAACCTATAACTATTCAAGAATGTTCCTTCAAAATTTCAAGTAAAAATTTCAGCAACTTTGGAAGCGCAGGAGCCAAACTTCAGAAGACGCGCGATGAGCAGCGCATCACGGAGGCTGAGGAGAACCTCACTGAAGCTACCGGAGAGGCCAGAATTGCTCGCAGAGACCAACGAACCGAAGAAAATCAAGCCTATGAAGAAACAGAAGGAATTTTATATGGATATGGCATAGCTGATTAAACGTCGGGTGGTTTTATGCCCAATTTGCTTCTCAAAACATCAAACGCATGTTTCTCGAAACAGTGTTTTTACGACTGGCGCATGAGCTTACTCAAAACGATCAATCCCATCGGTTCCAAATTTTAAGACATGATTCTATACATATGTAACTATGGTATGAACTATTCGATTATGATATGCTATTATGGTATTAACTTTCGTTAATTTTCGTGCGAAATTAATAATCCTAGTTCATACCAGAGCCAAACTTGTACTCTTTCTAATGCCTTTGGAATTTTTGGTTTTCGATGTTCCAGTGAGCGGGAATTACATGCGCCACCAAAAAAAGCGATTTTATCTAAAAAAATTAAAAAATATATTATGTATAATTTTTTTCTTCTTTTCTAAGTCTTCAAATAAATGTACGCAAAGCTACAAGCCTAAAAAATTATTTATGTTCATATACCAGCCCATTGAAAATCATCAAAATTTGAAATCGTGAATGGGGGGAGGGGGGGGGGGCGGTCCCTTAAAGGATTGAGATCGTTTTGCCTTAAAAATAAAAAAATCAACTAAAAAATACCTCAAATATAATTACCCACAAAATTTTCCTATTCGGTCTAGACCGGAAGCTGTCCGACTACTGCGGGACATGCGTGTTCGCCTGCATTTGCCCAGGAGAGTCGGACCACGTGATGCGTAGTGTGATTGGTCAGTGCGTCACGTGACATAGTCGCAGCTAGCGACACCTGTTGGTTTCCAGTATTCAAAATTTCATGATTCCCATTTTTTTTCTCTAAAACCAGCCTTTGAACATTTAATTGACGTGTCGGAAAATCTAGGAATGGCAAACAGAAATTACAAATCGGGAAGTTTTGTTTGTGCTCCCAACGGGAGCGAACACACTTCCATCCCCCTAGTTTTTACTGGATCTACCAAGGAATGAGCATTGGGCATTGGGTTTTGGCGGTGTAAACTATGCGAACTATGCTGTACAGTTGGGAAAAACGTTGCTTTCCATTTTCACCGTCAGGAGCGGTCGCGGTGTACCCTAACTTGGATCGAAGCGTAAAGGAATAAGAGAAACAAATTTGCTGTAAGTGACGCTAAGTACCAGCAATCATATAAAAATTGAAAACATTTCATGAATGCTTTATACTTGATCTAAATCATTGTAATTAATCAATTATTTCCATAAACCACCAACAAAAGGGAATAAACTCAGGCACGTTTGTAATCACCCTTTAAAGCCAATGACATATGAAAACGCGGCTGGAAATTGTGACGTTAAACCGTGAATTACTAATGTATTTCGTGAAATTTTAACTCATACACTTCAGAATCTATCCGAGTAATGATATATCATTGAATTTCAACTAAACTATTCGGGAATTTAACCTCTCTGTAATTCTCATCATCGTGCCTGTACTAACTATACTAAAATATATAACTAAATAGGAGGTGTTCAATTTTTAAGTGGGCCAATCAGGTCGCTCCGCCCCCCTCGACCAGTGGTTGTCATTTCAGATGGCGAAGAACTGGGATTTGACGCTTGGAGAGTTCAAGTCCCAGTTTTTCCCGATTGGAACAGTTTGAATTGAGAACCGCTGGTCGCGGGGGCGGAGCTACGCTCCGATTGGCCGACCCAGAAATTGAATGATCTGCCCGGGGGGGGGGGGGGGGGGGGGGGGGGGGGGGGGGGGGGGTCCGACAGGAAAGTGGAAAAGGAACTTTAGACCCGAAATTTCCCCCTCTTTCCACCCCCAAATCTAGAGTGTGCAGTTTAGAGTAAAAATAATTTTTTTAAATTTTTTCTTGTCTTTATGAAGAAGAGAAAAATTGGAAAAGAACTACAGTGGGGTCGCACAAGGGTTAAAAATTTATCTGCAAGAAAAATAATTTCTAGTTTTTCTATATATTTTTTTTTCACTCCACGATTGAAGTGGCATCGCATAAGCACTTTGACACGATCGAATATAACATAGGGATAAATCATAGAAAAATCGAGCGGGGGTCGAGTACTTACAACGTTCCCACATCAATTCCCGCTGAGTTTTTATAGCAGCCATTGACCCCTCATTTCAACAAATACTATTGATTATTCGAAGTCAAATTCGATTTTTTTTTATGCAAAGTTTCGAAAGTATAGAAAGTTGGTTGAGGAAGTAGATGAATAATTTTCGATACCCTCAACCATAATATTTTTACTTTTTACATAAAAATTTCAGAAAATTAGAAAAAAAATTTCTTCATTGAAAACGAAAATTATCAAAATTTCACTTAACATCTCTCAAATTCCCAGAAACAATGGAAAATATTGAAAAAATATTATGAGTGGCGGCTCAGCGCTCACCATGCCACTAATGCCGTAGGTTGGAGAGGTGCGACTACGGAAGGGCTGCTTTCAAAATGTAGAAACTGCAGGAGTACGAGCAGCAATTCCAAGATTGGAATGTTCAATGATTGTGCTTGAAATCAAGCTTCAATAGAAATCTCTTCCGGGATGCTGCGGTCCATTGATGCATTGTACTTCAATTACAAACTAAAAATAAACGGGCTGTGCGTGTGACCCTCGACGGGTCGCATCATTAACTTCCCGATATGTGTGTGTGTGTGTGTGTTTTTTTTTTTTTCTTTTTTTTTCTACTCTTTCTCTATTCGTATTCACCCACGTAACCGCTGTTAGGCATTACTTCATGGGCAATACTACGGATCAGAGTACCCACCCATTGCGGCTGGGGCCGACTTCGCCATTTTAGCTCATCGTATTTCTAATCACAGGGTAAACCTCCAGAAACCCCTGTGATGCGATGGCGGGCGTCTAAGATGGAACCCTCCCTCCCCCCCCCCCCCCCCGCGCGACGGGTCGCGTTCGGTCCCGGCTCACGGTCTCACTTCATGGATACCGCCGATAGCACACACGGAATGTTCCTGCCATCGGTCGGAGTCCGTGAGAAAAATATTTTTCAGAAAAAATATTTGCAGTGAGCGGGAATCGAACGCCGGACCTTTAGAATAGTAGGCAGACACTCTACCCACTACATCAAAGCCCCGTCTTTGTGTGTGTGTGTGTGTGTGTGTGTACTCGAAATATGCCCGAAGTACGGGAGAAGAACGCGCGCCACCCGCGCGGCTTGAACCACTCACATCTCCTTAATTATGACAGTTATGGAAAAAAGTCATATAACACTAAATGTGTATTTTTATCTAAGGAACAACATTTGTTGGAAACTTTTTTCCCTATCTCCAACAGTACTCGCAATAGAGCGTTATAAACAATTAAAATTGTTAATAACAATTAAAGGAATTGTTTTTTTGAGCTGAAACTCCTTTCCGGCGTAGACACTGGCGAAACGCAATTTTTGGAAAAAAGAAATTCAATTCGGTCGAACCATTCACGAGAAACCGTTCGCCAAAAAATCACTCACACACACACACACACACACACATACAGAACCCTTATCAAAAACGTGTCAGGATGATGTGAAGCGTCGAGAAAAGTGAAAATTTCATGATTCTGACATTTTTCATTTTCTGGGTTATTACAATAACTTCCCTAGATCGGGAAGTTAATGAACAGCCATATGTGTTAATCATATTTCATTAGTTATATGTCCTATATCTCAGGTGGTTTCATTACATCTAGCAGTAAAAAAATTACAATAAAATACCACAAAATTACGGAGAGCACAACAAATCTTGTTATACCTGATACAAAATTATGGACTGTCTATGAGAATTTTTTGTAGTATTTATGGTTGAACCAAAAATAAAAAAAATAGAGACATGGGCTGGAAATAATGATTGGATGGTTGGATGATGCTGACTGTGTATAATTAAAAAAAAAATTTTTAGCCAATTAATTTTTTTCATTTGTCTGACCAAATATAGAAATTACTACTTTCCAACTCAAGTGATTTTAAACACCACTTCCGCCCAATGGCGCCCACGGAGTTTTTTTATATATCTCATTTCGATTGAGTGTACTTGTATATATTGATGAAATTCGTAAATCCATTCCACCTTCGCTTCTTTCATTTCGTCATCTCATTTTTATGGAACTTTTTTTTCTGTGTCTCGACTGAAGAGAAGGTCGATTTCTAGATATACCTGTTCTTTAAAGAAAATATGTAAACGACTTTTGACGAATTGACGAAGGGTAGAGCTTAATTTCAAATGGAGTTAGTTATATATATATATAGGCCGGCAAAAATTTAGAAATCATATTTTCTCATCCTATTCAAAATTTGTCGTAAAATTAAATAAAATCAAATGAAATGAAATAAAATTGAAAAGTTAGGATTATATGTAAAAAAATATAAGTGGCACAAATTTTGTAAAAATTTTGTGATTTAAAAAAACATATGCTATATATTTTTTGGTGGAAAATACAAAAACAATAATACTATTACGAATCCCAGGATTTACCTCGTAACATCTGATTTTAATACAAAAGCCTTCACAATTTTCATACAAATGTTTCACGATTTTCCGTATTACCATACGCACATGTTGAATATGCCCTCTATGCATGAAATTATAGGACGATAGAGAAGTGAATTAAGATGCATCTCGCATCTAAGAATTTGCAAACATCTTGTGATGATGAATTCAGTCATTTGCGATCCTGGAATTTCCAGTTTTGTCCACTAGCATAGAATCTTGGATGAGTTTCTTGGGCCTCATTATCCCCCATTTTCCCCACAATTGTCACTGAATAATCTGATTTCATAATAAATTTAGCATTTGGTGATATTGCGAGTGGAGCATATGATAATTCGTATTCGTATCGTGCGTTATTTTGCGAAACAAAAAGAACAGAGCAAAGGAACTTTGAAAATATGTTAAGATTTTTATGACTTAATTTCAAGAGTCAGGATTTATTGCGAGACTTGGATCGTCCAATTTTTGTATCCCAAAATTGTATATAATTCATCCCTAAATTAGGTATAATCCATCCTCAAATTGGCATTTTTTTATCCCCAAATTGGGTATATATTGTATTCCTTAAGGACAGATTGTTTATCCCCAAATTGGGGATCTTTCATCCCCGCACCGGGGATATTCATATGTGCCGATAAAGGAATTGTCCCAACCGGGGATATTGTATCCCCAAATTGCTGATATTGCATCTCCGACTTTGAAATATCCCCCAATCGGGAATATATATTCCATCCCTGAATCGGGGATATTTCATCCCCAAATAGGGGATATTCCATCCCCAAATAGGGGATATTCCATCCCCGAATCGGGCATATTCCTTTCCCGAAATGGGGATATTTTATCCCCAAATCGGAGATATTTCAGTCTCAAATCGGGGATATTCCATCCCCGAATCGAGGATATTCCATTCCCGAATTGGGGATATTGTATCCCCGAACTGGGGATATTGTATCCCCGAACTGGGGATATTGTATCCCCGAACTGGGGATATTTTATCCCCGAATTGGGGCATATTCCATCCCCAAATAGGGGATATTCCATCCCCGAATCGGGCATATTCCTTTCCCGAAATGGGGATATTTTATTCCCAAATCGGGGATATTTCAGTCCCAAATCGGGGATATTCCATCCCCGAATCGAGGATATTCCATCCCCGAATTGGGGATATTGTATCCCCGAATTGGGGATATTGTATCCCCGAACTGGGGATATTGTATCCCCGAACTGGGGATATTATATCCCCGAATTGGGGCATATTGCATCCCCAAATTGGGGATATTGTATTCGCGAATTAGAAAAATTCTATCCCCAAATGAAAAATATTTTATCCCCAAATCAGGTTTCATAATATATTCAAATCAATAACCACATGCTCCTCCTACATTGAATAATCTGATGTCATAATAAATTTAGTGTTTCGCAACATTGCGACTGTAACACATGTAATTCGTATTCGTATGTGCGCATGAATTTCACCCCACGATTCTGATGTCAACGGAATTTGACGAGTGGGGGATGTATTTGAAGACCCGTGCGCGCCATTCCTACGTCAAATTCAATCCTAGAGAGGTAGATACAAGATTCAACATCTGATCCCGTTACAGTGTCGGAGATATTAATTGTACAAAATTTTTGGTGATTGGAGAAGTTATTTTGATAAGTTTGGGGATAAAGCGGCTGCATAATGAAGGTAGGGCATTGCTATTTTGTTTATCGCAAGTAATTCATGCTTTTAAGTGGTAATGCCTATGTTCGGTCAGACACTGAAATATTTTCAGTCAGTAAAATTTAATACTAAATTGCATGAGAAAAATTGAAAAAAAATTGTGAATAATCAGCATCATGCTAGATATTTTTTCAGCATATATTTTTTTTAATAATTTTGTTTTATAAATTAATATTATGAATAGTTTGAACAAACGCTCGATTATTTTGGATTAGGTATTGAAGAATGTGTTGTTTTTCTCTAACTTCGGGGATTGTTTTTTAATTTTTCTAATCTTGGGTGTAATGGAATGACTACACAAATATTTGGACCTCAGACTCTGGGTTAATATTTAATCGATAATTAATTTGTGTGGAATGTATATTGTTGCTTAGGTTCATGAAAAATTATTTGATATTTCATAAAATAATTAATAATGAGTATATGTAGTTGACATTTTTTCAGGAATTTTTTTAGGAGAGCGCGGGAAGTTTGAAAGGATTTTTTCAATCAAAATTTGACATAATTTTCTAAAAATCTGTCATTTTTCCTGAGATTCATTTATTAATTTTTTTCAATTTTTGGGAATGTCTAAAATTTGTGATTTTTATTTCAATTTCTATAATTCCCAAAATTGGTAAGATTTTTTTTTAATGCAGAATCTCGTTCAATTTTTACTTTTTGCCGAATTTTGATAAATTGAAAAAAATTTGAGACATTTTGTAGAAATTTGTAGAAAAAAAATTTGTGAATTCTCCAAATTTTTACCTTTTTTTGCTCAAATTAATATAATTTTCTAAATTCGGAAAAAATTTTTTCTACAATTTTAAATATTTTCAAACCGATTTTTTTTTTTAAATTTACGAAATTTGTAGAGTGTTTCATTTTTTTCAACAATTACAAAAAAAAAAAAAAATAGGATAATAATTGCATTTTATGAAACACAATTTAGAGACCGTCAATCTCAGGATCTCATTTCCACGCGCTTATGAAAACTTGCACCACTCACTTGAACCACTTGTTACAAGCAAAAAAAACCTGTATAAACGGATAAAAAATATTCTAGTACATGTTCTTAAAATCCTCTTTCTCTGAAACACACACATAGTTCAAAACATAGTATTACGACCTCTAAACTAGAGTGACTACTAAAATTAAAACCGCGATTACTTTTCACTTGATGAAGGTACCAAACATCCCCGATACTTGTTCATTTACGATTGCAACAAGTTTTCTTCCCATTGATGGGGCAATCATACCACTACGAGGCAATGTTTAACGAGGCGTCATGAAATATTTTATTGAAAGTAACTTTACTCGAGGAAATCGCGCTGACGTTTTCGAATGCATAATAGCTTCAGTAAGATTTCTATTGCAGACGATTTTTTTTCTCTCCGTCCCTCTCATTTGTACGCCTCGGGCAGCGGCCGCCTGAGCATTCCGTCGGAGGGCCTACCGGACACCCATCCACATATAGCACACACGGAACGTTCCGTTGCGGTCGGAGTCCATGAGCAAATATTTTTGAAATAGGTGGCCAGGCGCGAACCTGAGACCTTTGAAGTATGATGTGTGCGTGTGTGTGTGTGTGTTAAAAATTCAAAAGCTCTGTAGTTAAACTATTCCAAAAATGATTTTTATTCCATCAAACTCTAGGAAATTGGAATTACAATAACCAACCGCTCATTACGCAGCTTTTGATGATCCCCTTGATGATTACATAAGGAGATTATGAGATTATCAATAATGAGATCAAAAAGCTCAACTCTGTGGATTTTCCGGGGGATCATCGGAATTCAATAAATGACGTTGCGTCAATGAGTTATCAATAATGCAAAGCCTATTGTGTATACTAATTACGTATGATGGGGAGAAGTTTACGCGTATTTACTCTCTATTACGTAATTATCATATCAGAGGTCAAAGTGTTATTTACCCGATTATATTATAATTAAATGTATAACATAATTGAATGTATACCTCACATATTTTATTGGTGGAGTGTTTATCACTGTTTTAGTGATCCAATTTTTGGAGATGAAAGGATGACAGAAGTTTTGAGCGATTTGAAAATTTTGAGAATATTAGACATCTGCAAAATTCGAAAAAAATGATTTCCATAAAATTCGAGGAATGAACAAAATTTGAACATTAAAGAAAAATTTTCGTAAATTTCAAGAATTGCAAACAAATTTTCGGAAATTTTGAAATATTTCAAAATTTTTTAAAATTTGTTTTCGTTATTTTTTTTTAGTAATAAATGTTTTCTTTTCAGATAGAACACTGTATGAAGTGGACGTTGGCAGGATTGGTGCTAGCATCTTTAGTCAGTGCTATAGAGTCTGATGATAAGGTGATTTAATTCAAACATCAAGCATATCAATAAAACAACACCAAAAAACATCAATATGACATGCCAACAACAACAATTTTCCAAAACACACACACACACACACACACACCCACACACACACACACACATACACGCTTGAACACTTCAATTAATTTTAATTAATTGATGTTATTATTTTTTTTTCTCACTCAGGAAGATCAACAGGTTCTCAACTCAGTGGTCGAGGAGCTGGCGAAGTCGAAAAGGCCTTTTTGCAACGCGTTCACAGGCTAGTATCAATTTTTTCAAACGTAAAAAAGTTAATTCATAAGCATGTAAACTAACATCGATAAAGCGCGAATCGCGCCAAATTAAATTCAACCGATATGTTTCGAAATATTTCTTAATCGAATTTGTTGTGACGCAATTTAAAATTGATTTAGATTTTGAATCAATTTTTTTTTGGAGTGTTGGTGACGTCAATCTGAAAACATTTTGATCGTACTCTAAACCTTTGGATTGGTTCAGTGGAAGGAGGGTGAAATTTGGGGTGGAAAGTTCCTCTTGCACTTTTCTCTCCGAGGCACCCCTGCCGAGATATTCAATGTTCTAAATGAGCCAATCAGAGCGTAGCTCCGCCCCTGGGCCAGTGGTTCTCAACTCAATTGTTTCAAATTAGGAAAAACTGGGATTTTAGGGTCACGACCTGCACCGGCCAGATCCCAAGGCGTTCTATGACCTTAATTCTCAGCATTCCAGATGTTCTCGATTTGAAATGAGTACCACTGGCCGAGGGGGCGGAGCTAAGCTCTGATTGGCTCATTTAAAAATTGAATAACTCGGCAGGGGTGCCTCGGAGAGAAAAGTGGAAGAGGAACTTTCGAATTGAAATTTCATCCTCTACCCACCCTCCAATTCAGGGTAAGCAATTTTGGGACCCCTGTATAGAATGAATGTATCATAGTGTGGATAACTTAATACTTCATGGTTGCCCTCCAATCGAGAATAGTCAAATCCCAGCATATTCAAAGATGACATAACGATGGTTATAACATGTTAGGCTATTGTGGATCAGCAAACTGATAACCACATTTTGCGGCGCAGTGCTCACCATGCGAGCGATGAAAGGTGAAATTTCAAAATTTTCTCAAAATGTAAATATTTAATTCACTCAGGTTGTGGTAAAAAAAGAAACTACTATGGGAATGCCATGGAGCGACCTGAGGACTCAACAAAGATCACGATTCCCATCCCCATCTATAAGGCACTGGTTCGTGCAGCTTCGCAGGAGCTGCGCAACGTAATTGAACGCCGAGAATCATTTGATGAATACCAGGATTATTTGCCGTTATTAACTTCGAAGAGGCCAATTCGTTCCAGATTCCAGAGTTAATCATCATGGGTTTCATAAGTGCAATATGGCCGCTAAAGATATTTGTCCTCAACTCTAAATTCACGTCTGAGAAGATCCCGTAGAATATCCTATTGAATATTTATGGGATTTTTCCTATAGGATTGCCTGTGAGAACTTCTTCAGGATTTCCTGGGGGAAGTTCTATAGGATTTCCTAGGGAAATTTCTATAGGATTTCCTAGGGGAATTTCTATAGGATTTCCTAGGCGAGTTTCTATGGGATTTCTTATGGGAATTTCTATAGGATTTCCTAGGGAAATTTCTATAGGATTTCGTAGGGGAATTTCTATCGGATTTCCTGGGAGAATTTCTATAGGATTTTCTAGGAGAATTTCTATAGGATTTTCTAGGAGAATTTCTATAGGATTTTCTAGGGGAATTTCTAGAGGATTTTCTAGGAGAATTTCTATAGGGTTTTCTAGAGGAATTTCTAGAGGATTTCCGAGGGGAATTTCTAGAGGATTTCCTAGGGGAATTTCTATGGGATTTCCTAGGGGACTTTCTATAGGATTTCCTAGGAAAATTTATATAGGGTTTTCTAGGGGAATTTCTATAGGATTTCCTAGGGGAATTTCTATAGGATTTCCTAGGGGAATGTCTATGGTATTTCCTAGGGAATTTCTATGGGATTTCTTAGGGAATTTCTATGGAATTTCCTAGGGAAATTTCTATAGGATTTCCGAGGGACATTTCTATCGGATTTCCTGGGGAATTTTTTAGAGGAGTTCTTAGCCGAATTTTTATAGAATTTCCCATGGTGGTGGCTATGGGATTTCTTAGGGAAATTTCCATAGGATTTTTCATGGGGAATTTTTTACAGGATTTCCTATGCGGATTGCTATATGATTTCCTAGGGGAATTTCTGTGGAATTGCCCATACGGACTTTCTATAGAATGTCCTATAGACAATTTTTTGTAGAATGCCCTGTGGAGAATCTCCATAGAATTTCTTCTGGGGATTGATATGGGATTTCCCAGGGGAAATTCAATAGGATTCCCTATGGAGAAGGTTAAAGGATTTCCGATGGAAGTTTCTATAGGACAAATGAGAATTTCTATGGGATTTCCCATGAGGATTTCCATAGGATTTCCCATGAAAATTTCCATAGGATTTTTCATGGAAATTTCTATAGGATTTCCCAATGGAATTTCTATATAATTCGCTAGAGAAATTTCTATAGGATTTTCCGAGGGAATTCTATAGGATTTCCTGGGGGACTTTCTATAGGATTTTCGGGGGGAATTTCTATAGGATTTCCTGGGAGAATTTCTATAGGATTTCCGGGGGAAATTCTATAGGATTTCCTGTGGGAATTTCTATAAGATTTTCTAGAGGAATTTCTAAAGGATTTCCTGAGAGAATTTCTATCGATTTTTTTTAATGAAAATGCCTACAGGATTTTCTATAAAAATCGATACGGGTTTCTCTACGAAAATTTCAATAACAGACACTACGGGCATTGCTATAGCATTCTCTACAGAAACTTTTACTGGACAGCCTGTGTGATGTTCCATAGAATTTCTAAGGAATTTTCCATATCTGTTCCCATCGTATAACCTCGAGATAGAAATATAAATTCTGGGTGATTGTAATCGAATAAATCATACTTGAATAAAAAAAATCACTTTTCTTCAGATGTTACACGCTAAAAAATGTCAGAGAAAGTTATTTTCGGCTGAAATTTCAAATAAAGCCTCTTTTAACATTATGCAATCCTGAGAAAAAAAATCACCGGCATAATGCGATACGAGAATAAAAACAAAAATTATGTCAGACATTAATTTTCATCCTTTATCAATTGAACTATTTCAATTTCCTTCCTTCGAAATACGTAATATTTATTTTCAGTGTTTCAGATTTCCGTAACAGGCTGTGCATCTTCCACAAAAAAACTATCTACATTTCGCTTCCTTCAATTCGACGTCGAAAGGGAAATGTAGAAATTCAATTATTCTTTCTTGTGAGCACTTCAAACATACTCAGATTTTATGTTCATCTCAAAACTGTCTTGAAAATAATTTTTACGCATTCTTCCGGAACTCGTCGAGGTAAAAATCGCTGCGGCGACGACAATGTCGCATGGGATGTGTGGGGCATTCTACTGAATTGAAGCACCCCACCACCTGCGCTTGAATGTTCCCCACTCTTCCTCGCGCATGCGTAGGCATGCCCGGCGCTCATCGTGGAGAGGTATGCGCATGCGCGAGGAGGAGTGGGGCGCGTTCGGCGCTCGGTTCGAAGGCCTACGCATGCGCGAGGTAGAGTGGGGAGCGCTCGAGTGCTCGTGGTGGGGGAGCTCTATAACACCTAATGGGAATTCTGTTGTCAGATTCATCATAACGGGGGCGATTTTGGCAGGCTGTATTGTGAAACCCTTTCCATGAAACTCAATGGTCGCATTAGAAGTGGATCGTGTGGATGTTTAATAACAATTTTTCCTGGGTAATAGTTCATATTGAGGAGTATAATTGAGATTGTATGGACCATGAGATATCGATCAATCTATTCATAGAGATCAAGGACTTCACAAATCAACGGATAGTTTAATAATAATGTTGTCGGCAATTATGTATTTGTTGGCTTGCGTTAATAATTTTCGAGCTGTGCTGAGGCCAACGCATTCGGGATTGTCTGTGTCATCTGTGGAACTCGGCTGGGCCCAGAAATACGAGGGACATATTGTTGAAGGGTCCCAGAGACGGGATCTTCGGTCTTCGTGGACACTTCCCGGGGATTGGTCCAATATCTGAAATACAGAATTTTTAAATCTTTCCCGCGATTAATAATTTTTGTTAGTGCTTGAAATTCTTGAATTTTCTGCAGGTACCGAAAGATTTTTCAACTTTTAAAATGTCTATTAAATTTGTACTTTCGCGCTATATAATGTGTGGGAATTTTGACTATCTAGAAATGTTTGTTTCAATTTTTTTTTAATTTTAAAAATTCAAATTTTCCTCAACTACTTTTGGAAAATTATTTGGATGAACAATTTCTTTCCCGGTGCTGTCGCATGTTCGTTGAATTTTATTTGAAATTTAAAACAAAATATTTACCTCAATTTGCAGTTTCAGAGGAAAGGGCCATATGAGTTGATTGTCCAAAAGTCCTCGAGTGAGTCCAACACTTATGAAAATAGTTCCATCAGGGAAATATTTTGGAATAAATTTCATGTACATTGCGTATCCATTTTCCTGAATATAAAATGTGGGGCTTCGCAGCGCTCGCCCAGTTTCCCATTTCAATAACTTTTCTTTCATGTCTCCTATTCTCCAGTAGTAAATGAATATTTTGCGGGTGTCTGAAAAGTGTCATTTATACAAAAATCGAAAATTAAGAGAATACATTTTGTCCTGAATTAAAAAAAAAAATGATATATATAGGTGGAGGAGATCGGCCTATTATGCCCCCATCCCAACATCCCTCCCGTCCCATAATTCCTGCGTGCCCCATTATGCTCCACACTCCCCATACAGGTCAATTTTCTCCTTATATATTTTGTCCTGGGGTCGCAAGGTTCACTACCTGGGGTCAAAAGCTGACTCTAGATAAAATCTCATGCAACCGTTCTTGAACTTGAACGGCCATCTAGAACCGTTCCTGGAGGTCCATTGCTATTTGAAACCGTTTCTGCAATTGAACTCTTATTTGACACAGTTTTCGAAACTGAAGTTTCCCAGAACTGACCTTTCACGTGGAACAATTCTTGGGACTGGTCGTTCACTTGGGACCATTATCGGAACAGTCGTCTGGAACCGTTCTGGAAACTGAACTGTCATCAGGAAGCGTTCCTGGAACAGAAGTTCCATCGGGAACACTTCTCAGAACAGACTTTTCACGTGAAACAAGTCTTGGAACTGGTCGTTCACTTGGAACCGTTCTCGGAACAGTCATCTGGAACCGTCCCGAAAAGTGAACTGTCATCGGGAACCGTTCTTGGAACGGAAGTTCCATTGGCAACACTTATCGGCACTGACCATGCACGTGAAACAATGCTTGGAATTGGTCCTTCACTTGGGACCGTTCTCGGAACAGTCGTCTGGAACCGTTCTGGAAACTGATCTATCATCAGGAAGCGTTCCTGGAACAGAAGTTCCATCGGGAACACTTCTCAGAACAGACCTTTCACGTGAAACAAGTCTTGGAACTAATCGTTCACCTGGGACCGTTCTCGGAACAGTCATCTGGAACCGTCCCGAAAAGTGAACTGTCATCGGGAACCGTTCGTGGAACGGAAGTTCCATTGGGAACACTTCTCGGAACTGACCATGCACGTGAAACAATCCTTGGAACTGGTTATTTACTTGGAACCGTTCTCGGAACTAAAAGCACTGGTTCGGTGGGCTAAGCAGTGTTCTAACTGTTCACCTTTAAACTTCAGGGGGGGGGGGAGGGGGAACGTCAGACAGGGAAGTTGAAGAGGGACTTTCAACTCGCAATTTTGCCCTCTTTTCATCCTCAGAAATAAAGTCTGCAGTTTCGAGACACTGTGTAGGTTTTGCATAGGGGTAAAATATAAATATGAATAGGAAATTAAAAAAAAAATGTAGAGAAAAATTGTGCAAACCTTCATCAGTTGAGATTGTATTGATGGTATTATTGAACTGCTCGACTTCAGCCTGTCTCGATGTAATCGTTTTTTTCGAGCTCTCCAAATTTTTGAGTTTCTGCAGATAATCAGGAATTCTGTGTTTTGAATGACTAACGGGGCCCTGAATGGAATTCTGCTCAGGATTCACATCTTTCTCGATTATGCGAAGAACCAGATGTTTCAATTCGTTCAATTGGCTAGTTACTAGCGATTCCAAGTTTGCGAATCGTTCGTCTATAGTTTCTGCAAAAAAATGATTTTATCAGCTTTTTATCCTTCCTTTTTTTTCGTCTTACAAAACAAACACCATTGAATTGCCATGATATGCAATAAATGAAGTGCTCGAACTCACTTGCACTACATCCGCCAGTCAGAACTTTCGTGACAGTAGCTTCAGCATCCGCAATTATTTGATCCGAGGAAATTCTACAAATTGTTCTCTGCGTCTCCATTGTGTCGTTAATGGTGACATTTGAAGTTGCTGCAACTTTATATAATGCCACATTAAGGATGTTCGACCGCTATTCGTCATTTTTTTCAATCATATTTGACAATTTACTCCAAATGTTTGGTTTTCTTGGCGGGAAAAAATGTACAATTTGTGCATAACATTATTATTTATGGACTCTCAAAATTTTGTCACTTTAAACGTATAACACCATAAAACTTTAGACAAAACGCTGAAAAATGGGTCTGCGACAATGAAATTTTAGGAGTCGATAGAGAATAAAACTACAGAAAAATTGTACATTTTTTCCGGCCTATCAAATCAATAATTTGGGATAAATTAGCAAAAAATTGACAAAAGTGAGAAATAGTGGTCGAACATCCCTAAGGATGTGTTGATACATTTTTAATTAGATGTGTGTGTGTCTACTGTGTGGGTATGTGTTTATGTGTGTGTGTAGGGTGGGTGAGTGGGTAGGTCGGTGAGTGGGTGGGTAAGTGGGTAGGTGGGTCAGTAGGTGAGTGGGTGAGTAAGTGGGTAAGTGGGTTGGTGAGTAAGTGGGTAAGTGGGTTGGTGAGTAAGTGGGTGGGTGGGTAAGTGGGTTGGTGAGTAAGTGGGTTAGTGAGTAAGTGGGTTGGTGGGTAAGTGGGTTGGTGAGTAAGTGGGTTGGTGAGTAAGTGGGTTGGTGAGTAAGTGGGTGGGTGGGTCAGTATCTGAGTGGCTGGGTGGGTGAATAAGTGGGTAAGTGGGTTGGTGAGTAAGTGGGTGGGTGAGTCAGTAGGTGAGTAGGTGAATGGGTGGGTGAGTAAGTGGGTAGGTGGGTGAGTGGGTCGGTAAGTCGGTGGGTGAGGGGTGGGCATCTGTGTTTGTGTGTGAAGAAATCTGTTTGTGTGTGTATATGTGAGTAAGTGTAGGTGGCTGGCTGTGTATGTGTATGGCTAGTTGAAAAGATGCGTGTGTGTTGAAATTTTTTAACAGACAATTTCAGATTTTAGGGTATGCTTCTTATAATGCAAAAAATTGTGAGGAAATGCCTCACATCGCGTCTACTGACAGGTTAAGAGTCGTTATACGCTATAATACAGTAATTGGCATAGCCCGAAAGGGGGCAGTAATTGCCAGACTTACGAACGTCAATTTTAGGAGGTCGATAGTTATTAGCACTTTCACCCAAGCACCTCAAAATTAACGAATGGGAAATTAATGCTAGACACAGTAACAAGAGCATGGCTCTCCAGACTATAACACTACTCTAATAATTCAGATGCTCCAGCCGTTGAATTCATCGGGGCTTCCTACGTACGAAAATAGATTTCATTACGAGATTTTATGATGCATTCACCTATCAACAACCGGCAATTTACTTCAAGAGATTAATTCTATTTTCACATCGATTATAATCTCCTTTGAGGCGCAGGTAAACCTTATGAATCATGCATCAAGTTCGTTTTGTAATTTCAAATTGGAAACATTTTACAATTTAATATGAAGTCAGCAATTTCAAAAATTGTATAATGTACAATATTGAGAAAAATTGAAAATAAACTTGGATAATTAAAGAAATGAACATTTTACCAAGTTTTGAAAATTTTACAAATTCCCAAAATTCAACAAATAAATATATATATATATATATATATGCAGTTTGAAAATATTAGCAATAATTGAGGTGCACAAAAAAACTTGTGAAAATTTAAAAAATTGAAATTAGAAAAAAACAAAATACGGACAATTAGGTATAGGTCGCACTTTGTAAATATACAAGACCGGGTATACCGGAGTTCAGAAGATGCGTCGCCGGCTCGCCGAGTGGTCTCAGTAGAACTGGCGCTCGCTCGGCTGTCCCAAGGGAGGGGGAAGCCCTCCCACCACTCCGCTATCCGGCCGCCCCTTCATGGGCTACAGGACCAAGGTCATCCGAATCCATGGCCTATCGGGGACTGCTTACGTCAGCTCTCTCCGTGCAAATGTGAGATTTTTTTTTTTTTATATAAATGTGAGAAATGAAAGTCTGCTTTTGTTTTACTGTGACCTTATAATCCACGAAATAAAAAAAAAATCCAAATGTTCAAAAATAATCATAATCATCATAATCTCTCATATGTGTACTTTATTCATCATAAAATCATACAGCAAAAGCATCAGTGTTTACAGAGAGCACATAAATGTTTTCTTTGACAATGAAAAATAAAATAGAAGCACGCCGGATGGTTTTATCCATTTTTGCTAAATTAATTGCAATAAAAATGGGCTCTCGACGCGTTTCTTTGGTTCAAATCACAGACCTCACACAGGCCCATGATCCCCTGTATTTATACTCTATAAGTTAACCCTTTTTTTTGCTTAATCTCTCAACGATAAACAACATTGAGAATCGTTTGAAAAAATTTTTCAACACCTTGCACTCACACTCTTACTCAATGTAACTTATCCATAAATCTAAAAAAAATAATTGCTCAACTAATGTGTTAAATACGACGGTTGAAAGTTATTCTTACTTCACTCGTATGGTCAATCTAAAGTAATATAAGGTAATGGCTCTTAGAAATGCTAAATTGACTTGACTCAATGGCGCAATTCCATACAAAGTAATAATATGGCTTTTTTGTTTTAAAATTCAATTGAAGCGACTTTATACAAATAGTCATGTATATTTCATCAAGATTTTTAAAATTCTAAAATTTTTGGAAGTTTTGTAAAAATTTGCAAAATTTGAAAAATTTAAAATTTTGGAAATCGAATTTGGTTTTTGGAATTTTGAGAATTTTTGAACAGCTGTGTCAATTTTTATAATTTGACAGATTTTGATTTTTTTCAAATTTTGGAAATTTGACGGAAATTAGAAATTTACGAATTTTTGGAGAGTTGAGATTTTTTTAATCTGTAAATTTTGGGAAATTCCACAATTTTTGAAAACTGTTTTGAAAAATTTTGAAAATTTCAAAAATTTGGAAATTTTTAAGATTTCGGAAATTAAACAAAAAATTGGAACAAATTGGAGAAAATCTATTTTTTCTCAAATTCCAAATTTCAAAATTTGCAAAATCCGAAAAAGTCCAAAAATCAAGATAAAAAAAAATTGTGAACTACCAATTCATTTTTCAAAATCCAATTTCTTTTTTCAAAAAATCCAAACTTCTCATAATTCAACTGAAGGGACTTTATACAAAAAGTACGGTGTCACGCAAATCCCCTTCCATTCAATATATATAACTCCCTCATATATATTTATATATAGGCAAATAAATTACTTCTTACGAATTAACTTATTCGATATTCTCTCATGTCTCAAAACGTGTTATGTACTCAGTATTATCAATTATCCAGAAATTACTCATAGCTGAATTTTCTCGTTAACTTTTCCCATTAAATCATTAATTAGAACAGTTTGAAGTCTTCCATTTGTTTTTGGCGTTAATTATAGACTCATCACCTCCCACCTTCGGACGTAGAAAAATGTTAAAAGTATTCCAATTTTTGTTATTTCATTTGATCACTAAAAATTTATCGTTTTATAAAATTCAATTGAAAAATTGATAACACAAAACTCAATTGACAATCGCCCCTGTATCAGTCAATACATTTAATTATCAAATTTGACTTACATTGAGTATAATTAATGGTAATTATCTCATTCATCCAAGTGAAAAAGAGGTATATCTAATTTTTGATGACATTTCATTAATAAAACCTATAAAATTTCAGTGAAAACCCATCGCAATTCATTTTAGTTTTTTTTTCATTATAAAAACTGGTTAATTAATGCAATTATAATTAATTTAGTCTTGGATGTTCGACTTTGTCGGAAACCAAAATGGCCGACGATGCTTCGTTTTTTGAATCAAAATGGCCGACCATGGTTCGTTTCTTGAATTAAAATGGCCGCCCATGGTTGACTCCTTGGATGTATCTCATAAAATTGAGGTTAAAATTGGGGACTTGATGATACTCTTGAACGTAATTAACAAGCCTAAGGCATAAGGAATGAATGAGGAATTGGTATAGGGCTGGATATTAAGAATACGCAGTGCGGAACGTGGGACAGCAATAGATTAAACACTTGTAGGTTAAGTGTATGATGGATTAAGAAACAAAATCGAGGAACGGTGACGCACACAATATATAAGTAATTCAACGTCTTCTTTGGGTTTCTTATTATTATTCGTATTTATGTTCGCAGAAATGAAATTTGAGGTCGTATGATCGTGAAGGTCAAGTAAATGAAAGTTTTCAGCCTATTAACTTATGACAGGTTAGGTCGTTACTCGTTCCACGCTTCATGTTCCATGTTTTATGTTCCATGTTTCATGATCCATGTTTCATGTTCCATGTTTCATGTCCCATGTTCCATGTTCTATGTTTCATGTTTCATGTTTCATGTTTCAAATTCCACGTTTCATGTCTTAAGTTCCATGGTCCAGGTTCCATGTTTCACGTTTCATGCTGCATGTTTTATATTTCATGTTTCCTGTTTCATGTCCCACACTTTATGTTCCATATTTCATATCTATAATGTTTCCCAATCCCTACTATATTTTTGATTTTGCGCAGGCGAAAAAAAGGTAATTGTTTACGGTTGAACCAGCGGTCGACCATTTTGTCATGACCCGAGTATCTTTAGTATTCAGAATTATGAATATATTACCCATCGAGTCTCCACCGTCAAAGTACGGGAATGGGAAGGAACGTGATTCGGTGATAATTTTTACTTTCAATTTGCCCTCACAATTGTATATCAATGTTTTTCTTATGTACCAAATGTTGGATATCATATGGAGCGCGTTAGAGAGGTTAGATCGGCGCCAATTATTGGTCTCCATTTTCCGGATCAAAAAATAAATTTGGGGAAAAATTTATGGAAAAGAATTTTTTTTTAATGATAGATTTTGTAAAAGTTTGACAAATTTGGAAATGTTGAAAATTTTATTCGAAATTTTTTTTAGATATTTTACAAATTTGGGAACTATTAAAAAAATGGACAAGTTTATTTAAACGGAAGATTGTAAAAAAATCGATCAGTTTTGAAAAATTTGCATAGTCAAAAAATCGCAAAATTTAATTCTGTAAAGATTTTCTAAATGCTAAAACTTGAGAAAAATTGTAATGAAAAAAATCGAACAGTAAAGAAAAATCCAAAAATTTCCAAATCTCCCAAAACTGAGTGAAGACGACCTGCGATTATTATCGCAAGCACTCAATCGAAAGCAATTGGTAATTCAATGATAAATTTGTTCGACAATTTTTTTCAACTAAAAATGTGATGAGTTTGAGAGTTTGATGTTCGCACTTTCTGACTTTTTACGACGATTAGAATTGTTTCCACTCGTTATGAGACTTCTACCAAGACGAGCCGAACAGTTAAACATTTACCTATTTAGAGAGATCTAGGTCTTCCTGAATCATTTGCCTATTTTTTTTCGAACAAACAGTGTGATTTAAAGTCTATTCATATATTCAATAGTTTAATAGTAATATTATAATATTATAATATTATTAATTCCAACAAGTGTAAGTTTATCGTTAGATAGATTAATCTCTCATTAATTTCTCTGTTTATTGATCATTTCTTAGGGGCTTCAATACGTATGAAAAAAATCCTATGGGACACCATAAGATTCCCATATAATTTTTTATGGGTTTCACATAAAATTCCCATGAAAAAGCTGTGGAAAATTGGAAATTTTTCCATGGTGTTTTTCTCTGGAAATTTCCCATAGAAATTCTATGGGAATCCTATGCGGAAAAGCTGAACAAAATTCGGAAGAAATTATGAAAAATTGATGAATGACTTCTCAGGATTTTTTCATGGATGTGAACGAATTCTATGGGATTTCTATGGGATTTCCCATGGAATATGCTATAGGATTTTTTATCCAGTTTACCTATTTTTTCATCTCGATCTCATCTTTTCGATGGCCCGACATTTTTAAACTCTACCTTATTCTTCATTTCTGAATATTACACACTGATTGAATGATATTAACACGTATCTTAAATTTATCTATGGGAAAAATCACGAGGTTAAATTTTCGTTTATAATTATCATTTTCTCTATGAAGTATCGACATTTTTTGCAAGTTCATGGCGAGAGTAAACTCTTTCGTAAAATCTTTGAAAAAACGAGCAATTTGTTTACTTTTTTTTTTAGTCTGGACTAAAGAACCAATCAATGTTAATTCTACGGATGAAGGAAATGGAATGAAGCTCACTGTGTTTTCAGAATTTTAAGATTCTTCACTTAAATACTGGATTCAGAGCTGGGTGAAATTTTGTATGAGTTAAATTTTTATACTTTCCATGGAAAGTGCACTTTTTAAAAGTAGCAAAATTTTCGAAAATTGGAAAGTTTAGAAAATTTGACAAATTCGAAAAATTGGAAAATATTGTAAGATAATGAAAATTGAAAAAATTAAAATTCCCAAAATTTGTGAAAACTCAACTTCAAAAATCTAAAAAAAATTCAAAAAATTGGAAAACTTAAATTAAAAATTAAAAAATAAAAAAATCATTCGCATTGTAATTTGATTTTCATAAAAAAATGTTAGCATTGAAAAAAAGTCCCACAATTTTCGTTAGGTTGACACTATGGAGTATTCCCACCAAACAGTATTTCATTATCGAAACTCATTAAAATAGTATGCCCATTAAATTTTCATGAAACAGCCCCCAGCTCTGACTATGAGTTTAATGCATAAAGTGTAAATTTCAATGATTCAGTGTACAAAAACGTTGCTTACAATGAACAATAGCTGGCAATTGATGACTGTTTTTTTTTATAAGTATGACGGACACTATTTAATCATACAGTTAGATTTATCATACATAACACGGAATCATTCGTCACTTCATTAATCATCTTAATTCGTCAATCACGTCTGTCTAATAATTTATTATCAACTAAATACATCAACTTTGGAGATTCTTGGAGAGTATGTATAATGAATTAATGAATATTATAGACAAGCTATTACTGCCATCACATGAAAATGATGTAACGATATTTTGATGATGTATTTTCATTTGTTAATGAAAATACTTGTCTTTAGTCAATTCCACGTGGAATTATTTTTTAAGGGCCGAGTGGAGTTCGTGAACGCTAACTCGATTTCGAGGTAACCTAAAATGTTGTGGGTGATTGTGGCGCCGCGAAAAATGGCGCGAAAATTTGAATTTTAATGGGGGAAAAATGTACAGACAGATTACACTATGAGTGAATGCTGAACAAATTAAAAAATCGAGGATTTTAAGAATATTGACAGATTCGACATTGTATTCTTAATTGTAGAACTGCAAAAAAATCTCAATAAAATTATTTTGTCTGAACCTTTTACAAAATTCTAAAATTCCTTCGAGTTTTTTAAACCGAAAATGACAACTATGATGATTCTACTATGAAAATATCTGACTGTAATTCTAGAATTTTTTTTTACCTATCATTAATTGATGTTAAATCTGGATTATAAGACAATGTGAATGAAAAATGCAATTCACAAATGTTGAATTTTTTTCGTCTCTTCTAAATATTTAAGGTTAAATATAGTGAATGAAGCTCAGTCGAGATATCGTTCGATAAGTGATCCATCCGGCCCTCAAATCGTTTATTATTGGTACATGTTCATCAGTATTTGGTACGATTTAACGTCTAACCCGTAAAGTTATTCCCACCGATATTATTCATTGTTTCTCCTCATTTCGTTAAACCACTCCGGTTGAGAATAAATAATAAACTACTTTTGTTCAGTTTCAATTAAATTCTTTGATGGACGTGCAAACCCCTGCTAGTGTCTTCCTGTTAAGGGAAAGGGGTGAGTTTTAAATATCACAGGTTATTGAAAAGACAATATCTATCCGCTGTCTCTATACAATGTACATGGGATCATTCGCCTCAGAAAATTGGTCGTCTGTTAATGAAAAAAAAAAATGCAAATCCATAGGAGACATCTTGGAAATAATTGGAAAATAAAAAGAAGGAAAATAATAAAACAAAATTCAAAAATTTGAAGTTTTCAAAAAAAAATGAAAATGTTAAAAAAATGAAAAAAAAAAGTTTTGAAATCTGCTAAAAAAACAATTTTATACCGCCAATGACAGTTTTTCGTGCTTGCAGTTTCCACAAAGACCACATGGACATTCCTTCAACTAACCCGTTAAATTTGAAACTCACTCAACTTCTGATTAATTCGACTGGCCCTCCATTGGATTGATCAATTGGAGTGTCATCGTATGCACGATGACGAGTATTCAGTTGTGGATGCACCTAAATTGGTAATAATTATTCTCTCTTGAGCCTCGATGAAGAACCTTGAGTGATTGTCTTTACAAGAGCCACTTGGCAATCATAATCATGATGAGATGAGGCGCAAGACTGGCTAGTGATGCTGAGTCTCGATCATCGGTAACAGTTATGTCACTCTCCAGTAAAAATGCGTCGTCAATTACGTGAATTACACCGTTTGTGCACGCAACATCGGGACGAATCACGTTTATCCACTTCTGCTTGCCGGTCCATTGGATCTGGTAACCTGCAATAATGAAGTCAATTAATATTGCGAACTTTTGGAAAATGTGGAGGATTCTAAAATTGTAGACCCTTCAAAAAATTCTCAGTATTTTACTCTAAAATTTTGGATATTCACGAAAGCTTAAAAATTTGCAAATTTCAATTTTTTTTTAAGCGGGAAAAATTCAAATGTTCAGAAATTTGATTTGAATCTTCAAATGTAGTTGAAATTTTTTTGTATTAAATATTGTGTCATTTTCAATTTTTTTTTCAGTTTCAAAAATGAAAACAACTTCGAGTTTCTAGATAATTCCAAATATTTTAAACCAATATTGGTAAAATAAAAAATGTTTCAAGATCACTTTACGATAGGTTTAATTTATACAATTAATTTGGTATGGAAATTCGGTAGGAACTTTTGAAAAACGATAGATCAATGTTGCAAAATGACTTTTAATTGAGCGTTTTTGAATAGCTTTGCATAGGGTGGGGCGAGGAGCCGACGAGGGTCTGGAAAAACTGAGGGAGTGACGGAATAGAAACTTTTTTCGCAGTTCAGGGAATCGAAAAAAGAATATCGATTGATTTATTATTGATTAATTATTTCAATTGCTTCATTCAATGTTCTTCCAACATTGAAAGCATTTAAACTGGGACTTTGTAGGATTGAATTTTTTTTATTCATCTCTAAATTACAAAAAAGAAATGAAAACGTGCAAACATGTCAAATTTTCCTCAGATTTTCCCTTTTTTTACATTCTACCCAAGAAAGCGCATACTGTCATAATTTATTTTTCAATCGTGATTCATTCATTGCTCCATCAGATTAATCAGATAATCGCGTTTGCATCGATCAAAAGTATGACAATTATTCAAGCTGTCATAACTTATGCAGTGCAACCCGTCCCAAAGCTAAATTAGTAAAGATTATTATTATTTATTGATATTAATTATAATGAATTTGGGAGCGGTGGGATAAATAAAGGAGAATGCCAGGGCCAATATCCAATAATCAACTGTATTATTCTCTTTTACAGACGTTGCGTACTTCTGACCCATTTGCAGGGGGGGGGGGGGGGATGGAGCCAGAGTACACTTTGTACACACGTTTCCCTGTTTTATAATGACAAAATCTCTGGGGGATCCAATCCGATGATATTCCAACTATAAGCTATCAACTATGCGCGATTATTAAATAATTTATTGAAAATAATATACACAGAATATTTTTGGAGGCTCTGTTAATTCATCAAGTTTCGAGTGTTTTACATATTCTGTCCACTGTTGACAAATTTTATTTGTACGCGATAGTTACAGAAAAAGCAAAAGATGGTTGCTTCAAATTGGAAAATTGAAAGCTCTCATTTTCTCTTTTCGAAGGCTTTTGAAGTTTACTCTTTCACCCATTAGACTGGAAAAATATATATATATATATATATTTTCCATTAAACTCGATGTCCCCCGCGAGACGACATGGGACCATTTATAATGCACCTTTCCACCGTCATTTAAATGCAAATTCCTTGATTACCCATTCTCAAGCGCTAATTGCTAGGCGAGGGGTTTCACGAGGGCACGATACGAGTTGGTCTATTTGATATAACATATTGTGAAAAAGAGCGGAAAAATATTATTAAGACAATTCGATTGAGGAAACATGTCAAACTATCAAAAAGGATTATTCATAGGAGTTTGGTTTTCATGAATATAGTACATTCTGTTCCACAACTGTGCATTCAAATTTTGGGGGGTGGACAGAGGGTGAAATTTGAGGTCGAGAGTTCCCCTTCCACTTTTCTCTCCGAGCCCCCCCCTCCCCCTCCCCCGCCCAGTTATCCAGTTAAATGGGCCCATCAGAGCGTAACTCCGCCCCCGAGCAGTGGTCCTCAACTCGAACGTTTTGGGGGACGAAAAATGGGGGTATAACTGCTCAAGGTCAAGACCTGAACTAGACAGGTCTGGAACCACTCTGTGACCTTGAGATGTAGAATTGCAGTCGTTCTCAATTCGAAATGAGCGCCACTGGTCGAGGGGGCGGAGCTAGGTTCTGATTGACTCACTCCAAAGTTGAATAACTAGGTGGGGGGGGGGAGGGGGGGAGGGGGGGGGGAGAAGAGAAAAGTGGAAAGGAAACTTCCGATCTCAAATTTCACCATCTTTCCATCCCCAGGTATAAATTAACAAAAAAAGAAGTTAGACCCTGAGGTAAAAAGTCACATGGACACACACACACACACACACGTACACAAATGATAATTTCGTTGGGAATGAAAGAGAAAATATTTTCGAGCCCTGTTTGAATTTCCCAAATTTTCCAGACTCCCAATTTTGCAAATAAGTGAATTTCCTTCCGATTTTCCAAGTTTCATATTGCTTATCAGAAAAAAAGGTAAAACAGTGAATGGAGCTGCTTTTCAGTGTCTTCCGGAGCTTCAGATTTATCGTAAAGAGTGAAATCGTCTTTTTGCGGACGTGGTACATCGGCATGGGGAAAACCAAAATTGATGCAGAGCGCACGGGAAAATAGGGGCGGCGAGGGTGGGAGGGTGGGGGGGGGGGGAGGAGTGGTGTAACGACACGATTTATTGGTACGATCGGTGGGCATCGTCGATGACCACCGCTAGCTATAACGATATGTATTTATGGTACGACATAAATACTGGCTTTACAGTCTAGCCGGGTCGTTGTCGATACTTTTCTAGGTACATACCAGTCGGGAAAAGAGAAAAGAAGCTGATTCCTCGGGGCTTTGCGGGAATCTTGGAAAACAGCCGTGGTCATCTCGTGGGAGGAGGTGGGGGCGGATGTGTGTGTGGCTGTTTGTGGGTGGGTGTGTGTAGGTGTGGCCGGAGGAGGGGGGGGGGGGAATTGTGATGTTACATGTGGGATAAATAATTGAATGTGGATTCTTGGAACTTTTTTTGGAATTTCGCTTCTTGTCTAAGTTTTTTCTGAATTTTTTTTTTTTTGATAATTTTGGAAGTTTTTAAAATTTTGCAAAATTTTGGAATTTTGAAATTCATCGAAATTTTGGAAAGTTTTGAGATTTTATTGAATGTTGAAAATTATTGGAAAATTTTTATATTTTGTGAGGACGTGGATGGAAAAAATCTACCAAGATGTTTTTCAAGCGTCATTATTTTTGTGGCGTTTTTCAATTTTCCAGCGCCTTGGAAATTTTTCTTCAAAAGAAGGTACTTTGAAAGCACCCTCGACCCATTTACCCGGACGTATTGCTATTTCCTCGCACCACTGATCGCTCGGGTGGTGATGAAATTATACAGCGATGAGTATTTTTCGGGAGATAAAACGCCCGGAGATTTCGGAAGTGCCTCTTTTACAGCTTATTGAGGGACTTGCGAATGTAAATGGACTCGTATATGCACTGGGTATGATAAAAATGAGTGTCGACTTTTTTTTATAAATCTATTGGATGCTGAAAAAAAAATTGGGTTTTGAAAAAATTTCAATTAAAAAAAAATTTCGTCTAATTATTGAAATCTCTCGAACCTTTTACATTTTTTGAAAGTTATCATTTTTAATAGAAATTCTAAATGTTTTAAAATTCTCAAATTTTTTGTGACATCGAAAGTTCTCAAAATTTTCTCAAAATTAAAAAAGTTTTGAAATGCGTGAAAATTTTCTGCGATTTTTTTTTATTTTGAAATTTTTGAAATTCTCTACTTTTTTACATTTTCCAAATTCTCGAAAGTTAGAAAATCATTACAAAATTTTCTTAATTTTTCAATGATTTCAAAACAGGTTCCTCATTAAAAAAAAAAAAAAAAAAAAAAAATTGGGGAATTTAAAGGATTGAAAAAACTTTCAGAATTGACGAAACATTTCAAAGTGCCGAGTATCGGCTGCTGATGAAATTAGACAGTGCTGAGTATTTTCCGCGTGATAAAAAATCCCGGAGATTTCGGAAGGGCCCTTTTACAGCTTATTGAGGGAGTTGCGGATGCAGATGGACTTCAATATGCGCTGGCTACGATAAAGGTAAAACGGGGATTTACACGGTGGAAATGGTATTCGCCCATTGGTTTTTATTACAGCCGGGGGGAGGGGGGGAGTGGGTGGGGGGGGGGCAATAATGTAAGAAGAGAATACTCACGGCCGTTCTCCTCCCTGATACGGATTCTGAGAGTGTCTCTCTGGGCTTTGAGCTCGATACTTCCGTTGCTCGTAGCATTTTTCAGTGCACCCATCGTCCAAGGCCTGTCCCAGGACACAAGGTGTCGCTCCAAGACTTGCTTCGCCTGTAAATGGAGTTGAGAAATGCAGGTAATTAATTCTATTCAATTTTAGTTGGTAGTTATTGAAGTCGATGATCAAATGAAGCACTGACTACAAGTTTAGAATTCCCAAACACCCATACACATACACTTGTAGATTTATATATATACATATATACATGTATACATATATATACATATGTACATATATACATATATACATATATACATATATACATATATACATATATACATATATACATATATACATATATACATATATACATATATACATATATACATATATACATATATACATATATACATATATACATATATACATATATACATATATACATATATACATATATACATATATACATATATACATATATACATATATACATATATACATATATACATATATACATATATACATATATACATATATACATATATACATATATACATATATACATATATACATATATACATATATACATATATACATATATACATATATACATATATACATATATACATATATACATATATACATATATACATATATACATATATACATATATACATATATACATATATACATATATACATATATACATATATACATATATACATATATACACGTATACATATATACATATATACATATACACATATACATATATACCCATATATACATACATACATACATACATACATACATACATATATACTAGGTGCTAATGAATTATACTCACATGGTAATCGTAATTTGTTAGGAATAATTTGTTATACGCAGTTGGAGTCGTCACCCTCGCCTCCTCCCAGGCCTTATCGTATGGTACGAAATACGTAAATCGCTTACTGGTATCGCCCAACTGATCGTTGAATCCCCGTCGCTTGCCGAGAATGTAAGTTTGGCTGGAAAATTGATTTTCGTTAATACACTTGCTGGGTATGAAACAATGCCATCATCTGCTGATGGCAAATCGATTTTTCAAACTTTAATTAGCTGGAAAATGTTTAGAACACAAATTTTAATATGAAAAATTTTGGAACATGCGGAAAACAATTGCCATGTACCCTAAATTGGGTGCTAAACCCAGTTGGAATTCAACGCAATCCATACAATTTCCGCTGGATTTGGACCAATGACAAAGCGCTGCCACCTGACAAATACCATTTGCCAACGAAAACCGCATCATAACTTTCATCCCTTGGACATACATTTTTTTCTGGCCAATTTTTTTTTTTACTGGTATTTGCGCGTGAACCAGGGATTATCACCGCGATAAATGTTACCGGGTTCTCCATACGGCCTTTTCCATGGTTTTTGTGTGTATCGATGTGGACACCAGTGAAGTCGTAAAACTTGATGGGAAAAAATTGACGATGAAAGGGCGTTAAAATGATAATAAACGGCCGGCTAAAACATTAGCGATTTATGAAACAATTCAACGCAATGAGACGCAGAATTATTGGTTTCGGGTAATAAAAGTATGGACAAAATTACTTGTAAAAAAAGCATAGGCAAATGTATTGTTTCTGCCCATAAAAAAAGTGTAAGCGTCCCATACGGAATCCCTGATAAAATGATTGAATGATTTTTAATGATAATACTGATAATAATTTTCGATGAAATGATAATAATTTAATTGCACAAACAAGCTTGACATTTTCGCTTTTTAAATCTCTTCGTTAATTTGATTTGGCTTTAATAGTTTTCGAGAAAATTGCTAATGAGCAGACCGGATGCTGGGACCGGAAGTGCTCTCGTTATATGGGCCCAGTACGTGAACGGTTAATACCGAAAGGGCCCCATATGTGGGGGATTAAATTGGTGGTGATAAATCGCAACAGAACTTGGAATGTACGGAGCAGGCATCATTGGGATTCATGGGAATGACATATTGAGCATCTGTTCAATCGCACTATGTGCGATTGTATGTCGCTAGTCCAATCACAATTGGAGTGTAGGTCAATTCATATCGAGATCATGCCGAATATGCAACACGTATTTTATACGCTCGTTAGTTTTCCAGCATTAGTTTCCAGGTAGCACTGATAACTGTCGTACCAGCCATCAATGCATCAAAGATGCATGGCTAAATCAAGCCACGATCACATATGCGCAGATCGAGCTCGAGGCATTGAATCGCACGGGAGATAGGCGCTTCTATTGGACAATCTCTGTCCAACTACCTCGATGCACAAATCCTCAAATTTATGATTCTCTTTTATGTTTTTTTCATGCCAGGAGAAATAAAAGGGAGCCTTTGACATGGAAAAAGTATCCACAAACTTTGTCAGTTCATTTTGATACGGGAAAAAGAATACTCTCGGATTTTTTTACACAGTTTGCAGATGAGTTTGGGACGTTTCAGGGCGAAGATATTTAGTGGGGTTTTGAAATGGAAATTTAGCGATTTTGTCGATGTTTTTGACATTTTTTAAATATCTGAGTGCGGAAATGGTCCCTGCTGCATTTTTATTTTAGGATCGTTTTTCTGGGGGAATTTTTAGGCTTCGGACTTATTTTGGGGGAAATTTTTTTTAAGAATTTTTTTCTAGGGAAATGATTGCTCAGGGATTTTTTTTCTGGGGATATTTTGGCTTAGGCAATTTTTTTTTCTGCCCATATTTTTGTGGAGGGAGTTTCTTTCTGAGGATATTTTTGTTTGTTTTTGGTACTTTAATAAGAAAAAAAAAATGAGGATATTTTTTTGGGGGGGAATTTTTCGCTGGGGACATTTTTGTTTAGGGAATTTTTTTCTGGCAATTTTTTTTAGGGGGTTTTTTTCTGGGGACATTTTTGCTTGGGGAATTTTTTTCTGGGGAAATTCTTGCAGGAATGGAAAGTCTGAGCAACTTCATTGGGTATTGTAATTTTTTTTTTCAAGATTTTCATTACCGTGTAACTGACACCTCTGCATTTCAAAGTCAAACGAAAAATAAAATTAAACGCACATTAAGGTAGATGGAGACGAGTGAATTGCGAGGACGACGGAGTGGGAGACGTAACAGTACTATTAAGCCGTTGGTAATTGCACGTGCAGCCAGTCAGTTTAAACTTGCCAGTTAGAAATGTCTGGTTCTTCGTTCGTTCAACGTCCACCGGTGGACGTGCTTCAGAAAATTGCCAATTTGCATTCGGTTTCTTCGCTCAAGAACGAGCACCAATCTACTCGTTTACCGCACTCCGTAGCGCTTTTATTTCTACCTTTTTTATTTTCTCTTACGAGAACTTCACGGCGGACTTTTCAACATGGATAATATGGATATTGAATTGGGATGAGATAGGGGAGATTGAGGATCATTTACATGTGTAAGTGGAAAGGGTGAGTCGGGAAAAAATTGAAACTTGAGAAATTTGAATTTTTGGAATATTTTTTACTTTCTGACAATCCTGAAACTCTAAATTTTTATTAAATTCCTGAAACTTTTGACGTCATTTTTTCCTTTTTTTTTGTCATTTTGTTTTTTTTCAAATTTCTGAACAAATTTATTTTTGGCAATTTTTATTTTAATTTTGAAAATTTTGGCTATTTATGATTTTAATTTTGAATTTTTTTTCATAGCTTTACATTTCTTGAAATTTCTCGAAATATGAAGATTGAGTTTGAACATCTAAAGTTAAAAGAAAAAAAAACAAAAAGAAAAAAAAATTAAATTGTAAAATTTTCTGAATTTTTATTTTTCAGAAGAATTCACATTGAACTTCTCATGTTAGATAACGCAGATATTGGATTCTGATGAGATGAGGAGGGGACCGCCGCGACGGAGGGGGTGAGCGGGGGGGGGGGGTGAAATTTGCATATGCAAGTGGCGGAGTAAATCAGTTGAAAAAATGAGTATTTTGTAATTCATGACGGGCGTTAAGACTCCCTCGTGACTCATGCCAGATTAGTTTTTGTTTCTTGAAATGCCCCCAGGGCGCCAAGTTTGTTAATGGCTATTATGGTCCATGTCTCATATAGCTAGGGGTAAAGAGCTGACCTACTGCAAAATTTGTGGGTGATAAAAAAATTATTTATGACTCGTATGTAAATTTTGGGGGATATGGCAAAATGCCAATCCTATTAGAAAAAAGTTAAATAATTGAACAGTCTCTACATGAACCTGCAATTTTTTGTAATTTTCCTGCACATCAATTTTAAAAATTAGTAGTCGATGCGACTTTAAAATAAATGAAAAAAAAAAAAAAAAAAATTTTTAAAATTGTAAATCAAGTTTCCGATTTCCTAAAAATTTTTGTTTTTTTTTTAGATTTTTCATTTTGAATTCCCATTATTTCTCAAAATTTTTACGAAAAAGTAAGATTTCTTACAATTTTTTCGAAATTTTAAAATTTTGTATATTAAACATTTTCTAAATTTCGCAAGAATTTTCCACCTTTTTTCCTAATCTTCCGACAATGTGTAGAAAACGATGAAAATGTGTTAGAGAATGACGTAAAATTGACTATTTGCCAATAGTTTAGATGTTACTATGACATGATTTTAGAAAAAAAAACCTTATGTTGTCATAGTTCATCTGAATATATAATAACTGATTGTTTTTTCTTGCCTAATTAATCTAAACTTCGAAGAACAAAAACCTGTAATACTCGTCAGCAGTGCAACCATTTAATTTCGCTAACATTGAACTTTTATGGATGTATTTTCATGTCATAATGTTGGTAATACTCAAAGCCGATTAGTGCTTTACTCTAGAGAATCAAAGTACCAAGATTACCTTATGGGTTTCCGGTAATGGAAATTCAATCAGATTATGAATATAATCGGTTCAACGTGAACCTGGAAGGACTTTTTTTCTGACTTAACGTTTGCAACTTGCTGTTCTTTAGCGTCGAAACCAAAAGGAGAGGGCAGTTATATACGCTATAAGTCCGTTGGTTGCGATTGTTGCCCCTTTAATTCTCCGAAATTCGCAGGTAGCCACCCCTCCCTCTCCTCCCGCGCTCCACCACCTGCAGCAATCCCACCTCTCCATTGCTACCCCTCTTGCAGCGCTCCCACTCCTCCGTCGCTTCCCCTCTTGCAGTGCTCCCACTCCTCCGCCGCTACCCCTCTTGCAGCGCTCCCACTCCTTCGCCGTTACCCACCTTGGAGTGCTCCCCTCCGCCGGCGCTAAGTTACCAGAAATCCCGTAGCACTTCGAAAAACTATACCTGTCTGCCCATATTATGAACAGCGGCCTTCATTTGCAAAAATAACGATATTTCGACCTCTGTGTTTACGTTTCAATTTCAAAACAAGGCGCTAGAAGGTGGGGGATGTAGCACTCGAGCGCTCGAAACGGTAGACGGGCAGGACGCGCGACTGGCAGCCGTGGAACTAACGGACTACCACCGAACATTTGATTTGAAAAGGCTTATTTCGTTGCCGACCTCAAATACAGTGAATTTACCGTAACTTGTCTATCTATAGCTCTCTCAGTCCCAGCGAGCGGAGGGGAACGCGTCCCCACTATCCGTGACCTTGGGCATTGCGCTTGAGGGGTATGCCAGTTTCGTTGCATGCTGTCATGCGTGGGCTCATGGACGATAGAATATAAACGCTTTGGAGGGGGTACGGCTCAGAAAAACGTGCATGCCTCTCACTCGAGTCATCATGTCATCTCTCTCTATCTTTGAGCACGCCTTTTGCGCGTATGGAGGGGGTACTCTGTAACTCTTCGTACGCGGAAACGTCATCCCGCAGACTGAAGTGTGGTGATTTAGGTCACTGAGTTTTTGAATTTTTCGGTGCGATTGAGAGGTTATTTTAAGGTGTCTCGAAAATGAGTCCAATATGGAGAGAAATTCGACAAATATTTTATTACATAGTTTTTAATACTTACTTGAGAACCGGGTCTGTCTTCAGTTTATCCAAAACAGTTGTGTAGGGGATTCCCAACACTCGGTCGATAATGTGGATTATACCATTGGTCGCTGCGATATTAGCTGTAATAATAGTTGCGTTCACACCACCGCCCTCTACTGTCACAACTTTTTTCCCGTCATAGTTGTCCACAACATTGAAGAAGAGATCTCGTCGGTCAGCTGCTGTTCGAACCTTTGGATAAATATGCTGATTGAATATTCGAGTAGCATAAATTTAATGAATATTTCAGGCGATTTGGCTGGGAGGAGAAATTAATTTCAACTAATTGCGTTTGAACCAATGGCGAATTTCATCTACTTGCTATAAATAAAATTACATGAATTTTGTTTAATGTCATCATATCTTTTGCAAGACTTGATAATGCTTCCCGGAATTCTTAAAATGATCTAGAATTTCCATGCAATTTTTTGGAACATTAAATTATCTACAGTCGGCAAAGTAGGGATCGATTTTATCGACAATTGAAACGATTCTTGGGGAAAATAATTATGAGACAATTTATTTAGAATATCTCGGTGAAATCTTCATACATTGAATTATTTTCGAGTACATAATAGTGGTTTCAAGAAGAAACGGGGCGGGGGAAATTAATTTCTCCTATTGGAACAATCAAAACGTATATATACAGATACAATGAGAATTCATGCTAAAGTTTAGGATGAAAAACGTGCAGTGTCGAGTTATGTGTTATAAAAAAAGAGCATATGTGATTTGTATACATCCATTTTGAAATTTTCAAAAATTTGGGAAGTTTGGTAATTTTGAAAATTATTGAAAACATTTTAAGTCTTCGAACTTTTTCATGATTTTTTTCGACTGGTTGGAAATTTTTCAATTTTTTTTTACATTCTTGAAATTTGAAAAAAAATCTGGTGTCCAAAAATTAAATTTTACAAGTTTTTGATTTTTCAAAATTTATGAAATTTTGGAAATCTTGGAAATGCCTATTATTTGGGATTCAAAAAATTTAGTTCCTGTCAATTTTTTTTCATTTAATGAATGAAAATGTATTTGCATGATGCGCAATTCAGCAATTGAGCATTTCTTTTTTTTTCTTCGTCGACTTCAGTGCATTCGTCTGACGAAAATGGGAAATCGCGACTGCAAATCGACGAACAGATATTTCGTCCATTCAGCAGATGCATCAGGCGATGGTTAATGTTGTACATTATCATTCATTTATGGCGAGATTTGCATCCCTGGAAAGCCCAAATAATTCCGTTAAACGTCATCTCACGGACCGTGAATGCGCCAATACTGGGCATCATGGTCAAAAGAATTTTCCGTGTTTTTAATGGTTTGGAATTTTGAATTTTTTTTTGAATCTCTAAAATTTGCAAGATGTAGGAAATTTTTGAAATTTCTCAATTTAGGGAATTTAGAGAATTTTGGTAGCTTTGAAGAATTAAAAAAAATTGATATTTGAAAGTTGTTTTTTTCAATGTTTTTGGAATATATTTTTTTTTTATTTTTGAATTTTTTAATTTGGATATTTTGACTTCCTTGGAATTTGTTGGCTCCAAAAAATTCTGAATGTGCGTTTTTCAAAATATCCAAAATTGCTCAAATATTTGGTTGCCCCAATTCTCATTTTTTTTCTCATATTTTCTCATATTTGTGGGATTTTTTCCTGGTTACTGCATGCAAAGAACAATAACTCTTCTCGACATACTCTCACGAAGCGCGGTGGTGCGAATATTCGAGAGTTGGGAATCGCGGAAGAGTTATGTAATCGGGGGAAAAAAAAGGAGGAGCTTTCATCAGCTCAGGGTCGATAATCACCCGATGCAGCACAGCTTTTGGCATTATTTTTTGGCTTTTGTTGGTTTGGCATATAGAGAGCTTTCATTAAGAGAGGTAGAAGTGAAATTTTGGAATCAGGTCAACCTGTATTTATCGCTGCGTTCGATTTGCATAGGGGTTGATATCGAATGGATCATGTGTTGCTTTCTATCATTCGCTTGGATTGTGTGTGTGTGTGTGGGTGGGTGGTTGGATGTGTGGGTGTGTGGGTGGGTGTGTGTGTGGATAGGTGGGTGAGTGGGTAGGTGGGTGAGTGGGTAGGTGGGTGAGTGGGTAGGTGGGTGAGTGGGTGGGTGGGTGGGTGAGTGGGTGGGTGGGTGAGTGGGTGAGTGGGTGGGTGGGTGAGTGGGTATGTGGGTGAGTGGGTAGGTGGGTGAGTGGGTAGGTGGGTGAGTGGGTAGGTGGGTAGGTGGGTGAGTGGGTAGGTGGGTGTCTGAGTGAGTGGGTGGGTGGGTGGGAGAGTCGGTGGGTGGGTGTACGTGGGCGGGTGTATATATTAGTCTGTGTGCATATGTGTGGTATTTTTTTATCATTTTGCGAATTCAAGAGTAAAACTAATTTGCCACAAAGGAAAAATGTTCCCAAAAATGGATAAACTTACGCGCCACAATTTCAACTAAAATTCCATCATGCAGAAATAACAAATGACTCCCATAAATTCTGTCGATTAAAACGAGTTTTGGAACTACCCCTTGAAATACTCAATGATTTTTCACTTCACCGATTACACTGATTAATTAATACCTCAATTGAAGTGAAGAGCATCCCTGGCTGCTTAATTACCCAGAATTTCAGACGCAGATATATTATCACGATTTACGAATTATGGAGCATCGAGCCGAGTGGGTAGCGCTCATAATTTTCCCCCAAAATGTGCACTCTCACTCGGGGAATCCCCGCACATCTGCACACATGACCATCAATGTTTCTGGTGTATTGGACATGTTGCGAATTGTTAGGGAAACTCACGCAGGCTCGTATTAATTATGACAAATACCGGAGTACTTTCGAGTAATTGAATTTTTGGGGAAAAAATTCGGATCGAGGAATTTGGATAGCGAGTTTTCAATTATTACAATTCATTACAGGATTAACTGTAATAATCAGGGTTAATACATATTAAAAATATTAATAAGTGAAGCGGAAGATGAATGATTGAATCAATTTTGGGCGTTTTTTTTTAACTTTGAAAAGTTTCAAAATTTGGAAAATTCCGTTTTTGACAATTGTAGAATTTGGTAATTTATGAAATGCGATTCTCTTTTTACTTTTGAGTTTTTGTTTTTGTTTTTTTTTCAATTCTTGCAATTCTTGGAATTTTTGTTTGACATTTCTGAAATCACTAATTTTTTTTTAAGTTTTTAGAAGTTTAAAAGTTTTTGCAATTTGAGCATTCGTCATTTTCGTTGCTAATTTGAGGGCGTAAAGTTTAGAACATGGAATCTTACAAACATCAGAAATTTTACAAAAATTCAAAATTTTAATTAATTATTACTGATTGAGCCATTTTTTTTATTTCGAATTGAGTGGAAAAAATTTGAACAAATACGAAAGACCTGAATTTCACAAATACGGTTGGTGAAAATATTAATCCAGCATGAAAGTTTTTCGTGATGGACAATATTTTCGTGAAATGAACAATGGATCCCAGGCACATGGACACGTTTAATAGTCGGCAATAAAAACTATAAATTCTGTAGTTCTGTTGCGGGTTTTCCAAATATTCAAGCCAACTTTATTTCCTCGCCCCAATCGTTGTTTTCCCGTTTCTCCTTTATGGTTATCTCTAGCTAGTTACCAATTTTATGAAGGCTGGACGTAGACCATTTGAACTAGTATTTTATTCATTTCTATTTTAAAATTTTTGGTTTCGTTCGAAAAAAAAAATTGTTAAAAAGATCTCTTATTTATTTCCTCAAATAAATTATTCCTTTTCCAATGATGAAATAGTAGGCCGGATGTGAAAACTTTCAAATTGTAATTCATATCTGATTTTTTTCAAGTTTCTCTCAAGACTTCAAGTGATTCTACTCCCGGTAACACACACAGATAATCACTCACCAACTCACACCCACCCGCTGACTCACGGCCACCCACCTATTCATTCACCCACCCACTCGCTCACCCACCAACCCACCCACTCACCCCCCCCACCCACCCACCCACTCACTCACTCACTCACTTACCCACCCACCCACTCTCCCACCAACCCACTCCCCCACCAACCCACTCACCCACCCACTCACATTTACCCACCCACCCACCCACCCATTCGCCCAGTCACACCCCCCCCCCTCACCCACTCACGCCCACCCACCTATTCATTCACCCACCCACTCCCTCACCCACCAACCCCCCCCCACTCACTCACTCACTTACCCACCCACCCACTCCCCCACCAACCCACTCACCCACCCACCCACTCACATCCACCCACCCACCCGCTCGCGCCCACCCACACAGCAGTATATACAGTATATAAGTTGTTACTCGTACTCGGGGAGTTAAAAACAAAATTCTCAAAATAGAAAAAAATCAAAAATTTTTAAAATTATCAACAACCTTCAAAATCTTGAGAGTTTAAAAAGACAGCAACAAAGTTTAAAAAAAAATGGAGTATAAAAGAAAATTAATGCACAAATGGCAGCTAAAGAAATTAGACACACTGAAATTAAAAGTTCATGATTGATATTGGACTGAGTCGTGGAATTACCCTTCAATAATTTCACGAGGCAAAGTAGTAACAAAGTTTGAGGATTTTCTCGCTTTTTAACTCGAGCACATAGCGTCTGAGATAAATTCTTGGGTGAATCGGTACGATGCTTTCTCAATCACTCCATATCCTCGTTCCCCAACAGCTTACTCACTTAGCCAAGCCCCCCTGCCTCCCGCCCACCGCCATCCCATCCCACCCGCCTCCAAACATCGCTAAACATCTCCAGTGAACTTTTCGCCCGCGGGGAGTGAGAGAATCCGAGAAGGAACGAACTGGGAAAATCTTAGCGGCAGAAAATTGAATCTTTCTGAAGAATCCCACGGCTTTGTTTGGGTGTTCACTTTGTTTCTCTTTCTGTAGTTTTTTTTGGGAGTCGAACGTGTGGGCGCCTTGGGCGTAAACAGTATTTGAGAATTCGGACATTTCAATTTAAAAAGGGTAATTGAAAATAGAGAATTTTAAATCTTTGAAAATTGCACAGTTGCAATTTGAAAAATTTCAAAAATTTGAAAAATTTGAAAAATTCAAAAAATTCAAAAAAATTGAAAAATTCCAAAAATTTGAAAAATTTGAAAAATTTGAAAAATTCGAAAAAATTGAAAAAATTGAAAAATTTGAAAAATTTGAAAAAAAATTGAAAAATTTGAAAAATTTGAAAAATTTGAAAAATTTGAAACAATTGAAAAATTTGAAAAATTCAAAAAATTCGAAAAATTTGAAAAATTCAAAAAATTCGAAAAATTTGAAAAATTCAAAAAATTTGAAAAATTTGAAAAATTTGAAAAATTTGAAAAATTTGAAAAATTTGAAAAATTTGAAAAATTTGAAAATTTGAAAAATTTGAAAAATTTGAAAAATTTGAAAAATTTGAAAAATTTGAAAAATTTCAAAAGTTTCAAAATAGTTACACATTATAAAAATGTCAAAAAATCGTGTATAAGTGTTTTGTGGTGATTGGAGGTGAAGCATATAATACAGGCATTTTCCGCCTTCTCCTCCCAATGACTTACAATGTATTTCACCCTCAATAATAATGTCCTAATAAATTATCTCATGCCAAACCAATGTTTATGTACAAAATTCATTATGTCATTTTCGCAAAAACCATTCCCAAAAAAATGGACAAACATTGATAAATATTCAAAATTTAATTAAAAATATTTTTTCTCTTCGGTAATTACCGCGCTATTTTGCAGTCCCTTTCCTTTTCGTAGCGGCTTTTGAGTGCAAAATGAAAATAATATTTATGACTGAACCCACAATTTCAGATAATTTGCATGCGCAGAAAAATGTCATCAGCAGAGAACTGATCAATCTGGTTCAGTCAATTTTTTTCGAATCAAAAAATCGTAAATTTAGTATAAAAAAAAGTCCAAATTGGACTGAAATTTTTTATGTATTTTTCATTAATACATAAATTATTATTGTAAAATAGAAAAATTGGATTTCGTGATTTTTGGTCCAAAGTTTTTCAATTTTTTTTTAATTTATGTGAAGAATATTTTTTTTTATACACAAAAATATATTTCAGTAGCAAAGACTCCATGACACTTATCCAGTTTCGTATTTCGTGACTTTATAGGCAATTACTTCGTAATGGAAGGGAGATTTTTCGAAATTTTTCTTAAAACAATTTCTAACGCAATTCTCCATAGAAAATGTTTTTACGAATGTTTCTCTATCTTCCTTAGATTACAAGATATCCGCCAATTAGGCCGCGGAAACCAATTCAGACTCAGTTCGATGAAGTACTTCGTTACGGATTTCATTGAAAATCCAAAAAATGATGGAAAAACTTAGTTCAAAGTTTTGGAAAAAGTGATTTTAGAATTCGTTATTGCAATATTTTTTTTTAATTAACAAAATTAGAGACAGAATTTATTTTGAAATCGCTGTAAGATTGACCACTTCGCTACCCACAGGACGATCAAAATATGAATCACGTTTGAATCACACTTTTAACATTGCAATCACGAGTTTCACATCTGTGAATCACAACATCAAAATCACAAGTTGTGATGTCTGAATCACAAATCACAGGTTCGAAATTGTGATTCGTGATTCGGTAAATAGTGATTAACAATTTTCTCTGGAAATAGTGATTAGTGATTTTGGACCTAGTGATTCGTGATTCTGAAAATAGTGATTCACGATTCCGGCAATGAATCACGTTTCACAGTTTTGGAAGCAGTGATCAACGATTCTAGAGATTGCGAATCACGATGTCTGCATCACGAATCACTAATGAAAAAGTGTGATACACACTGAAAACAGTGATTTACGATTTTCAAGGCGTGATTCATAATTCTGAAAGTTGTGATTTACGATTCTGCAAATGGTGATTCACGAATCTAAAAATCACGCATCACAATGCTGGATCCGTGATTCACATATATCAATATATTGGAGACATAACTTTCTAGACTTACCGAAGTGATGCTCTTTTCCTTGATCCTATCCAAAGGTAATCTTTCTCTGACGTAATGCAGTCTCAAGATTTGCATAAATCGCTTCTTATCCTGGAGAATTCCCTGGACACCGAATTGATCCCATGCAGCATTGCTCGGGGCAAAAAGTGTGATGTCCTGGACTCGCGTGATTTCCGACATAAAATCACCACCGTAATCTCGAATGTTCTGGTAGAATCTGTGCACCGGTCCATCCTCCTTTTCCTGAATTTTTATGGATATTATTAATCATTTTTTGTCATCAATATTTTAGTGATTTATGTACTTGAGGCAAAGCAAAAAAAAAAAGATTTTTTAAAAAAATTATCAAAAAAAAAAACGGGAAATGAGGAAAAAAAGAATTTATCTATTCCAAAATTTTTAATCATTCTGAGGCATTTTTTTAACCTCGAGAAATTTTTGAATATCGACCATTTTGTTATTTCTTCAATTTTACAATTTTACAAAGTTTTCATTATTCTGGGGAATGGAGAAAAAATTCGATATCTTTGGAATTGTCTCGAAATTCTCTGTAATTCATCATATAACAGATAATAATAGGGAGGCTAGGTCTCCCGGGACACCGACGAACCCCAGCTGTTGAAAAAAACATAAGTAAAGAATAAATATAAGAAGAAAAATGAGGACGAAGAGGGAAAGTTTTCGTACTCAATGACAATCTGGGATGAAGAAAAATTGTTCTCATTCCTTCAAATATTTTTGATTTTTTTTTAATTCTCGATTTGAAATTTGGGAATTTTTGGAAGATTAAATTTGAATTTTTTGAGAATTTTTGAAAATTTGAACATTGAAAAAAAAATGTGAAAATATTTTAGAGATTTCAAAAATGAAATTCTTCTTTCATTATTTTTTTCCATTCAATTTCTCATGAAATAAGTGAAGAGAAATAAAGAAAACAGAAGATTGAGGGAAGAACGATAGAAATGTTTCTCGCTTTTATCTCCAATGATTGCTTCCTCAATCCAGGTTATTTTTTCGTCTGACAAGCGTGGCTCCACTCCGTCCCTCGTTAATCTCCTGGGAAATGTGAGGAGGAAAGGCAAGAGGCCAGGCGAATTAGCGGGAGGGAAAAGTGGAAGTGTAAAAAATAACGTAAGGGGTTTAGTGAAAAAAGAATGGATAATACGGGAGGAGATTAATGAGGGCCTTGGGCACTTGGTGTAAAAAAATTCGAGAAATCTCGGTTGAATTGTTCAACATAATGCTGTTTAGTGGTAGGGGTAGGAACTTACGATTTCCAACGAATTTTCAAAAATTAACAAAATTCAACATATTTGATACATTCAAATGACCGCATGTAAGAGTTTAAACTTTTTCAGAATTTCAAAAACTTCAAAAATTTTGAAAATTTCAAAATTGAGAAAGTGTTAAATCGAAAAAAATATTGCTTTGAAAATTATGAACTTCAAAAAATGAGAAAAAACATTCTCTTTCCTTCAATTTATTAACCCTTTTCTCTAGGAACTGGGGAATTTTTGTCGGTTATATTATGTACTTACGATGCCCTATATGACATGCAGAATCCAATAGAGACATGCGAAGCACCATAGAATAACATCATTGAATCAATAAAAACGGACATTTAATAACAATAATAATAGAATTAATAGAAATAGAGATAATATGAAGACAGAAATAGGTTTAATGTGTTAGATATATTGACGGTAAATTGACAATTATAGAAAAATTATAGGTTTCTCGCAGAATTTGTGATAAGAATTCCCATAAAAAATCCTGAAAGATGGCAAAATTTCGAAATGTCCTAACTTTTGTACAATTTTTTGGCAGGTATACGACCAAATTAGATAGAATTCCCATGGAATTTCCCATAGAACTCCCATGGAATTTCCCAGACAATTCCCACGGAATTTTTCATGTAATTTCCCATAGAATTTCCACGGAATTTCCCATAGAATTCCCATCCCGTGTAGAAATTTGAGCGGAGGTGCCGCCGCACCTCCGCTACTCAACTACCGCTCTGTGGTGGGGCGGCGGATTTTAGCCGAGGCTCTGCTACAAGCGGAGGTTGAGCGGCGTGATTTCTGTACGGGATGGAATTTCTCGTAGAATTCCTATTGAATTCCCATTGATTTTCCCATGGAATTCCAATGGGTTTTCCCATAGAATTCTCATGGGTTCTCCCCTAGAATTTCCATGGGTTCTTCCATAGGATTCCCATGGTTTCTCCCATAGAATTCCCATGGAATTGCCCATAGAATTCCCATGGAATTTCCCATAGAATTCCCATGGAATTCGCCATAGAATTTCACATAGAATGTTTATAGGATCTCTGTGGGAATTCCATATTCGACGAATGTAAATCTTCCAAGACAGCTCCCAATTCCCCGGAAGACTTCTATGGAAATTTTATGGAAATTCTATAATTCTCCATAGCACGAGCTATGAGAAGCCTGGATATTTTTTTCATACTTCAATATCTATTTGTTTAACATTTTTCGGGGATTTTTTGCATGAAAAAATGGATGTTTCGGTGAGGAAGTTTGGATTAAGTAGTAAAGGTCAAGGGTTAGTCAAACGTAAAATGAGAGTCGTTCTTAATATGTTTTACAGAGTAGATTAATTTTTTTAATTAGTAAATTGGGATGAACTGACACTGCATCTCAATCCTCATAGTGTTTTAAAATTATATCTCATGTGAATTTGGTATTTTTATCCAGAAACTGATTGATTGGCTGATTCAGGAAAAACAACATAGTGAAATTATTGGTTTTAATCGAACTGAAGAAAATATTGATTTATTTTCAGAGAGAACGCAACGTTTCCTGAATATAAAACAAATTAATTCAATATAGGTTGAAATGGTCCGAAATTTCAAAATTCAAAAACACTTTTCAATTATTGCATTTGCAAAATCAAACTTTTCGTATACTTTTTTTTTTAATTTGCTTCAACGCCTAAAATTAAAAAAAAATTGTGAAATTTTTAAAAAATTTTATGTAATGATTTTTTTTTATGTCAGAAGTTTCAAAAATTTGTATATTTGAATTTTTAGGAATTCCAAAAAAGAATGAAAAATTTTGAAAAAAGTCGAAAATGGGGAAACGTTAATTTCTTTCCTCAATTAAACCGAATAATTGATACGCGAACCCTACAATTACACGATCTCGATTTAATCTTACTATTTCCATAATTAATTGAAAAAATTGCACCAAGAAGGAAGACATAAAAGTAACGGTGGCATTTTTTTTCGCAAAAAGTGCTTTTACTGGCCGTGCACATAGCGAGCGCCGATGTACCTTGGCATGAGATTCGATTAAAATTTCAATTATCCAAAATTACTCGTGTGATTCAAACTCCATCAGATATTTTTTCTTCATTAATTTTCACTTGACATGATTATCACAATTCGATTACGGAGGTCTGATTACGGTTTTAATAGCCGTCTCTCGAGTCATTAATAAAATAAAAATTGGAGGGAAAAATTTATTGATGATTAATACTAATTGGCGGAATTTTAGTGATGGGACATTTCGTGCGTGCATACACAATAATTGCATGAAATATGCGGGTCCAGATTCCGAAATTTTGCACAACTCATATTCTTGGTGTTATTTCATTTTTTTATTATGATTGAAATTTTTTAATACTCTCGAAATGAAAAACAAATATTTGACTTTTTTTTATTTGATATATTTTTTATTCTTCCATATTTTTCGCATTTTATTGTCTGAACTTTTCGAAATTTTTAAAATAGGAGAATTTTTGGGAGTGTGAAACTGAAGAAAAATTATGAGTTTTTTTCCGCATTTTTCGTAGTTTCATTTTTGTTTCATTTTTTATTTTCATTTTAAATTTTTATATTTCTGGGATAAATTGTGAATGTGATATGCAACAGAATATTAGAAAATATATTACACAATAGTTTGGTTGGTAAATTCCCAGAACGAATTTCTCACATTTGTTTATGTAATTGATGTAATTCTATCTCGGGAAATGGCAAACTATGTACCGAATGTCCGATTGGAAGCCCCAGAAACACAAAATAAGCATAATTTTCATGTGAGTGATATCCTGTCTCACATTTCATCCAAAGTTTCAAACCAAAGCTCAATTACAAATTCTTCAACATTTGGATATTTTGAAATATCGACAATTTTGGAAAGTTTAAAAATTTTGAAATTTTTTGAAATTTTTGAAAATTTTGGAAACTTTGAAGATTATGGAAGTTTCAGAAATTTGGCAAATTTTGGACATTTCAGAAATTTTAGAAATCTGTGAAATTTTTGAGATGTTTGAATTTTTTAAAATTTTGGAAATTTCGGAAATTTTTGAAATGCTTGAAATTTTTGAAATTTTGAATTTTTTAACTTAATAAAATTTTACTTCAACATTTCTAACAGTTGAAGAAAATTGAGATTTTCAAATTAAAAATATTGAGAAATGTAGTTCTCAAACTATTCCGAATTTTTAAAAGAATGTAAAAATTAAAAAAACTCCAATGTCCAAAATCGTGGAAATTACCAAAAGATTAAAAGTTGCAAAAATCATAGACTGATTTTTTTCCGTGTACGCAGTAAAGAATGGTCCATGAAGACAACCCGTGGGACTAAAAATAATGTCGTATTCTCACCCAGTGAAATACTAGTGCTCTTTGTAACCCCATACAACAGGCTGCATACGCAGGCCGATGTGGGGTAAAAACATAGGGAAATTTATGGGGCTTGTTGCGAGTCAGACATCGCGCACTCGCGACCCTTCTCCTTCCCGAACAACTCTCGTTTTTTCATCGGCGACAACGAGATTTTTCATTCAAGTTGGCTTTTCACCTTTTTCGTGCCATGCGCGCTCGGGGACCCGTCCCTCCTCATTCCGCAAATAAAGGGAATTTCCCGGGAAAAATATTTCCAACTTTTTGAAGCTCAACGGTCCTTCATTCACTGGCTATTCGAGTAATTCGAGGACTCCACAAAACTTCTCTTGTCCATAATAGAACGAAAAGTTTCAGGTTTTTCTGCAATCCTTGGGTGAATCACCTCTTCACAATCTAATGGACCGTTCGTTAAAATTTAAGATTTCCAAAATGTGGCAAATTAAAAAAATTGAAAATTGTAAAAAAAAGAACCTAGAAAACATTTTTAAAAAGCAGATGTTTTTTCTTTTATCAAGATTAAAAAAGCGGAAATTTAAAAAAAAAACGTAATATCAAAAGCATATAAAAATTTTAAAAAAATCGAAATTATTACAATTTTTTTTAAATTTGTAAAATTTGATCAAAAGAGAAATTTTGTTGAAATTCCCAAAAATTCAATGATTCATGAATTTAGTGAACAGTCAAAAATAAAAAAAAAATTTTTTTTTTCATTCCAAATTTTTCGGAATTACCAACAATTACGTAAATTGATATTGGCTGAATGAGATTGGCCAACGGACGTTTCTGAAGCAAAAAAAAAAAAACAAAAATCCGAGAAAATGTGACACAACAATTCGTTTGACGTGCTATTATTGTTTACGTACCGTCGCCCATTGTTTTTTATCTACCGTAAAAAGCGTTGAGCTTGCCGCAACATTGTTTGCCCCTGCGCCATTTGAAAAACAGTATTTTTTACGCGATATTTCAGTGTAGTTTTACGCCCGTACGCCTCGCGGTTTTTACCCAGTTTATTCTTTTTTTATTCGCTTTTTTTCCTTCTCTTCTTTCACACTGTTTACCCCCCCCCCCCCCGCCCTACCACCTGCCCCCGCGCACTTGTCAGGAAAACGTGCAGTGTTATCGCTACGCACGCGCCAGTGATAGCCCACGTACTTTTATCTTTTTATCTGGCACATGAAAAGATGACTTACCTGTCCTCCAGGATAATAGAAAAACCTCAAACTTTGGGCCATAATGTAGATAACAGAAGTTTTAGTGGGAGTACTCGTATATATAGTGAATGAAGAATAGAAAAGCAGTGTAACAAAATTGTGTAACAATTTTTGGACTTCATTTGTGTGTGTGTGTGTGTTTTCTCCCTCCGTCCCTCTGTTTTGTACTCCCCACTGTAGCTGCTGTCCAGCATTTCTTTGAGAGGGAGTACTGGACACCCATCCGTGAGACTGGGTCCGACTTTTGCCATTTAGGTGATCGTATTTCTAAACACCGGGTAAACCTCCAGAAACACCGGTGCTGCGATGGCGGGCGCCTATCGAGCTTTGGCGTAGTAGGCAAATATTCCACCCAGCATGCCAAAGCTCCGACTGTGCGTGTGTGTGTGTGTGTGTGTGTGTGTGTGTAATAAAATTGGAGTCTATAGACGTTATCAATAACTTCAATTGTTCAGGATGTTACAGTGGGAAACCTATCGGAAATACGAAAAGTGCAAGGTGAACTTCCCACCCCAACTTGCAACCTCTTCCACCTCCTACCACCCCCCAATTCAGGGTACGCAGTAAAGTAAAAATACAATTTTTTTATAATTTTCTTGTCCTTACCAACATTACAAAAAAAATTGATTTACGGGTGGGGAAAAGTGAATCCCGACCCCACATTTCACCTCCTTCTCACCCCCCAAGTTCCACCCTCTTTTCACACACCCTGTATACTCTTAATGTTCATATTGTTGACTGTCATTTTACGATTGACTAATTATTTTACATATCAATATTGAGCCTTTATTTTTTACGGTTTTTTCACAGTGAGAAAAAATTGACTAGCAGTAAATTAATCATTTTGCAATCGAATTTTATTCATCTATTATGAACCTCAGAATTTCATTCTCTCAAATCAAGGAATAAAAAATTGGATTTAATTCAGTTATTAACAAACGAATGCATAATTGTTTCGAACCGTGGAACTCAAAATTACTTACTGCTATCAAATTTTTTTCATCCTGCAATTTCGGGAAAGTGGGAGGTTTTTGGGGGTGGGGGTGGGGGGTAGTAGGGATAACATGTTGGTTAGGAGTAAGCTAAGCGTCACATGGGGCTAAACATCGATATATGTATTCCAGTTTTACAAGCATGCATATGCAGTTAGTTCGATATGAAAAAGCCACATAAATATTAGAAATAGTGGATACATAGATACATAGGCATGACAGTATAATGATAAATGATTTCATGAGAAGAAAAGTTGATGCGGTTAATCGTGTGTTTTGTGGAAAAATTGTGCCCAAGCAGTGTCCTAAAAAAGAACACATTTTCGGAATTAACCCTTCTTTGCCCGCGCCTGTCCACCCCCCCCCCCCCCCCCCACTTCCGATTACGCAGTCACCGCAGCGCTTTTTACTGGTCCACTTCCATTGCGAACTGGACAATTTTTTATCAATGACCTGAATTAGTTATCTCGAAAATATCTCATGGTAATACCACAGACTGTCACGGGTTGGCTTATCCGCCATTTGTGGCGCGATATTTGAAAATGACGCGCGCCGACAGCGCTTAGAATTTTTCTACTACGTATCTGGTAGCACCACGAGGGCTGCGCCGTATTTCTCTCTTGCGCATTTCATTTCAAAATTGATACCTAATTAGCAGACATATCAATTGAGGATGAGATAAATTCTGATTGCACAATTCATGGTATGCTTCGATTTATCCTGGAAAATAATTTTCCGCAGAGCCGGCAAAGAAGGGTTGGAGAGCTTCGTGGAGATAAACAAATTTTATCGCAAAAATTATCCGAAAAAAATTGATATTAGAGTTAATTCCACAAAACACCCAGAATGGTGAAATTTGAGTGACGTAGATCAGAGTTAATTAACATGTTGCTGTCAAGTGTACCAAAACGAACGGGCAAGTTGTTACAAAACACTCACTCCACGTTTAATTATAACTTTTTCATTAGCCATTAAAATTAAAATAAACTATTTGCCATGTTCGTAACACAGATGATGTGTAAATAAATGAGAGAGGAGAGACAAGAAAAGTTTTGAAAAAAAAAAAAACGGAGGTATGATAAATTACCTTAAAGGACTGCATAGAGAAACCAGAAACCGGGGGAGATGGTCCGTAACATAAGAAGCGAACAGAAAACAGAAAAAATTGTGCCATGTATTAGGTTGTTCGCTGTGAAAGTATTAAGTTTCTTTCTCCCATATATTTAGTTTAATATTTTTCTCAGATTTATTTTGCCAGTGATTTCCTTCACTGCATATTCAACGATTGACTAATATGTTCCCTAAAAAATCACTATTTGGTGAAACAATCGTTTAACATTTTTTTTTGATGATTCGCTTCAAACGACATTGGTAGTACCCAAAAAACATCACGATTCTGACAGTTTTTTTTTTTAGCAATCGCCATTTTATGTATAACGACAATCACATTTTTCATGAAACGATCACTTTTCCCGAAATACATTTTTCCTGTAATAATCACATTGTTCATGGACAATCACAGTTTTCATGGGCAAATCATATTTTCCTGGACGAATCACAATTTTGCCTGAAAAATCACATTTTTCTTGAGAAATCACTTTTTTCTTGAAAAATCATATTTGTCCTGAAAAACCACATTTTTCTTGAAAAATCACACTTTTCATTGAAAAATCACATTTTCAATTGAAAAATCACATTTTCAATTGAAAAATCACATTTTCAATTGAAAAATCACATTTTCAATTGAAAAATCACATTTTCAATTGAAAAATCACATTTTCCATTGAAAAATCACATTTTCCATTGAAAAATCACATTTTCCATTAAGAAATCACATTTTCCATTAAAAAATCACATTTTCCATTGAAAAATCACATTTTCCATTGAAAAATCACACTTTCCATTGAAAAATCACATTTTCTATCGTAATCCCTTTTTTCATCGACAAATCACACCATTCATAGTAAAATCACATATCTCATGGGAAAATCATATTTTGTATGGAAGACGTTTTCTCAATAAATGACTCTTCTACGAAACAAACAATTTTTTAAGGAAAATCCTGGTCTTTGAACTGATAATTATTTCAAACTGGAAAAAATCCACTCATATCGAACAAACTAATTGTTACCCACCGAACACTCACTCGTTTCGCAAACTTGGATCTCAGAGAATTTGTTTATTGTTCCTGAGAATTGTTTTTCGTGACGAGAAATTCCTTTATTACTTCTATATGGGAAAAATCACTGAATCACCGAAAGATCACGTCCATCAGGGGCATATAATTTTTTCAGAAACAAAAATCATATATTTCGCATAGAGAATCACTTTTTGGATAACTAGAATTTTTTTCTGTGATTAAAAAAAAATCACGGAGTTCTCTTTTAACGTTAATTTTATTTTCATCCTTATCTCAACAGCCGTAATATCCCAACAATTCGTGTCCCTGTCATTCCAATTAGTTCGATGGTAATTTTCACTGGAGATTGTGATCCGCCTGCATTGTCACACAATTCCAGGTCACTCGGAAAATGCAGATGAGATGTTAACTCAGTTGGGAATAAATAACCCCAGTTGATTTATTTCTTGTCATGATTTTACGGAGTACAACAATTTGAAATTATGCAGTTGGGTCTTGATTATTTTTTTTCCCTGCATTTGTGGAGTTTTTTTTCTACAAAAAAAAACGCGAAATCGTGACGTATGGAGTAATATAAATTCATGAAAGTAGTTGGCGAGCGATTCTCTGTTGATTTAGCTATGTCTGCAGTTTCGGCCGGTCCTCAGTGTAAAGAACTCAGGTTTCCAGATAAAAAACTCTTTTCTAAGAATCACGTTGAGAGAAATTTTTTCGGAAAGTCAGAGTATTCAGGGAAAATCACATCTTTCAGGAAACATTACATTTGTCAAGAATAATCACATTTTTCGTGAGAAAATTTTTCAGCAAAAATCACTTTTTTCCCGGGAAAATTCCTATTTCCAGGAAAAATCACCTTTTTCAGGAAAAATCACCTTTTCCAGGAAAAATCACTTTTTCCAGGAAAAATCACTTTTTCAACAAATCTCCTTTTTCAGGAAAAATCACCTTCTTCAGGAAAAATCACCTTTTTCAGAAGAAATCACTTTTCTCAGGAAAATCACCTTTTTCAGGAAAAATCACGTTTTTCAGGAAAAAATCACTTTTTCAGGAAGAATCATTCTTTCAGAAAAAAAATATTTCGAGAAAACAGAACCACGTTTTTCCGAAGAAATAATTATTTTCGTAGAGAAAAATCACTTTTTCGAAATAGAAACACTCTATTGAAAATATAATTTTTCATACTTCTGACAAAATAAGTCTCTTCTAAGTTTTCTTTTCCCAAAAGACCTTCTTTGCAGTTAGTTTTTGAGCTGCGCCGAGGTACACCGTCAATTTGAAATTATGCAGTTGGGTTTTGGCCTTTTTTCCCTGCATCTCTGGAGCTCTTTACATGAAACAAACGCGAGCCCGTGACGCATGGACTAATATAAATTCATGAAAGTAGCTGCCGAGCGATTCTCAGTAGATTCAACTTTTTCTCTACTTTCTTTCTTTCCCACTCATTCCGCCCTTCTCATTTTATTCTAACATTCATTTTATCGCTCTTCGTCGTCATCTCATTTCACTTCCTTCCGTATTCAACGTAGTATTTTTCTCACGTACTGCAGAGAAGTACAGAGGAATTTTTCATCAAAAATCCCGTGAATTGTGTTGTTTTTTTTGCGCAATTGTGCGATATTTCTCTTCCTCTAATAAACTGGATATTTTCGGTGGTTGAATGAATTGCGTTTGGAAGATTGAGGTTTGAGTAGATGGTGAAGCCGAATTTTTGTCTTGACGATGTTCATTTTTGTGTATGCCATTTCTTGAATAGGATTTGAAAAAATTCTTTTACAGTTTTTGTTGTCCATTAAAAATTGCTGTAACATGTACGAACAATTGTACAATTTACCCCCGGATTTATCATCATCATCATCATCAGCATTTATGCGATTATTCCCAACATCCTATAATAATCGGCTCTCCACTTTTGCATATTTATGAAGCCCAACTGAATCATTTGCCTTTCGTGTACAGATAAATATAAATGACACTTGCATAAAACCACCGGGGGCTTGTGGAAATTTTCAAACCCCATAATTTCAGCTGCAGCAACGATTATTGTTGATTGAATGAATTAGTGATCGACAAATTGTCCGCGAATTAATTGCCTAGGAACGTCAGTATAGTCGAAATGGTTTCATTTAATTGTACATTCCAAATAATATTCGATTGTAATTAAATTAATGTATTCGATGTATCAAAAATTCAAAACAATTCGAATTCGATAATGTTGAAATGATTGGTATTTTATTGAAATGCAAAATATTTGTTTAAATATCTTTGATGTTTTCAAATGTTGTGGAATTTTTCTGGAAATATGTGGACTATTTTGGTCAGCTCTAGAATTTTAGTCCCTCGCGTGATGAGCACAATTGATGAACAACAACTTGCGTGATGAACAATTCAATATTGAATTATACAAAGGGAACAATTTGAAAAATTTTGGAAAACTGAATTTTTTTGTCAAAATTAGAATTTGAAATTTTAAAAATTTGGAAAAAAGATTAAAATTTTTTCGAAAATTAAATACTTTTGAAAATCTTCATTACACAAATTTTACGGTTGTTGGAAAATTTCCACAATCTTATGCATATTTTTTCAAATATTAATAATTTGATGGCAATAATTGCGCTTGATTGAATGTATTGGCAATCGGCACATTGAAATTGATTGCATCGTGACGCCAATGAATTTCAAATTGTTTAATTTAATTTAACAAGCAAATTACTATTTATAGTCAATTTCAATTAAACAAATGCACTCGTGGCATAAAAAATTTATAAACAATTCGTGAACTCGTTTATGGTCAGTTGATCGAAATTCTATCGTAGGCGTAAAAGCTATTTTTAATCAGGAATATTTATCCAGTTGATTGACACTCATCAATTTGTCATTTTTAATTAAACAATTTTTTCCCTGAATTGAATTTTTTGAATTGTTCAAATTTTCAAAACTACAGAAAAAGATTAACATTATGAAAATGGATTTTCAAAAAATTGGCTGTTTTGTTAAATACAAAAATGTACAAAAAATCTGAAAAATCTGAAAAATTTGAAAAAATTTGAAAAATCTGGGAAATTTTCAAAATTTGAAAAAACTTGAAAAATTTGGAAAATTTGAAGAATTTGAACAACTTTACAAATTCCAAAAAAAAATCAGAATTACAATTTTTTTACAATGTTTAATTTTGGAAGAATCCAAAAATTTGAGAAAATGGAAACAAAAATAAAAAAAAAACAATAAAAAAGTTGAAAAATGCAAAATGTTAAAAAAAAAATATAAAATTTTCAGAAATTGAAAAAATTGAATTAAAAAAATTCGATGAAATTTTTTTTAAATGTGACGATGGTGGCAATAAATTTGCGAAAGTTCATGAAAAAATTTCGTAAAGGGACGTTCGTTGTCCGGAATGAGGGTAAAAGTCGTTCATGACTCGGCGTTGTGCATTCCCAATAGAGGGCAAGTGAAAGAGGACCTCGGAGGAGGGTAGTGCGGGCCCGGAGGGTCTCCACGCGGGAATCGTTAAAGACGTTTAAACTTTAGCGGAGCGTCAGCGACTGAGTCTGGGAGGGCGTCAGGAGCATGGGGGCGCTCTCATGTCGTCTCTCAATGAGCCCCCAGGTGCCCGATCTTCCTCTCCTCCTTTTTTGCCCTCTTTCCATATGCAGACTCCCAAACGAACAGTCAATCGCCCTCGGCTATTTTGTAAAACATTAGTTCCCCATTTTTTTTTCCATTTTTCAAATTTTTGAGGAGGAAATTGAAATCTTTTGATGTTTTGTAAATTTCGTAGATTTTTAAAACTTTGCAAAGTTGTGATTTGTTTTCACGATAAATTAAATTTTTATAATCTGTAAAATTTCCAATATTTTATGACCTTTTCAAAAATTTGAAATTTTTGGGATTCTATAAAAACAATTTTTTTAGTGAAGTTTTTTGAAATGATGAATATTTAACAAATTTGTATGGAGAGAAGAAAAATGAAAATTTTGAATTTCAAAAACGCCCAAATTTCGAAGAATTTTGAAAAATCTCAAAAATTAAAAAAATTATTCGGGATCTAAAAACTGTAATGAAAAGAATTTTTTATACAATGCATACAAAAGATGAATTAAAATAATGCTTCATTCATTTGTGAAACAAAATTCGGCTATTATCATCTGCTCAAAACAATTCAATTCGGTTTCTCATTAACTAATTAGTTGGACTACATCGTTGGCCGTTTCTCGAATATAATTGACTTCAGAATGTTCAATATTTGGTCGGCAGTTTCGGATGTTACCCTCATTAACGGTAGATTTGTGTGATTGTCCTGACATTGTGAGGCGCTTTATGATAAATGAGCGAAAATAGCTTGTGGTGAATATTTAATTCATAAAATTCGGGGTGAAGAATTTTAATTAGCTTCACACTGACGCTAATTTGTCGATGATAATTATGTTTTGTGAGGCGGAGTTTAAGCGTTCACTTGAGCAGGGAACAGTTTGTAAAGCTACACCCAAAATAAAGTTGGATTAAAGATTCCACAATTAGCAAGCTTGAAAAATTTGAGGAAGATCCAATTTTGAAAGATCTTAAAGAATGTACAATTTTACGGGATTCCAAAATTTTCAAATTTGAAAAATTTCAAAAATTTCAAAAATTCCAAAAATTTCCGTAATTTCAAAAATTTTAATAATTTCAATAATTTCAATAATTTCAATAATTTCAAAAATTTCAAAAATTCCAAATATTTTAAAAATTTTAAAAATTCTAAAACATTCAAACCGTTTAAAAAAATCAAAAATTTTGGTAAACAATTCTCAAAATTTTCTTACTACCACCATTAATTAGGTGAATTTTTGAAAGATCCCAAGATTCAACCCCTAACAAAATTCCTAAACATTCCCCCTAATTTTGGGTGAGCTCTACTCTAGAATATAATAGAAGGCAGAGCGCCATGGGAAGATATTTTGCGAACATTAGGCAGATATATCCTGTGTACAAAGAAAGGGTAAACAGTGCAGTGCAGCTGCGGAAATTTCTCCTATTTTCGTTCGGTCGTGTCCTGCATCACGACGTGAACTAAATTTTTACCATCTGGGATGATTCTTATTATTATTCTTGTAGCCCAGGGTAATCAGTTAGCTTTCAAGTGGCTGTTGCAGTTTGATAAATGTAGGTACATTCTACGATAGATCAGTGCGTACACCTGGAATTAAGCGATTAGTGAAGCTCTTGTGATCTCTACAGTCTTAAGGTAGCGGAAGAGCTCCCTTAATTCATAAAATATGCAAAGACAATTAATTTTTTTCAGATTGTTTTGAAGATTTTTCAAACTAACTCTCTTCATTGCAAACTTCTTTATCTGAATTATGAACATTAACGGCACCTTAAGGTTGGAGCAAGTGAAAAACTTGATTTTTTTTCAGAAATTTGCGAATATTTTGAAAACTATGAGATTCTCCTCAAAATGTCAAAATATATTTTTTATGACAAATTGAATTTCGAATGAATAACTCTTATAAAGTATCGTTCTAACTGCAATATCTTGGAAGATATGCTCGAAAAAGGCTTTCCCGCCAAACAACAGCTGATCGCGCTGAGCGACGCCATGTTGATTCGTGTTCCGGTCCGTGGTCCGTTTTTACCGATTATTCTTGATACGTTCAACGGAAAGTATTATGAATTGGTTGTAGTATATCTTCCAATCTTTTTTAATTTTTTTCCACTTCGCTGATTTGGTATCTTCCATTAATTTATCCTGAATTTTACATATTTATTTTCTACACTGTGGAGATCACATGCGCAATTAGTGATACATCTCGAGCTGACACAATTTGGCCACATCCTGAGATCAAAGTTGTTATGGGGCACATGATATTAAACAGCAATTTTTCATGCCAATGAAATATGTACGTTGCATAGCCAAATAAGACAAGAGTGGGGAAAGTTTCATAGGCAGTAGATACTTCTCAAGAATGTTCTTTGATCCAGGATATGGTGCAGGCGCGGGTGCTGACAATAGGCAGTACATGCTACAAATTTTCTCAATATTTCACTGTGATTATATTTTATTTCTATGGCGTAGTATTAATATTGAGTCATTTGAAATTGTTATTTCATGTTAGTGTGTGCCTCAATTCCTGAACTATGCTCTCAATTATTAAATAACCTAAAAATAAAAATACAAACCTGAAAGAAAAAAGTTGTTAGTAAAAAGTTTCATAAACATAATCGATGAAAACTTTTAATCCTCCGTGTCACCCAATTAACTTTATTTTGAATTTTCCCGCACAATATTTTTAACTAGGGAATTAGCTCTAGAATTTCCCTAGGGAATTTCTCCATGCACCAGTTTTCTAGGGAATTCATTTTAATCTTTGATTGTTTTGATTGGGATTTTTCTATTGGCAACATGGACATTTCTGCATTAAAAACGGCAGAATATATGATATTTGAGCGTTTCAGAGCGGATTTACTCAAAAATTGAAGACCTACAAATTTCAAGAAAAACGAAAGAAATTGAAATGTTGGTAATAACCCGTTGTCGTAGAGTTGAAAGAAGGAACGAAGAGAATCAGCAGTGGATTGTGATTTCGCTTGTCACTGCACATGTCGAGTTGGATCGTGAAAAGGTATGGAAGTAATGGTTCAATAGTTGGTATTTACGGGTGAATTCAGCCACTTGGAGCTACTGGACTTGTATTTTATTCTCGTCTTGGCGAATTGGATTTTCACTCTAACAGACAAAAATAAAAATAAAAAAGAACCAGAGTTATCTCTAGTATGGACGGAAGTGTTTTTCGTTTATATTGGTGTAGAATAGAGGACACTAGACGAGATGGGGTTGAAAATACCTTAAGGTTTTCATGTAGTTTATTATTCGCCAAGTTGAGATTTTAAGGTTATACTAACAACTCCTATAGACGAAAAAAAACAGAGTTATCATACCCTCCGAGCTATTTTTGCTTTATGCTGCTGTAAAGCAAGTCAGTCAAGATGAGATAAACGTGAAAATAGCTGAAAATTTTGATGCTGTATATTATTCATAAAGTTCAAATTGGAATATTGCTCTAATAAGCAAAATGAAAAAACCCGGTTATCTTTTACATGGATCGAGGTGTTTCCTTCTTGCTAGTCTGAAATAGACAACCCTGTATGAGATAACGTTGATGGTAGCTCAAAATTTGGATGTTCTTTATTATTCATCAAACAACAATTTGAAGGTTATTCTAAGCAATTTTGCATTCTTACGCGTGGAAACAGAGCACATTAACCAATATGCAAATAAAAGTAGCCAGTGATTACAATGCTGCTTAATATTCATGAAGTCGAAATTTGTAGGTTATCTTAACAAGCTAAATCCAGCATCACCTGATGAAGAAGCGGAGCTGGTTTCCGCCCAAATTAGTTTAAAATGAGAAATACTAAACAAGGTGGAGTTGAATATAGCCAAAAATTTCGATTATTTATATTATTCATAAAATCGAAATTTGAGGATTGCCGTAGTACATGAATTTTTTCACATAGCTAGTCGTTTTTCCTTCTTATTAATGGAAAATCACTAATACTCGTCGATAGAAAGTGCAAGGTAAGTAAAAATATTAATGCTCTTCCTTATTCATAGAATCAAAAATTGAGGATTATCCCAAGAAAATAAAAACCGAGTTATCTCTTGCATAGATAAAGCGATTTTTCCTTTATGTTGGTGTAAAATGAAGAATACTAGATGAAATAAAGTTGAAAATAGCTGAAGATTCTGATGGTCTTTATTATTCGTAAAGTAGAGATTTAAAGATAATCCTTTGATGCTGCAGTAACGAACTCCATAATAGCATGAATAATGTTTCATGAACCCGTTATTGACTCGTAATGAGACATTTCCATACATATCATCCCCCCAAAAGAATGAAATGAAACGACAAGACCACCGAGAGCCACCTGCATTCATTACCTCCGTATTAATTATTTGGATGTTGCAAAAAATTTGATATTCATGGAATTTACGATGCGTTTACACAACTACCAGACGATAATCCTTCTAGAGAAGCACATGAGGGAATTTTAATGGCTAACTTTTTTTTATGTCAAGTTCGACGAAATGCGGAAATGAGACATGAAAAGCAAATTCACAATTAATTGCTGGATAATAGAATTATACTTTAGAATTAATTTGTACTAAGAGGAAAATAATGTACTGTGGGTAAAATTGGAAACTATCCACTGTCTAGACACTGGGGAACTACGTTTGCTCAGAATTAACATTATACCTGACAAACGAATGCATTAAAACTGAGATGAACTGTAATTAAAAATGTCTGCATTGTTTTATTGAGTGACGGTCAATTTGAAAAAGTAGCAAATGGAATTTGAGTTCAGCTTATTCCTTTTGTATTCTAGTTCCATGAAAAACAATTTTTTCCCCCCTCAGTTCATTGCAATCCTCTCAATTTCAATTTTCCCACCTGCACAATAGTACCAATTGATAAATCAAAATTCAATACCATCAATTGGAAATTCCCTTGCATTAGTATTCACAAACGTCCGTTCTGGCTAGGCATTTGAAATGGTATCAGAAGGGATGCTGGAACGTGTTATCCGCTCGGTCTCTACGTGACACACGGTAATTGAGCATGAGGGGGCCCGTCAAAGGTAGGTGTGACGTTGTTTTGACGTAACTACACCAACGTTATTGCAATTCGGACCTTGTGTTATGTCCGTCTATCATTGTTTGACGTTGGGGTTAACCCAACCGTCAGATTTTGCTTTTCAAATATACTATTTTTCAATTTGTTGATCATTGAAGTATTAAATTAAACATTGATGTAGTAAAAGCTAATTTATGGATTTCGGATATGGCTGATGTTAATTAAAGGCCAATCCATTGTGAAGACCGCCCTATTGAACTATTGGACTTGATAATTAGTGGACCATTCCATTAGCTGAGTATTCGGTCCTTGGTCTAACCTATAGTGGCTTTCAGGAGAGCTACTAGCTTCGACATTGTATACTGTATCGCCAAACGCCGAGGGTTTCTATTACGTAAGGGCTGCTTCAGTATACAACGGTGGACAGATCCCACGAGGTCGTTCTATGGAGATTATTTTATGTAAACCGAGTATGGGCTTGAATTTAGAGGCGGCTGCAATTTAAGTTACGAATGCGGTGTGCTGTCAGACCAATGGCGAAGAATATTTGGAGGACAAGCAACAATCATCGTCGTACATTCAAATTGTGGCAGATAATTTGGGGGTATAATCTGGGGCTTTGCACCGAACTTGTCCAGTGGACTCAATTAGAGGAAGAGGTAAAAAAGTTTTATGAAGGGCTTTAAGTGTTTGGGTAGGTAGTTACAAGATAATATTTGTACGTTTTTTTGACGTTAATTCCTTCTTCAGTGGACATTTTGGAGTGCACGAATTTACCCGGTCTTTATCTGGTTGAACGTTGCGGCACCAACTGCGCACGCCGTGTGGCACCGGTAGATGGCGCCACGTGGCAACGCCCATCCGCTAATTTTTCTACGAGCGATTTTCGGACAGTTGAGAAATTAAGTTTTTTGAGAGTTTATGATTCATGAACGGAGCTTAACGCTTTTTCGTTCGTAAAAATGAAAATGGATGGAGGAACTATGTAATTGGTGGCAACTAAATGATAATTTTATGAAAATGAGAATGATGCGAGGTGGGATTAGTTGTTTCCCAGGAAGAGGTTAGTTTGATAATCGAGAGCTTCAGGTTTTGAGGCAATTTTTGTGGTTTTCGTTTTTAGGTTATGTCGAAGGTAAAACATAGGCACTGACCTCTAGGAACTGCTGAACTGTAGCGTCAACTACCATCAGGGGTCGTTGGATCAAATGGACAACACCGTTCTTCACTGCAATGTTTGCTTTCACGATCTCTGCTAAGACCACACCAGTGGGGTGCTTAGAGTCACCGAACAGAGTGTTCGACTTGATGTAAACTGAAAGTGGAAGTAAGTAGATTGTGAGTACGTGATATATGATTCTAGTCTTTGAAGTGAAGGGTAATAATTCTGGTCTTGTTTCCTCAAATCCTTCAAATCGTTGTAATTTTGTTATGTCTTAAAATTTTGAAAGAATCTTTAAACGTTTTTTAGAAACAGAAATTTTTGGAAAATTCAGTGAAAAATTGGGAATTGAAAAAAATAGAATTTTAAAAATTTTTCAAATTCTCAAATTCTTGGAACTCAGGAAATTTATATATAATTCACCTTTCAATTTAGAAAAAGGTGAATTAAAAATTTTACTGTTCTCCAGAATTTTACAAAATTTTGTAATTTTTAACCTGGTATGGTCGCGTAATGAGGGATATGCCGATACTTGTCTTCATTTTGCAATAACTGTTGAACTACTGGGCAGGAAAATTTTAGAAGAAATTATTTTGTTCGAATTTTCTGGATCATAAAAACTACGGGGCCAATGGATCAATCTCAAATGTTGGTGAACTTACTTTTTCCATTATCCTTTACAAAACTCAGTTGAACTCGGAAATTGTCACTATTGGCGAGTGTGTCATAGGCCCTTCCGTCGGCTGTAGGATCCGTGAATAAAACGTGATTCGGTATCACGTGACCGTCAATCACGTGTTTATCAATTTTGCCTGGTCGCATGGATGGCTGAAACAGAGTTGATTCTCGTTAGGCAAATTTTGCTTCCACAAAAGGCAGGTTGGTTTCCATTGAAATGCATACATATGAAAACAGAGACATATGTCAAGACGCGTACTGTCTCTGAAATATTGAATAGACTAAAATGCCATTTGTCATTTGAATTTTTTCTAGGAATAAACAGAAACTTCCCTTTTTTTCCATTTTCAGACTGCTAAAACTATTATAATATGAGAGTGCCATGGTTATCAGAAATGGGAAGAAAAAAATTTGGATGCAAAATAAATTTTTTTAACAAACTCAAAAACTGTAAAAATAAATACAAATTTTCACTTTCAAAAGTGATAAGAATTTCAAAAATTTCGAAAATTTTAAAATTTTTTAAAACTTCAAAAATTTTGAAAATTTTGAAAATTTCAAAAATTTCAAGTTTCATAAATTTCAAAAAATTAAAAAAAAAATCAAAAATTTCAAAAATTACAAAAATTACAAAAATTTCAAAAATTTCGAAAATTTCAAAAATTTCAAGAATTTCAAAAATTTCAAAAAATTTCAAAAATTTCGAAAATTCAAAAAAAATTAAACATTTCAAAAATTACAAAAAATTCAAATATTTCGAAAATTTCAAAAATTTCACAAGTCTCGAAAGGCTAAAATCTAAAAAAGTTCACAAAGTAAAACAAAAAAACAAATTAAAAAATACAAAATTGTCGCGGTAATTCGAAAATTATCGAATTTCACAATAATTGAAAATGCATCTCATGTGTATATCAATTCATCCACATGTTTACCGTTATCCATTTTTCCATATCTTATCTATCCTCAACACTCATGGCTTATGCAAATCCTTTCTCTCTGCGTTATCTCAATCTCATATTCGTTTCGATCCCAAGAAGATCAATTTTATTTCCCATGAATTTTCAATTTTCGAGAAAGGTACCCGCTCATATATGTCTCAGTTTTATTTTCTTCTCCATCTATATGCGGTAGAAAATGCGACAGTAGATCTTCGGGCTCGGCCTTTGGGGTCGAAAAAGCAAATTAATTCTGGCGACTACTGAATCATCAATAATAAAGAGAAAACCCCAACAAAAAGACCATATTTTGAAGGAAAACTCCACAAACAAATTTGCAGAATTAAAGTGAGTTAATTCAATTTTTTCTTTACAGAGAATATACTATAATCAAGGATAAAATATCCTTGAATAAAGTATAGAATCTACTAAAATCAAGTAATTTTTTTTTCGTGAGAAATTGAAAAGTCCTCCAAATTTGAAAATGTCAATTACAAAAGTATTCATTTTTGAACTGTCATAAATTTCAAGATATTTTCATAATTGGCTAAGAATCACCAATATAAATTGTGAAAATTTATAGAAATGTTGTAATACTTCAAAAATGTCAAAAGGTTTAAATTTTTTAAAAATATTTTAATGTGCGTTGAAAAAATTGAATTTTTTAAGAACGTCAAAAATAACTCAAATAAAAAATATCAAACGTTCCAAAATTTTTAAAATTAGAAAAAACCACGGAAATGAAAAAACAAATTTTTTATATAAAAAGTTCCAAAATTTCAAATATTAGAAAAAAGACGAAAAAGTTGAGTTTTATAATTTCAAGACCTTCAAACGTGGCGGCAATTGCAAAAATTTCAGAAAAACAAATATTTCAATATTTCGGGTAAACCCACGTTCCCCTTAATGCTTTTGAGGTATGTTTGCGGTTAACAAATACCCAAATATTTAATAAGCTCAGGCGCATTAATTACGCTTCCATAACATTTCCTTTTCCGCAATATCCAGCCAAGGTGGTTTTCCTATATGTCTGGGAGGTTTACACTCTTGGGATGTAAAATGGCGGTAATTGTGGGGTGTAATATGTATAACATAGAGATAGAAAATAGCATTTTATCACCTTAATTCCCCTTTTTTAAAAAATAAAAAAATTACACCAATTTGGAAAAATGCAGCAAACTAAATAATTTCTCTAAAAGTGTCTGAAATTGAAGAATTTTTTCCAATAATTCAAAAGTTTTCTATATTCTAAAAGGATTCATTTTTCTTTTTCAAAATTTCACAAATTTCGAACTCCAAAAACTTGAAAAATTTTGAACAATTTTGAATACTTGGAAATTTAGAAAACAAATAAAACATGTCAAGAATTTCACAAATTTGTGTAAATTCGAAAATTAAAAAAAAAATCGAAACATTCCGAAAGTGGAAAAATTACAAACACACCCCTGATCCTTTTCCCGTTATAAAAAACTGGAATTTGCATTATCTCATATGGGGAACATGGAAAAAAATCCTGTATTGGGGAACTACAATATTTTGATGTTTCCAATTTTGAAAAAAAAATGGTAAACATATAGCGTTTTTTGAATTTTTCTTTTCCAAAAATGTAAAAGTTTTTTTTTCGAGCGCAGCCGCCTCAGCAGATAAAAAAATCATGTGCTAACTATCGAGCAATTATTCCAGGCTAACATTCGCCACGCTTTCACAGCATTCGAAAAAGCCACTCGAAACCGCCATAATGGAATATAAATAAGACTACCCTCAGATAATTAGGGGCTCATTGAGAGCCAATGAAGACGAAGGCGATGGGGCTTTTTTTCTTCTTCAGATGTTTTTATCCTGCGGGACATTATGAGCTGGCTCATTTACCCGCTACCCCTCCATAAATCATAAATGCACCTTACCGTGAAAAATCTCGGGCAAATTGACAGACGGATGGATGCTCATCTCGCCTACAATATACGAAATATGAGGCAATTTTTTCAAGCAAGTGAGGTCAATTGAGGATGTCATGAAATTTTTTTAGGGGTTTTCTGAAATAAGGGTTGATCCCAATGGTTCATGCTTTTCTTAAATTAATTCAATAGAAGTAGGAAAAAAATGAGAGACGTATTGTTTTCGTTTCGAAATGGTGAGTAGAAGATGATACAACAACCCCGAGCTGCAAACACTTTACTTTCCCGCCAAGAAATAGCTAATCAGATCCGCTCTGTCATACAGACGAATTTTCATATTGGCAGGCGCGCGGCGGTTTGGGTGCTCCCAAATTGCATGAATAGAGGCCCCCACCACGGAGCGCCAGAGCGTGAGGGGCGCATGGGGAATAGCGTCCGTGGAGGGGCACGTACGTGTATTGGTGGGTGAGTGAGAACGCATACTAAGCTGACGCGCTGGGGTGGGGGCACCGCTTCTCGGGCGGAATCAGCCGAGCTGCTTATCTGAAAGCTTCTTATTATTTTGCTAACACCTCGTAATTAGCGACAAAGCAGATTAATTTTTTTCGATGGGAATTATTTTCAATTCAAGTTTCTACTGTTTACTGCCAATATGAACGAAAAGGTACATCAAACCCTCAAGAAATTAGTGTCTTCATTTTTTTTCTCAATTTCAATGACAATTCAGTTTTTCATATTTCTTCACAAAAAAATAGTCGCTCCGAACGTCAAGAATTTACAACGTTTTCCATTAAAGAATTTCTTAATTGGATAATTGGAAAATGCAATACACGTTTCAGCTCCGCAAATATAAAAAATTCCGGGCATGAAATCACGTGAAACGGAGATTTTCATGCCAATAATTTTGTTTCACTCTCCTTTTTATCTTCTGAAAATTCTCTCTCGGCAGTTGAATTTCAATCGAAGGCTAAACCACCCGTTTTACCCCACACCTCCCTCTCCCATCTCTTTGGTATGCAACATCTCCCGTAAGTACTGTAAAACGTACGTATAAAAGGATTGCGCGGGCGTTAGAGGTGGAGAAGTATGGAAATTTTGCCTCGCTTGGAATGCGCGGAAACGAGCGCCAGGAGGCAGGAAACCGAGTTGCTGTGGAGGAGGCTCGATCGCGCCCCGAAATGTCAAGCCAAGTGACTTTGATGCCTCTATATATCGTTCAATATTTCACATCACGTTCTACACGTCAAGGGTTGCCCCCGGGAGATAGAAGGGTGGAGGGGGAGGAGGGGGGGGGGGCTCCATCGGTGCAACTTCCTGTGATCCTCACCGCATATTGCGGAACGACACGAATTTTTTGGGACTGAGGTTTCAACCGTTCTCTCATACATAATATGATATATAGATATAATGTATGTCTATATATATATAGTCATACGATACAAGCGGACCAAGTGAATCCGATCCATCAGAGCACTTCCTGACTTCGACCAAAAACTAATCAGCTCGAGAATTCCTGAAGCATCAACGCGTTGATTTACAGGGATTGACCAATGAAAGATGACCTAAATTTGAATCTAAGCCCTCGTTACAGCAGCAAAATATTGAAATGAAGTGGACTATATCGACACAATATTTCCAGATATAAATCGTTCTACCCAAAACAAGCCTCAGTCAATAGCTCAACGCTTTTTCTCTCCTCGGAAAGCGATTACGAGCAGCGAATTCAATTTTAAACCTCAACAATTCCATCACAAACATACTCCAAAACTTCCACATTTATCAACCTTGATTACCTTGAAACCTTCCTCATCGGGAATGAAAAATGTATATCGTCCATCAGCGCTGAAAACGTGCTGCTTTCCTTCATTAATAACTCGTTCCCGGAATGTTCTGAAAGCAAAAGACATCATTTAATGTGCAACATTGTTCTCGCCAAGTGTTTAAAACTCGGTAAAAAAAGAAACCTAAGTGCACAATTTTCTCAGCATCCTTCACAAAAATGCACAAATAATGGACATTAAAATGTCTCCTTTTATTTTCCACTTGTTCCTGATGGTATTCCCAACTTTGGTGGGTGGCGTGGGGGGGGGGGGGGGGGGGGGGGGGGCAGAGTATGAAGTGAACCATCTGGAATACGTATTTTTCTCGAGGCGGAAAATTGCCTTTGCATAGACATCTAGTGGAGCGAGAGCTTTTCGTAATTTTCTCCAAACTCTGCGGCCTCTACTTTGGTGTATTTATGGGGGAGGAACAGCCTGGATCGTTTACTTCTACTTTCCCTTTCCTTTTATTTTGTTTTCCACCCACCCCCTCCCCACCCCACCCCCTCCCCCCCCGCCCCTGTTTCTCTCCCAACTTTTCTGTGTCACGTTTTGTAAAAACTTCTTCTGCCCGTGTCTCACGGCACGATTTATGGGCTCAGGGAGTGGGGAAAAATAATGCTTACCGAAGCCGGAATTTACCAAGCTGAAGATTCTCACTCTGGTTCAGGAACTCAAAGGCGTTGGGATTGTTGACAGGCCTGTCTCGGGAGTTTGGCTGCAGGGGCTCCAAAACTTGAGAGATTCTGTGAAGATACTGAAACAGAAGTATGTAAGCATAAATTGTTAAGGTTGATTCAGTTGTGATGGAGTGTTTAGATAGAGAAGCAGGAAAACAGTTTAAGGGAGTTTTTCTGACGTCAATTTTCGATGTATCTCGAAAACTATGGGTCGGAGAAAAATTTGATTTAAGAGACATTTGTAGAGCTTGATGTGCTCTACAGAAAAGTGTATTATCGAAGTATGCTTAGATTCATTTGGTTACGAGATATTGCGAGTTGAAGGAAGGAAGTGGACTCGGGCGCACTTGAGTATTGTTTAATTAATTAATTGCTAATTAATTTGTGGCGGACAATTTATTTGAGACTTCAATCTTGCAATGAAATTCGCGTGCGTGCTACCTTAAAGCAGTGTAAATTGAAAAATGTTAAGTATTGATCTAAAATTGCATGAAAATGTGGAAAAAAGGACAACACTTATTTTACCCCTTTCATTTTTTCTAGGGGTGTATTTATTTAGACACGCCGGAAGAATGGAAAAATCTATTTCTGCGAAACGCCCAACTAGCCAGTTCTTTTATCCTCGTCTATGGCATAAATGTGCAACTAATACATTGTCGAATGGAGCCTGGGGAGTATACATGCACAAATACTAGATATAAACCGCACACACATTCCACTTGTCTCAACGGAATGGGCGTGTCCCATTTATCCACACCGTTGGGGCTGAAAAGGGACGTAAAACAAAGAGTTGGGACGGAGGAGGCTAAGTTAAATCAGAAAGGTCAGTGACCTTTGCGGGGCTGACCACACCGACTGGCTGTATCACTTGGTTGGAGTTATGTCATATTTGGATGGATGGGGAGGGGATTATCATCTATATCTACATATATACATGTGTATATATATACTTGAACAACAGCTCTAACTTATACAATTTTTTATTTCTGAAATTTTCGAAATTTTTGAAACTTGAAATTTTTGAAATTTTTGAAACTTGAAATTTTTGAAATTTTGGAATTTTTAAAATTTTGCACTTAATTTTTTTACATTCACAACATCCTCGACTTGACGGAAAATGGAATATCGTACCGTTACTTAATTTTTCTGAAGCTTGTAAATTACTAATACGATAAAATCGCTCCAGCCTTCCTATCATTGTAGGTTAGTTAGCGATTTGAAATGTTCACACCGCCGTAGATCAAGAACGGTAATAGATACGAAAAAATGTATGAAATGAAAAATGTTCTTTACATAAAAATACACATTTTATGTTTTATGATGTTTTTTCCTAAGTTGCATAATTACGACGTAATCGCAGGTAGAATCAACGGATGGTGGTGGCGGGTTTGAAACTGGCGCATGCGCACTTCACTGGATCAGCCGCGGGAGGTTTCGAAAAATCTTCGGGGAAAGTATGTCGGACACCAGTTGCAAATCGGGGAATTTGGTCTGAGTCCTCCATGGAGGAAAAATTATAAAACACAGTCGAATGATTGCAAAGCTGGCATTTGGAAGCAATACGTTCAGAAATGGTTTTTAATCCATCAAATGGACGGGGCTAGATTGAATGGCCTGTAAAATCAGTAACAAGAGACTTTGAATTTCATGAATGGTATAAATGCACCCTGGTGGTCGATGGGGAGCCGTTGGATGTCCAGGGACGTCTATTCCAGTCGTTTGAGTAATGACCGCATGTATTTCACTGTCTGTGTCTCCACGGAATAAAAATTGAGAAGGGAAAATAAAAAAAATTGATTGAAAAATCCCGATGAAATGATTGAGAGATGAGGCAAGTGAGAAAGGGAGCAAAAATAGAGAATAACAAATATTGTTGGAAATTCCGAAAACTTTAAAGCTTCCAATAATTTTTTAATTCAAAAGAAAAAAAATTAATTTTAAAAATTTCAAAAATTTTAAAAATTTCAAAAATTTCAAAAATTTCAAAATTTTGAAAAATTTCAAGAATTTTAAAAATTTCAGAAATTTCAAGAATTTTAAAAATTTCAGAAATTTCGGAAATTTCAAAAATTTTTAAAGTTTCAAAAAATTGAAAGATTCCAAAAATTGAAAAAATTTAAAATGTTTAAAAATTTAAAAAGTTTCACAAATTTTAAAATCTTTAAAAAAATCCCAAAAACACACTAATGAGAATAAAATTCACTCGAATAAGGAAGACAGTGGCCGCGTAGAACTGTTTAAACAAAAAAAAAGTTAGATATACAGTCTGGCATTTTTTCAATTAGAGCCTGCCTCCGGGTGTAACGATCCAACCCCGGATGGTTATTATACGGATACAAGGGGCTGGAGAATGAAGGAGGAAGAAATAGAGAGCGATATTGCGTATCTGTCTTATCTTTTAAATTAACCTGGCGATAAAAATCCATGGTGGTCATGGGGTAAGCGAGGTCGCTGTTTATGGTGAAGATTCAAGCGGATGAAGCTCAGGTATACCTTATTTTCCTTCTGTTTCTCACCCATGGAAATGTTTATAAATACGTGCAAATGATGAAAATAGTATATCCATTTTTTCCATCAACCTTCGAGAAGTCGCGCTATGAGCAAAGTGCCGTACCCCGTTTATGTCCCTATTTTTTGTCCAAATTTGGAAAATAAAAAAAATCACAATGTTTCAATTTTGGGATGCCAATTATATAAAAAAAAAATAGAACATCAATTTTTTTTTCATAATGAAAAATTCCAAAAATATCTAAACCTCCAATAAAGTCCAAAATTTAATTCAACTATTATTTCAAAATTTGTTTTCAATTCCAAAATTAGAAAAAAAATCAGTTTCAGAAAATCAAAAATTTGAGATTGTGAAAGTTTAAAAAATTTCAAAAACGTCGGAAATTCAAAAAATGTCAAACAATGAAAAAAATCTTATAATTACTTAATGCTTATTCAACGAATCATAATTCAATTTCTCTTTGACGCTTCCGTCGCAAAAAAAGATTAATCCTCTGGCGGTATCTGCAAATGAATACGTATGAATTATGATGTGAAAGCAATTAGGTCCAATCGCTCAAGGATGTATTCGTGGAAGGCGCCTCGTGATATATGACGCGATTGGAGAGAGGGAGTTATTATAAATAGCATCTGCACGATAAGCCTCCATTATTTGGTTCAGAATTGTAAGATCGCATTCTGAACATGAAGTCTGTGGTACTCTGTATATTGGTGGTGGCAGGTGTTTTTATTGGCCAGATAAACGGTGATTATAATTTTTTTATGAAACATTCTTTTGATTTTTTTTTCTTCGAAATTTGATATTTGAGATTTTTTTACTTTTTTTTAATTTTGAAATTAAAAATTTTTCGGTTATTATTGTTAATAATTAATTTTTTTTATCAATATTTGTTAAATTTCCATTTTTGTCATGACTTTAATATTGAAATAATGGCAAAAAATTGAAAGATTAAAATTTTTCAACGTTCCGCTAGAAGTTTTTAAGAAAATTGGCAATATGCCAATTTATGTAAACTGTGATTTTAGGCAATTTCAAAAACTTGAGAATTGTCAAAGACTTTGGAAAATTTGGAAAAATATCAAAAATAAATTTAAGAAATTGCAGTATTACAGAATTGGAAACAATAAGTAATTGTAATGATATTTTAAAAAACAAAATGAAAGGTCCTAACACCATTAGCGATTTAGAAATAATCGAAATTTATGTTGCGAGGTTCTAGAAAAAAATGGAAAATATTAATTTAATCAGTTTCGATGGCTATTAAAGATTGAAATTTGAACATTGTCAAAATTTTTCAAATTCTCATTTTCCAAATTTCCAAAGTTCCAAAATTTCAAAAATTTCCAAAATTTCCAAAATATAAAAAATTTCAATAATTTCCAAAATTTTCAAAATCTCCGAAATTTCCAAAATTTCCAAAGTATCCAAAATATCCGAAATTGTCGAAATTCCCAAAATCTCGAGAATTGTAGAAATCTGTGAAAAGAAATGATGATCGTGAATGGCTAATTTTATTGTTGAACCTAGTGTGATTTACATAACAAATAATATGCATTTTTTATTCAATGAAACAATCTCTAATCTAACGAATCATCGAAGACCTGCAAAAACTAATTCGTCGTTTAATTATTGCCAGCTGGTTGCCAAAATGGTCGCAAGTATATGGAGTTTGGAGAAAGGGGGTTCATAAACTGTGGAATAATAAAATGTAATAGAGACGGGACGATATCGGCTAAAGGGTGAGCCTTTTTTATGAAAATTTCTGAGACCTCCTGAATGCGGAAATTCCCAATAGATCCCTGAATACAAATTAACACACGATCAATTTATTTTAGATGTGGAACATATCAATGCGCCCCGGGTAAAGAAATTGGTTATAACGAAGGAGACAAAACGAAAGTTTATCCGCACTGCTGTGGTGGTCCTATTTGCGCGGACTGAAGTATTGTAATTGTAAAACTTTCAGACATTTATTGACGACGTAATAAATCTTTTTTGTAAATATTCTAAAATATGTCTGATTATTTGTTGCATAAAGAACTTCCCATATACTTATTAGTACGCACACACACACACACATTCACCTACACGTACCCGCCTACCGACGCACCCCCTCTCACCTGCCCACATACACACCCACCCGCCTACCCATCCACCCACTCGCCTAAGCACCCACCCACCCACCCATCCCCACTCACCCACCCACCCACCCATCCCCACTCACCCACCCACCCACCCATCCCCACTCACCCACCCACCCACCCATCCCCACTCACCCACCCACCCCCCATTCACCCACCCACCCCCACCCCCCACTCACCCACCCACCCCCCACTCACCCACCCACCCCCCACACACCCGCCTGCCCGCCCACGCACCTACTCGCCTACCCGCCCGTCCGCCTATCCACCCACTCACAAACCCGCCCGCGTATCCGGCCACCCACCCACCCCCTCAAACTAATGGGTAGGCTATCTACAGGGGTTTCTGGAGATTACTCCTGTGTCTAGGAATACAATGGCCCAACTGGCGAAAAGCCGCCCCGGCCGCATGGGTAGGTGTCCAGTACTCCCTTTCGAAGAAAATGCTGAAGAGCGGCTACCGCAGGGGGTACAAGTGAGAAGAACGGAAGGAGAAAGGAAACGCTAATACACAGGAGGTCATGAAACGTCGAAGAAGTGCAGTGAGCAGACTGCGGGTTCGCACCCAGCGACACCCACGAACAACACTGTAAGGCCAGGCGTGGTATTTTGATTTTTGCAAAAACTGTGAATGGACCAACCCGCTGTTTACGAGGGTTAACCGTTGAAACGTCGCTCAACAAATTATCATCGATGCTTCTTCTGATATTAATAAATTAAATGCCATTTTACTTTTACGCTCCGTCACCACCCTCAAATATTGGGTAATGACTTGTTGGGGTCCATTGAAAGATTCTGCGTTTCATCTCAAGATGTCAATCTTTCGGTGAAACGAAATCATAAACATTTTAGGATCTTTCAAAATTTCCTATTGTGATATCGCTGAATATTTCCAATAGAATTCAGCGGGCATTCATTAAATCGCTTTTCTTCCTCTAAATAATACTAGTTTCGACAGAAAATAAGTTGAAAAGAAAATTGGTTTGATCAGTTTCCTTTACCGCAGAAATCAATGCTAAAGGGGTCGCACTCTGGTCGCAGCGCCATCCTCTCCCGATTTAACTGAAGACGAAAATTCTATTCGCTCTTTCAACTGTCCCGAAAAAAATGCATCATTTCAATTTGCCCGTGATTGTGAGTCTGATGGGATGTTCGAATATCTAACTTCCAAATTTTCCTGATTTTCCCAAAATGAGATTGTTAAATTATTGAGAGTAAAGTTTAATTGAATTTAAACATCACATAATGATGATTCTGAGACGTTGGAACATTGTGGAATGATAATTGGCAATTGAAAATTGAGCAATACCCCGGGCGGCGCGTCGCTCATTATGCGAGCGATGACGTCAGACGGCGGCTACTGAAGAGTTGAATACATCACTTTTCTCTCTTTTCTATAATAAGCATGATGGAGTTGAACTATTCTCCGTGACCTTTTTTTACGATACTTTTTCGCAAAACAGATTTTATCAATGACTGTTTACGTTTCGTAAATGACAATTATGAACTGAATAAATTCCCTAATCACGAAAAATAATTAATTATTCAAGATTGTATCAACTAGCATGGGAGATCTACTAGAGCAATTCGCAAACTCATTTGTTTTTCTCCTTTTCATTATGTTTTTGATGATTTGGAACATCTAATCTGAAACGTCAAACAGAGCTATCGTTATCTCAGATTATGAATAATAAAAAACGTAATGATTCACGTTTTACGGTGTTATGGGTTCATTTACCTAAATAAGTTCATTGTCTCAATTCGGAAAAGAATATTCATTATTTTTCATTCAGAACATAATACTTGGTTTTTATATAACATAATTCAAATGTTCTCTATGAAATACGGAAAATCTTATTTTCCATAAATGACAATTACGATTTCAAAATCCGGAGTTATGATTTTTATAACTGTAATTGATTTCAAAATCGTTTACAATTTCAGATCTCTGTTATTTATGATTTTAAAATTACCATTAATTAGTATTTTGACAATCGTGAATTACGATTTCTGTATCGACATTTACGATTCATGAGTCGTAATCGTAAAAATGAGGAGTTTAATATCGATGAGGTGTTGAAGTTTGTTGGCGTTTCGTATCATTTCCAATAAGGCGTGTGTGTGTGTGTGTGTGTGTGTGGGTGAGTGAGTGGGTGTGTGTGGGTGGGCGGGGGGGTGGGTGGGTGTGAGTGGGCGGGTGGGTGTGAGTGGGCGGGTGGGTGGGTGGGTGGGTGGGTGGGTGGGTGGGTGGGTGGGCGGGTGGGTGTGAGTGGGCGGGGGGGTGTGCGTGTGTGTCTGTGCCCTGATGGTGAATGATTAATGCCTTTACACCTTCACGATAGTCTATAATAACACTTTGTCGAGTGCTTTCTCCATGTCAATTGGAGCTTTAAACGACCAATCGCGAATCCTGGAAAAGGACCGATGGGATGCCATTCCCGCACGTTTGGAGACATTAATCTCTTTCATTTGGTACACGTTTTTCCGTGAAAGAGACGACGTGAAGTACAGTTCGCGGAGAGGAAAAATGGGTAATGGGGGTGGGTGGAAGGGTGGGGGTGGATGAAGGAGACAAGGTCCTGACACTCGAGCGAAAGTTGCCAGGGAATAACTCGCGAAGCTTGGCAAGCGTCTTTTTACTATTGCTTGCGCTTAGTTCATCGTACTCCACAATCTGATACTTTACCAAGTCAGCTGTAAGCAAATGGTACTCTCAGTGGATTTGAGCATTGGGAATGTCACCGAATTTAAGGCTGTTGGATGGAAAAATTGAGTGGACGAGCAGGAAAAAATTGGGTCTGCCAAAAGAATTATACTACGAGGTGAATCGATGTTTACGTAACGAAGCGGTGAATTTAGTTTTTGAAATATTTGTAATTTCTAATTTCCTTCAAATTTTATATTTAGATAATTTTTTTAAGTTTAAGCCAATTTTCAAATATTTTAAATTTAAAAATGTTTTTTTTTTGGACGGTCCATGACACCGACACATTTTTTACATGATATGTGTGTGTGTGTGTGGGGGGGGGGAGTGGGTGGGTGGCTTCGTGTGTGTGTATGAGAGTGGGTGTGTGTGTGTGTGTGTGTGACCAATCACTATTGCCATGACATTGAAGTGGAAGACATTCAGGTTCAAGGCGTGACCGCGTACACACACACACACACATCGTCTCAGATCATTTTGGTATACTGCAACCATTAAGCAGAGGAAAAAACAAGAATTTCCATTTCCAGGCCATTACAATAATTTCTCGAAAATCGTTAAAAAGAACAACAAATGAATGTACAATTATTTCAATGCTCATTTTTCCCCAAAGAAAAACAAATCGTCAACGTGAAAGCCCGTTTAATCCCCTGACTCACGACTCTATGTACCTCACATGTATGTTAATACCCGAAAACACGTAAAATGGATCCCACAAAGTAGGGAGACTAGCGTGTGCGTACCGGGCGATTCAATTTTGGTGGTGAATATCCCCCCAAAAAGGGGCTTTTTATCCTTCTATATGTATATATATATATATAGATATACATAGGGTGGGCGTCGCGACGACCTGGCGCCAATCCACAAACCCACAAGGGTCTGTAACCCAGATACTGACTCCTCTTATTTTAATCCCCCCTGGGTATCTTCATTCCTGCACTTGTCCCTTGTAATTTTCAAGAAAGTAATGTATAAATTGCGAGAGTGGCTCGTCCTTCTCCATTCACTAATGTTTTTATTAAAATGACGATTGGAATAATCCCATTCATATAATAATCTTCAATGCTTTTACCTGTTGAAATTTTTTTTTCTGTCTCAGGGCGAAGATTTTAATTATAGAAGACAATTAAATTTTTTCCCCTAGCAGCTTCATTTAATCAACAAGCGTTCAATGATATCGTCAATTTAATTTGAGCGTCCCGTCCGTGAAACCCGTTGTTTGACAAAAAAACATAAAATGAAAGGCACGGTTGGACAACTCAAGTGGAATCATAATAAGATCCTTGGAGTGAGAATATTCCTCTGTGAGACGTCACAAAGCAATTTTGTCTTTCCATCAAGCACTAGGAAAGAATTTAATTCACATTTTGCACTCTCTGAATTTTTATTTCATACATATTTTTTTCCCATCCTGAAAAAGATTTTTTTTTTAATTTTTGCAAGTTCTAATTTTTTTTTCAATTTTGCTATCCAAAATTTTTGAATTGGAAATTTTGGGTATTTCTAATTATCATTCTCAAAAATTCTAATTTTTTGAAAATTTCTGCATTTTTCCAAAATTTTGGAACTTTCTAATTTTTAAGAAAAAATTTTCAATAATTTGGAAACAAAAAATTGGAAATTTTCTCCACCTGCTGAAAAATTGAAATCGTTTATTCTGGAAGAAATTTAATATTTTCGAAATTCCGGAATTCGTTGAAATTTGTTTACTGCGTTAATTGCACTTCTTTGACTACTACTTTCATTTTATTTAACGTAGAAGAAACAAATTCTGTCTTATTACAATTTTTTAATAAGACCTGGTAATTAAATTTTTCCGCCAACAGCGTCATTTAATCAAGCATTGAATGATATCCTCAATTTAGTTCCAGAGTCTGGCTGTTTGACATAAACATAAAATGGAGGAACGAGCATCACCGTCAGCACGATCATCTCCGGTGGAAGCATAATAACATCCTGAGTGAAAATATTTTCTGACAAATATTATCAACGGTGTAAATTTGTATTTAAATTGGCCCGCCATTCCGAAGCACATTTTGAATTGCTGGAGAATTGTACAAAATTTTTGAACTTTCCAAAATTCATCGAATTTAAAGCGCAAATTATTTTTCATTTTCTCCAATTTTGATTAAACGGAGCAATTAAATGTTTACCCTATAAACTTCAATTAACGAACACACATTCAATGCTTCCCTCAATTTAATTTGTGACTCCTACTCTATGATATATTTATAAAATAAAAGGGAAGGACGGACATCTCCCGTGGAATCTTGATAAGATCCCGACTGAGAATATTTTCGAGTGAAACGTCACAAACAACGCAATTTCATATTTCCATCAAGCACTAGGCGCGATTCTAATGCACTTGGAGAAAACGTACTCGCGATTCAACAATTCAAGTTACATGGCGATGCAAAATTTTCACGTCAAACACGAATTGAGGAATGAGAAATAATGGGAAAAAAAATGAGTAAGAATGTGAGGTACAAGGAGGGAATGTCGAGGGCTCGCGGTCTTGAGAACTGCTCGTTCCTGTACCGCTGCATTTTTTAATCTCGAAAAATACTCTTTTGTAGCTCGTTACGACGTCTGTGAGGTCCCGAAGAGAGTTGCCAAGGGAGAAAAATGTTAGGGGGAAGATGGGGATTATGCCTCGAGCTTTCTTCAAGGGGGACCCTCCTTGTTTTTTGATACGCGGAAACTTCCGACATTTTCTTGGCTCATAATTAAAGGAGGCTGAGGTGAATCGAGAGAAACGTAATATTGGAAGGTTAAAAAAGGGGGAAAAAGATGAGAATAAAATTTTTGAAATTCTTCAAATTTTACATTTTTTTCACCTTTAAATTGATTTAATTTTCTTTTTGAATTTTGAACATGTCAAAATCGACCCACACCCACCCACCCACCCAGCCACCCACCCACCCACAGACACACACACACACACACATACTCCCCTATCGGAAAGTTCATAAAAGGAACCCCATGTTTGCCTTTGCCTGTTGACGTCACCAAAGTGTCCATTTAGTTCATAGTTTAATAATTCTTGAAAATAAGCAAATTTTTATCACAAGATGTTGACTGCAAATGATAAGTTATTTTAAATCAATGAAAAACTGGGCTAGTCAAGCTGACACAGCTTCCATAAATACGAAATGCCGGATGTACCATCTGTCGCTGATGATCACAAGACGCTGAGCATTGGTTAATGGCAGTTGAAAATTATCCTCTTATCGCACTAGAAAAGCCCTTGCACCTTGATTTCCTGTACGTGGCAATGGGGTGTACACTCAATTTTCTATATACAAAGTTTACAGTGCGAGTAAGAGACGACCCAAGTTTCGTTACTTCTCCACGGTTCATGTAACTTAGTTAGCCCGAAGGAATCCTATTTAACCTTCTCGCTCAGCTGAATGTATAATTACGAAATGCTAATTGGATTTTCATGATTGTGCCCGCGCGTCAAGTGTGACGAAAATTGTGTACAATTTTCAGTTTTATTTAACTTCTCAGTTTAATTAAGAATCTAAATATTTTGCGGGAAAATCGGTCTTATACGTATTGATCTGACATTGAACCACTGCAAAGGATTTTTTAGAGAAACTTTTTTCTATTTTTTAAATTCTTTGAATTTTTGGAATTTATGGACACTATTTTTTTATAATCCAATGAAAATAATTATAGTGATCGCGAAACTGAAAAGTGACTCAAAAACGACAATGGTTAGAGATAGAGAGAAACTTGTTAAATCATTTATGCTTCTTGCATAAAAATACACATTTTTTGTTATATAGTTTTTTGACCTAAGTCTGTAACTTTGGGACATATCACGGGTTGAAGTTGCGCGAGTCAGCACGTCGCGCCCGCGAGCTTTTCCGCGCGATTGCGGAGCTTTGGTTCCATCGGGACAATGTCGCATCCACATCTCATTGATTTTCCTTCGCCATTAGTGAATCCATAACGAATGCCCGAGACTCGGTTTGAGGTGAAAGGCCAGGAGAGACATGAAAATGCGTTTCGTCATGCGGACGTGACCAGGTTTTTCCACATCACACGCGACATGTGTGGCTAAACCCAGAAAGCTCATTAAAAGCTCGTTAAGAACGCCCAAACTGCAATAAATAACCACGTTCCTCAACCTTGACACAGCTGAACACTTCAATGGTTCACGGTTTGGTTTCACGGTTACACAGTTCAATGAAAGCTAATGACCTGGATCATGGAAAAAATTCATTCTTCCACGACTGGAAAATTTACTATCTTCAGGAAATGACATTTTCAAGATAATTTAGGGAAAATTAGGAAAATTGAGGCAATCAATATTCCACAATCGACAAAATTGGACGAAAGACTAATTGTGAAGAAATGTGTCTTTCCAGAAATGCAATTTTGTTTTTTTTATATGGCTACATTTTTTAAATGAATAACCAATTTTAAATAAATAATTTAAGAAATAAAAAAAAAATCATTCCATTCCCAAAAAAATGATAAAAATTTCACGATTTTGAAATTTTTGAAATGGTCAAGGTGTCATGTAATGAAAAGTCAAAAAATTGGGAAAATTTTACGGAATAAAAAGAGTAGATTTGAAAATGAGATACAAAAATTTCAAAACTTTTAGAATTTTTAGCGTTTTCCATTTCGGAAATTTTAGACCTTCCGAGATCAGCAAAATGTGAAAAAAAAAGAGTAACATTCTCACCGATTTAAAACTGAGTAAGCAATCACATATATAGACATCTGTATATGTTGGGCTCCCAATATCTGGACTCATTTCCTTACCTGATTTTTTCCCTCCCCAGTATGTGACCTGGAGGGTCGGAAGTTGCTTCCATTCAATACTTTCGCATTGTTGATGTAAATCTCCTCCTGGCCGTTTACATGAATTCGGGTGACCCACAGCGGCGGATTACCATCTAGCTCAGATGAAATGGACTCCCCGAGCTCCCAAGTAGGTCTAGCCAAATTTGCTGCAATAAAAAACGATAGATAAATTCACAAATCGATAGGATCAAAACCCATCTATATGTATGAAAAATATAAAAAAATGCCAAAAAATCAACAAGTGCGGAAAAGTATCGATAGGCATCGAAATAAATCGGTCTACCTGTGTTTCAAAATGAATCGATTACGAAATATAGAAAAAAGTAAATCGATATATGTCGATATATCGAAGTGAATCGATACGTATCGATACATCGGAGTAAATCGATATGTATCGATATATCGAAGTGAATCGATATACGTCGATATATCGAAGTAAATCGATATCTGTCGATATATCGAAATTGATCGATATATATCGATAAGTCGAAACCGATTGATGAAGATCGATCTATCGAAATAAACGAAGTTCGTGTATATTTTTACGGTTTTATTCGTCAAAATTGTGGAATTAAAGTTGGTAACATCCGAGAAAAATGTATTATTATGACATTTACGGTAATGTTGGTGACGCTGGGTGATATCAAGCGTGAAAATAGCCTTCGGCGGGGGATGACTTTTCCGTCGACAGTCCAGATAACAGTAACTTCGATTGCCTCGGAGGGAGATAGCGCGTGTATAGAAAATCCCAGCGAAAGTGCTAAGGGGGACGGGGGAGGGGGAATAGTGACGGCGTTAGTGACAATGAGATTGCGGTGTCACACGTATATTCGCGAAGGGGAACATTTTCTTGTTGGTTTCTCGATGTCATCACGGATGATGCTCACTCGCGGGTACTCCAGTTGCAATCGCCCGTGCAATCAGCAACAACGACTGCGACGTGTCGCACAGGTGTTGATGATTGCGGTCGAGATATCAGAAGTTTCATTGATCCTTTTGGAATCTTTCGGGGCGCCGGCTAGTTCCAGGTCCGAGTTCTATATATGGTGCATTTGGTGGAGAGATGAAAACATGTGGAGTGTGAACTAATACTTGACATTTTTGACATTTCTAATATTTTCAATGTTTGAAATTTTTTTTTGTGCGCTTCCGGGTGCAACATTCGAAATTTTTGAATTAAAAACAAATGTCTTTTAAACATTTTTTAGAAAAGTCTGAAATTTTCGGAATGAATTTTTTGAATTTGAAAATAATTTTTTGAATCATTGAAATGACAAAACAAAAAAATGTTCTGTTCCATAAAATTTTTCCTTAAAACCATTTGTTAATGTGGAAGTTTTTCGTCGCACCTATTCAGCCAAATAGTTACAATTTTCCTCTTTAGACACTCTCACCACTACACGCATACGTTGTTAACTACTTTAAATACTTCAATAGTCCACCAATTTGATTCTAAATCGGCGCAAAAGTTTAGCTACCTCGAGGACTATGTGTACTTAATACAACTGCTTTGCGACATCGTGTTTAGACACCTCTTTAAATCAATTATCCAACAAGTTTCAAAGTTTGAAACTGGAAAGTGGTACACAGCATCTGTCCTCGATTCCACTTTCATCTCAGGCATCTCGTCTGTTTGTCCGTTGATTTCTGGCATTTGCGATTTAAATGATCGGATTTCGAAGGCCATTTCCGCATGCGGCAAAATCCGTTTAAACCAGATGCGCACATATTAATGTGGATGAGCGATTTTTACACTTTTAAAAAAACTCGATGGCTTTCGCGTCGTCGCACTACTTTTTTATTGTTTTCTTAGTATATAAGAAAATTGTCGTTGATATATTAGAAATTAATTATCATTTTAGTTTCTGTCAATCACCTCAACTGACATCCCGCCGCCGGCGGCCATATTGGACACGTGACTGCATCGGCTGGCGCGCTTTTCAAAAGTTCCCTCAAACCGTCGAATGGGGGCAGCACTTACAACGATCAACTGAACAGCTGTTGGGTCCATGTATTTTCAGTTGCCGAGTTCGCGCGCTTTTGCTGTACACAGTTATGTTACCGGCGCCGCTTTTTCTAAATATTTAAACAAGTCCCGCGTTCTCTATTAATAATAAAAAAGGACAATTACTTTTGCGGAATCAACTGAGAACACTTTCACATAATGGATAACGTCTCCATGTCGACGGTATTGCAATAGATATATTACAACCTGTTGCATTTTTGACATAACCTTGATGGCCAGAGTTTCAAGTGTGGAGAATGATTTACGAATGTTGACCCGATGTTTATGGATCAAGACGCGTCGAGACAGTTTAATTAATGCCAATATTTTTTGCCGCCGAATTGTGAAAAATGAAATTGCGTCATTTGCGGTCACGTGGTACAACCACAGTGACAGATCATTTGTCACGGAGCGAGTGATCAAATTAAATTCAAAATTAGTAGATTTCAACGTACATAATCATAATGACGGAAAATATAATATTTTTTAATTTCAGAAAGGTTTTACTTTCTACATTTTGCCACAACTTTGCCACTCAGAAATCGTAGTTACAAATTTCTGAATAAGATCTGTAACTACGTAAGACTGTAAGACTAAACTCTACATTTTTCTTTATGATTTTTTTATGTCGACAATTTAAAAAAAATTTAAGAAAAAAATTGAGTATTTTTTACAAAATTAGCGAAAGCTTCAGAAAATCGTAGGAAATTTTGTTCACTACTGATTTCTCAGAACATTCGTTAATTTTCATTTTCATAAGCCAAAATCGAATTTGTTTCAGCTTCTAAAGCCGATTAAATAGTTCTGTTCTGTCACCCACGGAATACAAATTAAAATTTTTTTATTTACTGGTTTTATAAATAAGTGCTAATCCTGTTGGCCAAAATTTCATTTACTTTTTTTTATTCAGGGAGTATTCGCGTATAAAGGAAGCTACAAGATTGGTCAGAGGAAACGAAAAAACAGCAATGGTTCGTCAATTGAAGAGCCCTGGTATGAAGCGTATACAGAAGCTTGGTCTGTTATTGAAAATGCAGCTGAGGTATTTTTTAAAAATGTTCTTGATACTTTCTATTATCAGTGTTATTCACTGTTGGCAGTTAGCTCAGCTTTTCGTGTGAAATCCAGAGATCTAAATATATTGCAATATGATTTGTTTGGTACCTACATTGAGAATGTGTGTGTGTGTGTAAATTTTTTTAAATCTCCTTTCTCTTCATTACATTCTTTATTTCTTTTTCCAAAATCAGTGATTGGAAATTTTACTTATTTCGACAATTCATCAGTTTAGAAAACAATTTCAGTTTAGAAAGATCAGTTTCAAAATAAAATTCTGTGCTAAAAAATATTTTGTAACATGTTTCCGTATACCCACGTATTCACGAGATAACTCGCCTCGCAGACAAATCTGTACAAGATCAACTAAAAAGTTGATGGGTACATCTCTTTAATACGAATCGTTTATTAAAAAAAAAAAAATTGTATGAACTCCTCTCAGCTTATCCAATATTATTATGTTCTAAATTATTAAGGAAAGCCAGTTCATCATTAAATTTGGGTCATCTAAACCTCTCAATTGTTTTAAATTTTCAATTGTATGAATAAGTAAATTCGTGCTGTGAGCACCAAATTCATGAAATGGTATTTCGAACGTTTTTCCTCTCAATTTTTCGTGGGATTCGTGTGGGTAATTATAGCGAAAGAATGTCAATAAAGTTCATTGCAATTTTTGTTCATATCTTTCTCCGCGAGTGAACGATATAATTGCCCAGACTGTTTCCATAGAATATTCATCGAAACTCGATATTTGAGAATTGTCATGTTAACGAATTGTTCAATCCAGCATAATATTTTATTCAAGGGAAACCGATATACGAAGTTATTTTTGCACCAAAATTCGACGTAAAAAAAATTTTAGTATAGAAAAAAAAGGAATTAAAAGGGTCCATCAACGATTAAACTCGAAAAATTCGTAATTGATTTTCAAAATATGGGTTCTAATGGGGAATTTTTTTAATTTTTTAAAATGAAATTCATTCATTAATATTCATTCAAAAAAATTCATTCATTAATATTCGATCGGAAAAAATGAGATGAAAGGGGTGGGAAGAAAAATACAATTTTTATTTACCAAAGTCTGATATTGCCAATTCGTTGAATTGGGAAATATTTTGACAGTGAATCGCTCGATTACGTACTAAAATATTCAGGGCGTTTGGCCCACATGTAGTTCGAAGAAAGAAAAAAATATGAGAAATTTTTTTGAACTGGTATTTGGTATGATAGATGACAAAATGCACTATATTAATTATGGGGATTGTTTCAGGAAATAAATGTCAACATGTTCAAACAAATTCTTGCTGATCTACAGTCGTATGTATCCGACGTCAATGACACCAGGGAAGACAACTTTTTAGGGGAAATAGCTGCAGCTATTTTACTAACAGGTATTGAAAATGTAATAATATTAAACTTTTCAAAATTACTAATTTTTATTTGTTTTAAATTTCAAAGATGGTAATTCGAGAAAAATTCCAACTTCTGAACATTTTAAAAATTCCATACAAAAAACATTGGAGAATTCTGAATTGCTGAAAATTTTGGAAATTTCCAAGAAATAATAATAAAAAATAAAAAATGAAAATAAATTTATAGAATTAAATGAATATTTAGAAAAAAGTTTTTCGAAATGGAAAACTCTGAAACAATCAGACAACGAAATTTTGAAGAGTTTAAAACCAAAAATCATTTTTTCATGACGTTGAGAAATTTCGTAAATTCTCTATATCTGGAATTTTTATTAATTATTTTTTTTCTTACTATATATTCCGGTATTTTTATTATGTTATATTGGTGTAACCAGTGCGGAAGTGCTTTATTGAAATATGTGATATTTGCGACCTCTAAATTGAATTAATTTGCCAAGGTGTCAATCTACCAGACCATGAAGTGTTATTCGGGAAATTGGCGGCGAAAATATCAACGGTGACAGAATACATTGCTATCGTTCAGTCGAGGGATTCTGGAACTATGAAAAATCTGACTGAAGAGACCGTTTTCCAGTTAATTGATGGCGATAAGCAGGTAAATTTTTGGTTGGGGTATAACAAATTAAAATTTGGGGTTTAATTTTTCAAAATTTTACACTCTTAACACTTTCAATATTTCTTAATATTCCAAAAATTCTATATTTTCAATTTTGTTAAATCGTAGAACTCAGAAATTTTCTGAAATTTTAGATATTCGAAAAATTTGGCAATTTGCAATGGTTTCAAGTTTTCAAAAATTCGAAATGTTAGAAGTTTTGCATTTTTGACAGTTGAAAGATTTAAAGTTTTTAAAGTTCCCATTTGTGACAATTTAGTGGTTGCATTAAAAAATTTGATATTCACTTTCACAAATTGAAAATTTGAAATTTAATTCCATCGTTTAAAAACATGAAATTTAAAAATTTTGTGATTTTGATAACTTGACATTTTGGAATTCCAAAATTTCGACAAATTCAAATTATTGAAATTCTAAAATTTGGAGATTTCGAAAGCTCCATGTTTCCATTGGTAAAGCTTAAAAAACGTTTTTTTTTATTTGAGATTAAAAAATATATTTCTAAAAAATTTAAAAAAAACTACAAGTTTGATGGACTGTTTATTTATCTTTCTAGAATGAGGGTCCTGATGTGCGCAAAAATCAATGCACCTTTCGGGTGCTCGAGTCGTGGTACAAAGAGAAACCTGAAGCCCCTCCACTTGTGGTTATTATACCGGACTTTGAGAGCTTCAATCCTATTATTCTGCGGGACTTTATCCTGGTTTTGAGGTAAACCCAAAGCGGAAAAAGATGAATAAAATCCCCTCAAACGTCATGTGTATAAACCCCGGACGATTTAAAACATTTTGCAGCTCCTATGCCAGAACCATGAAATTCGTTCTTGTCTTCGGGGTTGCTACCACTCTTCACGCTGTTCACAGATCTCTATCCTATGATGTTACCTCCAAGTTGCGTGTCAAGGTAATTTCGACGGAAACAGAAGACAACAGTGGTTCCTTTTTTTCCATTTTTTAGTCTGGATTTTTAAAAAAAAATTTAATAAAAAAACAATTGACATTTTGCAATTAAATAAAAATTATTTCCAAACTTTTTTCTATTCTTGAGAGCTTCTCGAACTTGCCAATTTTCTTTTACATTCACCAATTTTCCCGAATTTTTCCGAGTTCCAAAATTGCAAATTTTCCAGTTTAAAATTTTTTCGAATTTCCCGAGACTTCACTCATTTTGATAAATAATGGGACGAATCTATCCGGCGTGTGACGGTAAATAAAAGTCCTTTAACATTCACTCATCACTGGTTAAAAATCTGTATTCAGTCCACGTCTGCATTTCGGTGCCCAGCATCGCCCTAGTCACTTGGATAGCTAACAAAACGCTCTCGCACGTCGCTGGGTGGACGTGGAAATGAAACGAGGGAACAATATGAATTGCTAATTTTCATGAGGGCTGGGTTTAAGGCTAAAAGCGCCGGCATAGCTGTGTGGCAGATTAGCTTCTTAATTGGAATATTCAAATTGAAGAAAAACTCAAACACACGAGTCCCAGTAGTTTATGGAGTCTTTTTTACTTCTTTTTAACTGCAATGTTGGGTGCTTTTTTCTTCATTTTTTTGTAATGAAAAAAATGTGTTTGCCAGGTTTTTCATACACAGACGCAGATAAAGAGCTTGTCAGACGTTCTCGGGGGAACCGTTCTATCAGGAAAAACATCGTTCATGCTGACTGGAAGGGCTTTTCAATTGCTCACAGACATATTTCTGTTTTATGATTTTTCTGTACATGGGTTTTTGCAAGGATACAAGGTGAGCTATTTTTTTTTGCGTTATAAAAATTTACGATTTTTGTTTAACATTACGGCCTTAATTTTTTTTTTTTTTTTAATTTTGTTTTTCAAATTTTTCCAAATTTTCAATTATCGATATCTCGAAGGTTTTGGAATGGGGAAGTTTGTATAATTAAAATTTAAAGCCGTCAGAAAATTTGAGGAAAAAAATCTGAATTGAGCTGAATTTCAATTTTCAGCTCTGTATGATTCAACATTTTTATGGAAACAATTTAACGGCATTGTGCTGCGATCCACGAGACATCGATGCGCGTCTAGCTGGATTGAGCGCTGAGGACATGAAAGAATTGAGAAAACTGCCATCAGTAGTCAAGTACATCGATAAGTTGCAAAGGGATAAAAAAAGTGAAATGAAAGAGGAGGAGTTTAAAGCCATCGTTACACAACTTCTGAAGGATTTTCATGACGCTATGACAGGATTTTTTACAATTCTCAAGTGCCTACACTTGTTAACATTTTCTCTTCCTGGTGCTCCTCTGGGAAAACAAGTAATTTATTTTATTCATGTACTCATTTCTAAAAAAACAAGAGCTGAACTTTGCCTGTCAAAATATTGTTTTTTAAGGCTTTGACGTTTTCAAACTTTTCAAATTTTTGGTGATTTCGAAAATTTTGGAGTTCGAAAAAAAAATTCGAATATAAAGTGCTTGCAAAAATTAAAAAAAAAATTGACATCTTAAAAACATATTTTTTAAAATTTTCGAATTTTAAAAAACTAAGAATCTAAAAATTTATTTTTTTGGAAGCACTTTTGAAAATTAAAAAAAATTGCAAACTCCATTTAAATTTGGAAAAATCCTGAATTTTGAAAAAAAAAAATGAGAAATGGTTGTGAGAATAAATATTCAAAAGTGCTTCCGAAAAGATAATTCCAGCCCAAGTAAACAGTGAGAAATTTTTACTCGACTATTTATTCTCATTAGCATTTAGTTCAGCTCAGCTGTTTGTCTTTGTATTCATGTGTTCTTCCCCTCGCCCTCCTCCCCTTTTTATGAATTCATTTGACTGCATTTTAGCTTCGTGAAATATATGCTAATGCTGTCACTTGCGACATTGTGGAAACACAAGAGTATAAAGAGTGCCTCCAGCTCTTGGGCTTTCTTTCAAAAACTGAACTTTTAACCAAGTTGAATCAAGTTTTGGAGATTGTGGAGGAGTCGGGGACCAGTCTCACTGGACTTCAGCAAAATCTCAAAAGACATATGAAAATAATTCAAAAAGCTAGTCTTGAGATACAGGAGCCCTCAGAAGTGGTTTCTATGAATGATAATCTTAGCAGACAACAGTTCAAAGAGGTAACATTTTTTAATTTTCATTTTTAGAATTCCTTGAGATTTTTGTCCTGAAGGCTAATTTTTTTTTTTTTTTTTTTTCAATATGCCTCAACTTTGAACCGTTTAGATTTTTTTGTATGTCCTCAAAAAAATTTCTAACACCATAAAAAATTCTAATCCACTCGCAGAAATTGCTCAAGCTGTCTCAGCAACAATCCAGGTCGCCCTACAAACAGGCGCAAATCGATCTGATGGAGTACTTAGACCACGACGTCTTCGCGGTATACCTCGTGAATCCAAATCGTTTGGCAACCAGTGAGATATTCTGTTTCAGTGATGCTAATGCAGCCAAGCACCATCTACGTGGTTCCCTCAGAGCGGCAATACACACTGGCTTGAATGATCCCCAGGTTTACCTCAATGTAAGTTCTTTCCTCTTTCGGGTAATGATTCGTGAAACTGGGGCGTCTCAAATTATCACGTTGCATGGAGATGAGATTGCAAAGTGGAGAGTTTGCCCTTAGGTTTTTCTGGGAAACTGTGCAGTAGACTTAAACGAAATTTTAACCTTCTACAATTTTACAATTTCAATGGTTTGAAATTTATAAAATATTTGATATATTTCCATTTTTTTTTTTTTTTTTTTTTTAATTGATGTGTAGAGAAAATATGAAACGAGGTAAATCCCTCCTTTTTTGATGAATATCTCAAATGCAAGGAAGAATAGGGAAAATCCTCTGATGAATTTGTTTACAGAGACAATTCTGTTTTACAAGAAAGTTCTCATGAAGATTATCTCAATTCCCATAGACTCTGAGATATTTATCGAGAACGAGGGAATCGATAGATGCAGTTGCTTCGTTTGGCCATTTCACCACAGCATTCAGTCAACTTGGAACGGTATAAGTGATAACGACAGAGTATTTCCTGTAACCTTGGTAGAGAATATTGGACTTCACTATTGACGAGAATAGTTATGAAATTTCGGAACCAAAAGAAAAAAAATGGTATTCTCCGATAACTACAAAAACATCCCTAATTTACTTTCCCAACTGTACCACGAAGAGCTCAGTTATCATGCAGTTTATCCCTGATGAATTGCAAATCATTCTCCCTTTGACCTCTTCATCCACCCCTTGTACACTGAAAATATATATCACAATGGGCCTCTTATTTCACCAGTGTGGTTGCTGTAAATTAGAGAACGAGGAGACGATTCATCCGACGCTACCTGACACCAGTATTATTTACAAGCTCCACCTGGAGTCAAGGAAGCTGATCAATATGTACGACTGGCTGCAGGTAAAACCACCGCAATATCCTTCTAACAATCCTAAGAAGCGCCATTTGCCCATCACGCACATGTATGGATTATAAAATCATGCATAACTTGGACTGTATTCTGAGCCGGCTACTGTTTCATGGAAATGGAAATAGTATTTCAGATGGCTGCGCATAGTGTAACCAAAATTAACTGCTCAATGAACTGCCATCTTAGCATTTCACAATACTTACTATTGCAATTTTTTCCCCCGAAAATTATTAGAGAGGTTTTCTTCGGGGAAAATATTCTCCATTTTTTGATGTAGGTCGAGCTAGGTTGTCTGCATAATATCGATGATATAATCAACTGTACATGATTTATTATCATTCATGCTTGCGCATGTAACAGTCGTTATGGAACGTCTGTGGAGCCATTGTAAAACACTTCCGCCGTTTTAACAGCTCAGCGCATTTCTCATACTGAAAATGCTGTAAATGACGGCTTCTGTAATTCGGCGTTATATTTTTGTGAGATACGAGGGCTCGTTAAATACTAATGGAGGTAGGGGTTTTTTCATGGTTTTATGTCTTCATGTTTTTTATGTTTTTTTATGTCGCAGGCTTTTCTCACTATAGTTAATCCAAATGATGACGCAGAGGAGCAGCGTGAAATTGATCCAAAGATGCAGTATCCTTTTTAAAATAAATGAATATTCTGAATGTGATATTCGACATTATGAGTTCCGGGCTTTTACCAGGGCAGGCGCATCGATAAGAAATTTTCATTCGCGAGAACAAATAATTCCGTGATTTTTGATGAAGACGTCATAGAATCCACTTAGTATATTAACATGGAAGATTCCGTAATGATGACAAACGTTCAGAAGTTATTGACATTTTGTCAATGAGGTCATCTCTATTCTTTTCCTTAATTCACATTATCAGAGCACGTTTCACTCGAGCTGTCGCAGAACTCCAATTTCTCGGATTCATCAAGTCATCACGGCGAAAGACGGATCACGTAAAACGTCTCACGTAATCTCACGTTTCTCCTTTTATCAGAATCATGTATGCATAATTTATTGGGGTTAATTGAAATAATAATTTTGTATTTTTGATACGATTTAATTTTGTTTTTATTGAAATTTCATTTTGGCAATTATAATTGTACGTACATACCCAACCAGCCACCCACCCAGCCACCTACTCACCCACCCAACCACCCTCCCACCCAACCACCCACCCAACCACCCGCCCACCCACCTACTCCCCCACCCACCCACCTACTCCCCCACCCACCCACCTACTCCCCCACCCACCCACCTACTCCCCCACCCACCCATTCACCCACCTACTCACACACACACACACACACACACACACACTAATACTGGTAAATCACGCTCTATGATGAGAAATTGATTTTCCGTCTCCCAGAATGATACAATTACTTGCTCTATGGGAAAGTTAAAAATAAGTGATTAATTTAAATCAGACGCTGAAGATTAGGTTAAGCTACTTTAATGAATTCATGTACGTCTTGAAAATTCAAAGTGTTTCACGGTGTCTCCACAGAGCGATAAAGCACTAACATAACCTGGAATTAGGAGATAGTACCAAGTTATTATAATGAATAATATATCCTTGGGGTTTTCGAGGTGTGCGCTCCAAGATATTGAATCAGAAAAACGGAAATGATAACATGGTTTGGAATATTGTAGAGATAATGAGTGTTTTCGGGCAAGTAGATAATCAAAGCTGTCTCTAATTAAGGAGTTCTCATTTTAAAAAATTAGTCTAACTTGCAATGTTTAATTCGTTCGTAGTTTTATTCTGAGGCTACAATATGTTTCACTAAAAGCTTTATCTTGAAAATACGTTCGAAAAATGACATTTTTGAGCGAAACTTTTTTAATGCCTCAAGTGAGTCTTCTAGTTTGTTTAGGTGGAGATGAAACAATTTATACCACACAGTTGATTTGATGGGAACAGTATTTTTCACGTCCATCAGAGGTCTCATCATTTACGCGTGAAATTTCGCGACATCGACCGAAAGCATTTTTAGCTGATATCTCCAAAACTATGAGCATTGACGAATATTCATATAAAGCTTTATTGTAGCTCTCAGTGTGCACTACAAAAAATATTTTTATGAAAATTGAGCTATGTGCCATACAAGAGGCCGGAGGAAAAAACAACGCAAATGAGGAGACAAGTCATTACAAATTCTTTGCACATAACTGAACAGACACCGTAGTTTGGATAAACCGAATTAGAGCCGATCATTACAACTTAAAATCATCTTTAGCCAGGATTGATATTGTCGATGATGATCCTTCTTGCGAATGTGGCTCCCCCGAGGAGAACATCGATCACATAATATGGCAATGTCCAAGATTCGAGGAGCAGAGGAAAACAATGATGTTGAAGATTAAAAGATACTGTCCATCACCCTGTATAATGTCAAGTGTTTTAGATGAGCTAAATGCACAATAATAAAAAAAAAAAAGTCATTACAATGAATAATATATATTCATAGTTTGACACCGTCCAAGGTTCAAATTACAATGTAGCAGTCCAGAAAAACGCAAAGCAGTAACGAAAAGACGTATAACGAGGGAAAATGAGAACTATTAAAATGTAGATACCAGAGAGAAGCGTTTAGCCCAATCTCATCCCAAACACTTCGACATCGGCACTGTTAATGAAAGGGTAATGAGTGAGTTAATTGAATTCCTGAACGAGCGAATCCAGTCTGAAACTCTGTGCTCAATGTCGGTGTTCACTCGGGAGTGAACTAGGCAACGATGGATTTATATCACTCCCAGTACAATTCGTATAACTGTTGGAAATGGTCCAGGATACCAGAGCTCTCCTTTATTCCACGTGCTTTTTTATTACTTCCCGCTGGTCAAAACCCGGAATTAATACACAAGAAGAAACATATTTATGTATTATGGATTGAATAATCCGTGATAGGGTGATTCATGGGAGCCAGGAAAATGGTCACGTTTCATACGAGGTATGAAGAGTCAATGGAATGGTTTTTTTTAATAGTTGAAAAATGTAAAATACATTGTTTTTAATGAATAAAGACTCAATTTTTTCTTGTCTATAAATTTTTTAAATTTTAATTTTAATTATAATCTAAGTAATTTTAATTCAAGTAATTGAACATTTTTAGGCTAATTATTGTGGAAACATTTTGAAAGTTCGTGGAAATTTGTTGTATCTTTGTGAATATTTTTTTTTATTGAAAAAAAAAAATGAAAAAAGTTGCTTAAACAGTTTTCTTTTATTAAGCGTTAAAGAAAAAAAATCACATTTTTCGTAGAATTCTTGACGTGGTTAATTAAATTTTTGAGTTAATTATCTTGGTCCTTGAAATAAGATCAGAAATGGTGAGTCAAACAAGTTGGAAGCGAGTGAAGACTCCCAATTTCTTTCTCCTGAAATACGCTTTTTTCGTGTATAGTTGGCGGAAGGTTTTGCAGAAGTTAGACTAAGTAAATCACTTTATTTGATTACATGAAGCAAATACAGTCTATTAAATTAATTGAATGGGGGGGGGGGGGTTGCAAATGAAATATATGATATATGGCAATATTTGAATTTCTGCTGGTGTATGATCCGTTTAGTTTATCTTTTTGATTTAATCCACCAAATATAGGCTATTGTTTTGATTCATTGGTTCAATTGGTTTTCTGTGCACCCATTGAAATTATTTGATTTTATCATTATTCACGTTTGCTGGGAAATTTACAGTTTGGTTTTCAATTGAAAAAATTGATTTCAAATGTTTCGACTTTTTCGAAATTTTCCAATTTTTAAAGTGAAACTTCTATAGGCGCCTTCGGGTGTGAATCGAATACACGCGACTCCCTATGTTACAAAAACCAACACCATTGGGGAGGGGGAAGCGCCATAGATGGAGTTCGTATGTACTTTACTCGCCAGGATGTAGAGATGGTCTGCGAGGTATGGCGAGGGGAGCACAAGAGAGAGAAGAATAGAGCATTCACGCACATCTACACTCATTTACAACGTGTTGCATGGGAACGTCGATAATGACGCGTTCGTCATAATTCAACGCAGGGCGTAAGATGGCGTTATGCGCTTTTCTATCCACGGTGAAAAGCCAGCTGTTTTCCAGTCTCGTGTGTTAATGTATACGTTATATATGTGCCGAGCGTTATTTTCCGTATCATAATTTATGTCCGGAATAATTTGGTGTGGGTGTTAATCAAAAGTTTTCGTTTCTTCCTTCAGTTATCACAAACCGATCATGTCAGTTGTAGAAAATCGTGAGATGGAACCGGAATAAAAAATCTTTTGCATATTGGTATAATTGGATTATTTCAAATCGTAACCTCTGTTACATCTGGCGCTGTAACGTCATCGGCCCAAAATTTATCTTCAAAAAAATACCGATTTTCAATGAATTATTTTGCAAAATGCAATAATATGTTTTTACAACTTTGTTGCATAATTTCATAACCGCTACGAACCGTGCAAGTCGCGCATTTCAATGTCCTCCGTTTGTTTTCCATTCAATACTTCACAGCTTTTGTATTGTCCTTGTACCACAGTTTACTCATTATCTCCTACAATTGTAATTCAGTGATCATGTCCCGTGCGCGGTCGCATACCTAAATGCGCGAAAGTTTTATGTCAATACCGAACACGGGTAGTAAAATGGCGAATCGGCAAATGGACGACTACTCCCACCCGCTAATTAATGCGACTTCCAAATTGAACGATAAATGTTAATGAGTGATGCGGAGATTAATACACAATAATGGATCTCGTTGGCTGCACTCAGTTTGATTAAGTGTTTTTGTTTATGCGGAAGAAAATTGATGAAAATCTGGAAAATAATTTTTTATCTGCAAATTTTTTTTTTTCATTTTCATTTTTTGTTTTTTGTTTGTTGTTATCGACGCATCAACTACAATGGTTCTTAGCGCCAAATTTATTTTTGTTTATTTTTTTTAGTACTCCGGTAACTGCAACTGATGATAAACCGATACCCCAATCAATATATAGCGTTTGTGGTGGTTTCCAGACCACTGGAAGAGCTAAGACGGGTCAAGATGTGCCACCCCCATATACATCACATCTCGGTAAAGTTAGAGCGGCCACGGAGTTGGCCAAGTCCTGAAATACTGAAATACACATTTGCAGGGCTACAGTGCTGGGGGGGGGGGGGGGGTCAAAGGCCCCCAGGGTCCCGCCCCCCCTCCCCCGACCTGAAAAGCCTCTATCTACGATGAAATGTTGAGCTTGGCCGTTTGCAAGAGCCCAGACTACCCATACCGAAACTCACCTCTGCTGTTCTCTGATGCGCACTTTGAAGCCCCGCGATAAGTCGATTGCTCCGAGAATGTTTAATCATGTTATTACGTCATTCAGTAATTTCATCAGGCAAGTGGACTACGCAAATGAGGGTCTATTCACATTTTTCAAAGAAAAAAAAAAACGAGGGAAATTGAGGAAAAATAAAAATGGTTCCCTTTAGAAACTTTGGAAAGAAAATTTAACACTTCAGAAAGTTCAGAAGTTTAGAATTGCAACTTTTTGGTAACTTCCAATTTCAAAAAAAAATCCTTGAAAAATTCACGAATTTTGTAGAAATTTGCAGGACTTCAAGAACTTTAAAAAATTGAAATTTTTTTAAAATTTCTGGAATTTTAAAATATTCTAAATGTTGAATATTTTGTATTCAACATTCTCCGTTGGATAATTGATAATTGGTATATTGCCTAGATAAAATCCAGAGGGACATTAATACGTAACACGTAGGCACAGTGGGACCATCACTTGGAGGGAGGAATTTCAACCAGTTGGAAGCTGGATGATATGCGAAGAGAGGGAGAGACCATCGCAGTACAGACATTTCCCATGGGGTTTCAGTGAGTCCTCCTCCTGTCACCTTCCTCCCATTTCCCTTGGTTTTCTGTCTCTCTGTCACTCTCCCTTGCCTGTCCTCCTCCCACCCACCGCCCATCCTCCCCCCCCCCCCCCCCCCCCCCCCCCCCCTATTCTCAAATCCTCGACGAACTATCATTCGTCTTATTTCTTTCAGTCTGGGATCTCAAGTGGTCGTCCCATTCAAGGAGACGAACGATGGGGAAATCAATCTCGAGGCGCCTCAATTTCGTATTGCCACCTGAAACCCTTGAAGAATTTTCTAGGGTCCGATGGTGTTCGCTGGACATTTCTTGATTGAATAAAAAATTCAAATAATGTGGGGAAGTTTGGAAAATTTGAAGACAATGAGAAAATTACAGAAATTAAAAATTTGGAAAAATTTGAAACGTTTTGAAAAGCTTCGGAAAATTCCAAAAAGGTCAAATTGTTTTTTAATATTGAGAATTTTTAATGAAGGAAGGGAAAGATTTCCAGATAGATGTTCACAATCCAAAAATTTCGAAAAATGAGCGAAATATTGATTTTTTTTTTCAATTTGAAGAGGTCAAAAGACCTCAAAAATGAAAAAGAAAAAATTGAAAACTGAAGAGAACATAAGGAAAATTCAAAAATAAAATTCAAAAGTCAAATTCAAAAATCAAATTTAGAAATTAAATTCAACATTGAAATCCAAAACAAAAAATCCGAAAATCAAAATTAAAAATCAAACTCAAAAGTCAAATTCAAAAATGAAATTCAAAAACCAAATTCAAAAATCAAATTCAAAAACCAAAATCAAAAATTAAATTTGAAAATCAACTTCAAAAATCAAATTCAAAAATCAAATTCAAAAACCGAATTCAAAAATCAAATTTCGCGGGACTTTTCCAACTCTGAATAAATTTGAAATTTTAATGTTAATTGTTATATCAAAAATTTGAATTGTTTGGAAGAAACTCAAAATCTAAATAACTCACTCAACTTTTTTTTCCGTAAATTTGAAACTGTGAATGAAATGACTGATTGATGGATTGGGAACGCGGATGGTGTACGCAGAGCGAAAGCACTGGGTCTCCCATAAAGTTTATTCACCCACATTCGACTGCCCGTTGAATGGCACCGGTTCTCACCCGATAAAGAATTCAATGGATGTAATACATCTCTGAACAGCGAATCAACAGTCACAAGTTGACGCAATACAACTCTGGCAGGAGATGACGGGACGAATGGCCCCAAGGCCTTATCGCTACCTCCATTCATCAGAACTCCCTCAGTACCGGACCTCTTACCTTAGCTCCTTGTACGCTTGTGTCCCAGTGAGAAATTGAATTCCCTTTTCCATTCTATTCTGCTTCCCTCCACTCCATTCCCACTCAACAACTTCACATCGTTCATAGTTGTTTCTTCGCACGGTTGAAAAATTATTGAAGACGTTTATATTAGAACAGATGACGTTTTGAGAAATTTTGAAAACTTTCCGGAATTCTGAAAATTATTAAAAATTTCAAAAATTTTAAAAATTTTGAAAATTTTGAAAATTTTGAAAATTTTGAAAATTTTGAAAATTTTGAAAATTTTGAAAATTTTGAAAATTTTGAAAATTTTGAAAAGTTTGAAAATTTTGAAAATTTTGAAAATTTTGAAAATTTTGAAAATTTTGAAAATTTTGAAAATTTTGAAAATTTTGAAAATTTTGAAAATTTTGAAAATTTTGAAAATTTTGAAAATTTTAAATATTTTGAAAATTTTGAAAATTTTGAAAATTTTGAAAAGTTTGAAAACGTCTGAGAACTGTCTAGAAATTCGCAAAAAAAATTTCCTTTTTTTTCCAAGCCGTCACCATATTTAAAAATTTCATAAGTGCAAAAAATTGCACAAATTATATCATTATTTCAAATTATTGAAACTTCCCTGAATGTCTAAATGTCTGAGATTTGCAGTATTCTTAAAATTGTATCTGAGAAAAGTGAAATGTCCCCTTGAGAATCTAATTTTCGGTCTCCGCGCCATTACAATAACTATTCCTATCGGAAAGTTAATAAAAAAATTGAGTTATCTCTACTGTAAAAGAGACAGATTGCAAGTTCCCAGAGACGATCCCCCCATATTTTTCTCTCAAGGCATTTATCCCGACCGCACAAGCATTCCATTATGATTTTAAATAAACTCATTTCGTCGTAAACCGACTGAAGACCAAAAATGATAAATTGTACCACCCAATCCGCTCTATCCTACCGCTGAGGTGCCCGCAAAACAACGTACCTCAAGCTGCGAAATTATGAAAGTTTCCAGACTAATTGTGAAACTTTGGTTGGGCGATGCACAAAATTGCCCAGTCAGGGGATAGAATGAGGAAGAAACCGAAAATGAGGAGATCAAACTCAGCTGTGGGCTGGAATATTTCGGAATAAATATAGACAGTTATTTTCCGATGTAAATTTTGGACAACGAAATTTCTCCTGAATTATCAAGGACTCTAATTTACTAAACTCTTCCAATTTTTAAATCTTGTTCAAGTTCCCGATAAGGAGAGTTACTTAAACAATTCCGAAAATAAAATGTCTCATATCCATAAGTTGTGTGTGTGTGTGTGTGCCTCTGTGTGTGTGTGTGTGCCTGTGTGTGGGTGGGTCAGTAAGTGGGCGTCTGGGTGGCTAGGTGGGTGGGAGGGTGGTTAGGTGGGTGGGTAGGTGGGTGGGTGGGTGGGTGGGTGGGTGGGTGGGTGGGTGGGTGGGTGGGTGGGTGGGTGGGTGGGTAGGTGGGTGGGTGGGTAGGTGGGTGGGTGGGTAGGTGGGTGGGTAGGTGGGTGGGTGGGTGGTTGGGTGGGTGGGTGGTTGGGTAGGTGGGTGGGTGGTTGGGTAGGTGGGTGGGTGGTTGGGTAGGTGGGTGGGGTGGAGGGTAGGTGGGCGGGTGGGTGGAAGGGGGGAGGAGGTGGGTAGGTGGATGAATGGGTGGGTATCAAATTACGGCAGTATCAAAATTATCGATATGTTGAAATTTGACAAAGCTTGAAGTTGGAACAATTCGTGTACTTACACATGTGGTAGAGAACTAGGTCACCGTGGTCATTGGTAACCGCGTACTTTTGAAAGGCACGATTCGTTGGCGCAAATACTGTCACGCCTCTGTGCTCGATTGTACTTTTTGCCGCTTCATTATTTTGAAGAAGATGGAAAAACTGTAAACAGAGAAATTTGTTGTTATTAATGTTATTTGTTGTCAAAATTGTTATTAAATTGGTTATTATGAATATTAGAGTAGGAAATACTTAATTAAGGTGAAATTTTGTCCAATTTTTTTCATAGTTTCTGAAATTTTCCAATTTTTTGAATTTTTTTTTCAACTGGAAAACGATTAAACATGTAATTTAGGGAGTTGGGATTATGCAATTTTTCATACATAATTGAATTGAATAGAATGCAATGGAACTTTCATTCGCATTATTAAAATGAAAATGAAACATGGTTGTAATTTTCAGTAGATTACGCAAATTATGCTTAAAATGTATAGGTCTCGAAATGTAAATTTGAAGGGCTTCAATCATTTATGCATTCTGCCATTTGTTCCATTTAGCTTCATTTATGAGTTCAACCGTGAAACTTTTCTATATTTCACTGAAAAAATTTCAGGTTCAGCGAGACCGTCCGATCGAAAGAAGGTTTTACTACTTAAATCTGCAATTACACGATCCTATTTGAGGGTACTTTAAACTTGGAAAAATGTCCTTGGAAAATTTGAAAATTTGAAAATTTGAAAATTTGAAAATTTGAAAATTTGAAAATTTGAAAATTTGAAAATTTGAAAATTTGAAAATTTGAAAATTTGAAAATTTGCAAATTTGAAAAAATGAAAAATTGAAAATTTGAAAACTTGAAAATTTGAAAATTTGTAAGAAAATAATAAATTTGAAAATTCTCAATAATTTTTGAATTTTTGAATTTTGGAAATTTCGAAACCCTAGAAATTTTCTGGGATTTATTGAATGAGGCAATTTTTCAGGGGTACCCGTCTCTTCATAAAGCATCAACAAAAAAAATACGGTTGTTAGTTCTGTCATACATTAAGAGTGCTCTGGGGATAGGAGGGCTTTAAAAAAAAACCAAAGTAAAACAACAACAGACAAGAGGAAGATCGGGGGATGGGAAACTCGGGCAAAAAACGTGAATGAGGGGTAGAAAAAGCCCTGAATTTATTTTGCCACTGGTAACGCGGTGGTGTTCCGAAACGCACAATGAGGAGAGCTTAAGAACGGAAGAAGTAATTTGTGAAATGTGATGGTAACAGGGGCGGACTCGAGAGCTTGCGAAAGCTGAATATTAATTGTTCTGAAAAGGTTCAACAGTTGAAACTGTCACTGTAATTGGTTTTTATAGGCGTACCCAACTTCAGTGGTAAATTTAAAAAAAAAGTAAAACGAATTTAAAAAAAAGATCTCTAAAGATGAGATAATGTGAAATATTTGGAAAGTTGGAAAATTTTGAAAATTTCGAGGATTTGAAAAATATGAAATGTTTGAAGAAAAAAAAACTTGACGAAATCGTCCAATTTTTGAAAACGCAAAATTTTCAAAATTCAAAACTTTCAAAATTTTCAAAATTTTTAACATTTTCAAAATTTTCAAAATTTTCAAAATTTTTCAAACCTTTTCAGAATTTTGAAAATTTTCAAAATTTCCAAAATTCTCAAAATTTTGAAAATTTTCGAAATTTCGGAAATTTTCAAAATTTTTGAAATTCCCAAATTTTTCAAATTTGGAAATTTGCAAAAAATAAATGCAATTGAAAAGTAAAAAAACATTGGCTGAAGCAATTATCATCCTAGAAAAGTGTTCTCGCATTCCCGAGCTGATACCTTCATCATTTCTTCGTTTTCTGCCCCTTTGTTTTGGATCCCCATACCAATTGAGTGGGCAAAGGAGAGCCCTATTGTCTTTTATCACGCCTCGGGTTGTTCTTAGTAAGGGGACCGCCGTTTCGATGGCACTCGTGAGGATATCAGAAGTAACCAGGGAGTGGAAAAACCAAAAAAAAAAAAAAGGAATAAAAAAAAATGGGAAAAAATCCGAGGGTAAGAGTACACCGTGGAATTCAAAGGGTGTGTTCAATTCCAGATAGATCCACTTTATTGCCCCTGGGCCGAGAGCCATTGATAATCGAACGTAAATCGAGACCACCCCACACCCTCAACACTTCGGAATTTACTCGCACTCAGTGATGTTACCCCAATTCCCAACATTACGCGGCTACTCTCCATTAAGGATGCACACGTTACGAAAAAAATATTCAAAAAAATAATTTTCAGCTCCTTAATAGTTGCAAAATTTTTAGAAACTCTGTGTCCGGTGAAAAAAAATCCAAATTTTTCAATTGTTGGAAATTTTTTGATATTTAGGGAATCTTTGGAAATTTTGGGAATTTTGGAAATTTTTGAAAAATTTTGGAAATTTTTGAAAAATTTTGGAAATTTTTGAAAAATTTTGGAAATTTTTGAAAATTTTTGGAAATTTTTGAAAATTTTTGGAAATTTTTGAAAAATTTTGGAAATTTTTGGAATTTTGAAAATTTTGAAAACGTTAAAAATGTTGGGAATTTTGAAATGTTGGAAATGTTGGAAATGTTGGAAATTTTGGGAATTTTTGGAATTTTTTTAATTTTTGGAAATTTTGGAAATTTTTGGAAATTTTTGCAAATTTTTGCAAATTTTTGCAAATTTTGGAAATTGCGGAAATTATTCAGATTTTTTAAATATATATATGGGGTGAAAAAAATTGGCTTAACCCCACCCACGTGACCGAAGTCGCCGCCCTGAGTATCGTCTCAATCTATATCCATAATGGTTGCCCAGCGGGCCGCGACGTATTTCGCGCAAGGACGGGGAATATTGTCATAGCTTTCCTCTCTTTCATCCAGGGGCCACTCGCTTTTAGCCGCATTATTGGGGCCGTTATTGAATCTATCGCTGAGCCACTCTATTGTAAATTGATAGCTCCTGTTGTGTATACCTATATATAGAGGGGGCGAGGATCAGAGGAGGGATGACAATGAAGTGAGAACGACTTCGTGGAAAAAGGACCAATAACTCGTGGATTGCGGGGGTGGAGAAGCTGTATATATATGTGGGTTGTGTGCTGGGAAATTTTGAGGAGCTCGATGTTTTTCAATTTTCGCATAGCTTAAAAATTCTGAAAATTTTTGGATTCTTTAAAATGTTAAAAACTTTTGGAAATTTTTGAATTTTTCCGGGGTTTCTAAATTTTTTTTTGAGTTTTTTGATTTTTGTTCATCTCCAAAGTTTTTTTCGGTTCGTGATTTAAGAAAGTCGACACATGTTATTGATTTTAGATATTTTGAAACCCCATATGGAGCCACTTTATTGTAAATTGATAGCCCGACTGGCGGATGGACATATATATTTAGGAGGGGGCGGAGGGGGGCGGGTGGGGGGGGGGGGGGAAAGCTATGGTTACGAAGTGACAATAGCTCTGTGGTAAAAGGAGCAATAACTCGCGGCTTCCGCGCACCTATATATATATATAATTTTTTTTCTTACATTTTCGAAACTTTCAGCATTTATGAAATTTTGAAAATTCCCAAAAATTACTAAATTACAAAACTTTCAGAGTTTATATAACACTTTGAATTTCTCAATTATCGGTAAAAAAAATAATTATTTTGTAGCAAAAAAAAAAAAAAAATTTTATATTTTTTTGAATTTTCCAATTTTTTTTTCTCAATTCCAAAACTATAAAATTGCAACGATTTCCTTTTTTTTTTTTTAAATTGTCATTTTTTTTGCAATTCCAAATTTCATCAATTCGTAAAATTTTTCAAATTTTTTTTTCTATTTCCGAAATTTTGAAAATTTTAATTTGTCTTTTATTTTTAAAAGTAGATAAAATAAAGTCTTTCTACTGCGAACATATAACTCGAGTGTTGTATATATATATATATATCTATATCCTGGCATATAGGTACGAGAGGAAGAGAAAAGGGATGACAATGAAGTGAGAACGGCTGTGTGGAAAAAGGACCAATAACTCGTGGATTGTGGAGGCTGGGGGCCTATATATGTACCTATATACACACCCCTCCCCCCCCCCGTCTTGCACTCAGGAGTATTTGTTGAGGTCGCCTGAACCCGCCGAACCGCAGTAAAAGTCTCTATATTGAATACGTGGCTCAAATTTCAATATAAACCCACAGAAGCATTCTATATTCTTACACTCACTTCCACTGGTCCTCTTTATATATAAACTTAGTGTCACCCGTATAACAGGCGACTCCATCAGCTGCAACTCGAGAATTTTTCAGCTTCAGGCCAGGTGAGGGGAGGATTTCAAATATGGAAGACTTTGGAAAAACCTTTCCTTATTGGAATTTTGGTTTCCAAAACTTTGATCTAGGCGGACCTGATGTTGGCTCAGGTACCACCTCAGGCTGTCTTGAAGTCCTAACCAGTTTCACCAAATTTGGCTGATCCTTTTGGCGGAAGGAACTACAGTAGATAAAGTGAGTTTAATCAATTATTTGAGATTTATTTCTCGGGCTGGATTCACTGCCGGAGCGTAAAAATGGGTTCATTTCATCCGAAACACAGAGATCAATTGTTAGGGGATGCATTACGCGGAGAGGGGAGTTTAATTGCAGTGGGTCACGACACACCGCCATTACTCAAGGCCATTCTTCTCGGGTACTCCAACTATCACCTGCGAAAAAATAATGAGACTACAGACTCATTTATTATTTCTTTCGCTGGGAAATAATTCATTCGCGGGGTTATCAGTTTCGATAAACTAAGTTTTAAATAATGCAGTCATTGGGCTTGAAGTAAAGTACTGATGTTAAATCATGAATCGTGGAAAATGTTCCTGTGGGGTATAACATAATTTTTCAACTTAATTTATATGGTTATCAAACATTTTTTGTATCTTTAAAATTCTTCTGTTTTTTCGAATTTTTCAAATTTTTCAAAGTTTTCAAATTTTTCAAATTTTTCAAATTTTTCAAATTTTTCAAATTTTTCAAATTTTTCGATTTTTTCAAATTTTTCAAATTTTTCCAATTTTTCAAATTTTTCAAATTTTTCAAATTTTTCAAATTTTTCAAATTTTTCAAATTTTTCAAATTTTTCAAATTTTTCAAATTTTTCAAATTTTTCAAATTTTTCAAATTTTTCAAATTTTTCAAATTTTTCAAATTTTTCAAATTTTTCAATTTTTTCAAATTTTTCAAATTTTTCAAATTTTTCAAATTTTTCAAATTTTTCAAATTTTTCAAATTTTTCAAATTTTTCAAATTTTTCAAATTTTTCCTCCTCTCTTCTCATTTCCGTTAATTCCTCGTCAATTCTTTCACGACAGTTGCACGAGAGAACTTTGCCGCCGCTTTTCTATTCCCGTTGAAACACAAAATGTCCTCATCAAAAATTCCATAAGATGTTTTACTTAATCGCCCGCCTGCAGAGGCGAGTGCAGAGGGGTTCAGATAATTCGATGTGACGCCTCGAGTCACCCCGCGCAATTACATCTCGCAAGCTCTCTGCCCTGTTTCGCAACCACCCCCGACACGCCCCCCCCCCCCCCACCCACCTTTTCCCATCAAAGCCCGAACCAAATTCATATTTAACCAACACATTGAATATTTCCGTAACTTCCGTACAAGGAAAATTTTGCAAGCTCTGTGCCATCGTTCGCCACCACCCCCTCCCCCCCACCCACCCACTTTTTTCAAATCCAAATTGGATATCTTAATTTGTGAACAAGCGCAAATAATTTTGATAAGTTTGATCGATCGAAAAAAATTGTTTTCAATTCTCGGATAGCCTTCTCCCCCGCCCCCCCCCCCCCCTCCCACCCACCTTTACAAGGTGATAGAGAAGTTTCAATCCAAGATATATAGTGACGTTAGATAATAATAATAGAAAAATAATGTGCAATATTTGCGGTATGTTAGCATGAGTGTAATGTATCATTTTGGAAAATTTAATAATTTTGAAAAATGGGGAACATTGAAACATATCAAAGTGAAATTCTTTATAAAAGACAATAATTTTGGATATTTGCGGAACCTCAAAATTTGGTATGGATGGAGAAAATAGGAACATTCGATTATCGGGATTGGTTTCGTACAATCACATCGCCAAAGCACGGTTTCATCAGGAACTTAACGAAGTGCAGTTTCCCTTTAAGGCTCGTTGGGCAAAATACATATTCAACATATATATTCCTCTTATTTCTACGCGATGTGAAAAATGGATACAAAGTTTGAGAAATGTGAAATATTTCCGAAATTTCCGAAATTTCCGAATCTTCCAAAATGTTGAATAATTGAAAATTTTTCAAAATTCCAAAAATCCCAAAAATTCCGAAAATTCAAAAATCTCAAAAAATTCCAGAATTCCAAAAATCCAAAAAAATCTAAAAATTAGAGAAATTCCAAAATTTACAGAATTCCCCAAAATTTCCTAAAATCTCGAGAATTTTCAAAATTTTCCAAAATTTTCCAAAATTTTCAAAATTTACAAAATTCTAGAATGTCTACAATTATCAGAATTTCTAAAATTTAAAAAATTCCACAATCTCCACAATTATCAGCATTTTCAAAATTTTCAAAATTTCAAAAAGTCCAAAAATTTCAAAAGTTCTAAGGAACTCCAAAAAATGTCTATAATTTGACAATTTTGAAGACTTTTAAAAATTCAAGAAGGAACATCAAAATCTCTGAAATCTCAAAAATTTCCAAATTTCTCAACAATTACACGTCACAAGTGCTTTCAACCCCTCCCTTCCGCCCCTTTCCCCATCGCAGCCACGTCGGACAAAATTCATATTTAACTAACACATTGAATATTTCCCTCATTTCCGCGCAACCGTGATATAAATAAAGCTCTATAATTCACGTCGAAAATCCACGTCACCCTCCCCCCTCCGCCCTCCCCCCTTCCCGCGGCTCTTTCATTCTGTTTCACCCGAGGCGATTTTAAATCCAGAGCGAATTGACTTCCGCTGGAAATTCCTATCAATTTATTTCGTAATAAATGGCGATAAATTCCAGCCCGGAAGCCCGATGAAAATGCTCATCTGCGATGGAAAAAATAAAAGAGAAATTTCGGGATAATTAATTTTCCCCATTTTTTACTGTGCTTTTTCATTTTTATTAAAAAAATCGCCGTCATTATATTTATATCATTTTTTGGATAATACTGAATTTTGATTTTTTTTTTAGATTTGTCAAATTTTGGAAATTTTTGGAGTTTGGAAAAATCTTAATTTTTAGAATAAAAAAAAAGGAATTTTGGAAAAGAGCCAAAAATTGGAAAAATGTAAAAAAATATTACGAATTTTTGAAATTTCCAAAAAATTGTAAAATTCCCAAAATTTCCAAAATTTTCAAAATTTTCCAAAATTTCCAAAATTTTCAAAATTTTTCGAAATTTCCAAAATTGCCAAAAGCTGATTTGAACCACTGCATTTATCATCCCCCTCACCCCACTCTCGCACTCTGAGATTTTGTATCTTTTCCGTAGAAATTTAATTCCGTCTGAGAGTCTCACGCTTCGTTACATCAAGATGGCGTGCCTCTATCGAGTAAGGGATTTCCCGAGACATGGCCACCCTGATCCCGTTGACCTCGTTGACAAGGCTCCAACGTTGTTGACTCTCAAACAGCATCAGCCCAAGATGACGTAACAGCACTCGGACGTGTGGGGTAAAGTCTCCGTGAAAAAGACGAATGACTATTGTTGATCTAGGCGAGTGACCAGAGATAGATATCGCGCCTTTACAGTCACCCAAACAATAAATCGAAAAATCGTTGGATTTGATTATAAGTTTACAATTTTGATAATGCTGACCTGGTTCCACCGTCCGATAGGGGAACTGATTTATTTGCCCGCAAATCAATTTTTCATCTCATTTCCACGGCGTGAGGCATTCCCAACAACTTTAAACGATCTTCAGCCGAATAGTCTTTTCCTATCTTAGGCTTTCTCAATGTGTAGGCATCCACAGGAACCGAATTACGAATATTGCGGACCCGAAAAACTACCCTATATGCAATTGTGGTAGGTGATTGATGAGTGGGTGGATGGCTGGGTGGGTGGGTGGTTGGTTGGGTGGGCGGGTGGATGGCTGGGAGGGTGGGTGGGTGGATAGGTGGATGGCTCGGTGGGTGGCTGGCTGGCTGGGTGGGTGGTTGGATGGGTGGGTGTTTGGGTGGCTGGATGGATGGCTGGGTGGGTGAATGGCTGACCGGGTGGGTGGATGGTTGGGTGAGTGGGTGGGTGGTTGGATGGCTGGGTGGGTGGTTGGGTGGCTGGATGGATGGCTGGGTGGGTGAATGGCTGAGTGGGTGGGTGGGAGTGGCTGGGTAAGTGGGTGGATGAATGGTTAGGTGGGTGGGGGGGCTGGGTGAGCAGGTGGATGTATGGCTGGATGAGTGGGTGGGTGGATGACTGTATGGACGACTGTACGGGTGGGGAAGTGGGTGGGTGGGGTGGTAAATAACTGTATAGGTGGGTGGGTGGGTGAATAATTGCCATCCATATGTAAACCAAGCCATATCCAACCATGCGTAAACTAAGCTCATAAAAAGGATTGCAAAAAAATAGCTCAAATATTTCAATTTTCGCAGACATTTTCGATATTGCGAAAATTTCGGTGAACGAAAGTTTCATAACCCCATTACAGATGGCTACACTCTCAAATACTATCGGCTTAAAATGATGGAAAAGCACTTGGATGTGGGAGTTAAGCCCCCGTGAAAAAGACGAATGACCATTGTTGATTCAACCGAGTGACCAGAGAAATGGAAATCATGGCTTTCAAGAGGCACAGAAGGCGAATTGAAAAATCTGAACATGCTTGGCGACACACCCGTCCACTTTTCCATCATTTCGAGTCGAGGGCCATTGATCAACGGCTCATTCCGGCTGGATTGCTAAGACGAATGGCCGTAGAAAGCTACTTTATTGGCAGTCATTCGCATTCGAGATAAATTGGGTAAGTCAAACGTCACAGCGCTCATGAACAAGTTTAACCTGTCAGCAGTCGCGCTATGTTATCAACGTTCGTTACGCGCGCATTGAGCGCATTCGTCATATTTTCAATTGAACTATATGGTTTAAATAATTTTTATCTCCATCTAAATAAACAGAAAGAGTTCATTGAGGCGTAGAAAAATTTTAAGGATATTTTTACAATTTTTCTAAATTTCAAATAGGCCCAAAATTCCTTCAATTGTGATAATTCACATGCCCGCAAAATCCATAAAAGCACCAATGACATAGTTTCACCGACCAAGAATGTGTGTTTGTCGCGTGAGAAATTTTTTACCATCAGTGAACGACAGAAAAATCTGCAGATCCCTTTGTCACACAGCATCACGCTCGAGCAAAGTGCTGAGAGGTATTCCAGCCACGTCATTTCATGTAGCTTTTCTTGTTGGGAAAAGAATGCCACGCTAGACTGTTCCATCGGCCACTAACTTTTCTCCGGTGGCGTTGTGGAAATTCTGGTTTTGTTTGATTGAATTTTCGTTCAGTTCACATTTCCGTTATTCGACAATATTTGTCGGGTAGGGGAATCTTGAGTTCCGTCAATTGTGGACAAAATTTGTTAGCAGAAAAAACTTTTTGTACTCCGCGGGTTAAGAAAAAAGAATCCGCAAAACTTTTCAGAATTTTTCAACAATTTTTACGTGAGTGTTCCGTAATTTTTCATCCTCCCTCAGCGCTTCGCGAATCATCGGATATTTTCGGAATAGCTCGGTGACGGGCAAACAGCTGGCTCGTGCTGAGGCTTGCATCTCATATGAGGAGATAACTAAATAAAAGGAAAGAACCTACTGCACATTATCGACAAATTGCAAGTACATTTTCACATATCATTTGTGTGTTGAACAATTGAAAAAAAAATAATAAAATAAGGCTAGGTGCCACTTTACGGCCAGCGTTACCAACTTACGGCCGCGCGTGTATAACCTCAAAACAAGGGAGGCGTCATGGGACACCTGGTAGATGTGAAACATGGAAACACAAAATTTGATCTAGATTGATCCAAAATTTTTGACGATTTCCCGAGAATTATTGGAAATTTTCAAATACTCAGTTCTTTTAAATGTTTGAAAAGTTTTTCCAGAACTTCACAAAACTTTCTCAAATTTTTAGAAAATTTGCAAATTGTTTAAAAATTGTTCCAAACTTTTTCTAAATTTTTCCACAGTTTTTTAAAATTATTAGAATTTTTTTCCAATTTTGTTCTAACTTTTTCCAAGTTTTTTGTAAATCTTTCCAATCTATTTCTTCAAATTTTTAGAAAAGTGCTTCAAATTTCTTCGAACTTGTAGCAAAATTTTTTGCAATTTAAAACAAAAATTGCCAATTTTTTTCAGAATTCTTCTGAATTCTCGCAAAAATTAGCCAATTTTGTTGTCAATTTTCTTGTAAGTTTTTGCTAATATTTCCAAATTTTTCTAAAATGAGTCAATTTTTTTCTAAAATTTTTCGAAATTTTTTCCAAAAAATTTTTCTTTCGAAAGATTTTTCCAACATTTTTCTAAATTTTCCAAACATTTCCAACATTTCTCAAAATTTATTGGAAATTTTAAAATTACTCCACATCTTTTCAAAATTTTCCCAAACTTTGTCAAAATTTTTGAGAAATTGTTTCAAAAATTTTCTGATTCGTTAAAAAAAATTCCAATTCTCTTCAAATTTTTTTGAAACGCTGTAGCATATCTCGATATGTAGATACTACTTGTGCGCACGCCTTTGCGTCGATGGCAGGCAGGAGGGACAGGCGATGGGTAACCAGTAGACTATATCTATATATACATTTGTTCTGGAAATGCCTGTTGCAGTCAGAATTTTTTCCCAACGCAAGCGCCGCATTAGATGTTTCACATCAAAACTCAACCAAGAAATTGCTCGTTACAATTTACCTTTAAGCCATTGAATTGCCGATAAACATTACGAAAAGCTTAAATACAGAATTCTACTTGATTCCTTTTATTTGGTTCAGATAATTCAGAGTGTTGCCGTCCAACTAAGTCAACCCTGTACAGTTATAGAATACAATTTTCGCATGTCCTAAAGATGCATTTTTAATTTCTATTCCGTCAATTTTTTCGAAGCTATGTATAAGCGATCTCGTCTATAGGGAAATTTGAGAAAATGGAGGTTTCACGATGTCGACGGCAGATAACGTGAATGGAAATACGGAAATTTCGATAATTTTATCCGAAGACCCCAGAAGAGTTCCCGGTCTTCAGGGCACTATTTGTGCATGGCTATCGATAAGTGGAGTATTCAGGCCGCAGAGAAAGTCATACGTGATACTTCTGCATTTTTGTTTTAGTATGGAGGAAGGAAAAACTGGTAAAGTTGGAGATACCGCGCGCTCTCACGGGATGCTAGAGCACCATATTGGCTTGCCTTTCCCGCCAAAACGACGTTCTACGAGTGTCCCTAGACGGATCGTTAGGTCGGCGAGATTGGGGCGCCGAGGGCTAGAATCACGGAGCAATTGAAATTTAAAAATTTAAAATTTTTTGCAATTTCAACGCTGCAACTTTTTAATTAATTAACTTAATTAATTTTTTCTTTTTTATTTATTTCCATTTCAATGAAAAAATTATTAAAATTCTTGCAATTAATTTTCCAATTTGCAATTGCTCACTTTCGCCAAAATTTTGAGAATTTGAGGAATCCAAAAAAATTATAGAAATTAATAAATTTTGAATTTAATATTGTGGGAAAAATTAGAAAAAATTAGAAAAGTTCTGAAGACTCAGTTTTTAAAAATTCCAAATTTCAAAACATAGAGTTGATTATATTTAGGGAATATTGGTAAATTTTGACTTTTTACCAACTTCATCAGCTCCTAAATTTCACATATGTATCATGTTTCCGGCAAACAGGTGCGGTGGGACTGAAATATTTATTACAGTATTCGTGAAGCCCCTATCGGCCTGATTAGATCGGTCGAACACGCTGTCTCAACAATTTCGAAAATTGTGCATTTACCAATTTGGTTTTTCAAATGTTTTTTTTTTCAATTTATTGTTGTGGTAAATTGGTACCCAAGAAATAGAAAAAGTGAAGTAAAAATGAAAATAAATGAGAGTAAATAAAAATTAATAAAAAAAACAAATTTAAAAAAATGCGTAAAAATTTGTGTCGTAAACAATTTTTTGTATGTTTTAATTATTTTAACCACACGGTGACCACTTAGGCCAACATAGGCAAATAATTACGAAGAATGATACATGGAAAATCAAATCGTAATATCGATTTTATCCATAATATGATATTTTGCCAGAATGAGCGACGAGATGGGACCATTTACTATAATATCCGCAAAGTCCACATCGGGCTGATTGGATCGGGCGAAACGTTCCGGGTCCGTATGATTGCATCCATGTTCCGGTCATGTTAAACAAACGGATCGATGCACGAGCGAACTGCCGTCAGTTAATTTGAGTCCCGATTCGATGATGACCGCCTCGACAATCAATGACATAGGCATCCATTGTAATCATTCAGATGACTGCAGCATTCAGGCAATTCAATGTTTTGCTAATTTTTAATCATTTTGAGGAAAATCAAAAATTTTAGTAATTTGAAAAAATTAGAATTTCCTAATTTTGATGTTTTGAAAAAATGTGCAAATTTGGGGATTCCAAAAATTTATGAACTTTCGAAAAATCTTCAAAATTTTCAAAAATTTTCAAAAATTTCCAAAAATTTTCAAAAATTTCCAAAAATTTCCAAAAATTTCAAAAATTTACAAAAATTTTCAAAAATTTTCAAAATTGTCAAAATTTGTAAAAAAAATTGAAAACATAATTTGTGGAATTTTTTTCAAATTTTTTACAAAAACCAAAAACTGTAAAAAAAAAACTAAAGAAGGTGTGAAAAAATTCAATTGAAGATGAAAAAAAGCACGGATTATTGCGAATATCTTAGACTTAGAAAATTCAATGATCAATTTTTTTTTAATCCCGGAAACACGAGAATTTGAAGGGACTCAAAAATGAGTCATTTTGCACCCACCTTAGAGCTTTCAGCCACTCATTACTTCCTTCAACATCTGAACCTAATTTGATTATATTGCGCAAGCACATAGGTGGAATAATTACTGGGATTCGCGGCATTGATTTCCAACAGAAATTAGATTAAATTTCCAACAGAAATTACAATAAACTTCTATAATTGATCGCATCCATTTTGTGCTCTCAATTCTTCAACTCACTCAAAATTGAATTGAAAAAAAAATTATTTCTCCAAATTTTTGCAAATTAAAAAATTTCAGCAAAAAGGGTAAAAAAAATGGAAAGACCAAAAATTAATTGAGCCTTCAAAAAAAAAAATAGAAAAATGGGGAAAAAATCATGTTGAAAAAGTGTTGAATAAAAAAAAAAGGCAAGGTTTATTTTTCCATTTTTCAAACGAAAGAAATGGGTTTTCTGTTCAAATACGAATAAAGCTGAACCCTTTTAGGATTCGGTCCTTCTGGAATAAAAAGACCTGTTCATTTGAGTGGTTATGCGACTCGAACAAGTATCGAAAAGCCCAGGAGAGAGTTTTTTCCTGAAAAGGGTCCAGAAAAAGCGGAATAACTGAAATAAAAGGTAGGAGATTGGTTCTTGTGAATTGTCGGGTATCCATTTCACTGATGTTTGAGCGAAATGACGCACAATTCAAGAAAGTGAGGAAAATCGGTGAATTCGCCTCGACAAATGCGAAGGTGCAATTGCAGTGATCAATTGTACGAGTCCAAAGGAACGAAATTTTCTAAGAAAAAAAAAAAGTGGAAAATAAAAAAAAATGAGAGTATTTGGGAGTTTCGAAAAATTTTGAGATATGGAATTTGTACAATTCTTATGGGGCTTCTACAGGAAATTTTTATGGGATTTCTATGGAGAATCTTGTGGGGTTTCTACAGGAAATTTTATGGAATTTTGTAGAAGTCATCTTTTGGGGTTGCCATAAGAAATCTTATGGAGTTCCCATAAGAAATCTTTTGGGGTTCCCATCAGAAATGTTATGGGGTTCCCATAAGAATTCTTATGGAGTTCCCATAAGAAATCTTATGGAGTTTCCATGAGAAATCTTTTAGGGCCCCATAATAAATCTCATGGGGTTCCCATAAGAAATCTCATGGGGTTCCCATAAGAAATCTTATGGGGTTCCCATAATAATTCTTATGGATTTCCCATAAGAAATCCTATGGAGTTCCCATAAGAATTCTTATGGGGTTCCCATGAGAAATCTTTTAGGGTCCCATAATAAATCTCATGGGGTTCCCATAAAAAATCTTATGGGGTTCCCATAATAATTCTTATGGATTTCCCATAAGAAATCCTATGGAGTTCCCATAAGAATTCTTATGGGGTTCCCATAAGAAATCTTTTGGGGTTCCCATAAGAAATCTTATGGAGTTCCCATAAGAATTCTTAGGGAGTTGCCATAAGAAATCCTATGGGGTTCCCCTAACAAATCTTATGAAGTTCCCATACGAAATCTTATGGAGTTCCCATAAGAAATCTTATAGGGTTCCCCATAAGAAATCTTATAGGGTTCTCCATAGGAAATCTTATATTGTTCTCCATAAGACATCTGATGGAGTTCCTCATAAAAACTCTTGTGGAATTTTCTCCAAGATTTTTTATGGGGTTTCTACAAACAAGTCCATGGAATTCTTATAGAGAATTTTATGGGGTTTCTACCTAACATCTTATAGGGTTTTTACAAAAAAAACTATGTGACTTCTATAACAAATCTGGAATTTGTGCACCAAATTTTATGGGATTTCTATGGGGTTCTTGTGTCATTGTCACACTTCAGTTTTTTTTCCACCTGTGTATGGTAAAATATATACTTGAGAAAATAATGAACAGATCGATATTCTGTGAAGAAACAGATGCCACGCCCGTTTTTGTCTGTGTATTCAGTGAAAGAAATTCTGTTCTACGACAGTTGTCGTTTAATCCCAAAACGCCTGAGGCTGGAGCGCATGTCATGATGCTTAATATCCTACAAATGCCTTCCGCCCCCGGCCGGAGGCTGTCCCGGTGTCCACAGATGAAATACCGAAATAAATCTGAATAATTCTTGGAAAGAAAAGCACTCGAGACGGTGAGAATTCAATTACAATGCGATTTTTCTCCATCGGCAAAAATTGTAGGCAATTTGAAACCCCGAAAGATTAATTTGAAAAGCGCCAGATTTACAGAATTTTTAAAAAAATGATAAAAACATTTGAATGATTTCGAAAATTTGAGAGTCTCGAAAAAAGATACACAATTAAAAAAATTGAGTTGTGTGTGTGTGTAGCCATATCCGTGTGTCTGTGTCTGTGTGTGTGTGTGTGTGTGTGTGTGTGTGTGTGTGTGTGTGTGTGTGTGTGTGTGTGTGTGTGTGTGTGTGTGTGTTTTAAAAAACACCTGTTTCATGGATTTCTAGCAATTTCCCTAAACTCCGTTTTTGGAAATTTTTGATTGACCTCGTGACCGCGTAAAAAAATGTTATAAAACTTTTTTATCACAAATCAAATTCTCTACATAAAATCTCTAACCACATTTATCCGTAAAACTACTTGTTAACGAGATAATTCGATGAAACACTAACGACAAAAATTATGTTGTCCGGCCACGGAAGTTTTCGCGGTGCCCCTATGGGGATTTCCGATTTCCATTTTTTTTTCGGTTTTTTTTAAAGATCGAGAGAATTCGCTGAAAGGTTGTCACGATCATTCCACTGAGAACAACTCATCGCGAACTCTTGCGTATGTAAAAAAACCTATCGGTTCACTTTCTCTACTCGAGAATGAACTGAGCGGAAAGCCCTTTCGGCGCTTTCGACGTTCCGTTAATTCACTATATATCGAGTCGAGGGCTCTCCCCTCAAATCAAATGAAAGTAATGGAATACATTTTCGGTAATGAAGGGAAATCGCGTGTAATTCAATTCCCTTTCTACGTCTCAAGTGCTTTTTTTCGCCAAGAATTATTCAAATTTTTGGGGTGGCAGATATTTTTTCGATATTACATGAAAGCTTTTGAGACGTAGAAAATTTGTGAAGATTTCGAAAATTTGTGAAAGTTAATTTTTTTTTAATTTTAATTGTTTTTTTCTAATTTGGACGATTTCTGAAATTACGAAAATGTTGACAATTTTTGGATTTTTTGAATGTTGAATGAAAGAAAAAAATTTCAATTTAATTTAATGAAAATTTGTTTTTTTCTTTAAATTAAATTTTGAAGCATGCTCAAATTGTCAAATTTTTAATTTCATGACCATTTTTAACAAGATGTGTGTGTGTTCATGTGTGTGTGTATGTGTATGTGTGTGTGTGTGTGTGGGTGGGTGGGTGGGCGGGTGGGTGGGTGGGTGTGGATGAGTAGGTGGGTGTGTGTGTGTGAAAACGACGTATGTATGAAAACAATTTTTTTCTCCAACGCTTTTTCACAACACAATTTTTTTGAATTGCGCGCTACGCAGTGTGATTGGTCAGTGCGTCACGTGACATAGTCGCAGTTAGCGACACCTGTTGTATTACAGTATTCGAAATTTCATGATTCCTATTTTTTTCTCTGAAACCAGTCCTTGAACATTTAATTGACATGTCGGAAAATCTAGAAATGGGAAACAGAAATTACGAATCGGAAAATTTTGTTTGTCCTCCCAACGGGGACACACTAGTTTTAATTGTTCGATTTTTTTTTCAAAATTTTTTTCCTAAATTTTCCGAAAGGTTCAAATTCCGGGGAAAAAAGTGTGAAAGTGCTGAATTATTTTCCTCACTATTTCTAACGACAAGCGACGTGGAATTATTTTCAAAGGCGAGTGTCGCCCTCTAGATGCGCCTGTGTTCCTCGTTAGCACGGCTCATTTATTTTTGACAAAGGAAAGTTGAGCGGTGAATTAAATACTTGAGACTGCGTGTGAATTTGCATGATGAATTTTCAAAGGATTCTTATGATTCCTAGCCAGCAGACCGCGATAAAACTTTTTGTGGTCACATTCTCTCTATTATTCCGTCATAATACGAGTTAAATATTTTATCCACGAAGCAACTTTTTTAAACATACACACACATAGCTTCTGAGAAAAAAAATTGCTTGGAAAAAAAGACTTTTGGGATGGCAAGTTGAGAGAATGTGTGCGGGACGTGCCGAGCGCGGGAAAAAGCTCGCGCAGCGCCACGCCCCACTCCCACAACTTCCATCCCCGATATCTCCCAAGTTTTGACAGTTACATAAAAATGTTATAGAACATAAAATGTGTATTTTGAGGTCAGGAACAAATTTTATTAGAGACTTTTCTCCGTATCTCTAACCGTTTCCATGACAGAGCGTTAAGAAATACCGAAATCCGGTGGCGAACTGGTAAACTAGGATAAGCGCATGTAGAGGGCAGCACCGTCTTTGCGAGATAACTTGGAATGAGAGGGAGATTGAAAAAAAATTGTATGAGGTTTTTTGGAGAGGACAATGTGTTCTATAAAAAAGGTTTATATGAAATTTTTTGTACCGGCGTTTGTATACGAGTTATTTCCCGAGAAGTTCGTTACAGCGCAAGTCTGAAGCGCTCGCGTACCGCCGCAACCATACTCGCGCAAGTTCCATCCCCCATATCTTTTAGATTTTGAGGTTTACGTAAAAATATTACATAACATGAAATGTGCATCTTGAAGTTAGGAACTAATTTCATTTCAGACTTTTTTCTGTATCTCCAACCGTTTTCATGATACAGCATTGCAACCAATTAAGAACTCCAAACTTTTGGATTTTCAAATATTATTACAAATTGAAAAAGTTCCGAAGTTAAAAAACCGAAGTTATGAAAATAAAAAAAAATACTAATAATTCCGAATATATAGGAAACACAAATTTCGAATATTTTGAGGTGTACAAAAAAAATTGTTTTCGAATTTTTCAAAATTAGGAAATAAAAAAAAAAATGAAAATGAAAAAATTGCCTGACTGGGTAAAATTTGTGTAATTGAAAATTAGGTAAATTTACGGAAAGTTGTTCGATATTTTCTAACGATATAATATCTTCTTAGTGAACATTATTTTTTTAATTCGTTAATCCAAAATTTCCAAACTCTGAATTTCCATAAATTGGGAAATGCTGTTCATGTTGAGGGATGAATTACTGGTTGTAGTTTAGTTCGTATAACAGCTGCACCTCAGGCAATTGAATTTATAACCTCATGTATTATGTTTAACTTAGTGCATGCATGATCAATGCAACCACCGCAAAATTGAGCTAAAAATACGGAGAACTTGGTTGAGAAACGGGGAAGAAAATGAGGGGAAAAATTATACGCGTGGATTCACGTACGATGGAAACTTTGTAACTGAATCACAATAAATTTTCTTCTATCTCAAAACTTAGATATTTTTTGATAAATACTCCATAACCGACTTTGAGATCAAAAAATTTCAAAAAGTCTATTTTGCGTGTGTGTACGCGACCGCACTCCAATGAATATGTATGTACAATCATTTTTCCATTTCTGTGCGCTTTATTACGAAAACGCTTAGAGATACGAAAAAACGCATTTAACCAATTTTGTTCCTCATATAAAAATACACATTTTATGTTATATAAGCTTTTACCGTAACTCCCAAAATTTAGGAGTTATCGCGGGTTGAAGGTCCGCGAGTAGGGCACGGGCGGTTCAACGATTTTCATTGGTTATAGCGCTCTATCATAGAAACGGTTAGAGATAGAAAGGAAAGTGTTCAATCAATTTTGATCCATAAACGAAAATACACATTTTATGTCCTATAATGCTTTCACGTAGCTCTCAAAACTCAGGAGATATCGCAGGTTCAAGGTCCGCGGGCGCGAGGCGCTTCTCTACACGTCGCGCTCATTGATTCCTGTTCTGATCATTCAGCAGAATTTTTTCAATCATCATATTTATTTGTAACGTACTCCGTACTATATATAGAAAAATAATTTTAGATGGCCATTAAAAAAAAAAAATGCTAGCCATTTTTATTATATATTTAAAGCTCGCAATTTATAGACCTAATTTTTCCCACGATCGATTAATTGAATCCAAGCTGCCGAAACATTAATTACCATCCTTCATTAGTGCCGGTAGCGCTGAGAATTCTGTAAACCGCAGGACCCGCTCATAATGCAATCTCAAGTGCTCGATAACTCGATACCGCGTTTCATTACCGTCCTTTTATCTCAATAAATTTGATAATTAATCCCCCCCCCCTCCCCCCCCCCCAGGCTCCAGGTCCATCATATAAACTATTGGAAAACTCCGTGTGGTCGGCGGAAAAAAAGCCCGAAACATTGCAATCACAAGTTTCATCGGATCTCCAGAAGTGTAAAATTGACAAGTGTGATAAAAAAAAAAAAAAAAAAAAGCATGCCGAGTTTATAACTACACCAGCAATAAGATTCGTTCGATAAAGCATAGAGGGAGTTTTAATAGCGGGAAAATAAGGTCAAAGTAATAAAATATTTTGACAGAAAAATAAATATTCTGATTTTCCTAATTTCCCTAATTTTCCATTTTTTTTTATTTCCAATTTTCTGATGGGAACCCATTCCGACTGTGCACCCATGCAATTCCCAAAATCTTCGCAGCCTCACAGATATCCTGGAGCCGCGAAGGGCATCTCCAAAAGCTCAGCAGCCCCAACTTTTCCGCTTAACATCTAAAATTGAGGGGTGTGACAAAAACGGGACCTTCTCCACACAGTAGCAATCAAAATCGCTCGATAAATCAAACCGGAAGTTTTAATTGGTGGAAGGCAGATGCAGGAGGGGGGGGGGGAGGGGGGTTCGGCGCCCAGGTGATGATGCCATGGACCCCGGAGAAGTTGGGAGCCCCTACTCAAAGTTTTGAACCTCTTCCTAACCCTCTTATTCCTCTTATTCCCCTCCCCCCCCCACCGCCCACCACCCCACCTCTTTTTACGCTGAGCAAACTCTCACAATCAAACTTGCAGGCCCGATGACATTTTCCGAGACATTTACCGTCGAGTGAATGTTAAACTTGGATACGAGAGCTTGGTTTGCTGAAAGAAGGCAACTTTCGGAATAAGCAATTAATGATGAAAGTTTGTAAATGGATTTTTATGACGTTGTACATGGGGCTCATCAACATGGGATTACATGGGGGGGAGGGGGGGGGGGGAGAGAAAATTCTTCCACGACGTCTTTATCGCTCGCACTCGGCTGCGCTTTCAGTTCTAAGAGTAAACTCGATAAATTTTCATGTTTCAGTGACGCAGAAAGCTTTTCTTCGTACACTCATCGTGGGGCGCTCGACAGCACTCGGCAATGCTCGGGCAGCGCGGAGTGGGGGGCGTGGCTGGGCGGGTGCGCGCGCCGCTTGACGGTCAGGCGAGAAGGGTAAGTAATTAACCTCGCTAAGCATATGCGGTAGTAATTTTTGTTGTAGGACCTGAAAAACTTTTCCCGGACGTTTTTTACGCTAAAATTATCGCGCTTAATACTTGGATAACAAGTATCATAATTAATGATTTTCAAAAATTATGCTGAATAAATTAAGTTGATGAATTATTCAATATCTATATTATCGAAGAAGATTAACAATTTTTGAGATATTAATTTAGTGAAATTATCGTACAAGGAATGAATCTGGAGGGGCACATGAAAAGGGACCACTTTGTCGGTTTCGAGTTATTTATACGTATACAGTGTCGGTGTGTTCGTTTTTCAGTAGCAAACCTCCAGTGTGAAAAAAATAAGTAATGGTTTGAAACTTTTTTTTTTTGGTAAACTCAAACATTCAGTGAACAAATCTACTCATGAATAAATTTGTCGTTGTATTTTGTTTCCCGGGGCGATAAATTTTGCAATCAAATGTTGATTTTTTTTTTACTTCACGAAAGAGTGGATATCATTTAAATATCACGAGGTGGAGAGCCCCGTGAATGGGAGCAGATGCGACACCAGCTCATGCCTCGTATCTCTTTCACCCCTTTCCACCCCCATGGGCTGCTCGGACCAGGCCATCCTCCAACAAAGCCGCAGGACTATAATTTTCAACTGCCAGAGGGCGGAATGCGATTATAATGTGCATTACATTTCATTTGAGAATATGGCCTCGAGAAATATGAATTTTTCATCGCGTGACAAAATTTTTTTAATAAACTGTCGGGCTATCGGAAATTTTTGAACTATTTTAGAATACCCAGAGGAATTTGAATAGTCAAAGAATTCTTGAGAATTAGCTAAATTAGGGAAGTGCGATAGATTTGCAGGAGATTGAGGGATATTAAATCACGATATTGTTTGAATTTTTTCGAATAATAACCTCTCAGTAGTCGCACCTCATCGCGCGACGTTAGCGGTCGCATCATAAGCGTTGCGCCGTTGTTATCTATTGCTCGGATTTTAGGAAAAAAAAATGATTTTTGAATTAATTAAGTTTGATTATTTTCGAAAATTGAGAAACTCCGGTTGCGGGAAATCACGAATATTAGTCATCTCACAATTGGAAATTCACGTCGTTAAGTACAATATCTACATCACAGATTTAGAATCATTACTACTGTGAAGCGAATCATGATTAAGATATGGCGAATCACTATTTGAAAGTTGTGATTCACGAAGTTCATATCGTGAATTATCTGTGAATCACCATTTTGAAATCGTGATTCACATGTGAAATGCCATGAGGGATGATTAAAAAATGGTGATTCACGATCTCATCACATAAATCACAAAATCATAAATCGTGAATCACCACTTGCAGATCTGAATCACTATTCTAAAACTGTGATTCACGCATTTTATACCACCAATAATAACTGAATCACGATTTTATAAGTGTGAATCACTATTTTGAAATCACGATTGACGATCACCATATTGCGAATCACCGTTCTGCAATCGTGATTGACATGTGAAATGTCATGAGTCACAATTAAAAAATGGTGATTTACGATTTCATCACATAAATCACAAAATGATAAATCGTGAATCACCACTTGCAGATCCGAATCACTATTCTAAAACTGTGATTCACGCATTTTATATGACAAATATTATGTGAATCACGATTTTGAAATTATGAATCACTATTCTCAAATCACGATTAACGATCACCATATTGTGAATCACCATTCTGCAATCGTGATTCACATGCGAAATGCCATGAGTCACAATTAAAAAATAGTGATTCACGATGTCATCACATAAATCACAAAATCATAAATCGTGCATCACCATTTGCAGATCCGAATCACTATTCTAAAACTGTGATTCACGCATTTCATATCACGATTCGTGATTTTAGGAGTGCGAATCACTATTCTGAAATCACGATTAAAGATCACCATTTTGCAACCGTGATTCACAGGTGAACTGCGATGCGTCACAATTGAAAAATAGTGATTCACGATTTATCCAATTGTCACTTTCGCATTTATGATTTTGCAAAGAGTATGTGTCGCAAATCACAGAATTAGAGATCCAGAATCACTATTTCAAAATCGGTCGATTTTTGAACAGAGCAAAATTGGTGATTGGTGATCGGTCACATGAGAAATGCCCGATATCCAACAGTTGGCTGCCACATAGGCGCATGTGGTCCGGAAATTGGGCAAAAAGTTTTACCCTCACGTGTTACTCGGATGTTAGACGATCACACTTTAGCCATAGCCCATTGGGTTAACGCGAACGACAGCAAAAAGCATTCGCCCTCTCGACTGCGAGTTCCACAGGTGGGGAGAGGCGGGCAATTATCATTAACAGAGTTAGAGATACGTTTGGTTATATTGTAACAATCCCAGAGCAATTGGGAGTAATGTAAATTAGCGAAGGCCATGATTAAATTACTTCCGTTCGATGCAAAGAGCTGCCAATTATCGCAATAATTCCCACAATTTTTACCGATTTTCTTTTATGATTTTTTTTTCAAATTTAAATCTGTATCTCCCCCCACCCACCCCCTCCCCTCCCCAGTCGATGGTTTTTCGGAAAAATATGGCTGTGTGTAAACATCTTCTCTGTATGTTTTAGTGTCTTAGGATATTCAACCTTTGACAAATTTTGGAAATTCCCTATTTCAACATTTTGACATTTTCAGAATTTTTTTTTTAAAGTCAGGTATCTTCATAATTTTGTAATTTCTAGGAATTTTTACCCGCAAAATCTCGACTGCAAATTAATGGAAAATATATCATTGGGGGGGGGGGGGGGGGGGGTATCGGAAAATTGCTCGAGTTCCAGAGTCCCTGCGGCTTCGATCGTAACTTGCGGGGCAATAGTTTCGCCGGGTAATTACCCTCCGTGGAGAGAATAATCCCTTACCTGAAACAGAAAAAAATGCAATTGGTTATTTCTCGTGTTGATAGTAATGAATGGTTATTGAGTCCAGGCACTGCGCAGTGGTTAAAAAAATCGGTGAAAAAATAGTGGGAGCTTGTAAAATTGCTGCTCATGAAGTAGCATTTTTATCGAAAAATATTTTTAAAAAATTGGACAAAAAACATCCGGGGAAAATATATGAAAAAAAAATTGTCGACACTTCAATTTTTCAAAACTTCAAAATTTTTTAAATTTGCAATTTTTTTTCAAAATCGCACAATTTTTCTACGGATTTCAAAAATCGCAATTTTTTGAAGATTTCCGAGAATTTTAATTTTTTCAATATTTTCTAAAATTTCAATTTTTCCAAAACTTTCTAAAATTTCAATTTTTTCCAATTTTTGAAAGTTTTAATTTTTTCAAAATTTTCTAACATTTTAACTTTTTCAAAATTTTCTGACATTTCAATTTTATCAAAATTTAAAAAAATTTTAATCGTTTCAAATTTTTCGAAATTCTCAATTTTTTCCAAAGTTTCGAAAATGTGAATTTCTTCAAAATTTCCAAAAATTGCAGTTTTTTTAAAAATTTCGAAAATTTCAATTTTTTCAAAATTTTCGAAAATATCAATTTTTTCAAAATTTTTGAAAGCTTCAATTTTGAAAAATTTTACAATTTTGAAATTTTAAGCTCTTGACATTTTCCATTTTTTCCAATGTTTTCCGCCTGCAATAAATACTCGTCAAATAACCGTTTTGTCGGAGCCGTCGCACCGTGAATTATTATTTCACCAAGAGTGCAAGCTAGTTTTTGACCGTTGTCATCGCCTCCTGATTTATGCCAACCGCTCACTTGATCATTTCCCCTGGTCTTCCATTCATGAAAATGCCCCGCTGGTTTCTTTCATTGCACTCGAATGGAGGATCTGACATTGGTTAAATGTGAGTACGGCCGAGAGCAAGTTTTCGATGGATGGATGTTCGGGGGGCGGAAGGGGGGGGGGGAGAGCGCACCCCTTGATAAATAAATCGGACCCCCAAGGGTTGAAAAATGATACACCTTAGGTGTTTTACTGTCCCCTAGGGGCGGATAAAAAAAAACAAAAAATCCGCCTCATGTTTTTGAAATTAATCTTTCGGAAAATTGACATACTAGACAATTTGTGTATCCATTTTTTGTCTATTATATATATATTAAAAAAAATTGCTATGAAAAGGTAGGGCGCAAACTTCGAAAATGATGTCAAATTTGGCAATTTTTTAAAAATCCAGAAAAAAAAAATTTTCTTTTCAAATCAAACATTCCAAAAATTTTAAAAATTGCAGAAATTTACAAAAGCTCATTTTCGAGCAGCGATTAAACCAACCTCGCAAGTGACAAATTTTTTTACAAATTTAATGCCAAAAAGAATCAAAATCAATACTAAAATTGTCCTTCGAGCGCATAAAAATCCCAGAATACAGGAAATACTCCCGAGAATTTATGAATTGCAAGATTTTTACGAGCCATAAAGGAAATTCCCATCGTTCGTCACAATCTAGAGACTTGGCTTCGACAATAAATCTGAGGTATGTCTGACAATGAGTCACATTTCAGGAAAACCTGAATACATTCAACACACATAAAACAAATATTAATTCGATAATATCAAAATTCCAGAATACATTACTCAATAAAAAAAGTAACAAAAGCCAATTTTTAAACAGTATGAATAGTACTGGTTTTCCTCTGGTATTCGTTTAATTTTCCAATGCTTTGGAATTTTTTCAAAATTTTCAGTTTTTCCAATTGTTGGGACCACACCCACCCATCCACTTTCACCCACCCACCCATCCTCAGCCATCCACCAACCCTCACCCACTCTCACCCCCCCCCCTCACTCACCTACCCCCCTCCACCCACTCACCCCCCCCCCACCCACCCACATGCGCACTTTCACCCACCTACCCACTCTCAGCCACCCACCCACCCTCACCCACCTACCCACTCTCAGCCACCCACCCTCACCCACCTACCCTCAGCCACCCACCCACCCTCACCCACCCACCCACCCTCACCCACCACCCACCCTCACCCACCCACCCACCCACCCACACCCACTCACCCCCCCTCATTCACCCACACCCACTCACCCACCCACACACATACATGAAATTAAGCTTGTATATCTTACAATAACTTTTTCTCTTTTTGCGTACTTTATTGGGCGGATGAATGGCACAAAAGGGGAAGTGGGTAGGTAATTCAATGTTTCTACTATCATAACTCTCCTCAAGCAATCCCCGATATTCGATTGAAGTCACATTTGCTTATTGCAATTGGGCATCGATACACATCAATACATTAATATTGAATAAATGTGGTAGCACTTTGGGCAAACGAGATTCTTCCGAGCGGCTGGGTTCACTGTAAATAATTCCAGGCGTATAAAATTGTTTTTGGGGGAAGTGGTCGAGGGTGCGCCGAGCGTTGGATGAGCATTGGTGTCTCAAGATATAAACGAATACGGCATGAAACGACACCCACCCCTATTCCCAATGACCGGATTAACTGAGCCCAAGTGCTTCCAATTTTTTCCCTCGGGCCCAGCGCGCTCATCCACTTTGGCGATGCGATGAGCGCGGGGATGTGAGGGTCGCGTATGGATATGAGACACTTCAGGGGGGTGGCAGTGGGTGGGGGCGTTTCTGTTATCTTCATGAAGGACTTGGAATAGAGAAAGCGAATGGAGTTGTGCGGTCAAAATCTGGAATTTTGGAAATTTTGAAAATTTTGGAAACTGAAATTTTGGAAATTTTGAAAAATTAAATTTGTGGAAATTTGGAAAAATTAAATTTTTGGAAACGGTCAAAATCTGGAATTTTGGAAATTTTGAAAATTTTGGAAACTGAAATTTTGGAAATTTTGAAAAATTAAATTTGTGGAAATTTGGAAAAATTAAATTTTTGGAAACGGTCAAAATCTGGAACTTTGGAAATTTTGAAAATTTTGGAAACTGAAATTTTGGAAATTTTGAAAAATGAAATTAGTGGAAATTTTGAAAACTGAAATTTTTAGAAACTTCGAAAAAGGAAAGTTTTGGAAATTTTGAAAAATCAAATTTTTTGGAAATTTTGAAAAATCAAATTTTGTGGAAATTTTGGAAAATGAAAATTTTGAAAATATTTCGAAAAGTAGAAATTTTGAAATTTCGGACAATTCTGAAAAAATTGATGAAGAAGAAAACCATTATTTTAGAGATTTTGAAAATTCGGGACATGGGGGGGGGGGGAGTTTTTAAGATATATAAAATGTCGAAATTGTAGAACTTTTTGGAATATTTTTCTCGAATATTATCGGTGAGCTGGATAACAGGAGGAGATATCTTTTATTCCTCATTTCAGATTTTCTTGACGGGCTTTTTAGACGCCGACGTGAGTAATCCACAGATCAAACCGCGTCCCCTAGATTTTTCTTTCAGCTTACAAGAATTCTCACCCTAGTCCGTGCTACTAACGGATAATCCCCTTTTACCACCCCCCTCTTCAAGATAACCCCAGAGTCAGCGGAAGTCACGAGATTTAAGCTAGCCATCGGTTGAATCCAAGGAGAGAATTCCAACTATGAGGGTTCAAATTTGTGATTACCAGTTTTCGCCAATTTTTTTTTTTTTGCGAAATTTCGAAATATTTGATATTTTCGGAAAATATTTGCAAAATTTTTGGAAATTTGTGAATTGTTGGAGGGAAAAAAAATTTTCAAATTTTTTTTTTCACTTTTTTTTGGGTTGTCAACTTCTGGATTTTAACTTTTCCAAAATTCAAAAAAGCTAAGCCAGAAAATAACACGAAACACTAATGGTCCAGATTTCCGATATCCCACATTTTCATTTTCTTTTTTTCCCTCTTTTCGCAACTAAAAAATCTACTCCCTCCGGCCGGAGTATTTCGCCGGCTTTTAATGGTGTAATTTATTTTTAAAAACCTCAGTATTGCACTCGAAGAAAAGAATACCACCATTAACAAGAGGATTAGACGTTTTTTTTTTTTTTTCTCAGCACCGCGATTACAGTTGCGGTTAGCAGCAAGCAGTGCTAACGAGAGCATTGCGAGATACTGGAAACCAACACACATGCCCATACCACATCTCTGTGTTGAGGGGGTGGGGGGGGGGGGGTGGATAACGACCGCCGAGCTTTTCCCCGTTTCGTTCGTCAAATAAAAGGCGAAGCGATTTGCGGGCCTATCAATCCCAGGGAACAAGATTGGTAACACCTTCAGAATGTAGAAACCTTACAAAAAAAAAATGGTTTCAACCTATAGGGACACCCTTTGGGCCCTGCGAGGTCGAGCGCACCAGAACCGCTAAAATGTTAACAAGTAATTCTACGTGAAAATGTTACTGAACATTTTTTGTAGGGAATTTTATCTAAAGAAGAAAAGCCTTCTGCCGTTTTTGTGTAGACTAAATGGTTTGGGAGATAAATCGAAAATTGTGTTTTTTCTGTTGTCTTATGCAACAGAGCGTTCTTCTAACCTAGAGACGTAACATGAAGAATTATCAGCGGAGCCGAAGGCGAAATTGGTGATCAGGTTGAAGGGCCTGAATGGAAATTTTCTATCGAAAATTGATAATGGCCCAGGCGGCGCGCTGCTATACGCGCGACTAACCAAACGTTAATGTTAGATTGTCAATTCTTAGGCAGAATGGGGAAGATAGCGTCACTCATTCATTATTATAACCTCTCGAGGTCATCGCCAGAAGCGTTATGAATTTCCATTGTGCATTAGCGCATGAGTTAAGTGCTGTTTGAGTCCACACCGTAAGAACTTTACTCGACGCTGAGTGAGAGGCCAAGTTTGCATGTTATATATATAGCCATCAGCGTAGTCTGGAGAATCGCAGTTGAACTGGAAGCAAGCCAAGTGCCACTGCCATTGTTCCCGTGACTGGGAATCGGGCACGTCCTTCGGACGGCCTTCAGCTGAATAACGTGAATGAAAGTAACGGGGTGCTATTCTGGTACTGGGTTGTCAATTTTTTTTTGGTGTTTATGTTTGCGGGAGTTTTCGGAACTTCCAAATTTTTTCAATTTTTTTTGGATTTGAGTTTTTTTTGCCTCCTTATCTATTCTGCCGAACCCTCTTCTCCCCGCCCCCAAGATCCTCCCACCGACTGAGTCCCCGCCCACCCATTCATCCGCCCATCCACTCATTCGCCCACCCACTCATAGGCCCACCCACTCATAGGCCCGCCCACTCATGGGCCCGCCCACTCATAGGCCCGCCCACTCATATTCCCGCCCACTTATATTCCCGCCCACTCATATTCCCGCCCACTAATAGGCCCGTCCACTCATAGGCCCGTCCACTCATAGGCCCGTCCACTCATAGGCCCGTCCACTCATAGGCCCGTCCACTCATAGGCCCGCCCACTCATAGGCCCGCCCACTCATATTCCCGCCCACTTATATTCCCGTCCACTCATATTCCCGCCCACTCATATTCCCGTCCACTCATAGGCCCGTCCACTCATAGGCCCGTCCACTCATAGGCCCGCCCACTCATAGGCCCGCCCACTCATAGGCCCGTCCACTCATAGGCCCGCCCACTCATAGGCCCGCCCACTCATAGGCCCGCCCACTCATAGGCCCGCCCACTCATAGGCCCGCCCACTCATAGGCCCGCCCACCCATAGACCCGCCCACTCATAGACCCGCCCACCCGCTTATTCGCCCGCCCACCTTCGCGCGTTCCTCATCGGGCCTTCCTATAAGCGGTTTCATTGTCAGCTGGCGGAAGTCGAACGATTGGGCAAAAAATGACGTTGTTGGTGGAAATGCTCTGGGATAGTAGAATATTCCGAAAATCCTTAGGTTTTTAAAAATGCCTCAAATTTTTGGGCGATTTTGAAATTTTTTCGAATATTTGTGTACTCCCTGAAATATGGCTTGGGAATGTGTTCTTTGGAATTAATTTGCATCTAAATTAAAGTCAGTCCATGCATAATTAATTCATAGTCAATTCAGCTGAAAATATTTCCTTTTGTCCTCGTATTCGCGTTGAATTGTAAGTTGTAACAAAAGTGCGAGAGTGGAAAGTTGAGGGGTGAAGGAAGATAATGGAGTGCGAAATAATTGAATTCAGAGGAAAATTGCAACATTGCTTGTGCATTAAAACTCGCATTGCTGGTATTCATAACAAAACGGAGGGTGAAGCTGTACATGAACGTAAAATTATTATCTTTGTGTGTTTATGACATTGATAAGAAATGTTTGTCTCGTTATTGCTGCTATTTAATATACTGAATGAGGAAAGATTAACGTAATGCATATTACACTTAGAGTCGAAAATGATGCACACACACACGTACACCCCGCCCCCCACCCACCTACCCACCCAAAGTCACCCACACCCACCCACCCATACCCACCCACACCCACCCATACCCACACTCACCCACCCACACTCACCCACACCCACCCACCCACCCAAAATTGTTGCAATTCCTCACATTTTGCATTTGCAATTTCTAAAGTGTAAAAAAAAACGGAACTATGCACCTGGACTTTGTTAATTTCTCACGAGTGAATATATTTCTCGCGATCAAATATTCCTCTCGCGCGCTACTCAGTTTTTGGGGGCGATTTTTTTGTTTTTTCTATCTACCAACTTTTTTCACGACCACCAACTCCAGCGAACACTTTCGTATAGGTGGCTTTATGCATAAGCGAATATCCTGGCTGAGGAAATTATACTCAACTCCAGCCTTCACACATCCACTCCATGCCATTCGTCTTGATGCAAACGTACGTTGTGTACGCAGTCCTGGATGCGTTATTGTTGGGATGAATTTTCAGCAGTCACTGGCAAGTTAAACAATGTATTTGCATGTTACATTCGCAACACAAATACTGTGGTATTAATTCGAGGGAGTCAACTTTAGCCTAGAATAGTTTTGTTATTTCTATGAAATTTTCATATGTTTATGCGGCTTGGATCTTTTGTACGGGCTTCAGAAAATTGGAAAATTTTCGAATTTGTTGAAATGTGCAACAATTTGGAAGCATTTGAGAATTTCAGAAATTTGATGAACATGGGAAATGCAAATCTTCTATGAATTTCACCCAACCACTCATTTACCCACCCCCACAACCGCTCACCCACACCCCCATCCACCCACCCCACTCCCACCCACCCACCTACACCGACCTACATACATCCACACCCACTCCTGCTCACCTACATCCACTCCCACTCACATCCACCCCCCCCCCCCCCCACACCTACCCACATCCGCCCATACCCACCTACGCCGACCCACACTCACCCACCCAGCCATCCACACCCACCCACCCAGCCATCCACACCCACCCACCCATACCCACCCACACCCACCCACACCCACACCCACTCACACCCACCCACACCCACCCACACCCCACCCACCCACACCCACCCACACCTACCCACACCCACCCACACCTACCCACACCCACTCCTGCTCACCTACACCTACTCCCACTCACACCCACTTACACTTACCCTCACCCACTCACTCCCAGCCACACCCACCTACCCATATTCACCCACAGCCATTCACACCCACACCACACATATAATATCAAGATTTATCATTTAGAAAATTTTCAATCTTCAAAAATTTCAAAGAGTTCAAAACGTCCAATGACGTGAGCAAACAAGTTTTAGATTCAGAAAATCCTAAAAACATCCCATTGAACTGTTTCACCCCTATGTTACGCCTTAATGAACCAAGGAGCAATGTAACCTATTCCCAAATAATTAATTGTATTGTAATCTATGTAAACACACGTTTGTGGTGGAATTAGATGGGGAATAACCTGCGGAGCCCAAATAATACCGCTGTCGTGTTGGAGATGAACACACGCTTTGGTCGAGAGCCCGAGCCCCAAAATTTATCGCTACTATGTCGTTTTCCAGACTGAAAGCCGGGAATTAGTTTAGTTAGCTCTAGGATTGAACGACACGAGAATACTATACTAGATTGTAGTGGATCCTCAGGGGATTTGAATTGGGTTTACAATGTGAATAAGTCGGTATATTCTCGTCTAAATTATTGGCATTTCAAACGCAAAATGGATTTCTATAATTATTCCAGCCATTATTATTGCATCTATATTCATTACCTCTCATCCAACTCATTATTTATATATATATTCCTGAAAACTATAAAAGTTCCAAGGTGTTCCCTAGTTCTCCAATTTCCCCAAACATTAACGGTTCCAAATATTCCGCGAATTAAAAATAAATTTCAGGAAGCGAAGATGAAGGCAAATCTGCTAAAACCTTTAGAACTTCAAGCGTGTGTACCAATCGCCAATAACCAATCAAACACTAGGAAATCTCAGTGGAAACTGTCGACCTCCATAATCATCCCTTGAAGCGACTAATCAGGCATTACTAAGAACTTTGTTTGGAGCTTGACGCTCATTTTATTACCACCCAGAACTTTCTGAACGCGCCACAGAGTGATTGAAGTTACGAGAAATTCAATTGAATTTATTGAACATGGTATTAACCCAAAATTATCGGGTTTCCAAATGAATTTCAGTTACTTCTCGGTTTTGCATAGAACGATTTATATAGTGTATAATCTAATATATAGTTTCGCTGCGTGAAATTTTTTGCTTTCTGAAAGGGAATGTGTGTGTGTGTATGTGTGTTTTGCTCCGTCCCACTCTCTTGTACTCCCCACACCCGCGTCCACTCCCACCCACCCAGGCCCACACCCAACCACACCCACACCTACCCACACCCACCCACACCTACCCACATCCATCCACACCCACCTACACCCGCCCACACCCACACCCACCCACACACACCCACACCCACCCACACCTACCCACACCTACCCATACCCACCCATACCTACCCACACCCACCCACACCCACCCACACCCACCCACACCCACCCACACCCACCGACGGTAGCTGCTCTTATCCGTATGTCTTTGGAAGGGAGTATTGGACACCCATCCCCTTGTGACTAGGATAAACTCTCGTCATTGAGGCCATTGTATTTCTAAACACAGGGTAAACCTCCAGAAACCCCTATGCTACGATGGCGGACGCCTATGATGGGCCACCCCCCCCCCTCCGCGTCAAATTTTTTGGGGTGTCGGTTATTGATCTCAAAGTTATCAGTCCAGCCGTACACTATCCCACCCATATCCCATTCTCTGAAATTTCGCGGCTATCTCGAGAGTGAGACAGTGGACAGAAATGTGACAAATATCTTTTTTGTCAGAAATAAAATTCTCTACAAAAAATGTATTCTACGGTTTGTCGTTAAAACTACTCATTAACTAGATTTTTCGAAAAATCTTGAAAAATTTCAATAGGTAGTAACTACAAATGGGGCTTTTTATGAATTCGATTTGTAGACACACATACACACACATTGCGTTTATCAAAATATTGCCTCAGCCTAAATTGCATAATTCAATTGAACTATTGATCCCCGGAAAGCCGACCAATGCCAAAATCTCGCGTACCTCGTCTGATAATCACCAATTCCGCCTAATTGATATTAATCAATACGAATAATTAATAATCATAATTAGCGTGAATAACTGGCATTGGCTAATTAATGCGAGATAATTGAGGTGCAGAACATCCCCAAAATGCGCAATAATTAACCTCGAAATGGTACATATGACCATCATGTCATAGTACAATCATTATACAACGAATCGGTATTAGGTACAAAGTACGCGGCCATATTGGTGCTGGGGGATCTATTATTGCAATATATTCGCCTAACTCAGCCACTGTAATGCGGCATATCCTCTGAAATTGTGCACGACTGATACTCAAGTGCTACTCGCGACCGGTAGTGTCGATACCACTGAAGCGCGAGTACATTAGCGTAATAGCCGACCACCCTCCTCCCCCCCCCCAACCACCCCTCCCCCTCGCGCCCTGACTAGTGTAATCCACGCGGTTATCCCAAAAACCCACAATTTCAACGAAGAACCCGCTGCAAATTGTAGACCGGAGCTATGATTTGTAGATCACAAAGTTCGTGTTCTATATAGGCGATTTGAAATTTTCGATGTTTCCGCAATTTCGAAATAATTATAAACAATTTTCTATCAGTTTGAGGATAATTTTGTTTTTTGGCATTGCAGAAAGTATACTTGATTCAAGTGTACTTAGTTCAAAGCTGATCGGTTTTAATATACGCGGTTTACGTATACGTTGTTCACGTATATTTAAATCAAGTATACTTTGTTCAAGTATACTTTGTTCAAGTATACTTTGTTCAAATATACTTGGGTCAAGTATACTTTGTCCAAGTATACTTTGTTCAAATATACTTGGGTCAAGTATACTTTGTCCAAGTATACTTTGTTCAAATATACTTGGGTCAAGTATACTTTGCCCAAATATACTTTGTTCACATGTACTTGGGCCAAGTATACTTTGTCCAAATATACTTTGGTCAAGTATACTGAGATCAAGTATACTGGGATCAAGTATACTTGGGTCAGGTATACTAGGGTCAGGTATACTTGGTTTACGTCCACTTGGTTCAAGTATGCTTGGCTCACGTATACGCGCCTTGAGTACAATTTGTTCAAGTATACTTGGTTCAAGTATGCTTGGCTCAAACATACTTGGTTCAGGTATACTTTGGTCAAGTAAACTAAGGTCAAGTATGCTTGGTTCAAGTATACCTGGGTCTGCTATACTTATTCCAAGTATACTTGGTTTAACTATGCTTGGCTGAAGCCTAATGCAAGCCGAACTACAGATTCCAATAACGCAATTATTGTATATGACGATAATAAAATAAGTCGAATCTTGGTGCATATTAGTCCCAATTGTTATCCACAACTGAGATGGTGATCCGTCACCAAAAGTCCAGCTAGTCCTGTTTTAGATCAAGCTCTTTTCACCATTGGGGAAAGATCCATTGGTCCAGGAGTGACAGTGTATTGGTCCAACATTTGTAAGGTCACTGGTCCAGCAGTTGATAGGCCATTGGTCCGGCATTTGACAGATCATTGGTCCAGCATTTGCCAGGGTATTGGTCCAGCATTTGCCAGATTATTGGTCCAGATTAATATATGTGGTACATTTCATGTCAGCTGGATATGCCAATAATCTTAAGAACTACATAAACATTACTCTTAGTCCACTATCATTAGATGAGGAGTAGGCTTGAGCCAAAATGTATATTTGGAATGCAACGACGATGGGAAAAAGTTGTAACTAGTTGGCTGGGCAGTAAGCCGAAATGTAACCCATTCAGCGTCTTACTTACTGGGGGGATATAGTCTCCCTCGGACTCTCAATTCCGCTCTCAATTTGCTCGGCATCCTCATTTCGCTCATGGCGTCTGGATTACCCAGTTGTATCCCCCTAGCTGCAGCTGTTGTTTTTCCTCGGCTTTCTTTTTCCCCCTGAATTGTGAATTCTGAAAGTAACTCCATTGCCCGACTTATTTTTTTGAGGCTCATTGGTGAACGAACAAAATTCACTTGGAATTGGCAATAATTGTTGTTGAGCATAGTACTTTTATGGTTTGAAAAGATTTATCTGTTTTTTTTTTGCTTATATCCTCATTGCAGGGACACCTCTGACGCGCTGACATAAATATCTCCATATCAGCTATTGTCGTAGTATTGACCCCAGGTCGTCCAATGATGTCACCATATCTCCGTGTTCTCCATCGCATGAATAAAAAGGATGCAAACCCGTTCGACGCTTCAATAATTGAAGAATTCATTAATCCAGAAATTACAAACGTGGCTGGGAATAAAACTCGGGGTCCATGACCCGGCCACTTGGATCACTCAGAGATGCTGAGTCACCGGTCGATTGCAGGATGAGACAATTAACTGTCTTGAATTGTACGACGGGAGGTCTTGACACTGCCCCTTTAACGTCGATCCGTTCACAATGAGCCAGAGATAATTTCGCATTTTTCCGACGGATAATGGATGTTTCAACATCCAAATTATCCAATTACATGGAGTAAAATTAAATCTTAATTCTGCTAACGCGTCGTGTCGTGTCCCGCGTGTTTTTTTTTTTTTTTTTTTTTTTTTTTTCACTCTTTCTCTATTCGTATTCACCCACGTCCCCGCTGGTAAGCATTACTACATGGGCAATACTACGGATCAGAGTACCCACCCATTGCGGCTGGGGCCGACTTCGCCATTTCAGCTCATCGTATTTCTAATCACAGGGTAAACCTCCAGAAACCCCTGTGATACGATGGCGGGCGTCTACGATGGAACCCTCCCTCCCCCCCCGCGCGACGGGTCGCGTTCGGTCCCGGCTCACGGTCTCACTTCATGGATACCGCCGATAGCACACACGGAATGTTCCTGCCATCGGTCGGAGTCCGTGAGAAAATATTTTTCAGAAAAAATATTTTGCAGTGAGCGGGAATCGAACGCGGGACCTTTAGAATAGTAGGCAGACACTCTACCGACTACGCCAAAGTCCCGCGTGTGTGTGTGTGTGTGTATGTGCCTGGGTGAACCAATTGATGATTGGTATATCGATTCCACTGAAATTGGAACGTTGTTCCAATCAAACAGTGGGGATTGTTCCACGTGAAAATTGGGACATTAGTCCAAGTGAAAATTGGGACATTGTTCCAAGTGACAATTGGTATGTTGTTCCAAGTGACGATTGTGACGTGGTTCTAAATGAAAATTGGGACATTGTTTCAAGTGAAAATTGGGACATTGTTTCAAGTGTAAATTGGGACACTGTTCCAAGTGAAAATTGGCACATTGTTCCAAGTTAAAATTGGTACGTTGTTCCAACTGACAATTGAGACATTGTTCCAAATGAAAATTGGGGCATTGGTCCAAATGAGAATCGGTACGTTGTTCCGAGTGAACATTGGAACAGTGTTCCACGTGAAAATTGGGACATTGTTCCAAGTCAAAATTGGGACACTGTTGCAAGTGAAAATTGGGACATTGTTCCAAGTGACGATTGGGGCATCGTCCCAAGTGAAAATTGGGACATTACTCCAATTATAAATTGGGACACTTTTCCAAGGGATAATTGGGACATTGCTCTAAGTAAAAATTGGAACATTGTTCTAATTGAAAATTGGAACATTGTTTCAGGTAAACATTGAGGCATTGTACTAATTGAAAATTCAGGCCTTATTCCAATTAAAATTTGAGAGATTTGTCCAATTGGTAATTGGGACACATCGTTCCAGTTGGTTACTGGGACAGCATTCCAGTTTCAAGTTGGGACATTGTTCTTATGAAAAGTTGGGACGTTGTTCCAATTGAAAGTTGGGACCTTATTTCAATTATTAAAATTTGGGACATTGCTCCGATTGGTAATTGGGACATCGTTCTAAGTGAAAAGAGGAACATTATTCCAATTGGTAATAAGAACATTGTTCCAAGTAAAAAAATTTAACATTGTCCCATTTGAAAGTTGGGACAAAGCTCCAATTGGCACTCTGGACATAGTTCAATTGAACCCTGGCCCCTACTGACACATTTTTTTTCTACTTATTTTCTTTCTTGTAGGGTAAAGCTCCGTTAATGAATAATCCAATTAGCGTGATTAAAACTAGGGGTCACAAATTTTTAATTATCCCCTTTTCTGGTATGACTCATCACCTCTAACGGGTAATTCCGAAGATGGGGGAGTTCGGAGACAGTGACTGGGAGGGTCAATGTCATGTTTTAATAATTGTACGAGGGTTGTAGAGGAATTTTTGGTACTGTGAAAAGCGACGGAGGAAAAGAGGGAAATGACACTGGCAGTCGTCGCACAAAGGTATCTCGTTGCCTGGAGCCCAGACTTGGGGGTCCAGAGATTAAAAAGAACTCAGTACAAATGAGAATCGCTTCTGGGCTGCGGGTGGGCAGACACTGCCGATAGCTACTTGGGTTAGGGGACTACAAAGACATCGCTCAGCCCTCATTTACCCTACCATCACTGGTCCCCAGATTTTTTTTTTTTTTTAAGAGCAGAATTTGGTGATACTCCACGATGAACCTTTTCGGAGCCTAGCGCGATTAAAATTTCTGGATTTTTTTTTTGAAGTCTTCAAATGATTTCAGGACATCAAACGAATATTTCATCAAACGTTTTTTTTTTTAGTTTTGAATGCCGTCCAGAAATTTTTTTTGCAAATTTTGAATGCGGTAATTAGCAGTAATGATCGTAGTGAGATTAGTTCATTTGATTTGTACAAGTGAGGACAGGTGGTACACGCATTTTTTTAATTGCGCTGACGAAGAACAAACGCCCGGGCAATTATGAATTCCCTCTGCCGTCCCCAGAAAAGAGACAGCCGCAGTATATTGCACTGAGCCCGTGCCTATCCTCTCAGTTGACCCTCAGCTACTCCTACCTACCGAGTTAACTCCCACAGTAGTGTCCTCTTGTCTCTTCTCACTGTCAGTCCACACTGTGAACTACCTGCTACAACCGCGCGCTCCTGTGGACTAATTACCCTGGGAAATTTGCATTTGTCTCTGGAGTCGCATCTACCCCTCCACAAATTGTCCTTCATTTTATTCTATCTTCGTATCCGTGAAAGTTAAACACCCGCTATTTTTATGCTTGCAAAATTTTTTTTGAAATTTTCGGAATTATTGAAATTTCTTTTGGAAATTCTTGAATATTTTTGGAATTTCTGAAATTTTTTTAAGTTTTCAAATATTGTAAATTTTTGAAATCTTTGAAGTTTTGGTATTTTTGAAAATTTTTGGAATTTTGTACATGTTGGACATTTTTGAAATTGTTGAAATTTTTGAAAATTTTTGACAATTTGTAAAAGGTTTTGAAAGATTTTGCAATTTTCGAAATGTTTAAAATCTTTGACATTTTTGAAAATTTTTGAAAATTTTTGAAAATTTTTGAAAATTTTTGAAAATTTTTGGACATTTTTGGACATTTTTGGAACTTTTGAAATTTTTGAGATTTTTGAAATCTTTGAGTTTTTTGAAACATTTTCAAATTTTTTGACATGTTCAAAATGTCAAAAATTGTTAGGATTTTCATATTCTCCAAAAATTTCCTCAAGAACTAGAATCTATCGTCTTTACCCTCAGAGAATTTTTTTACGTCGCGAAAATTTATGTGAAATGCGTTTTAAGGTGGCTGAAAAGTCTACATACGATTTTTTTTCTAACGCGATATTTTCGTGCATTCGAGCGAAACATATTCGGCGTTTGTGCCTGGTTTCTCGCTTTCTTTCCCCTTTTTTACGAGCTGGCGCCATATGGCGTAGACCTAGACGATCGCGTGTCACCCTAATGATTCACGTCGTTCGTCAGGTAAGAGAGAGACGACGGGCACATGTACTTCCGAACACACGTGCCACTGGCTTATCGATCATACGTGATACCAGGGCCACTTCCGACTGTTCAACTCTTTCCTCGTTTTATCCGTGTAGAACTCGGGATTTTCGCACGCAGCCTGGGGATTGAGATGACTTTAAGCTCCGACGGATTCATAACGTCGCTTTTTTCAGCGCAAAATGAACTTTACGACCGTGTTTGCTGGTAACACCATCTCATTTTTTCAATATTGATGGTCCACATATTAATACTTTGGAAATTTGCAAGATTCTTAGAATTTGAAGCTCTTTTAAAGCATTTAATACGGTCCAAAAGTTTGAAATTTTCGAAATTTTTACATCTTTACACATTCTTAAAATTTCCAAAACTGTAAAGAATTTTCAAAATTTTCAAAATTCTCAGAATTCTCAAAATTTTCAAAATTCTCAACATTTTCAAAATTCTCAAAATTCTCAAAATTCTCAAAATTCTCAAAATTCTCAAAATTCTCAAAATTCTCAAAATTCTCAAAATTCTCAAAATTCTCAAAATTCTCAAAATTCTCAAAATTCTCAAAATTCTCAAAATTCTCAAAATTCTCAAAATTCTCAAAATTCTCAAAATTTTCAAAATTTTCAAAATTTTCAAAATTTTCAAAATCATCAAAATTCTCAAAATATTCAAAATTTTCAAATTTTTCAAAACTTACAAAATTTTCAAAATTCTCAAAATTTCGGAAATATCCAAAATTCCCAAAGTGGTCAAAATTGTTCAAACTCCCAAAATTTGTCAAAACTATCAAACTTAATAATATTGTCAAAATTTTCAAAAATTTCGAAATTTTTGAAACTACGTCAATGTAGAATTCTCCAAACTTAACAAGCTTGGACGATCAATAACCTCATGTTGTTTCGCAAAATGGGCCTCACATTTATTCCCCACACACTCCTGTGGAAATCCATCGAACTGACCTTTTTTTCAATCCATCCAATGGCTCACGACGTTCGTTAAAATGGATCGCTAAAAGGTGGAAATCGGGGATAGCAGCGGGCATCATTAGTAACGAAAATTCAAATCACTAAGCTCAACATCGGTCAATCCATTATGGAGATGTCGATGGAGAATAATTGGATGCTGGGTACATTCAGCGGAGATGAATTGTATAATAGAAGTCCATTATAACAGTTTGCATATACAAAAATATTTCTATATCAAGTCAGTTAAAAAATCTTCAAAATTCCAAAAAAAATTCAGAATTTGAAAATCATAAAAAAATAAAAATTTAGAAAACATTTAAGATTTTTAACGAATTTTAGAAAATTAAGAATTGTTTATAAGATAATTTTATTTAATTATGAAAATTTACAAACAAAAAAAAGAACAAAACTTTCAAAAATGAAAAAAAAAAAATTTGCAGAATTTTTTTTTTAGAAAATATTTTTCTGGGATATTAAGAATATTCAGTTATGTGAACATTCGGTGTCGCAATCTTCACTAAAAAAAATGGATAAAAAACATTCGTTTATTATTTCCAGATGGTCCCCCACTCCTCTTCACCCTTTTTTCTTCTCATCAACCGGATGCTGAGATCCGGAGTCTCTAGGCCCGAGACCCTCTCGGCTGCCCCAAATAACGAGCAATTTGTATTCACAAAAGCTCATGATCACTGCCTAATGAATAAAAAAATATTCATACCTTCGCTTAATGAACACCATTTCTTTAAAAATTTTGTGATATTCAAAAAATGAAATTTTGTTTTGAGATTTTTCATTTTCCCGATGGTTTCAGTACATGCAAAATATTCGAATATTTTAGCCTTGCCAAATTTTTTTACACTTTTGAAATGTTCCAAATTTTCCAAATTCTTCAAATTTTCCAGATTTTCCAGATTTTCCAAATTTTCCAAATTTTCCAAATTTTCCAAATTGTCCAAATTTTCCAAATTTTCCAAATTTTCCAAATTTTCAAAATTTTCAAAGTTTTCAAAATTTGCAAAATTTTCAAAATTTTCAAGATTTTCAAAATTTTCAAAATTTTCAAAATTTTCAAAATTTTCAAAATTTTCAAAATTTTCAAAATTTTCCAGATTTTCCGAATTTCCGGATTAGGTCTACTTTTCAAAATTCAATATTTCAGAATAGTCTCCAAAAATGTTTCCAAAAATGTCCATAATTTTAAAAAATGTATAATTTTCCAAATTTGTAAATGTTTATGATTTTCATATTAACTCAATTCTTTTTTTTCAAATTTCCAAAATTTTTCGGGAGGCAAAAATTTCGGTTTTGATAATTAAAAAATTCCAATTGTCAAAATGTCGCACTGGAACTAGATTAATGGTGACGGCGTGGGTTAGTTTTAGGTACAAATTTTCCCAGTATTTATGAGGGTGTGAGTAACGGCTGGGCAAAGACCGCGGTGCAGTCTCACAGCATCTCCCGGTGGATTTAATGAAATTTACGGTGGCTTGATGTGCCACCTCCACCGCCTCCCCCTCCCCCCCACATCTCTGGAGCCCACACACAGCATGACCCGCGAAATCGCGCGGGGCAGTATTTAACAAAACGCTCTGCTCAACAGGAAAGGGAAAATGCAAATTTATCGTTTTACGTTGAATGGAAACGCCGGTAGGAAAACAGCGGGATTTCCAGGAGGTAAATGGAGGCTCCAGTGCGTAGGCAACATATGGTCTTGAAATAAACGGAAAGAAATGGGGGAAAACAACGGGATAACCATTAATTCGTAATTTCACGAGTTCTGAATGCTGGGGTGATTTTTGTGGGGGAGAAGGAAATCCAGATTCCTAATTGCCTGATTCTGGAAATTCTTCGGAATTTGACAAATTTCATGTCATTGGATGTTTCGATATTTTTCCAAGTCTCTTAATTTCTTCAAATTTTTTATCTTTGAAATTTTAATTTTTGAATTGTCAAAAAAATTGTGAATTTTATGAAATTTTGATTTTTTATTTTTTCACAATTTTTGAATTGCTTAAAATTTTTGAATTAGTTAAAATTTTTGAAATTTTTGAAATTTTTGAAATTTTTGAAATTTTTGAAATTTTTGAAATTTTTGAAATTTTTGAAATTTTTGAAATTTTTGAAATTTTTGAAATTTTTGAAATTTTTGAAATTTTTGAAATTTTTGAAATTTTTGAAATTTTTGAAATTTTTGAAATTTTTGAAATTTTTGAAATTTTTGAAATTTTTGAAATTTTTGAAATTTTTGAAACTTTTGAAATTTCCAAATTTTAAAATTTTTGGGAAATTTTTTACATTTAGGAACTTTGGAACTTTTAAAATTTTTTGGAGATTCTTGAATTGTTGGAAATTTTTTGATTCTCTAAATTTTTTGGAACTTTTTGTTTGAAGTTACATCTTTTAATTTCTCAAAAATATTAATATTTCGGATTTTTATGAAATCTTCGGGATTTTAGCAACCTTCCAAATTTTCTAAATTTCTATAAATGTTCACATTTCCCAAATTTTTGAATTTGTATTCGCCGCAGTACGCTGTACTAAAAGGCGAAACTGTATTCCGTTTTCCGTCAAATATCAACGTCTCTCGGTTTTAGTTTCACCATTTGACGCGACCCATAAACACCCAAACACCCGACACAGACAATTCTTTGACTGTCAACTCGTGACCTATTCCTCACTTTTGTTACTGCGCTCTTGTCCCCTTATCTCCGCTTGCCCGTCATATACTCTTCACTTCCGGTCCTGTCGGAGCCGCCCCAGACATTTGTTTTTTTTTTTCACCAGACAACTATTTTTATTCTATGCAGACCGACGTTAAGGATGCTGCGAATGGTCCACAGAATGTCCAAAAAATTTTTTTGCCAAATTTCTAAAAACAGAAAATTTTCAAAAATCCCGCAACCCAAAAATCCAGAAAATTCCCACCGTTCCTAAATATGTCAAAATTTGCAAAAAATGGGATCTCCATCGAAACGAATTATTGAGTGATGGCCATGGACCTCGCGAAAATCCTCCTTCACAATCTAAAAAAATTGCAGAGTCACGAGTCTGAGGATGGAGTTGAGATGTCACTGGCTTCGTTTTTTATCACGACTCGAGAGTCTCCAGCGGTCTGCAAGAAATGCTCGTCTAGTCTTGCCTCTAACGAGCTGTAATCGCCCAAATTGGATGCAGTGACGAAGGTCGTCTACCGTATACATGAGCACCGTCCACTAAGTTTCACTCAACAACAATTTAATACACTACATCAGTACTAAGATTTCGATGAGCAGTGGTGGCATTTATGAGGAATTCCCACAGTTATGTGAGAACCCTTAAGGAGGTCATGAATACTTTCTAGGGATAGCTACAAACAATTGTCAACTTTCTTTTCACTTCATCGTTTTAGGAGTCATTCCTAGCTCGTCTCAACTGTTGCTGTGTGTGTGTGTGTGTGTGTGTGTGTGTGTGTGTGTGTGTGTGTGTGTGTAGGTGGGTGAGTGGGTGTAGGTAAGTGGGAGGGTGGGTGTAGGTCGGTGGGTGAGTGGGTGTAGGTAAGTGGGAGGGTGGGTGTAGGTAGGTGGGTGGGTGGGTGTAGGTAGGTGGGTGGGTGGGTGTAGGTAGGTGGGTGGGTGTAGGTAGGTGAGTGGGTGGGCGTAGGTGGATAAGTGGGTGGGTGTAGGTAGGTGAGTGTGTGGGTGGGTGTAGGTAGGTGTGTGTGTGTGTGTGTGTGACATGAATCGTACCATTGCAACCACCTATCAGCACCGAAACCCCTTATGCATTGAAAACTCGTCTTCCAGATCCCCACCCCCTTTGTAACCTCCCAAATATTTCCATCTGCCTTCAAAAAACTCTTCACCCCACCGCGGACCAAACCTTCCGCAGAAGAACTACGGAAGCATGTCAAAAAAGGGCAGCGTTTAGCGACGCTTCTGGTGTTGTCACTCGACCTCGGTGAACCACATGGGGTTGAAAGGGTGCCCCCCCCTCCCCCCCGATTGTCCCCAAATACACTCATTTGCATTACACTGGAGTAAACAAGGGTAACGAGATTTCCAAGGGAATGATTTTGGGATAGAATTCATACGCGTGGTTTGCTGCGCCTAAACACGATTGCTAATACAATCGTTTTTGCATTTGTCCTTTCCTACTTGCTTGTGATCAGATGTGCTTGGTTTTTGTTGCCTAGGGTGGTAACCCCACGTGACAAACGAAAGCAACAACACACCATAAGAACTGGTTAGTATTATGCATGAAGCATGTTTTTTAGCTAGGGTGGGCGGGGGGAGGGGTGGGGGGTGGGGGGATTATGCATCTGATCCGGGGTGTATACATGACGCTCTTTGTAACTGCTCAATGCTTGTGTTTGGACACCGCCTACCCGTGGTTTCATAGAGATCAAAAATATAAATATCATGGGTGAAGGTACATGTGAAGTGGTGACGGGATGCGGTTGGAAGCTGTTAGGGCTTGGGTACCAGTCACCTAATTGTAATGCCATGAATGGGAAGTAATTTTTGGACAAGTTGACAAATAGGGATCGGCTCAGGGGGAAAGCAGTGCATCTGAAAAATTTGTTGCCACCATCTATGATGCTGGACATGGACATCTTGGGTGTTGGAGGTGAACCTCCAGGCTGCCTTAAGCAGTCTTATCAGTGCTCCATTCAATGAAGACACATTCCAATTGATCCAAAGATTAATTCCTCAATACATGAAATATTCCCCGACTTTTTCCAATTCCAACAAGTCGTTAGAATGTTACAACTCATTGTTAATCCACTTTGCCAAGAACTATAGTCGATCTTCCAAAATTCGTTAGAATCCTACAAAGTTTCATGTTTACGGCTTCCCCCCCCCCCCCCTTCCAAACTTTCAATGCATTTTCAGAACTGAACGTCTAGTCGAATCGAATGACTCAACTCAGCAACTTATCCCCTCCCCCCCCCCCCCCTCCCCGCTGCCCCTGTATATATTACTTCGGCTCGTTGATGTCAGACTATGTAGCTCCATCAAATGTAGCACCAGCCATTATCGTTGTCTCTCGTATACATAGCACTACTTTTCCACCAACTGTACATAAAACTCGTTGGCTCCTTTTGTCTTTCCCCTCCATTCGTTTCATTCTTTTTTTTACTATCCGCCATTTTTATTCTTTTTTTTTGTCAAAACATTCTGTCTTCCTGCTCATTCCCCGTGCTTTTTCCTCATATTCTATCCTAGTGGCTTCGACGAACAATGGAAAAACTTTGGTGTTCCGGCGCCCGGAACACTGAAGATCCGGTAGACGCGCACCTCTCGCTCACGGAAATCATTGGTACATCCGGAATAAGATTGCAATGGAGGGTATGTTTAATAATAATAATAAAATGAAATTGGGGGGGGGGGGAGAGAGATGGAGTGTATAAACTTGATTATCCATCAGCGGGGAGGAAAAAAATTTTGTCAAATTTGTTAGCTAGGTATGTCACTGGTAGAACCAACTGGTATGCCCCCGGAGTACCATGAGCTTTTTTGGTCGTCTGTTTGTGACACCCTCACAGCGCCAAGTTCGAAGGGTCGTTGGGCTCTCAAGGGGGAGACAAAAGACCCCAAGCACCAGAATCGTTGGACTCTATCGGCAATGTCATCGGTCCTCATTTTCCGCCCGTCTTATCTCAGTTTACTTTGCCTCTTCCCTTCCTTTTTCCTTCCACAAACTTCCCAAGTGCCAACTGTACCCCCCACCGGTGATTTATCAACATTGCATCTGACCCGAATGGCTCATCCAAACGCCGGATTCCAGTCAGAAATAACGAGGTTGAATTAGTGATGCTATGCTGCTCCGGCTACATGTCATTCTTGATAATTCACAACCTTGTGCTTCCACATCTGTAAATGTACTATTCATCATCAAATGGTAAAACTATAAGTAATTATGTGCTTCGCGCCTAGAGTATTTTTTTCAAAAATACTTTCTCATGGATTCCGACCGAAGCAGAAACGTTCCGTGCCCGCTATCGACAGTACAGATAAAATCAGACCGCATGGCCGGGCGGGAACCTAACCCGACATAGAGGGGGGGGGGGGGTACATCATAGGCGCCCGCCATCGTAGCACAGAGGTTTCTGGAGGTTTACCCTGTGTTTAGAAATACCATGACCTGAAATGGCGAAAGTCGGCCCCCGCCGCAGGGGGATGGGTGGCCGGTAGGCCCCCTGGAGGAATGCTCAGACGGCAGCTACCCGGGAACGTACAAATGAGAATATTTTTACTTAACCCAAAATGAAGGTGAACACCACCAGACACATCACCAATTATCATGGCATCCGGACTGTCATTGGCATAAATTGCATAAAATCGGGGAAAATCAATTGCGGCTAATCCGCAGTTTTAGTATAAATTTGCATTCAGAAGTCGTAATTTTAATCGACAAGTTGAATTGAACGTCACCAGCTGCAATTTTACGTACGTTATCGGAAGCTGATGGATTCTGAATGAGAAATATTATTCTCCATGAGAAATTAGCGTCATCCAAGTTTTTCAACGAGAACGTAGCTGGTGGTGAATTCCACAACCATTGTTAAAAGGACGATAACTGAATATGTTAAAAGGGGTGGAGTCTTAATCAAAGCCATAGAGGTGGCGAGCGTCTATCCACCAAAGTTTAGGTTTGCAGAACGTCTGAACTCCCACCACCCTCACAACACGCTCATATACAAGGGCCGAAGGGTGAGCACACGCCGTGAAGGCCTAATGCGCCTTTTATGCCGCCTTCATCGTCACATTACGACACCCCACACCACCACCCACGCTACTTTCGCCGATGCGCCCAGTGTTGATCCCCCCATTCTGCTCTAGAGTGGAAAAAGAGGGCGCTCTCAAGAAGAGCAACATCACAAGAAGCCTCTGTGAAGCGTCGATACAGCGCGTCAAAGCTTTCGTATGCATCACCATGCATATCTATGTGCATGAGTGTAAGAGTAAAATGGAGGGAAGAAGTAGAGTGACGTGAGTCTGCCATAATGCCCCAACAAGTATCTCTACGAGTTCACTGCCAGCGCAAAAAAAAATCAAACATAAACTTGACAAAGTGCATCAGCAAATGCAAATACCTCATCGACATAAAGTTGGTAACAGTGGAGGACAATCAGATAATTGGAATCTGTTTAACCTCCGATATAGGAGAAGTTATTGTAATGGCCCCGAAAATCAAAAGTGAAAATTTCATCATATCTCCACGTTTCAAAGTCTCTTGGTAGTAGACGGGACCAAGTGATAGTGACCAGACTGAGAATAAGTCATACCAAAATAACTCATAACCACATCATGACGAAGGAAGAACCACCGCGATGCCAAGGCTGTCAAGAGAGAACTTCCATGAGACACATATTAATTGAATGCCCTACGTACTTGGATGACAGAAAAATGCTGAAGTTGCCAACAAGGCGGCCAGAACTACTCAATGACAATAGCAATGTTGAAAAAATTATGAAACTCCTCAAAAAGATGCACTAATGTACAAAATTGATAAAGCCGCTAAGGACCAAGCAGTCGATGCGACTTTGGATTAAACCAAAAAAAGGCTCTCCAATCGTTCTAGAGCATTTTTAAGAAAATGCTTGTATGTATGTGTATGTGTGTCTTTTTTTTCTCTGAAACCGGTCTTGGACCATTTAATTGAATTTTTTTGAATTGAATTGAATAATTTTGGAATTATAATAATTCCAATTGAAATGAATTCCCCAACTCCCTACTTTTATTTTCGGCCATTTTCAAAACTCTTCCCATTTGTTGGCAAAGTTTCTTGCCCCTCCCGTCCAAGTTCATCCAATTGACAATTACCTTCGCCGCCCATTATTCCTCCTACCTAGACCTTCTGAGTGGCTCGTTAGCCGTCCTTATATGTCATGTAGTCGCCGGAAGCGTTGTTTCATCTCTCTACATCGTTTATCCGCTGTTTTCCCGGGACATCTTGCACAAAGAACCATTGGAATAATACACCCGCGCATTTCTCTCCTCTACCTCACATCATCCTCAATTACACAGGACAACATAATCCAGCCGGAGGTGATAACGCCATTCTTGTAATTATATTAACGACCAAAAAAGAAGGCTTCCATTAAAGGTTTTTTCATCGACATAATGCAATCCAAGGAGATATAATACGGTATAATGTACATCGATGAAATTATGATCGGATTTTGTAAAACGCCTTCATTAAAAGTCGTTTGTTATCAGTGCACAGGAGGTATAGATGCACTAAGAGGGTTACTCAGTGTCAGCGGTAGAGCATATACTTGAAGAGATCCCTGTAGCTTGCAGCCTAGATGAACGGGCGGGGTTAATTAATGCTCCTCTCTGTCATAGGACTAATGATGTTTCGTGTAGAAAGCCGTGACATCTATTCCCCCAGCAGCTTGATCATGACAGGCAGGAAGCAGTATTCACAAAGTAAATTGGCTATCGATGCTGTGAGCTGATTAAATTGGGACTATCTGACAATAAGGTGAAGGTAAGTCAAGATGTTATGGTAGGGTGTTAATGAAGTCAGCGATTGCTGGTGGATGGGATTGTTGGAAGAGAATTCATGATGATGGTGATGGGAAGCTTGGATGCTATTGTCGGGAAGATCATGTTGATGATATCCATTGGTCATCTGGTGCCGGTTCAGTTCCAAGGATGATCTTTGGAATATGAAAGGTGTCCAAGGGATGGGCTAGCTGATGGCTGACCCATCCTAACCATCCCCTGAACAGATCTCCATCACGTATGGTTAGCTACTGCAGACCTGCCACGCCGCAGATGCACGGTGGTTGATTAAGCAGTTGGTGGTAATCATCAGATCGATACCGAGATCTGGCAATTGATGGTATAGCCTAGTCACGGTGGTATCACCTAACAATCCGACGTCTGCAAATTCTGTCCTATGCCATTGAGACACCTCATATTAGAATATCATTTGTCAAGGTGGAAGATGCTGGGTGAGAAGAGGTTGTCTGCAGCCGGTGGTTGTTAAGTGGGTTTTAGACCGCCATCTTCTTTCACACCAATTTTAGGTTTTGATATTGATTTGTGAATGATTATGTAGGATCATTCAGTAGTCTTGTTCAACAGGAATACGATTATTTCCTCATCGGCGACACTCACTCTCCCGAGGTTAAAACATAGTCTCAGAAATATAGCTTCCTACAATTACCTGTTTCATTGGGAATGACTTGAGATACCCTGTAGATATAAGTTTGTATTACCTTCTAGCTGGTCCTCAGTGGGCCCTTCGTCTCAGGACTTAATAAAAAAGCCTCATAAAAAAGATCAGGAGTGAGCTGGCCAACCGCAGCACGTCTGTTTAGCCTTCCATGAATGCATTGGTGAACAGAAAATTCGGGTAATGTTCCTTGAAATGTAACATCTATTTCTACATTCTGGATCCGCCAACCCAACCGGGTCAGTGCAGAATTCGAAGTGACAAATTGAATCAGTGTCCATCATAATTACCATCATAGTGATGATGATGATGATGATGCTTACAGGTTTGCGTATCTCCACCACAATGACATGCATCGATCATGTAAATTAGCTATCACTGGTGTAATCTGGTTACATTAGTACCATGTAACAATAAGGTGAAACAGAGTCAAGTCTGGACGTCAATGTCTCCGTAAATTCAGCAAATGCTGAAAGTTGAAGAACTGTATTATTAAGAGAGAAGCTCATTCCAAGTCTATGAATAAAGTTTTCTACGGTCCAAGCCACTGGCGGCAAAGGAGTCGTTTAGGCATTGAGTGAAATAATTTAATTTGGGGGGGGGGGGGTTATTTAATTATGAGATATCGCAGAGAGAACTCATTCAATTTCCGAGTTTATCGAACTTCGTGGGACTGGTATTGTAGATGGAATTGTGATAATGTTCGTTAGGTAGAAAAGACGTTTTTGGGGAAGGAAGCTTTTGAATTGGACGAGCTGGGTGAATCGTTTGACGGTGGTGGTTGGCTCGACCAGGTCTGTATAATTAACGTACCGATTTTTCGGGAAGTTATTGTAATGACCCCTAAATGGATTTTTGTCTTTTCGCTTCGTAACTGGTGTTTTAAGTATACCAAAATGCTTCCCGTCGAATTCTGAACATATTTATGTGTGTATGTTTGTATGTGTGGAATCGGAATTTTTCGTTAACGATTTCTCATGAACGGGTAGACCGATCTGGGTGATCGAGGTCTTATTCGGACGATCGATGGTCTGCAGATGAAGGGGTCCATTCGGAGGGCATAGATTTGATCCAACACGTGATAATAATCATGGAGAAGATGATGACGCTATCAGCATCAAACGCTTCTATCATAATGATGTGTTTGGGATGTGTATGCCTCCGTTTGACACGCTCCCCTAGACATTGATGATCTCGCATTGATTACCACCATCAACCATTCTGCAATTAACCATTAGCTATAGTCAATCGCAGCAGTGGCAGTTTGTGCATACTTTGCATTGGCTTATCTGCGAACATTCGCTCATACTTCCGTTTCTCTATGGTCGAACGTTTAATTACCACAATAGCATTGGCTCATGTGAGTGATAAGCCGACTTGCGTGAATCATGCCGAGGTTTGATGAGATGCATTCCTCTGTTGGAGTCACTCGTTTATCACGAATCCGTCAATGAATGGCCGATGATACTATTGTTCCCAGCCGATTGTTTCGGCAATATCCAGGAACCAATTCCATAATTTTCATAAATTTCCAAAATCTCAAAAATTGCAAAAATTTCAAAAATTTCAAAAAGTTCAAAAATTTCAAAAATTTCAAACATTTCGAAAATTTCAAAAATTTCAAAAATTTCAAAAATTTCAAAAATTTCAAAAATTTCAAAAATTTCAAAAATTTCAAAAATTTCAAAAAATTCAAAAATTTCAAAAATTCCAAAAAATTAAAAGATTTCAAAAATTTCAAAAATTTCAAAAATTTCAAAGGTTTTATGAAATTTAGACATTTTCAATGTTGGGACTAATGATGCCCGCATCTCATTCAAATCCAAGTTGGTTGCTCTCTATTGACCCTTTGCTATCGATCCCAGAAACGTCACGTCTGATTGACGGTCGGCCCTTATCAGAGAGACATGAGGAACGTCTGAATCCTCAATGCTACAGAAACTCACTAGGGTTTCCCATCAACGAGCCAGTCTCGCGTGACTACGCCTCGTTTCGCCGAATGGGCCACATGATAATCATTAAGCATTGATCTGCCCTTCTCACGAGCCGATTCGATTACTCGAAATCCCCTCAATTTCGCCTTTTTCAGTTTCTCGTTGTGGCAAAAAGGCATTTTATGCTTCTCCATAAATATAAAAAAATTAAATAGTTCTCAGCTGTAAAATAAAAAAAAATTGAACAATCTCAAAAACTACAAAAAAATCAAACGGCTCGAAATTTCCAAAATTCAACTTTTACAAACTCTGAAAATTATGAAACGTTACAAAATTTTCAAAATGTTTTAAAAATTGCAAAATTTTCAAAATTTTACAAATGTTTAAACCTTTCAAAATTTTCAAAACTTTCAAAACTTTTAAAATTCTCAAAATTTTCAAAACTTTTAAAATTCTCAAAATTTTCAAAATTTTCCAAACTTTCAAAATTTTCAATATTTTCAAAATTTTCAAAATTTCCAAAATTTTCAAAACTTTCAAAATTTTCAAAACTTTCAAAATTTTCAAAATTTTCAAAATTTTCAAAACTTTTAAAATTTTCAAAATTTTTAAAATTTTCAAAATTTTCAAAATTTTCAAAACTTTCAAAACTTTCCAAATTTTCCAAATTTTCCAAATTTTCCAAACTTTCCAATTTTTCCAAACTTTCCAAACTTTCCAAATTTTCCAAATTTTCAGAATGTTTCAAAATGTTTTAAAAATTGCACAATTTTCAAAATTTTAGAAATGTTCAAACCTTTCAAAATTTTCAAAATGTTCAAAATTTTCAAAACTTTTAAAATTTTGAAAATTTTAAAGCTTAAAAATTTTTAAAATTTTCAAAATTTTGAAAATTTTCAAAATTTTCAAAATTTTTAAAATTTTCAGAATTGTGAAAATTTCTAAAAAAACCAAATTTTTGAATTATTTTTCAACAAAATTAATGTTTTTTTGTTTAATGATGTTCCTTGCGATCCTTGTAATTACCAGGTATTTCGTCTTTTTCAGTTTCATATTACAGGAAAAAAGTGGTTTTCTATTCAATGACAAACTCTTAAGGCGGATTGAATTGAAAAGGCCGAGTGAACAGTACAAATGAAACATGCAGACCGAGGGGAAGAAGTCGGGAATGGAAAATCGGGGGGGAAAAAAAAGAGATGTAGATGGCGAGGTATTTGAGCAAAACCGATCGTGATGGAGCCGAGGGTGGGGAGACTTAACGGGTGAGGGATATAGGTATACAAACCCCTATTTCCGTGACAGGCACAAAAGGCTCCGCTCTACCAGAATAATATACGTCTGCCACATTAAAGATATTTAAGGGGACCCGGAATTTTGTTCTTGGATATGAAGGCCGGGATTTACTCAGTTCCTTGGCTGGAGAAGGATTTCTCAATAAGAAATTCTTACAAAATTTTTCAAAATTTTGGAACTCTCTGTAAAAATAAAAATATTCTAAAATTGAAAAAAAAAATTAGAAATCACGAGAAAAAAATATAAATTTCTAAATTCCCAAAAGATATTGGAATTGATGACCTTGGAGGGATTGAAGAATTTGGAAAGTATTAAAAACGCAAATATAGAAAAATGGGAAGATCTGAACCAATGAAATGAATTCAAAATGTTCGCAATTTAATGTTCGAAAATTAATCGAAAAAATTGGCAAAAAAAATCGAAAATTTTTCATATGATTCCGGAGAAGTTTTGTTGCTAAAATAGAATTCTTCAGAAAGTTTTTCTCATATTGCTAAAAATCGGTAGCAACCCGAAGATGCGAGATTCCCCCATACTCCCGTTTTTCCAACCCTACTCAAACTGAATTCTCTGGTTTCCAATAATCTAATTCGTGTCTTTCCGCTTTCCCCCTTTTTCGCGTCTCATGTTCCTCCGTCTAAAACATAATACGAGCAAAGAGCATCTCTGCTGAAACCTCTCAAACATAGCAACAAATAAAAAAATTAAAAAATGACAAATCTCGAAATTTCGAAAATCTTGAAAAGTTTGAAATTGCAAAAATTCAGAGAATTTTCTAAATTTTCAAAATTAAGAAAATATTTTCAAAAGTTCAACCCTTCCTGAAATAACCAAATCGTCAGAAACTTAGAAAAATTAATTTTGCTAATCGCAAGAATTTCCAAAATTGGGCAAAGTTCAAAGTTGTTAAAAAAAATTTTTTTTGAGGGCTACAGTTCCCCCTCTCCACCACGCCATTCTCCATCAATTTCCTGAGCACGCGCTGGCCAATGGTGGCCGGCGGCGAGTAAACCCAACGAGTCGCTTGATTAGGCTGCGTCGAGTAATCACGGAAAACTGAGAAGAGCCTGGAATCCATTGGGAGTTCACGTCGTACTAATTACCGCTCGTCGTGTGGATCTATCAATACATCTCTCTAAACTGCTCTCCTTGTGGAGTGAGTAGACCCTGTTATTTTCTCCTCACTACTCTCTTTACTCACGTTTTAGCCGAGAAAACAAGATTGAAAAAAGGAGGCACAGGAGCTGGAACTTGATTATTGGAAACACGAGATTCCGGTCTTATTTTTGCATATATATACGTTCTATTTCCCCAAGATCTGAACTTTGTCTTCTGAACACTAACCCCATAGCCCTCACCGACCGCACCTAACCACTCAGCACCCCACACACCCACCCACTTAAAGACACCCACCTACCCACTTAGACACACCCACCTACCCACTTGAACACACCCACCCACTCACACACCCACTCATACATACACACACACTCCCACACATGCTCGCACACACCTACCCACTTACCCACTCACACCCGCCCACCCACTCCCACACACACACCCACTCACCCACCCACTCACACACATGCTCGCACACACCTACCCACTTACCCACTCACCTACTCCCACACACACCCGCCCACTCACGCACACCCACCAACTCAGACACACACACACACATACATACACACACAGAGTCGCAGCTTTGGTGCAGTGGGTATCTGCCTACTATGTTAAAGGCCCTAGGTTGGCGCCTGGCTTCCGGACAAGGTTTCAGATGATGAAATACGTTCTCATGGATTCTGACCGATAGCAGAAACATTCTGTGTGTGCTATTGGCGGTACCTATAAAATGAGCCCTCAGGGCCCGACGGGAATCTAACCCGGCGCAAGGATAGGGTCGGGTTGGTACATTATAGGCGGCTGCCATCGTAGCACAGGGTGGGTGGTCAGTACTCGCTTTCGAAGAAATGCTGAAGAGCTCTGGTGGGGAGTACAAGAGAGGTGGCGGAAAAAACATACACCCAAAAAAGATACGTCGAAAAATGGTGAATTTCATGACACGCATTGTTTATTTTCCGGTTTAATACAAGAGCTCTCCTCCGGGCAAGGTAATACATATGCCCGATTGTTGATAACTCCCCAAAGAAAAATATTGACCGCTCATATTGCTAGTGCTGACTGTAAACTATCTCGCGTAGCATAGTCAAAACGTTTTTTCCATTATTGTAAAAGCCAACGGGTGTCTGCCGGACCAGATGTCACTGCTGAGCAGAGTAGCCCATCGACTCGTTATAGATTGAAATGCATCTGGCGCGGTAAACTCGGCTCATATCCTTTGTATTTTGTATTAACTGTTCATTGTCACGCCGTCTGACGAGGATGTTTTGTTCCGTTGAAAGCATTTCTCTGTTATTTCGAAACAAAAATCAAGGGCTTTTCCTGGCATTGTCAGTCCACTGCTTTGTCTCCCAATTTCGCGCAGTTTTTCTTTTTAATTCTCCTGAGTACACTTGAGTTTCACCTTGTCCATTTTGGAGTGATATCCAAAGTCCTGGAGTCAAATATATAATGGACTACAGTTGGATGACTCAGCGTGGGGATTGTTTTTTTCAAAATGAAAAATCTTTAGGTTTCAAGATGATGTTGTTCTGTAGTGGGGTCACAACGACAACTTTCCGATTTCTGGTTTACACATACACCACTCAAACATACACATTCACCCACTCACCCACTCATTCTCCGATCCACTCTCACAGCCTCTCACCCGTTCACCTAAAATTCACCCACCCAACCACCCCTTCACCCACCCACCCACTCCTTCACCCACCTACCCACCCCTTCACCTACCCACTCACCCCTTCACCTACCCACTTACCCACCCATTCAATCACCCACCCACTCAATCACCCACCCACTCAACCGCCCACCCATTCACCCAACCACCCATTCAGCCACCTATTCACCGACCCACCCACTGACCTATTCACCCACCCATACACTGACACACATGCACACACATACCCACCCACCCACTCACACAGCTACCCACCCACCTACTTACCCACCCACCTACTTACCCACCCACCTACTTACCCACCCACCTACTTACCCGCCCACCCACACACTCACACCCACACAAACACACGCTGGGGAATCTAACACGTCAAGCTGAAATGTTCGAAAAACTCCTAGAGTTTGCAAGTCTTAAATTAAAATCATTTTTTTTTTCTCACTGGTACCCACAATGCCGAAATTGAGACGGACGCATATAATTTACTGGGCGTTGCCATAAACCACTGATTTACATTCATCACGTTTACACCCCACCATTACAATTCGCTCGTGATTCAATGTAACAGAGGCTGCGACATTAATTGAAAGGACCAGACACAGGGGAGTGCAATTCTTTGATTGTAATCAGTAGCTAGGGTTTCACTACCTACAAGCCAGAGACCCGAGGGGGTTTTCGGAAAATATACATGAGCGTCACGCGAATACTCTAACATATAGGAGCACTTGCACGAGGGCTTAGCGCTCGTTAGAAGTCCAGTCGAATGGGCAATGTCCGGTAGTACATTTGTTTTGTGCTAGGAAAGCGCTCTACGAGCCTCCCAAGTAGCTTTGGAGGAGAGAGCATTACAAATTACAGTTTGTTCTACTTTTACCTGGTTTATGGGGGAAGCCTCAATTACAACGTACAGTATCCACAAATTCACCGCGCACGGCTTGTGAGGAGGGGGGAAGGGGGGGGGGGGGTAAAAATATTTACTGGTGTCTGCATTTCAATGGCTTCTTGCAGGAAACCAAGTGTATCTTCTAGGCATCGTTGTGAAATTGTTGGAGTGGATGGTTCATTTTTTCATGCATTAAAAAAAACTAGTGCCCACTTGGGGCACAAACAAAACTTCCCGATTTGGTTTTTCAGCACAACTTACTAAATTTATTCTTCTCCAATATACTACGGTTAATCAGTGTGACTCCTGTTATTATCATAACGAAAGCAAGCCTATTTGAGAATTCCAAACTGACTCATTTATGAAGCAGATAATTATGAATACTTGAGTAGACGCATGGTGAGCATGAGGATGAGACTTATGCGTGTTACTTGAGTGAGAGTGAGACGCCAATAAGGATGCGACTGCAAAACAAAAACTTTAATATTTTACCCAGTGGAACAGTATAAACAATTGCAATTGCTAACAACATTGCATATACTGCACAAATGCCATCCAAAATGTGATCCGCTCGATTTTGCATGAAAACGCTTCGATTGGGACCGTCATGACAGCGCTGGGTCCATTCGTTCACTTATTACATACATAATTATGGAGACTGCTATACCTCCTTAATTATGCAAATTATCGAAAAAAGGCATTCTACATAAAATACGTATTTTTATATGGCAAACAACTTTTCTTATATGAATTTTGCGCTAACTCTAATAGTTTATGCAGTAGAACATTATAAACAATTGACATTGTCAATGACAATATAAGGACTGGACCACTTTTACTTAAAATTTAATCAGTTATAGAATATGGTTATATCTTTCAACTGCGACATTGAGTACCTGGATTACAACATTTTTGTGTGAATGAACGTTCATTATCACTATTTTCGATTTCTGCTCAACATGAATTTCTCAAAAACAGGGGAACTACTCGATGGATTCGATCAAAAATTTAATCAGCTCTAAGTTACACGGAGACGCAACGATTGAAAAAAAAAATAATCGAATCGCACGATCCGTTTCCGAGAGAAATTTTGCCAGAGACGGACGAACACACACATACAGACACTTCTCTGAAATCACTTCAGGATGATGCAAACGTCGAGAAACGTGAAAATTTCATCGATCTGGCACTTTTCATTTTCGGGGTCATTACAATAACTTCCCTAGATCGAGAAGTAAAAAAGCAAAATTCTCCAAAAAATTGGAGAACTATTTACTTGATTGTTCCCTCCAATAAATGTTCTATCTTCATTTCACGTTAAAAAAATTGCGTGAAAAGTCATACGTCTTTCTGATACATACATGGGAATATAATTCATTCACACCGCCACTGTTTCAAATAATAGCCTGACAGGGGCGAACGCTACAAAATCGCAATATAATGCTGTATAAAAGTGTATACAGTAACAGGGGCATCTACCGCAGGATAGGGGCCATAACCCGGCACTCTATCATGTGCAGCGAAGCTGGCTACACGTGAACACAGCCGCTGGCTGGTATATCTGCATTTCACCCCAGTGCGGTGAAAATTGTTGAGTTAAATCTTAAATGGGACGCGACTCGGATGCGTTTAGGAGATGGAGATGGGTTTTCTAGGTTAGAGTAATAAAGCTCTTTTGAACCGAGATCGAGGTGAAAATTTGCAGCTTGATGTTTGGGTTCTCCCAGAATCTAGAAAATCCATCCAGTCTGTTGTACACATAAAAAGTCGATCCTTCTCTGTGGTTCGAAACTCACTACAGTAGAGCTCCCTTAATTTTCCGGTTCCTTTATTGTCGCTGTACTCCCCTCACGACTTGTCTCCCCTCAAAAACCTTCTCCCACTCCCCGTACTTTGTCTATCCTTGTTTTCGACGTCATGCGCTCCAGACTGCGCAGCGTCTCAATAGTGGGACCGAGCATTCATGAAACATAACCTATTTACTTGATACATAGTCCGTTTACTTCTGCTCTTATTTCCCCTTCCGCTCCCGACAACCCCCACCACGCCAACCAACCAGTGAGCAGAGTGGGGGGCTTCCTTAATTTTTTTCTCCACGAAATTGCTTCAAGGTCACCCCCCGAGCTCGGAAAATAAAGGGAGCTCTACTGTATAATATGATATGGCAGGTTGCATTGGTGCTGGGTCAGCCGATTGACGTTGCGGTTCTGACCGTTTGGTGCGCTGCCAATGGGACCATTATAGCAGATGCCGAGGGTAGAGCGCATGCGCGACTGACCACCGCATATTGGGCGGTACTTCAGGTCAGACTTTTTATCCGTCGTAGATGAGGATTTAGAACCCAAGGATTATATTTACGCCTCGTGGGTATGTCATCAGGATGCAAACTGGCTTTTAACCGCTTCTGATAGAGGCTTGGTGAGGTGTTTGAAACTTGCCGCGCGTCTACTTCATTAATATGCTCATTGCGCAACGTTACTTGTACGTTGAGAATATGTCAAGACTTGCGATTTCAGTTAATGGAGGGAGTATTTGGTAACCAGATTTATCTAAATCTAATGATAATATCTTGATGAGGATATTATCAATGTAAAAATTGTCAATTTTTTGGGGAAGATCATGCGCACAGTCTCTTATCAGCCAAAAAATTCATTCAATCAGGGAAATCACTTTCTTCCTACACTATTGCATTTTTGCGATTTACACGAGCATTCGCATGTTGCGGTAACTCACCGCTGAGGTTAGTCTAATGAAATGGGCGAAACGGGCAAACCCAACGAATTATCGAGGAGATCCGCCCTGAGCTTGGGCATTAAGCGCGTGGTGGAATGGGGCGCGTGGGTCCCTCTCGAGGGGAGATTTACCTTCCAAGCCGCTCATTTCTTCCCCACGAAAATCGAGACTCCAGCGGACTTATCGGATAATTACACCTCTATCCGCTGATTTTTTCGCTTCATCATTCATCTTTCAAGGGTTACGGTATGATACGGGTTTTTGATTTTCAGAGATCTTGTGGATAGTGATTTATGACTTTCGTATATAAGAACCAGCATTTTTGGTTCCACAGAATTTGAGAAATTTTCGAGAATTAAAATTTTTCAAATTTTTCAAAATTTCTACAATTTTCAAAATTTCCCAAATTTTTAAAATTTCCAAAATTTTCAAAATTTTCAAAATTTTCAAAATTTCCGAGATTTCAAAAAAAAAATGAAAACTTGAAAATTCTATTAATTTTGAAAATTGCAATTTTTTCGACATTTTACGAACCGTAAATATTCTGAAAAATCGATTATTTTCAGAAATGGCAAAAACTCGAAAAAATTTTTTTTAAAGTTAGGTAATTAAAAATTGATAATATTAATAATTTCGGGAGAGCCGCATTCAATTTTCTTTGTTGGCGAGTCTATGGGGGTGTTATGTTGGGCATATTAATAATCGCGGAGTATGCTAACCACGTAGTGGGCGCGAGTATAACGCCGCACAAGGTCTAAATAGTTTGCCACAGGCATACGCTATGAACGAAAGTGGTAAGACAGAGAAGGCAACCGAGATGCAAAATTGTATGAAGTTTAATTACGTCAGAATTGTAATATCGTTTTGTCGGCTGAGCAGAATGACCTGTGAATTGTGGGTATCGTTTGCAGTTGAGGAAAAATAGGGCCACATATATCAGAATAATATGACTAAATATATGAAGGGGAAACGAATTAGACCATCCCAATATTTTTGGAAAATTTTCTTGGAAACAATCTATGCTTTTTTGGAAATTTAAATACTTTGAAAAAATTAAAAGTAATTGAAAAATTTGACAAATTTAAAAAATTTGAACATTTTTATAAATTTGAAAAACTTATTCGTAAAATCTGGAAAATTTGAGAAATTTGGAAAATTTGGGAAATTGGAAAAATTTGGAGAATTTAAAAAATTGGGAAAATCTGAAAAATCTGGAAAATCTGGAAAATTTGAAAAAAAAAATTAATAAATTTTCGAAATAAAAACCCGAAATATTGTCTACCTCATCATTCCCTGCATTTCATCCAAAATGCATAAATGCATTAGACCCGAGAAATTAAATTTTTCGAGATGATAAAACTACCAGAAAATTCAGGTAGGGCATGAGATAAGAAATGGGGTAGAAAATCACGAGCGAAATGAAGGTAAAATCCGTCCACGAGAATTTTCACTTGAGTGTGCTGATGATCTTTTAAATATTCTAAAGCCCGAGGGAATGAATAAAGATCAGGCGCTTCTGATATTGCATTCATAATTTGCAGATATATTCCTGCATGACTGTGAATCAAGTTTAAGGCCACTTAATAGTCGGTATACTTGGGCGTTAAGTATGCGTCAACATCAGGATCACTTTGATGGATTTTCTAGAGAAGCAGCGCCGACGAAGAAATGTTCTCTAGGGGCTGGAGTGAAGCATAAATCTAGCGTGGATGACTTTCTCTATTGGAAACGGGAAATGCAGATTTATCATGGGTCCATTGTGTAAATCTGGGATAAATTTCACCGGGCAGTAATCGAAATTCGTCTAAAAAAATCAGGGATGGGAGTGGTGGAACAAGGTAAAAGTACTAAGTAGCAAGTACTTTTTGACTAAATACTTCGAGTGTTTTTAAGTTCCAAGTACATCCTGTTCAGAACTTGGAAGCGCTGCAAGTATCAAGTTGAAAGTACTTCCTGCCAAGTACTAATACTTAATAATTTAAAGTACCATAAAGTACTCAGTATGCATGAAGTTAGTACTTGCGATTCGAAAGTACCTTTTACTCGGACTCATGAATACTTCATTAGTTGATGTACGTGAAATTACTGCGCGAAAAGCCCGTAGTACTTGGTACTATAGTTCCAGTTCAGAAAGTTCGTCTGAAAAAGCAAGGATGGCAGTGGTGGGATAAAGTAAAGTATCAAGTAGGAAGTACTTTTCGATTTGGTACTTTGAACTATCCGAAGTTCAAAGTACAGGCTACTCAGAATTTTGGAATGCTCAAAGTATCAAGTTGAAAGTACTTTCTACCAAGTACTAGTACTTAATGATTTGAAGTACGATAAAGTACTCAGTATGCATGTAGTTAGTACTTGCGATCCGGGGACACGACTCTCATAAGTACTAATAATGAATACGTCATTAGTTGACGTACTTGAAATTACTGCGCGGAAAAGTACGTAGTACTTGGTACTATAGTTCGAGTCTAGTAAATTCGTCTAGAAAAGCAAGGATGGTAGTGGTGGGACAAAGTGAAGTACTAAGTAGCAAGTACTTTTCGACTCAATACTTTGAACGATTCGCGGTTTAAAGTACAGACTACTCAGAATGCGGGAACGGCCAAAGTATCAAGTTGAAAGTACTTCCTACCAAGTACTAGTACTTAATCATTTGAAGTACTATAAAGCACTCAGTATGCATGTAGTTAGTACTTGCAATTCGAAAGTACTATACTCATGAGTGCTAAGTATGAATACACTATTCGTTAGCGTACTTGAACTATGTACTATACATAGTACTTGTTACTATATCTTCGATTAGAAGCGGAAATACAGATTTATTACGGGTCTATTTTACAAATTTGTGATGAAGTTAACTAGCCAGTTCTAGAAATCCACCTAACAAAAGCCGAGATGGCAGTGGTCGGAGGAAGCCAAGTATCAAGTAGCAAGTACTTTTCTACTTGATTTTTCGAACGACCCGGAGTACCGGGAAGTACAAGCCTTTGAACTTGGGAACGGTCGACGCATCAAGTTGAAAATACTGCGTACCAAGTACTAGTACTTTACCAGTTAAAGTACGATTAAGTACTCATTGTGTATGGACTTAGTACCTGCAAACCGGAAGTACTATTCTCATAAGTACTAATTGTCAATTAGAACACAAAATCCTGTAAATCGACTTAGTACTTGAAAGTTTCTAAACAATTTCCTGCACCAAACTAAGTACTAAAGTTTCAGTACTTTTAGTACTTCCAAGTGCCAACTCGATTTTTCATTTTTTTTTCTTCTCAAACACCATTGCAGCACCGCACATAAAAACACCGTAAATTATACCAAACGAAAACTTGTTGAAATTTCCCACCTGACCAAAAAAAAAGTAATCGGCGATCACCGAATAATTTCCGAAAGTCTATAAATAACAGCCACTATACATATGTCACTTCAGCCGTGAAACCAATGAATAATAAACATTGTTCCGTCTATTTCGGGGAAAAAAAGTGCATAACAATTAATGTCGGTGGTGAGCGAGGGGCGGGGGAGGGGGGGGGTGAGGGGGAGGGGAAATGGAAATGCCGAGCACATGGTGGACCCATCGAATCTAGAATTACAGTTATTCTTTCGGTGCAACAAAGCAATTACGAAAAAAGAAAAAAAATGATTTCCTGTTATGTCGGCAACAGCAGGTGGGCTTCATGAAGTTCCAAATGCAATTTCGACGGGTGCGTAAACTTGTCCGATTGTTTGGGCGCTTTGTACCCAGCGGCGGGTCCACCAAACTCTCAATTTTCTAAGCAACTCTCGTGATCGACCCTTTAATCGCTTGCCCACCCACAGTGGCGGAAAAAAATGGTTGTTTTTTAAACGGTTGTTGAAAATTGACCTACGGTTCGTAATGACTACGCACATTATCTTCTTGCAATTTTCAAAATTACACAAAAATTTAAATTTGGACAGAAAAATTGGATAGAGGTTTACAAATCGAATGGGGGATGATTTTTCACTGGACCTCAGGGTCATATTTTTTCCCCCATGGTAATTTCCACAGTATTGCATGATATTTCTGCCTTGGATATCGCGAAGATGAGCGATTATTGGCTGAGCGCTTAATTATGTGAACAGTTTCAACTAAAAAAACATCGTCATCGGCGAGATGAAGGTACAATCAACATTGCGACGTTTCCATTAATTTTTCTGTCGATAGAACAATTTTTTTTTTCTGAGTAATATTTAATCTTCGGAGAGGAAAATACGCGCTCTTACGTGAACTGATGAAAATTTCATTGCTGGATAAAAAATTGGACATTCCGCGCCGTTGAACTCAGCGAAGAAAGAGAAAATTATTCCCCTCGGTTTTACCACTAGCTGCTGAGAAAAAAAATGGGAAAGGTGGAATACTGCAGCAACAACTTGGCGAATATTCTATTGTTGGGGATGACAGTAGTGCTCTTGGGCCAAATTTGAAAAATGGGGAAATTAAAAAAAATGCAAAGAAATTGAACGAAATTTCAGGGTTTCCCACTTTTAGGTACAGTCACACACCCACCCACGCACTCACTTTCACTCCCCTTCCCCAACCCACTTTCACTCCCCCCCACCCACTCTCACCCCCCCCCCACCCACTTTCACTCCCCCCCACCCACTCTCACCCCCCCCCCACCCACTTTAACTCCCCCCCCCCACTTTAACTTCCCCCACCCACCCACTTTAACCTCCCCCCCCCCCCCACCCACTTTCACACCGCCCCCCACCCACTTCCACACCGCCCCCCACCCACTTTCACACCGCCCCCCACCCACTTTCACACCGCCCCCCACCCACTTTCACACCCCCCCTCCCCCAGTTCCACCCACATCTGCCGAGCTACACACACACACACACACATACACACGTCTGCCTATGCAGGCATCCACTCATCGGCACACACGTCCACCTACCCACCCACACCCACACAGAGTGAGATGTTAATAATAATTATGTTGAATATTCCGAAAAAATTGGATTTTCCATTCTTTTTGTAACGGTTATTTCCATATATATGAGCTATTTCACCTTTAGATTTTGAAATTTTAAGTGTCTCAGTTACGTTACACCATCTCCATGAGAATACAATAGTTTTCATTCAAGTGGTCGTTTACGATCTGTTTTAATCTCCAGAGCTAGTCCGCTATTTTCACATGTACAGAACCCATGTGCCCCAAGTCTCACCATAATGTCCACTTTTCCATTTCGCTCGTGAGATTGGCCCGTGGTTAATCGCTGCGCAAGTTTTTTCACCCGCCTTTCAATACGTTTTTTTTACTCTCGATAGTCAGCTGGGAATATTCATGGGAATTGTTACACGGGGGAAAATGGTGGATGAATCGCGCGTGGATTATGGAACAATGAATGTTTCGGAGTACAATATCTTGTCAAGGGCTGGATTTAAATATTCTGAAATTCAGTGTTTTTTTTTTGTTAAATATGCTGCAGCATTAATTATTATTCACGACAATTTTCAGTTATTCACAGAATTTGCGAGATTTTATGCAAATTTATTGTTAAGGATGATTTTTGAGGTGTTTAAGATTTTTGATTTTTTCTTCTCAATTTTACGTTTCGAAGGTTAAAAAAATTTTAAATATTTTATTTTTTTTTCATCTTTTTTCTTCCTGAATGAAAAGTGGATGTGGGTTCGTCGGGTGGGGTGGACGGGGGTGGGTGGGTGGGTGGGGGTGGGTGGGTGGGGGTGGGTGGGTGGGGGTGGGTGGGCGGGGGTGGGTGGGCGGGGGTGGGTGGGCGGGGGTGGGTGGGTGGAGGTGGATGGATGGGGATGGGTGGGTGTGGGGTGGATGGGGGTGGATGTATGGGGATGGGTGGGTGTAGGCGGGTGGGTGGGGATGGGTGAATGTGGTGTTCACTCTATCGATTAACATTTCCGTAAAATTTTGGGCAACCAATAATTAAACTTTGCTTGGAGCAACGAACTCGTTCACCTGGCAATAGAAGATTTTTTTTTTTTGTACCTCAAGAACTCAAATCCAGGGAAAATATATAGCCCAGGGTAAAATGAAAACTTGAAATGGGTGGAGTAGAGTCAGAAATCTAAAGAGTCTCGACGCGTGCGTTTGTCTGTCTGACTAATGGTAGACGTCACTACTGCTGCTCTCGAGAATTCAATGTTCATCAAGTTGTTACGGGGGTTTCGCACTTTTTCCATTTTTTTCGTGAGCCAGTGGTGAAGCCAACGGAATTGTTCTACTTATTTCACCGTGTGCGGTATTTTAACACATGTCCAGTTTTTGGAAATTTTCACAAATCCAACATTTTTTGTTACAATGAAAACAATCGTTACAATAAAATTTTGTTTTTGTTTTAACATTTTCCGAGTTTTTCACATATGTGAAATTTTTCAAATTTATCAAATTTTTCAAATTTGTCAAATTTGTCAAACTTTTCAAATTTTTCAAACCTTCAAATTTTCAAATTCTTCAAATTTTTCAAATTTTTCAAATTCTACAAATTTTTCAAATTTTTCAAATTTTTCAATTTTTTTAAATTTTCCGAATTTTTCAAACTTTTCAAGTTTTTCAAATTTTTCAAATCTTCAAATTTTCAAATTTTGCAGATTTTTCAAATTACCAAATGTTTAAAAATTTTCAAATTTTACAAGTTTTACCAATTTTACAAATTTTCCTTTTTGTGAAACCTTCATATGGAGACATGATGCAACATATGAATTTTTCCTCATGGAAAAATTAGTTTTCCCCAAATATTCCACCGATTCGCGGCATTTGCGAATGATTCTCCGAGAATTTTTAGCCGTGCATTCTCTTATCGCGAAATACCGAGGCTCGGCCGTCCGTCTCACCCTCCATTGTGCGATTTTGCAGGAGAATTCGCCGAGCGTCAAACTCTTCAAAGGATTTCGAGGAAACGAAGAGGACCGAGGCCGGGCTTGGATTGGCATTTCGCGGCCTTTCCCCGAGGCATGCGACGTCCATGGGCGATCAACTGTGTAATTGCGTGGGCGGAATTGTTGAGACACCCTGAGGGTAGGACAATGGCCCTAATTGGCCGAATTAGTCTGAGTTCACTAGCGAAGGTGTGAAAAAAATGTCATAAAAAATGAAAATTTTTCTGATCATCCAAATTTTGCATTTTGGGAATTTTTGAAAATTTTTTTGCCATTTTAAAATTTTGAGGATTTTTTTTTGTTTTTTTTTTACTTTTTTATAATAAAGTTTTTTTTCCATTTTTGAAGTTTTTTGAGAGTTTTGACATTTCTGTCATTTTTTGAAACTTTTGAAGTTTTTTGTGTTTCTACAGACATTTCGGAAATTTTCTAAATTATTCAGCTTAATTTTTTCCAATTGTTCTCCTAAAAACGATTTAATCACGAATTTAGTATCGAGTGAGAAAACCGCTATGTCTGCACGAGCTTTTTCCCGCTCCGACGAAATATGAAAAATGAAAAAGCAGGACGGAAGCCATCTGTCACCCGAGTCATCCTTTCCCCCAGTATAAATCCATAATTTTCAAAATTTATTCAATATTTGAATTATGTATCAATTTTGCAATTTTTGCAAAATTATGATTTTCGAATTTTGCAAGATCCCGAATTTTAAAAACTTTTGAAATTCTACTTTTTTCTTTCATTTTCTCGATTTAAAAACATTCACGCGTTTAAAAAAAATGTATTTTTTGAATGTTGTGAAATTTTGCATTTTTTGAAAATTTTGCATTTTTTCCAAAATTGTACATTTTTTCAAAATTTTGCATTTATTCAAAATTTTACATTTTTGTCAAAATTCTGCTTTTTTCTGAAGTTTTGCATTTCTGCAAAATTTCAAAAATTTCCAAAAATTTCCAAAAATTTCCAAAAATTTCCAAAAATTTCCAAAAATTACCAAAAATTACCAAAAATTTCCAATAATTTCCAAAAATTACCAAAAATTTCCAAAAAATTCCAAAAAATTCCAAAAATTTCCAAAAAAATCCAAAAAATTCCAAAAATTTCCAAAAAATTCCAAAAATTTCCAAAAATTTCCAAAAATTTCCAAAAATTTCCAAAAAATTCCAAAAATTTCCAAAAAATTCCAAAAATTTCCAAAAATTTCCAAAAAAATCCAAAAAAATCCAAAAAATTCCAAAAAATTCCAAAAATTTCCAAAAAATTCCAAAAAATTCCAAAAAATTCCAAAAAATTCCAAAAAATTCCAAAAATTTCCAAAAATTTCCAAAAAATTTCAAAAATTTTCAAAATTTCCAAAAATTTTCAAAATTTTAGAACATCTACAGTTGTTTAAATTTAAAGAGACCTTCAAGTCTCGCAAATTCTTGTGCAAAAATTTTCTAAAATTTTGAAAATTTCAGTTTTTAATTTTGTCCAATAGTTCCCCTAAAAGCGGCTGAATGACGAATCTGCCATTGAGTGAGAAAAGCGCCATGTCTGCGCGAGCTTTTTTCCCGCCTGGGAGAAATATGAAAAATGAAGAAGAAGGATAGAAAAAGTTTGATGGAAGCCATCTGTCACCGAAGCCATCCTCCAGTATAACTCCATATACCACAGGGGTTACGCTCGCCGGAAGGACTCGACTCGAATGGCCACATGATTCTTAGTCCCTTTTTATTCGTCTCGAGATATACTCAGGAGGATCCAGTAAAAAGAGGGAGAATTGAGGACACTCGGTTCAAGAATCAGCTCTTAATGTATGGAACCTCGTGCAGTTTTCAAAATTGCACGTAATCCACACGTTTTTATGCTTTCTCGGAGATATTCAACTATTTTACGATCTCCCACGGAAAATAAGCCCAGAAATTCATCGAAACTTGAAGGGTTCGTAAAATTTCTGACGATTTGAAGAGAAAAATGGCGGAATCACATGTGCAAACGAGATTGTAGGGAGGGAATAGGTTTTTTTTTTTAATGAAAAAATTGCGAAGTTACAGAGAATTTTGACATGGGGATTTTTTTTTCTTTTTTCTTCCTAAATTATAGAGATTTTAAGTTTGTGATGTGATGTGCAGAAAATTTGAACTATTTTTTTTTCATCTCTTTATTTAATCAATTTTTTTTTCGTTTTTTTTTCAAATTTGTCAGCTAAAAAAGTTCACAAAATTTAAAAGATTTTCAAATTTTCCAAAATTTTGAAACTGTCCTAGGATTGAAAAATTTCGGCTAAAAGAAAATAAAAATTTAAATTGAATAATTTTTCAAGAAATTAAAAAATTTTGAAAATTTTGAAAAATGCAAAAATGTACATTTCTAAAATTTTGCAAAAATGAAAATTTTTGGAAAATTAAACATTTTGAAAAATTAGAAATTTTGGAAAATTGCACAATTTTGGAAAATTTCAAAATTTTGGAAAAATTCAAAATCTGGAAAATTTCAAAATTTTGGAAAATTTCAAAAATTTGGAAAATTTCAAAACTTTTGAAAATTAACAATTTTTGAAAATTTCAGAATTGAAAATTTCCAAAAAATTGAAAATTCTGCCAAAAATTTTCCAAAAATATCATAGGAGTCTATTGTTATCTACCTGTACCCTTAGAAACCTCCTTCTCCCGGCTTCCCTTCAAGACTACAGGCTCACCGTTCACCGATACCCCCCTTCCTACAAACTTTACTGTGCAATCACGTACCTGTAACAGAAAAAAAAGGACTTGCTTAGGGTATTCTCCAAACGTGTCGAGACAGCTAAATAAGAGAGCACATGGTAAAGAAAAAATAGTCGAATAAACAAAGCATGAGAAATAGAGTAGAACAGAGTAGCAACTGTAAACTCCATAGTTTTCGGACTGTCCTCCTCCGAAGAGGACAACGAACAGAGCAAGAGGATCGGAATAGCTTTAAAATGCGGCTTGCGCGAGCATCTGAAATTTGTTGGAGAAAAATTGGATTAAAGAAACTTCCTCCGCATTTCTACTCCGACTCCATCCTATTTCTTCATGAAAAAAAAACAATATATATATATATATATACTAGCTGACCCGGCAAACGTTGTTTTGCCATATAAAATAAAAAAGATGTCTAAAAATTAAAGAAAAATGTTATGGATGGACACCCCTTATCACTAAGGGGTATGAAAATAGATGTTGGCCGATTCTCAGACCTACTCAATATGCTCACAAAATTTCATGCGAATCGGTCAAGTCGTTTCGGAGGAGTACGGGAACGAATATTGTGACACGAGAATTATATATATATATGTATATATTTCTTTATTTTTTCTTCTCAACGTATTTTTTTTTTTTTTGCAAATTTTGAGAATTTTTGGAAAATTGTTAAATCAAGAAATTCCAAAATGGAGAAGTGCAAAATTTTCCAGCATTCCAATTTTTCCCCAAATCCATGGGTAACACGTGACGGTTGAATCAGTTGGCCACCCGATAGCGGGGTGGCGGCTAATTTAGCCAACAATGTTATCTCAGTGGTTGTTGGCACGACAGCTTAGAATTATTCTGGACTCCGGGATTCCAGGGCTTGCCTTGATCCCCCCGATACTACAGCAAATTCATGGAGACGATCAACTTGGTTGTAGTGGCTCTAGTTGGCTTCGTTACGGATGGCCTCAACCTGTTACTTGGGAGTTATACTTCTGTGAAATTAAAAGAGGGGCAATTAGGGGCAACTGCTTGAAAAGCTTATTTGGTTTTAATCACTGGCCACTCGCGCACCGTTGCCGCCGGCCAATTTCCTCGGTTTAATCATCGCGATCGATGGATACATTTTTAAAGGGTTCTTTAATCAACTTATGTCTGCGAGGGTTTGCAGATTTATGGAAAAAATGAAAATAGCCGGCCCAACTTTTTCTCTCAACTAGCCAGATTATGAATTGATATCTCACCAAGCAGTCACCCAACTTTCACCAACTGACCGAATCAATCAAAAAATTTTTGCCCACACCAAAACTTCACCAAGATGGTTTTTGTTGCATGAAACTGGCACAGGTGTCAGCATGAATAGGTGAACTCTACTCTAGTTGATGGTCTACCACCACCGGAAAACAACATAACAAGTGTTCGTGGCATACACTACTGGGTAAAAGTTTGCCCATCACGGGAAAACTATTGCTGTCACGGTCCGGGAGGCTGTCCGCTTACAGTAACTCTGGCGAGGACGTCATCTCAAGAGCTTGCTGGAATCTCAACTAGCCCCTTGCAAATTCCCGGCTAGCCGTCCAAATACGCCAACTTGCGGGGCGGAATACGTCGATGGCGGCAAGCGTCAGCTGACGAGGCGTGTTGCGGTAGTAAAGAGGTGATATTTGGGAAGATACGATCACGATATTAGTTTGAACCGCCAGGGGGAGGTGGGGTGGTGGGAGGGGCCGGGTGGGGCTGATTGACAGAATTGGGGCACGCGGGTGAGAAAGGTTTTGGTAATGTCGGAATTTTTTTACTTTTTTCCCAATTTTGACAATTTTGACATTTTTCACAATTTTGACAATTTTGACAATTTTGACAATTTTGACATTTTTGACAATTTTGACAATTTCGACGTTTTTGACAAGTTTGACAATTTTGAAAATTTTGACAATTGTAACATTTTTGACAATTTTGACATTTTTGACATTTTTGACACTTTTGACATTTTTGACATTTTCGACAATTTTGACCATTTCAAAATTTGAAGTTTTGCACAATTTAAATGTTTTTTGACAATTAGGATCGAATAACAATTTCAACATTATCCACATGATAGAATTTTTCGAAATTCGACAGCTGCCAAATTCTTAAGAGACTGAAATTCCTAGATTTTTCAAATTCTTCCAAAAATCTATTTTTTTCTGAAAATTCGGAAAATAAAAGACCGAATAGTATATGAAAAAATGAATAAAAATAATTAAATATTTTTTTGAAATTTTTCACTGTTACAATTTGCTAAAATCTCTTTTGGACAAGCACCATTAGATCCATCAGTGTCCCCCAAAAACATCAGGATTTGACGTCCCCCGAGAAATGGATCAGCCGTTTTTTCCCCGATACTTCCGCCTGAAGTTGATATTCCCAGAAGGAACATTGAAGCACTCTTTCAATTTATCCACCTCTCATCCCATTATCTGAGATCGATTCGTCACCGTTGCGTGTCGCTCATGTGCGGATTACCCACCGCAAGAGTGCATTTAGACGTCGCATGGTTTGCTCAAGCGATTGGTTCGTCACGCAAGTTTATTGTCTCGAAAGAATGCTGGGGAATCGAGCTTTGCCCCATGTGCAAAACTGGTATCGAAATAGCTTCTCCACGAGTATCAACTTTACACAATTCCTTGAAACTTTCTTCAATTTCTTAACCCTCCAATGGGGGAGTTTTAACTCCCCCCCCCCCCCAAGTCAACTCCTCCTCTCTCCCCCCCTATTCAACTCCTTCCCCCCTCCCCCCCTCAAAGTCAACTCCCCCCCCCCCCAAAGTCAACTCCCCCCCCCCCAAAGTCAACTTCTCCCCCCCTCCCAAATCAACTCCCCCCTCCCAAGTCACCTCCCCCCTCCCAAGTCACCTCCCCCCTCCCAAGTCACCTCCCCCCTCCCAAGTCACCTCCCCCCTCCCAAGTCACCTCCCTCCCCCCCAAAGCCTACTCCCCCTCAATCTTTCATCTAAATTTTCATAATTTTGTGGAAAATTTGCAATAAACAAAATTCAAGTTTTTTTCTGAAATTCACTTTCAAAATTACAACATTTTTTTTTTAAACACTTTGCTTCTTGTACATTGGGCTGTGAACTCCATTTGTACTCACCAAGCTGATAAAATACTCTCGTTACCTCAAATCTGATTTACGACAAATTTATTCACTTAAACACGTGTTCGAGTCTCTCCCCCCCCCCCCCCCAAGTCACGTACACTGCTGCTAACTTTCGAAATCAGGTGTGTGAGACTTGTGAATATATGTATGTAGTGCTGCATGCCAAGGCTTCTTCAATCCTGATGCGCGCGCTTACCCTGAGAAATTTGTGATCCATGGATTCCCGAGTGCAAAGTATGCTTGAGAATTCCCACAGGCGATTTCCAGGATGAGAGAATTCTCTGAATCTTCATCTCATTTCGCTGTTCAATAGGTGGAGAATACATAACTAGCTTCATAGATTCACGAACAGTAAAACGAATTTTTGCCCTCGTGAAAATGATCCTTGGAATGTCAATAAAATTTTGCTCGATGAATCGTCCGAAAATGCTAACACTGTTAACAGATGTGCGAAAATCCTAAATTTTTTGAAATAATATTTCTATCCAGAGAATTGGTTGGAGCAGAAATTTGTAAATAAACATGAAGATTAGCACTCGGCATGAGGAGTCGGTAGGCGATAGTAGTAGGTAGCACAAGTAGTCAACACTTAGTTCGTGCTTAGTTCTTGTCAATACTGTTTAGTACTTGACATTAGTACTTTGTACTTGACACTAATGACTACTACTTGACATTGGTATTTAGTAGCCGACGTTACTACTAGTGCTTACTTCTAGTACTTACTACTAGTACTTGCTACTAGCACTTACTACTAGTACTTGCTACTAGTACTTGCTACTAGCACTTACTACTAGTACTTGCTACTAGTGCTTACTACTAGTGCTTACTACTAGTACTTACCACTAGTACTTGCTACCAGTACTTGTTACTAGTACTTGCTACTAGTACTTGCTACTAGTACTTGTTACTAGTACTTGCTACTAGTACTTGCTACTAGTACTTGCTACTAGTAATTGCTACTAGTACTTGCTACTAGTACTTGCTACTAGTACTTGCTACTAGTACTTGCCACTAGTACTTGCTACTAGTACTTGCTACTAGTACTTGCTACTAGTACTTGCTACTAGTACTTGCTACTAGTACTTGCTACTAGTACTTGCTACTAGTACTTGCTACTAGTACTTATTACTAGTACTTATTACTAGTACTTACTGCTAGTACTTGCTACTAGTACTTACTATTAGTACTTACTATTAGTACTTACTATTAGTACTCACTATTAGTACTTACTACTAGTGCTTACTACCTCTACTTACTACTACTACTTACTACTGCTACTTACTACTAGTACTGAGTAATGGTAACAGTAATTGGTACCCGAAATTAGTGGCCATTGATTGAAGTACTCCACACTAGTGCTTAGTACTCAATTCACTGATCAATGCTCTCTGAATACAATACGAGTACTACCAGTACTCATTACTCATTTAGACATGATTACAAAAGTGTATAGGCTTCGCTTTTGCGCTCTTTTTTTGCTTACAGCTTACAGCACTCAGCATCAGTACTTGGTACTAATACAGAGCTTCCACCCAGTGCTTCCACTCAGTACTCAGTAATAGTGCTTAGGCGTAGTACTCAGAACCAGTGTTCAGCCGTAGTCGGTGCTAGTCCTTCGACCTAGTACTCAGTTGTAGTGCTTCAACCCAGTGGTCAGCCCTAGAACTTAGGACCAGCCTTCAGCCCAGGTACTCGCTACTACTGCCCGGCACTAGTACTTACTGGTAGCACGGTCGTCTACAGCTCATACTAGCGCTCGAGATTAGAACTCAGCACTAGTGCGCAGCTCTAGTACGCAGTCCAAGTCAGTACTAGTGCTCAGTTCCTACTACACCGCGATAGTCTCTAAGGCAAGCGCTCAAAACTCGAAGCTAATAATACATAGTACTTAAAATGCAGCTTGTCGAAGTACTGAACAAACGCTACCCTTCTACTTAAAATTTTCCCTTGTCGTAAACCACTTATTCCGGGTTTTTCCCAGAATAAGCAGAATTATTCATCATCTAAAAGTCAAATTGCAGAATATAGGAAGTGACATTGGCGCCGACGAGTCGTCGCCTAATCCTCGGGGGGGGATCAAACGCAAACATAAGGAAAAAAAATAACGTTATGATTGCGTGCGAAACAGGGACAAGGGTGATGGGAGAGGATGGTGGGTGAAAAGTGGCAAGAAAGGGGTGAGTTTGAGGGTGAGAGAAGAGGGGAGGAAAAATGGTGGACAAGGAAGAATGAACACGTCAGACCTGTCGGAACCCTCCGGACGTGCGTTTTCTGCTCTATGTCGGAGAGGAACAAAGGGTGGAAGGTAAAGGAGTTCAAGAGGTCTCCTGGGCGAACCTCATTCGAGCAGACGCCTTCTGTGAAACAAAATACGGTGAATTTTTCTTTTTTGGAAGACACCATTTCTGGGTGCATATTCCCTATTCATTTGTCGTCATCTGCATGGGAAAAAATTCTGAAAGGCAGCATGGAAATTTTCTTGAAAGCAATCTCCAAAAGTTAGGGTCAGGCGACTTATGGGAGAACTTCACCAAATGTATAGGATTGGGATTGGTTCCGACTCTAGATGATAGACTCCAACTTATTCAATAAGATATTTTTGTCCTGGATCATCATTGGCCATCATCCAGCACACTCCGAGGTATGTTAGCAGGAACCAGGATGTCCATGGTCGAGCCACATGAAACACCTCCATTTCCGGTTTCTTGGCTGTGGACACTAGTAGAGAAATCCGTCAGGCAGTTTGCTTCCTACCACTTTGCGACTGTGCCGTTTTGGTGATGAGATAGTGAACCCTTGAGCACGAGAATTTTACCATCAACTCGGTGAATAATTTGTCTGATTCTATAGATAAAGAAGCCAAGTTGGTCCCTTAAGATAGTGATTACGTGAAGTCATTCCCGTCCAAGTTATTTCGGATACGACACTGACATCCGGGTTTCCAATTTCAATCCTCCGCTGCTGAGTCCAGGCAGAGCCTTCAGCTCCCGTCTTCCTCAATGGACACACGTTGCAGCCTCCATTGCTGCATCTCATCCAACCATGCCCCACTATTTAATAGCATTGGAGCGTTTAGGTGCAATAGGCCCATATGGCTTGGATGCTGAATTTGCGTATTGACCTCTTCCACCATGAATAGACTGCTACCCCCAAGTAACTGATGACATTATTCTCATTTCAACCACCCAAACAATTTGTTCTGCATTTATCGTTGAGTACGAACAAAACGAGAGGAATCTGTCAGGCACTCGTTACAGCCCCCCCCCCCCCCCAACAGACCCCGGGGATCCTTCACCCCGTAGCTTTTTTTATTTCTATTCTATTTATTTCGCTTACTGCTACAATCAAACGGCCAAACGTCAACCGAGGTAGTTTTCCAGGGTAGCACCCTCGAATACGAATGCGCCCTCGTCCCATATTTCTCCAATGCCACTATTCACCCTCGGGGGGTGGTGGGGGGGGGGCGGCCTCCAAGGGGTGACAAATTAGGTCAGTAGACGATTCAACGGGACACCTATAGATAGCTTTTCATACAACTGTGGAGAAACGTGACCCCGCGTATGTGTGGAGACAGTTCTTTCGCTTGAGGGGAACAAACCAAGTGTGAGATATATAGAGTGGGAGGTGGAGATTCTCAGGTTTAAGCTGGGGGCTACACTTCGTGATTTGTGTCCAAAGTTCTTTTGCCGAGGGTCTTCATGAAGGGGAACAAAATTCCTCATAATTGTTTAATTTTTAATTTCTCGAATGGGGGGGGGTGGGAGGGGGGGGGGAAGTTATTGTTTTGCACCCGAAAATAAAGAATCGATTTCCCATCAGATCTCCACGTTTCATGCTATTTCTGACCCTTCTAGACTTTTTAAAACAAAATGTCTGGCTGTGTGTGTGTGTGTGTGTGTGTTTGCCGATGTACGTATGCAACCAAAAATTTCCTGGACCGATTTCTTGTGAACAAATTATCGGATCAAGGTCCTGTATGACGCAACCGAAGTGTCTTGCCGTAAATTAGAGCTCATTAGTATTTGATCCATATATGTCCGCTGATTTCTCTTGTTATTAACAATTTCAATTGTTCATAACGCTGTATATCCCGAAATATTATAGATACGCAAAAATGTGTCGAATAAATGTTGTTCCTTATAAAAAAATACATATTTTGTGTTCTCTTACTTTTTTCGTATCTTCAACCGTTTCGGCGTTAGAGCGTTATAAACAATTGAAATCATTTGGAGAGCTCTGTGCTGAGAAAAATGAGTGATTGGGAAGAAAGTACATACACACACACGCAGTCATCGGGAAGTTATAATTTTCAATTTTCAGAATTGCCAACTAGGGGCCGCAATGCTAAGTGCTTCTTTAAGAACATGCCCTAATACAATGAAGAATCAAGAATTAATTGGGTCTAGTTGATTCAACAAAAGTTTCAGGGGAGAATGAAGCGCTACTCAATCGGCAGTTAAAGGTATAAGAGCGGTTGCGGGTGAAGATCGAACTCGCTGAGATAATTCAGTGGGTTTACCTTAGGTGGATGCATTAATGAAATTGAGCAGCGGTGGGAAGCGATCATTTATTTAGCCACCCCCTTTCTCCCACCCCCTCCCCCTCCCCCCACCATGAACTTTCGAACCTTCTGAAACTAGGCGTCGATTAATAGGTTGAATGAGTTGCACTCTCTCTGGATATTTCAGGGAGTAATAAATCGAAGGTAGAAAGTGTTGAACTTTCATTCTGCACGGAAATAAGACTGCAGCACCGTGAACATAATTATTATGGGGGCGGTAAAAATAGAGAATGGCGAAGGGGTGGCGTGAGGGGGGGGGGAATCTCTGACGCGGAAGACTTCAGAATCGCGAGTCAAAGTTGGAGGATCTCGTTATCATCGATGAGAAAGTTTGCGATCAGGTGCGTCTATAGCTGTCGGTGCAAGTTCTCTGGGCGCCCTAACGATCAAATTGAATTTGAATTTGTCCTCGGGTCTAACAACTGTGAAGATGGGACAGGAACGGCCTTTGCAAGATTGCAGTTTCGAGGAATGATGGATTTTCATAAATCCATAGAGAGATATTTTTGGTGAGAATTAATCGTCCGTTTGCGGTTTTTCTATGATTTTTTGTCTACGTATGTATTCTGAATTGGGCGGAGGGGGTGGGGGGAGGAAGAGGGTGAAATTTGGAGACGAAAGTTCCTCTTCAACTTTTCTCTACGCCGCTCTCCCGCCGAGTTATTCAATTTTGAAGGGGGACCAATCAGAGCGTTGCTCCGCCCCCAGTGGTTCTCAATCTAAGTTATGGTAAATTGAGAAAATCTGAGATCTCACCTCTCAAGGTCAATACCTGACCCCGATGTGGCAGCATTCGTTGACCAAGTGACCTTGAGACGTAAAATCATTGTTTCCCGAGATTTGAAATGATCACCACTGGTGGGCGGTGCGTAGATGGGCTCTGATTGGCCCAAATTAATAATGGAATAACTCGACAGTGGGGCGTCGGAGAGAAAAGTGGAAGGGGAACTTTCGGCCTGAAATTTCACCCTCTTTCCACCCCCAAATTGAGATTGGACAATTATGCAGCACTACGTACACGGGACAGATTTGCAGGTTGTGTAATAATTGTTTAGATGACGAAACCGACTTGGGAAAGTGGCAGAGTAATTTTTTATATAAACTTTTTGGAAGCCGAGTCCTTGGAAGGACTCCTTCAAAGCCATTCTAAGAGTTAGACTGCTGCCAGATGATTTTCCCGCCATTTGTTTCATTCACGGGTCCACGGAGACGGGTAATAAATATCCTCGTCCATCTCAGTGCCGCCGAAATGTCGATACGAAGGGGTGCTACCATATACCCGGCCCGAACGATTAATCCTTGTTAGACATGGGACTATAAATTCGAAGCGTTAATCCTTGCAGTAACTATCGCCCATGGTGCTCTCATTCCCTGTGTATTACACCTCTTTGTCAGCTGTTGATATCACCTGGTGCCTTTCTTATGGCAAAAAATGGATAAGTACACGGGGAAAAAATATCGATAGAAATTATCCTTCCATTCTGTGAATCGCAAAAATCTGAAGCAGTTAAAAAATTTTAAGCTGGCAATATTGCCAGGATTTATACGATTTATTAAAGTAAAAAATAGAATTTGCAAAATTCGTAGAATATATCAAATTACCAAAATTACCGAAATTTGAAACTGAATAAGTTTGTAATACAATTAAAAAAAATCATGTCCATTACTAAAAAAATTATGCCTACTCTCTCAATTACACTTAGGTACCTTCAATAGTTTCTCAAAATACGAAACCATAAACATGATGTTATGTTTTATGTCTGAGATCACAATTGAGATAAATATTCAGGGTTTTCGCGTTTTGCGTTTTCACCAGATGAAAATCTTGAAATCGTAAAATTTACGATTCACATGCCGTATCTGTTTGGAAAATAAGTCTCATACTAACCCGCTTTTCCCATGAGAAAAAGCACTGGGATAATGTATTTTCTGCCCCGGGAAATCTTGTTATGGAGAGGTGGAAATACACCATGTGGAAAAATTTTAAATTATCAGAAGGTCCTGGGTGAATAGACGTACGTGTTGTTGTGTTTTTTTGAACGTTCGCTTTGGTGGTTAGCACGCGAGTGGGAACTAGGGGAAATGTGAGACGTGCCAGGCGCTCAGTTACACGCACAATATTCGATATTTGGGGATAACATATGGGGTATACGTGGAGGGGGGAGGTGGGGCCGACAAAAAAAAATTCCCGGGTCTTTTGACATCCCGATCCCCGTTGAGTTGAATTTTATAATCTTGAAGGTACTGAAAGGTGTATGTGTGTGGGCGTGTCAATCACTCCTACAGAGCCACCCACCCACTCACCCACCCATCCACTCACCCACCCACCCATTCATCCACTCACCCATACAACAACCCACCCGCCGACCCACCCACCCCCCCCTCCTCCACCCACCCCCCCCCCCCTCCTCCACCCACCCACTCGTACACCCGCCCACCCATACATACACCCACCCACCCGTACATCCACCCACCCACCCATACATCCAACCACCCACTCATACATCCACCCACCCACCCACACATGCACCCACCCACCCACACATGCACCCACCCAGCCGTCGACCCATATATGCATCCACCCACCCACCCACCTATACATCCACTCACCCATATATGCATCCACCCACCCACACATCCACCCACCCACACATCCACCCACCCACACATCCACCCACCCGCCCCTCCAGTCATCCACCCATCTACCTACTCATGGACCCATGCACATGCATACGTACATACGCACACAGAAATTCTGGGTACAAAACTTATGGAAACTCCCTTTCACGTGACTATCATAACAACCCCTCCACGCTAAGGTAAAAAGTAGCGATTTTCAAATTTTGTGAAACTGCCTAATGAAATCTGTCTATTGAGGCAACTTGATAAATTTAATTAATGCAATAGCAGACGTATTCCAGAAATTCTAGTGTCCGATCACCTAGTGTTTAGCCACGGCCACATTGGTGAGCGTGGTCGAACGCTGACGCGTATTCTCGACCCAACCATCGAGCTATAGGCGTTGAATTCAACAGCTATGTATCGCGGTTTACCATGACGCTGGTCCTATTAACCCCACCCCCAACCACCCTTATCTATCAAACAATAACCCCCCTTTTTCATTCGCTCAGTGAATGGGGAGGCACTCGTGTATGTGAGCTTGTTAGCTGATAATGATTAAAGCTGTGCGGTTGTTGGAATTCGGGGGATGACTCGATCGTTCAATTGAGGGAAACTGAAGAAAATGGACCGTGATGATTGTATCATCAATTCGATATTATATTGATGGGAAAGAATAAATATTCGGAAATTGGTCAGTTTTTACATTTTTTGAAATTTTCGAGATTTTTGAAGTTTTGAAAATTTTCTAGTTTTGGAAGTTTTTTACGTGTCAAGGTGTCTGCAATTTTTTTTTTCAAATTTTGACTTTTTTTTTTAACGTTTCGATTTTTAAGATTTTTTTTTTTTAATTAAGAATTTAAAAATGAGTTTATTTTAAGTATGCGAACTTCACTTAACGTTTTCTGAGTTTACATTTTCAAAGCCGACTTTTCGGACTTTGCGGTATTGGATGCCAGAGGGAATAAGTTTTAGATGAAAATCTTACAATTTAGCATAATCTGTAATCGACACCAATCCGTCTCGGCCCTACAGCCCTAAGAAGGCAGTCTTCACGAACTTTTCTTGGAAAGTACAGACTTACCATTCTCTTATGTACCCTTATTCATCAACTTCAATGTCTACTTACGTACCTGGAACAAAAAAAATTAAATCGGTCAGATCTATCGACGCATGTGTCACAAATTGAAGAACTTGAAAACGTTCGAATTATTTCAAAATAGTAAAAATTTGGGAAATTTTGAAAAGTGCAAAAATTCCTCCCACTTTTTGCAAAATTTCAAAAATTTCAAAAATTTCAAAAATTTCAAAAATTTCAAAAATTTCAAAAATTTCAAAAATGTCAAAAATTTCAAAAATTTCAAACATTTCAAACATTTTAAAAAGTTCAAAAATTTCAAAAATTTCAAAAATCTCAAAAATTTCCAAAATTTCAAAAATTTCAAAAATTTCAAAAATTTCAAAAATTTCAAAAATTTTAAAAATTTCAAAAATTTCAAAAATTTCAAAAATTTCAAAATTTTTTAGAATTCTTAAAGATTTCAAAAATATTAAAAGTTTCAAAAATGTCAAAAGTTTCAAGAATTTCAAAAGTTCAAAAAGTTCAAAAATCTCAAAAATCTCAAAAATTTCAAAAATTTCAAAAATTCCAAAAAATTTGAAAATTTCAAAAATTTTTGATTATTTTCGAACCACACGCAGTAAGCTTCAAAGATCAACATTTCACACCTCGTCTCACAAAAGGCAGTAGAATAACAGATGAACCCTTGACATAGAAAAAAATTCTGCATTTTTCTGATTGCTATCGAACTGAGCTTCAAAGAAACGTCGCGATAGCGCGTTTTCATCATAGAGCACAAAAAACACTGTTTGCTTTCCATCTAACATTCACACGGCACGAGAGAAAAAAATTGAAAATTTCCGGCTTTTCTTATGTGGACACAGATGAAAAATTTTCATATCTTTTCTACTGTTTCCTCATAAACAAAATTGTTGCTTGCAAAGCCCCCAATATCATCCCCGACCACCCCATTTACAAACTTCAGAAACAAAACTTCCCGATTTGTAATTTCTGTTTGCAATTCCTAGATTCTCCGACACGTCAATTAAATGTGCAAAGACTGGTTTCAGAGAAAAAAAAATAGGTATCATGAAATTTTGAATACTGGAATACAACAAGTGTCGCTACATGCTTCTATGTCACGTGACGCCCTAACCAATCACACTGCGCAGCGCGCAATTTAAAAAAATTATGTTGATGACTTGTTTTGTCAATATTTCCGAAAAATTTAACAAAACTGGAATAAAAACGTTTTTAAAATCGAACAATACGTTGTCACAACCGTTCCAAATAGAAACTCGTTAAAACGGGAAGATTCTTCTCCTTTTTCTATGTAAAACGGTAGTTTTATCGGAAATATGAAAAAACTACGAGACCGATTTCAACCAAAACCTAATCAGCTTTGAAGGTCACAAAGATGCTTCGATTGTGCCATACAACATCTCAGTCGCATAACTTGATGGTGAGAAATTGGTGGAAAAAGCATCCGTCTTCATACACGCACCGTCACACACACACACACATACACACCTACATCTTGTTAAAAACGGTCTAAAATGGTCAGAAATGTCATGAAGATAACTCCTCTTATCAGGAATGTTAATCAAAAAAGAATATAGGAACGTGTGAAGTGATTGTGTTCAGGTGGGGGGGGGGGGGGGGGGAGAGGGCGGCGTATGTGATGGACTAATGTTCGCTAATTATTTTGCAAAAAAATTTAACTAAAACCGTCACTGTCATTCCTAATTTGACTCGCTCCGGCCTAGATCTATCGCAAGCCTCTTACGTCATCACATGACAGAGAGACGCCCGCAGCTTACGATGAAGTTCTCGGGCTTCCCGATGATTCCATTAGGGAATCGATTTTCCGCACTCACCAACTTCGTTTCATAACAAAACATCCGAGAATAGTGCGTCGCAGTTTGGATAACATGCGCATGGGTTAGAAACTGTTTGCCATCAATATTGACCCTTTCATTTTGGTAGAACGTCATAGCTGTATCGCACTCGACGAACGCAACCGCACGCTCCATAACTAGTTTTCGCTTTAATTCAGTTCAATGGTAAAAAGAAACATTTTGTTGGTAATTTCAAGTTTCCCATATCGATTTAGATATATGATTTTGGCAAAAAAATAATCCAAACTGTTCATACATATTGAAATAGCTTCTCTATATGATCGTTTGTGTTTCGGATTTGATCCACGAAATATGATAGCTAGGAGAGGAAGTTCCACCCACCCACCTGCCCACCTACTCACCCACCCACCCACCCACCCACCCACCCACCCACCCACCCACCCCCCCCCCCCCCAACCCCCCCCCCCACCTACCTATCCACCCACTCACCCACCCCCCCACCTATCCATACACTCACCCACCCACTCACCCCCCCCCCACCTACCCACCCATCCATCGACCCACCCACAGTCATCCACCCACCCACCCACCGCCACCCGCCTACTCACCTATCCACCCACCCACCCACCCACCTACACACCCACATCCACCCAGCCACCTACACACCCACAGCCACTCTGCCACCCACACCCACCTACCCGCATCAACACCTACACTTACACCCACACACACCCACCCACCCACACACACACACACACACACACACAAAAGTTTAATCCAACTTATCTGTCCATCTGACTCAGAAACTATTTAACATCAATATTGACCCTTTCATTCTGACCTAACGTTATAACGGTAATTCAACTTGGCAAATGTATACTTGCCTCACACGTTCCATGACTCGTTTTCAGGTTAATCCGTTTCAATCCACTACCATGGGAAACCCAGGGATATTCAGTTGACATTTCCCATTTCGAGTTATTCGTGAAATATGCAAACAATAATTTGTAGGGGATCCCACGTGAAGCATAGAGTGGTTTTAGCGGAAGCCTGGCTCACAAAACTCTCAAATTGTGAGCACGATTTACAACTGTGAGAGGATTTCTTCAATTCAATTAAAGATTGATAATTTCCTCGGAAATTTCAATTTTTTGAACTGGAATTTTAGAGATTTTAAATTTTTGAAAAATTTTGGAAATTTTGATAATTTTGAAAATTCAGAATTCATGCTCAGTTTTTTTATTGTGAACTTCCCCCCGTATTGCCCCTTCCTTTGCCTTCCAACCATTTGAAAAAAAATCCCGAAAGTGACTGAATACACGTGGCGGTGGGAGGGGGGAGGGGGGGGGGGGAGCGTTACCAGGTACCACCTTAATAAATGAACAAGTACGATGAAACCTGAAAGAATAATCAAGTCCAGAAATCACAGTTCCAATTCAAACCATTCAACGGAATCCACCATTCCCAAGGGACTACTTTACCAATGGGGTGGCACACGTCTCTCCCTGATTCATGCACCATACATCGACCCCATAACGCAACGCCGATGAATAATTGAACTCCCCAATGGCCCAATGTCTCTTTCTAAATTGGATTTCCACGACTGTTTCTTCAATTATTAATTTCATTGTTTCTTCCCCCAATTTTTTTCCAAATCATCAAATCTTGAATATTCTATTGAGCGGACGACTGAAGAATTGACACCAGTAAATATTGAAACAGCCTCTGGATATCCTTCTTCACGTCACTGGAAAGCAGAAAAGCCCCGGGCTATGTAAAAAATTGTGGAATTACTTAGTTCGTCGTTTGATTGCATTTTTCCGTCCAAATGACCGTGGTAGCATCAAGCCTCAACGAAACGTGACGGGAGGGCGAAAAACTCATCAAGTACATATTTATGTCGGAGCTTTTATGACATACTAAAATCTGCGTTTGATGATGAAGTGCAGTGTTAAGTTCATATTACATGCAAAAGAAATTACCGCTAATTAACGCTACGTTTTTGTACTAAAATTAATCATTCACGATCAGCATCATCCAAAAGAGTCAATTGAAAGTTCAATTATCCGCATATCGTTTATTATCCCATTAATCAATAATTTTAGAGAGAAATGTTGAGAACATTTTTTGTAGAGAATTGAATTTCTGACAAAAAAAAATTTCTACGGCTTTTCTGCAGGCTGGGAAGCTAACTGTATTCCATGGAATAACTCGGAAACTATTACAGTGATTAACATGAAACTGGTTGGCATTTAACTGTGACCTCTTTGAAATTTCCGTATTTTTGTAAATTTCTTGGTTTTGAAATATTTAGTATTTTGAAAATATTCAGAGTTCCTGAATTTCTTAAGTGGGACGACCCACCCAGCCGCCCACCCACCTACACCCAACCATCTTCACACCCACCTAACCAACCAACCCACCCACCCACCTACTCACCCACCCACCCACCTAACCAACCAACCCACCCACCCACCCGCCCGCCTACTCACCCACCCACCCACCCACCTACTCACCCACCCACCCACCTACTCACCCACCCACCCACCCACCCACCCACCTACCCACACACACACTCACACACATGGCTATACACATAACACTTTTCTCGTCTCGTCTCGTTTCTCTCGTCTTATGTTTTTCATAATCCCATACACACACACACGGTCATTCATATATCCACAAGTAAATCGATATCTTGACCTGAAAATAAAGTTCTCTCGACGAAAATCGATAAGGATTAATTAAAACCCAGAAACTCGGTCGGGTAAAACCTTCGGTTGAATAAATAATCAACGAAATGGCCGAAAGTTTTAATGATTGCGATGAACCACTACCATCGAATTTGTCTAAACAATTACAATAGTTTGGGGAGTACAATATGTAACACTTTAAAATTTATCTTCAACATTGTACTGTGCTGGGGTGAGATTCGCGGTTAACTTTGCCCCGAGTTTGAGATTTTAGGAGTTGCTAACCACCAAAGCCACCCACGTCCTATACTAGAATATTTGCTTTTGGGGTTTTCAACACCTGCGAAAATCGTATGTCAGCTACCCATGGAACAAAATTTCGTATTTCCAATATTTTTATGGACTTTGCGATAGGGAAAGTTATTGCAATCATGCCGAAAACGAAATGGGATCAGTCTATGACTTTCTCGGCTTTTCAGTACCTCTTGGCACGGTTGACATCAGAGGGGTGTGTGTGTGTGTGTGTATGTTCTTTTTGAATCCATAGTACTCGTTTGTACTCCACTGTGTAGCTGTTCTTGAGCTTTCCGTCAGAAGGGTGTACTGGACACCCATCCATGCGGCTGGGGCCGACTTTCACCATTTAAGCCATCGTATTTCTGAGCACAGGGTAAACCTCCAGATATCCTTGTGTTACGATGATCGACCCCCCCCCCCCCCTGGATTGGGGTAGGGTGAACACCCCCCCCCCCCCCCCCCCCGCCCACTCTGCGGTCTGATTTCATGGGACATACGTGTATAGAATGTTCGTGTTTGTGGGTAGTTGGGTAAGTGGCATGGGTGGGTAGGTGGTTGGATGAGTGGTATAGGTGGGTAAGGGGTTTGGGTGAGTGGTGGGGTGGTTGGGATGGGTGGGTGGGTGGTTGGGATGGGTGAGTGGGTGGGTGGGTGGTTGGGATGGGTGAGTGGGTGGTTGGGTGAGTAGAATGGGTGGGTGGGTGGTTGGGGGAGTAGGATGGGTGGGTGAGTGGTTGGGTGAGTAGGATGGGTGGGCGGGTGGTTGAGTGAGTAGGATTGGTGGGTGGGTGGTTGAGTAAGTAGGATCAGTGGGTGAGTGGGCGTCTGTGTGAGTGAAAACTACGCGAGAAAACTACGCTAATTTTCAAATATTGGAAACTTCAAAAATTGCAATAATTTTGGCACTATATCTGTTCTACTTTTTTCATTAATAATCTTATTTTTTCAGGAATATTTTATGCATTTCAATTCACTTGGTCGATATTCATTCATTTGCCGCACGTTGAAATAGACTTTCCTAGAGTAAAAAAATACATATTTCAGATTGAATCGATTGACTATTTTCAGAAGGGTGATTTTCCATTAGCTCTTGGGGGAGAAAGTTGATCACAATTGCAATTACTGATGAAAGTGCACGTCAATCAAATTTTAATTAGGAATGAAATGTCAATTTCCGCGTACCTTTGAATTCTGTAGTGAGGTGGTAAAAGGAGGTAAGTGCATTTATTGATGGCCACGGTTTCCCATAAACATCACAGAATCCAGGAAAATTGCGGAAAACTCTATAAATTTTTTTTGTACAACAGAATGTGTATGTGTTTGTTGAACCATTCTCTGTTGGATTCTATCAGTAATTGTCCCATTTAAGAAATTTAAGAACCTCAAATATTTTCAAAATCCTAAAAATGTCACAAATAAAAAATCTCCAAAGATACGGAAATTTCAAAGAGGCCACAGTTAAATGCCAACCAGTTTCATGTTAATCACTGTAATAGTTTCCGAGTTATTCGACGGAATACAGTTAGCTTTCCAGTCTGCAGAAAAGCCGTAGACATTTTTTTTTGTCAGAAATTCAATTCTCTACAAAAAATGTTCTCAACATTTCTCTCTAAAATTATTGATTAATGGGATAATAAACGATGTGCGGATAATTGAACTTTCAATTGACTCTTTTGGATGATGCTGATCGTGAATGATTAATTTTAGTACAAAAACGTAGCGTTAATTAGCGGTAATTTCTTTTGCATGTAATATGAACTTAACACTGCACTTCATCATCAAACGCAGATTTTAGTATGTCATAAAAGCTCCGACATAAATATGTACTTGATGAGTTTTTCGCCCTCCCGTCACGTTTCGTTGAGGCTTGATACTACCACGGTCATTTGGACGGAAAAATGCAATCAAACGATGAACCAAGTAATTCCACAATTTTTTACATAGCCCGGAGCTTTCCGTGGGATTAAAAAAGCGACCTCGCAAAAAATGAATTACGGTATCGATGACTACTGGAAATGGAGGCGTTTTGATTGTCTGTCGATCGGGGCTGGTCCTATCCAATCTCAACTGCAATTAAAACCCTTTCAGAATCAAATGTGAATGAGAAGGTAGAAAAGGGGGAGTAATGAAACGGGGAATCTATATTTTTGCAGATGGATTTTACTATTAATTTTTGGATTTTATTAGTTTCAGAGGTTTTGAAATTTTTGAAATTTTTGAAATTTTTGAAATTTTCAAAATTTTTGAAATTTTTGAAATTTTTGAAATTTTTGAAATTTTTGAAATTTTTGAAATTTTTGAAATTTTTGAAATTTTTGAAATTTTTGAAATTTTTGAAATTTTTAAAATTTTTGAAATTTTTGAAATTTTTGAAAATTTTTGAAATTTTTGAAATTTTTGAAATTTTTGAAATTTTTGAAATTTTTGAAATTTTTGAAATTTTTGAAATTCTCGAAATTTTTGAAATTTTTGCAATTTTTAAAGTTTTGGAAAGTTTTGGAAATTTTTCAAATTTTTCAAATTTTTCAAATTTTTCAAATTTTTCAAATTTTTCCAATGTTTCAATTTTTTTGAAATTTTGGAGGTTTTGGGAATTTCAAAAATTTTTTAAAATTGAAATCCCTGGACTGCATTTGTTAACGAATTGTTTGAACCGTTCAGTCGATTAAAATTTTAAAAATTCTTTCAATTTTCCCCAACTTTTAAATTGCTAAAAAATTGTTTTTTTTTAATTGCTCCACTCCAATTAAAATGGTTCTAGAATCAAATGCGAATGCGAATTGGAAAAAAGGGGGTAGTAATGAAAGAGGGAATTCTTTTTTTGCAAAAGGGACGTTGGAATTCGTTCAGACGGCAATAAAACTAAGACAATGGGAGAAACATGCTTGAGATGATACCGCAGACCTTCTTGGGGGTGATGCTGGATGGACCGTTAAAAGGACCTCAGGAATGTGAAAAATTCATAAAGTTGGATGGCTTGAAATGGAGAATTACTAAAACGTGATGATAAAAAAATCATTTCAAGATGTAATTTCTCAACATGTTTAACAATGTTCAATAATTGCTAAAAATGATCCAAAATTTGACATTTGTCGGAAACTTTGGAAAAAATGGATTTTGACATTTTAAAACCTTTAGCATTTATAGCTTTTTTTAATTTCAAAAATTTTGACAAAAAATGGGTTTTGCACAAAAATTAAATTTTGTCATTATTGAAAATTTTGAAATTTACAAAAAACAATTTTTTATTTCAAATCTCAAATTTTTTCAAAACATTTTTTCAAATAATGTTTCTACCATACAATTTGCTAAAATTTCACAAATTGGCAAAACTTTTAGAATTTTCAAAAATTTGAGTATTTTCAACCCTTTCATAAAAAAAAAATCTGAAAAAAATTTTGGAATTTTTTTTTTCAATGGTACCGATAGAAATCTCACTATCATCTTCTATCCAACTTCACCTTCCCCGATTCCCGACTTTCCTATAAAACCATAAATGTAAACATTCTCGTATTTTCAACCTCCCCCAGCAAACTTGTCTGGTTATCATAACAAACACATGCCCCAAGCTTCTCCATGGGTACTATTAAAGTCTTGTAAGCCAGTACGTAAAGCAAACATTTTCCTAACTGAGAAAATAACTTCATTCCACATCATCACCGTTGTCCTCATTCTTGCGATGGATTATTTATTGTCATTTCAGCTCCACCCTAAGGGTGCTTGCTTCCCTAGTAAGTTTTTCCAGCCACCCCTAGTATTTTGTCCTACCGTGATTGATCGATAAACGCTTCATCGTCGAGCACAGGTCTATGACCTCATTAATCCCGTTCATTTCTGATTAGTTTCGGTGTAATCAATAGTTTCCATTAACTGTATTCACCCTTCAACTGACCCTCGAAATGCTCCAAAATCTCTGTGTGTCAATTCATCCCATCGACTGTTGCAATTCGTTCCACTGGCATGCTCAGTGGTCCCCCGAAAAAGAAGATCTTCGTTCAAAAGAATTCACCAAATTTAAAAAATCGTTTCTCAAAAATAAAAAAAAATTTCATCACTCGACAACTTTTAAAAATTTCAAAAACTTCCCCCAACTGAAAAAGTCTGAAAGCCACCAGCAGACAAAATTTTTGTCGCTACAAAATCGACGGTCTCGAGTCTCACGGGTGAAATTTATTCTGACAAATCGACGAAATCCGACACCAGTGTAGGTCACTCCCAGCGGCATTCTCCGTATTCATACATATAATTACGTATAATGGAGAATGAAAGCCCCTTGAAAATCCCACTGTAACCCCTGATTTGAAGGAGGCGAGAGGGGGGGGGGGGGGGGGGGGGGGGGGGGGGAGGGAGGGTCGAACTTGCAAAGACCACCTGTAACCTCGCCATTGGGCCTCAGGAATGATGAAATGGCGAAACCCTGGAAACTCCAGGGGGATTTGATGAAGGGGAGGAGGAGAAAAGAGAAGCTGAGCCAATCAGAATCAAATGCGAGGTATATGATACAACCTTCTGCTGTGAGTAAAGCCCTTTTCCATAGGAAGTGGTATGCAAAATGGTCAGACAGATGTGAGCAAAGCAAGAATAACACAGTTGTAATGAACACGACGTATCAAAATTTCTCTAATTTTGACTGTCTCTTCAATTCCTTCCTCTTCCCCTTCTTCTTTTTCTTCTCCTTCTTTTCCTCCTCCTCCTCCCCCTCCTCCTCCTCCTCCCCCTCCTCCTCCCCCCTCCTCCTCCTCCTCCTCCTCCTCCTCCTCCTCCTCCTCCTCCTCCTCCTCCTCCTCCTCCTCCCCCCTCTTCTGCTTCTTTTCCTTCTTCTTCTCCTCCTTCTTCTTCTTCTTTTTGTTCTTCTTCTTCTTCTTTTTGTTCTTCTTCTTCTTCTTGTTCTTCTTCTTCTTCTCTTGCTCCTTCTCCTTCTTCATGTTCTTCTTCTTTTTCATCTTCTTTTTGTTCTTCTTCTTCTTCCTCCTTCTCCTCCTCCTCCCCCTTCTTCTGCTTCTTTTCCTTCTTTTTCTCCTCCTTCTTCTTCTTCTTCTTTTTGTTCTTCTTCTTCTTCTCTTCCTCCTTCTCCTTCTTGTGCTTCTTCTTCCTCATGAAGGAATGAGCCCAATCGGCCGTTATCCCTATAAAGTGAGTTATCTCTCTAAATGAACATTTGCTGAAATTGACTGATGACATTGTCATGGCCTGGAATGGTACATATTTTTAGTCTTTTAGATATCCAGAAATTTGAATTGTCTCATTGCGAACCCAAGGATTTGAGGCCTACGAAGGATCGATCGGTTCGGTGACGGGGTCGTAACTAATTTATTCATCAGTTCTCTGTTTATAAACACAACGTAGACCTCTGTCGTTGATTGGCACTTAAAGTAGCATAAACATAGCGGCGTTAAATGACAATAACAAACAGGTATCTCACCATCATAACGTCATAACGTTTCAACTTTATGTAAACGCAAAAATTATCAGCAAAGTTGATCTACCGCTGATATTAGCACTTGCAATGAGAGTTCTTTACTATTACTATCAAAAACTTTTCTCTATTCTGTGACTCGTATTTCACACACGTTTTACCGCATTTAATTCACACTCATTAAGCTATGTGCATGTTCCCCGGGGAGAAAACTGTGATCCATTACCATTGAGTAACTGGAAAATTTACTCATAATTATTAATGCATGTTGTATATATGTTGCATAAATATCACTATTAATTAGTACATTTAATTGAAAAAAAAAAAAATTATTCCATTTCTAAAGTTTTGTTTGCTTCTATTTTTTCCTTCTTCTTCTCTTTTTCCTGTCTTCTCCATTTTCCTTTTTGGCAATTGTAGCTGTTAGAAATTGATCTATACGGATTAAAAGCAATGAGATTCACTAGCAATAAGTGAAAACACACTTCATTTTCTTAATTATCGTATATTTATCATAGAACACTGTTCGTAGATAGATTACACGTGAGTCTGTGTAAATGCCAAAAAAAACATGTGCGTAGAGAGCTACGGGACAGAAGTGAAACTTCGTAGGGACCGAATTTAGAGATGTTATGATATTCTGTAAATATTGTTCTCTATTGCTGAAGATAGGATAGGATCAGTGGCTCTAATAACCGTATCAATCGGAGGTTATGATTTAAAACAATTCAATTATATCAATACACAAAAGATTGTTTATTCTGTTTCCATCTCACGATTTTCTCCAACTGAAATTATCGGTTTGTGATAACTGAAGTAATAAACGAAAACTTTTGATTAACACACATACCAAATTATTCCGGGCATGAATTATGATATAGGAAATGATACTCGGCACATATATAAAAAAATGCGTGGAAAAAATGCGCATAACGCCATCTAGCGCCCTGCGTTAAATTATGACGAACACGTCATTATCGACGTTCCCATGCACACGTTGTAGATGGGTCTAGATGTGCGTGAATGCTCTATTCTTCTCGTTCTTGTACTCCCCTCCCCGTACCTCGCATACCATCTCTACATCCTAGCGAGTAAAGTACATACGAACTCCATATATGGCGCTTCCCCCTCCCCAATGGTGTCGGTTTTCGTAACATAGGAACTCGCGTGTATTCCATTCACACCCAAAGGCGCCTATAGAGGTTTCACTTCAAAATGTCTCTTGTCGGCACATGTATTTAATTCGTATTTGTCAGTATCATTGTAACATACTTATTCCAACATCTGCGATTGCCCATGTAATGAGTTATGCCAGTGATGAATTGTCCCATAAGGAAATGGGATAATGGATTGTCCAATGTTTGCACAAGATAGATTCATCCACTACTTACATGGACCATAGAATCTAGATGGTCTATGCTTAGACCTCCTTCCGCCACTTTCAATAATCCAAATGTGCAGTGAAAAGTAACGGAATCTATTGAAGCATTCTGATACCGAGAATCAACCATAGTGTATATGCAAGTTTTGCAAGATTGATTTCAGCAGAAAGATTGATAACAACTTGGCTATGCCTTTCCACCTGAAAGATTACCTCTACCAAAAGCAAACGTCTACTGTTGCTGCCACCCCCCCCCCCCTCCGCCCCGCCAAGCTCACCGAATCGATTGAACATTTTGCTGATGGTGGCATTTTTCATGGCTCACCTAGCAGTAGCTGTGACACCAAAGATCTACTTCATCGTCGAATACTTGGCCCCACGCAATTCCATTTACCCGAGAATTTATCCAAGTCTATAGAGCATACATTCCTGGAATACCATTCAAATACTTGACTCATTGAATGATTCATGGAAAGCCGTTAGATCCATCTGCACTTTTGACTTATTAGACGGCAGCCGAAAACTGAAAGCACCTGATTACCGTAATGCACATCTCCATCTCCGCTCTTCGTTTGTGTCCGGATGTATGCTAATGCACTTGCTGGAGTCTTCGGGTTCAATGAACCCCGGAAACATATAACACATATATACATTACCATCTGCACTAAAGCTTATGGCTGATGCGGTTAACGTTTGCTCGTATATACTAACATGTACGTTCGCCTTAACAGCCAAACCATTGCGAGATCCTTCTTAAATCCAAGTCATTCTAGCGTAAGATGATCATCGAGTGGATATGTACTAGTTTAGTTGGAATGTAACCAAACGCGTTGACATCGTAACTTGGAAATGACAAACTGATCCATGTTAACTTGGTATTTCAGACGCAAGGAGGGTTGGATGGGCTGTCACATATATTTTTACTGTCCATCACTTGGTATGGATTCAACACTTGAGAGCTTGGTTACTTCAAATGGTTATCGCTACAATTTGTCGTAACTGACTGACTGAGATAGGCCAACAGTTTTAAGATGCTTCTGAAAGCTAAGTAAGCCTACTGTGACGCCTTCCGTCAGGGTGGTTTCGGAAGTCTCTGGTTCAGCATCACTCAAGGAAGATGGCAAAACCTAACTACCAGCATTTTTAAAAGACATCACCTTGTTCTTTCAGCAACCTCATTCAGTTTGCATGTAATGGAATGCATTGATATGGTTGCTTGAAAATGACAAGCCGATCAATTTCATCCTGGTATTGTCGATGCAATGAAATCCGGACATCCTTCTACAGTTTTATTATCTGTTCCTCTATATTCCACTGTCGAGAGCTTTTCCGGCTGTACAAATCCATCCAGATTATGCATACAGCATTCACACTCGGTCCAGTTGCTTTGACTCTCAATGCTGTAGGATTATCGACAACAGACTCCTGTACTTCAGTACACCAGTGCAGATGGTGTCTACTCGAGTCCTTCAGATGCTTCGAGATTATTCAAGGCTGTCTCGTTATGCCGGATGTTTGTCTATTGGTTCAGGGAATTATGATTGGATGTGTCTTGCGATTGTTCTATTGTAATGGCTACGGTACAATGAGTCTTTTGGGGTTACCCCATTTGGGTTAATTTGGTCCATTTGGGGATGGACCTCCAGGAGCAGCCATCAATGAAGGCATACTTCTTTGTGCTGATCGAATAGTAATGATTTTCTACTTACAATAACCGCTTTGATGACTGTCAGTGGTCTATAACAGTACAGCATGAAGCTCTTCTGCAATAATCACTACCAAAACGCTTGCATACGTAATTGAAACAATCAATGAAACAACTGCAGCTAATTGGTTCCGGCCTCCGTGATATTAAATTCAGCATTCTATCAATGCTGCATTCAAACCTAACTGATATCGACTCTGATAATTGTAACAGAATCACTAATGGCTATCTGTCATGTCAATTATCTTCATAATAATGAAGTTCTTTCGGCATGAAAATTCAAAGGCTATGACCTACATGACAATTACGTAATTCTAAATGACCTTATCGTAATCATGTCCAGCAAAATGTACATTAGTTGGTGTCATAATCGAAGGAGAATGCGGAAGACAAGGTGGAATTCACGGACAGACCCTTGGGTAATAAATTAACACACCTCCGGCCCTCAAGGGATCTTGCCATGTGTTACAGCAGAATGATATACGGGGAATAAGATGTGGCGTGAAATATCCCATGCACAAGGGCAAAACCAACTGCGGATATATATAGTTTATGTACATAATATACCCAAGGATTTACTGTGTTTAGGTTAACAATGGTATTCTAACGCTCCAAAACACTGGATAACAATGAAAATACCAAGTATTATGAATGTTTTGTACGTACAGAGAATGTGGAAAAATATGTGCAACACTTTACCATTAGGTGAAGCTAGAAAAGTCGGAGATGTATGCCGATGAGAAACTATTCACAAAATTTGAGGAAGCTAGAGCGCCTCTAGGATACCAGAACTCAATTAAAAGGTTGGAAGCTTGATATTACCTTGAAAAGTTCTGGCGTTTAGTGATCACCGATGAAGTTGGCAATGTTTAGGAGAGAAATGGGTGGTACCTTTGATGGTGATCTCCCAAGATGTCAAGATAATGCAGCTGAGGCACCTATTTAACCTCAAACAACCTATCCATAACCTCCAAGTTTTTGGCCACACTTTGCGGAAATACGCCATTTCCGAACGTGTTTTTACGATGTAAACTGGCGTTTTATGTCATAGGACCGGCCGCTAACCAATCAGAGCCCATGCGGTCAAAAAAGTATCCGTAACATGAACTACTCCAACTTTCGTGATCAGTTGTCGCGTAACCTGCGCTGATTGGCCCTGTCCCGTGCTGCCATTGGTTAACTTTTGAAGTATTTCAAATAAAGGGGGGGGGAGTCACCCGACTGGACCCCGTCGTCCGTCCTCTTCGTTTTATGTCGGTCCCTAATTCGGGTATGAAATATAATATAGTAAAGGGGTTGTGAGTGTGACCCTCGACGAGTCGCATCGATTACTTCCCGATAGTGGGTGTGTGTGTGTGTGACGACACGCGTATGAAGTCAAGTTGTATATCAGTAACGCAAATTCAACTATTAATCGATTATTTATCGATGTCTCGTAAAATATGATGTCTAGCAAAAAAAATAATATAACACGAAATATGTAGTTTCACGAGCGGTACAATTTTTGTTTAATACTTTTTCTAGTATCTGTCATCGTTCTCGTAATACAGCGTTATAAACAATGAAAATTGTTAATTAAGCGATATCTCGTAAATTAGCGCAATTATTGAAAAAAGTCATTAAACATAAAATATGTATCTTCATGTGGGGAACAACATTCGTTGAAAACTTTTTCCTCTATCTCCCACGGTTTTTGTAAAACAACGTTTTAAACAATTGAAATTGTTAATAACAATTGTAGGAATTGTGTTTTAGACTTGACACTCCTTTCCGCTCTCCGCAACGGCTAGATGTAATTTTTGCTTAGCCCAACAATGGTGGTCTACAGCATCAGAGCAGCGACAACAATGGAGATGTCAACTATTGTGATAATTTTTTTTCTGCTTATTGTTTTCTGGAGAACATATTTACGGTGTTTAAACGATTTTCACCAAACTTCTTGGTGGGTAAAACCAACAGCTATTCGCATTCCTGTAATATTCTACCATGAAGACCTTTGTCAGTACAGATACTCAGTTTGGAAAGGGGTAGAAACTCTTGGATAGGGAAACCTATGGATATAGTCAAGAACATATCCCGAAACTTTCGAAAAGCGTTAAGCCACACAAATGGTAAAGGCATACAACTGTGAGCACATGCAGGGATTAGGGTGCAAAACTCGAGGGATACCCTGAGTGTTTGTGTTCTTCACGGAGATGAATCCCGGCGTGTGGTAATGACTTTCTCATCTCACAATGGAGTTATTATAGTGCTTATGTTGTATAAATAAACATTGCCCTGAACAATGTTGTGAGTTATGATGAAGTGATAGCTGGAATTGAGGTTTAAATAATGACATTCAATTGCCATATGAGGTAATGTGCCCAGAATTAATTGATTACGGTATGATTGCTATGGGGAAGGGTAAATAGGAAGTGAATTAATGATGGATGACGTAGTTATTGAATTCTCGTTACTTTTGAAATATTGAGCAGATGGCTTCACAAATTTGATAGCAGGAAGCTTTTAAGGTGTATTTGGATAATTACCAGAGTGGGGGGAAAGTGGAATGGTTCATCAGCTATGGAGAAGGTTTTGTATAATCGGTGGCAAGACGCATCAATGGCTTCGATATCGCCAATTTTTTGATGTTATCGGATTCTGAAATTCGCTTTAACAAATTGGAGTACTTATAATGCTGCATTGATGACTTTAATTGCATCAAAGAAAAAATTTAGAAAAGATAGGAGGAATAATTTAGAAGAAATAGTTCGGTTTTGCTATTTTCGGGTTTTGGGATTTTTGCACCATAGAAGAGAAACCAGAGAATCTTCTGTGCCCAACTGTACTGGATTGAAATAGAAGGGTAAGGAAATAGTGCTTTTCATCGTAAGGGTGTGAAGCGAGGTTGCAGAACGAGGGCCGAAGGCGAGTGATGGCAAAATCACCTGACTGTGAAACCAAGCGGAGCACCCGCGGAGCACCCCATGATTAACGATATTTTTTGAAACACACTATCCCAAACTGAGGTCAAAGCGACGGGTTGCGGGTGCCGGAGGGGTGGAGCCCCCGGCCGGCCATTCAGAAAAACAGAACTATCTAAACATTAAATTGGACCAGAAACGAAAATTTCAAATGCAGCAAATAATCACAAATGATTTGATTTTGTTTTTTGCAAAAATTATATCTAGCCGTTGCGGAGAGCAGAAAGGAGTATCAAGTCTAAAACACAATTCCTACAATTGTTATTAACAATTTCAATTGTTTAAAACGTTGTATTACAAAAACCGTGGGAGATAGAGGAAAAAGTTTCCAACGAATGTTGGTCCACACATAAAGATACATATTTTACGTTCAATGAATTTTTTCCATAATTGCGCTAATTTACGAAATATCACTTAATTAACAATTTTCATTGTTTATAACGCTGTATTTCGAGAACGATGACAGATACGAAAAAAAGTCTGAAACAAAAGTTGTTCCGCTCGTGAAACTACATATTTCATGTTATAGTACTTTTTTTGCTAGGCATCATATTTTACGAGATATCGATAAAAAATCGTAATGATCGATTAATAGTTGAATTTGCGTTACTGATATACAAGTTGACATCATACATGTTTCGTCACACACACACACACCCACTATCGAGAAGTCATAGATGCGACCCGTCGAGGGTCACACTCACATCCCATTTATTTGTATAGATTTTGTTGAGTTTGGGATTGGTTACAATGACACTGATTTTGTATTTTGAGGAAACACCTGCACAGTATTTACGTTATCATTCGCGATCGTTTCATAAGATGCATGGCTCAGTGACAAACTTCAAGCAGCTCGTGAGCTGACGCAGGCAGCGCCACACGTTTTTCTCTCGCTTTAAAAATTTTGACGCACGTCGGAGGACCTATAGTTATATGCCAGAGGCGTTAACTGCCCATGTGCTTGAATCGTTCCGTTGCGGCTGCCGTCCCAAGACCAAGGACCGAGGTTTGGGGCCGTCAGTGTCAAAATAAGAGGTAAGACAATTCTGTGGCAGTCAGCGTGTTTAAGCTGAAAGGTGACTTCACCGAATTTGAATTGAGCTACCAAACTTCCGTCAATGTCCACTGTGGAGATTTTATCGGAACATGTCCTTCGCTCATGGCTGGGGAAAAACCGGATGGTGCTTCATCAAATATAGACGAAGTTTTGGTTGATTTATTCCGTGACAATGCACTGTTGCCAACGTTATCAACTTTTAAAACCTAAGTATGAATATTTTTATGCTTTTGCTCTCGCTGCTCAACATTAAAAGATTCAGTGCTGGGAATTCATCAATATGATACAACCAAGTTTTATGGAATAAAATGACGGAGATGTTAAATTCGATGTTTGAATCAATTAAAGTCCTTTAAGTTTCATCACATGGCGCTTTTCATATTTGAACCCCAGACTCAACAAGCGGATGATGGCTGATCAACTACGATAGAGCTGATATTTAATCTTGCAATGAGATTTCTTTCTGGTCCCAATATCGTTGATATTTCACAGAAAATAGGCAGCCCCCGATGTGATTCTCCAAGTTGATCACCAAGGTCCAGGATTCTTGGTGCTGTTGCAAGATGCAGGCAAGGTTCATCATCGGAGTTTAATGAAACCAAATCCCCAACATGGATTTGACGAACTAGTGCGGGACGGATGTCTCACCTGCAAAACCATATATAATTCCTGGCCCGACATCTCTTGATGCTTAATGCTTCTGGCATAGAGCTACATGCAATGGCTTCGAATGCTGCTTCATCGAGCTCCGTCGAGTGAGGCTTGGAGAAGGTAGTTGCATAATTGAGGTAGTACGGATAGAATTTCGTTAAATATATGTAATATATTTGAAATTTCAACTTCGTCTGATATGGTTTGTGTATTAGCCGTAAGTTATCCAGGTACACGTTGCTAATCACCCGAGCATTTTGGGCAGCGTATCAATAGTCAGTCGTTCACGTGTGCTCGAATGGAATAGACCATTCAACTCATTTTGTAAGAAATGAAGTGAATAAAACGAATGATTATCCTGGCACCATAACTATACCAGTTTTGTTTATTCATTTCCATTTTGTTGAACTGTTCGAGATGACTACATATAGATTAATTTTTGGATTCTTTATAAGAGGACCGTTGTGGGGATCCAATATTAGGAGGTTCTAGTTAAAAAATATGAAAATTTCTCAGATGCAGATTGCTCTTCGGTACCGACAGATTGGTCCGCAACTTAAAGGTTTGGGTCCTATGAATAATTGTCCAACCACCCTGACGTGGCTTAGGTCATCGTAGGGGCAAAACGGGTTGGGCTCAAATATGGAAGTTTTTGGATGAGATAACGCAGGGGGTCCAATATCATCAACTTTTTGGAAAAAAAAATGGTAATCCATAGTTTTTCCTCTCCTTGGGTTCAAATCGTGGTTGGCTTTTCCAAACTGATCTCGCTTCTGAGAATGTACCACTTTACGAGATAGGCCAGGCAACTTCCATGGAAGATTGAGCGTGCCAGATAGTATTGACTCGTTCCATTCTTCGGTTGAACGGGGCGAACCGATGACAGTGGGTGAATATCGAACGGTGAATACCTCGACACACTTGAGACCCGAGATTTCATGTAACGATACGAATTCATAGTTCCCCCACTCATCGGATTACAGGTTCAAGGCACGTATCGAAATAATGATTTTCCCCCAGAGAATACTTCTAAACCAATTGACGTGATTCGAGTGAATGGTACTTCCTCAACATCCTGAAAAAATGGAAATTTGTTTTCAGTGCTTCGTGTTTCAGGTCACGCCTTGTGAGTATACAATATCCGCTTCAGGGGATGGGTAAATTGGTCACCACACTCTAATTTTCATGTCTTCCGATTTTGAAATTCGTGAAGTTTTTCCATTTTCATATTTTTAAATTTCTGATTATTTTATGTGTTTTTTCAACTTTTCCACTTTCTTCGAACTCATTTTGTTATGTTTTAGATTATTTAAACTTTTGACGTGTTCCTAGTTTTTTGTAGGTTTTCCAATTTGAAGCTTCTACATTTTCCGATCCGGAAAAAATGCATTTTTGAGATCTTCCAATTTTCAATTTTTTCGAATTTTTCCAATTTTTCAAATTTTTCAAATTTTTCAAATTTTTCAATTTTTTTAAATTTTTCAAATTTTTCAAATTTTCCAAATTTTTCAAGTTTTTCAAATTTTTCAAATTTTTCAAATTTTTCAAATTTTTCAAATTTTTCAAATTTTTCAAATTTTTCAAATTTTTCAAATTTTTCAAATTTTTCAAATTTTTCAAATTTTTCAAATTTTTCAAATTTTTTAAATTTTTTAAATTTTTCAAATTTTTCAATTTTTTTAAATTTTTCAAATTTTTCAAATTTTCCAAATTTTTCAAATTTTCCAAATTTTCCAAATTTTCCAAATTTTTCAAATTTTTCAAATTTTCCAAATTTTTCAAATTTTCCAAATTTTTCAAATTTTCCAAATTTTTCAAATTTTCCAAATTTTCCAAATTTTTCAAATTTTCCAAATTTTTCAAATTTTCCAAATTTTTCAAATTTTTCAAATTTTTCAAATTATTCAAATTTTTCAAATTATTCAAATTTTTCAAATTATTCAAATTTTTCAAATTTTTCAAATTTTTCAAATTTTTCAAATTTTTCAAATTTTTCAAATTTTTCAAATTTTTCAAACTTTTCAAATTTTTCAAATTATTTAAATTTGTCAAATTTTTTGAATTTTTCAATTGCTCAAATTTCTTGTTATTTTTGTTTTTCACATACGCTAGACCACCTAATGGAATAATTCAGGCCGATTTATTCGGTCATTCGTGGGCCGACTGCTGGTGGCCTGCAGCTGGCACGTTCGATTAATTAGCCGGAAATAGCGAAATACGTTGGACAGCCGGACCGAACCCCCATGAAATCCTGTGGCCAGTTTATAATATTGGAAATATTTTCACACATAATTCAGAATTTTTTTCCCACCCCTGGGGAAATACTTTTTGTGGGAGGGAATGCAGAAAATTTAATTCGAGAGATGATAAATTGAATGAACTTGTGTTGCGCTCTAACTTTTTTCATTCTTTTGAATTTTTTATTTTATTACACAACTTTTTTTCTAAATAAAAAAAATGAGGTCTATTCGTCGAATATCAACTTTAAATCGTTCCTACATTGATTTTTACAGAACACGGTGTTCCAACAAGTTTTACCATTTCTAAATGACATTATCGCGAAAACCTCCAAAGATTTTTCAAAATACTTATTTTTTCAAACCAGCATTTATTTTCGAGAAAATTCTGGAATTTTTCAAACTCGCAAAACTGACACTTTTACAATAAAAAAAAAAATATGAGATTTATGACATTTATGAAATTTATGAAATTTATAAAATTTATGAAATTTATGAAATTTATGAAATTTATGAAATTTATGAAATTTATGAAATTTATGAAATTTATGAAATTTATGAAATTTATGAAATTTATGAAATTTATGAAATTTATGAAATTTATGAAATTTATGAAATTTATGAAATTTATGAAATTTATGAAATTCGTGACGTTGATGAAATTTTTATAGTACTAGGAATTTTCTTCACAAGTTCCAGAATTTTTCAGACTTTCAGAAGAAAAGTTCATGTGATCAAATGAGATTTCTCATATTTTGTGGATGGTTTTACACCTCCATACTCATATACCTACCAATATGATATTTTCAGAGAAATATATTTCCTTTTTATCGAGAATAAACCATAACATAGTGATATTAATACTCGAGAGAATCTGGGGGAGGAGGTGGGGTGAGAAAATGGACACATAGAAAATAACGGCCCATTAATCCCTAGCGTTGTTGGTAAATAAAAATATAATGCTGCCCATAAAGCGACTTTGGTACTTCATTATCATGGGAATTTGCCTCGCGCACAACTTTCATACCAATGGGAGTATTCATCTGTGCAAGTATTTGTACAGCAGTTACGGGGGCAATATGTATAACGAAATATCCAAGAGGATGAATTCTCATCCATGAAATGGACCCGATATGGATTATTGGGTTGAGTCAACAGTGAAGTTGATATTGATATTGCTGAGAATGTTGTGGCAGAGATGAATGGGGAGGATTTGAGAAATTCAGAATGCTTTATAAAGATCAGCTCAAACGTATCAGGAATAGCTACTGTAGCAAATGGAGATTCGCAAGTCATTTTGTTTTCAATTTTTGAGAATTTTAAATTATTAACAAAAAATTTTTTGAATTTCGAAATTCTGAAAAAATTTGAACTTTTCAAATTTTGAAATTTTTAACTTTTCAAATTTTGACATTTTGCAAATCTTGGAAATTCTTCGAAATTTCCGGCAATTTTTGAAAATTTTCAAAATCTCCGTAATTTTTTAAATTTCCAAAATTTTCGAAATTTTCTAAATTTTCTAAATTTTGAAATTTTTTGTAAATTCTGTACATTTTGGAAATTCAGGAAATTTCCAAAATTTTGGGAATTTTCGAACTTTTGGACCTTTCTGGAAATCTCGAAAATTGTTGGAAATTGGAATTTTTTTTCAATTTTCAAGATTTCAAAATGTTGTTGTTTAAATTTCTAGAAATTTTGGAATTTCTGGAATTCTAAAATATTGATGTTAGGAATTTTGAAAAATCTCAAATTTATAAGAATCTGGAAGTCTATGAAATACCCAAGTAGTCTTCTCACCCATGAAATGAATCCAACATGGCCTATTGAGTTGAGTCAACAGTTGAAGTTCATACTGCTGCGAGTGCTTTGGTAGAGATGAATGAAGTGGATTTGAGAATGCTTGACAAAGACAAACTCAAGAATATCAGAGATAGTTGTTGCGTCGTACAAAAAAAAAAAATTGAATACAAGAGGTGCTAAATGAGTGGGACCATTGATACCACACCACTAACTCTTCCAGCTTGGGATTCCTACCTATGACCTTTCTTCATGAAGGCTGGTCATTAAGCTTCACATTCGCTTATGTGCTCACCGCGTGCTTCCACGAAAAAAAGTCATACTACATTTTTTATAGAGTATTTCATTTCCAACAAAAAACGTATATATCAAATTTCTCTCGACCGGCTCCCTCCCTAACTAGATCCGAAATATCAATAACCGGATATGACTGGGATGGCGTACGGGCGGAACTAATAACATTGAAATTGCTGGGCGTCCAAAACCATGAAACTTAAGAAAGAAACTCATATAACATAAAATATGTATCTTTATGAGAGGAACAATATTTATTTAACACTTTTTTTCCTATCTGTAATGGTTTTGATAATAAAATGTTATAAACAATTGAAATTGTGGAATTTTACTTCCAAATGTTAATATGAGGCTTTCTATTTTTTTTTTTTGCGAACAGAAACGTTGAAAATTATCGTGCGACCCGGGAAAATTGCGGGTATAAGTAATCCAGACCATTTGTCACTTTTCACCCGGCATAACTCCTCATTTTTTCCGATTGGACAGGCGCGAACGGCCCCAGGATACCCAAGTGGGCCTTTGAATTGTGGCCAGTATTGGCCATGGAACATCTCTGGTCAAAATATTTCATAGAAAATGGATGAAAGGATTTTCCGTTCAGCGAAAAGTGTCCCAAGACCCGGCCTTAAATTCTCATTTCAGAAACTAAAAGATTCCGGCTATGCTTTATGACGTTGTGTGACAATCAATTGGGGACATTTAAAAAATTCTGGAAAATTTTATTAACTCATGGAAAATAAGTTAATAATTGAAAATGTAAAATATATATATATATATATATATTGTAAACATTGCTCACAACTTCTTCCCATAATCATCCTCGAAAGGACCAAACTTACCACCACCTCTTCACCCAAGTTTTGTATCTATAACTCTTTCACATACCTGCAACAAAAAAAAAAATTCATCAGAATAAAAAAAAAAATATGCAAAATTCAGAAACCAAAAATTTTCAAAACATTTTTCCGGATTTCCAACTCCGCATTTTCAACGCATTATCATTTTTTCCAACGTCCCCAAATGCGGTATCCGAAGTTCCAGAAATTTGAGAATTTTTTCGATGGTTTGCATTAACTGAAAAAAAGTTAGCCATTAACAAAATTTCGAAAATTTTCTGTAATTTTTGTCTTCTGATTTTCTATACTTCGAAAATGTAAAAAAAATTACACAAGTGTTGAAATGTTATTAATTTTTTTTTCACGTCAGTTGCACATAGTTATTTCTAGTTACGCACAATTTTTCCCCACATCAGCTTTTTCAAAGCGCTACATGGGGTCGTGAGGGGGGGGGGGGGGGGGAGGGGCTAGATGGATGATAACGCCAACTTTCCGCCATTCCGCAATTTCTTGTCGCACTTATACGTGTGAAGTATAGTTAATATAACTTTGCGAGATGATTCATGAGGCAATGATAAACTCCCGGGAGTAGACACGATAACGACGATCATCGTCTAGCGTTGTTTACGATACGCTTCATCTTTTTATCCCCATATTTTTTTTTTGCTCCTCAGGATCTCAAGCCAGGCTTGTCTGGCCCCTGGGCATACACTTGCTTTTCCTGGGCTCACTATCTTTTCAGCTACGACCCGTGGGAGATCAATGGAAAACCACATAGTGAAAATCCATACGACAGATGCATGCAATGTAGCAATTTTTGGTCCTATTTTCTAGGGATGCTGAGGCTTTTTCTGACTTACTGCGTTTCTGGAAATTGGAAGGGAATGCGTCTGCGTGTGTGTATGTGTATATGTGTGGGTGAGTGGGTGGGTGGGTGAGTGGGTGGGTGGGTGAGTATGAGTGGGTGGGTGGGTGAGTGGGTGGGTGGGTGGGTGGGTGAGTGGGTGGGTGGCTGGGTGAGTGGGTGGGTGAGTGGGTGGGTGAGTGGGTGGGTGGGTGGGTGGGTAAATGGGTAAATGGGTGGGTGGTTGAGTGAGTCAGTGGGTGAGTGGGTGGGTGGATGGATGGGTTTACTTTCCCAATCTATTATCAAAATTTCCTCAATTTTCTCATTTTTCAAATTTGTTTTTTTTTTTTCCTATTTTAATTCAATATCAATTTTCGATGAATGCATAGGTTAAAGTTTAACCACAATTTGTCTTCATCACAGTTTCAAAACTTTAATATTGAAATTAAAAATTTGTATCAGAGCCGACAAGTGCAGTGGTGGTTAAGCTTAAAAAGTGGTATAATGCAGAAAAATATGGGAAAATTTTGTTGTAACCATAAAACGCAAGTGAATGAAGTAAACAACACTCCGGCAACTCCGCAATTTCGATAAGTTTTCGTTTTTCCCGGCTTCTCAATTTCCAACACCTGTTCCCATGTTTTCCTCCACCCTCCTCTCCCCCCCCCCCCACCCGCGAATGCAACCCCCAATGGATGTGTAACACTTTTTTTTCCCATAAATTACGAATGAATCCAACACTTTAACTGCAGGAAAAAAGTTCTACCTTTAAGAAATTTGTCGTAATTTCGATAATCGTTCACTGCATTTTTAGAATATTTACATTTTTTTTACACGTTTACAAATTTTTGTTTTTTTCAATTTTCCAACTCTTCAAATTTTTTCAAAAGCATTTCTTAATGGTTTTTATAAATTTCCATTTTTCAAAACGTATTTTTTCAACCTTGCCAACTGTCGTCATGTAGTATATATATTTAATATTCAGTATAGTTGTGTATCTATACGATATGTATTCGCACTCTCTAAAAATACTGAAAAACTTCATTTCCAAATGCAAAGTTTTTGAGATTTTTTTCGGATTTTTAAATTGTGGATAAAAATTCATGAAAAAATCATAAATGAACGAAAAAATATGGACGCTCTTTCCATCCAGTAGGATCGCCAAAAAAAATTGAAACTAATCGGAGAAGGTTTGGTTTAAAAATAGTAAATTTGGCATGGAATACTCCATATGTATCCCACAACCGCGCCCCCTGAATTTGGGGGTGGAAAGAGGGTGAAATTGGGGGTCGAGATTTCCCCTTCCACAATTTTATCGCTTCGAGGTCCCCCGTCCAGATATTCAATGTCCGAGTGGACCAATCAGAGCGCAGCTCCGCCCCCTCGACCAGTGTTTCTCAACTCAGTCGGTTCCAAGGTCACGACGATTTTACGTCTCAAGGTCACGCCCAAATTTTAGTAATTTCTGATTTTTAAATATCAAAATTTTTTAATTCTGAGTAAATCCCAATTTTTTTTTGTTCTCCAATAAAAAAAAAAGTTGAAGGTTCAGCGAAATTTTTTTCAGCGTTCCAAAATTTCCGAGCAGTCAAACATGAAAATTGAACAATACCCCAAATTGCAAAAATCAAAAGTTGCAATGGAAAGAGGTTTAACACCAAACAAAAAAAACAGACAGGACACTGTAAAAAATCCCGATATTGCAAGCTCGGAACACACGAGCTTGCGATATTTCAATTTAAATCCATTTTTTTTATCCACCATTTTTCCCCCCTTTTTTCCATCAGTCACAGACAATTGAAAACTCCAGGGGGGAGGGAAAAAAATTGTCAACGAGGCCGCTTGACGCAATTTTCACCAGTTCATGTCATTGACAATCTAGCTTTTTTTCAAGAGTGACTGGTCAAAAAAACTTGGAAAAAGTGTAAAATCCGGTGATTTTACTCGGCGAAACGAATGGGGGAAAAATTCGAAAGATGAAAAGTTTCCATCATCGCTATTGAGGAGAATCCCACAGTCCATTTCGAATAATGGAAATTCTGAAAAAACAAATATTTTCCCAATATTCGTAATTTCCTCCTCAATTTTTCCCATACATTATCGCAATTTCTTAATCATTCAAAAAAGCCTTTCAATAGGGTTTGAATTTTTCATGTTAAATTTTTTTTTTACCCCGTAAAACTTAAATTAAAGTACACCTGTTATTTCTTTACCATAAAACTTTTCGCCGAGTCTAATACTCGCGTAATTTGCTTTTTCCGCGACTTCGAGCTGGGGGAAAATGAGAGCTCTTGAATGTCGAAGAGATGCGGCGCGACAAGCTAATTAACCGAAGGCAGTCAAGCATCTTCCACCTCTAACACCCTCAGGTAATAGCAAAGGGCAATAGTTTCGGCAATGATGCTGGGAACGTGGTTGAGCGTACGAGCTTGGACCCTAGAGACTGCGGTCTCGCGGTTTGAGGGATCCTCAAACGTGCCTCAAAATTTGTGGCCCCACTTTCACGCCCCTCGAATACGCTTGACCTTGCAAGTGAGAATGTGCTTCACATTTCAATTAGTGAGTTTGCATGATGAAAAAAAATACTAGGAGGCGTTTAGAGTGGACCCGATGTGTTGAGCTTCTGAAACCGGAAGTTTGACCTGTAGACCGGGTCATAGCGACGACTTTCCGACAGGTTTTCATTGTCCATTATTGGATCATTATTTGCTTATTTTACACACACCGATACACAAACACACACATACACAGATGCACCTTCGTTAATTGCAACATTTGCCTCTTCTATTTTTTCCAGCGTCGCGGCGCTGCACCCCTCCTCCCTCGTTAGTTGCAACATTTGCCCTTTCTATTTTGTACAGCGTCGCGGCGCTGCACCCCTCCTCCCTCGTTAGTTGCAACATTTGCCTTTTCTATTTTTTCCAGCGTCGCGGCGCTGCACGCACTCCTTCTTCGTTAGTTGCAACATCTGCCTCTTATTTTTCCCAGCGCCGAGACGCTGCACCCAGTCCTCCTTCGTTAGTTGCAACATTTGCCTTTTTTACTTTTTCCAGCGCCGAGGCACTGAACCCACTCCTCCTTCGTTAGTTGCAACACTTGCTTCTTTTATTTTTTTTCCAGCGCCGAGGCGCTCACTGCTCCGCGCCCAATCCTCCGTCGGTCGTGTTTTGTTTACATTCAGTCAATCGAATAATGTAAAGATTGAAAGTAAAATATTATTTCTCTCTTCAAACTTCCTGCATCTGACGTCGACCGTCTCGAAAGAGTGGGGGTAACTTTTTAGTTGCAACGCTCCAAGTTCTATCTCCCCTAGTGTCATAAACGTATTGCAACTAACGAAGGTTCACTGTATTTTAGGCTTTGCTGGTTGGAGCTACCCAAAGCTACACCACCTTAACCCCATTCTAGTGCTGCAAATTCACGAGACGCTGAACCAATTCATCTCCTGGAGGGCAAGTGCCCCGAGAATAGTGGTGAGAGCCAGCAAGAGAAAACAATAGTGAAAAAGCAGCAGAAGCTATCGATTCAATATAAGAAAAAAATAGCCACTTATAAAATATTAATATCAACACGCTTGGGAGCTCGTATAAATATTTAATAACCCAGGGAGAGCAGTAAGAACGCTCGGCACATCGGCCGCATCGTGAGGGGGAAAAAATTCCCCGAGAATATGGAGCTAACATTGAAAAATTTCTCCAACCTTCTCAATTATTTAGTCTCAGCGAAGTTCAGATCCCCTCTGAATTCATCTCCACATTCCCGTAAGCAACAACCTAACTATTACGATTGTTATTTCAGCGACAACTTGTGTTATTCATCTGATTACTATGACCTTGCGACCCCTAAGTAACTCATAAACATTGCAGAAAAGAATGCCTGAAAGGTAGAAGCTTCTGTTGACATTCCACTGGCGGTTCCCGGATTTTTTTGTAAATACTGTGATGAGTACGTTATGCTCAGCTTTGTATATACCTGAAATAGGGAATAGGGGCGTTACACGTGTCTCCCTGTAACGGACATTCAAGATATGCTGGAATCTCGAATAATTAATTGGAACTTTCGTAACTGAGTGATGATGTTTTTGCGATCGAGAGTCTCGGGTTCGAATCCTGACTGAGACCATCGCAATTTTTTTTCTGTAAGTTCAATTTGTGTTGCAGGTATTGCCGAATGGTAGTTATCGAATTTGAGAATGGAAAGTCTCTATAAGGCTGGTAACTCAGTTGGGCAAGTGCTCGACGTGAAATCGAGAGTCTTGGGTTCGAATCCCGATGGCGATTATCGGAACTTTTTCCTCTAAATTAAGTTGTCGGTTCCAAATTGAAATCAATTGATCTGTCTGCAAGTAAGTTCACCCACTCAACGACGGATTTTGAGGTGCAGAACGGTCTCGCCGTAGAGGAAAAGGTATATCACATATCAAGTGCTTTTGTTCGAGAGGTGAAGTATGCATTACCGCGTAAGGAGGGTTCCCGTCGCTTGTACGGAATGCATAGATTTTCAAGTGAAAACACTAGGAGAAGATATGGAAAGAAAATTCAACATCACTTGTATGCGGTGTCTATGCCACTTCAGGATTTTCATTCTCTCGAAGTGTCCCATCCTTATAAGGTAATCGATACTTATGTATAGTACGGTACACTTGGAGACCATAAGTGTGATGTTGCAGGCTCGTGACATTGGTTAACGACAGAAGGAGCAGTGACCGACGTGGAAAGGTAGTTCTAGAGGCGTCAATCAGCACGCTGCTCCAAGACCAGCACCGCATCATTTATAAAAAAATACCCGATCGTTAGACGGTACATCAACTCAAAGTTGGATCGGGTGTACCATGGAAGAGCCTGTGAAATGTTGCAAGACTATGACAGTCTATAGTAAACACGAGAGCCCCGAGCAAATGGCGACATATCGAAATTATCGAAGAGCGTAAGACCGGAACTGACGCGACACCAGTCACTGCGGCGGAAGACGGAAATGCGCGTGCGAGGCACGCGCGGCCAGGCTCATTGTCTGCAAGAGGAGAAATATTGGCCTGGAATATTCCAAATTTGGCGCAGCAGGGATGCACCCCCCCCCCCCACGTCACTTTTTCTTGGTAAGTTAAGCAACGTTTCATCAACTATCACATTGTCGATCAACTCCTTGAACATTTTTTTAACCTCAACTGATATTTTATCCGCTACCTTCACGGCATAAAATATGCGTATTCAGATACTGTCTTTATATGCAGGCATTTGTCACGGAAAAAAATGAAACCTTCCCATTCTTACGTGCGATGCCAAAAATAGAAGCCATCTCAAATCGTCATATGTTACAGTCTGAACGTACGTAATGTTGGAACCGGAAGTCCATGATTCATCGCAATCCCTGGTCCATCGGTTATCCCCCACCGTTGCAGTTGGTTCCTTGTGGCTTTTACCTCGGTTTATTCCTCTCCCTCCAGCCAAAGCCCTCTGGCAAATCGACCCATCGCCGGGACAAAATGCCATTGAGCGTTCTCGACAGATTGTATATGACGCACGGTGAGGAGGGTTTGATAAAAATTACCTTTCCGTTTAGTAAAACTGTATTACGAGCTATTTTTCATGAGTTTTTGCGCAGAGATGTGGCAAAAATTGGACTTGAGTATTCGCTGCTCTCCCCTCGACCTTATCATCTGCATGATAAGTACAAGTCACCGGCAAATATTCCACACTTCTGCATATGGAGACATAAAAAATGACTTCTATTACCGGTTCGCAGAATGGAAGGAGGAGACTCATTGCATATGACATTGGAGACCATCAGAAGCCGACAGCTCCAATCCCCCCTCGTCGCCCAGGCCGACCCAATGCTCCATTTTCCGAAGGTATTGATCCAGGGCAAATCAACTCATCAAATAATCATTCGTACGAAATTACAGATTGGGATCTACCGACTGCTGTGATCAGAGTGGGCGATGGTGTATCAGAAATCTTTGGGCCAATCTAGATAATTACTGAGAGACAATAATGATTCCCCCGTCTATAATTTGGGATCAATTGGATAAGGATCTTTGTATGGGGAGAGGAGTTCAGGCGAAATGAACTGAACTACAGTCCTCAAAAGTGAGAACGAAGTTTGTTCAATCTTTATGGAAAAGTTATTGGAAGCGTTAGAGATCTCCATTTGGAGCATGCAGGCAATCTCTGGTATGCTAAATCTGCTCACCAATGTATATACAATTGTCTTAAACCTTCGTTTTATAATTCCCGAAGCGGCAGGAGCATGATTGAACCACGGGCATTTGTAACACCCATGCACGCTAAGAAACACGTAAGGATCGATAGGCGGTGACCTTCAGGACTTTTACTCCCACTGGAGCATTCCATCATAAGGACCACACTTCGAAGACGGAACACAGTCGTTATTGTTACATCCAAATCTGGAGTTTATCTAATGTCGCAAATGAACTAAGACTGGTCCGTAAGACCGGAATTCCCTCAAGATCGTTTCTGTTTATTATAACAATCCAAAATTTAACGAGACTTACCCTCGGTCCGGTTGGAGCAGAGGGACATCAAGTTTCAAGTTTTTATGTTATTGTTATATGAAGAGAACAAACCAATTTGTCTTCAGGCAACACCGGACAGTTGTCCAGTTCGGCTCAGCAGTCGCTTCCGTTCGTCATCATATATTTTTTTCTACGGATTTGAATCGGATGCGACCGTCGTCCAACATATTCCATAACATTTTCCAATCCTCGCAAATTCACAGTTTGTTAATAACATTTCAACAGAAGTTTGACTTACACTTTAATTTTACAATTAAATGAAATGATTACATGGAATGATGTGTGGTAATATTCCTGAAACTAATAGTGTACATAAATCTTATATATAGATTTCAGCACTTTAAATAAATAGCAAAAACAACATTTTTCAACAACTCCTACCCAGTGTCAATTAATCATGATTATATATTTGATATCCTGTCGGAAGGACGGTTATAGGACTTCAGGAGTATGCTAAGTGATACCAAATCCTGGTGATGGTTGGCGTTATTTTGTGGTGCTGGTTTATTTTGGATTTCATTAATTCTGTTAGTGGACTTCATTGATGTCGGAGGAACAGTCTCCGACATGCACGTAATATTTAATTCATTTACTTGAATATTAGATTTGACACTGAAATCTCCAATCTCTTGTATTGTACAGTCAACTCCCCCACCAGTGCACTTCCCACAAGTTGATGGATCCTTATAGTCACTATCGTCATGACCCCACCACTCACTACCTCCTCACGCGCCACCTCCCCACCACTGTACAAATGGCCCCGCGTGACTTTGAAAGCTACCTCACTGCGCTTACTAGCATCCGGGAGTGAGAGAAGTAGGGGAGGGTCACTTGTGGGATAGCGCGGTGGGGCGTCCGCTCCCGTGCAGTGCACTAGTGGGAGAGCCCACTGTAGATGCAATTAATAACAATAACCAAATTAAGTTAACAAAAGTCATACTGAATGTGCATTTTTGTATAAGGAACTACCCTGGTGATATGCATTGTTCCCGTATTTCACATTGCTCAGACAACCATATCTCCTTAATTATGCAAATTATGGAAAAAAGTCATTGCACATAAAAGGTGTATTTTCATATCAGGAATAATTCTCTTTTAGGAAGTTTCCCGATAACTTTAATATTTTACCTAGTGAAACGGTATAAACAATTACAATTGTTGATAACATTGCATATACTGCACGAATCCCATTCAAAGTGTAATCCGCTCGATTTTGCACGGAAACGCTTCGACTGGGAACGTCATGACATCGATGAGTTCATTCGTTCACTCATTACATACATAATTGTTGAGACGGTCATACCTCCTTAATTATACAAATTATCGAAAAGTCATTCTACATAAAATACGTATTTCTATCAACAACTCTTCTTTTATAAATTTTACGCTAATTCTAATAATTTATGCAATAGGACATTATAAACGATTGAAATTGTTAATATCAATATATATACTGCACCAATTTCATCCAAAAACCAATGAGCTCTAAGTTACATGGAAACGCTTCGATTCTGAACTCAATAATCTCGATGGTAGCATTAATTCGTGAGAAACTTAGGATCAAAATTCGACGACACACGTTAATACATACACACACACACACACACACACACACTTCGACTCAGAATTTCGGGCAGTTTGTTAGGACGTGGAGGCGATCGTTGCGAGTAGTTCGATTACACCAAGAGCAGTACAGTTGATTGTCAAACTTCATAACATATCTTTTGAGAATAATTACAGTAATCATGCCGCGTTCATCTCAACCAACAGCTTCTTCTTCCTCTGGCACAGCACACAGCATTAGAAGCTACCGTAGAAAAATCCAGTTCCACGATAGAGTAGTTGCCGAGAACAAAAGTCGACAAGATAACAAAAGACTCGCCCAAGGAAACAAACTAAAACATTGAGAATAAACCAAAGTGCCTCCAACTCCAAACCAAACAACTTTCCAGTTGGGTTGAACGCTCTCTTTGCTACGCTTGTTGTGTTTTAGATTCCGTAAGAAGCCCTCAACTTTTCCTATTACACCAATTTAATTATCGGAATTCTTTCAAGCGAATGTCAGTTGTAGGATGAATAAAAATGAAATGGAAATGCTGTGCCTAGCAGACGAAGCACTCCAAGTTTTTTTCAGTATCAAGACCACCAACATGAGAATGGGTGATGTCTATAGGGCAGTAACACGATGCCACAGCTAATGCGGTGTATTTCGCAATATTTCGAACTCTCGGGTGTCACATGGCGGATGGCATAGGGCTCAGGAGTATTGGGTTTCATTTTACCAGGGTAGAATGAAAGATGTGGTGTGAAGGTATAACATCCGGCTTTCCGGCCTGAGAACCACCCATGGTGGAGTAGTTGTGTGCAAGTTTTCCGTATCTTAGAAGGAACTCAATCTGTATCAGACCATGAGTTAGTGATCCTGAGGAGAGCTATCAGATGCCATAGAAGATGCTGTAAGCAAACCATCAATTATGGGTGTTCAATCAGAGATTCTGAAGCATGTGCTGTCATCCACATGATGCCCACGGGGTCCATGTGTTCGTTGGTTTAAACTGTGTGAATGCTGCCCAGTTTAGGAAAACATCACTTCCCATTGGATCGAAGCGTAAATAAAAAAAACGACAAGCTCAATTCACGAAAGGAAAGATGAAGTCAAATCCCATCTTCGTTATTCAGCAGATGTGACTTTTTTTATTGTGGAATAAATTAAAATCACGGACTGCCCACATTTTGGATTGTGTACGCTTTTTCTATGGTGAAGACACTCGGTCTTGCAGACGCGGCTAATTCCCCCGATTTTTTCTACACAGTAAACGGTTGACTATCTCCTCTGCCTTTGGTTGGCTAGCACATGTCTGACACTCGCAGTCAACCCAAATAGAGTTTCATTATTCTTGCGCACCTTTTTTTTTGGTACTCCTTGTAAAATTTCTTTGATCACTCACATTTTGGGAAAATGTGGACGTTCTCTCAATCATGAACATTTTGTAGAGTCAAGTCGTACCCACTTTGGGAGACTTAATGGATAAAAGGAAACTTCTCAAATTTTATACTCCAGTCTACTCCCTCCAATAAAAGTGGCTTCAACTCGCGCTTAAAATCGCCAACTTCGGATATGCTTAGCCAAGTGGTCTATCAATTTTAAGCCCCCTTCATTCGTTGAATTAGCTCAGTGGAAACAACAATTATCTCCAAGACTAGTGCAATTCAAGGTATGGAATTCAATTTTGAGATACAGATAAATAGAAATTTTTGTTTAGGATTTGAAACAAAGCATACAGTAAAAATCGAAAGTACAATAATTTTGGCAGAGATAAATTTTAGCAAAAAGTATGAGAAGTACAATTAGAGTGAGTATAAACATGAATCAGAAGTTGAGTAGAAAATTAGAAAATTAGAAATAGTTGAGAATAGTTAGTGTTCGGTGAGATTCATTGATATTGTTGTATTATGAGGTTCAAATGAGTAGAAAGATAATATTTATATTTGGATTTAACTGTTTATTCGAAATGCTTGGTTCTCCTCAGTCAGAAGGTACGTGCGCTTGATACAGTGGTTTACCCACAACTGAACCTTACGATTCAAGTATTAGCAATTATACTCTATACCTGAGTGCCCACATAGCGTCCACTCCCTGAGCACATAGCGTTTCAACCTTCTGTACATACGGTTGACAAGATCCCGTTATTTGGGGAAAAGTTAGTAAATAAATTTTTGCTTATAAGAAAAGTAATAAACCAATTTACGCTGTCCCTTTCGAACAGCCAGGTAGGCGCTAAATCCAGAGGTAGTTGAATTTTGAACATAAATGAGTTTACTGAAAATCCACGACAAACATTTATACCATCATCATTAAAGGACTAATGATAGTCTTGATATGATCCCACCAAAGTCTCATGTTGGAATATCTGCCAAAATATATTTCTCAAGACATCAGAAAACGTCTGGTAATAAAATGTGTTCAGGTAAAGAGACTCTTTCTTTAATCACTTTCAGGTAAATAGAAGTGCACCCCTTCACACTTTTTGCTTTATGGCATAGCAGGCCAAGGGGCTAAGACTGTCCCTTATAGATACCTCTCGACAATAAGTTTAGTTCAGTTTTGTACGAGTATTAACCGTGTAAAGATCTTCCTCTCAGTACACCTTATCTATATAAAGAATTTAGATGTTATCTGCTGTTTTGTTCATTCACGTTTAACCATATCCTATATATTCTAATATCTCAAATTTGGAGCTGATCTCTGAAAACCACCACCTCATTGAACCTACTAGCCCTCTCTCCGCGTAAAGTGCTCCGAGACAACTATTTCATTACACGGCGGATTATTTCAAATCATCCGAAAGTTTCCGTAAAATCCTCCTCGAATCACCTAAAACGTAAAGTTTTCATCGTCCCTCATCAACCTTTTTCCCCATCCAAAACATTCATTTGAATCCCTCCACTTCAGTATAAAATAACACCATCTAGACAGCTATAATCCGTGGCCCATATAAATTGCAGGGATAACGACTATACTCAATAAACCCAGCGCTTCAATATTACCGAAACGATCCAGATCCATTGAAATGGCTGTGGTGTAGACTGTAGAATAGGTTTGCTGGTAAGAGGGGGCGGTCTGCTGCGTGACGGTTGTGGTGGTGTGGGATGGCTTGTAGCCTGAGTATGACTGAAATTACGGGAAACCATGACGGAATGAAAAGGGAGAATAGAGACAGAAGGTAGGAGGGGGGGGGGGGGGGGAGTAAGGAGGGGTCGTAGGGAAAATGAGATGTTGGGTTTGAGAAACTGGGGGAAGTCGTGACATAGAGATACTTGTAGGTATTTATAGATGACTCGGTTGTTACAAGTACGGTATCTGTTAATACCACGTGAGATACTGGTATGAATGTGACTTTGAGGAATGCTCATAGATTTGGTAGCTAGAGCAAGATCGTTACCCCCTGGTTATGCCAAGTAGTCTTATATCTATTGTGAAAATGAAGTGTTGCAGGGAAACTGTCGTCGTCATTAATGAGTTTGCTGGAATTGATTGTCAGGTAGCAGTGGTAATGTATAGTACTGAGGAATAACCGCATTGCGTTAACCACGAAAACTAATAACCGTGGGCTCATGTGAGAAGTACACGACTGACCTATTTAGATATTTGATGTTAGTTAGTTAGTTGAGATTTATTAACTCTATATAATGTTGTACAAAAGAATACATGTCAATCACTGGAATGACGGAATAGCGCCAACAAAACTGCATGAACTCTGAGGTACAGATAACCACGAAAGAACGAAAGATCATGAACTCGGGAATACGAGAAGGTAATCATGTCCAGGTTACGGATTGGCCACACGAAATTGACCCATAACTACATATTAACAGAAGAAGCGCCACCAAAACGTGGAAACTACCATATAAAGCTGACGATGAAACATATTCTATTGGAGTGCCAAAGATACTGCGAAAATTTGTACTGATCCTCTCGAGATTCCGTTAGCTCTCTCCATCAAAAATCGATACGCCGGATCGCAATTTTTCTCGCAGAGACTTCGCTACGTTACAATACTTCGACGAGGATAGGCAAAGGACCAAGCAACCACGAGAAAAGAAAACAAGATGAATCTAATTCGACGGAGAGCGTCCAGAAGGGATTATCCCCTCACCTCATGGGATGTTGTCCCTTCTCCGCACTAGCGCATTCTCCATCCCATACTCTCTGGAGGCCGCCCATTTTCCAGTGACTCCATCATTCCAATCCTGGGAGATATCTTCCTCATTTCCGAATCCCAGAGTCGAAGTCCAGAATTGTCAACTTACGGTCTCATTGGTCCTTACATATCAGATTTGAATCTTGTGGCTGCTCTCTGCTATACAGGCATGTATCATCACTCTAACTGTTATTCCCAGGAAAAAAGTCAATTTTTCCACCACATCCATAAACACGTCTAAATAACTTAGACAGATGAAGCTCCCGCCTGCATTCAGATTCTGTGAATCCCGAAGCAGCAAAACTTTCTACCCTAAAAAAGGAAAACCGATAAAGGCTGCCGCTATTTTCCCCGTTCAATCTGCCCGATCGCTCCTGGATCGAGTGCGGTTGCCTTCGCCCAGGTATCACCGGAATCTCTCAACCACATCGGATTGTCCATTACCAGTTGAGAGATTTAGTCTCAACTCAATCCAATCCACGAGGCATCTACTGGGCCACATCCTTGCACCACCGCAGGATCAATCAACCAGCGGTCTACCGCGTAATCGTCGCTAGTCTTTGAGGTGCTCTGATGAAGTAGCTGAAGGGCTATTACAGTGTCACATAATCAAAGAGTGTATCTAGCTAAATTTCTGGTCTGTTTGAGCCAGCATCTCACCTCGCAGCATCTTGACAGATTTTTGGGAAGCATCGATACGACTTATCGATTTGGGAACATAATTTAAGAAATTGCGTCCGCAGGATGGACAGAGGAAGATCTGCTGCTTCGTTGAGCTCAACGTCAGTCACTTCGTCCAAGATGATATCCTGACTAAGCCCAAGCGGCAGGATCTCCGTAGCTTCTCAAGGATCGATATAACCCGTCTATTCGGTAAAAATATAATTTGTGAGATACCATTGATGGAGATATGGTGGGAAGACCTGCTGCTCAATTCGCCAAGCAATCAAGAATCAATCAGCCATTGGTTCATCGTGTAATCGTTGCTGGCCTTTGAAGTACCTTGATGAAATACCCAAAGGCCCATCACACTATCGCATAATCAAAGAGTGTATTCAACTAAATTCCCCTGCTTCGTTTTGATTGAATCTATCACAATTTAATGACTAAAGCACTAACACATAAGGGAAATTCAACGAAACAGGTATTACCAACATCAAAGTCGAAAATTCATTAGTCTCACCCATAAATTCCAGCCACATGGGCATTCAATACCCAAACATTATTCGGCCCAGCAATGGTGTGGCTGATGTATCTGATTGGAGACAACGTTTACCGTTTCGCTGTAATAATTCATCAATCACTATTGACACCAAACGCTGAAAGATTCACTGAGCCGATGGCTAATCAATTATCACGAACGAGTCAACAGTGCTTCCACAAGGCTGATCAAATACTAACGTTGAATCGGTGGATTACTGAAGACAAAACCATTGGGTTACAATGGAGTTAGGTGGTTGTGCGTTAATACACGAATTATGGAGATTTTGAATGGATTCTAAATTCTGGGCAGTAACGGCATTTGTCAGGTTGGACAGGTGACATTACTGATGATAAATGTTAGATCCAAATATTTTTACCCAAAAATATTATTGATGTGAAACATCTAACGCCGCGGGTGAGCTCGGGAAAAATTGCTCTCCGGATAGGCAACTTTCCTTGACAACAATATATAGGTATACTCCACTGCTTACCTATCGCCTCCTCTCGGCCATCGACGCAAAGGCGATGCGCACAAGTTGTACCTATGTACAAATTTAGAAAAATGTTGGAAAAATTGGAAGAATCTTTCGGGAAAAATTTTTTTTGGAAAAATTTGGAAAAAGTTTTGAAAAAATTCGGAAAAAGTTTAGAACAAATTTGGAAAAATTAGCAAAAACTTACAGAAAAATTAACAACAAAATTGGAAATTTTTTGCAAAAATTCAGAAAAATTTGGAAAAAATTTGCCATTTTTGTGTTAAATTGACAAAAATTTGCTACAAGTTTGAAGAAATTTGATGCACTTTTCTAAAAATTTGAAAAAGAAAAAATTGGAAAGATTTACAAAAAACTTGGAAAAAGTTAGAACCAAATTGGAAAAAAATTCTAATAATTTTAAAAAACTGTGTCAAATTTTGGAAGAACTTGGCAAACATTTTAAAAAACTGAGTATTTGAAAATTTCCAATAATTCTCGAGAAATCGTCAAAAATTTTGGATCAATTTAGATCAAAATTAGTGTTTCCATGTTTCACATCTACCAGGTGTCCCATGACGCCTCACTTTTGTTTTTGCTTCATGTTTTTCTTGACGACTGAATAAGCTCGTGACCGTTATAAAACCTTTTTTACAGACAATATCTGCCCAAAACACTGTGCTACTATATAGATATCATGTATAATAAGTAATGTAGAGTCAACAGAGTGAGACTGCGCATGCGCGGGCCTACGCGCATCACGGCGGCGCAGGGACGCCGCGAAAGTGGCGGGAACACGTAAAACCTAAGAAATTCCGACGCCAACGGCTTGTTTGCTCTGCTTTGAAGCGATTTACGATGCGCCCTAACTATAGAGCATTCACATAGTTCAAACCAACGAGCGTAATGCTAAATACCTATGGGAAGTCTCAATTTGCGGAGTTTCTTTCACGAAAGTCCCGTTTGACGATCAATCCGTATTAAAGCCTGGGTAGTTCTACACGACTATATCACAAGGAGAGTTACAGGGACTCGATTCTTGGACCTCGTGGTGCAAATGGTTTGCATCCGGGCCTAACTAAGCCGACGGAGGACCTTGAGGTAGCGCAGAAGGTTCGCTCAGATCCTATTTCCAACCATCCAATTTTGGAGAAGGCCTTGTAACGCAACTGCGAACGGATTTGAATGATTGATAACGTGACAAATGTACTTCAAGCTTTCAATGATGGAAATATGGTACAAATTATGGAATTTTACCCGTCGAAATGTCACATTGTGATGAATATGCTAACGAGGTACGCTCTGTAAATATGTGGATATAGTAAATCACCCGAGAGACTGTTTGAACTCGCATTTCGGTAGCAACGTGATCGATAGACGTTTCAAATTGATGTTATGGTAATACTGATATGAGGGGGGGGGGGTGGTAAAAAAAAATTGAGTATCAACGATTAGCATATAAATCGCGTCGGTCTTTTCGCTGGAGGAAGCGCCGTATGAAAATGTCACGTAATGTAGTCAACCTTTTCGGCATTCACACATTCATCATACATGTCGTTTTCATGAGATGCAGCGGAATATATAGGACGATATTTTTGAATTGCGGGGTATTCGGTGGAGCCGATCAGGCGGCAAATTATTTCAGTATAAAAGTGTATTTCAATCAGCTCCTATGGAATAGAAGAAAAAATTGGAGTGATTTTAAGGTGGTTGAAGATGACGTTCCGCGATAATTTTCATCCGGAAAAATTATTTTGAGTAAAGGATAATAATTTGGGGTAAAATTACTCCAAACACCGCAGTACCGCGGTGCTTATTTGCAAAAAAAAAAAAAAAATAGCCATCAAACGGAGCAAAACTAATTTGCCGGTCAAAAAATTGAGTTCACCTCCCGGGAGGAAAATTCACCGTCAAAAGCTGATTGTGGTCCATAGAAAACCCCAATATTCACTTTTTCCTCTTCTTTTCTCCAGCACCACGTGTACCACTGCAGGACAATCGATACCAAAAGAGGTCGAGAGTATACGCGACCTTTACCCCCAAGTGGCCCCTTCAAATTTCGATCACCCCAAAATTCATCTAAAGGAGCAAAGGTCACGGTGTAAATCAACACTGTGTAATGCCGCATCAACCGGGAAAAACCGAGATGAGAGCATGACCGTGCATGGTTCGCACACCCACTCATACTGCCCACCCACCCACCCATACCACCCCCCACCCATACCACCCCCCCCCCACCCACCCACCCATACCACCCCCCCCCACCCACCCATCCACCCACTCACGCTCCCACACACACACACACGGGATAGCGTAGAAAAACCGGATACGCCGATTTTTTTGAATCGCCATTCTAAAAAAACAAATCTGCAGAAAGAGTCTCTCTACCTGAACACATTTTATTACCATACGTTTTCCGATGTCTAGAGAAATATATTTTTGTAGATATTCCAACAATTACTTACGGGAAATAAAATAATAAAAATTTATGCTAATACTGGGATTAAATTAGAAGATGCAGCTCAATAATCGACTGTACGTTTAAGAACGTCGGAACGACGTTCTGATTTTGGGGCATTTTCGATGTATTTGGCCGTCGGAATTGATTCCTCGTTAAAATACGGTGAAGGTACGTTCGGTATTCATGAATTTCAAAGAGATACGTTGAAAGTTCGTCAAAACCGTCGCGAAAATTTCGACTCGGGTGATAGATCCAACTGTTTAAGAGGGGTTGTTCAATGGAACAGTCCTGCGCATAATTCCTCGGGAATTGTTATTATTTTTTAATGCATCAAAATTTGAAAGCTATGAGAAAATATGAAAATTGGTCATTAAAAAAAAAGCGGAAACGACAATTTTGTGATTGCCCACTTATTTATCTGTCGCTGTTTACGAATTTTACGAAGCCCCATAGAAGAAATATTGACTTGTAGCATATTTTGACCTCCGCCCGTTCCAAAATCACAAGTAAACTTTACGTGTTCATTTCTACGTTAATCAAATACTATAACAACTGATTCAATGAAGGAAAATTGCAAAATTTCACTTGTGTTGGAAAGCATAATAATTCATTTGAATTTCCTAAATCTCTAGGGCTTGGGTCCATTTTGGAAGTTGCATTGATGGGAATGCAAAGTGGACTCCATGTGCGGAACTGTACCACTAATTTTCCGGTTTAAGTCTCGATTTGTAATTTTTGTTTACCATTTCTACATTTTCCGATACGTCAATTGAATGGTTAAAGATTGATCCTATAGTAAAAAGGAGAGACGAAAGAAACTATAGATATATATCGAAAACCGTAAGACCGAAACCAACGCCACAGCAGTCAGCGCGGCGGAAAAAGGAAATGCGCGTGCGAAGCACGCGCCACCGTTCTCGGTTCAGAAAAAAATACTAGTGAGGACGATAATTATGCGCGTTACTGGAGTAGGAGTGAGACGCCAATAGCGGTGCGAGCGCTCGAGGGTTAAACCCGTCATACCTCCTTAATTATGACAAATATCGAAAAAAGTGATAAGAAATTAAATATGCATTTTCACTTATAGAGCAAGTTCTGTTTAATACTTTTTGCCGTATCTATTACCGTTTTCCCAATACAGCCTTGTAAACAATTCAATTGTCAATAACAAAAAAACTGCTCCGCCAATCTAAATGAAAAACTAATCCGATCTATGTTCCATGAAGGCGAAAAATCGGGAAGTTAAGAAAAATCTAACTTAAAAATGGTGAAAATTTCGATTCAATCTCAGTCGAAATAAACCTTGAATGAATATTAATTCACGGAGCTAGTGAAATGTGAATGAATTGACAGCGAAATAGGTGGCGAATGGCAGGTAATTGCCACCTCAATTGTAGCTCAATGACACTCAGTGTCATTAATTCCCGCCATTCATCCTTCCACACAAGCTAGCAAGGCCCCATGCACATGAGACTTCTTCTATTCATCTCTCGTGTGAAAAGGACGGAAAGTGTTTCCTCAATTTTCGAATTGTTTTGACCCACTTGAGGCATTTTGAATGAGTATTGCATTTAAAATAGCTCAATAGCATCATTCAATGTTGTTGAGTCTATAAAAAACTGGTGAGGCGGATGTGTTTGCGCTGAAATGGGGGATATAAAAAAATTTGCGATTCATAAGTCTTGTTTGACATCTTTCTTATTCCAAGATTTTCCCAGAATTTTCCGCGCGTATTTTTACGTGAGAAATATTTTTCTCCGACAGTTTTTTAGCTGCCCGATCTTTCGGGAAGTTATTGTAATGGCCCCCAAACCGATTTTTTTCATTTCGATTCATAACCACCGTTTTAAGTATACCAAAATACTTCCCGTCGAATTCCAAACAAATGTCTGTGTGTGTGTGTTTGTATGTATGGAATCAGAATTTTCCGTTAACGATTTCTCCCGAACGGGTCAACCGATCTGGATCACCGAGGTCTTATTCAGAGCATCTTTATGAAACTTAGATCGGATTAGTTTTTTGTTTAAATTGACCGAGCAGTTTTTTGTTATTAACAATTGAATTATTTACAACGCTCTATTTCAAAAACGGTAAGAGATACGGCAAAAAGTGTTAAGCAGAATTTGCTCTGTAAGTGAAAAGGCATATTTAATTTCTTATCACTTTTTTCCATATTTGTCATAATTAAGGAGGTATGACGGGTTCGACCCTCGAGCGTTCGCAACCCTATTGACGTCTCACTCGCACTCCAGTAACGCGCATAATTTTCGGTCTCACGCTGACTGTATCAAATATTCATAATTATCTGCTTGATGAATGGCATCAATTGAAATATTTAATTGACGTATCGGAAAATTTTATCCCACTAGTTCCATCCGGAGTCGTTGAGACTCGGTTTTGCACACACACACACACACACATACACACAGGTGCACACATCGAGGGGCCATTAGGTCGGCTCGTCCGAGGGTCCACCGATGTCCCATTCATGTCTGCTTCAATTTTTCTCGATCGATACGGCTGCCGAACCTGAATTTCGGAGTTGTCTTGTCTCATGATGCGAAGAAGCATGTTCATGCAGGGACAATCAGCTCCGGCTAATTACCCATGTTTATGGGGGTATACCATAGCCTCTACTTAGCCCACGACAAAGCCTGTGATATCGCATCGGCTTACAGCCGGACATCGATGGAAACTAGATTGTCCAGGAATCTCATTCACGGAAGGTTATGTGCGTACGTAAAGATCCCGAACCAATCCCAGATGTCATGCTTGGAACTTTATCGAGTGGAATACGAGGCGGTTTAAGACAGTCCAGTTAACCTCATCTCACCCTCGGGCTTGTTATGTAATCCGTGGGGAGTATCTGTGTATCGCATTTTTTTCTTTGCGTCTTGCGGATTCCGGGAAATTGTCTTCCATTAAATCCGGGACTTGTGGGCAAGTGGAATGAAACCAGGTCCAAGCACTTGGACACTTGGCTTCTTTTGGTAGCGCCCGCTGTTAAATTATTTGACATAAATTTTTTTTATGAAAAATTTTTCTTCGAAAAAAAAAAAATTATTTGAAACTTCGTATTTTTTGAAAATTTGTTATTTTTTTGGAAACGTCGATTTTTTTTCAAAAATTTTAACGCATTTTCAAAAGTTCAAAATTTCAAAATTTCAAAATTTCCTCAAAATTTTTCAAAAATTTTCAAAATTTTCCAAACCTTTTCAAGATTTCAAAATTTTTCAAAAATCTCCAAAAAAATCAGAATTTATTGAACACTTTGGAATTCGAATTAGGTCTATGGTTTTCCCAAGTTTTGGAACGATTTTAGCAACAGCGTTTTTTTTTTACATATTGAGATCCGCAAAAATGTCGTAGAGATTCCATATCTCAATGAGCGCAATTGCAACAATTTTCCTTCAATACATCGTGCAGCAGTTTCTTAGAACTACAGACAAGTGAATAGAATTACTCATTAGTATGGAATGCGGAGGGGATAAGGAAGACAATGCAACAAAACCACGAGTTTCATTACTGCCTGATATAGTATAGTATCGAACATATCACAGCTTCATAAGATTAAATTTTGGTAATCTTAAAAATTTTGAAAATTTTGAAAATTTAAAAAAATTTTGAAATATTGAAAATTTTCAAAATTTTTAAAATTTTCAAAATTTTCAAAATTTTCAAAATTTTCAAAAGTGCAGGAATTTTGAAAATCTCCCAAATTTGAATAAGTTGGAACATTTTGAAAATTTTACCAACTTTGACAAGTTTTTGAAAATGTTGAAAATTTCGAAAATTTCAGAGATTTTAAAAATTTGAAAATTTTTCAAAATTTCAACAATCTTAAAAACTTTAAAAAAATTGGAATTTTTGAAGGTTTTAAAAATTTTGAAAATTTGAAAATTAAAAAAAAAAACGTTTCCAATTTTGACAATTGTCGAAACTCGATGGGGCCCATTGCCTCGTTAAGTGACCATACTAAGCTTCAATTTTTCCCTAATTTTAGGAATTCCCAAAATTCCGGAAATTCACATTTTTTCTCTCCTCACGTCCTTATGATTTTTTCAATTCCGGAAATGTTTGAGGAAGTCGTAATTTTCGACAGTTGGAGTGAATTTTAAGGAAGGAAAAATGTTGAAAAGCACTTGAATACCTGTCACTTTCACAATTTTTATTTCCCGGGTAATTCGATTTGCCCCCGTCAATCTTTCCTCTTTTCGGTGATTTCCTCACCGCAGACAAAGGTTCCTACATGGGGGCCGGATGTGTCATGCATTTACAAAATCGATATTCACTCGCCTAAACAATTCGTCCAATCGATTTGCGAAGAATGACAGCTGTCATGCTCGGATATAATGCAATCTACCGTATATTGTTCCGAGTGACAGTTCCACGGTCGAGCATGACTCGAGTGTCACTGCGCGCAGCTTCCCATTACGTAAAACGGTTCATTTTGCACCAAAATATCGAGAAGATTAGTTCCGCACATTGGAAGTTATTTCATTCCGGGTAGTTCCATTTTTAGCCATACATTTAGCAGATTTTTACTTAAAGTTTTCAAACATTTTGAATATTTAGAATTTTTTACAATTTTTTTTGAATGTTTTGAACTTTTTGATTTTTTTGAATTTTTGAAATTTTTGAATTTTTTGAAATTTTTGGAATTTTTGAAATTTTTGAAATTTTTGAAGTTTTTGAAATTTTTGAAATTTTTGAAATTTTTGAAATTTTTGAAATTTTTGAAATTTTTGAAATTTTTGAAATTTTTGAAATTTTTGAAATTTTTGAAATTTTTGAAATTTTTGAAATTTTTGAAATTTTTGAAATTTTTGAAATTTTTGAAATTTTTGAAATTTTTGAAATTTTTGAAATTTTTGAAATTTTTGAAATTTTTGAAATTTTTGAAATTTTTGAAATTTTTGAAATTTTTGAAATTTTTGAAATTTTTGAAATTTTTGAAATTTTTGAATTTTTTGAAATTTTTGAAATTTTTGAAATTTTTGAAATTTTTAAAATTTTTGAAATTTTTGACATTTTTGAAATTTTTGAAATTTTTGAAATACATGCCCAATGACATTCAGCAGATATTGAGATGTAAATATAGATTTGTCATTCCTCCGAAATGGAAAAATGCACGGGCGGCGATCTGCTATAGGTGCGACCACAGATGTTGGACGAGCGAAAAACCCTATATGTCTCAATATCAATAGCCCACAAAATGTGTTCCAACGACTCCTCACATGTCACATCACTCCCACCCACCCACCCACCTCCTGCCACCCCCTTTCCTTCGGTAATCGGTACAGTAACGATTTGCATACAAAAAAAAACCCTAATGCTCTCCCCACACTTCGAGCAACCCTCAATATTTCGATATTTCCACTACCCCCCCCCCCCCCCCCCCCCCCATTTGCGATAAAAATGTTTACGATAACATTCAGTTTGGCCTCACATATGAGGGAATGTGGTGGTTTTCAGCAGATGCCGAACGGTAAATTTCAACCATTGAAAAAAATCAGAAGGATATATAACACCAGCGATATTCCAAAGTAATCTCCTGGGGCTGTGATATGTACAGTGATACGATATGTAAATTTATGAAAATGCAGAATTTCAGGAAAAAAAATTATCGGATTTCACAAAAGTTCACACTTTCGGAAGAATTTGAAAAAAAAAATATTTTTAAAAATTTAAAAAAATTTAAAATTTTGAAAATTTCCAAAATTTTGAAAATTTTTGAAAATTCCCAAAAAAATTAAAAATATACAACATACAAGTGACTCCTGTTCCCAATCACTTTTTTCTCATTTGGAGTCTTCATTAAATCCAGAAGCCCCTCCAATCATACCTCTAGATTTATCTATCCCCTATTGTTGCTTCCGCTAGAATCTCAAAAGGAATTAAAAAAGCGGGAGACTTCATGAAGAAAAGTCGCCAATCGGAGGAGCCCGGACAAGCTTCAATTAACCAATTAGTATCGTTCGACTGCGTCATCGGAGTCAATTGCTCCCGAACTCGTTGATTGGCCTGAATTACGTGTTCGAATAATTTTTTTCCCCTTTTTTTCCCATACAATGCCGTCACTCTCAACACCACATTCCAGACCAAGTTTTTTCAACAATTAACTGCGGTAAACTGAGGATGAATCACTATTACACAGTTCAAAAATTCCTCCAATATCTGTGTGTGTGTGTGTGTGTGGCATTATATATATTTTCGTCGATACTGCAACCATTTTTCCCATACTGTAATCACCACGAAACTACACATACACACCCACCCACCTACTCATACCCACCCACCTACTCATACCCACCCACCTACTCATACCCACCCACCTACTCATACCCACCCACCTACTCATACCCACCCACCTACTCATACCCACCCACCTACTCATACCCACCCACCTACTCATACCCACCCACCTACTCATACCCACCCACCTACTCATACCCACCCACCTACTCATACCCACCCACCTACTCATACCCACCCACCTACTCATACCCACCCACCTACTCATACCCACCCACCTACTCATACCCACCCACCTACTCATACCCACCCACCTACTAATACCCACCCACCAACCCACTCGTAGCCACCCACCCACCAACCCACTCGTAGCCACCCACCCACCAGCCCACTCGTAGCCACCCACCCACCCACTCATACCCACCCACCCACTTACATACACCCACCCATTCATATCCACCGACCCACCCACTCATTGCCACCCACCCACACACACACACACAGACCCACCCACGCACACACCCACGCCCACACACAAATCCATACACACACACGCGCACCCATCCACACACACATACACACACACACAGAGTAATTTCAAAATCTGTAGTAGAATATTTTCATACGTTCAAAAGACCAATTACCAAACTCGTCCAGAACATGGAAAAATTGTAAAAATGAAAATTTCCAAAATTTGTACGATTGAAAAAAAAGTGTTTCTGTACATTGAAAAAGTCGCACAGTTATATCGAATATGTAGGGGAATCCCGCTTGGATTACTCCATGAATAGTGTTTCTGTATCCGCACCCGTATGTACAAACTGTAACGTAGGAAGCCAAAATATAGACTATGGGACAATGGATAGAAAGGCGGGCTGTGAGGGGGTGGGGTGGGTGGTACTATATATACCGTAACGTAGACGCGTCTTTGTGGTGGGCGTGTGCGCGCGAAACCGTTTGTTCAAAGGATAGAGATGAACTCAACAATACGTATTAAGAAAATATGTGGGTGAGGTAGGGAGAACTTGAATGAAACCCAACGATGCGGGATGGGTCATTTTTTTTATTTCCTTTTTGTCGTGTGTAAAAAAAGTGGAGAAGATTCCCCCAGTCAGAGTGGGGAAAATTTGACCCGTCATCAATTTTTCTCAGTAAATTTATAAAAAATAAATGAGATAGGTCATTGAAAGCGAAACTCCGTGCTGACAAGCAGCGGTCCCCGGCAGTTCGATTATTGGGTTAAATAATGATTTTAGGACAAAAATGTGTAAAAGATTTTATATAGAGAAATTGATCCTTGACGAAAGAGTTTAATATACTTTTTCGCTAAACTCAGCTACTGTTATGATAAATTCAAATTTTCAGAGGAAGCTGATGTTTCATTCTGATGACATACATACTATAGCACACAGACACAGATTTCAAAAAAAAATTAGTTTTCATTACCTGACTTCGAAAATTTCAAAAATTTTAAAAATTTCAAAGATTTCGAAAATTTTAAAGATTTCAAAAATTTCAAAAATTTCAAAAATTTCAAAAATTTTAAAAATTTCAAAAATTTCAAAAATTTCAAAAATTTCAAAAATTTCAAAAATTTCAAAAATTTCAAAAATTTCAAAAATTTCAAACATTTCAAAAATTTCACAAATTTCACAAATTTCAAAAATTTCAAAAATTTCAAAAATTTCCAAAATTTCAAAAATTACAAAAATTCTAAAAACTCCAAAAATTCAAATTTTTTGCAAAATTTTTGAAAAATTTAAAAAGTTTTGAACGTTGACATTTGACCAGAATCCGTGCATTAGTAGATGACCAAAATCTGAGAATTACACTTGTAAACAACGCCGTAAAAAAATTCGAAAACACATTAAAAAAATTATTGCCCTTGACTCGGCAATGATAGGTCAGCTGGAGGTAAAAATACAATTTTTTGTTGTTACATGTTGCACTATCCTTGCGGCTGGCTCTCGACAAAAAATAATCACTTGGCGCAGTCGACATGCGGTACGTCTCCGGAATTATTCTCCCAGCGATTCACAATGCGATAGGAATGAAATGAAAAATAAAAAAATGAAACATAAAAATGGAGCAGGAAAAAGCGGGAATGCTGCGAAACAAAGTACAGAAAAAAGAGATTTTTTATAACATCATATCGCATGCACTAGTTCCAAATCAAAACAGTCTGACAAAGTGGATGTGGGATACTTTTTTAGTCTCCAAAATTCGGCAAATTCAAGTAATTTGAAGAACTTTCTAGATGTTGGAGATTTTGAAACATTTGAAAATATTGGAATTTTTGAAAATTTCCATTTTTTCCTCATTTCGAACATTTTGCTTATTTTGAAAATATTTTGAATTTTACTAAAACTTCTAAAAATTACAAAAAAAAATCGCAACTTCAAAAAATTTCAGTACAATTTTTTTCAACCAACAAAATTGAAAAAAAAATCAGATTTTTCAAAAATTTCAAAAATTTGATGAAACAAAAAATCTGAGTCTAATTGAGTCAATGCTAATGACCCTAATTGCCCGCCATTCATTTCTCGCAATTAACATTGCCACTTAATGGCCTTCCTTATCCTTGAAAAAGTACCTCTAAATAACGTACTAGTCGTTATTGCAAACGACATGCCTAAACACTGACCCATTACCATTCATAAGTATCGAATCAATGTGTTAGTAACGATAGACTCTCGCTCATTGCGTGACTCAAATGTCCGATTCTCTATGACAAAAAAAAAATTACATACGTGCAACGACTTCCGGTTGTGGAGACTGTTATGCAGACTGATTTAAAACAGTTGCTATTGAAAAATGCGATGTAGGGACACACCCGCCCACCCACTTATGCACTCACCCATCCAACGACCACCCACTCCCCCACCCACTTACCCACTCATCCACTCACTTACCCACCCACCTCCCCAGCCACCCACCCACTCACCCGCCCACTCACCCACCCACCCACTCACCCACTCACCCACCCACTCACCCACCCACTCACCCACCCACCCACCCACCCACTCACCCACTCACCCACCCACTCACCCACCCACTCACCCACCCACTCACCCACCCACTCACCCACCCACTCACCCACCCACTCACCCACCCACTCACCCACCCACTCACCCACTCACCCACCCACTCACCCACCCACTCACCCACCCACTCACCCACCCACACACTAAGATACGGCCACGAACCTATTTAAAAAAGTAAAAAAAGTTAGCTCCGTAGTAATTATAATAATTCCTCACCACCAAGAAGTTAAAAATTGAAAATGAGGCTGAATTATTGTCCCTCGAATAATAACATTTTCCATCCCATCAGCACAAGCACCACCTGCTTGACGACACCTGCGAGACGCGTAAAATGATTACTCTTCCCAGATGTTCATCGCCCCCACAACATCCGAATTATCACTATTATCACTATCTCGATCTCTTCCATCAGCCATCCCAAATATATCCGATTATATTCCACTTAATTTGAACTGAATCCACATAATTTGTTGAATAGGTGCTCGAAGTATGGGCCTCAAATAATTCCAATCGTTTTATGTCTAAATTGTCTAACAAACTTTTGGGAAGAAATTACACCATTGGCATCATCAAATTTCCAAGCTCTCGATTTTTTTTTATTGTCCCACTTTTTGAGATTTTTTACATTTTTCAAATTTTCTAAATTTTCCAAATTTTCCAAATTTTCCAAATTTTCCAAATTTTCCAAATTTTCCAAATTTTCCAAATTTTCCAAATTTTCCAAATTTCCCAAAGCTCCCAGATTTCTAAAATTCTCAAATTTCCTTTCGAATTTTAGTAAATTTTCCCAATTTTTAAAATTTTTCGAAATGTACAAATTTTCAAAACTCTTTTTTTTATATGTGATTCAAATTTAAAACAAAAATGATGCACGGGACAATGCCACTCGCCCCCTCACCTCAACAGTAATTGTAATTGAGTTAGGTAGGGAATAAAAAGTGCGCGAGTTATGTGACATTTTTACGGGACAATAAAAGTCGTACGTCGTGATCGGCGCAGAAACACCGGCTTTTCCTTCATTTCCCCGTAGGAATCTATTAAACCCGTGACAATAAACTTAATTACCAATTACCCATCCAACATACCGACTATTCCCGGATAATAATAACAACCAGCGCGTTATATATAGTACTCAGTTTGATTTTTATGCGGTGATGCGTTTCGTTGGGCAATCCAATGTGCGGATATATAAAAAAAAGCCGATATCAATTTCAATTTATGAAGCGCTGTTACGGAACAACGAAAGATACATCCTTTATGTGCAGTCCGTCAGCATTTCAATGGCGCGTTTTTTTTCTGTTTTTTTTTTTTCATAATATTTATGGAGGAAAAAAATCATCAAGTTTTTCTAATTGGATTTTTTGCCAACCCGAAAAAGTCCATTCAGTTTTTGATTGACACCCTTTTCTCCCCAAATTTCTAATTACCTCTCTCCCAAACTTTTTCTTTACATTCGAAATCCAATGGAACAAATTGATTGCAAACGAAATTGACTAGGGGGTATTTATAGTGTAGACGGTGGGTTGAGTTTATGGAACTGCGAGTTTGACCTCACGCACCCACCCCCCAACCACCCACTCCCCAACCACCTCCCCCCCCCCCATACAACCCACCCACCCATCAAACCCACTCATCCAACCAAACACACACACCACCTAGCCGCCCACCCCCCCCCCCGTACACACACACACACACACATACACACCAACACGCACACGTGCACGCATAAAAGTTGGTTAAACTATGAAAAGTCAATTTTCGTCTATCCAATGGAGTTTGAACGGTTGAGGGATCTTATGGAAATTTTCCGAAAATTTTGATATTCATAGTCTCCCTTTAACACATGAATGAATAATGTTTTTTACTCGTTTGAAACTGACAGTAACGCAATATCGAATAATTCAACGCAATACATCGAATAATGCTCACAGAATCAATGAACATACTTGATAGAGTGGGTTCAAGCCCAAGGACGTGATAGCTAAACGGAAAGTATATGTATGCGAGTATATATAAGTATACCTGGGATTAACCTTGATAGTTAATTGAGACTTTTCCTCTTCAGAAAACTTATTTGTGAAAATAACAGAGTAAAAGACACAACTCACTTGATTTGTCATTTCTGCGCTGGATTATTTTTGTCGAACCCATGGACACCCACCCACTCACCCACCCAAACCCACCCTCCCACCCAAGCCCACCTTCCCACCCAAACCCACCCTCCCACCCAAACCCACCCACCCACCCAAACCCACCCACCCACCCACTCACCCAAACCCACCCACCCACTCACCCAAACCCACCCACCCACTCACCCAAACCCACCCACCCACCCACTCACCCAAACCCACCCACCCACTCACCCACCCACCGACCCACCCACTCAACCACCCACTCACGCACTCACCCACCCACCCATCCACCTCACACACTCAGATTGTCTTTTTTTGTTCACGCGGTCATTCTAATTGTCCGTTAATCTTTACCGCAATATGCCACGATTTTCGTTTTTCCAACTATTATAATGCGAAACACAGATACTCGGACGCTCTACTTTAATAACACTCTATGCACGTGATCGCCTACTTATTTTAGCTTATTTTAATGTCAATGGCATTTGTAGGCAATTTCATTCCGCAGTTTAACCATCGCCTTTTGGGGCGGATCTCAAAAAGGAGGACGGATGATAAGTTTGCAATGTCGTTTAGTATATTTTTGGAAAATTTTGGAAACGATAATAATTTGGAAAAAAATTCTTGATACATAAAAGTTTGAATGCGCTAATGGGTATGGAAGGTTTTCCTACTTTCCAAAAATTTTGTTACTATTTCTGGAATTTTTCTACAGATTTCTGGGCTTTTCATAAATTTTTCTAGAAATTTGTAGAATTTTGCGTAACTTTCTCAAAGATTACATAAGAATGTTCTAATGATTTTTACGATTTTTAAATGAAAATCTCAATTTTTTAAATTTTTATTGCCAATTTTCTAGGAATCTTGCTACCCAAATTTCGTAAAAAAAAAGTCTGCGTTCACATATTATCAAATAAAAAATAGGAAAAATTCTACAATTCTAAGTGTTTCAAAAACTTGAAAAAACGAAATCTCGCAAATCTCAAAAACTATAAACTATAAACCCCCGAAGTGTCACTTCTCCCCTGCATAAATCTCAACTGTGTGATTTCCTCACAGCACTTGGTCTTTTCTATCTATTATTACCAACACCCACAAATTATTTCCTGAAAATTAATAATTCGTTGAATCAACTTGCACCACATATGAGGAACATCCCTGAAATATTTCTCGGCTCACATTATTCATGACCACAGCGGAAAATTTGAAGTTGCCATAAGTGATTACTTATTTAATCATCATTTCATATTACCCATTATTATGAATATTATTCATTTATTTATTCAATATTATCATCATCATCATTATCATCCTCATTGTTATCATTAATACTCATGTAGGATATTTAATTAATCATCCAAACCGCTAACGCTTCCCCAACTTCGGCAGCACTTGTTCGTACTATTCTACTGCCTCCAATATTCGAAATATAATTTGAGCAAAAGAATATAATTTTCCCGCCACTTTTTGAAAACGAAATCTATTTTTTCTAAATTTTTTTGATAAGTCGTTTAATAGTTATCGCCGGATGGGTAAGATGGTACGTAGCCCTATAAGGAATAAATCGAATGGCTGATAGACCATCGTTATATATATATATATATATATATATATATATATATATATATATATATATATATATAACCATGGTCTATCAGTCATATATATATATATAGCCGTCACCATATATATCATATATATATATATTATGTTTTATATGCTTATATATATACATGCATACATATACTTTAATAAATATTTTTCTGTTTAGGTCGGATATGTCAAGCTTTTTCAATCAAAATTATTCAATTCACTGACACGTTTTGACGTATGAACTGTGAATATTAAAAGGGCCCACTTTGTCGACACGAAGTCCACTACCGTCCAGCGATGTTCATGATGACGTTAATCTATGAAATAGAAAAATCCAACTGACATTGATTGAATTCGACCAAGTGGTACCTTTTCGCATGGACAGCCACAAGTTTATAGCAGAGTGGTACGAGATGCCTGTACCGGCCGTTCTAATTTTTGGTAAATATCTCGGAATCTAGGGAAATTATGACAATCTTCATAAGAACTTTTTTGTAGAGCTGAGTTGTCTCTACAAAAAGTTTTAGATGAAATTTCCTCTATCTCTTCATACTTCGGAGATATTCAGGGCTGAAGGTAAGTTCGTGGTAGCACCTTTGTACATATACTGGCTGATAACTTACCTCTGACAAATCCGTGTCCTCCTGCATTCTGTCAAGCACCGTAGGTGTCTTCGGCTGAGCTTCGGCGTTCCAAGTGACCATAGCCACAAGTAGCACACATGCTGTCAAAAGTGACAGCTTGGAGCACATTGTCACTCAAAAAAGGAGAAAAAAAAAGTGGCACAATGGAAAAAAAAATTAGCACACACTGAACTCTCACAAGTTCACTAAAATTCCAATTTAATCCAATCTGAGCCAATCAAGGCAGCTAACTTAATTAATTAATTGATGGCAAAATTAATTCCACACCCGGAACAATCGGGACCACCACCACCTTCAGCTGAATTTTTTTTTTGCAACGATTTTTTTTTTTCGATTTTTTATCGCCGCAATTGAACGAGTGACACGCACAGATTGGACCACGCGATATAGCGCGACTAGAGAACCTCTCGGCACGACGTCGGACGAGCGACTGCGCTACCTTGCGGCGCGTAACCATCGTGAACGCTGAAGAGCAGCTCTGTTTACAATACGCGCAGGCTGCATCTTATTGTTTACATTGGCTGGATAATTACTCTATGGACAATTGTTAGGTGAAAAAATAAAATGGGTCCAGCAAATGACCCATCCGGATCTCAGGAATACCTTTCCGATCTAGCAGTTTCCTCCAGCCTCACCGCTCTTCCAGAAATAGCAAAACCTCACATATCTCGGGAACGAGTGAGTTTAGGGAAAAATGTTATCCAACATTTTTCGTAGACAATTTCATTCCGGAAAGAAAAGTTATTTACTATTTTTTCACGAAGTGACTCATTCTCGAGATAAATCGAAAATTGTCGAAAAAAAATAGACAAGGTAATGTTGCTGAGTTAAATTTGAAAAAAAATGTTGGTGTCATTGGATAATTGAAAATTGGGACATTATCCCAATTGATTAGTGATACCGTGTCCCAATTGGAAATTGGGACATTATTAGGATTAACGAATGGAGTATTATTTCAGTCGATAATTGGGACGTTGTCATTATAAATTGGGACAGTGTCGTTGGTTGACAAAATGAGATTGATTTAAATAGAAATTGAAGCTGTATTCCAATTGTTGAAAAAATTGTGTTCTACAGGACAATGGACTTGTTTAAGATTGGGACAGTCTCCCAGTTATAAATCAGTTTGTCATCTCAGTTGAAACTTCAATTGTTGATCACATTTAATATTCAGACTTCAGTTGAATTCCAAATTGGGACGTTATGCCAATTGAAAATTGGGACACTGCTCGAAAAAGGAATTGGGACAGTCGCTCAATTGGTAATTGGGACACTGTCCCAATTGAAAATTGTGTATTGTCCCATTTAAGAATTGGGACATTGTCCCATTTTTAAGTCGGGACATTGTCCCATTTGAAAATGGGGATATAATCCGCAAATGAAAATGCAATTATATTTATGAATTGGGACATTGTCCCAATTGAGAATAACGACACATTCAGATTTGAATTGATTTTATTACTATATACAGCCAAAAAGCACACCACTTGTTGTTAATAATATTTATTCTAACCGTGAATTATTTTTCCCTTTAACAAGAAATAAATGAAATTGAATTTTTGCGAATGGTGGGGTAGTGAGTGACCAGGTGTAAAAAATGTAAGCTTTTTGTACCAGTTTGTATCAGGGAGTTGGCGGTTAATGGGACACTCACTCACACCGCACCCTTACCCTATTTCCCCCCCCCCCCCCCCCCACCAACAAATTCAAGTCGTCCGACCCGCCCCATGGACATAAATATATGCGCCATATAATCGGGATTTCGTTGACCTTCCTCAAAGCTATGTGAAAAAGGCTGTTCATTTAATCACATATTCATTAACATATTGAGCGTAAAATATTCCCGCCTATGACGGAACCCACCCCCTCCCCCTGCCGCGAGTTAGCTTCCCGCCCGGCCTTGCGGTCTGATTTTATGGACATCGTTGATATAGCACACACGGAATGTTCCTGTTATCGGAATATATATATACCCCCGACTCCTGTGTATGTGTGTGTGTGTGTGTGTGGGTGCATTTGTGTGTGCATGTATGGATATGTGTGTGTGTGTGTGTGTGTGCGGATGGGTAGGTAAGTGGGGTGGGGGAGTGGGTGGGTGGGTGGGCGGGTGGGGGGGGGGGGTGGGCGGGCGGGTGGGTGGGTGGGTGGGTGGACGAGTGGTTGGTTGAGTGGGTGAGAGGACGGTTGGTGGGCGGGTGGGTGGGTGAGTGGGCGGGTGGATGGATGAGTGGACGAATGAGGGGGGGGGGTGTGTATGTGTGTGAAATTATAGCAATAACCCGCCTCCTGGATCTCCGTGGTGACAATAACCGCGCATTAAAATTAGGGAATCCAAAATTCGAAAAAAGGAATATCACAAGTTATCCCCTTTATATCAAGTATTCAGACAATTTATATATACGATTTATCTAGAACACATATAGCTGTCCGGCCCCACCCGAGAGCCCTTCCGCGCTTTTGTTGAAATTGTGGAAACTGGTACGCATCACTGACTCTTAGAAACTCACGTGACGTCCCGTGTGCAGGGGCCCCCACTGAAACACGTGACTCGACGCAAGTGACATTTGGTGTTCCTTCGAATTGTTGAAATTGTTGGGATAAAAATGGTTGTTTATTTTTTCGGGAGCCCTACCACGTAGGGCCGAATGTTTGCACGCCTCATGGAGAGGGGGGGGGGGGGCTAGACTCTCGTGATTTAATAAACGACTTTCGAAGTTGACTTTAGCCGGAAAAAATCATGTTGAGACGAATTGAGACTTTCCAGAGAATTGAGCTTTGTAAGCTTTTTATAAAGTCTCCAGTTAGTTTTTTTCAAATTTTCCAAACTTTCGTATTTTTTTTTAATTCTCAATTTTCTTTCAGGCTTCGAATTTTTAGTCATTTTTACAATTTTACAAGCTTTTCTTAGAAATTCCAAATTGTTAGTTTTTCTTCGAAATTTCAAATTCTAAGTTTTCGAATTTTGAATTTTTTTTAATTTCTCCAAATTTGGATTTTTTTTTCAAAGTCTAGAGTTTTTGATATTGTTTTTATCTTTAAAATTTCCTAAATTACGAAAATTGTCAAAATTTTACAAATTGTCGAAATTTTCAAAAAAACTTCGAAATTTTTATTTATGCAATTTTTTGAGCTTAGCAAGATTAGGCAAGTTATCGTAAGTTTCTAAATTTTACTCAGTATTCAGGAACACGATTTCAAACATTCAAATTATTTCTGACCCCACCCAAGCGCCTAAGCAGGCTGAAAATCTTCAAATTATTCAAACAAAAAATGTTTGATTATCTTTTGGGACCCCCTTGATGCCAATGCAGCAAAGGGGAAAATGTTTATTATATTTGTTTACCGGGAATTACGGAAACATAAGGGGCTCGAAAATATTCTCAAGTGCGTGTACCATATTCGCTGGGCACTTCGAGTGGTTCTGCTTTAACTCACAACTGTTTATGAGTTGGGGATATTTTTGGTAAAGGGTCAATTAAAAAATTACAAAACTGAAAAAAATTGGGAATAATTTTTCTGAAAAATAAATTAGCCAGTGAATTGCCCGAATTATTAATGAGAAATATTAACACGAATGGTGAACGTTTAAACCGGATCTGACGTTTATTCGATGTAGTGCTCTCGAAATTCCAAAATTCCCATAATTACAGAAAATTTCCAAAATTCCAGAAAATTTCCAAAATTTCCGACATTTCCAAAATTTCCAAAACTTGCAAAGTTTCCAAAATTTCCAAAACTTCCAAAGTTTCGAAAATTACAGAAATTGCAGAAATTTTCAAAATTCCTGATAGTTCCAAAATTTCCAAAATTACCAAAATTTCCAGAATTTCCAAAATGTCCAAAATTTCCAAAATTCCCGAAATTCCCAAAATTTCCGAAATTCCCAAAATTTCCGAGATTTCCAAAATTTCCAAAACTTGCTAAGTTCCCAAAATTTCCAAAGTTTCCAAAATTACCGAAATTGCAGAAATTTTCAAAATTCCTGATATTTGCAAAATTACCAAAATTTCCAGAATTTCCAAAATGTCCAAAATTTCCAAAATTTCCGAAATTTCCAAAATCCAAAAAATCGCCCAAAAAATGTCATAAATTTCCAAAGTTATAGAAGCACAAAAAAATTGACTCAGTCCGCAGTGAAAAACTGATTTCCCGATCTATGAAAAAAACACTCTAGTACTGCATGACATATATCGTTCGGCACCGGCGATGGCCTCAGCGCTGCGGTGTACCAAATCTTTCAATTCTCCATCAAATGAATGATATCATTTTTGTTGGGTATCGCTCAAAAAGACAATCAATGTGGAGAGTGTGGCCCACGGGAATTGCAGTTTACCCGCCAAACATTTATTTTCCCAAAACAAAATTCAATTATCGATCATAGTCGAGTTCAATTAAATCCAAACATCATTTAACAATGATCTCAGGTCCAAAACCATAATTGATTGACCCTGGGCCCTATATATTTCTAAACGCTTATTTCCGACACCCAAAGAACGAGCTGGGCGGCGCAGCGCTCACCACGCGAGCAATGACGTCGGCCGGCGAAGTGCGCCGATTATTCAAAAGTATCTATTGCTGAATGACGAAAAGGGCTGTCACATCTTAATTGAGTGTTAGTGTCTGGTTAACGTCACGGGTTATGAATTTAGTATCGAAATCGAGTGAAGTGAGAATTATCTGCGGAATGTCTGATGGATCCGAGTTCAAACGAATTTATTTCATTCCCAACAGAAGACGAACCTCAATTTTGCACCGCACGGTGCCCCAATAATAGAAACTTATAGAGTCCATATATATAGGAACCAAAATCATTAATAGGTACTTTATGGACTATCGATGATAACTGAATACCTGATCCGTGCCAATTTATGTAACAGAATTTAACAGAAGACCATGTTAGCAAGATGTACGTGTGTGTGTGTTTTTTTTTCCTCCGTCCCTCTCATTTGTACGCCCCCGGTAGCGGCCGTGTAAGCATTCCTTCAGGGGGCGTACCGGACACCCACCCATGCGGCTGGGGCCGACTTTCGCCATTTTTAGGCCATCGTATTTCTAAACACAGGGTAAACCTCCAGAAACCCCTGTGCTACGATGGCCGGCGCCTATGATGGAACCCCCCCCCCCCCTGTGTCGGGTTAGGTTCCCGCTCGGCCGGGCGGTCACATTTTATGGGTACCGCCGATAGCACACACGGAAGTTCCTGCATCGGTCGGAATCCATGAGAAAATATTTTGAAAAAATATTCTCCGGTGGCCGGGCGCGAACCTAGGACCTTCGGAGTAGTAGGCAGATACTCTACCACTGGACGGAGCATATCCAGATGCTGAAAAGTTTAGAGTAATTTTTTTTTTGATCTAAAACAATGAATAATTTTTTTCATGGCCAATACTTAACTTTAAAAACGATGAAAAAAATTGTCGAAACTTTATGCTCAACTCACGATTTTTTTCCTCGACCCTCAAAATTTTTTTTTTTCTACTTTTCTTTTATTACACTGTATTTTATTCTAGTTCCCCAACTACCTCAGCACTCAACCGCTCATAATCACCTGTGGCCTTCGTAATTTTTAATTACCCCACTCTAGGAGCAAACAAGCATCATGAACAATGCCTCTTCTTCACTAACCATATCTCATGCTCTGTAGAGTTTTTTAAGCTCGTCTTTTGTGCGCTTTCGCCCGCATTTTTATTAATCCTTTTCCCTTTTTTTTCCATGGATCTTTCAAAAATACCGGCCAAGCGGAATTCTGTTCAAATTCAGGGTTTACGTGTTGAAAAATCCGATAGACTATTTTTCCAACTCCTGATACATAAAGAGGAATGTTGAAAGTAACATAGGAGAATTCTTATGGAATTTAGATTAAAAAATCCGGAATGGCTCGCAAAAGCGCGAGATTGCCGGGGATTGTTCATAACGCTCTATCACGAAAACGGTTAGAGATAGGCAAAAAAGTCGTAATCATATTTTGTTCCTCACATGAAAATACACATTTTATGTTGTATGACTTTTCTTCGTAACTTTCAAAACTTAGGAGATATGACGGGTTGACGGGCCGCGAGCTGCGTGCGAGCTGCGCGCGAGGTTTCGCGGAGGGTCGCGCCGTTGTTGGTTCGGTCCACAGTTTGCGATTCCGTTTATGAAATTTTGCAGTTCAGGAAGTTCATTTGCAAGGTAGTGATAGCATACTCTTCTTGGATAAGTTTCTAGGGTCCCACGAGCGCCGACAGCCAACTTCGTATCAAAAGATAAATTTATACAGTGGATCCACCGCCGACTCTTGCAACACGTGTGCACTAGACTGTATTTTGTAAACATGCATTCCACCTACGATGGTGTGTCCCTGTAAATCCCGAAACATTAATATTAATGTCTTCGACATGTACCTGCACTGTGTGCGCAGAAAGCACGATCCCCAGTTATTTGGCGGGGGAGGGGGTGGGGGGGCGAAAGTGCATGCTGAACCACTTCCTGTGACCCCCCCCCCCCTCAATGCCACCCCCCGAACCCCCCACGAGACTGTCTTTCAATGTGCACACACTGCCTTTTCTGCGAGGAATATTTCGTTACACCGAGAAAACATGAAGAGTGAATTCCTATCCTTATTCCACTCCACGGATACTTCTTTATTCCGAGAAATGAAATTCTCAGTTCTCACATAGTCTTGAGGGGTTTTTATGTGGGAAAGTTTCGTGAAATTAAAAAAAAATGACAAATTTGAAGAAATTTCAAAAATTTCAAAAATTTTGAAAATTTCAAAAATTTCAAAAATCTCAAAAATTTCAAAAATTTCAAAAATTTCAAAAATTTCAAAAATTTTAAAAATTTCAAAAATTTCAAAAATTTCAAAAATTTCAAAAATTTCAAAAATTTCAAAAATTTCAAAAATTTCAAAAATTTCAGAAATTTCAAAAATTTCAAAAATTCCCATTTGAAAGTTTCCCATAACTTTGACAGGAATTTTCAGTAAAATCTTAAATATTTTCAACAATTACAACAATTTTCCACATCACAAAAAGTGCATTTCGTTTATGGCCATCATTATCGCTCATGAGACGGCTCAATTCTTCCCAATAATTCCCCGAATTATTATGTCACTCGCTCGCGAGTCATAATACCTAGCGGGGCTTATCTTCTTACGATGTAAATGATCCGATAATCCCTGCACCATAATTCATCGGAATACTCGAAATTTGCATGAACGCGTGCAGCCCGACCCTGTTAATATCCCCCGCGGAACAACACGACCGTCCGGTTGCACCTGATGCACTCAATATTTAAAATTTTACGTATTCTCGGATTTTTCGAAATCGTCGGAATCGTTGCATTTTTTCGAGTTTTTCAACGTTCAGAACCGCGAGAATAGAATTCACCACGATTGAAGTGTCCTCGAGCCATCCCAAAAAGCATTTCAAATTTTCTCAAAAATTCGGAATTTCAAAAATTCCAATAATTGTCGATTTTCTTCACATTTGAATTCCGCATTTTCCAAAAAATCATTAAAAAAAAATCTCAAAAATCTCCCCGAAGGAATAAAATTGCAGACGGAAAGGTTAAAAGCCGCAAGAATGGAATTCACAAAGAATAAAGTTTCCGCGAGCCGTGAAAACCCGAGTGAGTAAAGGGCAAACTCGACGTCTGACCGCTGTGAGAGCTTTAAAAGAGGTAGAAAATTCTGGTGGACGATGGTGGCTAGTGCATTAAAGCCCCGGCGAACCTGAGGAGATGAAAAAAATTGATAAAAAAAGAGTGACGGATAAAAAGAATGTGGAAGAGGGATGGAGTTACATCAGAATGCTGTGAATGAAAAAATAATATTTTCCCAGTGAGGGCAACTGGCAACAGAACAAATCAAGTTTTCATCCTTGGAGAATTCCAGCTTTTCTTTCTTATTTTCGGTTTGTATAAAATATGCAATTGGTGGAATAAATCATGGCATTGTGACATTACAGTCTTCGGCCACTAACGATTTTTCATTAGTTAATTTCCCAAGAAAAATTTCATTACATAAATAACACAGGAAATGTGTACATTTGTCTGCTACAGTGCACTGGCCCAACTTTCTGGTTTGGGGCTGAGGTTTCAGCGCACGGAGAGCTACAGAGTACCCCCTCCACGCTCGCCGATTACTTCGCTTATGAGCCTAGGCGCACCGCCGTCCAATGGCACGGGCAGACCCCTCCAGCGCTGTCTCTAACGTTGCGCGTAGTGGGGACGCATTCCCCTCTGCCCTCCGGCGCTGGGGGAGTACGGAAAGTCCCCTGCATATATCGATGGTATCTTCTCAATGCTCAGAGTTACGTAAAAAGTTATATAACATTAAATGTGTATTTTTGTGGTAGGAACAAAATTTGTTTAACACTTTTCCTCCTATCTCCAACCGTTTACATGGTATAGCATTATGAACCATTGACATTGTTAACGAAAATTGAGGAACCTATTTCACACATCCACGCACACAGCACAGTTATTTTTCGTCACACACAGCACAATCATATGAATGGTCAAAGTGCTCATTGTCACTGTAATTTCCTCGAATTAGACAGAAAATCAACGTTAGCTATTTAAATGAAACTCTCGTCAAGTACCCAGTGCTTTCGGAGCGCTGAATTGAGAGCGTAAATTTGATTCGTTGTTTATGGAATTGAATTTCACGAGACTGGCCAGAGCTGGGCCGAGGCTTCGCCGCCCGGAAATAAAGCTTGGGCTCGAGTACAATTATTAGAGAGTGCGGTGGGCGAATGAGACTGCGGGAGATGCTGGATGCGGTCTTTGTGCTCAGTTCCCTTTTTATCGTTTGAATCGGTCGGATTAGTTTAGATTGCAATGCTACGTGTGTCAGTCAGGAGCGGGACTCTCTAAAACGCTCGGATTGCAATCACCGCCGAGTGTCCTCTTGGGTTCTGAAGGCTTGCACCAGATGTAGAACTCAATGAGAGGTTTTCATCGAATATAATGGGACTTGGGGAAATTCAGGAGTATTTTTTTTTCGCCTCGAAATTTCATCCTTCAATGGATCTCATAATTTTGAAGAATAACATATATATGACAAATTTTAATATTTAGAAAATCTGAAAAACGAATTTAAAAATTGCCAAAAATTGGAAAATTTTGAAAATTTTAAAAATTTTGAAAATTTTGGATATTTTGAAAATTTTGGTCATTTTGAGCAATTTTGAACGATTTTAAAAATTTTGAACGAATTTTGGATCCTGCACAAAAAAAGTCGCATGAATTCCTTTTGCCTTTGCACCGGACGCTACACCCCCTCTGCTCCCCCCCCCCCCAAACTCAGATTTTATATGATTAAATTTCTTCCCATTCATGTAATCTCTAAGCAGAACAAATTTGTCCATCACTCTAATTTTTTGCCGTTATTTAGAAGGAAAAATATTCAGATATGGACCCCGATTAGATGATGCTGGGGTTGAGAGATCAGTAGTGATGAGTCAGTGCAGAAAAGTGAATTTTCCATGAGGGGTTGAACTATACACCACAGGGGGAAATCTTATGGGGGTCACAGGCCGCGGTTTATGAGCGACGACCGTGTCGAATCTTATGCTCTCGTGATTTAGATTTTTCATATAAAAAGATAATGGCGCAATGTGGGGCACAAAAGCTCGGGGCCGGAAGCCCATGAATTACGATTGCAGGGGAATATCTTGAGACATTGCCGCTGGGGATACGAAAATGTGATAGGATCGAAAAACAGGAGTGGTAACAGATTATGAATTATTGACGTTAGTGGAAGTAATTTTACCGGTTCACATGTGCTGAGGACGCTGCAACTATTCAACTTGCGGAAAAATAAAGTTGAATCCAATTGCATTGATCGTGTGATAAGCACTGCGCGGCCCAATGCATTTTGTCATCATTTAAAACTTTTGAGCGATGTCAGAAATTTGCAGTTTGCAGGTTTTCGTTTTGCTGAAATTTTCCACACCAATCCACTCACAACCAACCCACACCCACCCACCCACTTACACTCACCCACACCCACCCACCCACAATCACCCACCCCCGCCCACCCACCCACTCACACCCACCCACCCACTCACACCCGCCCACTCACCCACCCACTCACACCCACCCACCCACCCACTCACTCAAACCGACTTACCCACCCACTCACTCACCCATTTACAACCAACCACCCACCCACCCACTCATTCACACCCACCCACCCACTCACACCCATCCACCCACCCACTCACAGCCACCCGCCCACCCACTCACACCCACCCAACCACTCACACCCACGCACCCATTCACACCCACGCACCCATCCACACCCACACGGACATACATACACACAAACCCACAAATCGTAATTTATAAAATTCATAAATCTTTATAAAGGAGGAGAAATATGTTGAATAATCGCTAAACACTTTCGAACAAATACCCTCACTATTAGACATATTTGACCTCCAGGATCAACGCCCATTTCATTCAACTCACCAATGATTAATACATTTGGATGTTTTATGCATCCTCAGCTGGAATATCCAATGCATAAAAATTGAGAAAAAAAATGGTCGAATGAAGAGAGAATGTGAATTGAATTTTTTTTTTCGGTTTTTTTATAAATGCGAATATCCGGTATCAGCATGGGTAGTACATCAGTTATTTATACTTGGTATTTACCCGGTGCAGAGTTGACAGGACCAATATTGATGTAACCACACCCTGTCGCCGCCATTTACGAAAATGCATCGATAGGGCAAATATCGTGCCTAATGTCAGAGTGAATAAATGTGCGGTGAAAAAAAGGTGGAAAAATTTGGAGAATAGTTTCTCTATTGGAAGTTAATAGAATCCAAAATATTTTTGAAATTATGAAATTCTGGAGTCAGTTTTATACAATCTATGAAGTATGAAGTCCTGAAGTTTACAAACTTTCGAGAATTTCCAAAATTTCTGAAATTTCTCATATTTCCAAAAAAAAATTAAATTTCTGCAATTTCCTAAAATTTCCAAAAAATTTGTAAAATTACCTAAAAATTCCGAAAAATTCCCAAAATTTCTTAAAACTTCCTAAACATTCCAAAAATTTCAATGGTGGGTGGGTTCCATTACAGGCGCCCCCCCCCCCTCGTAGCACAGACGTTTCTGAGGCTTTACCCTGAGTCTAGGAATACGATCGCGGAAATGGCGAAAGTCGGTCCCAGCCGCATGGATGGGTGGCCAGTAGGACCCCTCGAAAAAATACTAAAGAAAAAAGTATTAAGTAATATATTTTTTTCGTCAGCAATCAACTATCTTTTTTTATTTAAAAAAATAGAAAAAAAAATATCAAAGGTAAACGATTATTCAAGAGAACTACAAATCAGCTTCAACGTGGGCCACATTACGAGCAGAAATTTTTGCGAAAAAAAAAAAGAAAATTCAATAATCTTTTTTTCTTGACAGACCGCGCTCTGAAAGAGGATCACCTCAGATCTCCTCGGCAGTCCTTTGAGTTGGGGACCCATGCGCGGTGGGAAAAAACGGGGATGAAAAAAATTGCCCGGACTTCCACAAAACCGAAGTGTTCAGGAAAAAGGAGGAAAATTATCTGGATCAGGCGCCAAGGAATATTACATCAAAAATGATTACCCCTTGGAACTTTGCGAATATGAAATTTTGGAAATTCTGCGATTAGGGAAGTTTTGGATAATGTGAGGAACGTGACGTAATTTGTGAATTTTGAGGGGATGAAATTTAATCAAAAATTCAGAAAATTTCCATAATTTCAAAGATTTTAAAAATTTCAAAAATGCACAAAATTTTTAACAAATTTTGAGAATTTCAAAAAATCTGAAAAATTTAAAAAGATTGTACATTGCCAAAATTTCAGAAAATTTTCAGAGAATCCACAATTTGTAGAGAATTTTGCAAATTGATCGCAAAGGTGGGTATGAGACACTGAGGAATATTACGTTTGAAAATGGTTCCCCTGGCTCTCATTCAGCACTATAGCTGCTGACAAACGGACTCACAAAAAAATGGGGAGCTCAGCGTAATTATGACGAAGCCACTTACTAATTTCGCGATGCCTCTTAATCCTTTATCCTCAGTGGGTATTACATGGCCGAGTAATTCGTGAGTTGTGTGACTGTAGAAACTCGCAGGATGCAGGACATACGTTAAGCTTCTTGTCAGACAACATTAGACGCAACATTAGAGCATTATGAAGGACTTTCCAGGAGGAAATGGGGAATTGTTGCATTAAGCTGGGCATTTTAATTCGGGCAAAAAATTAAGATGCGTGTAGCTTGATGTGCCAGCAGGGAAATTAGTGGTCAGAGTCTTGAATTAAAATTTTTAATAATTTTTGACTTTTTGTACTTTTTTGCCATTTTAGCCATTCTTGACATTCCCGATATTTTTAGCATTTGTGACGTTTTAAAATTTTTTTTCTTTTTTTTTTATTATTATTTTTTTTTCATTATTTGTGATATTCTTGATATTTTTGACATTTTTGACATTTTTGACATTTTTTACATTTTTGACATTTTTTACTTTTTGACATTTTTGACATTTTTGACATTTTGATAAATTTGACATTTTGACAATTTGACGATTTGACATTTTTGGCATTTTTGACAGTCCTGGTATTTTTGACACTTTTGACATTTTTGACATTTTTGACATTTTTGACATTTTTGACATTTTTGACATTTTTGACATTTTTGTCATTTTTGACATTTTTGACATTATTGACATTCTTACCATTTTTGCCATATTTGACATTCTTGAAATTCTTATAATTTTGTTGAATTTTTTTATTTTTTTAAATTTTTAACTTTCAAAACATTTGCAAATGTTCAAATCGCTAATATGTTTGACATTCAATTTTGTAATCATTCTAAATGCTCCAATTTTTTTTCTGCAATTTGTTACTTCTTTCAGCCAACATTATAGCATCAGGAACGACTTTTGAATCCTTAAAGAAAAACTATTAATGTATCGAATCGAATTTGATCAAATTTTCTATTAGATATAGCTATATACGCTTGCAACTCCTGCTCAGCGCCCTGAATATTTGCATAAAAAATAATCATCCCCCCCTCCCGCGCCCCCCCAGGCTTTGCACAATCCAGGAGAACTTTTAATTCGAGGGGGAAAAATTATTTCTGTAATATCCAGATGCAATACTAACTTAATATGCTCCAGTGATGGCCAAAGGATGATCAAGGATTTTCATAAAGCGAGATGAAAGACGCGGCAATGGAGCCTGGGCTTCTGAGCGCTAACGATACTCGAGAACGTGATTGGAATATCTGAAATCTCTGGCACACTGGTGCAAACGGTAAACTGTCCCCACCGAGGTATAGACGCGATATCGAATTTCGTGTTACATTAAATCAATAATGATAATATGACTAACTGGTGGAGTTGTGTGGACCAAACCGAAAGTATAAAAGCGGGTTGAGTGCGTCTGACGCATCACTAATTAATACTAAGAACTTTCCGAGAAAGGAAGATGATGTAATGGTGATAATATGTCGTTGTGAAGAAGATAGTGTGTGTCTGTGCTCTCCCCTCCCTCCCTGACACTTGTACACTCCTCGGTAGCTGCTCTTCAGCAGTTCTTCGAAAGGGGGTACTGGACACCCATCCATGTGGCTGGGGACGACCTTCGCCATGCTGGGGCTGCCCGGCCGTGCGATCTAATTTTGTGGTGTGGGTGGCTGGGTGTGTGGGTGGGGTTGAGTAAGTGGGTGGGTGTGTGGGGTTGAGTGGGGGGGTTCAATGGGTGGATGGGTGTGTGGGTGTGTGGGTGGGTGGGTGGATGGGTGGGGGTATGGGTGGGTGGATGGGTGGGGGTATGGGTGGGTGGGCGGGTGGATGGGTGGGGGTATGGGTGGGTGGATGGGTGGGGGTATGGGTGGGTGGATGGGTGGGTGGATGGGTGGGGGTATGGGTGGGGGGGTGTGTGGGTGGGTGGGTGTGTGTGCCTGGATGGGTGGGAGGGTGTGTGGGTGGGTGGGTGTGCGAGTGAGTGAGTGGGTGGGTGTGTGAGTGGTTGGGTGGGTGGGTGAGGGGGTTGGTGGGGTGTGTGTGGGTGGGTGTGTGAGTGGGTCGGTGGGTATGAGCGGGGGGGTGAGTGGGTGGGTGGACGGGTGGGTGGACGGGTGCGTGGATGTGTGTGTATGTGCGCCTTGTTAGGGACTTTTTTCCTCATTTCCGTCTTGGTAGAATACATTAGATAAGATAAAATTCACCAACACAAAATACTTGTCATAATCATCCCTATAACATGACATCACCGAGCACAGAAAAAACTCGCGGTGAATTACAAATACACGGATGAGAAAAAAAAACTCATTTCCCCCTCGTCCAACGCTCCGATGCTATCGATGATCCCCCGTGTGCGTCGACGTCGACATAATTCAGGCTGACGGGCGAGCAGTGCACGCGACAAGTGAAACCCCACTCCCCCCACCTCGGCCGCCCCTCATCCACGCAGACACCTTTATTACGTCATTCTAACTGATATCCGGATGGGAAGGAGGAGATAAGTATCGAAGGACTAGTGTCATCACAAATTTAGCATGAAGCTTCCGTATTGATCCGAATGATGAGGCAAACGGTAACAACCAACCTCATTTAGCATTGTTACCTGGCTCAATTTTCGTGTCTGATAATGTGTGGTGACGCGGAAAATGAACATACACGTTGATAAGATTACAAGAAACATTTTGCACATTTCATCGTATTGTCACGTCTTGTCTCGATTTTTTTTTACTTTTCAAGTGCTGCTTCAGAACGCCTCTTCTCAAGGGCTGATTTATTAATACGAGAAAACACGAATCGATTGAGTGATATTAATGTTGAAACGGTTCTGTACCTCCATTCTTGCTTCCAGTGTTCATTAATACCAAAATTGACGAGTGCCATCAAATATCCGTTGTAATTATTGAGAAAAAACATATTGCCAAAAAGTGGGTGTTCATGTTGGTTATATTGACAGAAATATATCTTCAAATTTTTACATTGTTGAATAAACAAAATTTTCTAAATGTGTAAACAATTTATTATCAGCATTATTATTTCTTAGGATCACCATAGATTGACGAAAAAATCGTTAGTTTGAGAGTAAGATTGATTAATTTAAAACGATTTTTTTCGAATTCTTGTCTCGACTCTCTCGTCTTGTCTCCCCTTTCGTTTTGTCTCGACTCTCTCGTCTTGTCTCGACTCTCTCGTCTTGTTTCGACTTTCTCGTCTTCTCTCGACTCTCTCGTCTTGTCTCGACACTTTCGTTTTGTCTCGTCTCTCTCGTCTTGTCTCGATTCTCTCGTCTTGTCTCGACTCTGTCGCCTTGTCTCGACTCTCTCGTCTTGTTTCGACTTTCTCGTCTTCTCTCGACTCTCTCGTCTTGTCCCGACTCTCTCGTCTTGTCTCGCCTCCCTCGTCTTGTCCCGACTCTCTCGTCTTGTCTCGCCTCTCCCATTTTGTCTCGACTCTCTCGTCTTGTCTCGACTCTCTCGTCTTGTCTCGACTCTCTCGTCTTGTCTCGACTCTCTCGTCTTGTCTCGGCTCTCTCGTCTTGTCTCGACTCTCTCGTCTTATCTTGCCTGTCTTGTTTTGTCTCGACTCTCTCGTCTTGTCTCGACTCTCTCGTCTTGTCCCGACTCTCTCGTCTTGTCTCGCCTTTCCCATTTTGTCTCGACTCTCTCGTCTTGTCTCGACTCTCTCGACTTATCTTGCCTGTCTTGTTTTGTCTCGACTCTCTCGTCTTGTCTCGATTCTCTCATCTATCGTCGGTAACACTAATAATGACTCTTCCGCGGCAACGCTAAAATATTGAGAAAACGTCATCGTTGATGTATCATTCGCGTCGATCTTCACCCACGACATTTCGATGCTTTAAATTCACTCCGAGTACTTATCGCGACTCGACAGATCGATTTTGGGTGAAAAGAAGAAAAAAAAGGAACCAATATCAAAAGACGTAACTCGTGTTGTGTCAGCGATAAACGCCAGCACATACTTGTTCTCTATCGCTTTCACCTCGCCTTGAGACACCGGAATTCCTTTTAAATTCAAGTCACTATTCCACTCCTTCATTTCCCTCCCTCCCCCAAGCCCCCCATCCATCCGCCCCCCCCCTCCCCCGTCAACCCCTTTCGCTCGTTCTTTCATTGCCACTCGACGCGATTTTATGGCTATTTGGGTTTGAATTATTTAGCAACAACTAGACGGTAATGAAAATTTCGGAAATACCAGGTGGACAAGTATTGCGAGGTGTAGTTCTTTTCCAGTGAATTGAGAATTTTTTTTTTCCCCCTGCACAATTTTTTTTAAGGGCGTTGCCCCCCTGTTGGGTGCGGAAAAATATCATCAGGATCAAGGTTTGACATTTAATGTTCTTACATTTTTGACATTTGATATTAATTTTTTTAAAATATTTTCACAATTTTGAAAATTTTCCCGAACCCCTTGTTCTTTTGTTTTTTTTATGGTTTTCAAATATTTATATCCGGAATTTTGTTATTAACTGGTATATTTATTAATACACGGATTTTCATTATTCACGTGTATTATTTGGATTATGGACTACTCGGATGATCAAACAATGTTCATTTCACTTCGTTGAATTTGTTATCCAGGTTTCACATTGTAAAATGTCAATGACCTATGGGCATTCCCTTACTTATATTATTCCATGTATGTCAGGGGTGATAGACCCACACCGACACGGACGCACACACAAACACACACACACACAGACATACACTACCATCCACATTCTGATCCACCCAAACACCTGCTCAGTCACCCACCCACCCACTCAACCTCACACATCCACCCACCCACTCAACCGCCCCCACCCACCCACTTACTCAACCCCACCCACCCACCCACTTACTCAACACCACCCACATACCCACCCACCCACTCAACCCCACCCACCCACTCAACCCCACCCACCCACTCAACCCCACCCACCCACTCAACCTCACACATCCACCCACCCACTGAACCCCACACACCCACTCAACCCCACACACCCACTCAACCCCACACACCCACCCACCCACTCAACCCCACACACCCACCCACTCAGCCACCCACCGAACCCACTCAAGCAGCCACCCACCGAACCCACTCAAACAGCCTCCCACCCACCCACTCAGCCATTCACCTGCCCACTCACCCACCCAACCGCCCACACACACACATACACACATTAATGAATTGAAATGGCAATACCGAACTAATCAACTGTTTACAAAGTAAACAGAGTGTACAAACGTGTAGTGAATAAGTTTATTCATCAGTTCAAGGCTTATTAAACAATACAACGTTAACCTCATCGTTTGTGTGGGGACATCCTCGAAGCGGAAAGTGTCTCGCAAGGGTGGCCCTTTTTCTCATGGAAACCTCGAGGATCCGCACCCACTGACAAGCATGATCCGCTTTGTGAAGTATCTACGATTTCCTTTGTCACGCACCATAAATATCATTGAACCGAAAATTGAATTAAAATTACCGGATCTCAAATGCCTTCCTGGGATTATTCTTCTTGTTAGATACACTTTATCTGTGATTTACCGTATTACGTCATTCGGAAAAAATTCGACGTTGAGAGTGAAAGATTTCTCAAACAAAATGAGATTTTTGGAATTTGTCAATTTTTGGAATTTGTCAATTTTTGGAAAATGTCAATTTTTAATTAGTTAATTAGGAATATTGATGGGACCATATGATTCATAAGAAAGCATCCTTATTCCAAGAAAAAAATCCCATCTCCTTTTTTTTGCGAATGGTGAAACAACAATTGTTGCAATTTCATTTGAATTCTCGTCATCACGATTTTTACTGACGTCATAATCCATGAGTTCACTAATGAAAAAATGTACTCAGCGGGATGAGGATTGGTGCGATATCAAAGTGCTCTTTCCAGATAAAGTGCATTGGCATTAATTGACGTCCTGTGGAGTTCGAAAAAAAAAATAATAATTCCGATATTTTGGATAATTTAGTTTACTGATTGCTGCGTGTGTGATTTCGATTAAAAGCAATGAGTTTAGCCCTTGATTGAGTGACGTACGAGGGGGAAAATTATGGGTCCATTTCGGGCTATTAATCGAGAGCTTTACAAGCTCTAATTTTTTTTTTATTTTCATATTCAAAATATGATAAGCCCAAAATTTTCAAAAAATACAAAATTAGGGTCTTTAAAATTTTTTTTTTCAATGATTTTTTTTTAATTCATTTTTTTCCATTAATTTTTTTTTCAATTAATTTTTTCTTCAATTAATTTTTTTTTCAATCAATTTTTTTTCAATTAATTTTATTTTCAATTAATTTTTTTTAATTAATTTTTTTTTATTAATTTTTTTAAATTCATTTTCTTTAATTAATTTTTTTTCCATTAAGTTTTTTCAATTGAGTTTTTGTTTATTATTTTTTTTAATTTTATTTTTTTTTTAATTGAAGAAAAAAGTCGTAATTAGAATTCTTGCTATTAAAAAAGTGACACCCCGAAGTGTGAAGAAAAATTTTTGCGCCCTGGGGGGGGGGGGGGGGGGGGGGGGGGGGTGGGAAAAAAAATCGATGTGAGCGCCAGAAAGTGCCAGTCAGACTGAGGAAGTTGCATCAAAGTTGTCGACAACTTTGTTGGATGCTTGAATATGTCGGCACAGTGCAATTGAAGGATTGCGGGTGGGGCGGGGGGGGGGGGGGGGGGGCATATATTGAACCCGGAATATTGAAATGTCCGAATCTCCATGGGATTCTCCAGGAGCGCAGTTCACATATCGAGTTAAAAATTCATCAACATTCAGATATTAATATCGACCTCCTTAAAAAGAATGCTCCAAGTTATGCATGGGATGTAGAGGTAGTGAAATGGGAAATGAAAGCGTATGTGAAAGTATTGAATAACGGAGCTTAGTTGACAATTGCAAAAGTTTGCTAACTTTTCAAAAAAAATTTGGCTCTCAAAAATTTTGAATTTGCAATTTTACCGATTTTTTTTCTGAGTCTCTTCCGCCATTTATAATCCACACGCGTCACCAATATGCTTCAGAGACATTCACCCTTTTTTTCGTTCATTTGTGGGATTCAGCGGGTGGGTACGTGTTGAAAGCACGCGGTTAGAGATGCGACTCCCCATTTCATATCAAAATTTCAACTGAATTAGTTACGCATGACTGAGGCCAACTCATCCGGTTTATTCCCAACGCGTCTTCTCATTCCCGGCTTTTGGGACAGTCCAGGGAAACTATCGATCCTATCGCTCCACATCACCAACGGATAAACTCGGTCTAGGGCTGCTGGTATCACCCAATTAGTTCAACTTATAATTATTACCTGCGGTAATTGACAATGGCCAAGTGCGCAAGGATTCAGTCAATCATGATTTTTTTTTTCCAAAATCACACGTACCTACTCAAAAACATTTTTTTTATCACAAAATTCAAATTTGAAATAATCATTTCAAAAATTTTTGATAATTTGAATTTCCAGCAAATTTTCAAAAACAATTTCCAAAAAAAATTCCCAAGAATTTTTCCAAAAAATTTCCCAAAAAATTTTCCAAAAATGTTTCCAAAAAATGTTCCCAAAAAAATTTCCCAAACATTTTCCAGATAATTTTCCCAAAAAATTTTTTCAAACAATTTTCCCAAAAATTTCCCAAAAAAATTTTCCCAACAGATTTTCCAAAAAAAATTTCCCAAAAGATTTCCCAAAAATTTCCCAAAAAATTTTTCCCAAAAGATTTTCCAAAACATTGTTTCCAAAAACTTTCCAAAATTCTCCCCCAAAAAAATTATTCCCCCCACTCGCAACAATTTCAAAAATTTGGTCTCCTCCCAATGTCACCTGCATATGCCAAGTTGTTACGAATTTCTGTGCAAACATGTAGACCAAACATCAGCCATTCCTGACAGGATCCACTGGAGCGGGATTACACGATGGATCCATCTGCCCCCTCCCTCCCCCCAACCAGAATTCCCTAACTTCGTGTACCTCAATTTTGGGGAGATTCAGTTTGTGGTCACGATTGTAGGGTGGGGTATCATCGATGGATACAAATTAATCGACGCTCTCGTGGTTGACAATTCGATTCGCGATCCAGTCCAATTCAAGTTGCAGTGGTTGAATTGTTGAAGCTGATGGTGAATTCTTCCTCCACAAATCTGAGTTTCAGAGGCAAAAATTGACGGCTAATTCCCCAAATAAAACATCAGCCAGACCTGTGAGTCTCGAAGAACTCTCAACATAATTTAATCATAAATTAAGTATTAATCAGTGTTAAGTCATTCACCTAAAACTCCTCTCCCATTTTTATCTGTCCACACCAACATACTTCACAGAGCGTGCAATCAGCAAACTGACTTGAAACTCGTGGTAGTGTAATCGCAATTAAGCCATCGCTGATGTCAGACAGGTCTGGGGAATTGGTTGGAAACGTAGGGGGGCCCAGGACAGGCTTATCGCTCTCGGCCTTTGATTCCTTGAAAACTTTACACGAAAATTTTCAACGTCAACATCCTCGAAATAACACGTTAGTTGGCACGGCCGAGAGAGAGTGAGTCAAACTTGTTTAAAGCTTGAAGAAGAGTTAAACGGAGCTTCTTGCAAGAAGAGCGCCAGGCACTTTTTTCGAATTTTGTTATTGGGTGCTTAACGCCCCCCCCCCCTCCCCCCTGAGCACATAGCTGGCCTATGGCCGTGACTGAACGACGGAATATTTTGACTTGAAATTTGGTTCAGTTATTACCTATTGAATCTTTTAGGAGACTCGTTCCCGTGCAGTATTTCCCGATCTTACGGATGCGGCCAATGTGTTGCCCGTGTAGAAATCACGCCGCTCAATCTCCGCTTGAAGCGGAGCCTCGGCTAAAATCCGCCGCTCCACCACAGAGCGGTAGTTGAGTAGCGGCGGTGCGGCCGCACCTCCGCTCAAATTTCTACACGGGTGACCACTATCGGCGACTCGATGATGGGTAAAACAAGCATCGGCCAATATGTCGGCTGAGATCGGTCCGCCAGGCTCGGTTGCCCGACCTTGGGCCAGTACTGGGGCTAACATTGTTTCGCCAAACTTTGGTGGACATAGGCCTCGGCCAATATGTCGGCTGGGATCGAGTCGCCAAGCTTCGGTTAATCGAACTCAAACCAAGTCCCAGAACTACTTGGATCGAGGCAAACGTCACTTTCGTGGAGAAAAAAATTAAGGAAGCCCCCCACTCTGCCCACTGGTTGGTTGGCGTGGTGGGGGTTGTCGGGAGCGGAAGGGGAAATAAGAGCAGAAGTAAACGGACTATGTATCAAGTAAATAGGTTATGTTTCATGAATGCTCGGTCCCACTATTGAGACGCTGCGCAGTCTGGAGCGCATGACGTCGAAAACAAGGATAGACAGAGTACGGGGAGTGGGAGAAGGTTTTTGAGGGGAGACAAGTCGTGAGGGGAGTACAGCGAAAATAAAGGAAGCGGAAAATTAAGGGAGCTCTACTGTAGTCGTCAATCAAGTCAAGTTGAATTCAGTAGCGAAAGTAAACAATTGAGTCAAGTTGTTTTCAATACAGAAGTGATCAATCGGATCGGATCAATCAGGTCAATTTCGCTCGCAAAATACTCGGAGTTGAGTGCATAGGTAATCCAAGCAAGTCATATCGAGTGGATAAAATGATGGATTGTACCTCGTAAAATAAACGAGAGCGCCGAGCTCAGGGGAGAAAATGATTCATTTCTGCATCTCCAAATGGCCCTTGGGCTCGTTCGGATTCATCATTCTTTACTACCAGAAAAGTTATCACATGAATTACAGGAGTGTGGGATTCTCCGCAACTTTTCGTAAAACACCAAGTTTCAGTCATTATTTATTTACACAATGTCGGGATTCACCAGGAGACCATTAAAAAACTTGAAATTTTGTGAGTGATAATAAATTTTTGTCTCAAGGTCAATTTGGTTTTTTTTTCAGATCAGAATAATGATTCATTTGCGATGATGATTTTTATACTGTACATACAGTGATAGAAATATTTTCTAAGATCACATCATGTTTTTCAAACTTTCGCGCCACTTGCAAAAAGTGAATAACTATTAAATGTGCAGATGAAATTTGCCCAAATTTCACACAAGCCTGAAAACCACATTCATCTTCCAATTATGACTTTTATGAACTCGATCATAACATGCGCTAACCCCTCAAGTACGGCCGCGCGAATGCGCTCTTCAATACACGATAACTTCTATACATAACATCAGAAAATTATGAAGTAAAATTTAATGATGATCTTGACCCTCCACCAAAAACTTGTTTGAAGTACGTTATTTTTTTTACTCATATTTTTCTAGAACTTTTAAGACCTATTTTAATTGAATACTCCAACTGGTTACCAAGATCGGCGATTGTCAGAATTCTTTAAATAATAAATCAGTGATTCATTAAATCCAAATTTGATTCATGTCATCTGAAAGAGGGACTTACAAAGTATGCTTGGTAAAAATTTCAGATTTTTTTATGAAAATTTTCCCGATTAACGAGAGGTTTCAATGTATCCGACATGAAATTTATTATTTCCGTAATGTTGATGTATTAGAAAAAAATATAAAAAATGATTTGAAAAAAAAAAAAATCAAAGTGCATTGTATTGACAAACTCATGTACTTCATGGGATCATTTTCAGAATTCCGATATTTATCATAGTAAGGGAGAAAATTAATTTTTATGAATGACGGGAAGGGTCTATATGTCATATAGATAGGACAAGCTCTGGTCCGTACTTGAGAGGCTGCGAGAAGCTGATCCATTCAAAATTTTCATGGTTTTGGGGCATCATATTTGTCTGGCAGATATGTTTCATTTCAGTTGAAATTTTCATTTTTGATTTTCGGGGCGGTTACAGTAACTTTTCCTTGGGGAAGTTGATGATGGTCTTCGGGACACAATCATCTACCTCTAGGCTTTGGCTAAACAAATCCATGTTGGGGGAGTCTAGAAACAACATTTGAAGCCTCGAGTTATGAGTCACACGTTGTGCATTCAAAAAGACCGAGATTGTCACTTCGTGTAGACTAGAGCCAAAGCACCACAAGCCAAGACAACAAGAAGCAAGAAGGCACTGGCTCAGAGTAGGATGTTTCACCGTCAAATTGAAATGGATCTTCCCAACGCACGGTCTTTGTCTCCGCCCTAGCACCACTGAGCACTAGACAAGCATGTCTATGTCATTGTTGGCGGAGAGTCTCATGACTGTGTAAATGGACGAGACAATAAACGCCCATGGCGCTGAGGATTCCTGGTTAATGAATTCATAGTTTCAGGATAATGAATACAGTAATGGAGGCAGGCAGCTTCAGGAGGTGTGCTGATGCTGCTCAATCGGATGGAAAAATGGGAGACGTTGGGTGGGCTTCGAAATTGTTGGAATTTTTGAAATTTAGAATATTTTTGAAGTTTTTGGAGTTCTGGGGAGGTTGGAGATGGTGACAATTTTGAGCCGTCTTGTGGTTCTCGGAATTTGGGGGGGGGGGGGGGGGGTAGAACTGGGGATTTTGGAAACTGATGCGTTGAGGTTTTATCGAATGTTTGGGGATTTTGGGGACTTTTGACGCTTTTTGCAGGTTTTGAAAATTTTCAGAATTTTGACATTTTTGAATGCGCTGAACAATTGAAAATGTCCGACACATTGGAAATTTTTAACAGTTTAAGACATTGGAGAATTTTTAAAATTAGTCGAGAATTTTAAGAAAATTAAGAGTTTCATACATTTCAAAAATTTTGGAAAATTTTCAAAAATCCCAAAAATTTCAAAATTTTCAAAAATTTCAAAATTTTCAAAAATTGTCAAAAATTTCAAAATTTGCAAAATTTTCAAAAATTTTCAAAAATTTTCAAAAATTTTCAAAATTTCAAAAATTTCAAAAATTTCAAAAATTTCAAAAATTTCAAAAATTTTAAAAATTTCAAAAATTTCAAAAATTTCAAAAATTTCAAAAATTTCAAAAATTTCAAAAATTTCAAAAATTTCAAAAATTTCAAAAATTTCAAAAATTTCAAAAATTTCAAAACATTTCCCAAAGGAGAACAAATCAGAATTTCAAGGATTTAAAAAACCCTCAAAAAATGAAGAAATCTGCACCGACGATAATGAATACATGACCTAAATACGAATTACCCCGATTCGCACTAAACGAGTGGGTGGCTATTGGGGGCTGTTGCATTGAAAACGCTTGAAAGAAAATATTGAAAGGGGGGGAAAATTGTCGAGACAAAGGATAACTCAGAAGAAATAAAGCGGAATATTGGACTCGTCGAGTCTTTTGAGCGCGTAGAGACAAAGGAGCTGAGTAATTGAGAGAAATTGGCTGCGATGAAAAGACGTGGATCCATGGAATTATTAACGCGAACTTATTTAACACTCGCTCAACGAAATCACTCCTATTGGAGGGCGAGAGCGGTGTGAAGTGGGCGGGTGTGGGTGGCGACTTTTACAGCCACATCCACAGGTACAAGCGTTTTAGCCCTTAAATATTCATGCCTCGTAGGGAGGGCTGAATATCGCCCCGTGAGCAGGCATTCACTACTCGATAATATCTGCTTGCGCTGAGGTAAATGCGATAAAATTGAACACCCTCACGGCAAAGAATCAAAATCGAATTTTCATATTTTTTTCTCAAGTTTCGAAAATTTCAAAAATTTTCGGCATTTTTTCAACTTGGAAATTTTTGATATTTTAAAGTAATTTTTTCATTTTGAAAATTTTTTGGATTTTTTTTAGAATTTTGAAGTGATTTTTTAGTTTTGAAAATTTAGTCAAATTTTTTGGAATTTTCAAAATTTTCATAATCGTTAAAATTCTTAAAATGTATAAAAAAACCTTGAGAATTTTATTTTTTTTTTTAAATTTGGGAAACTTTTCCGCATTTTGGAATTTGGAAAATTTTTCAAAATTTATGATTTTTTTGGAATTCTTGAGAGAAAACTTCGAAATTTTGAAATTTTATTTTCAAAATTTTTTTTCCAAGTTTGTGAAACTTTTCCAAATTTTGGAATGTGGCCAATTTTTAAAAATTTGTGAAATTTTTTGAGTTCTAGAAGTTGCTCGATCACGGAAGGTTTTGCAAACATTTACATCCCCTGAAACCCTGGACGTTCCCCCATTCCTGCCTTCCCTAACTAATGAATGGCGATCATTACCAATGTTCTACCGATTGGAGTATTATTCCCGACTTACCTTATCCCGAAGGACAATCTCGAGCCCTCAAAACTCACGGGCGACCAGTCGCAAGTGATTCTAGGATAAGTCTCCTGCATCGACTATCGCTTAACGACCCGGGGTTTCACGATGCAAATTGATAATTGAGTTTCTCTCCTGACCCTTCGATTCTCCTGGCGATGTACGCCATTGACTAACGACGATTAGATGCGGATTTTGCCGGAGTTGTATTTTGGGTTATCACTTTCTGGCGACTGCATATCTTCAAAACCTAATGTCAACTTCTGAAAATTGGAATAGCACATCATATTAGACACGTACACACATGTTACATCCATATTTTCCAGCATCTCCATCATCACCAATAAACTTCATTCGAAGGACAGATTAGGGGGGAACCAGAAAAAATCTGTGCAAAGTTTGCCTTCAGGGCGCGCTTTCAGCGTTTTGCGCATATCGTACGGAAAACTGGCGCTTTGCGCATGCGCATCTGACGCGGAAAGTGAACTCTATTGGCAGATGTTCCGCTATTAATTTTTGCTTTTTATCCTTTGGGGGGGGTGGGTCGGTGGGTGGGTGGGGGTGGGAGGGTGGGTGGGGGTGGGAGGGTGGGTGGGGGTGGGGGGGGGAGGTGAGAGGGTGGGTGGGGGTGGGGGGAGGTGGGTGGGTGGGGGTGGGGGGAAGGGGGGGCTAGAAACTAGACTAGAATATACATAAACCACTAAAATTATTTACAAATCATTATCGGAATAGTAAAAGAAAAACGTGATCCCCTATGATAATGTCTATATGCTATGCAAACTTGATCACACCGACGTAAAATTGAATTTACACGTACAGTTGACCCGAGGGCTTCTCGTGGCAGTGCCGCACTATAACTCTCAACTGTTCAGCATTATGACTTAGATATAAAGTAATATATGTGGCTCCAACACACGTAACACAGGGTTATTACGTAATCTCGCTAACGACCCCTGACACGCGGTTGACTCTCTGGGGATCGGTGATTGGTCCTTGCCAACAGTTCATGATTAACACGTGAGGTAAGCGCAGGACTAATCGCCCCGGTACAAAATCACCGGCGATAATAGTACACTTTGGGGTGAAATATTCATAAGAAAAAAAATTATGTTAACGATCGATGAATGACCCGGAATTTACAAAAAAAATTGGGAGAACTCGGAGAATTTGGGTTCCAAATTTGGTTGGACTTCAAAAATTTAATACACTTGTTTGAATTTCTAACAGAGAAATTTTTAAAAAATAGTAAAAAGGAGAAACGAAAGGAACTATCGATGTATATCGAAATTATCGAACACCGTAAGACCGGAACCGACGCGCCACCAATCGGCGCGGCGGAAAAGTGAAATGCGCGCGCCACCGGACTCCTGATAAAAAAAAGTAAGTTGATCTCAGGAAACATCGAAAACGCAAATAGTAAATTGCTCAATCATGCCTCGAAAACTTTCTGAATATTTCGTTTTATTTGCTCCTGTGTTACAGTATAAGGCTATAGCGTGCATCTACTCATTTTTTTTTCTCCCCTCCTCTCTCCATAATTTCCATACAATCGTGCAGCGAGTTTATCCCTCATAATTCGTGTACATTATACACCGTGCAATCACGATTTATCATATAATAACATTTCATTATATTTAACTGTAATGAAGAATACATCGATGCTGACGAGCGAAACAGCGCAAAATTGTTGATTCAACGAAAGAACAGAAAAGTGGAAGTGAACAAAAAAAGGGAAAAAGAAAAAATGATGTCCCATCAATAGGTCGTTTCCAATCGAAACATTATTTAATCTTTTTCACACACATATGCTCTATTCGTTCTATCGTGTTTGGTTATTTTTTCTTTGTTTTTTTACTGAACGAGCGAGCCCATGTGGCACCACAAAATCCAATTCGCTAATTGCAAAATGATGTCAATAATTTTAGTGATGCTTCGATAGAGCTCTCGTTTTTTTTTTGCCGATTCACTGAAAGAAATAACACCCATACAGTTTTTTTTTTATAAATCACCCAAGCAAATTCACTCCATTCATTCACTCAACTTTATTCATTACTTGCTTTTTTTTTTCTCTCATATTTTTTCGCTTTTTTCCCTAGAAACGATACAACGACAACTGTGCAATGCCACTAAAGTAATAATAAATTGCTTTTTTTTCCTTCTTTACTCCATTTTACTTATGTCCAATCAAATCGACAAGTTGTGACAATATGTACAGATTTATATTTCGTGAGATGCTAAAATAATTCATTTAAAATTTATTCATTGCGGTATTAATTATAATATTAGGGGTTAAATATATTATAATTATTATTTTAAATGTAAATAAAATTAGGCAGACATCGGGGTTGGCGTTTTTTTTTTGTTTTTTTAGAATTGTGAAAATGCCTCGCGGAAATTTTTTGTGTTTTTTTTTTATTTTCTTTCGTCTGTAATTTCGGAAATGAGCGAATGTACTTCAATGGAAATTTGGAGAATTTAGTGAGTCTTAAAAAAGTAAAAAAGGGACGGTTTTCGATCACTTTTGGCGATTCTATTTTGGAATTCTGCGGACGTCTGGACACTATTTCCAATGCAGTAAAAACATGCTATAAAAATCTTATTGAGCGCAGTATTTATCGGGCTGAAGTTGGGACAGAACATGGAATTGAACCAGAATGAAGTTATCGTAAAAGACGCTTTTCTGGGAGGGAATACGAAATTTTTGGTAACCCATTTCATCGACTGTTTTTTTTTCCAACTCTGATGTAGAATCAGATTTTTTTGTCTTTGAATTAAAATTTTTTTGACATTATGAACAATTTTTATATTGAAAAATTCTTTGTGCAGAAAGTTGTGATTTGCGAAAAATTTCAAGTTTCACGAATTACAAAAATCTGGAGAGGGGAATTTCGAATTTTACGTAGGTTTTGAGCTTTAGAATAAATTCTGTAAGCATTTCTATAGAAATTTGTAGAGACATGATAGATCTTTCTATAGGAATTTCTAGAGCAATTATGAATTTTTCTATGGAAATTCGTATCGAAAAGAAATATGGAAATTTTTATAGAAACGTGTATGGAAATTTCTATAGAAATTTTTATATAAATTTGTATGGAAATTTCTATAGAAATTTTTATGGAAATTTTTGTAGAAATTTTTATGGAAATTTTTATAGAAATTTCTATAGGAATTCTTAGCGAAAATTATATGAAAATTTCTAAAAAAAATTGAAGCGATTTTTCCAAATATTGACGCTCAATTTCATGCAAAATAATTTGACATTTGCCTCTTGAAAATGCGTTCATATCAATTTAAATTCCAGATTTAACTGCGTTTGATGAATTGCATCCATGCGCCATCAAATATCGGTTTTTCAATCGCCCACATCGTCCATTTTCCCCGAAATCCATTAATAAAATTCTAAAATATTCGCTCGAATCGTTTCGTTTGAACGCTTAACGCTTTGAATAATCACCAGATGGTTTTCGTCAATAATAATAAAATAATGATTAAAATTTGAATTGTGAAGCCCAAGCCTTTTGTGGAACAGTCAAAGCTACAAAAAGTCGGAAGTATAATTGAATTGTTTCAATCGCTCCATTGAATTTTTCCATTTTAAAAACCTCGAGTGAAAACACAGGTAAATGATAAAAGGATTATGGCAAACCTGTATTATGAACTATTTTTGATGTTTTCTTTATACAAATTGATAAATGGGGTTTATATTTTGCTCCGCGGTGTGTCAATTTTAAACGCAATTACGATAATTTTGATTTTAACTGGCATGGAAATTTTACTCCACCATGTCGAAAGTAAAAAATTATTGGTAGCAATTTACAATTGATAGGGATTAATGTAATTTTTTCCTCTTTATAATTTCGAAAGTTTTGAGAAGATTGAAATTTTGTAAATTTTAAAAATTCGGAAAATTCTGAAAATTTTGAAAAATTTGAATTTTTGAAAATTTGGCAAGCTGTAAAAATTTTGAAAATCCTGAAAAGAAGGGATTAACAAAACTGCGAAATTAGTAAACTTTGTGAAGTTTCAAAATTCACAAACTTATTTTCGAAATTTGTCGAAATTTAGGAAAGTTTAGAAAACAAACATTTGGTCCAGATGTCACTGAAAATAATAATTTGTCATAATACGAATTAGTAATTTGAGTATTTTTTAGTTTATCAGAACGAAATTGAATGGTTCGAATAATTTGAATTAGATTTATGCATAAAAAAAATTTAAAAGTTCATATCATAGGTTTACTAGACCGATTATTTTTATAAAATTGTGAAACATAAATTTTGATATTTCACGTGCGAAAAAATTCTGTAAAGTTTTTTATGGAAACTCAGAAATTTCTATGACAAGTTTTACAGAAATTTCTATTGAAATTTATTCAGAAATTTATAGAGAAATTCCTATGGCAAATCACACTGGAATTTCTATAAAAATTCTTTAAAAAATTTCGATATAAATTTTCGTAGAAATTCTTGTATAAATTTCGTTAGGATTTTTCAAAGAAATTTTCAATGAAAAATGTTGTACAGTATCTTTTCATACATGGTCTGTGTCACTCGAAGTTGGAACTTGCGTCAGTATTTTTATCGTAAGATGAATTCAATGTCACTTTTATAAAAATTCCTACTGAATTCTTCGTCATTTCAATATTTTGTTTAACAGCGAAGGTTAGGCTTCCTTGGCAGCTAGTGTCATTTGAGAACCATTAATTAATGGCATTTCCTTGGACCCAGCATCTTTAATCACCACTCGCTGGACTAATTGAATGCATGACGTTGCGAGAAAACTTTCGTGTTCGAAGCCGACGAATCTGTGGACCAAAAAAAAATTGCAATAAATTAGATTTTATTTCTCTGAGGTTTTTACAATTTTATACATCCAAGTTTAAATGGATTTAAAAGTTCCCAACATTCTAAATATTGCAGAGGCTCAAAGGAAAAAATCCGCAGATTTCAAAACTTTTTCCAAAACTTTCGAACACAATTTCGAAAACAAGAATTTCAAAATTTCAAAAATGTCAAATATTTTTTAAAAAATTTCAAAATTTCTCAGATGGTCAATAAATGAAAAAAAATCCCAAAATCAAACGCCCCAATGAAAATGAATAACAATTTTTTCCGGAAAAAAATTAAAAAAAAAAAAATAAGATGACTCTTTTTTAAAATACAAAATTACTATAACAAATGTTTCTGCTCTGAATTTGGAGATGTTCATCAAAAACTCAATCTAAAAATCTACACTTCAAATCTCCAGGAATTATTCCTATATCTATCTATCACTTCGCTATATATATGACCTAGCCCCACTGAATATAAAATGATGAATTGTTGTTACTAAATATTTTCCCGTCTATCTTATTCAACGCGAGAATTTCTGAGTGCTTCCAGCATTGTTTTCCAAACCATCTCAAACAATAAAATTGAAATTGTAACAGGAACCCCTACTATATGAAAAAAACAATTCGTTTCGTAGGAATAAAAGTCGAAACCAAACAGACGTAAAACTGCAATAAAAGAGTGAAGTGAAATTGTGAATAAACCGAATCAAATCTCAATAAAACGCGAACTGTGATATGAATATCAAAAGTTTGTTGACAAGCCTGAGGACTTTTTAGAGATCTCTTTACTCTGTTTGAGAGATAAACTTAATTTCATTGGAATTGGTTTTCTTAAAACAAATATTATTTTCTTGGAAAAACTCCAATGAAACATTTTTTAAAGTGAACAACTGCAAACAAATTTAAAAGAATCGGAGGAGTTCTGGAACTTCGAAGAAAATTCTATAATGTAGTAAAAGATTTCAAAAGATTTTCGAATGGAATTGCAAAAAGTTTTGATTTTCGAGAATTGGCTATTAAGTGTTCAGTATTTTGAAAATTTGAATAACTTGAAAAATTTCCAAAATTTTTAGAATTATATGCAGACAACCAACGAACTATCTACCCCCCCCCCCACCTACTTACACAGCCAGCTCACCAACCACCCACTCACCCACCCACCCCCTTACCCTACCACTCACCCTCCCACCCACCCGCCCACTCACCCTCCCACCCACCCACCCGCCCACTCACCCTCCCACCCACTCACCCTCCCACCCACCCACCCATCCACCCACCCACTCACCCTCCCACCCACTCACCCTCCCACCCACCCACCCACCCACCCACCCACCCACCCACCCACCCACCCACTCACCCACCCACTCACCCGCCCACCCACCCACCCACCCACCCACAAACACACACACACGCGCGCAGATCCAACACACACACAAACAGCTCAAACATATCACAAAATGGTCATGAGAGTCATTACATTTTCGAGGTGATAACAATAACTTCGCCTATGGGAGACAGAAAAATGAAAAATTATATTATTGATAAAACCGATGCGTTATTAGGTTTTCGATGTTTCGGATACCAATTTTATCGATAAATGATATCTTACCTTGAAAAACGTCAACTGCCAAATTAAGATGTTGCCACCCCGAGCCGGGACTGCCGTACTGTAACAAACATTCCCTCAAAATTAATAACAGAAAAAAAACGAGGAATGACTAAGCAGCCATGGGAGAAACTTCAATTTCTGATTAAAAAAAAAAAATTCAAAATTCTCAAATTTTTCAATTTTTTTCAAATTTTGTAATTCTTTGAAATTTGCCACATTATCAAAGTTTGAAATTTCTAAAATTTTTGAAAGTTTTTAAAATTTTTGAAATTTTTGAATTTTTTAAATTCGTTTTTTCTTTAGAAAATTTTCAAAATAAAAAATAATCCAATAATTATTATATTATCTGCAAAGAAAAATGCAATAAAATGGACAAGATATCGCGAGTCATGCAAATCAAATTAGTCTCGCGTGCTTTTCAACATATATCATAAATCCACACTTTCATCTCGATGATGCCCAAACATTTGCTCGGAAAACCGAACGTCGAGTCGTTAAAAGCCATCGGGATATCGAAACAAACAGATATGAGTAAAAAAGAAACGTTGTAGAACATTCCCCTGATGCATTTTCCCGGGTAATCCACTTCGCGTTATTGTGATTTCATTCCACCCACCCACCCACTCACCCCCCGCCCTATTCCTCGTACACGAATTTCACGTTTGCAGCAAACGCTGTACTCCACTTCGTTATTTACTGTTTCAGTTCTTCATTTTCTTTATTATTGAATTTCGCTTTTAACCATTTTACCGTGCAATAGCGCTCCTTCGAGATCAACAACGTATTGTTATTAATTACAATATTTCAGATAGAAGTGTAGTAATATAACATTTTACAAAATTAAGATAGAAAGGACAATTTTAAAAATTTCCAAAATTTTCAAAATTTTCAAAACTTTGAAATTTTTGAAAATTTCGAAAATTTCGAAAACTTTGAAAATTTTCAAAACTTTGAAAATTCGGAAAATTTCAAGAATTTGGAAAATTTCACAATTTCTAAAATTTCCAAAATTAAAAAAAAATCCAAAATTGCAAAAAATTTTGAAATTTCAAAAATATTGAAAAGTTCAAAAATATTGTAAATTTCAAAAATTTTGAAAATTTTACAAATGTCGAAAACTACTAAAATTTCAAAACTTCTAGTATTGCCAAAAAAAATCAAATTATCACCAAACTTTCCAAAATATATTAAAATTCATAAACCTTCAACTTTCAAAATTTGACAAATCGTATTTAAAATAGAATTCACCTGACATTTAATTTTTCCACAAACAAAAAATGCCTATTTCTCCGTAGAGCCCCTCATGCAGGAACTTTCTCTAAAAAACCCGGAAGAAAATTCGCGTCATCACTGCTCCTTGAATAAACCCCCAAAGTTGCTAATTTCTCACTGTTGTGTTAAATAAAAATTTAATCATCAATAATAGTAATTTCGCAAACGTTACTATCGAAGTACGAGAACATCGCAAACACATTACGTCAATTTGTCACTCAGTTAACGTTTACGTTGAAACGTCATATCATGAGACGTTTGAAATATCCCATAGGAATGAGAATAATGGGGAGGGGGGGGGGCGGGGGGGTTAGTCGGGTTGCCAGTAAATTAATGCGTCACATTCCCATGACGCCCGACGAAACACATGGGCACGAACTGCCGCATGAAATTCTCATTCTCAAATTGTTGGAAATTAGTGGAAATTTACATCAAACTCCCAATCAAAGAGTTTCCCTGCGGTATTTATATGCAAACGCGTGTGATCAATCTGATTACCGATTCCCTCGACCGGAACCATATTTTCCGTTACTGCATTTCGCTTTTTGCGAGGAAAGTCACGGCATGCTAAACTCATCGCCCTCCCTCGCGGGCTTGCCATCCGCGGCTGAGACGCGGATGGCAATCTTGTACGTGACAGAAGGTGATTAGTTTATCCATGGCTGCCCCGGCAAGCAAGAAAACTCGAAGCACTGCTGCTGCAACACACCCCGGTTGCGCATGCGCGTGATGCGGCGCTGTGATCGCGCCTACCTCCACTGTATTAAGGATATTCCACCTATATTGGCATTGATATAAGAATTGCTTCAAATTTTGACATGATAGGTTTGAAGCGGTAACAGATGCCTGTATGAAATTTGAGATTGATTCACAACACCGTTTTGTAGTTATTAATTATCAAAGCTCTCAATTAACACGGCCTCTTATGGGAAAAATAAAAATTTCTGTAAATACAGTTAAAAATATAAAAATTTATTGAAATTTTGAAAATTTACTATTAAAACAGATATAAACCGATGGCAAAAATTTCATGACGTTTGACTCAAATTCTTTTTCATTAATTTGTTTAAACAATATAATATTGATTCGCAAAATGACATACAATATAATGATTTTCTATGACTATCACTTCAACTAATTAATTGAAATATTGAAATATTAATTGAAAATTATTGGCGATAAATATAACGAATCATAGAAAGGGTCATAAACTTTTGTTTTGACTGTACGTGTTGAACATCCTTAAACGCTCGGTGAAAATGAGACGCTCAATGCTTTGTAAACAATTATACAATGTGCCACGTGTGACATCAAGGTGAAGTGAATTTCAAATTGCCGATCAATGATAGCTTCATCACCTCCGAATTTTGTAAACGAAATTTAAGTTTACAAAAAAATTTAGGTTAGATAATGTTCGTTGAAAAAAAATTATGTAAAATTCGATCTGTTAAATAACTCCTATCAATCGCAAAAAAATCATTCAATTGTTAGACAAATCGATCTATGGAACAATTACGTTAATTATTTGGAATACATGTGTTAGTAGTTGTATTATTCTGAAAATCAAGGCACACGCTTTAGTTAATCACTGACCCTTAGATACCTTTTACTGAATAAGGGCGGGTTTCCTGTGATTCATGTTAAAGAATCGGAACTGTAGCCGCAACGTTAGGTCTTTCCGTACTGTTGAGAAAACAATTGTTGTAAATATCGTACGAGAACATACCAGTATCTGTCAACCATTGGTTCAAGGGAAACTCATTCCTGTATTGTCAGTTAGTCGTGGGATGGAAATTACTTCGCCAAAAGCTAACGAAATATGGAATTCAAGGGGAAGCACATCTCAAGTGTAAGAGTTTGTATGTATCATACCTGAGAAGTCAACAATTTTGTTTGATTTGCCCATTTTTTTTTTTTTTTTTTATATAGGGTATTGGTCAATTTTGGAAAATACAAATCCACATTTTGGAAAATTCCGCAATTTCAAAATAGACAAAAAATAAATTACAATTAAAAAAAAAATTAAAAAATTAATCTCATTTATTAAATTTACGAAATTGTCCAAAATTTGCTAAAATTTTATTGAGTCGTCAAAAGTTTTCAAACTTCTGAATATTTCAAAACCTCCAACATGAAGGTAAATTTCAAAAATCTGATCAACTCCACCATTCGTGTCATACGACAGAAAATTTCCCCAATTGTGTAATGACTTCATAAACACGATACGTACAAGCTCCCATGAACACCTGCAGTATGAAAAGCATATTAGCATGAAAGGAAAAAATTAATGCAGCTACGAGAAAAAAAGTCACCACTCAAAGATGCAATAACGAAATTACTCACTGCTACTTTGACCTAAAAAACAACAATTAAGCGGTTTGAGGCGTAATTGGGGTTTGGGCTGCAACAACGGGGACACCACCAGGGCTCGCACCAATCGCAACTGCTTTAGCACGTGCCAATACTTCAATACGGCAAACTATTGAGCAATGAACATATGATTACAATTGTTCTCCCTGAAATTGGTCCCTCAGTTGGAGACTTTTTTAAAAGTTTGACTATAATTTTTATTTTGCAATCTTAATTTTTTTTTAAATTTCAAATTACAATTATAATTTATAATTTATAATTCAACATTTTTTAATTGATTTATTTTTTTTATATATATTATAAAGAAATTGTGATTACTGAATTTAAATATAATTATAAACAAAGTATCAAAGACTAATAAAATGTTTCAAGAATTTATAACATTCTACAAAATTCAAGAAGGCCACAAAAATGTTCAGAAATTTTCATTCCCATAATCTGTAGTTCTGAACATACCAATTTAAGTTTTTAGAAATTTTTTTGAAAAGACGTTATTAAAATAAGAAAAAATAATTACGGTGGCTGCGTTGACGTGGAATGACCCAAATGGATAATCAGAATTTTTACGATTAGTTAAGTTTTTGGGGTTATTTAAATTAATGGTTTTTTGATGAAGGGCCAAAAAATGACCCAATTCTTCGGAAGCTCTTATGAATAATGAGCAGTGAAATGTTAATGCATACTCAGAGGTGGAGAGTATAAGGTGATAATAGTTACCTCAATACAGCTAACAGATGAAATAGGAAAGAAGCGTGTGATAAGTGAATGAATAAGAGATGGATGAATGATGGATTGGCAAAAGCTCTAGGATATACTACGTAGCGATTCATGATAATTCAGTACTTGTACTCCACATAATCTACACACTGGCTCCCTGAGAATCAACAAATTAATTAAAATCGAGAAATCAGAAAAATTGAATATAGCGATAAGCGGTCAATTAAGCTGGGGTCGTCACAGTTCTGTCATTTTTTGTTTTTTTTTTTCAAATTGGGATCGGGAACGCTATCTCGAATTTTTTGAACATTTTTTTAATGCGAATAATTGCAGAAATTTTGAGTTGAAAAAAAATCTGAGAATTTTCAAATTGCTGTTCTGAAACTTATAAAATTTGAAAAATATCAGAAATTTCATTTCATTTTCAAATACACAATTTCAGAAACTTCGATCTTGTAAAAAAATATTGAAGCATCTCGAAATAAAAAAAAATAATGAATTTGAGAAGTTCCAAAATTTCGATAAGTCCAAAAATTCTTAAAAAATGTCAGGAATTACCAAAAAAAAATACAACTTTGAAGGTTAAAAATTTCCAAAAATTGTAAAATTTTGACATCATTAAATACTTAACATCCACAGAAAATTTCAAGAATTTCCCAAAAAAATTTCAAAATTTAAAAAAATCTTCCAAATTTGAGAAATTTTTTTTTTTAAATTTGAATGTCATTTTTCCGGCAATTTCCACAAATTGAAGAAATATTAAAATTTTTAAGATTCGTAAAATTTATTCAGCGTCCAAAATTAGATTCCTCCAAATCATCAAGCTTAAAAATTTTCTCAAATGCTCAAAACTGATTTTCGAAAGAGTGTCAAAGGATGTTTCAAGTATTTTTTCCTCAGTTTCCGGTCCCCTGACACCTACCTCGACTATCGACTCTCAATTCGAGATAACGTTCCCTTAACACTGGATGGTCCTTAACATTTAATTCGTGTAAGACACTTTCCCTCCAACTACCTGTCGTTTGAATAATTATTGTCCTTGGATTAACGCGCCCATAAACGAGCGAAAAAAAATACTTACTCCTGTCGATATTACGCTGCAGATGAGCTGCGACGCGATGTCTGGCATCGTTGAACTCGAGATGTAGACCCAATCGTAGAAGGGTGGGATTCTGTTCAACCAAGTGTGTTATTTCCATCTCAATTTTATTACCCAGCACCTGCGATCTCTATAAAGATAAAAATATACGTTGGTAGATATGCACAGTTAATTCAATGTTTTTCTGAAGCTAATATTGAAATTGCCAGCATTACCTGATTTGAACAACGGAATTCCTCGATAGATTTTGTATTCAGGAGAGCTCGAATCAGTCTCACCATCACTGTAGGGCTAATAAAATTTGTTTCCACGCTGAAAAATTAAGAAAACTTTCTGTCAGTTGGATATACGAGCAGAAAAAGTGAGAACAGTTTTTTCTATAAAAAATTCCTGAATTAAAAAAATTGAAAGAGTTTGTTTTAGTTTCAAAATTGAACCATCAAATTAATTCTATTTACTACGAGAGGAAATATTTAATGAAAAATTTTCTTTTTAATTTTCCAATTTTAGTAATTTTCAATAACACAAGAATTCTAGAATTTCTCAACACCTAAATCTCTAAATTCCAACAGAAAAACATTACGTTTTTCTCTTCATGACTGGTCCAATTCTTTCAATGATAATGTGGACCAGAAGTAAATTCCTCAATTTTTTTTTTTTTTTTTTTTTGTAAAATGTTTGGGTAATAATTGCAGAGTCTTACGTACTTGAGTACTCTAAGAGTCGAATTTTTCTCCATGGCCTCGGCCAGTCTCATGGCCGTTCTGTCAGTTAATCCAACGTTCGTTAAACTAAGTGCTTCCAAATGTGTATTGCCCTCCAGTGCCTCGAAGAGTTGAATGAACTTTTCTTCTGAGATATTCTGGAACATAAAACCATCAAACATTGAGTAAAAATAAAGGCGAGCATCTCAATGTTAAATTAAAACAAAAAAAAGGGACAAGCTCTTGATTTGTTGAAGTTTTCTTGAAAAAAAAACTGAGAAGCTTTTAAAGACTGAAAATTTTTAGAAATTCCACAAATTTTGAAAATTATTCAAATCCCAAAATCTTTGAAAACTTTCTGATTTTTCACGAAAAAAGTTGAATTTTATGAACGAGTTGAAATGAGCTTATGGTTTTCGTATAAGGAAAAAGTGTGTACCATACAAATGAAGGTATTCACCTTTATATTGTTCAAATTGAGATCAATGAGTGTGTGATCGTCCTCACGAACTTGCTTGATCGATGCGTCGACGTCGGTGTCATTGGGTGGATCCATGGGGAATACTTTAGGTTGGCTAGCTTTAGTGATACCATCCCAGCCGAGCCCAACGGGCTGGCCAGTGTTCAAGAGTGAGGCATGATACTGATCCTGGTTCATCATCGAATGGAACCCAAGAATGGCAGCGAGATCAATAATCTCATCCTGAGTTGCCGAGGAAAGTGCCTGCTCATATTCTTCACCAAGATCAATGGCGATTTGTTCGTCAGCTTGTTTCTCCTTGATATTGTCATTGACTGGTGGAATCCACTGTAAATTAATAATTTATTTAAAAAAGGGCCCCATAAATCCTGAGCCTAGAAACTCATGCCCAAAAATTGTCCGATTTACGTTTTCAAGCAGAAGCTTTTTTTCTATCAATACAAAGTAATAATCGATTCACTAACTTTTTTTCCCCTCACAACACCAGGAACGTACGGCTTCAGTTCTGGAATATCCGGTGTTTCTAACGCCTGTTTGTTGATGTGCTCAATGAGCTTCTTACGGTTCAGGGGACCCGTCGGGCTCTTGTCACATTCGTAACTACAGCGCTGCGAGGGCGGCATAAAACTGTCCTGAAAATTTAAATTAATTGTCAATCAAAATTGGATAAATTTTGAATAATTTTTTAAATAAATTTTTATTTGAATGCGGAAAATTCTACTCACATCTGGATCGACTTCTTTGGCTAACATGTTGATCTCCTCTGGTGTGAGCTGAGACAGTAGCTCATCAACATCCACATCGTCGTAATCACTGAGGTCCTTTCCATAGAGCTTGGCCGCCGTCGTCATGGTGCTTTTTTTGTGGGACGCCGAAGTCTGAAGCAATAAAATTCCCATCAATCAATTACCCTCATCGCTAAATAATAATCAATGAAAAACAATGACTCGACCAAAGGAAGAACCAAAAAAAAAATTATTTCGCCTGACCACATAAAACAGCAAATGGGGTTCAATATATGTATTGCATAATCTGAAACACTGAATACTATTAATGAGATAAATAAATACTTGAATAGAGCCAACGTGTTTCTCTATGGTATACTGCGAGATAACGAGTGACAACTCAACAATCACAAGACGTACAAGCAACTGGTCAATTTAATGCTTCAGAAACACTGGGAGAGCCGGCTGATGCCCTCTGACCCCGTTCGAGACAGTATCGATTTTCATTGACAATTCGACTTGCCAAATTGGCAGTGCAACTGCACCAGGAAATTAAAAGGTGTGTTCTCATGAGCAATTGTAATCAGCACGAAGGTCAATTTCCATTGAGGATGTGATGAATGTTTTGTAAAAAATATCTAAATGGAAAAATAGTGGCCGAGGACACACCAATAACTTTACAATATTTTTTCCCCATGTATTTATACTGCTTGCAATATTTGATGAATTTGCAATATTTCCAGAAATAGGGGAGATAGGGGAAAAAATCATTTGACATGAAATGTGTATTTTTGGGGGAGGAACAATTTTTGTTGGAACCTTCTTTTCATATGTCTCATAGATCTTGTCTTATGAGTGTTTGAAAGTGGTTGGGACAGTGGTTAACTGCATCAGGTTTATCTAGAAGTGTTTGACGTACTTTTAGGACACACACACACACACACATGCCTAGGTTGTGCAGTTTTTGTTAAAATGTCCTTTAATATCTCTAAATTACAAAAAAATTTAAACTCCGCTTTCTGCAATTTTCTTCATTTTTTATCGTAAATTATTGTCCATTTTATTTAATCTGCAGAACGTTAAATTTTTTAAATATTTTGATATTTTGTGAAAATTTATAGAATGTGGCAGGAGATTGAAAATAGTCAAGTTTTTACAATTTTTGACATTGCTCAATTTTTTATATATTCAATACTTGAAGCATTCAATAGTTTACTTATTTTTTTCAAACTAGTTCATATCAAATTTTTCCAATTTTCTTTTTTTTCAATTTTTTTTTTTCTTTATTTTAAGAAGTCTCGACAATTTCAATTTTGGGTATTCATTGATCTATATTCGTTAATGGTTTTTAATCTTGAAGTTTTCACATTTTCAAAATTTGGAAAATCGTACTTTCAATATTATTAAAAATTTTGAATGACCGTCTTAAAATTGCATTGAAAAAAAACGACAAAAAAATGAAATAATTTAGAACTGGCAGAATTCTCAATTTTGGAGAAATAAAAAAAAAAGGTTTTCTAAAAAATTACTGAAGCAGAAAAAAATAATTATTTGACCTTCACTCCGATTTTATAGCCCCCCAAAAAAAGAACATATTAAAACCAAAGAACCAAATGAGATTTACACATTAAATTTTCTCTACAAAATTCTACTTAAAGTGTGAGAACATTTCTTGAAAAATTTATTCACAATTTTTAAAAATCACCAAAAAAATTGAGCAAAAAACCACGTTCAATATTGAGGAACGAGTTCAAAAAAATTGTTCAAAGTCCATAAAAAATTAATTACCGACATGACACTAATCACGGAAAATTCCGACTCCAAAAAGATAAAGCCCCACAAAACAGTGGCGCTGTCCCCACAGAAAAAACTCCAAAAAAACTACCGAAAAATTCCCATATCACTAATCCCCCAATTTTCTCATAAACATCTGAAATCTCCCATTAACGAAATATTTCGGCATTTTCCTGAGATAAGACCGTTCTATTTCCCCAAAGTGTTTCCCTATTTTCCGGCATTCTACTTACGAAACAATTACGGCTTATGTCACTCTGTGGATCTGAAATAGACGCGATTGATTGGCCCAATTGGGCGTTAACAATGTTCAATTTGTTTATATTGAGCAAATGAAATAAACCTCACCCACTTTTTGACGCACGTTTCAGAGAAACTTCACACACTGACGCGACAGCGCCCTTTGATCATTCACCAATTTCAAAATAGGTTAGAACTAACTCCGATTCAAAACAAATGGCTTGGCAATAATTTTTGGCGGGAACTTGTTAGCAATTTTATTAAGCGACTTTTAAAATGATTTTTCAATGAGTTTTTGGAATGATTTTCAACGATAATTACTGGAAATTGGGGAAATAATTGTGAGAAAATATCAGAGTTAGGGAAAACTGAGTATGGAGTGAAAGCATGCGCAGCACTACTGCGCATGTATTGACGTTTGACAAGTGGAGCGCGGGGAATTCAAACGCATGCTGTCGCCTCTGAGTGGTCGGGATTTTGTTATCTAAATTGTGCAGGCAGAAATCGAATGAAATTGTTGTTTTTTTATGTTCCAAAACAGAGTAAACTTAAATATTGATTCGAAAAAATATTAGATTTAAAACTCCGTCGTATTAATCTACCTTGAAACACTGAACAACGTATTGGACATGCGCAAAGGACTCCGCGCAGATTTCGGGTGAAAATCAAAGTTTTTGACTTGTTTTCTAACCTAAAAGAGATGCAATTTTGAATTTATCTCGAGCCTGTGTTGAGAACTGTTCGCATTTCAAGTGGAATGCTCTCCATAAAACGTGTAATACAATTTTTTTCATTTGTTGGGGAGATATTTAAGTCTTGATACGAATCATTGAAAACAAAATATTTGGCGGGAATTACAAATTGGGCAACTCTCTGTGTGGCCCTGATAGGTTATTCATTCAGCCCCTAGGTTTGAATATTATATATAAAATCTGAATATTCGTAATTGGATTGTCAGTCATGATAAGCACTTTTTATTATCTTTTAAATTGACAGGAACGCGTCCTCGGGCAAGCGCCATTGCGCGCCAAGTATTTGACGGAGAATAGCAAGACGGGCTTCACCGTGACCTGTCGTGTCGCCTAAATCCATCATCGCTGGCCCTCAGCTACCGGACAACATTAACATCCGAGTGCCTCCACCAGCGGAATGCCCTACAGAGTTATACTGGGTTATGCATACATGTCAACTGCCTCATTGCCATATACCCGAGCGCAACGAAACGCTTCAGTCCGCTGTCAATTGAGTAAATACCGAGAAACGCGTAAGTATCAATACGAAATTCCGGTCTAAATTAATTTACACCGTTCACAAAGTACAATTTTTTTCTTCCAAAAAAATGGAATTTCAAAAAAACAAAATTTTCAGAAATGTCAGAAAAGACAGTCAAAAATTATTTTCTCGGTCATTCAATTTTCGGAGAACAAAATCATAATAAAACTTTACCCTAGTCTGTGTTGGCAATTTTTTGCCAATTCGATAACGGATGCATTTGAATTTTCAATATTCTAAGCTTGAACGTATTCTCCAAGCGAACTGCTCATGACGTCGCTGATTCATCCTGGAGATTCCATAAGAGGGTTTCATTGCGAATGATTATTGATCTTTCAATAGCGCTTTGGATTTTCAAAGCTGCCATCACCTTTCGGTATAACATTCAAATGCATTTTCAATAAATTGGCAATTCATGGAATTTGCAAGAAAAAGTTATCTGAATTTTCCCATTTTCTCTAATTTTTATTAGGCATTGGCCGGTAAATGCAGCGGTAATGGACTTCTGGAAGGACTTTAATCATGGAAGTGTATCTATCCTTATATGTAATTGAGAGCTTCGACCACAAATCGAATGAGAATCGCAATAAAAAGATTATCGAAAAAAAAATCGATTATCGAAAAAAATCTCGATTATCGAAAAAAAATATAGATTATCGATGCCACGAGAAAAATTGAAACCGAAATCGCATTTGGAAATGCATGTGGCCGCGTAGCGGCCACCGGCAAGGCACTAGTCCTTATATGTAATTGAGAGCTTCGACCACGAATCGAATGAGAATCGCAATAAATCGATTATCGAAGAAAAATCTCGATTATCGATACCATGATGAAAATTGAAATCGAAACTGCATTTGGAAATGCATGTGGCCGCGCAGCGGCCACCGGCAAGGAACTAATCCTTCTATATAATTGAGAGCTTCGACCAGGAAAATAAATCGATTATCGAATTCGAAAATCGAAGAAAAAAACTCGATCTGTATAAATAATCGAGAACTTCGACCAGGAGAATGAATCGATTATCGAATTCGAAAACTCGAAAGTCGAAGAGAAGATCTCGATTATCGATGACACAATCGAAATCGAACGAGAATATAGACAAGTAAAGGCATGCGTGGCTGCCACTGGCCACCGGCAAGGCACTAGTCTATAGCAAAAAGGAGAGGCCACAGAAAATATCGATACATCGATAGTAAAAAGGAGGGATCAAAGAAAATATCGATGTATATGGGAATTATCGAAAAGCGTAAGACTCAGACCGACGCGACACCAGTCCGTGCGGCGGAAAAAGGAAATGCGCGTGCGAGGCATGCGCAGCGGGACTCGTGAATGGAAAAAATCGGTGCAATATGTAAATGAATTTTTGTGTTATAGCGCATTTTTAGAATGCTCCATCAAGAAGAGATTGCACTACTTTTTGGCTCTTCCTCAACAGCTGTGAGGACTAATTCCCGCCCATTTAGTCAGTTATTTCCTCGGATAATACGCAGGCTCACACTCTCGCATGGCGAGCGAAACGCCGCCTGTACTTTCTGGGACGCATGCTTGCCAAGTCTCTGTACATGCATGAACTCACACGTACAACTTGGCAAGCGCAGCTTTTGGAATTCACTGCACTCCATTAGTCGCAGCGGGCGGCGGTGCGCCGATTTACCATTTTCTCATCAAAATAAAATTCATTTCCAAAAATAAAAAAATTGAATATTTTAAGTAATTTCATAAATTACAAATACCCCCAATTTTGGAAATTGAAGAAAAAAAACTCAACTAATTCAGCATAATACACTAAAAAAATTCAAAATTTTAAAATCGTGAAAATTTCAAAATGTTCAAGTAAAAAAATTTGAAGAAATTGAAGAAACTTTAAAAACTCCTAAACTCTCAAGAAATTGAAAAAAAAAATAAATTTCAAAAATTTCAAAAAAATTCGCAATGTGGAAAACTTCAGAATTAAAAAAAAAATTGAAGGAACAGCTATCGTCGTATCTTTAACAACTGATAAGGATTGCTCCCACGTGGGTTCAGCGAATCTTGAGGACCTGCCGATCGGTGGCTTTTTCCGTGGCTGGGGCGGACAGGGGGGTTTCAGAAAATAGCTGAAGCCTCCTCGCTCGGTCTGGCAGCGGCCCAAAGGTCTATACTTGGACATCGTTCGTGCCTCGATTATTAATAGTGAGCACCAGCGCGGCCACTGGCCTTCTCGCGAACTAACACATTCGTGAAAAACTTCCCAAAGCGCCGACTCCGGAGTGCACGGGACCGACAGGGACGGTGATCCGCGCGCCCGTGACCTAGGCCCGTATTGATGATGACTGCCTTGGATACCGCGCTAAAGATTTATTTTTATTTATCTCGGGTAAACAATGTCGCTTGTCACCACTGCTAATTCTCATTTAATTTTTTTATTCAAATTGACAACACCTGAAACTGTTGAGAATGTTGCATTTAAAAATTATTCACAGGAATATTTCCTCCAACGGAAATGTTATTCCAAATGTATGAGGCAATGATGGTCTAATCTGTACCAAACTTCGCCTTATATCACCAAAATATAACAGTACTGATGGTACAATTTTATAATCCACTTCAGGGTCTCCCTCTAAGAGGGTTTGTTTAACTATCTAAACAATAAACTTCGATATCTATCTATTTACCTATCTATCTAAGAGAGTCCAAGAGGATCAATCAATTAGATGTCCCCTTGTTGGTTTTCAAGACTATCAACTCCTCTCACAAGTAAGTTGATTGAAATGATCAACTTAACCCAGATGTTTACGTTTCCAAGTGTCACCTCAGACATCGCAATTCTTTATGCCAAAAGTTTTCATATTTTTCAAATGACTTGGTTACATAGCATTGTTGAACATATCTGGGAGGAAGGAGGAAAGAGTGCGACGCGCGTTGGTCCCTCGTTAAGCGTCACAGTAGTGGTTCACCGGAAGTTGCTAATCGCAATATACGTCTCGAATGACCATTTGATTCCGGATGTAGTCTTGAGCACGCCCGAGCTGATATCGGATGACGCCTGATAAGTTGTGTACTGCGATACGTCCGGACTTGACCAAGCTTGGCGGACCCTGAACTTGATGAGAGCAAATTGGCCGGGAACGTTCACTGTCTTGCATGTCTTCATCCATTGAAGGTTTAACAATCATTGACGGCTAGCTTTCGATTAGAGAGCAACATCGTTAATGTTCAGGTTATGGGTTCTGGCTGATCGAAGATTCAACCTCAACCAAACACAAAATTTAACTACGGATTTATCTGCCTAACAAGTGGATCTAGGTACCACACGATCGAAAGGGAAGAACCTACATCAAAGATGAAGATTTCTCGATGAATCGTCCTCCTATGATGATTTGAAATCAGGTTGTGATGAATGAGAATGTCATCTGGGAATTGCGGATGGACTACTACTACTGCTACGCCTACTTGCAGGTAAAGTGGGCACTGTTCACTACCAAGGTCACCTAAAGAACCACAATTACAAGTGGATGACTTCTACAGTTCTATTTAGATCAGAGTAATTGTAGGCCAATGGTTTTGCAGGTTTGGATCAGGTCAACAGAAGCATAAGGTGATCCGTTCATTTCGAATCAAACAGACTACATGAATTGATTGGATCTTCAGCTGATACAGCCTGGCCGATGGTCCTCCAAGTTCTGATCATCCCATAGGCTGGGCGAAATCAATTTAAACCTCTCGGATTTTCGTGGAGAACAGCTGTGCTGGGATATGACCGGGACAGAGATCGTATGCACCTAATCAGGACAATTGCTACGAAAAGGGTTGAAGTTTGAGATAAGATAGGGTTATTCGAAATTTGATTCCAGTATTTTAGATCAGGTTTGTTGAATGAGAATCTAAGGGCAGGCGGACGGGCCTGCACTTGGTTCAAGACCAAGGTCACCTACCCAACCTGATCAGATTGATTACCAGCAGAGAAATTTGATAAGGGCACATATCCAGAAACCGATCAAGATCATATCAAGCAGATGGACGTTAGTTTGAGATTAGACATATCTACACTTGATCGCGCGGATTTGGTTAGCCATTGCAGATTAGTTCCTCATTTTGACATTAGGCCCTTATGATGAGAAAGTGAGCAGGACAGCTGTAGGCAGGTAGACCTCAGTTTCAGATCAGAACCATTCGAACTTGATCGGAGCAATTACCGGCAGACGGTCCTCGGGTTTCATGGAACCAGAATTTGATGAGAGCAGTTCGGATCGAACAGACTAGGAAGAACGTCGATGAGATCCTAATCCGATACAACCTCATCAGAACCTCAATCTGCATCGGATAGACCTATTTGAAATTGCTCTGAATACTTTAGATCTGCCTTGTTGAATGGCAATCCAAGAGGAATAGGTGCAGGCGGATGGACCTGATCACAGGGCAGTGATCGGCCAGACAAAATTACGGAAATGAGTCGCGACAAGACGAGAGCAGATGTCAAATTTGTCTCGTATGTCGAGAGGGAACGAGAATAGATTGATCTCAACGAGAGGATATGATCACTAATGGCAACTGCGATGGTATCAATCTCATCAGAACCACTGCCAGCAAAATCATTTCAGTTTGAGGTTGGGAAATACTTAACATTTTCCGATCTTCATATCATTATTTGACGATTTGGGTTCCACGGTATTTCGTGAATGTTGGATACATGTCCATTTTCTGTTAAAAATGGGTAAAAAATACAATTTTCGTACTTATTAAGCATTTGAAAGTCAACGAGGAATTCATAGCCATCAGTCATTCATCATCCATTACAAGGATTCGTGAATCCCACAATGGATGATAGAGTGGACGTTGCGTGGAAGCTCAACCAGTCTGTCTAAATGAAACGCAAAATGAAATCAATGAGTGGCCATATATACCCTTCTAGCTTCAATATATGTCCTTTGACTGAAGGATGGAATCTCCCCTTTGGGGGTCAGTGCATTCAACCTAACAATCTCAATGTTCCTAAATGAACCAAATTTCTGCTCAATTCAGGCTTCAAAAGGCGTTTGCCAATTGCATCATCTACATAGTATTCTGTTGTAAATGTTAGTTTACAAAGCGGTGATCGGTTGGACTTGTATTGATGAGGGAACTCCCGGTGTTATCTCATTTCCCACCGTACCATACTGCATGATGAAAATGTCCTTCGTACAGTATCATCCCGGGCGGAAAAAAATACATGTTGGCTATACATATCTATCGGCATCTATGATAGATATGAATCCTATCCAAACCCCCACAGTGTGTGTGGCTGGGTGTGTGGGTGGGTGGGTGTGTGGGTGTGTGGGGGGGTGGGTGGGTGGGGGGGGGGGGGGGGGGGGGTTGGGGGGGGGGGGGGGGTGGTTGGGCGGGTGGGTGGGTGGGTGGTTGGGCGGGTGGGTGGGTGGGCGGGTGGGTGTGTGTAGGGTGGATGGATGGGGGGGGGGGGTGCATAGGTGGGTGGGTGAGTGATTCGGAAGATTTAGAAGAAATGATGATAGTTCAGAGCTGAATATTTTCTGGGTCATTGTCAGATTGTGGGACGCGTTCCTCTTTCCACAGGTAATTCACTGAGTTGAAAAAAAACGTGGGATACCACCAAACAATTGGAAAAACATTTAAAATACCGCTAATAGGAGTTCGCGAGAAATCGACTTTCACCCTCAAATTTTACACACTTTTTATTTTCCCAACATTCAGAAATAGCAAATTTTCCGCGAAGATGTTAATAATATCACGAAGAAATGGGAGCGATGTTTTATCGAGGAAAAATAATTTCGCGAGTCTAACAATAGTCCTGAGAAAAATGGTTAACTGTGTGTTTATTTTTTTTCTCCTCTGCAGTTGGACAAGCAACTTACACATTATACATGTTGAAACTACTGGCCAAAATAGTTGGCAGACAGACACTCGAAGACACGGATTCTTTAGTAATCTTATGATTAATCTGCGTCGCACGGAGATCATCTGCGCGGTCTTTTAATGTCGCGCAATAATTGATAAAGTGTCTTCCTGCATCAATGCGATAGCCAATGCTGATTGTTTATAAATAAGTGAATTTCGAAATAATTAATTTTCTCGAAAGCTCATGTGCTTTATTTTTTAACTTCCCGATATGGGAAAGTTATTGTAATGGCCCCAAAAATCAAAAGTGGAAATTTCATCATATCTCCACCTTTCAAAGTCTCTCTAATCTTTCTAGAGCATTTTCAACAAAATGTCTATATGTATGTGTGTATGTGTGTTTACGCGTTCGTATGTACCCACAATTTTTGGACAACGATTTCTTGCAACCGAATCACTCGATTGGATATTTTTTTTTAATCGCTGCGTCTTCACGCAACTGAGATCCGATTAGATTTTGAAAGAAATTCATGCACTAGGTTCCGGTTTTTTTTTAAACATGAAGCATGAAAATCGCCAAAAGTTTTAATCAATCATTATTTGCGAAGGAAAGTTGTGATCAAGCTAATCAATGTCGCAATTGGAGTCTCTCGGCGTACCCTAGCTTCGATCAAAATTTGACTCACTTTCATGTAGTGAATTATTAGTTATTGGTTGATTTTGAGTGGCGCGAAATTTCAATGACTATTCAAACCTTCATATTCGGTCTAGATCCGAAGTTGTCCGACTACCGCCGGCGCATGCGCGTTTGCCCGCATTCGCACGGGAGAGTCTGAATGCGCGATGCGCAGTGTGATTGGTCAGTGCGTCACGTGACATAGTCGCAGGTAGCGACACCTGTTGTATTCCAGTATTCAAATTTCATGATTTCTATTTTTTTCGCTGAAAGCAGTCTCTGAACATTTAATTGACGTGTCGGAAAATCTAGGAATGGGAAACAGAAATTATAAATGGGGAAGTTTTATTTGTGCTCCCAACGGGGGCAAACACACCTCCATCCCCCTAGTTTTTTTTCTTTTTTTCAAAGCCACCCATTCCCCCCCCCCCCACACACACACACACATATATGCACAAACACACAAATGCACATTTCAGACAAGAATTACAAATCGAGTTTTCGGGGACATATTGGCCCCATTAGTGTCTTCGTCATTTGTTACAAATCGGATACTTGAAAACGGAAAAATAGGACGGATGTAATACGGTTACGAAATTGCTGAATGGCCGGTAAAAACTCGCGCCTTTACTTCTTAGAAGTGGTACGAAATTAACTTAACGATAAACTTTGAGCGGTTTGGAATACTCGTTTGTTGGTCTTTTAACTCTTTCCTGGGGCTTTTTCATCCCGAAATATGCAGCCGTCCGCCGTGCTCCAGTTATTGACCCGCAATCGCAGATTGCGCATTTATAGACGTGCGTTTCAGTTGATTGAAAAAATAGATCTTGACAATTTATTGCTTTAAGAAACCTGCGCCGATCTTTGTTTTTAATCGATGTTTTCTATGTTGGATTTATTATTCATTTTATGCTTCTCCTCATCAGTTTTTTGATGACTTGCGAAAAACTTTTGCAGCTGTTGAAGTTGTGTTGATCATTTCGTTGATTTTGAGGTTTAGGATGATGAGGATGTTACTACTTATTTTAGATTCATTGCAATTTCTGATAATGTTGACATTGATTCCATTTTGAAAATTTTGATGTGTTGCTATAGGAAGAACTTTTTTGGGTCACGGTTTGTCGTGAACAGGTAGACCGATTTGTTTTTTTTTTTATTTATTTTTTTTCGAAAATTGCCTCTGGCTGTTCCCCAGGCCGCAAAGGAGTGTCGACCTTGAAAAACAATTCCTTCAATGGTTACTAACAATTTCAATTGTTCAAAAGGCTCTATTGCGAGAAGGGTTAGAGATAGAAGAAAAAGTGTGAAATGAATGTTATTCCTTACATGAAAATACACATATAAGGTCTTATGACTTTTCTTCATAACTCTCATAATTTAGGGGATGTCATCGGTGGAAGATGCGCAGGTGGCGCACGTTCTTTTTCGTGACGGGCGCGTACCAAGCGTCTTTTGTACACACACACAGAGACACACAGGCACACACAGGCACACACGGGCGCATACATGCATACACACACACACACAGACGCACAAACACACACACACACAGACGTACAAACACCCAATTTGCCCCAACTATATGAACCCCTTTTAAAAAAAAATCGGTTTTGTTTATAAAAAATTTGCAAACACAAACCTACTTATCCACATGTAAATTCGAACACGTGTTCATCGTTTGACATAAAAGTTGGTCAATGCGAGAGAATGAATGTCATCGTAAATGTCAACACAACGTATCTTAGCAATCTAGGAATTTTAGATCGAGACCTCATACAATCTTAAGGCTAACCGACCCTATCGGCTTGTCGGACTTTCACCACTTCACTCTGCACTTAAATCAACCGTTGCTTTGTCTAATGCATGTGCCATTGTTCATCGAGGAATTCAATGGGAATTATGGGCTACCAAACGGAACCAATTTTTTGTTTCAATGATAATCATAATTTGCGGATTGAAAAATTTTTGAGGTACAAAAACTTTTTATTTTTACGTGAAAAATTTAAGAAAGTGAAAATAAATTCGGAATATTAAAGCCAAAAAAAAAATTTTTAATTCAGAAAAGTGTCTAAAATTTGAATTTTTCTTAATCACCAATTAACCAATAATTACCTCAAATACTTTCGTGCGGAAGGAAGTGAAAAAAAAACGAAACGCTCTATCTAAAATATTCAAACATACACACGTACAATTTCCTTCTCTAAACCCGTTCGTTCTATGTTCAAATAGCGTTTCATGTTCCGGTGCAGTGCTCGTACCGTCTGCAATCTGTTGTATTCCCAAGAAAAAAACATTTTCCACCGAACGAAAAATCCGGAAACATGAATTGGTGTTCAAACATTTTTTTTTCGCGTCTGAAAATAGAAATCTTGGGCGTGTCGCGGGGTAAAAATAGTTGCTTATTTATTGAAGAAAAGGGTGTAAATATAAATTCTAATTTATAGCATTCGTTCGTAGATTTACACTTTCCGAGAAGAAAAAATTAAACAAGTGGCACTTCCCCCAAAAAAAATCTTCTTTTAAGTCTCACAGTCTTAAGGGTGCAATAGATTGGGAATTTTGTGTACTGGTTGAAACGATACGATCCGTCAGGTTTCGCCTTTTTTCCAGATTTCCTTAAAAACGCGATTCTCTCCGCACTGAGTGGTTGTAACCAAAAATGTTATAAGACATTTTTTGTAGAGAATTTTATTTTTGAGAGAAAATGTATTTGGCAAAATTCCCTCCGCCGATTCACTTTTGAGATAGAACCGATTTTGGTTGAAATACATCTGCTGATTTTTTCGTCCGAAATATTCGTTTTGTTGATAACAAAATATCTCGAGAACGGATGGAGATAGAGATATAAAGTTTAAACAAATTTTGTTCCTTGCGTCAAACTACACATTTTATGTTTAATAACTTTTTTCTGTAAAGTTGATACTTTAGGAGCAATGTTTAGTAGACTGGACGTTACGTAGATTGGACGCTACGTGAGTGCTTGCGAGTGACCTGCGCCGGCCGGGCAGGGGTTTTCCGACCTAAGGAGTAGATATCGAAGAAAATAGTGATAACAAAAAACACTCGTCATGAAAAACCCCGTTAATCAAATTTTATGCCCTTCCTTCATATCTCCAATATTTCACAACGTATGACAGTTCATAAGAATCTGGGGGAAGCGCGTTCGCAACCCTTCGAGATTCACCCACCATTTTCTCAGTAACTATTACAGATAGAGATATAATGTATATAACCTAAATGATTCCCCATGAACCAACGAACATTTTATATTTCAAACTTTTTTCTCTATCTTCACTGGCTAATGCAATCTATCGAGTCAAACTTATAAATCGGAATGGATGTCTGGAACCCCGCGATCCGCGGATTGCGCATTTCCTTTTAATTCCGTATTTCATTCCTTCATAAAATTCCCTTAATTATTAAAAAATAACCTGCAGATTTTTCACTGAGATAACAATAAATTGGCGAATTAATTGGCGCTTAAATGGCTCTGTGAAGTTGGAACATGAATGAAACTGACGTATCTCGTGTACTGAGTAATACACAACAGTTAAACTAAAAGCAAGAGAAGGTGCCAAAGAAGCGGTCGAAAAATATACGAGCGTAGTAATCACGCATCTAAGCTTGTAAATTATTCTATTTTAATTTTCCCGGTCAACGTTTACCTGTGTCAAGCCAAAGCAGGAGAACTTATCGGTGAAACACGTGTGATTCGGCGGAGATTATTGATATTAGCAGTAAGATACGGCAGTTCTTCATGAAGCTTATGAAGATTTGAAATAAATGGAAAAGTTGCGATTTGGGAATTATATAGTATTGTTGGACGTTATTCAGATTTTAAACCATGGAAATGATGAATGGATTCATTATTGATGTTGGCCATTGGCTATAATTTTTTTTTAACAAATTTTGTACAGGTATGGGAACATAGGGAAACCTATGGGAAAACCTATGGGTTCCCATAGAAACGCCATGGAGACTTGTGATGTTCCCGGGGGGGGGGGGGGGGGGGACTTCGGAGATTGGACTTGAAATCGTCCGATTTCTATGGGTTTCCAGAATCTCTTATGGGATTTCCCATAGAATTTTCATAGGACTTTTATAGAAAATTTTAAGACGCAAAATGTTATGGAAAAAGTCGTAATTTTTCATAGCATTTCTGTAGGGATTTTATGGAATATTCCATAGAAATTTAATTCACGAAACCGAGGAGGAAAGAATGTGAAAAATTGATCATTGAAAAATTCTAGACTCAAAAATTTCAAAAAAATCTGGAAAATTAATCGCGATATTCATTTTCCTTTTATTATTTTTTCCCCTTCCTAAAATTCTCAATTTTTTTTATTATATTATTCCTATATAGATATATTCCTATGTATATATTCATATGTATATATATATATGTATATTATACAGGAAATAATATTTCCTAAAATAAGAAAAAATTGAAAAACCTAAAAAAATTCGTAAAAAAAATTAATAATTGATATAGACAAATGGAGTTACACACATACACAGTTGTTCTCAACAATAAATTGGAAAATAACTAAATAATTTTCTAAAATTTCTAAGAAACTTCATTAACTTGGAATTAAAAAATTTGACTTTAACTATAGAAGCGAATCCTGAAGAATATTTTTGTCAGATAGCCACAAAAAAAAGCTCTTAACATTTACGAGCAGAAGATTTTTATGTCGAAATATCTCAATTTTTATCAAAACCAGCGGACCTCATCGAATGCGCTCATTATACACCCCAATTACATGCGTGTAATTGCATGACATTCTATACAATTGACATTGTACGTAGAGTACTTTAATTAATTTCTCCTTCTCCTATTTCCGCCGAATTAGTACGCGGGGAAAAAAACTGGTATTTTAAGGTATTCCATATGATTTGCATGCAAAATTAGGAACTATACAAGGTCTCCATTTGGATAAGAAAATGAACATTTTTTTTCTTTAATGCAATTCAACAAACTCCTTTCAGGAATTTGCAAAAAATTGAATAAAATTAGGGGAATTCGACATGATGTGTCTCCAAAATTTGAAAATCTCTAAGACTTTAATCTCAGAAGAAAATAACGAAAAAAAAAAACAAAAAACACCATTACGGCGTAAAAAATTGACCAATAATTCGGATGGCCCATTCACTTAAAAAACATTGATAACGATGTTAAACTCACCAAAATCAATCTAAAAATTTGATAAGGATAAATCCCACTCGATAAATTCCTCACAAAACCAAACGGTAATTTATAACGCGTAACTAACGAAGATTACCAAGAATGACGCTACTGGAACGAGTAGTACCGATAGACTAATACAAGTTTCATACTGCAAGTTCTACGTAGCTACCAGTGAATGGTGACTGGTTGTATTGTATTCATTGGGCTTTGTAATGTTGGAGGGAATATGGGATTTTACCATGATGGGGGCGACTTTCACCAGCTGATATTCGCTTGTCACCAAAACTTCAAACGCATCATCAACATCTCGAGGTCGAGCGAACTCGCGAAATTTGCGCGAGTCTGAAATTTCGACAGCCTTATTAGGATGAAGAAAATTGCCCAAAGTATTGAATTTTCGGGGGAAAAACCAAATTTTCAAAGATTTTAAAAATTTTCAAAATTTTCAAAGACACACCAATAACATATTCGGTCCCCTCCCCCCCAATTGCCCAATCTCTCCCAAACTTCCCTCCACCATCTACGAAGACTTGATAATGACGATGATGTCATTAAGTCATTACCGCTATCTCCAGTGATGATATCATTCCAACGATGTCACACTTGGGTGTGATCTTCCTAATCGAAAAAACTTGTTCTCCGCAGAAAGGCGCGCATCTGAAAAGTCCCTCCCAAAATACTCTTGTTAATCCTCCTGCCCCCCCCCCTCCCCTCCCCTCCCCCCTCTTTCCATAACTCGCAACATCAATCTGCAAAGTCCACAAATTAAACCCGCTCTTGATTACTTCAGCTTCTGACATTCCGTTGAAATCCCTCCCTGGCATCGGACAATCCACAATTTTAGAAGCGCACAAATAAGAGCTTCCCTGGTCTCCAACTCAACACTTACAAATCCAAGTTCGCGCTCCGCTTACCAATCAATCGATTACCATAACAATAATCACGCAATTAACAATTGATGTCAGTTGTTTAGATATATCCAATCTTCCTTTCACCATGACTCAGGCCTACGTTGCATTACAAAAGGCCCATACACAAAAGAACGCGGATATTCAATCAAGCGGAGGCCAAGAAAACGTCAGCTTTCTTGGCCAATATCAGATATAAACAAAACATATCATCAAGCACATTTGCGTTATTTAAAACTTATAATTTTCTTTACGGAAACTCTACGTTGGTGAAAATGGCTGGCCTTGAGTGGCTGGCAGCAATCCTACGATATCCAAAAAGATTATGATGAGGTAGGCAAGTTTGCAGCATTTGGGACAAAAGAGCAAGTCTCAGTAGTTCAATTGGGGGCCGTTCTCTCGATTTTTAGGTTCCCTAAATCCCTAGAGTTTTGCTGTTTTTTTAGGCCGTTACACCTATACTAATTATCCTTCATAGAACGGAGGAAAAAATATGTTTTTTTTTTCACCAAATTGCAGGTCAGACATTTTGCTACGTCAGATTTTCGGTCTGGGAATTAATCGATGTGTAGGCCCTAATTAGTCCAATGAACGAACAGGTAGTAATCCCCCCCCCCCATTTTGCTCTTCCTTCCACAATATACACTCATCCACCTAGTTATAATACACACCCACGCAGTTATAATACACACCCGCCCAGTTATAATACACACCTACCCAGTTATAATACTCACCCACCCACCCACCCAGGCACAATACAAGCCCACCCACCCATTCAATCACAATACACACTCAGACGATTACAATACACATTCACTCACCCACCCACGCAGTCACAATACACATCCATCCACCCACCCAACCACAATACACCCCCACACATCCACCCGACCACAATATACACTCACACAGTCACAATACACATCCACCCACCCAATCACAATACACACCCACCCACACAGTCAGAATGCAATACCGCCAACCCACCCACTCACACAGTTACGATATACATCCGTCCACCCAATCAAAATACACACTCACCCATCCACAACACAGGCCCACCCACTCACACCTACTCGCACACACATTTTGGGGGAAATAGTCGAGAAATACTTTGAAGCATGGTCATATGAAGAACAGGGCAATTTTGATTTTGGGAAGTAAAAGAACACCTCATGTTGAACGGCTACCCACGTGGAAAAATATATATACTAACAAATATATATATGTGCCAATTTCATATATCTTGCAAAAAATATATAAGAGATATATGAGAGATACATAACGTATACATAAAAGTGCTACTTTATGTATATTCGATATAAAAAACGTCCCAATTTAGTATATAATAGATATAAATATAGCTATATGTTCATAATATAATTTTTCCATGTGGGTACCACAAATTGAAAGCAGAAACATCAATAATAGAGAAGTTTTTGATAGCGGAAACAGGAATCTCTCATGTTACAACAACCACTTGTTGCTAAAAGTCAAAGATTCTTCCAGGAAGTATTTGTTATTTTATACAAGCAGATCTGTCTAGAATGGCTAATCCGGAAGCCAAGATAGATTATGTCTTAACATAGTCTTCGTGTGCTAATCACCGATGACCGCACAATTTGTGACCATTGGAGCAACCCAAAAACCTTCCAGATTTGCTGTTTCAATCCAATTATCTTCAGGAGTTTCTCAAAAATTCAATTAGCCTCTCACCTAATGCCTTCAATACAAAACGCTATAAGACATCATTTCAAGATAATTTGATTTCTGAGGAAAAACATATAGGTCAAAATTTGTCCGCGTCGCCTCCTTCTCGAGATAAATCCGAAATTTGATTGAACGGAATATGGGTGATAGCGTACGGATCGAAATAACCTTCAAATGACTGTATGTCCTAGACCACAACCCTGAAGAAAAAAACCCATATGCATATGCATGACCATATATATATATATATATCCTACCGTATCCAATCCCAACCACCTAGCCTCCCACCTATCCACCCAACCTTCCACGTATCCACCCACCCATGCACCTACTCACCCACACCCAACCTCCCACCTACCCACCCAACCTCCCACTTACCAACCCACCCACCCAACCTCTCACCCATGCATGTAATTTCTTTGCAATATGTATGCAGTATATTCATCATTTTAACTGAAACTCCAAATCCTTCAACAACACCTTCCGAGTTTCAAATTGACCGAATTTCAATGTCAACTGAAACTTTATCAAACTTCTTAATTTCTAAGAGCCTATTCCGTCGAAAGCCCGAGTTCCACCATTCCACATTCAGAACGCAGAAACGCAGCACCATCCCACTGTCATCAAAACCAGCATAGACCAATTCTTTTCTAATTTCTCTCCCTGTACCACCTCACCTCATCTTCGACAGGCGATATTTCCCGTCGACTGCTCCTGGTCGTTGTAGTCGTTGTCTTCCTAGTGGTCTTTCGACTAGTCTGTGAAACCGTCTCGAACGGTGAATCCCAGTCCTGGAAGACCTCAGTGGTAGCCATGGTCGTCTGTCACCGATGGCAAATCAACGGGAACCTAATATCCAACCAATATTCCAATCACAATGTCACATTGAGCCTAGCTCAACATTACGTCAACCATATCACTGGTATAAAACAATCAACACTGGATCCACATATTCACAGCTGCAAGCTAACTACAATGAACTGTCAAATTTTTTTCCCCGAATGTTTGCACTGACGAATGGTCAACACCAGACTGAAGATCCAGACACCTAGGACAAAATTCAACTACGAGACAAGTGCAGAGCCGCCGCTGTGATGCGCGTCTGCAGTTATATGTTTCCAGAAATACAGAGAAATAGAGGTATAATTAGAGACACTGAGATATGAACATAGGAATGGAGGGTGCCATGCTGAAAGACACCGGTAATGTCATCACAACAACTTTAAAGTCCAAATTTTCCTCATATTATCGTTAACATTAGCCTTGTGATCCAATGATTAATAAGACATTAGGAATTGCTAGATGCTTTGAGCATTGAATTATTGGACAATGATGGTTCATTATGATTGGAGGATGGGTTAACGAGATACCACGTGGATTCTCAAGGCAATTTGTGTCCAATAAATTCCGTAAGCTGTTAGTTTTCATTTCGGGATAAATTATTTTTATCTCACGTCCTTACGTACTGAGAAAGAACATTTGTTCTATATATAGATGAAGGTTTGTAAGTGTACAAGCACTTTTATCTCACCCGATTGCTGTAGGATGTCTTGATATCTCGACGCAGTGTTCTTGTTTTTCGCGTTGTTTTTCTTGTTATTGTTTCGTAGGGTGATTCCCAATCGTGGTATATCTCGGTTGTCGCCATCGTTGATTATGATCAACACAATCACGCAATCACATAGACAAAATCACTGATTTGGATGTTAGTTCTTTAGCACTGTTTGATAATTGTTTCACGTAACCATCAAGTTTAGCAGTATGTGTCCTCTTGATCACTTGGAAGGTAACAATGCTGAATTCAACAAAGTGGTCAATTGCTTCAAGTCGATTGATCCTGACTATGGTTTCTTACGGAAATAGAATCGCGGAAGTATGACGCATCTACCGAACCTAGATTTTAAGTGGAAAAGATTAGTTGGACTAATAGTTGCACAGCTTGACCTTTCGTATTAATCAATTTTCTGAGGTTGCTTAGGTCACATTTGATGCGGTGGGGTCAATGAATTGGACTGTGCCGACGTGACACCAGAGGTGTCATTCGGAGATGATCCGAGTCGACATAGCTTTCCTGGTTGGCGGTGCTAATTGCAATAACGAGACAATATCGCAATCTTTATTGGAAGCTAGCGTGGAAGAAGTTCGCAAACCCAAAATTTTGGTGTACACAAACCGGAAGTGACCAGAAATTTCGTCTTTTTATGAATAGATTCAGGTTTATCCACTTGAAACCTTTGACCACTTGGCTTGACGACTTTGTACGAACACTTGATATCCATCAATTTGGAATAATATCGAGTTTAGGTAGGAAGAATTGGGCTTATGGAAGCGTATAGAGTAGTCTTTCACTCTATGGACTCAGCGAGACTGGTCCAGGCGTGGAGATGGAAGGGAATAGGAAACTGACAGCGGCGCGGCGTCTGCAAGTTTCCAGAAATACTGAGAATATGTATAATTAGGAATAGGGGGGGCCCCCAGGGAACAAGCCGTAACGAATGAAAGTGAAAAATGGCATCTTCAGGCGCATTCACGGTGGCTACCAACGACAACTGCAAATAGGCAAGTGCCTAGTATACCATGGATTAGATGAGATACATGTCCAGTATGATTCTTTAATAGATCTACACCATCAAATTCGGGTAAACATAAGTTGTCCGGGATAGTAATTCCCAACGGCTGTGCTTGCCTGGCTTATTCAATTGCAATTTTCAATGGATGCAGCTCTAATATTGCGTGCTCATAATAACTTTCTATTTCCTGAGTTTGCAAATTCATTGAAAGGATGACAGTTTATTTTTTTTTACTTCAGTTAAAAAAAAGTTTTTTGAAGTGAAACTTCTATGGGCGTCTTTGGGTGTGAATCGAATACACGCGAGTCCCTATGTTACAAAAACCGACACCATTGGGGAGGGGGAAGCGCCATATATGGAGTGCGTACGTACTTCACTCGCTAGGATGTAGAGACGGTATGCGAGGTACGGGGAGAGGAGCACGCGAGAGAGAAGAATAGAGCATTCACGCACATCTCGATACATTTACAACGTGTTGTATGGGAAATATCGATAATGACGCGTTCGTCATAATGTAACGCACGGCGTAAGATGGCGTTATGCGCATTTTCCATCCAAGGTGAAAAGCCAGCTGTTTTCCAGTGTATTGTGTTAATGTATACGTTATATATGTGCCCAGTACCATTTTTTATATCATAATTCATGTCCGGAATAATTTGGTGTGTGTGTTAATCAAAAGTTTTCGCTTCGTACTTCCGTTATCACAAACCGATAATTTCAGTTGTAGTAAATCGTGAGATGGAAACAGAATAGAAAATCTTTTGTATATTGAGATAATTGGACTATTTTGAATCATAACCTCCTATTTACACTGATATTAGAGCCACTGATCATGTTCTATCCTCAGTTGTAGGACAAAATATTGACAGAATATCACAACATCTCTAAAAATGCAGCCCCTACGATGTTGCGCTTCTCTCACGTAGCTCTCTACGCGCATGTTTTTTGTACTTTATTTGACGAAAAAAAAAAATTTCCAAAATTATGGAAAATTTGAGAATTTTGGAAAAAATGTTTTCTTTTTTAATTTCGCAAAATTCGAAAATTCAAAAAATATCAAATTGTGGGACTTCAAAAAATTCGGAAACCGAGTCGGTTTCTTCACCAGCTCGTCCCCATCAACACCGTATAAACACGCGTGTTCCAGGATAGCATAATTCCGGCATATCTGCCTTGCTGGCCTCGTTAATCATGATCTTCAATGGATACACAGGGTAAAATGGAAAATTTTGCGCCCCAGCATCGAACGTTACCAGCGTTTGTTTGCTAACGCAGAAATAATATTTGGCAGCGTTCGAGCCTTCCGCTTATGTAAGAGGCCAATGGTTATTCCGTTTTCAATACTGCGTATCAATAATCTTAATCATTCAGAGGTGTCATCCAACTTTGAATAGGTTGACTTCACTAATGACTTCCGTTATTGAAATTAACTTTTACATTGAGACCAATTTAATTCATTTTTAGGCGATTGAAGGTAACTTTAAAAGACACTTAATTTCAACCACATCGATGTGAAGATCTCATTGGATGTTCAATATAAGTCATCTTATATTGATCGTTTTTTTGGGCATCCTTTTTGGGCAATAAAGATCGTTTTTTTGGGCATAGTGGAAAAAGTGATGAAGATCTTGGTCAATATACGCTGAAAGTCGCAACGAAGATCTTAGGTCAATGAAGATCGTAGTAATGGCTCTTCACAGAAAATTTTACAAACCGTTTTGATGAGGCTCTTCCAAAAAATGTGCAATTTACACCATCTTTAGTTATTTGAGAGGGAATTAATTTGAACCAAGAGATCTTCAGATCATGGTGAAGATCTTTCTAAATGTTCAAGATAACTCGTGAACAACTTATTTTGTGTGCATGGTGGAAAAAAATATGGAGGTCTTTCACAATATATGCTGAAGATCGTAATGAAGATCTTAGGACAAATTGTGACGATTTTTCAAACATTAAGTATGTTACTTAAGATCAAAATGAAGAGGTTACTGAATACGCTGAAACTGCTAATTGATGCTCCCGAAGATCTTCAGGAAAGATTTCAAAGATCTTCAGTCACCTCTTTTCGGGTATATCGATGAAGATTTTATGTCCAATACCCCAACTCTATCCTAAAAGTCTTCAACCAGTCAGTTAACATAAGAAACGTACAAATTCTGTCATTTCAAAGATCTTCAAGATCTGAAATCAATCACTCTTATCAGCTCTCTCCCTGATTGGCAAAACCGACTCTCATGATTCACGTTTACATGTGCAATCGACTATTTTGGACACCCCAAAATATTACTCAGTTTGTTTATGAATCTAGGGAAGATCACTGGTGAAGTACCTCACCAAATGAGTATTTTCGTTTGACTCGCCACGTAGTATTGAATATTGAAGAGCTTGGAATTAATTCTTATCACGTATCTCCCTTGAAGTTTTCATGATAGCATTCTTGAGTATTTTGTTGAAGATCCTCATTGATGTCTAACTGAAGATCTTCAGAAAATATTTGTAAAATCTTCAAGAAGATTCTGGAGATCGTCAAGAGAAGTGGGCCCCTTACGATGGCTCTGTCGGTTAGGGGATTTATAACTCCGAGGTTCTAATCCGCAGTTCAAATTTAAATCACATCGATTGATACCAGCACCAATGTAATTTATTTATAAGTGCTTTGTTTATAAACACATCGCAGGCCTTCGTCGTTGATTAGCACTCAAAAGTTACATTCATATAGCAAGGTCAAATAGTAATACAACAAAAAAGTCTGAAGATCTTCAAAAACCCTGAAGTTTTTCGATCAAATTGTAAAGATCTTCAAGAAACTTCTGACGATCTTCGAGAAAATTCTGAAGATCTTTTAAAAACCCTAAAGTTTTTCGGTAAAATTCTGAAGATCTTCAAGAAAATTCTGAACATCTTCAAGAACCCTGAACTTTTTCGATAAAATTCTAAAGACCTTCAAGATAATTCTGAAGATCCTCCAAAATCCTGAAATTTTTCGATAAAATTCTAAAGATCTTCAAGAAAATTTAGTAGATCTTCACAAAATTCGGAAGTTTTTCGAGAAAATTCTGAAGATCTGCATGAAAATTCTGAAGATCTTCAAGAGAATTCTGTCAATTTCATGACGAATTCCTCAACGTCAACCTACAGATCTTCAACTCAGCCATTTAACATAACACGCACACAAATTCTGTCATTTCTAAGATCTTCAGCATTGGAAATCAGTCACTTTTGTCAGCTCCCTCCCTGATTTACAAAACAGAATGTCATGATTCATGCTTACGTATGCGATCGGTTATTTTGGATACCCCCAGAATATGTTTCAGTTTGTTTATAAATCTCGGGTAGATAACTGCTGAGGTTTCTCAGCAAATACGTATTTTTGCTTGGCTCATCATGTGCATATTTAATGCTAATAAATGGGCATTGTGTTGCAATTTCCTGCGCATTATGTTGTGTCTTGACTATTGTTTATGTTAATAACACAAAGAACGAGTGATATCATTAATTCTGGACCAAGTACTTTGGACAAATTTAAATTCTCTTTCGACGTTAGGAAACAACGAATGTGACTATACGTTTATACAGGGTGTTCCAAAACTGATAATTTTTTATTTCATATATCGAAACACCCTGTATATCTATTTGCACATATTTTTTTTATGTGTCACGACAAATTAGTCGTTCAAAATTTTATGTGTCCAAATATCAATGTCAGATTTTGCTTTTTTTAAGGCCATAAAATTTGTGAGATGCGCGCTGACGTCACTTGCCAATTCATTTCGGATGTTAGATATCTGCTTTCATCTAAACTAAAAAGCTGTTCCCGAAAGCTGCGGTAGATGGCGTTGACAATTGTAAGCCCTTGCAAAGCTCGAGAAAGTCGGAAATTCGTGGAGAGCGAAAACGTAAAAAACAAAGTTCTAAAGTTGGTAGAGGGTCCAAAGGGTTGCGAGAATGAGAGAAATTTGAAAGTGTGAAAGATTATAAATTTGAAAAAAAATTTTGCGACCGCATTATGTTGATTTCAAAATTTCAGTAGTTTCTAAATTTCCAAACTTATCACTGTTATCAAAGTTCTCAAAATTTCAGAATTTCAAAATTGCAAAATTTCAAAATTTCAAAATTTCAAAATTTCAAAATTTCAAAATTTCAAAATTTCAAAATTTCAAAATTTCAAAATTTCAAAATTTCAAAATTTCAAAATTTCAAAATTTCAAAATTTCAAAATTTCAAAATTACAAAATTTCAAAATTTCAAAACTTTTAGAATTTCAAAATTTCAAAATCTCAAAATTTCAAAATCTCAAAATTTCAACACTTTTCAAAATTTCAAAATTTCAAAATTTCAAAATTTCAAAATTTCAAAATTTCAAAATTTCAAAATTTTAAAAATGCAAAAATTCAAAAATTCCAACTATTACTATTTTCCTGATTTTCCAACTCTAACAGATGTTTTGTCGTGCCGCGTTAGATGGCGTCTAAAGATAGTAAATTTTTCCCGAGCTTGCAAAGCTCAATTGTATCTGCCCGTTGGCAGATGGCGTTCGTGGAACCGCGTTCAATGAACGATGAAAGTTAAACAAATAAAGTATGAAAGCGTCTTCGACATATGCGTGTAAATCACCGCATTTAACGACTGTACTAAAGAGCGCAAAAATATATGAACAATTGCGAAAGACGTCGACACAAAAAGAAAATTTTTTGGTAAATTTTCCAACACTTCGCGGCACCATTTTCGTTTCATCGAAAAGCTGTTTGCCGCAAAAACCCCTGTCGGAAAATTAACAGTAATAAAACACCGGGAACACGGATACAATAATTCAAAATTGAAGTAAGACTGAACAGAAAAAATTCTGCTCTGTCCTCAAAATTTTCACATTATCAAAAACACGTCCAAAAATTGAAATAATTGAGCGAAACTTTTTCAACACACCAAGTAGCTCTGTCAGTTTATTCAGGTGGAGGTGAAAACCATCTATCCCGCAAACTTGAGTCGGCGTTTGTTGTATTCCTCGCCGCACACCATCTATGGAGAAATTCTGCGGTATGAACGGAAGGCGTTTTCGGCCGATATCTCCAAAACTAAGAATTATAGCGAATCTTCGATTAAAGCTTTATTGTAGCTCTCGATGAGCACTACACAAAACATTTTCATGAAAATTGGGCTATCTCCTCTACATTTCGAGATATATCGAAAAGAAACTGTGAGATATTATCTCAGCGCGCCTAAAGGATGCCGGAAAAATGGCACGACTACTGACGGATTGAACAATAAATTTGTTCAACTGAAAATTTCGGGGGTATTAGAAATTTTCCATCCTTTCTGGTAGTATTTGTGTTGTCTACACCTACAATGAAATGAAAATTGCAGTGGGTCATGTCCTTCGTAACATCAAATCAGCATCAACGAGAGATCGTAACTGTGGAGGCGCAAACGAGGTTAAATTTATAGACCATTTAGCAGGCCTCTACTATCTGTGTAATATACATTATATGCGGGGAAAAAAGAGAGAGTGATGGAAGAGCCGTTGAAGTCCACTGGGCAAGGTTGACGACATTACATTTGCGGAGGCTCTTGATGTGAAACTTTGTTAGCAAATCAGAAAATTCATTTCCCAATTCCCCAGAACTTTGAAATCTTTCGAAAATGGGAAAACAAAAAATTTTGTTCAAATTTCGTTGTTTCAAAAATTTTCAAAAATTTTCAAAAATGTCAAAATTTTCAAAAATTTTCAAAAAATTTCAAAAGTTTTCAAAAAATTTCAAAATTTTTGGAAATTTGTAAAAATAGAAAAAAAAAATTTCTACTATTTGTCATGATGTTAATAGTTATATATTCTATAACAGATCATACATATAACCCCGAAGAGGTCTCTCTTAAAGTGTTCGAAACGTTGGTAAAAAAGTGAAAGGATTGTCCCTTTATTAGTTTGGAGAATTGTAGACAATTTTAATTGGAGATCGCTAGAATGGCCGGAGTTGGAGAAATGCGAAGAAATTCCAAAATTTTGAAAATGTCAAAGACTTCAAAATTTCTAGAAATTTCGACAATCAGAGAGCCCTATTTTTGGTGGATGGTGTCCCATGGTCTTTGATGGGCTTTCGCTTTGTCGGACACCGGATTTTAGCCTCGCCAACATTGTAGACAAGCAATTGCAAATTGTCCGGAGAGAAAGAGGGTTATGGGAGGGAGAAGGTGGACAAAGCGATGGGAATCGCTGAGCTAAAAGCTCCATGTCGCGCTTGTCTGTGATACTGACAGGAGCTGTACATATTCGCGACGCTTGGATGCGCCGCTCCAAGAGAAGTAATTTTGGCAGCGTGTTCTCCATGAATGAAAAATTCGTCAACTTTGAAGGTTGAAGACTTCAATGTATGTGTTTTTTTATTTTTGGAATTTTGGCAAGTGTAAATTTGGAATTTGTAGGGACGCATGCTAGACCTCCCCCATGCCAGCAAACGCGATGAAATTCTTCTAACCCCGTACTATCCGCCGAACAGCATACTTTCCATGGTAGCTGCTCTGCAGCATTTCTTCGACAGGGCGTACTGGACACCCATCCATATGGCTGGGGTCGACTTCCACCATTTAGGCCATCGTATTTCTAAACACAGGGTAAACCTCCAGAAACGCTTGTGCTACGATGGCAGGCGCCTACGACGGAATCCACCCCCGGCGTCGGGTGAGGTTCCCGCCCGGCCTTGAGATCTCATTCCATGGGTACACTTTATCAAAAAATTTTTCCTTCATTCAGTTGATGTCAAATGCATCGTGTCTATCGGCCGAAATGTTAATGGCACAGTATATAGATTAAAAATTTTTTTTTCTGAATATTACTGGATGATGACAACATACATCGGACATCATGTCTTCACAAGGAGCAACATGAGTGTGAGGTATTAAAAATACTGGGGGAGGATACGCGAGACGGGAGCTGGGGAATATCTTTATTTTTGAAAGCTAAACTAAACTTTTTCTCAGGAGTTGGGAGCAATGACACATGACTTGAAATGTGGACACGTGCAGTGGATAGAAAATTTTTGTGAGAACTATTGATCGCACTTATTGCACCGTAACAGCCAATTTTTGGGCTTTTTTTAGATTTCTGGCAAAACCTTCGATCGCGGTTATTCTACAAGAATGTGATGCTTTTTTTTGAGGTGGTTAAATAATGACAAATCGAATGGGTGGGGCGGCAGGGGGAGGGGGGGGGGATTGGGGGCAACGGTGTTTGTTTGGTTTCAACGATGCTTGTTCGGAATTTGGCAATTTAGAAAATCCAAAATTTTGACAATTGTTTGGAGTGAAAGGAAAAGTTCAATTTGGAAAACCATTGAAAAATGGAAATATTTGAATTTGTTCAATTTTTTTTTATCTAAAATGCCAAAATTTTAAATATCGAAAAAACGAACCAACGAAATTTTTTCAAAAATTACTCATTGGAATTTTTTGGAAATACACTAAAAAATGACATTCTGAAAATTCTGAGTAATTTTTTTTTTTTTAAATACTCGAAAAAAAACATAACTATTAAAAAAATAAATAATGAAAGGTTTAAAAAATTTCAATTCACAAATATTTTTTTTATTCTTTGCGATTCTCGGGAGTTGCAATGTTCCGCACGTGACCTCATGAGAACCGATGTCGCTGGCTGCCAATGACAATACTTTGAATCCAAAATGAACAAGAAGCATTGCCATTTGACAGTAAAAAGGCTTTCGATAGGTTCGAGGCAGCTGGCGACACTTCGTTATACATTATATTGGCCACCATACGCCATTAAGGCTGACGTTAAGACCGACGATCATCGAGTTACTCTCGACTTTAACACACGTATTCACTTACGTGCTGACGATATTTCCATCCCGCTATTTCGTTCTACTTAAGTTTCTCCTAAAATCTTACTGTAAATTTTAAACCCGCGATTTAGCAATAGGGATCACGTCTACTTCCTGTTCGATGGATGCTGCAAAATTTCCTCATTTTCAAAATGCAATTTCTCAAAGTTTTGATGATTCGGATACACGGCTTTGTTTATTGCAAAATTCTTCAAAGTGATCCCTCCACACATGTGAAAGTTTTTTATAAATCAAAACTAGATTAAAACACCCGGATGCTGGGTCTGGTCCATAATTCCCACACACTGCACTGCGCGATTTGTAACTTTGAGTGGACCTAATTCGATTAAATAATGGAGATAGATGAAAGCGTTCTTAATATAAAATATTCTTTGGTTCATGGGGAATCATTTAGGCTCTATGAATTATTCCGCTATCGGTGATACTTCCTGAGAAAAACGGGGTTGAATATCGAACGGGATGCGGGCTCGCTTCCCCCGATTTCGTATAAACTGCCATACGGTGTTAAATAATGGAGATACGATGGAAAGTCATAGAACTGGTCTGATAGGATTTTTCATCCCGAATATTTTATGTCATTAACATTTGCCTTTAGCTCCACTACTTTTCTCAGAAATTGCGGCGGAGTTCGCGCAGCCCGCATGCTGACGCGCCGTCTGCGATGCCACCACCCACATTTCCTCCCAAAGTATGAGACTTAGAAGAAAAAGTTATTGAACGTAAAATATGCATATTGGTGCAAGGATCAAAGTTTGTTTAAACTTTTTTTCGCTATCTTTAATAGTTCTTAAGCTACTTGGTTGTTATTGTCATTAAGTATTTCTGATAGCGCTGTTGGTAACTTCATCTCGGGGGTTCTTCTTTTTTTGAACTTTTGAATCTGCTTAAGATTGCATTTTTCTCTAACTTTTCCAGGCGATAAAATTTCCCCAATACCTAGGAATCTGATCCCATGAAGATGAAATAAAATACTACTCCGACTTGACTAATATCCGCTTACCGCAAGAGCGGAAATGTTCAATTTGTTTTTTCATCTAAAATGGTATCCACTTCAGGAACTTTCTACTTTCATAAATTGATCGAGAACTGTTATCTAAATGATCATTCCATCGACGAAGAACATTGATGCTTGTATCAATCGGTGCTGATGGTTTTTGAACCCAGAACCATCTGCCCAGAACCAGAACCTGCAACGATTTCCCATTGGGCCCTAAAAATTGAATATCTCCTTTTGTACGATCTCGTGTAAAAACGCATGATACATTTTTACCGTATAGCTTAGATTCAAAATTTCATTGGCCTCTACGGTCTTTACTTGTCTAAAAATTCTTTTAATAGATCAAAGGAATCATAGAATTGTTATTACTGAATTGCCGTTTATTTCCGACGTTCCACTAATCTGGGACCCTCTTTAGAGCTTAAGTATTTGTTGCTGGTATTTTGGCGGTTAGAATTACTATCCGCATTTGACCAGGCGCAGTCATCGTGAGGACGAGAATTATGCGCGTTACTGGAGTGTGAGTGAGACGCCAATAGGGGTGTGAACGCTCGAGGGTTAAACCCGTCATACCTCCTTAATTATGACAAATATGAAAAAAGGTGATAAGAAATTAAATATGCATTTCAACTTACAGAGCAAATTTTGCTGAATACTTTTTGCCGTATCTCTTACCATTTTTGAAATAGAACGTTGTAAACAATTCAATTGTTAATAACAAAAAAACTCGGTCAGTTTAAACCAAAAACTAATCCGATCCAAGTTCCATGAAGACGCTCCGAATACGACCTCGATGGCCCAGATCGTTCGACCCGTTGGTGAGAAATCGGTAACGGAAAATGCCGATTCCACATATACAAACATACATACACCCAGAGGTTGTTCGGAATTCGACGGGAAGCATTTTGGTATACTTAAAATCCTAGTTACGAATCGAAATGAATAAAATCGATTTAGGGGTCATTACAATAACTTCCCGAAAAATCGGCAAGTTAAAAAACGGCGGCGCTCACGCCATAGCGCGAACGGCGAGGATTAATGGAGCACTTCGACCCTAGTGCGATCTCAGAAGGGCTAAGACTGAAACTTCTGCAAGAAGGACACCATGATCTGTGCTTTTTTTCTGAATTGTAACACAACTATCACACCCGTCAGGGCATCTCAATTAGTGAGGGAAAAGCGAAGTCGGTCGATGGTTTACCGCCACGCTTCACAGTCACCAACTAATCCCACTCTTACGGGATACAGAAATAGATTATCCACGGTGTTTGTGCATTGGGAGTGTATCCAATGTGACGGATTTTCCGGCCGGCGAGTCGCTGGACATTACAAATTGACTGATAACTGTTTTATTGCGGTCGGCAAAAGAGTTTGAGATTAGAACCAACGGACCCCCCACTGTTGAGTATTGTGAAGAGATATAGTTTATGGAAAATTGTGTCAATCCTTTTTTGTGATAGGTAGGTGCTCTTCAGCATTTCTTCGATAGGGCGTACTGGACACCCATCCGGCTGGGCCCGACTTTCGCCATTTAGACCATCGTATTTCTAAACACAGGGTAAACCCCCAGAAACCCCTATACTACGATCGCGGGCGCCTATGATGGAACCCACTTCCTATGTCGGGTTAGGTTCCCGCCCGACCTTGAGGTATGATTTTATGGGTACCGCTTAATTTGAACATGAGCATTTTTACGGTTAACCCAAATGAGTTGACTCAGAGTGGTATTTTATTTCAGCCGAATAAATGTGTCGCAAGAAAGAAATGATGGATATTCATCTCACTAATTGAGACGCCCCGACAGCGTGATAGTTGTGTCTTGCAAGTCATGAGAAAGCGCGAATCCAGGGCTCAAGCTCCTCGGAAAATTTTCATCCCGAGGAAAAGTCGGGGAGTCTTGGAATATTACATGAGGTGAACGCATCAAAGACAACTGCAGCCTTCTGTCCTCAATTAACCAAGCGAACAGCAAATTGGCCTACCTCTTTGTCGTTGCGAAAATCAAGCAAAATGTTTGCGTTGTTCGCGCTCGTTTGTCCGTCGTTCGCTACGGCGTCGCGACGCTTTTGCCGGTGCACGATCATGAAGTAGTTTGAGAGGGATGGGGGGGGGGGGATACCAACACCCTATGGCAATGCCTCAACGACTTCCGGTGATCAATTTCGTTCGTATGCTACCATTTTTCTCCGGAAATTTTTAACAATTTTTTTCAAAGTTTTCAGAAATTTCAACAAATTTAACTTTGTTTTACGATTATTAAATCTGGGGAATATTGAAAATTTTGGGAATATTGGAAGTTTTTGGAAATTTTTGGAATTTGAAAATTGTGTGAAATTTTTCATTTTTAAGACATTGTAGAATTTTGAGAAAATTTCGATTTTTTAGACATTTGGAAAATGGAAAATATTTGAAAAAAAACGACCCAGTGAGCGCGACAGTGGCAGGCGCATGCGCGGTACGGGAGTGGGAGTGAGACGCCAACAGCAGTGCGGCTGATGAAAAGTTGAACGCACGATAACTTCTTAATTATGGACATAAGAGAAAAACTCATTTGACATAAAATGTGTATTTTTGCATGAGCAATAATTTTGGCTATTACGACTTTTGCACTATCTTCAATGCTTCAGGCAAAAGAGCGTTATAATCAATGGAAATTCATTTTAATGATATATATACCGCAACGATTTCAGGCCAAATCTAATCATCTTTACGATATAAGTGGACACTTGATTCCGATTAGAATCCACACTCACACATACACACACACATTATTTCGGAATTTTTCATGCATCATTTTGCTATACCGAAACCGAAAGCATGGGCAGCAAAAAAAAAGATTTTATTCCCATCGTTTTCAAATCATTCAAAAATTTTGAAAATTTGCAAAATTTAGGGAATTTTTAAAATTTGAAAAAAATTACGACTTTCCAAAATTTTAAAAATTTGATCAACTTCAAAAAAAATTGTGTATTTGAAAAAAAGCAAGTAATCAGGAAATTTCTTTCAAAGCTGAAAAATTATTGAAATCAGGAAAAAATTGAACAAAAAAAATTTTCGACCTTTCTCTTCATTGAAAAAATTTCACGGCCTATATATATACTATTCACATGATGTATACTATAGAAATTCTTATAGGATACTTATCAGAGTCCTATAGAAATGCTTGGGAGAATCGGAAGCTTTTTTATAGAAATCTTCCGGAGGAATTGTCTATAGACATATGATAGAATTTCTATAGAAAAATTGCTCCAAGATTTCTATAGGAAAGTTACATGGACCTCCGATAACAAATCCTAGCTGAAAAAAAAAAAAAAATTCGCAAACTTTTATTATAATCGTTAACGAGCCAATTGGCTTCGGCTAAAGAATTAGGATTAGGAAGTCATTGGTTGGACCCGGAAATGTCAACCTCACATTCCATTTATTTTTAATTATGCCACCCAAGTCTCTGCCTGTAATGAAAACAATTTCACTAAAATTTATGTGAAATTTACTCAAAAGTGCCTGAAATACGTAGATTTATTGTCCGTAGAAAACTTTTTGCCTAGACCACGCAACACGAAAATCAGTTGAGGAAATTGGAGGAGCGATGTACTGAAATATTTACTCACTCGATACTAAGATTATAAAGCAGTGTCCTGTTTATAACATATTGCCGGCTTTTCCCTGGCAACTGTCCCGATGGAGGCACCCTCGTTTCACTCTCAGCCATCAACTAAATGCTCTATTTGTTTCTTCGACTCCATTACCAACTGCCAATGTTTCCTGGGAACGCTTGAGTATGACAATTTCAAGTCGATTTTCTCTTCCGCGAGAGAAAATTTCTTCAAATCACCTCGAGGAGTGATAATGGAGAAAAAGAAATTAGTGGCGGAAGTTATATTTGCGCGAATGATCTTAGAATAGGATTCAATTGCTGTGAATTTGAAGGTGGCTTGTGAATAATTAGTGGGTGGAAGTTATTAGAGCTATATCGTAATTTGAGGCGCTACAGTAACAATTTCCACAGATGTGGTGATTGATGATAATTTCGTAAGGGAAGGTATTGAGATGATGCCAGAAGAGGATTATGGAATTTCAACGAAATTTCTCTATTTCATGAATTGGGGGCGTGGCGTATGGGCGGGTGGGTGTATGTGCATGAAGTGTGAGTGGGTGGGTGGGTGGGCGTGCTGTATGGGTGGGTGGGTGTGGAGTATGGGTGGGTGGATGTAGAGTATAGGTGGGTGGGTGGATGTAGAGTTTGGGTGGGTGGGTGGATGTAGAGTATGGGTGGGTAGGGGGATGTAGAGTATGGGTAGGTGGGTGATTGAATGTTGAGCATGGGTGGGTGAGTGGGTGGGTGGATGTGGAGTATGGGTGGGTCAGTGGGTGGGTGGATGTGGAGTATGATTAGATGGGTGGGTGGGTGTGTGTGGAGTATGGGTAGGTCGGTGGGTGATTGAATGTTGAGCATGGGTGGGTGGATGTGGAGTATGGTTAGATGGGTGGGTGTGGAGTATGGGTGGGTGGGTGGGTGTGGAGTATGGGTAGGTGGGTGGGTGGATGTGGAGTATGGGTGGGTGTGGAGTGTGGGCGCGGAGTGTGGGTGGCTGGGTGTATCTGTATTGGATCTGTATGGGTGGGTGGATGTGGGAGAGTGGGCGGGTAGGTGTGTGAGTTTGGTTGGATGGGTGTGTGAGTGCGGATGGATGGATAGGTACGGACGGGTGGAGTGGGGGTGTGAGTGTGGGCGGTGGGTGGGTGTCTGTGGACCGGTAGGTGGGTTGTGAATCGGTGGGAGCTGATGAAAGTCTGTAGAGTATGCCAAAAAATTATACACATAATTTCCTCTTTAGCGTACCATAAGTAACAAACAGTTCTTTGACCCGATTTGATCCTTCTCCATTATAGCAGCGGAAATTCGACTGTAATTCGTTTTATCAGCAATCTCATTTGAAAACAAAATTCTGTTCACCCCTGGACATGTTAATAGAGCAACTGATTATTATTTTTGTATTTATTCCCCATTCCGCATGGCAGACTGTTTGCTAAACAAAACTCCTAGCTATTTTAATTCTCGTTTAAAAATAATCTTTCCAAGATTTTGCGAGAGTTCCGCGAGGAATTGAAAAAAAAGGAGTTGTTCTCAAAAAATTTTGACGATAAAAATTCCCAAAATTACCGCTTACATACATTATCAATCAATTCAAGCGAATTTTTCCCCAATAAAAAAGAAAGGACACTTGAACATTTTTTATGTGTCCAGGTGTTGAGCCTTATCAGGTGAAAACCCGAATTCCACCCCTAGTCGTTTGTCCCTCAGTCCGCGATCCCTGCTAGGTGCTCCACATTAGCGTTGAATAGATTGAGCAGTGATTTAATAGAACCCAAGCTTCACACACTAATTCACTGCAAAAGCTGTTTGTATCTAATCTCGAACTGAGTAGGCATGCCAGAAAAATGATAGACAACAATGCTAAATAATTACGTCAGGAATGACGTCAACCACATGGCAATTGCCAACAATGACGTCTCGCGATGGACCCAGCGATGACCTTGAACCTCAATGAAAATAGAAAATATGGTGTCGAAGTGCATAAACCGACGTAGTCTACCCACACACCTCGTGTTTTCATAAATGAAAGAGACCAATAAAAATATTGAACCAACGTTATTGCGCAAGTGAAGACCCATGAGACACTGGAGGCATCGCATTGAGCAATTGTTTACTCTAAATCTCAAATGTCGAGTCAAAGAAAACTCAACAACAGCCTCACATTTCCCAAGATTCATTAACAGTGAGGAATTTTCGAGGTTAAGCAATGCGCCAAGAAGTGTTTCGCTTGCCCGCTTCAAGTTTTCGTCAAAATGGAAATCAATTTATTACGTTTGGCTGTGGATATTCGTGTGTGACGCTACTTTTCAACAGAATTGATGAGCATTCTAACGCTTTGTGACATACTCTACGAATTTGTCACGTCCAAAAACAAAAGTAAAACTTAACTCAAGTGAAATTTGTGAATTGTCCTTCGAAAATTTGGCTTTGTGAAAAAACTTTCAGTATGTGCGAATCGCATTGCGCGACTTGTCGCGCAATTGAGTAGAGCCCTTAAGGCCCGCCATCTTGCATTTCCCTTTTCCCCCAGATATTCACTCGTATTTAGCACGCCTAGACTAATAACGGTTCATACAATGGGTGGAAATATATAAGTTTGGTAGCAAATTAAAGGGCAGACATTTTGCCACGTCGGATTTTCGGTCTGCTAATTAAATAATGAGTAATGAGGCCGTCATTAGGCTAATAAAGATCAAGTAACAATTCCCTAGGTATTGTGGGGGGAAATGGGAGAGATTGCTATAGGTTTTCCTGGCGTGGGAAAATCTTTGACCTTGAATTTGGTACCAAAATCGAATTTTGCGAAAAAAAAGCAGCAAATACCTAGGGAGTCTGAGGACATTTTCTTTTTTTTTTAATGGCGGGAAAGCGGGCCTTAATTGGAGACCTCGAGGGCACTCAATTTTTTTTTTTTTTTTTTTATGTCCAATACCAATGTCTTATATATGATTCTAGGTAATAGCTACTGATGATTCTTCTAACTCCGACTACAATTCTCAAGATGCTGTGAATCAAATTGAATCGATTGGAACATCACTGGAAATAAACGGAAGCCCCTGGTCTCGGCCTCGATGCTATTTTCAAATTGGACAATCTGCCTTACAGACGCTAAAACACAGAGGACTGAGATTCATCAATAAGTTGATGGGAGAGAATAATGTTGAAGACGAAAACACGTGAGCTTTTTACTATTTAATATTCATCGTTTAAGGTAGTGTTGAGGTATTTATAGATGTGAATCATGAGCAAGTTGCTACAGGAAAAGAATCATGGTTGTGTTTGAATACTTGGATATTAAGTGAATTGTGATAGCAATTTCAAAAGGTTGTCTTCTATATTTGGTGCCGGTAGGGCAAGTCGTGGTGATCATGTCAAACAGCAAACTTTTTTTGTCGTCTGCGAATACTTATTTGGAAATGTGTATGATGTGCTTCGATGATTTTTGGATATGCATGTGCATATTGTGTGTGTGTGTAGGTGGGTGGATGGGTGGGTGTGAGTGAGTGGGTGGGTGGGTGTGAGTGGATGGGTGGGTGGGTAGGTGGATGGATGAGTGGGTGTGAGTGGGTGGGTGCGAGGGTAGGTGGATGGGTGTGAGTGGGTGGGTGGATGAGTGTGAGAGAGTGGGTGGGTGGATGGGTGTGAATGCATGGGTCTGTACGAAAGTTCGAAAAAAAAAGTAGAAAATCAAATAATAAAAAAAATATGATTCACTTTATAATTGGGTATGAAATTACTGATAGAAAAAAAATTGTGAGAGAACTTGGATATCCCTAAGCACACATATAAAACCACTTCGGCGTCAGCCAAAAATGTGGTTTCGGAATCTGTCCGTGTCAAGTTTTCCGAGATTTAGGTGGGACTGTCTGAAATTATCCATTCGACTTTGAGCGTCTCCGGTTATCTGTCTCGCACTTCAGAATTCCCATTAATCAATTAAAAAATAATGATCTAAGAGTTAATTGAGCAAGGATCACATGGCAATCCGAAGAAGGAAAAAAAGAAGATAGTTAACACGAACAGGCAATAACAATGAAAAAAACTTTAATGAATATTTCAAGGGCACGTTGTGTCGATATTTGTCCTATCTTCAGGTTCCTCAATCAGTGCACTCTGAATTGAATGAACTGGGTATGAGTGTGACCTTTCATAGAAATGGTAAAATTTTATTCCTAAAAAATACCTTTAAAGATTAGTATCTCGTTATAAAGTCAGTTAACTCAAAATTGTTATAAGGCATTTTTCACGGAGAATTCGATTTCCAATAAAAAATCTTTTATGCAATTTCCGTCTAAACCGACTTGGTCACGAGATCTGTCGGAAAAAAGTTGAAAACATCACCGCTGTTGTCTAATAACTGAATTACTTGCGACGCGCAATTTCTCCTTAATGATGAGTGCCAGCGATATAAGTGATATAACCTGAACTATGTGTTTCTTAATGAGCAATAATATTTACTTCAACAATTTTTCTCTATCTCCAACGGTTTTCTTGATAGAGTAATGAATTTCGGAAATCGTTGAAAAGCAAATACGCTATGTGTCAATTTGCATGTTTTCTCTTCATTCGTGAGTCGCCATTTTCAAGACGACCAAAAAGGTCAATTTGATCATGAGAAATACGCACACACAGACGAACCATCGAGATTTAGCCCATGATCGACAAAGTGGTCCCTTTTCACACAGACTGCCAGATGCGCTTCCCGTACATAACATTGCCGACTTACACGTGATAAACAAAATACAACGTTACGTTACATCGTTACGACACGAGTGTCCGTTATTTTATCATTTAGGATCAGAATACTTTTGTCATTCAGAATCATAAGAATTACTATCATGAAACTAATCAGGGAAATTCTAATAAGGGTCGTTATTTAAAGGATGGGAGAGTGGAAAGAGTAAAAGAGATCAAAGAATGGGAATATGATCAGAGATGCAATTGGTAGAGCGCGAAGGACCAAAACACAACATAAAGATCTTCTTCCCTTTTTTGTAATGAGAATCTGAATGTAATACAATTTACGTAACATAATTATGTAACATAACAAAATACACCTGCAAAATTGCAATGCTTTAAATAAAAGAAGCAAAAAGAAATATATAAAACCAAAAAAACTTTCATCCTTCACACAGCTTTCTGTGTCACCTGCCGAATGTGCCACAATTTTGTGTCTCCACAAACATCGAAGAAGCGACGATGAGGGCATCGCGGCACGTCTGCCAGATTCTAAAATCGTTTCTGACATTGACGTAAAATCCAACAGCAGATAGTTAAAAATGCCGTAGCAATATTTGCCGGCAACGATGAAACAACAGAATTAAAAAAATTCTTCAAGTTTATTTCATTCAGTGGTCCAACATCCGGCGAAGCACAGAAGCTGATTCATCTTCTTATAATACCATTATTTCATCTACACGATAGTTTGATATAAGTGTAACTTTCAAAATGTGACCTAAATTTGTTCAAAGCACCTAAAAATTGCATCAAACGTCAGAAGACTTTCTCCAAGATGAATATAATCTATGAGCCACAAAAGGGAAGTTACAGGAGTAAATCATAAGAATGATCCTCAACTGGTGACAGTTATACGCTCCATACACAAAAGTTATTGACCCATTAATTTTCCCTTAATTGCCTGGTGAGTCATCCAAAATCGCCTAAATCCTCCAAACCTATCCAGAGACAATCCAATTGATTCATAACGGTGGTAGACCTGAATCAATTGAATTGCGTCGTATGTGGCGCCACTGTCTCGAACCTCCAAATCCAACCAAATGGAAGCATACATCACTAACAACCTCAATCTCCATTACCGCAAATTAAAATATTCCCCAAAATATGTGTGTATGTGTCTTGCTGTTCTCCAACATTTCATCGCGAGCAACTTCCGCCACCAAATTGCATATGGCGACGCAACCACTGACACCCATATGTCGTCCATTGAACTTTCGGATCTATCTCGAAAGTGCGTCAGTGGACAGAAATTCGACAAATATCTTTTTTGTTAGAAATCAAATTCTCTACAAAAAATGTTTTGCAATATTTCTTCGTAAAACCACTCAATAAGGAGGTAATTGGAGAATTGAGTAACCTCACCCCAAGTCCTTCATTCTTTGAATTCCTTATCAAATGAACCGCTTATCAATAGCTTGCGCATCTACTTCTCCCAATGCTGAACCAAACTGTTCAGCTTCACCAATATCGGTCAATGAATGAAGGTTCGAATCATCCAAACGAGGCCGTCTCTCTGAAACGTCAATCGCGTTCAGCAGCAGAACCGATAACTAGGGACAACGAAGATGGCTTGCTATGGAAGTTGTCTATGGAGCAGCAAATTCCTACCACCCAAACGGAATCATTGGTGCGGATCCATTGGAGGATCCTAAGAAACCTCAATTCGATCTTCCGAGATTCAGGATCCTGCCAGCAGCCCTCAAGATCTCGAGAGGCATGATAGCTTAAGGCTGCTGCGGATGGTGGAGCCTAGCCTCTGATTGTCAGTCAGTAGGAGGCAGTGGCTATTGACGCACTCCACGGGGAATCCCTCCAGGTGATTCCTACCTTGGATTTACCATCGATTTACGGTAAATTTAGGTACATGGTAGCACGGAGCGATTCACCGTGACCGCGAGTCAATACGCGCTTCCTCAATTGAATGCAGCCTTTAGGAGATCTCCGGACACTACTGACCTTTTATCGCTCTGCATAACGATACAATGAACCCACGTCTTGCAGTAAATAAAATTTATTTGATCAAGATCCTCCAAAAACGTCTTGACAACGTTTCAAAGTCCGTGGGCGTCCGTCATCCGCTGGTATTCTCTGTCACAACGCATTACTCTAGTTCCTCGTGGACACGAGAGGTTCTCCACTACTTGCTTGTCAATTATCAATTTTCCATAAAATTTGGTGCGAATTTAATACCCACAATTTCCACTTTTCAGTGAACAATTGTCCTAATAGTGTCCCCAAACAACCCATGCTTCTTTCGGTAAAGCCCGTAACAATTTCAAATACTTGGGAAAGTCAATAGCTCCTGTAACAAATAATCAAACTTACTTCTTGAATCTTGTACCTCGTTGTCGTGGTCTTGCGCCTGGTGGTTGTAATTTCATAAGTTTCCTCAACAGTAGCACCATTCTCATCAAGCACGGTATCTGTAGGTTCCACTTTCACATCAACCTCTTCCTTAACTTCCTGCTCTTCATCGTACTTTGGTTCATCATCATCATCATCATGATCATGATTATTAAACACCTCATCATGCACATCGTTGCCTTGAAGGCTGACATCATTGTCATGCGTCTCCATCACTTCCATGCTTGGGATTTAAAAAAAAAAATTTGTTCACAAAATCCAAGGGGTTGTAGCAAACTGGACACCTTTTAATATTCCATCAACGCACGATTTTACGTGATTTTGCGATCCACGCGGTGATGCTTGCTGAAGGCAACTGATGAGCTGGGGCACGAGTAGCAATGTTGGGAAGTGGCAGCGCCACCAGAGCAAGCTTTCGCCCCCAGGGTGTTGTGTGCAGACCACGGGCGGACGCGGTTCACGGCGAAAATAGAATTGGACTTTTCCATGCGGTACAATAGCCGAGGCAAATCCTGCGGAGGAAGGGGACGGCACTGATGAAAATAAGAAAAAAGTGGTTTTTTGTGGGATATTAAAATGTGAGCATTGTCTATGACATTCCAGGTAATTTATTGCAATCAAATTTACTTCAATGTCATATTTTATTTCGTAGTTGGAAAGACTATACTTTGATTGGGTTGGAGATCGTGCTAATCTAGAAGACAACAAAAAGGGGAATAAAAATGAAAAAAGCAGTAGAAATGTTATAGGATTAGGATTTCCATCATAAGGTCCGAAAAAAATTAGAGAAATTTTTTGTCGAAGGAGTGGCGAACCCTCTCTTTCGTCACTTCGTCCGATAAAGCGCGATCTAACCGAGCGGAGCGAGGGAGATAGCTTGATAATGGAGAGAGATACGGAAAAAAGGTTCAAATAAATTTTGTTCCTTGCATTGAAATGCACATTTTATGTTTAATAACTTTTTTTCCTAGCACTCGTAATTTGGGAGCAAATGGCAATAGTTTGCTTCCCCAAGTTCCCAGTGGACCGCGAAGTGTACCCCCCCCCCCCCCCCCCTCGTGGTCCGACTGGGGTCACGTGAAATTCGTCAAGTATGCGAGATAGGGAAAGAAGTGAAAAATGTAAGCAAGTTCTTTGGTACCAAAGATTTTTTCATAACTTCAGCCGTTCTCCAGCAAAAACGAATAGGAAATTTATTTTTTGAAAAATTTCAGTAATGTTGAAATTTTCAAGAAATTCAAAAATTTTAGCAATTTTTCAAAACATCAAAAATTCGGACTTAGAAAATGAGTTTTCACACAATTTTTGTGTATGCAATCGAATGAGCCTTATCATAGAAATACTTAGCACTCTACAGATGCTATGTAGCCCCCCTCCCGCCCCACCCACCCTAAAAATACACAACTACACCTCAAGCCCAACTAAATAATGCCTCAGACTCATTTTCATTACTTGAAGAAAAATAAATAAATAAATAAATCTCAAAGCTCTGTGATTATCAGTTTGACAAAAATTCTAGAAGCAGATTCGTTGGGCCTGTACAATTCTATCGCCAATCTAATTTAGGCGACCGCGACCTATTAAAAACGACCTAGGAAATTTACTAAAAATATCGTTACGAATTATTCTGTTATTCTTATTATTTTTTTTCTCAAGTGTCAGGACTTTGGGGATAATTAGGTTACGGAGGAAACAAATAAATGTGAAGTAAGATTGTCCGATACCGCGAGGACTTTGATAAATTAAATTGGCGTAAATAAAAATAGCGATGAATTTTCTCACGGAAATGGGAAAGTCCCGAAGTCCAGTTTTTTCGATTGCCAATCAGAAGGGAGAATTAATTTCCCGCGGAACTAATTCCTCAACCAGCTTGCAATTTCCCTGTTATAGGTATGAGTGACACTTTCTCTAGTCTAGACAACTTTTTGCACTCGGGCTTTCCCTTTCAATCAGAAATTGATCAATTAAATAATAATTAAATGGGGAAAGAGTTAAAGTCGCTGATGTAATTTATTTTCAACTTTTTTATTGAATTAATAATTATCAAATTAAATTTTCTTATTTTCTTATGATTTTTCATTTTACTTATTTGATATCAAATTTCAAAAAATATTTTCGAATTTGCACTTTGCAATATCGATAACCTTAGAAATTGAATGTCGCCGCAACATCGCGACACAGCTTTTTCTGGCGTAAAGTCGCGGGGAGATCGCGGCGAGGTCGCCGCGACGTCGCTGCCATGTTCACGTGCCCAAACGTACATTAACGAATTGAGCCAATTTCCTTCACAGTTTTTAATGAAATTTTTGTGGCAGGTCGAGAATTATATGCTTGAATAGCTAAAAAAAAATTCTCTTTTTCGTGTCCGTTCCATAATTCCGATTTGGACCTAAAAATCCATTTTGACAAACCTGTCTCATATTGTTTCCGCAAAAAAAAACGAGCACTGCGAAGGAATGTTTGCGGAATACTTGAAAAATAAATTGACCTTCATCTGGGGCTTGGTTCATTCAAAAACTATTTATAAAAACCCAAACGTTTAAATTTCTCGACATTCGGTGACACGTGGTGGTGGAATCTTTATAGGTAAAAATCAGCTTTCTTACTTAAACACCTCAAGTCCATTATTGTCCATATCAATTCTGATTCCACGAATTTACTATAATTGTCACATTGAAATGCTTTTTTGCATTTTACCAAATTAGTTTGCGTTTCCATTTCTTATAACACGAATCAATTGCTCGATTAAAAACCCGCCGATTTCCAGATGGATCAATTATTGATCAATCGATGCACCCTGACTTTTGCGCTGAAGTGCATCGTCAATCACTCAGCGATCAATCCATCGAATCAATTACCAATCACCTTAAACTTGAAATACGCTCCATTTTCTCTCTTAACCAGCGATGGACCACTGGGGGATGCTGTGCTAGTGAAAGACGTTGGAATTTCTTGCGAAATACTCAAGCCAAAAATTGCACGAGCAATAAACCGAAAAGCATCAATCGAAGAATACATTTTCAACCGGAAAATCAAGGCCGAGTACAACGAATTGTCAATCGTCACAAACAAAATTACCTCCTACACGAGGAACATCATAAAGAAGATTCATGTTGGGAGAAATATAAAATTACATACAGCCGGAAGTTCAATAAAGAAATGTCATGAGACGTGTGACGTGCCATTGGCAGAGGAATATTTTGATGACAAGGGCAAAATGTGTCTCAAACTTCGGCTTAAGACCCTGGAGAAGCCCATGACATGTGATTGATCGTAAAAAATCTGTCATGTTGGTTGGAAATAAAAGGACGAATAAAAATAAACCAAAACTTGAATTTTATCATATTTACCATTTTTCTTCGTGAGTTTTTTGCCGCGCAAAAATTACATGAATTTGAATTGATATGGAGGGGGAAATTTACTTGAAGGATTTATAGGGCGGCATGTGGTTAGTATTGATAAATCAGGAGAACTTACGAGATTATTCCACATGTCTGCGTTTGATGCCGTAATTCAATGAGAACATTAATTGTTCATATATATCTGTGTATATATATATTTATTTGATTGAAAATGATTGAGAAAAGATAGTGATACTGCGTCAACAAAAATAACTTGGAAATTTTGTTCCTTCGCACTCATAAACAAAGAAATCGAATTTCGGAGTTCTGCGCATGCGCCGACAACTTCCGCGCATGCGCGGAAGCCCCCCGAAATCAGCTGGACTCGCCGGCAATAACAACGAATGAGTTGAGCGGGAAATGTCAAGCAGGATGTCGTGTGTCGTTTCTGTTCAGTGTTGCACGAAGACTTTTCATTTATCTCCATCATATCCCCTATTGGACATGTCCCAATCTAAGTTAAAAAGTTGTTCTGGTTATTAGTGTTCCGAGAATTAATTACAATTTTGAATTATTGCCGGCGTTCGTCAACTAAGTCCCAGGTCTGATTGTCGTAATATGACATCATCTGTATGCCATAAATATATACAATTCCGGCTGATGACAATATCATCAACCTACTTCAGCAATTCCATTTAGAGAGATAACACGTTTTATATGGATAACAAGCAGAATGATCTGCATATATATAGTTCGGATAATATGAGATTGTCTTTGAATTGCGGGTCGAACGCTCCCCATCACTATCGGCGCATGCGCGTCGCCATTGATATTCCCGCCATATGTATAACCGAATACAATGCGCATGCGCGGTGTGGTGGGGAGAGTTCGGCTGATATCAACTGAAGAAGAAGAAAAAGGAGGGAAACGTGTCAAAATTTTTGACAACACACGAATAACTGCAAGTACTGATTTTTTCATCAATTGTTATAATATTTTGTATTATAAATTATATATATGGGTGGTTGTTAAGTAATTCCAGTTCTAATGCTCCTGAACTTGAATTAATGCGGTAATTGAACAATTTTCAGGGTTATCTGCAAACTTATCAACTTGATTTTTCATGGTTGTTGGACATTCAAAATGTCAGTGAACACGTGGCAAGAAATACACGTGGATCAAGAAGTTTACACGATTTCAAGTAAATTTGTTGATGGCAAGTGGAAGATAATGTTGACTAATTTAGCTGAACTGTGGATTTATGTGGCATCGAGGGATGAGGTTATCGACAAGTGTCAGGTAATTTCTCATTAAAACATTGTAAATATTAGACATAAGAACTTGGAATATTTGAAATTTTTAAAACAGTTATTTCTTTTTAGTTATTGCGACTTCATATTTTTCAACATTTCTTGAATAGTCTGATATTTAATTTACTTCACTTTTTATTTCTTTCTAATTTTGTGATTTGTAAAAAAAAACACTTCAATTTTGAATTTTTGAACAACTTTTTTTTCGATTAATTTGCATTTTTTTATCGAAATGTTTTCAAAAAATGCTGAAAAACTGAAAAAATAAAAATGTCTGATTCTCCAGGGACTTTTTGAAATTTCAAAAATTATGAAAAACTTTGAAAATGACAAAATTTAACGCCTACAAAAAATTGAAAAGGGACAAAGATATCGAAAAGGTGAAAAATCAAAATTTACATAAATTAAATACAAATAATAAAATTTTTCAAAATAACCCAATTCTTAATTGAACTTTCTAATTGAGTTCGCCATAAACTATAAAAATATGCAATCATATTTTTTTACAGAGCCTAAATCCACTTCTGAGTATCGAAGACGTCGACATTGACAAAATAATTACGGAAATTATGAATAATATTCCACAGTTGTCAGTCGAAGTCACGAAAAGAAATATAAAATTGGAGACAACTGTAGAGGGCGGATTATTCAAATACGAAATTGATTTCATTGCAAGTAGTCCCCAGGAATTGTGGCTTGAGATAATGATGCCAATGTGCTTAGATATAATGGAACTTGAAAGACAAAAAGAAATTTTAATTAAAGAAATTAGGAGGAAAGATGAGGAAATCTTGGAGTACAGAGCAAATGGAGCTGAATTGCTCCGAAGTACGTAACAAAATAATTAAGTATGTTTATCTATTTGAATGGAGGAATATTCAATTCATTCCAAATTTTATACACATGAAAAAATATTTTAAATTAGGTTTATGTCAGTCGAGAGTGCTCTAAAATTCAAAGTCCATAACTTGGAAATTTCATAAATAAAAATGAAACTACTAGAATTCTGAATATTAAAAGTCTCATACATTGTGAACATTAGAAATTTGTACAATTTTAAGTGCAATGGAATTCGTTGAGCTTGACCTTCCAAAAATGTTTTAATTTTCTAAAAAAATTTGAAATTGCAGATCTTCTTTGAATTTCAGTTTTTCCATTTCTCGAATAAAAAAGAAAAAAAGTAATAAGACAAATTCTTCAATTCGAAAAAAAATAAGAAAATTTTGAAAGATTAAAATATTAGTCAATCCAATAATTTGAGATATTCCAAAAACGTTGAAAATGAGATGTAAATTTGACAAAAATAAGAAAATTCTAACTACAAACTCAAAAACAAATTTTTTTTTTTAATTACGAATCATTCCTAGATATTTCAGAAAATACGAAAAAAAAATAAAAAAACAGTCTCTAATTTTGATAAACTAAAAAAGCAAAAGAGCTCCAACTTAACATGAAAGTCAACATCTCAAAATCATAGCTTTTTCTGTAAGCTCAAAACTCTATCAAGAATTGTTCTGGAATTACGTAGAAAATTTCCTCACATGGTAAGTGATTAATCTTGATATAATTATTTACAGAGCACATTCAGACACAACCATTTACTGACGATTTAATCAGAGTGAACACTCGTGAAACCAGGAATGACCTCATAAAACAAGCGTGGCTATCCCGCAACCAAAGGTGAATATAAACAAACCATGAACAAACTATGGAGGTAAACATTGCACCTGGACTTCAGAAGTGCAAAACTGAGACAAGTGGATTTGGCTTCACCACGATTTTTACAGAATACCTCGGAAGCGAAGGGAGATAGAAAATATTTCCTTCGAACTTTTTTGTAGAGGACATTGTGTTTTACAAAAAAGGTTCTCATCATATATCTCCCATATTCGGTTGTTGCACAGTTATCTTCAAAAAATTGCAGTAAAAAAAGTACAGACGCACTTATCTCAGTCACAAGAATTCCTCATTTGGCCAATATTCCTGAAAATTCCATTAGTTTGTTAACTACTGATATTACCACAAAATGTGATTAAAGCTTTTATGTAAAGAGTTGAATTTCTGGTGCAAAACTTCTATACCATTTTTTTCTAAGCCTACTCATTCATCAGATAAATCCAAAATAGGAAAAGTCTTGTCCTTTTCACTCACATCTCAATTACGACCAGCAATCGGCAGAAAATAAAAAACAGGGAATAATACCTTAATATTTTTCCAGTATATATTTTCTTGTTTTTTTCACTTTATTCTGAATACGAAGAGATTACATCATTCCATTTCATCCTAAAATAATTATTCCTATTTCGTTCGTAGGCAGTCTGCAATTTCAAGGCAGTCGAATGAATTGGAAAAGTGCTCAAGCAATTCTGCAACCTGTAAAAAAAGAAAAATAGAATCAGATAGTAGGGGAACTGAGGAGTCAGAAGTCGACGTCCAGGAGGTGGTGAAAAAGTGACTTAGTCTAAGACTACACTTCCTGAAGGTACCTCAGTGAAACCATCAGAATCAGTGAGACAGAATTTTTTTTTTACTTCAACTAAGCAGAGCATTTTTACGTTCATACAGCTCATTTGTATATATAGAAAATATATATAATCAACGGGATGTACGCGTGACACTCGACGGGTCGCATCATGAACTTCGTGATGAGTTCGTCTGTGTGTGTGTGTGTGTGTGCGTGTGCGACCGTGCTGAAAATTTGGAATAAATTAAACGCTATCACTTTAATTATGAGTGTTACAAAAAAATACATGTAAGAAATGTTTGTTTCTACATGGGGAACAACTTTTATTCAGAACTTTTCCATCTAACTCTTACCGTTCGTGCAATAGAGCGATATAAACAATTAAAATTGTTAACCAGTGATATGTTCTGAGCTATTAGAGTTACGAAAAAAAGTCATAAAGCATTATGTGTGTATTTTTGTATAAGGAATAACATTCATTCTACACTTTTTCTCCTATCTCTAACCGTTCTCGTGATATGGTGTTTTCAATGATTAAACTTGTTAACAACAATTGAGGGAATTGTTTTTCAAGATTGATACTCCTTTCCCCCCTGGACATCAGTGGGAGGTGATTTTTGGTCGAAAGGAGAAACAAATCGATCTAGCAGTTTATGAGAAACCGTTGAACGAAAAATCACTCACATACGAACACACACACACACACAAGCCTCATCTAAAATTTGTCAAAATGATGTGAAACGTCGAAAAAAGTGACAATTTCTGAGACTCTTCATTATCGGGGTTATTACAATAATTTCCCTAAATCGAGAAGTTCAAAAAAACTACATTATATATCTGCAGAAAATTTTTCGCTGTGCGAAAAGTCAAAACTTCCAATTGGGCCTTGGGGTTGGTTTTTATGGTAATTTTAAAGTGAAATCGAGCGAATCCCCTTACATAACTATATGTAAAAAATTCTAAAAAATGCACTTCGTGCTTGCAGCTTGCAGGCATGGACTTGCAAGCTCCAAATGAAAATCGTATAGGATGTGCCCGTCAGAACCCTCCAACTTTTGTATGAAGCATTTTTTCATTCACCCCTTTTTTGAGGAGTCATTCATATGGTTTGTCTGAACTGGGTCACCCTGTATATGTATATGTATACTTACCGTTCTATCGTCAGTATTTCCATTTATTCATCGATTGTGCAATTGTACCTACCCAAGTTGGTGACAGTTTTCATACACTTCACATTCAGTTGCTCCAGTATGTGATGGCTAGTTCCCCAACCCTAGACACAAAATTCGGATGCCTCGTTCTGGGAAGACATATGGTATACCAAAAATAAGAGCGATTCGCTTGTTCAATTCCGTTGCTGAAGAACTGACTTCTCAGAAGTTAAATATGTTGCAGATTTAACTAGAAATTTTCAATAGACCAAACTGGGCAACTCTGATATGTAATTCACAGATTGAAAAAATTTTCGGGGTATGTCATCTGGCCAGTCCCATTGACATGGTGGACAATTTGAATCAGATGTCCTGAATCCTGAATCTGAAGGATCTAAAGTATCGAGTTTCTGAATGAACTGTTTCACCCAGCGATCTGCTTTAAGGGCAAAAGCATTTTCGTAGAGGTCCTGTAACTAAAGAAAACACTCGTTTGCTGAAAAAGTGTTGGTCATGTCATTTTGTAAAAATGATCAAGCAATGGTAAAAAAAATTAATTGCCAAAATTGTCAAAGTTAGGAGGGAAAATTTGCACAGTGGAAACGGTTTCAAAATTAAAAAAAAAATTGTTTAGGTAAAAAGTGCATTTATTACCGACTCAAAACATCAAGTTATACAATTTCTCCTACTTCCTATAAACTATTTAATCCTAAATGGTAATTCAAAATTCCTTGACGCCGATTTACGAATGGGGAGAAGCTACAAACGAGGAAGAACTGATTATCATCGGAGTGCCAAGCGTCTCATGTTACCATTTGCCACAATATGATATTCTAAAAGCAACGATAGTTGAAGGAAAAACGACACACATATATTCTTATTCCTGTATTAAATCCTACTTTGAAAATGATTGTCATTGCTAAAATGCGACCAACAATTTATAAGATTTTTTGAGATTTACCAAATGATTTTTAATTTCTAATTTTTTTTTATTCTACAAAAAAAATTTTAATATTTAAAAATTGGGAATTTTTTTTTTTATTTCTAAATTTTGCAATTTCTTAATTTTTTTTTTTGCTTCCTAACCTTCCTAATTTTTTACAGATTTTTATTATCCTGTTTTCTCAGAATTTTCATGAACTTTCTTTTTAAAAAAATCAAAAATTTTCGCAACAATCGATCGTAATAATTTATATGGAAATTCCAAAAGCTTCTCACTCCGATGATAATCCTGAAATTTCTTTTCACTAGGTCAAAACTAGTTCGTTCATTACTATTTTAGATTCCCCAGGAATTTTTACATTTAAAATTGCACTACTCTGCATTGTCGCATACAATCTTACATAATTTATTTAATAGACGCTAAATGTGCGTTGTCAGATGATTACGTGACAATCCTGATTGTTACAACTTCCAGAGGCCAGCTCTAAATTTGACAATTACATTGAAAACGAAAGAAAAAAAAACGGAACGACCAGCGTTCGTATTTCTAAACTCGATCATAAAACATTGAACAAATTTGTTGTAACTCTGTTCCAATTTTCTTCTATATCTCGTAATCTAGAAGAGATAGCGAAATGTTTGTATCTATATTTTTCACTGAGATTCAAATTTCTGACTAAAAATGTTATCTCAAAAATTACGCTATCTCCTCTAGATCACGAGATAATTCCAAAAATGCATTTCCAAAGAAAACAAGATCCAACAAAAATTTTCTTTTGTGATAAGAAATCTCGAAATCTAGAGGAGATTGCGAAATTTTGATATCAACAATTTTTGTAGAGAATTAAATTTCCCATAAAAAACATAATCACAAAATTTTTGCTATGCCCGTCAGATTACGAGATTTTGTGGGAAAAACAGTTGTTGAAAATTTTCCATTTTCTGCAAATTATTTATCTCATTTCCAATTTCACTTAAACAAACAAAAAAAAATATATTTGGTGAATAAGTCTTGTGGTAACTATCTCGTGCTTTCGTTGAGTCGGTGGCTAAAATTTTATCGAAATCCATTAGAAACTTACAAAAGCAGATCAGCAATTTCCGACGATTTCCATCATTTTCCATTCGAGTTTTAAAGTATTTCGTCAATAAAAATATGTGAAAAATTTCAGTATTTTGACGACATAAAATTGACTGTTTTGTTATTGAAACTAGGTGGAAAACATAAATCCTCACCTCATACTTTGTCAGGCAATAGGAGGTTTACAATCATTAAATGTCTCTGCTAATTAATAATTTTTTACGGGTAATTGATTCATAAATCAGTTGGTAAATTATATAATTATACTTCCAAATAGAGGTAGTGTTGTATATCTAAGAAAACATGTCACAAAAAAAAAATCATTTTAACGCACATTAATTGAATACATTCAACGATATACCACTGAAGTTTCGTGCCCTCTGAACACCTTGAAATTTTTCACAAATTTTTTTATCAAGTATCCAAATATTTCCTGGGGGCTTCGGAACCGGAAAAATCGTGAACTGCGCAAAGCTCTATTTTTGTCGTCAATTTTTTTTTTATTTATTTATTTTTTTTGTAAAATATCGTTCAGGCACAATTAAGGCTTTTTATTTGTTTTCTTTTTTCGTCCGCCAGCGTAAAAAAGAGAGACTGCATTTAATCAACGAGAGAGTTTAGAATTTTGAATGTTTTTTTAACGTCCAAAAAAATTTTGTGCTCCAAATTTTTTCTTCCTAATTTATTGTTTGAATCTGTTTTTGGAAGCTGTGAGTATTTGACAGAAATCATTAACTCACAATTTCCTTAGGTTTCCTCATTTGGGAAATTTGTTATATTATTGAAATTTTGAAAAATTGAAACTTGTAAAAATTTGAGTGTTCTTAGAATTTCTCAAAATCAGGTTTCTCTTTAATTTCCAATTTCTTCAAATTTTTCAAATGTATATGAAAATTCAAAAAATTTCCGGTTTTTCATGTTTTTTTTTCTTGAAATTTCTGAACATTTTTCGAAATTTTTGGACGTAAATGACTAAATATTTCCTTGAAATTGAGAAAAAGGCCCGAAACTGTGCCACTTAATACTTATCAATCTACCAACTAAAATTATGCGTGAAATTAGTGAGAGGCGTATTAACTTCGTTTTTATGTGAATTTTCAAATACATTTCCCATAAGAAATGTCTCTCGATTGTATTTAATCACGAATGACTCATTACTGAGATACTGAAATATTGAACGAAAAAAATTTTGAAAAAAAATCATCTGTAAATTTCCTACCGAATCATTCATTATTTATTTATCTACGAAATACTCTCCCCAACGCACGTCAATGATTGCACAAAATCATCAAGCGTCAGTCGTGCCTTAATTGACTCTATTTAAGGGTGCAATGTGAATCTAAAAGAAAATTGAGCTGACGAAGCAAGCTCAAAAGAATTTTCGAAATTGATTTTGTTTCAATTTATTTCCAAGTTCGCAAGATTTGGAAGATTTTAGAAATATTCAGAATTTGAAAATAATAAAAAAAATTGACAATACTGTTCACAATTCTAAAAACTTTTTCAATTTTTTTAAAGACTGATAATCAATTATTTTCACTAATTTTTCAAAAAAATCGAAAAGATTTAAATATGCCATTTTTTCAAAATTAGTAAAATTTGATAAATTTTTCGGATTTTTCAATTTTACATTTCGCAAAATTTCCAAATATTTGACTTTTGATTACTTATAAAATTTTCAATATTCGAAAACTGAATTTTCCAAATATCTCAAATTTCTATTTTTTTTTTTTGAGTTTCTGAAAATCGTTAGATTTGGACAAAATGCTCAAGTCCAGATTTAAAAAAAAAACAATACAATACATCATTTAGAAAATTCCAAGAGCCTCAATTTCCCTTCCAAATTCACCTTCCACCCTTAAATAATTTTTAACATAATTATGTCTACCACTTAGTACAGAATTTACGGAGCGTCCAGCATTAGGAGCAGGCAGTCTATGCTTCGAATTACAGTTAATCAATTATCTGTCAATTCGTTTTCCTCAAAACGAAATCAATCTCATGGTCCTCAAATATTAATTTTCACCCTTATCTCACAAGACGTCGATCACAATGCGCTTGATGAAGTCTTTGGTTCAATTTGTTACATTTTTTTTTCCCATAAATTTAAAATAATGTTTACATATAATATATCGCAAGTGATTGATTGTGCTGATCATAATTAATCAATGCATTAGGCCTTAACACGATGTAAATTAATTTTAATTCGGCGAGTGATTGAGATGCAGCAGCATTTTTGCGTAATTAGTTAACAACAATTTGTGGTAAACAATTAATAGGAAACTTGCATGCAGCTCAAAAATAAATGCGAACTTGTAATTGATGATGAGATTCCGAGAACGAATCGGGGCAGAGCCTCTGCGAAAAGCGCCAACTCTCTGCGAGAGCAGCCTGTTCTGCTACATCATGAGAGGCCTGAAAGAACTTCAAGGATGTGGACGTAACAATAATAACATACAACTGAAGTTGTTGTTTAAATATCGATTAACCATGAACAATCATGCAAGTTTCCTATTCATATATAGGCAATAGTGTCATTAGAATTGAGTGAAAAATCATAAAAAAATCGACTTGGTCAGCGACATTAATCGTTCGGGATTTACCGGTATAAAAATTTGGTTAAAAAAAATTTCATCAATTATCACTGGCTAACAGGAGCATCGCCAAGCATCGCCTTGTTGTGATGGGGATTGAGCTTTTATTATGCTGTCAGCGCCTTCACGCTCCGATGCCTCGAACAAACTCGCCTGTGGGCAAAATATATTAACAAATCGGCAAAATCTAAGTTTCATTAAGGAAGGAATCGTCATTTCTTTATAAGAGGAAAAAAAATAAGTACTGTTGGAAGATTTAAAAAACATGATTCATGCTTTCTTTCATGCCCACAAAAATAGTTAATAAACATTGTAAGAATTTTTGTAAGAATGTGATGTCTCCATTACATGAGACAAATAATAAATGGTATACCCTTCGACCCCTCTGTTCGCGTATCCTTCTAGCGAGCGTAAGAAACGCATCTTCAATATTGATATTCTCTTTGCAGGAAACCTCGAAGAATGGCATATCGAAATTGTCCGCAATTTTTTGGCCCCTCTCCATATCCACAGCTCTGTGATTTGTTGCGTCGCACTTGTTTGCCGCCAAAACTTTAACGACATCTGGTGAAGCGTTCTGAAAGCGAAAGCGTCCGTTAAAGAAGATTCAGGAATAATGCAAAACGCGGGAATGCATGCGACATTGTGCACAGAAGGAATAATCATGAGCTTATCAGGGTTGACCAAAATACAGACACACACACACATATTATTGTTATTCAGTGGACGCTTCGATATAATGGGGTTTTCTGGAGGTTTAACCTGTGTTTAGAAATGCGATAGCCTAAATGGCGAAGGTCGGCCCCAGCCACATGGATGGGTGTCCACTACGCCCTATGCAGGAATTCCGAAGAGCAGCTACCGTGGGGAATACAAGAGGGAGGAATATGCTTAGAAGGTCGCAAAAAAATACCCTTAAAGGCGCTTATAATAACTTGCCCTATCGGTAAATTGATAAAGACGATGTCGGGATGACCTTTTATACATCGAATCAATAGTTTCTTGATGAGAAGCTGCATTCAACTTAAATTGACATGTCAAGAAAATTCGATGTGCCAAATGATAATGAAACTTCACAAATTCTGCCAATCAATCAGACAATCTCTATTGGAAGTTGAGAAGGGTGTTACAAGTAGAATTACCTCTTGAATGTTTCTGAGCCAATATGACAAATGGTTGAAGCTCTCCAAACTTGTAACATCATACATCAGAAGAATGCCCATGGCCCCGCGATAATAGGCCGTTGTCAGAGTCCTGAAGCGTTCCTGACCCGCAGTGTCCCTATGAAGCAATCAATCGATCCATCAATTAACCAATTAATCAATAACTATATCCAGTAGAACAAGACTGGAAAAACAAATTACACCTGCAAACGTCGAAACGGAAGTGGCATTGTACGACCTTAATTCAAATTTCAAGGGCCAACCATAAATTGCATGGTCTTTTTACCATGGCATCAAAAAATTTTCCCATGGCAATATTAGTTTTGATTGTCTATAGCCTGGCGATTGAGAGGTAGCATCCAGGGTGCCAGACATTGTGGTACCCTGACGATTTGGTGGTGATGCTGGATGAACGGAATAAGTTAGATGTATATAGATGATTTGTTTTGACCTATAAGGCATGAAGATGATGGAAATAACGGGTAATAAAAGCTTCAATTCCTCGCGGAATGCCCTCCTCATGTCGCCCTAGTGACTTTTAAAACCCTCCCCATTATTCATTTAATTTCATTGAAAAATGAATTGATCAAGACAGATTGACATTGATTAGTTCAGAAATTAATGCAGTTTTTTATTACCCAACGGTATTTTTATCAGTGTCATGCCGTCTAGGCCAAGCACGTACATCAACGCACATCTACGCTACATCTGCGCTAATCCGTAGTTACTAGATCACCAGGGTACCAACAAATCCTTGGAATTGATGATGAATGACTGACTGGTAGCTATAGATTAGAAGAGAATTTTTTGACTCAAATTTTACTTGAATCCGCACATCCATGCAATCCCGCGCAGTAAAACATATATCTCGGATACGTCATTTTTGACAGAACAAATATTTCATATATATCTTACTTATATTGAAGATACATAGTTTATATGACCGCATGGATATATACACGTAGATATATCCTAGATATATCTCACATTCAGTATTTTTGGCCACTGCCATGTTAAAACATGTTTGAAAATTAAGTCAGACTTCGTGAAATAATGTGACAATGTAGACACTATTTGTGTTTAATACGAATATGTAAGTTGTGTAAGAGAAGGTGGTTGCTTATACCCATAGTTGCTCTGTAGTGACCTTTAATAAATGAAAGAGAAAAAAAAGGATTTTTGGCCGAAAATATATACAGACATAGCTGTATATTATACATATATATCTCCGTTAATATATTCTTTCTGCGAGGGATATCATGGGTACCAGGGGTACCAAGACGTAAGGGTACCAGGATCTCAGTTAAATGAGAATTCACTGGAACCAATTTTTCTGAATTCGTGCTGATAACCAGCTAATACACTGATGGCACACTTTGCTTTTGCCGAATCAATGTGTCCAGCTGTATCGAAGGTACTCTTCTCTGACGTGATGACGTCATTGGTACCGGAATTCCTTCTGTACCATTGTATTTCGTGATCCCAAATTCCCATGATTTTCAGAAAGTTTTTGCGCTAAAATTTTGATCTGAAGTTCATAAGAAATTTTTATGAACATGTAATGTTTAATCTATGATCATGAAATATTTTTGAGAACATAGTGAATGTCTCTCCCGAATATTCTAAATCAATGAGGAAATATTGGCCACTCAATACGTATTTTTATCGAATTTTTGTATTCACTTGAGAGAAAAATACCATCTCTATAGTTAAATACCCTTGATTCGATGGAACCAAATCCCAGTGTAATTAACGCAAATCACATCAATTTGATACCGTCAATTTTTGTGTCGAAAAAAAAGTGATTTTTAACTCAAATTAAATTTTCTAACTGAGAAGAAATTCTCATTTGACATACCAAAATCCTGAATTGAACAACAAAGCCAAGCTGACTCACCAAATTTGCAGTTTGATAGGTGTGCCATCTAGATTTATAATCTTCTGCTTGAAGTCAATGCCTAGGGACAAAGAAGCACAACACAAATATCACAAATGATGATTAAATTTTTTTTTTAAAAATCACTCAATTTCAAAAATTTCAAATTTCAAAACCGACTAAAAAGAAATTCCGACTGACACAATATAGACGACCAAATAAAATTGTCTTCCTCCGACAAACACATATATGTATATATGTATAATTGATTCATAAAAGAGAAAAAATTGCAGCATCGGTACCACTTACAGCAAAAAAAAAATCCATAATTTCGATTTTAATATTTCCATAAATCAAACAAAAAATAAAAACGGAATTTCACTTAAAAAATTTTCAAGCTTTGCAAAAAAAAACTGAATAAATTTTCTGGAGAACTATAATTTTTTTTTAGTAATAAAATCCGTTTGACAATATGAAATAATTGTTTTTGTTTTAAACAAATCCGTGACGAAATTGTCAGGTGATAGGTGTTGGGGTGACAATGCCACCCCACAACTCACCAATAGTCGAGATATACGTGTCATAGTATCTCTCATCGCAATAGCGATGGACAATGCAAGTTTTTCCCACATTGGAATCACCAAGTACAAGTACTTTGTAGGTTGCAGCAAAATCCAACGCCATGTTGCTATGTCCTGCGGTAATTTTGAACTGTTGTTGGGCCACCGTGTCCGGGGGTCGGACTTCAGGGCATTTGGCAAATGCATTCGCAAGTATCAAAGGGGGGATGAAGGATCGATGTCGGGCGTGCGCTCTTCCAACTTCAGGAATTGCCGGATCTCGATACACTGAGATAAAAGACTCCATAGATTCAATGGAACAGTGTTCCAACAAGGCAGAATTCTGGAAAGCAACCGAATATCCATTGATTTGACTATTGAATCCTTCCGTTGAAAAGCGAATTGCAAAGACAAAAATGAACGAAATATATCATCAAAAATGAGCCATACTCCATCCAAAGAATCTCGTCGATTGCAATTCCATTGATGTTACCTGCCTCAAACTTTCAATTCTACGAAACGGAGTTTGTTCAAAGAACAGTTTAACGTCAATGGAATATTCGCCTGGAGCAAACTATTATGCGTCCAATTCGAAGTTACGTACGATTGAAGTTAGTATTTGAAATACTATTTCATTAATATGACCGAGGCTTATGATTGAAACGATGGCATATGATTTTTTTTCGACTAGTTATTCCAGTGGCACTATCGAAAAACTTGATGCGTTTGAATTAACGACAATTCCATCCATATCACCACATTTTTCTCTCAGTGTAGGATAAGTGACCTTATTCTCGGGCGAAGTTTTTGCTGATTCTCTCGAAATCTGCACGTAATATCAGAAATGCTATAGAAATATTTTTTGCAGAGCTCACTTATCTCCGCAAAACATGTCCCTATAATGCATTCTCTATCTCTGTTCAATTCCGAGATATCCGTCGCAGTCCCGAAAAACCCAATTTAAAAACCTAATCACGACTTCTGAAGTGTGATGTGCAATTGCGAAAATCGTGATTAACGATATCTCCGTTGTGAATCACAATTTTAAGGTCATTATTCACAATTGTAAATCACAATATTTCTGACAATTGCAATTCTCAAAACCAAAAATCACCATTTCTAAAATCACAAATCGCAATTTCAAAATTGTGATTCGCGTGATTCAATAATTGGCCCCGACATAAATTGTAATGTTCAAAATTCCAAGTGAAAAATCACTAATTGGAATTGTGATTTGTGTCCCGTTATTCGTGATTTCTGATTTGTGATTCGCGATTTGTGATTCGTGATTTGTGATTCAGAAACAATACTTTACATTTTCAATTTTCAGTAAGCTTTTTCCAAATCGTGATTAATTAGCCCTCGTTCTGAATTGTGAATCACTACTCTAAAATTAGAAAACGATTGAAAGCATATACTTGCCCCACTTCCTACACGATACTTACCCTCGTAAAAAAATGATTACACAATAACAGATTGACAAAATATTTTTAATAAATTAAGAAACAATCTTATCAGCCCAAGGAAATTATTACGACTCAAGACAACACTAGTTGATTCTTTGGTATTTTTTTTATTCCTATCAATGACTCTTAACTTCGTTAATTGACATTTACTTAGTCCTTCGAACACACAAGCCAAATCACTCAAAAATAATCCATTCTGTACATGAAATCAGTCATTATCTCTAGAAGGTAACACTTGGGCTAAAATTTATGTAAAACCGTCCATATAAAAATTAAGTGAACAACCTATAATTAATAAATCATAGGAGCAATGGCTAATCGCTAATCACAACATTGAATCCATAAAAATACATTTGTAACGCATTCAGGCACTTTGAAATCTCGAGCAACATTTCTTACAAACGACTAAAAAATTCTATTCTCACTAAATATTTATTTATCTTACGGTATCTCCGAGTTCTACTCTTCTAAGTCGTTCTACGAATTATGTGGAGTATTTTTAACTTTGGGACTTTTTTTTAAGTGAAACTTTCATTGACTCATGATTCAAAAATTTCGGACAGTCTTGATGAAAAAAAATGAAAAGTAAAAATAAAAACAAAATTTTTTTGAGAATTTTGAAAATTTTGACACTTTTGAAAATTTCAAAAATTCAATAATTGATCATGGAAATATATAAAACATATTTTTAAAAAGTCAAAGGATCTAAAAAATTCCAAAATTGGAAGAATTTCGAAATTTTTCAAATTTCATAAATCCCAAAATTTTGTAGAAATTCTGAAAATTTTGGCATTTAAAAATATTTAGGGATTGCCACAAATTTCAAGAACACTGAAAAAAATTTGAAATTCCTGGATCAAAGACTAGCAAGTAAAATTTTTGAAAATCTCAGAATTACATAATACAATGAAAAAAAAAAATTGAACAAAAATCAAACCAAAGTTTCACTTATTTCACATAGCACTCATTCTTTCGTAAACACAATGACATTTTTGATTCTTCAAGTATCACTAATAATTCAACAATTGTTAAAACACAGTCAACATTGAACATATAAATATAAATAAATTGTACCTCGCAGTCTTCATGACTTAGAAAAAAATTGCCTATGAGAGAGCTACCGCGGGAAATTCAAAAGTACCAAATTGTTGTATGAACCATTAAAGTTTGTAAAGTGTATAACAAAAAATCAGAAAATTCTTTGAACTTGTTCATTGACAATATGTCCAGACAGATTGGCTCTTACTTTTTTGTATATAAATGCGGAATCATCAAAAAATCGTAATGGTAAAATCTAATATTAATATCAGACTGGTGAGTTTCCACTGGAGCTCTCCCTTAAGAGTCACTGCCGTAAACTCTGTTGTTCATTTTTCGAGAAATGAAAAATTGTATTTTGCGTATTTCCTCTAGATTAATTTTTCTATCACTCCACAACCGACAAATTTTCAACACACTTCTACCACCAATATCAACTTTGGATTTTCAATCATGGAAAAAGTCTTCGCTTTTGAGCTACACGTTGAACATTTTTTCTATTGCCTAAGTCATCTAAAGTTGCTTATAAAATTAGAAAAAAATCTAACATTGGTTCACCTCACTAGTCCTTCCACCGTTTCTTTTTTCTGCTTTTCTAAAAATGCAGAAGCTTTCTTATACGACCGAAACCGAAATTTCCCATATTGTACAAAAATATCAAACAAAATTGAAGCCTTATAAAAAAAAGAAAACATTTTTTTCCAAGGTTTCCGAAATTTTTATAATTAATTATAGTCTCGTGATTAGGCCTATGAATCATATGGTAAAGTCTGTTAAAGGTAGAAATTATTTTTAAAAATATATCGACGTGGTCTACAGTAGACGTAGCTGAAGATTTGACCCTTAGGGTACTGTTTGTGTGAGTACGTTTGTAGATTTCGTGGGTGACTTGAGAAGTGGAACAAATCTTGCTAGTAAAAGGGCGACACCAGAGGGAATATCGATGTATATCGAAATTATCGAAAAGCGTAAGATGGGAACGGACGCGCCACCGTCAGCGCGGTGGAAAAAGGAAATACGCGTGCGAAGGACGCGCGGTCGGAGTGGTATAATAAAAACCATATAGATGTAAACCAGTTTTAATAATTCAAAATTCTTGAGTTTTCAATTTTTGGATAATTCTTAAAATTTCGAAGAAAATTGACAATTGAAATAAAATTGAAAAAGTTTGAAATGTTTTTACGAAAATCCTTTCTCCAGACCGGAAACGTCGTCCTTAGACCACGTCGACATTACGTTACGGAGAAGACCAATGGAATTCGCGAAAACCCTTCTAAAAATACGATTTAATACGGGAGCTCTTCTTTATGATTCTTCAATACGAAAATAATTTATTCGCAACAACAAGTTGGCGTCATTGGAACAAATTGGTTTGATTAACCAATACTTTGATTAACCGACGGATGGCGGCAATCCATAGAATTCCAGGAAATTATGGAAAATTCTTGAGTATGAAATTGTAAAACATTGTAAAACAGAAGACATTTCTGGAAATCGTTAAAAATTTTATAGAAATTTTTGAGATTTTATAGAAAATTAACTGTTGTCTACTGCTTAAAAAAATGTTTCAACATGCTTTGAAACTTTTTTTTTATTCTATGAATTTTCCAAAGTTGCCAAAAAAAATTTCAGGAACTTAGGCCTAGTCCTGATTTTTTTTAGAAGCACCCAAAATTCCAGATCTCTTTGGAAAATCTTAGAGCCTTCTAGAAATCTCCAGGATAATTTCAAAACAATCTCAGAAAATTAACCCCTCGAGATCGGCCATCACATGAGAAAGCACATACCGAGCCCCAATAGGACAAGTCCAACCATGCAGGTCAATTCCCGCTTCATCTTTCGAATTTTTTGGCCAGCTCCAGGAAGTAACTCATCGTTGTGCCACCGGATAGAAAACAAGGGAATTAAAACATGGAGGATGTCCGGTATCATGAACCCCAAATCACGGATTACCTGAAAAATGGAAGATTAATGAAATATTTTTAGATGTTCAGCTTTTTGTAGTTTCCGTAATCATCGAAAATATCCAAAAGATGTCCATTATTATTTTTTCAATTTCGAAGAATTTTTTTCTATTTTTTTTCGAAAAAATTTTCAGAATTTCTTTAACTTTCCAACCAGGAAAATAATCGCAATAATTCTTATTGGTCCCATGATTACGGGCAGCGCGCTGGATTGGTCGAAGCCGCAGCGACTAGCGCCACCCATCGACTTGCGGAATAAAATGGAACCTGTAACTGCAAAGTCAGGTATTTCACATGAAAGGTGAATCGCCCAATCCAGAGGTAGATGTTCGTTGGCGGGGATGACAACTTTAATACATTACAATACTAAGTAAAGAAAAATAACCAAAAGCAAAGCATTGATAGCAATTTCATTCGTCGAACTTCGAGCTGAAAAAATCGGCTAAAAATTTACCTGATGAGCATAGCCCTCGCCCCTCAGCACATTAGTAACGAACTGATCCCAGCTTCCCGCAAATATATGGACCAGTCCAATTCCAGTGATGACTAGGCCCTTCTTAGCAGTAAATTGCGATTTTGTATCAGCCAGGAGGACGACCAAAACCGTTGATATCAATTCCGTAATGGAAAAGAACATTTGGTGGTACCACTGCGAGTAAAAGTCATCATTCCAATAGTTTATGTACACCCACCACGAGTAGTAATGGGAAAATATAGCACTTATGAAGAGAATTAACATTCCCAGACGAAGACGTCGTTGAAAAGCTAGGGAAGCCAGGTACTTTGCTGCCTCATAAAAAGCAACAACTCCTACGACTATCGTAGACCAGATTTTTAAAGTGTTTGGGGTCGCATTGAAGTACATGTGTTTGTAGGAAGCAACTCCGGATTCGTAGGAACCTGTAATGAAAAATAATGTAACAAATGATGCTTAATGAGTGGGACTTTGAGTAGAACTTGCCAATTCGTAAATTGTACCGAAGCCCCTTTTTCGTCAAAACTTTTCTAACTTCCCGATCCCAGAGGGATCATCCGGACACAATTTTAGAAAAGTGTGTGTGTGTGGTCAAAACTTTGTTTAACGTTTCCGGCGGGACCACTGGACCGATTTATCTTTCTTTTTCTGATTGACGCTTCTTGCTGGTCTCCAGATCCAGAAGGGCCGATTTGTCGAACAACTGATTCTTTCAATTGTTATTAACAAATGGAATTGTTTATATCGCTCTATCGCAAGAACGGTTCGAGATACGAAAAAAAGTGTTAAATGAAAGTTGTTCCCCGCAGAAGAATACACATTTAATATCTTGTGACTTTTTTTCGTAGCACGTATAATTAATTAATTATCTTACACGGAATGAAACTCGAACCTTCCATTTTTTTTTTGTCATCGACACATCTCAATTGTGTTCAAGTCCGAAAGGAAGTTTCCCAAAAACTGATGCGGTCAATTGTTATTAACAAATTGACTCTTTTGTATTCTCACATTCTAAATAGATTTTTCAGGCGTCTAGACATCGTAAAGTTCATTGATAATGTTTCTCACAAAATTCTACTAGACGCTATAATTTCTTTTCAATTTCAGTAAATTCCTTTATTCGTATATACCCTGAATTATCCATTGTATTACTCATTTCCCACGATAATTGTATGCGCTTCCTTGAATAGGATATTATTTCGAAAAGTGACTTGGCCCGATACGCTACCGCGTATCTTGATATGCGGGGTCTGCCAGCGCGGACTGTACTGGGACCCGGTTTCGCGCTCGACGGCCCTGGCAAAAACCATACATTGTCTGAAGCGCAACCCCAATAAATTGTTCATTTTAAACAAATAATTGGTGGTTTGTTTAATTTCGAGTATGGATTTTTTCTGGTAATTGCAACCCAAAATACTTTAATATGTAATTCTCTGTCAGAATTTGTCAAATCGTTTTACACGAATGTAGTATCATACCTTTAAATACAGTGTCCCAACATGAGCACGAGCAATATTGTTTATCCACATCCCTCGAGTATTCCCTCCAAAAATAATAGAGACATAATATATGCAGAGGTGGTACAACGAGAGGGGCTAAGACCCCAATAAATTTTGGCCCAAAAATTGATATGTTCGACAGAAGAATTCGCCGCAATATTCTCAGCACCATTGTCACGCCGGTTGCCTCCAGGAATTCTAAATTGTCAGTTTACAAAAACATTTTCGAATTATTATTTTAGCCATTGATAACCCTATATGTTGAGGTTTTTTTCCTCTTTACACAAAATCCATTGAACAGTTTTTGACATTTCTCGTCGCGTAGAGTTGGGGAATGAAAAAAATTCAGTTTTGACATTTCGAAAATTCCATGTTTGTTTTTTGCCGGCAAATCACTGAATCTTGAGTTTGGTTTTTTTGGGGAGCAGTGCTCGATTATTGGGGGAAGACGGAGGGCAATAGGGGTTATTGGCAGTGGGAAATTTGATGAACACTTGCTGCGGGGGGAGGTGAATTTTAGGAGATTGTTTAATTTAGAAATTTTGATTTTTTTCGGACGTCATTGGGCTTCGATTTTTGACGTAATGATGGATACGAGCGGCACTGATGGCACTTTTTAGTTTTCCTCCACTTGTTGAAATAGTTCAGGGCAGGGAGTAGGAGTATATATAGGAATCTGTGTAATCGACGTTCAATAAGAACCTGGAAATAAATGGTGGAAATTTCGAAGACTTGTAATTTTAGAAACGTAAAATTTCGGAATTAAGAAAATTTCTATAAGAAACTTTTGTGTAGTGCCATTTTTTTTTGGCGCAATTGGTCAACTTCCGGTTTTTGAGAACGGCCATTTTGGATATTGGGAAAAATTGAAGATTTTTAGATTTTGACATCGTAATTATTTGAAAAATGTTATAAAAAGTCGAATGTATTAAATATTCTACATTTATTCACATTGATTGACATGAAGTTCAGAATTTTCCATTTTGTTTTAAACTCGAATCCTGCAAAAGGAATCGGAAATTGAAAAAGTTAACTGTGCCATGAGTTGATGTGTGATGAAGTTGACATCAAAGAATAAAACAGTTATCTGAAGTTTGATTAAATAATGTTTCCACTTACGTGATGGCTTCTCCATTTTTTTCTGGTTTTTAGTCGTTTTCCCAAATTTAAATTTGATATTGATGACGACGCGCCATTTTCCTCACTTAAATTTACGAATTGGACAAGATTATTTTCAACTTAGCTCCACCTATCTTCTTTCAAATTAAATTCCAGAATAAGTAAATCTAAAAAAATGTGCCAAGAGACATGACAAGTGCAATGACAAAATAACTGCAAAATTTTGTACTAGACCCAATCCTCGTTTAATTGAGGTTGAACTGCTTTAGGGCCAGTTTTTGATTAGTGAGCGCTATATTTAACTTTGACGTTAAGGCTTCCGATTGGTCGAAAATTTAACTCCGGTGAATCAAAACGCTTAACAACTTTAACTTTAACTCCTGATTAATCGCGGTTAACTTGACCGAGAACTGGCCCCTAGCATCCAGTTTTTCGTCAAGTTAGGGCCAATTAACTCATGGTTAAAGTTAAAGTCAAGTTCCTTCACCACCAGCCCCTCCGGCTTGGATTAAAAATGGCGGTAACTGTTTGTATGAGCGCGACTTATGAATCTATATTTCTATGGTAAAAAGGAGAGACCGAAGAAGACATCGATATATGTCGAAATTATCGAAAAGCGTAAGACCGAAACCGACGCGCCGTCATTCACTGCGGCGGAAAAAGGAAATGCGCGTGCGAAGCACACGCCACCGGTCTCGTGTAGGGAATTGGAGACATAACTGGCTTGTAATGAATAATATAATTAATCATTTAATTGATGGAGGAAATTGTCGTTTACCAGAAATCCAATTCAGGGTAAGATACTACACATGCATGGCCATAGGGGAGGCACTTCCCCTCTCGCGGCGAGCATGGTGGGGGAACTTGACTTTAACTTTAACCACGAGTTAACTATGGACAAGTTGACTAAAAAGTGGCCCTTTCTATAGGAATTTGTCATATTGTTGAAGTTAGTAAGAGGTTTGACTTTTTTAAAAATTTTAATATTTTTGGAGCTTTTGATTTTTTTATCATGTTTTTTTTTATAAAGTTCTGTATTTATTGATTTTTTTGAAATCCTGAAAATTTTGGAACTTATGAAAATTTTCCTAATTCTCGAAATTTTCATAATTTTCGCAATTTTGCAAGGTTTCTAAGTTTTTGAAGTTTTGGAAACTTTTGAAACTCTTAAATTGAATTTTCAATTTTTTGTGAATGGTCGGAGAATTTGAAATTGATTGAAAAATTTTTTTCAACATTCTTGGCAATTTGAAAATTTTTGGAAATACGTTAGAAACGATTTCTGATGCTTTCAGTTATTTATTAACATAGTTATCTTATTAAATAGACTCGTCGGGAATCATAAATCATAAATGATGACGAAGGAAATTTCATATTTTGTAAAATTTATTTTATACAAAAATTATCCACTGAATACTTAACGAAACTCATAGAAAGTTGGTTTCAGATTTTATCTAAATAAATATTCACGTGCATTACTGCGTTTTAAACCACTTCCGGAACCTACGTATTGCTAATTGCAGAGCAATATTTAAATACAAGATATAATAAATAAGACCAGTCAGTAAAAAGTCCTTCTACGATTTCAAACCGGACTAGAGAGAACAAGATGAATCTGAAAAACGATGTACGTCAGGACCTCTCGGATTTGGACCCTGCGGGCATCACAAGAATTCAATTATCTCTAGAACAAGCCGCTCCAGAGAAAAACTCCAGAAGACTTTTCTGACAGAAATGGTATCCCCAACAAAAATGTTTAATAACATTTTCTGCTAAACCCAGTATTTACCCAAATAATGGACAATTCACAAAAATTTCCCTCGTCTACTTTGGTACTCTCACGGCACAAACACACGCAAAAGACTTTTACAAAAAAAAGTATCTTAGTATCATAAACCTGTGTTTTAATAAAAGGGGCTAGCTATTAATGACATGAGTTACTGAAGACACAGGATAGTCTATTTAGACACATTTTGATGAGAAATTCCAACGAAATTTCAAAATTTCTTGCATGATTGATTTGAAATAGGATTCCAACGAATGAATTTTCGTGAAGAACATTAATCTTGTATTAAAATACAATTAGATTGCAAAATTTGCAATTTTTTGATGAATAGAAAATCGCTCCTGACGTCACAAGGCCGGACAGAGTCATTTCACGTGGCGCCACCAGTCGGCGTCATGCCTTACCACACACACAGTTGGTTAAAAGTTATATAAAAACAGTTCGATTTTTGTTGAGAATACTGTGAAACGTGAAGATATTATGGAAAAAGCAATTCACGTCGAGAGATAAGAAAATAGCACCAATATGATTTTTTGGACATGAAATTATGGTTGCATTAGTTGAGACTAACAGTTCGGAAAGATTTTCGAATTATGATAGCCGACGTTTTGAATTTCGCGCCATCCAGAAACGATCGCTCATGCCCCTCGTGGTTATCCTTGAAACTGCATTCGCCACCGTGACGTCATGTGCCGAAATTAGTAATTTAAAAAATGATTTTGCATTGAGTATTCTGGCAAAATCCACCGGAAACTAGACTGCATGCAAGTTCCAATTGCGCAAAAATAAATAATCATATATTGTGCTGTTATCTTGACTGATTATGGATAATATGAGTCACACACAGTCAAAATATTTTGCATACTTCATTTTAAATGTATATCACTGGTAGGTTCCGCCATTTTGATTCTCCAAATGAATGATACATGACAGATAAGTTAGCCAAAAAGATCGATTATGTTTAGTCACCAGGATAATAATTCCGTACTCGTCACTCTAAAGATCACACTTGACCTTGGTGAGTTTGCGCTCGCTCATCCACCGACTGTGTATCTTTCAATTTTCAAATTTCAATTTTCAAGTTTCAATTTTCAAATTTCAATTTTCAAATTTCAATTTTCAAATTTCAATTTTCAAATTTCAATTTTCAAATTTCAATTTTCAAATTTCAATTTTCAAATTTCAATTTTCAATTTTCAAATTTCAATTTTCAAATTTCAATTTTCAAATTTCAATTTTCAAATTTCAATTTTCAAATTTCAATTTTCAAATTTCAATTTTCAAATTTCAATTTTCAAATTTCAATTTTCAAATTTCAATTTTCAAATTTCAATTTTCAAATTTCAATTTTCAAATTTCAATTTTCAAATTTCAATTTTCAAATTTCAATTTTCAAATTTCAATTTTCAAATTTCAATTTTCAAATTTCAATTTTCAAATTTCAATTTTCAAATTTCAATTTTCAAATTTCAATTTTCAAATTTCAATTTTCAAATTTCAATTTTCAAATTTCAATTTTCAAATTTCAATTTTCAAATTTCAATTTTCAAATTTCAATTTTCAAATTTCAATTTTCAAATTTCAATTTTCAAATTTCAATTTTCAAATTTCAATTTTCAAATTTCAATTTTCAAATTTCAATTTTCAAATTTCAATTTTCAAATTTCAATTTTCAAATTTCAATTTTCAAATTTCAATTTTCAAATTTCAATTTTCAAATTTCAATTTTCAAATTTCAATTTTCAAATTTCAATTTTCAAATTTCAATTTTCAAATTTCAATTTTCAATTTTCAAATTTCAATTTTCAAATTTCAAATTTCAATTTTCAAATTTCAATTTTCAAATTTCAATTTTCAAATTTCAATTTTCAAATTTCAATTTTCAAATTTCAATTTTCAAATTTCAATTTTCAAATTTCAATTTTCAAATTTCAATTTTCAAATTTCAATTTTCAAATTTCAATTTTCAAATTTCAATTTTCAAATTTCAATTTTCAAATTTCCTCAAAATTAAGGTAAAAATACAAAGGTGTCTTGAAGACGTAGATTCATTGTTCGTAGAGTTCTTTTCGCCTGGGCCACACAACATGAAAATCAGTTGAGGAAATTGGAGGTGCGATGCACTGAAGTGTTTACTCACTCGATACTAAGATTATAAAGCAGTGTCCTGTTTATAACATATTGCCGGCTTTTCCCTGGCAACTGTCCCGATGGAGGCGCCCTCATTTCCCTCTCAGCCATCAACTAAATGCCCCATTGGTTTCTTCGACTCCATTACCAACTCCCAATGTTTTCTGGTAACACTCGAGTATGATGACAATTTCAAGTCGACTTTCTCTTTCACGAGACAAAATTTCTTTCTTTAAATCACCTCGAGAAGTGATAACGGAGAAAAAAATGTTAGTAGCGACAGTTACATTTGCGCGAATCATTTTAGAATCGTGTTTGATCGTTGTGAATTCAAAGATATTTCATGAATAACTATTGGGCAAAAGTCCTCGAGCTATATTGCAATTCAATTCTATACTTCAATAAAACTTTCTGTAGCAATTTTTTACTAGCTCAAGACTGCTCAAGACTGTTGTCCATCCAGGTTGTGAAATTTCCATCAAATTGGTCTTCTATTTCCGATTTAATTATTCCGGTTGATTGAAAGCTGTCATCCATTCTCATGAAGTGACCCCCACTTGCTCCAGCTTCCGAATTGCCTTCGAAATCGTTGTAATTGTCCCCCGTATGGCTCATTTTTCTGAGCTTTCTCCATAAGCAGAACAGACTTGCATCTCTCATCTCTCCCGTCCATATCTCGAAACTCTCAGCCTCCCTGAAGCTCTTCAGCGTCTCGTCGTCTATGAAATCTTCTAGAAATTCCAGGTGCGACCTCACCTCCTCCGGTGCGAATTGCGGATCAACGATCATCTTCGTCTCTTCGAATTTTTCCTCCTCCTTTGGTCGGATGATCGTCTGCAGCAGATTATTTTAGTAATTTTTTTTAGCCTTTTTACTCTCATAAAAGAGTCAAACTTTTTGGAATTTGTAAATTTATTAATTTTGGATAGTTCAAAAATGTTGGAAATGTCTAAATATTTTTCTGGACATTTTTGAAATTGATACTTTTGAACCTTTTTCGACTTTTGCAGTGATGTAAATTTTCGAAATTGGACATGTTAAAAGTCGGAAAATTTTTGAAAATAATATTGCAAAAAAATCTGAAAAATTTCTGAATTCTCAGTAGTCATTGTCGAAATTCTCACCTGCATCTTGAACCTCCCCTTCCTCCCATAATCAACGGCATCGGCTGAGAATGGATGAATGCCACACGCCTTGAATCCCTCAGTAATGGTTCCCACACTCTCCACCATTTTCAGTGATTCCCACAAAAGCTCCGCAAAGTGTTCCTTTCTGACCCTTTTCCTATCGTTGTTCGTTCTCCATTGATCAGTGACTATCAGCCAGGTCTCCTTAAGAGCATCCAAGAAAAGGTTGTCCAAGGGCTGAAGTATATGGCCCATATTTGGATGAATTGGAAGTAGATGGATTTCAAGACTACTGCATAGCGCACTTAATGACTGCGTTGGAAATACAGAATTCGCATCAATGAACATAACAACTGGACGTTGAATTCCGCATTGTGTGAGCCACTGATCAAACACCTTGAAGAGGGATTGAAAGAAAAAACAACGATGAATTATTTCCGTTTAATTCGAGTAACCAACTGGTCAACTGAGGTACTCCTTTTGCCTAACTTTGGTTTTCCGTAAATATCTCAAAATCTAAGAAAGATAGCAGTGTCTTCAGCAGGAGTGTTTTTGTAGATCACAGTGAGAGCTACAAGTTTAATCTTAGACATTTTTTTCAATATAGCCCAGATTTTAAGATATTCGTTACACAACCCAGCTGACCACTTCGCTAGGGATTTTATTTAACCCCTCAAGTACGGGGTCTATACCACATATAAACCCCAGAGCTTGTCCTTTCGGCCTATGACATATAGACCCTTCCCGTGATTCATAGAAATTAATTTTCTCCCTCACTATGATAGATATCGGAATTCTGAAAATTATCACATGAAGTACATGAGTTTGTCAATACAACGCACTTTGATTTTTTTTTTCAAATCAGTTTTTATATTTTTTTCTAATACATCAACATTACGGAAATAATAAATTTCATGTCGGATGCATTCCAATCTCTCGTTTATGGGGAAAATTTTCATAAAAAAATCTGAAATTTTTACCAAGCATACTTTGTAAGTCCCTCCGTCAGATGACGTCAATCAAATTTGGATTTAATTAATCACTGATTTATTATTTAAAAAAGGGCTGACAAGCTCCAAATGAATTTCATATTAATTTTATACCTTAAGATACTCATGAAAACTCTCCTTGGTCATCCATCCATCACTGGTGGTCCCAATGGTCCAGGATTCGGGCAATGCCGCCACTATCCCAGGCTTAATTCTCTCTTGTTTGAACACAATCATTGGGGGCGCCAGTGTCCCCGTAGCATTGGCAGTAAAGAAACTAGTGGCACACTCGTTCACATGATTATGAGCAAAACTAAAATCATTTCTGTCCCCTTTTCTCACAAGTACTTTCTTCCCATCTGGATTGAAAATAAATGCAGCCTCCTCACATGTGAAAATTCGCGAGGGCTTTATCTCATATAAATTATGCTCATCAAGATACCTTTTCATCTTCACAAACCAATTGCGAACGGAGATCTCCAGTGGCGCTGTTTTCGCATAAGACAAGTTTTTTCGGAATCTGCAAAATTAAGAATGGAATGGGATTTTCGATAAATAATGATAATAAAAAACATGGAGCCGTCGTGGGACGGCCGAAAGAAGCGAAGCATTGGACGTAAAGTATTGGACTGTGTCACGTGACGGCCTATTTCAAATTCATTTTAATTTTTCATAGGGCACTGTCATTTAGTTTAGATTACTCTCTCTCTGTTCATGTTTCGCTCTCCACATACACACACACACACACACACACACACTGGCTTTGGCGTAGTGGTAGAGTATCTGCCTACTACTCCGAAGGTCCTAGGTTCGCGCCCGGCCGCCGGAGAATATTTTCTCATGGATTCCGACCGATGTAGGAACTTCCATGTGTGCTATCGGCGGTACCCATAAAATGAGACCGCCCGGCCGAGCGGGAACCTAACCCGACGCAGGGGGGGGGGGGTGGGTTCCATCATAGGCGCCGGCCATCGTAGCACAGGGGTTTCTGGAGGTTTACCCTGTGTTTAGAAATACGATGGTCTAAAAAATGGCGAAAGTCGGCCTCAGCCGCATGGGTGGGTGTCCGGTACGCCCCCTGAAGGAATGCTTACGCGGCCGCTACCGGGGGCGTACAAATGAGAGGGACGGAGGAAAAAACACACACACACACACACACATATATTAATTTGGGAAGTCAGGCTTAATCTGCTGTTGTTTGGGTTCAATTGAGCTTCATTTTGCATCATATTATTTACATTATCTACATTCTATCGTATGTATAATTAACTTACATTTACCAAATATATATATAAATATCAATAGAAATATAAATATGAGCCGGACAACCGATTCATATCCAAAGCTGAAATCATCTTCGCTGTTCATTTCATTGGTCACGATTTCCATTTAGTTTTTCGTACTCAATGAAACTAATTATTGGTTTGTGGTAACTAAAATGTGATAAACAAGGTGGTGACTGTGTATAGTCAATGAATCAAGTCAATTCATTATTGTGCCATATTTTGTTTTATATGTATTGTTGGCTAAAATCAATCCAAGTTGGTCTCACTAGTCTCACTCATCTCTCGAGTTCTTGTTCATTTTCAATCTGAAGTGCTCTACCAATCATTCCTAACAATAATCCCAATTACCTCTCATTTTGAAGTATTTCATCTTCCTCCACCGCATCCATTCCCAATGTTTGTTTTGGCTCTGCAATCAGTTCTGTTGTCGCTGATTCTTCCGTCTTCCGAGTTGCATTCTGTTCCTTACGTAGTTTTTTGCGTGCTCGATATGCCTGTGAATTTGCTGCCTTCCGTTTTCTTTCCTTTTCACGTTTCTCATCTTGTATAGCTTCAGTTCCCATGCTAATGCCTTGTTGTCGCATTTCCTTTTGCCGTGCTCTTAATATTTTTGCATATTCTGCTTTATTTTTCTTCAACTTGTTTTTTTCATCTGCATCGAGTGCTTTTTGTTTGGCTTTGAGCCTCTGCCTGTACTCTCTTTGATAATCCGCACGAGTTTTCTTTGGGCGATTATGTGTTGCTGTTGTCCTGTAAAAGAGGTTATGCTTATGATGCGCACGTGTTCTAGTAATGTGTTCAATTCTGTTCTATCTCATTGATGTAATGTTTGCAATCTTTTCAGGTATGCGTTAAAATCCTTTTCATTAACTCACCCCGAAGGTAGATTCTTATTTGCACATTCTGTGCTGATAACAGAATTATTCGCTGTTCCGGTCCCTCCATCGCCGGCCAATTGAATCACTTGTTGTGAAACCCTGTTCTTATCACTCTCCATAATTGTATCATTATACACTATTTGTACACTCATATTACACTATTTTTACACTTTTATTACACACTATATTTTAGACTTCTGTCATACGTGTAATTCACAATAATCACATCACCTCTTTGACATTTCACTATGATGTATATGTTAGCAAACATCTCTTGGCGTGCAACGCATATAACCGTCCTACGCTGAGTGACAGACAGACAGAGAGAGAGCAAGATCAAAGAATGAGAGAGATAGTTAGGCACAAAAGCATAGAAGTGCGCGCGCAACGCGAATGAGGGGAAGAGAGAGAAAATATATATCTGCTGTATGCAGGGTCGCTTGGGTGTAATGGAGGGGGAGAGTTAACGGTACGGTGGAGCTACCGCTCCCACCTTTTCTCGATTCTCTACATTTTCCAAGTGCGCCATGGAGGGGGAGGTTAACGCTCCGGTGACGCTCATGATTTCACTTTTTCTCGCTTCACTCTCCATCTTTTTGAATAATTTATGAACGTGACCCATTGACCGTCCATAAGAAGAGCTTCGTATTAAAAATTGTTTTTTATTTCTCCAGTAAAAACTATACATTGCGATTTCTTTAAAATAATCCCAAACATTTCTAATGTTAGCTCTTCTCATGTAAGACTGTCTTTGAATTGGCAAAATGAAGGGTCCAAACGATTTTTATGAAGACACTAAGACCGAAACCCAGCCACCTTATTTCGATTTGTAACTAGGGTTCCAAGTATACCAAAATGCCTCTCGTCGAACTTCGAACAAATGTCTGTATGTGTGGATGTTTGTATGTGTGGAATCGGAATTTTCCGTTAACGATTTTCCACGAACGATTTGGGTCATCGACGTCTTATTCAGAGGGTCCGCATGAAGCTTAGATCGGATTAGTTTTTGGTTTAAGCTGACCGAGCTTTTTTGTCATTAACAATTGAATTGTTTACAACGCTCTATTTAAAAAATGGTAAGAGATACGGCAAAAAGTATTAGGCAGAATTTGCTCTGTAAGTAGAAACGCATATTTAATTTCTTATCACTTTTTTCCATATTTGTCATAATTAAAGAGGTATGACGGGTTTAACCCTCGAGCGTTCGTACCCGTATTGGCGGCTCACTCCCACTCCAGTAACGCGCATAATTCTCGTCCTCACGCTGACTATGCGGCTAGTCAAATATTCATAATTATCTGCTTGATAAATGGGATTGAAACATTTAATTGACCTATTGGAAAATCTAGGAATGGCAAACAGAAATTACAAATAGGGTTTTGTTCGTGTTCCTAACGGGGACACACACACTTTTATCCCACTACTTTTTTGTGGAAATTGTGACAGTTCATTGCAAACCTCTCAATGATTTGTGAGTGTCTCTCCTCAAAGTTTTTGTACCAGTTGTGTCCGGGCTTGTCGTCTGAGAAAATGTTCTTCCTTTTGAGCTCTCTGAGTGTTGTCTGTACACTTCCACACATCTGGCTCTTTTTAATGGCAAAGCCCAGCTCTGACATGTCTTCAACCCAATCTACGAGACATCTCTCCTCGGCCTCGTCGAGAACGGGAGGTGGGCCAGATTTTCCATCAATCGGGTGTGTTCCCTTGAATTAGAGGTGTTCGAGCATCAGAAAAGGTTCTGCGACTTATTATACACGTCTATATATGCATAAACCAAGAGAAAAGGAATGAGATTATCACAAAACAGTTGTTCCAATGTCTTCGGAGCACCATTACTGACGGGTTAAATAAGTATCAGTGGACACACATAGACCATTAGATATGTTGGGAATGTCTTTTCCCAGATAATCTGCTGTGGCATTTAAAAAATGGTGATGTGTGTTTGTGTGTGTTCAAATGGGCGAGGTAGTTTTTTCCCATTAACTAAATGGAATAAATTAAATTCTTACAGAATATGTAATTATATTTATTTGTAAAATCAATTGTTGATTAGATTTTTAATGCTCGAGATAATCTTGGAAAATAATGGGGAGTTTTGTGACCCCAATTTTTTTTTCCTATTCATTTACTTTTTGGTGGTAATGAAAGAGAACATGCTTACCTTGAATTTCGACATCAAAGTCGTTTTTGGTACTCCATACTCGACGCTCACTTCACGGAGAGGGCGGCCACCTCTTACCGCCTCTAGGGCATCCAAAAGCTTCTGGCGTGGGTATAATTTCCGCTTTTTTGTTGCGTCCAAGTTGGCTCGAGGCATTTTTGGGTAATGTTATCTGATAAGGAAAGAGAAAAATTAATTCGATGTTTCTGATTTTCGCATGTTTTAATTGTTTGGATTGTTTTTGAATTTTATTTTTTATTTCAAATTTTTGGAAATTTGAATTTTGATTTGTTTTTTTTTATTTCCAATTTTTTTTTTTAATTTTTGAAAATTTACCAATTTTGAGATGGTTAATTTTTTTTTAATTTTTTATTTTTTGGAAATTTTTGAATACGCTAAATTTTTGGAATTTTGAGAAACTTTTAGATTCTTCGAATTGTGTGAATATTTTGGCTTATCAATATCTTTAAATTCTTCGAAATTTTCCATTTGTTCCCTGTTTTTGTTTTTGTTTTTTTATTCATTTTTTTTTCAAAACTCAATTTTGACAATTTCAGTAAATTCAAAAGACTTACAAAATTATGGATTACAATCTCCACTTTATAATAAAAATTTCTACCATAAATTTTTTTGTAATTTCCTATTTTTTAAAAATTTCTTGAACTTCCAGAAAAGTTCGGAATATTTTACATTCCTTAAATTCCCTCAATATTTAATGTTTTTCGTGTTTTCTAAGTTCCAAGATTTTGAAAATGGAAAAACAAAAAAAAAATGTACTTTGCTTCTTCCTTTGGAATTTTCAATTTTTATAATTCTCAAAAAAATATCAGTATTTACAATATAAAGATAGAAATATGAGAATAGCAACAAATAAAATTGCAGCTAAAAATGATGAGAATCGTCATGTAGATATATCTAACAAAAATCGCAAAAGTACCTGTCAAAATTTTCCGAATAAATATCTGTCAATTCCACAAATATTAATGGCCTTAAACATATTGTCACTGAGATGAGCTTGAGCGCAATTACATTAAAATGGAATTACTACATTGTATTCTAAATTGGTTCGTCGTCAATCCGCACAAAATAGTTTTTTTCACCCGTCAAAATGTGTAATCGTGTAGTTAATTGAGAAAGTCAATCGTTGATTGTTTACCTGAGTAGACTTAACCTAGACGATATCCGCTCCAAAATTGGAGCAATAAAATACTGTTTTATGCGTGCGAAAAAGCTGATAAAGCCGCTCCAACTTTTCCTCGCAAACGTCTCAATTGTTCCCTAATTTATACACACATTATTGCCGCTATTATCTCGTAAACAATCACGTACAATCCTTGCATTCGAAACAAATGTCCGCCATTTTTCGGCAGTGCGATACTAACCTAAGCTGACAGCCTGACATGTATGCGCTTCTATTCGAATTTCAGTTTTTCCCCGCTTTCCTCTTTCGGAAATGGATAAAAAAACTATTCAAACAATTCAGGTAATTATTGATTCCATAATATCACTTAGAACGAAATTTATAAAATACATAATGAACTAGATGTGTATATACATATGGAATCCTTAATGGGTCGCACCAATAACTTCCGGTTAGAAATTCAAAAACTTTATTCCCAAAATTTCCTGAAAACAAATCAATTAGTGGATGAACCCCAAAATGTTGAAAAATATGTTTTTATAATGCATTTGATGTCAAAGAAAATTGCCAAAAATTCAGAAAACAAAAATTATTTCGTTAAAGTCTGTCATTGGTTATCGAGATATTGACTTTTTCTAAATGACGTTTTTTCAAATATGTGAATTTTTCACTTGTGGGAACATTTAGTTTATTTAGTAGCAGCAAAGATTGCCCATTTTCACAAATACATACAGCTCTTTGAATGGTCCAATTTGAGGGAAAATTAATCCGTCAGTAGTCGCGCAACTGCCACCGTTCACGTGCATTGACCGAATCTCTCACATTTTGTTTTGGGCTGATATGTTGAAATGTGAAGGAGCTAGCCCAATTTCTATGAGAAAGTTTTTAGTAGTGCTCACCGAGAGCTACAATAAAGCTCCATATGAACATTCGTTAAAATTCTTAGTTTTGAAGATATCTGCCAACAATACTTTCGGTTGCGCGGCATTTTTCCAAAGATGGCGCCATTCCGGTACTAGCTGCGCGCGCATCACGCGGGAATTCTGATCGAGTCGAAGACTATGAATTCCATCAACTTATCTGTGTGGTACACATGATTTTTATATTCACCTAAATAAACTGGAAGAGTTACTTAAGGCATGTAAAAAGTTTCGCCTCAATATCTCAATTTTTGAATATACTTTGCACGTAACTTGCACGTGACCCATACGCTACCGCGTATCTCGATACCTTATGTTGCGCACAGTGTTGTTGTCCGTTGCCGGTCAACGTCCTGCAAAAAATCGATAATCGTCAGGTGCAATTTAACGTCATAATATCCTAATTTTGCCTCCATAAAAGCGGGCAAAGTTGTCTTGAAACTCTAGAAAAAAATTCCGACCAAAAGGTTAAATTTATTGTTAAAACGTTCTGCATTTTTCAGGAAGTCAAAGTGACAGCTGACTCATAATTTCAACTTTCTGGATGCGGAGTATATTTGCAACAGTAGTCACAGCCCATTAGGCTTGTTAAGGTAATTTCAAACACGACAATTGTTATATTTGTACTCGAAGTTTTGCGTTATAAGTCAACTTTGAGCGATGCATGGTAGCGGAAATTCAAATGACGTTTATATAACCTCACATTTTTTAACAACAATTTTTTCTCTATACATGGGGTATTTCATACAAACTTGGACAACCCGTGACCCTTATCCCTTCAGATTTTGATGGCAATTTTTTCTGAGGTTCTACCATTGAAAAAAAGCACTCTCAAATTTTTTTAGATTTTTTTTTTATCGAAAAAAATCTGTGGCAAAAACGGGAGTTTCATATTTCTTTTATTTTCTAAAAATTTGGTATATTTTTTGAGATTTTTGCGATTTTTTTCAGAATTTTAAATCGGGGCGGATTTTTCTACAGATTTTTGCCGATTGAAAAAAAAAATCCGAAAAAATTTGAGAGTACTTTTTATCATGGTAGAACCTCAGAAAAAATCGCCACCGAAATCTGAAGAGGTAAGGGTCACGGGTTGCCCAGGTGGTATGGAGTACACCCATGATGGGAAATTTTTGAAACTGCTAACAATGTCGTCTACTTCAAACCTTTAAAACGTCCAAGAACTATGTCCTACACAGTCCTTTGAATAGAATGGCCAGGGTCGTTAATGAGCATTGCATGCAGTTAAATTTTTTTGATAGCTCGAAATCGTTGTTCGCCTCGTCCGTTAAGAAGTTATTAACGGATTGTTGAATTTGGTTCTTCGTTTGTTACATATCATGTGCTTCTTTTCTTTTCTTTTTTAGCATACTACTTTTTGCTGATTATTATATATACTCATGTAATATTTTTGTTGTATAATGCCGTTTGGCGTGTAAATAAATAAAAAATGCCGAATTGCGATTGGTACCTTGTTAAGCATATATACAAAACATTTCAACAATTTCAAAATTTTTAAATTCAGAAAACCTTTGACAAACTGATCTGTCAATTTTCATCGATGAAAAGATCACTGAAAATTTGACGATTTTGCGAAAAAAAAATGAATCAACGTCCTGTCCAATTTTTTTTTTAAATTTCAAATTTTGCAAAAATTTCGACAATTGAAAATTTATTTTAATTGTCGGAATTCCGAAAATTTAAAAAAAGTGAAAAAAAAAATTTACCATTTTATCGTAATCGTTTATTTTATTTTGCATGTTTGGTGTTTGTAGAAAAAGTGAAAAGTTTAACAAGGAAATTGTTATCTATAGTTGTTGTCTCCTTTTGCAGGATTAACATTGCATTTGGAGGAATATGAGCAAAGTGGGAATTGCTAATGACGTAGCTTTTAGCTCCGAGTGCTTGAAGACACCTAAAGAAAATGTGATATGTTCTCTCATTCATTAGGGACTACCCATTGACTCTGACATGATAGATTACAAGAGAAAATCTGCCGGAAAATCATGATCAGCTACATTTGGTCTCTGATCTGCGTATACTTTCGACCCCTGGTGAAATGGTTCCTACGTCAGACGACTTCCATGTGCGAGCTACAGAGAATTTGCTATGGGGAGCCGTCCGGAGCGCCTCGGGCCCTCAATGTTGAACGCTCTCTGAGACAGTCCCGGAATACCGACATTAAAATTCTTGTGACACATCTTGATGATGTTGCTGGCTGTCGAGGTCAGAAAATTGACAATAATTCGATGATTTCCCAAATTTTGAACTTTTTTGCATTTCCCTTACATTTTTGGAAATTTGAAAAAAATTTGAATTTGACAAAATTTCACCAAAATTCATGATATCTTTATTTTTAGAAATTTTGAAATTTGGAGATTTTTTTGTTACATTTTTGGAAATTTGAAATTTTTTTGAATTTGGCAGAATTTCACGAAAATTTATGAAATCTTAATTTTTTTACCAGTTCTTTGTAAAATTGATTTTTAAAGAAAAATGATGATATATTTTATAGTTCAAGTTTTCAAAATTCTAGCAAGTTGTCAGTTTTAAATATCCCAAAAATTGAAAGAAAAATAAAAAATTAAAAAAATTTTAAAAATGCGAAATACGTCCAAAGGACGAAAAACAAAATGTAAAAAAAATCGAGTCAAAATTTTTTGAGGAGTGATAAAATTCCACAATTTCTCAAATTTTACTGAACTCCGTTTGTATCTCCAGGCATAACAGGAAAATCCGAAAGAGGAATTCTTGAGGAAGCCATAAGAACAGTGCTGTTGACCAAAAAGATTAATCCAACGGCTCATCCAGACTTTGCCAAGTCCTTCGGAAAATGCGTGGAGCTCATATGGGGATATCACCAACTGATCGTCGAATGTGACGATAAGCGAAGAACAATTTATGATTCGGACAATCCCGACCATGAACTTTCACTTCTGAAACTTTGGAATTTGCTGAAGCCTGAGGAGACCCTGGAGGCCAGGGTAACCAAGCAATGGCAGGACATTGGATTCCAGGTACTTGAGAGACAAATTTCAATTTTCCCAACTTTCCAAAATTCTAAAACCGATAATTTTTTTTTGCAAATTTTCGCAGCGAGTTTAGCACATTTCATTCACATATAGCTACTACTTCAACCGGTCATATCTCCTTAACTATGCAAATTAGGAAAAAAAATCATCAAACATAAAATGTGTATTTTTGCAAGGGGAACAACTTTTGTTAACCAACTTTTCCACTAGCTCTAACCGTTTACGCAATAAAGCATAATTAAAAATTGGACGACATGGTTCCTGATTCCAGGGTGACGATCCAAAGACTGATTTCCGTGGAATGGGGGTCCTTGGCCTGGAAAATCTTCTGTACTTTGCTCAGGAGTATCCAACAGCTGCTGCTCACGCTCTTCTGCACTCAAATCATCCTAAATACGGATATGCCTTTGCCATTGTCGGAATAAATATAACGAGCATGGCCATGAGATTGCTGAGAGATGGGGCTGCTAAAACTCATATTTTCAATTCATCAAAAACTCTGCCTAATATTCGTGCCTTTCACCAGTTTTATAGCTACCTATTTTATGAGTTCGACGAGTTTTGGATTGAATCCAAGCCTAGCAATATGATGGAGTTCTCCGCAATTCAGGAAAAATTTGAAAGTAATATAAGAACAGCTCTGGGGAACACCAGAACTGTTTTTAGGATTAATGTGTCTGTGGATAATATTTAGGGAGGGACAATTGGGGAGTAAGGAGCTTCCATGAAGCTCAATCTTTTAGGAAATGTGGAAAATTAGGAATGAGTAATTGGAATTTTGAAGAGAAGTTGGAAACTAAGATAAGTCTCGACATGAAATAAGCCTTGCTGACATTTTTGACGGATATCTCGGAATTGGACAGAGATAGAGAATGCATTATAGGGACATGTTTTGCGGAGATAAGTGAGCTCTATAAAAAATGTTTCTATAGCATTTCTGATATTACGTGCAGATTTCGAGATAATCAGCAAAAACTTCGCCCGAGAATAAGGTCACTTATCCTACACTGAGAGAAAAATGTGGTGATATGGATGGAATTGTCGTTAATTCAAACGCATCAAGTTTTTCGATAGTGCCACTGGAATAACTAGTCGAAAAAAAATCATATGCCATCGTTTCGATCACAAGCCTCCGTCATATTAATGAAATAGTATTTCGAATACTAACTTCAATCGTACGTAACTTCGAATTGGACGCATAATAGTTTGCTCCGGGCGAATATTCCATTGACGTTAAACTGTTCTTTGAACAAACTCAGTTTCGTAGAATTGAAAGTTTGAGGCAGGTAACATCAATGAAATTGCAATCAACGAGACTCTTTGGATGGAGTATGGCTCATTTTTGACGATATATTTCGTTCATTTTTTTGTCTTTGCAATTCGATTTTCAACGGAAGGAATCAATAGTCAAGTCAATGGATATTCGGTTGCTTTCCAGAATTCTGCCTTGTTGGAACACTGTTCCATGGAACCTATGGAATCTCTCAGTGTAGTTTGTACATGATTGAGGTTGTGGAATAAAAAGCAGCGAATTTTTGACACGAATTACCCAATTATGTAATGCACAATACAGGACTAAGAAAATAAAGCAGACAACGGTTTTTTTTTTTATTTATTTAAAGTGCTGAAATCTATAAGTGAGATTTATGTACACTATCAGTTACAATTATAATATTGAGAATTTTCACAGTTTCGTGAATAACAATATTCTAACCATCAATGGTCTGGCTTACACTTTAATTTTACAATCTCTTAAGAATTTAGATATTTCTTCGATATATTTATGGTCAGCTGCATCTGCAAATTTTTGTGTTGTGTAGGGGGGAGAGCACGTTGACGTTCTTAGATTAGTTAACAATCTACTCCGTTGCTCTTCGAGCTTCATGCAATGCCACAAAACATGATCAAAGTCTTGCACTTCCGCCCCACAACAACAACTCGGGTCACTAATAATTCCAATCCTGTGCAGAGAGGCTCCAAGGTGGTAATGATTTGCTCTGATGCGATTAACGGTAACGATAAACTCTCTAGGCAGTTTACAATTTTTATACCAGGGGTACTGTGAATTCCTAAAATACTTCTCGAAAAAACACGCTCCCTTCCTTTTGATATTATTATTTGAAGCAAGGAATAGTATTTTGTTCAAAGTAGAGGCATACTCCTCACTTTTGAATGTATTTCTAAAATCTGAGAAGGGAACACGAAATTCATCACCAATATCTACGGTCGCAATTGCTGCCAGTCTATCGGCCTCTCCGTTACCCTCAATTCCACAGTGTGAGGGAATCCAAACAAATTTTATGGCTGAACGACTATCATTATTGGCCATTATTTTGGCAAATTGGGCTCGGATCTTAACGATATATGGATTAGTGTTAATGGTGAGTTTAGATGAATGTAGGGACTGCAATGCACTGAGGGAGTCAGATAGGACTACATAGTCTCGACCAGGGTTTTCTTTGATAAACTCAATCGCAAGAAAGAGCGCAATGCATTCGGCAGTGAAGCTGGAAACAGAGATATTCAGCCTTGTGGCTACACGCGCATATAGCTCCGGACAGTAGAATGCAGCTCCTGCATAATTTTCATTCATGTTCTTACTACCGTCAGTATAAATGTGACAAAAGCCTTGAAACGATTTCATTAGTTCATGTTGAATAAAGACGTTTGGAGTATCCTCGTTTTGAGCCGACCGACCTAAGTCATCCGTCAGGTCGATGGGCCGAATGTAGGTATCGAAAGAGTGTATAAACAGGTAGTAATTTTTATCAGCTAACAATTGAACTTGCAGAGGAAGAATTTCCCTTATACATTTTATAATTAGTTTGTCTCGCGTTTTTTGAGGAAACTCATCAAGTTCAAAGAAATTATGAATCGTTTGATATAATAGAGATGAGCGGTTGGACAAAGATTTAATGAGGAACATTTTACACAAAAAGCGAGCTCTATCAGCGATAAGGGTGAGTTTTGATTCACCTAACAGCACATTAGTGGGAATAGTGCACCTATACCCGAGAGCCAGACGAATAGCGGCGTATTGGATAGACTCAAGCTTCTTAACCAACACTTGGGTGCTGGGAAGATAAATAAACAAACCGTAATCAATTATAGACCGAATAAAACTTTTGTATAAAATTATAAGGGTGGAAGGATCACACCCCCACCAAGTGCGCCGTAAAAACTTCAAAATATTCAGTGACTTAAGGGTTTTCTCTTGAATTTTACTAACTTGGTATTTGAAATTCAATTGCTCATCAAAGTAAATTCCAAGAAATTTTGCAACTGAACTGGCGACGATTTTGTGCGAGCCAATAGTTATTTCAATTTTCTTGAAGTTAATATGATTTTTGGTGAATTGAATCATAACTGTTTTTTCTGCCGACAAGTCAAGTCCAAGGTCCTTTAAATTAACTGATAATTGGGTAATTGAATGTTCTAGATTTTCGACTTGGGATTGAATGTCGTTGTATGCACACCAAAGCGCGATGTCATCGGCGAATAAAGAAAATCTAACATCAGAGCAAATATCTTTCAAAATATCTTTGGTGTACAATGTGTATAATAATGGCGAGAGAACCCCACCTTGAGGAACACCCTTGCGAACTGTCAAAAATTTTTCTCCTAGAGAGGCCGAATGAATAAATCTTTCGTGAGTTAAAAATTTTATGAATCGTAGAGAATTGGGTGGCAGCCTACGCTCACCAATTTGTTTATTAGGATAGCGGGATTGATATTGTCAAAGGCACCTTGAACATCCAAGAAGAAAGCAATTGTTTCTTGACGCGATATAAAATTATGTTCTATATTCAAAACTAAGTTACTTAAATTATCACGACAGGATAAACCAGGATGAAACCCAGTTTGGCAATTGGGAATTAAATTTTCAGCTTCAACCCACCATTGTAGGCGATTTTTAACCAATGTTTCAAATACTTTGGCAACGCATGATGTTAGAGCGATAGGTCTCACCCCGGAATTATTATATTTGGGAATCAGGTGAATGAATGAATGGATCCAGGCATGCAGACAACGGTTGTTGGATATTTGATGTAGATCCAGGGAGCACGTTTCTTTTTCTCTCGTTTTATGTGCTGTTAAAAATATTGAAGCTTAAATTAAATGATTCTGCAGAATTTGAATAGACTATTTATTATTCATTTTCAATGTAAACGTTAACAGAACTTGACGAATATGGCAATATCCTCAAGATGTTGAAGGAGTTACCACGAATTTTCTAGCATACAAAATTGTAAAAGTTGGAATGAGAATCCTCTAGTCGAGAAAACGAAAAAAAAACTGGTATGTACATTAATTAAGTCTCATTGGTGTTTATTTCTTCTTTTTCTTTTCTGGAGTTTCAGACTTTTTCCTCAGCTTCGAAGCTACTGACACGATTATCATGACACCCATTATGATGCTGGCGAGTTTCATTATCCAGGGATTTTCACGTAAGAAATTGGCGATCATTTGAACGAGGTCGTCGCTGGAAAAAAGAAAGATGGTCACAGTAATTTTTTTACCCAACCAATTAACTTCTATAAGCTCCTGAAAGTTCCTCCAATGGTTAAAAAATAATTAGCAATTTTGCGAAGCTTCAGAGTCGGGAAAAAACTGAAAATTTCGAAATATGATACTCAATCAAATTTCCTTGAAAGAATGACAAAAACATCATAAAAGATATTAAAACTTGAAAATCGAAAATTTTTTTTTTTGAATTTTTTCTTTCGAAGTTCTAAGAACTTTGGAAATTTTGGAGAGTTTATACAATTTTATCAAACAATTTTTTGTATAACAATGCAGTTTTTAGTGGAAATTTGGATACTCACAATGGACTCTGAGGCACAGGAACTCTCTCGGACTGTGCATTTTTGTACCAATCCCTAGCGAATGAGACAAATGCATTGACATCGTACTTTGGTATTTGATAACGATACATTTTCCCTTGGCGGAATCTGAAAAACGCATGAAATATATTAATAATAATAAAAAAAAAAAATAAATAAAAAATAAAAAAAAAATAGAATTAAAAAAACGAAACGTTGGCAAAGAAAATTTTTCGATTTTTTTTTTAAATTTGTGTGTCTGCACAATATTTTTAGCATTTTCAGAAAATCTAAAAATTTTATAATGAGTTCAACTTCTGAATTGCTACAACTTCAAATGATTTTATCTGTTTCAGAAATTTTTTTCCTGCGAAAAATGGAAGTTTTTCACGGGGTCATGAGCAGAAATGCCATATTTAAACACACATCTCTAGTACAGAGCACAGGGAATTATCGACTTACAGAATAAACTCTGGAACGTTGAAAACATTGAACCGTCTAGCTGTGGAAGCTCCAGCCCCATGTTTGTTCACTCGCGCTACGTTGACTCTGTTCTTCAATTTAGCACCTACTGACTCCCATCTCGCCCCCATGCGTTGACAATCCACGCAATCGTTACTGTAACTGTTTCAAGGAAGTCATTAATTTTTAGGTGTTAGGAATATTGTGAGAAGTTACAGTTCTTGAAAGTTTTGGGGGTTTTTAATTCATAAAATTGTTAATTTTTTTTTACTTTTCAAAGTTTGAAATTTTGAATTTTTTTGAAATTTGGAACATACAGAAAATTCAGAAAATTTTAATCTTGGAAATGTTTTACAGTTATGAAAATTTGGCGAAACTTCCAATTTTTTTTAAAGAATTCAGTTTTTGAAAATTGGAATTTACTCTGTATTCAAATTTTTTACATGAATCTGAAATGTTGGAACATTTTGTAAAGGTTTGAATTTTTTCAAATTTTTGCAATTCCTGACACTTAAAAAAGATGTAATAATAATGATTTAATATTCGGAATCTATAACCACTTTCAACCTTTCCAAATTTTTTAAATTTAGAGAATATCTGAAGTTCGAAAAATGCAAGTTTTTCAAAAATTTAAAATATCGAATTTTTTTGTGACAAATAAAATTTTCAAAATTGTTCAAACGGTGGAAATTTTTGAAATTTTCCAATATCTTATTTGCAAAAATGTAACAGAAAAAACTAAATAAATTTTGTCGTAGATTCAGATATTTGGGAAGATAACATTTTGCTTTTTTAAAAATGTCTTTCCAGAACATTAATCATAAAAATATTGATTAGAGTGTTCAATTATTTCATCAACACTTGGATAAACAGATTGGGATTTATTGAATTTTCTCAACTTCAATTTCAATTTCGTAATTATGTTGAGAAATTTGTGATGCTAAAAAAATTCTTGAATGCGTTCCATATTTCTCGTAATTTATTTATCCAGACTTGGATAAACAGATTTGGCATTGGCGATAATATTGTTGATACTCACAACATAACAAACCAATCCCCAGTTGTAGCTCCACTGCTTGCCTGGGTCAAGTGCTCGAAAGTCTCGTCTGTTAATTCCTTCACTAGGGGTTCCTTGTTGTGCACGAATGTATGGAGTATTTCATCGTCATTCAATTTTCCTGTCAATTAAAAAAAAAATACATAACAAAACTTTTAACGAGTTCCGACTTTGTTCATTTTTTCCCCTCAATTTTGCAATTTTTTTAAATGTTGAATTCCCAGAAGTTTCTGAAATTTTTGAAACCATATTTTTTTTGGTTTTTACAATTCAAAAATTTTTTTATTGCATCAAGTTTTCAACATTTGCGTTCGACAAATTTTTTATTTAAGATAAAATTTGATGATTTAAGTATTTGAAAAAAAAAATCGAAATCAATCAAAACAAAATTCATATCTGTGAAAATTTTAATATTAGAACCGTTAATTGGCAATTATTGAGCAACGAAACTTCATTAAGTAAAATTGCAAAACTTCAAAAAATTTAGGAATGTGATTTTCCGAGAGCAAATGCTCTCAGAGATTTGAACAAAATTCGGATTCTAAAGAAATTAGACATTTGAAAGTTCCAAAATTTAAGAGCCTCTTTGATTAATATTGCGAAAATAATTCTTCCAAGATTTCAATTGTTGTTCATTGCGTCAAAGCTGAGGAGGAGCCCTGAATAATTTTCCCCCTAATCATAAAATTATATAGGGCATGGACGTGCTGATTTTACCATCATAAAGCAATGGAATTCCATTCCTGAAGTAAACCAAAGCTGGCTCCTTGGCTGGGCTGTACAGTTTCAACAACTGGCTTTTTTCAACCTGAATAACCCACGCTGACAACGAATCCACGAGATCATCTCTCAAATTGACAAGTTCGGCTTCATATTTTTCGCATTCCTCACAATCTGGTCTCGCTGCAATGAAAAAAAAATCCTTCAATTAAAAACAAATTTAAAAAAACCAAATGAAAATTCGTCTAAAAATTCAGTTTTCTCAAACCTCTATAAAATTGGCGGGAAATTTAATTAGTTTGAAAAAATTGACATATAGATTGCCAGAAATATAGATTGCATAATATTTCCTATTCGACGGCAACAAAATTGTTTATAGTTACATACAATTGGCGGGAAAGCCGATTAGTTCAAAAAAATTGTCAAAAAAAAAAAAAAAAATTAAATGTCCCAAAAAACATTTGAAAATTTATGTATCGGAGTTAGATAATATTGGCGGGAAAGTTGTGAAACAGAGAAAATAATTGCATCAAGCAAATAATAATAATAATGTTACCACGTGTTTTTTCATAAACACGATTTTTCGGAGAATTAGAATTCTGTCAATCACTTTGTACTAAACATATGTGATAATAATAGTGATTGCAATTGCCACTAACAAAATCATTTGCACTATATTTTAATACTAGTTGAATTTGACTGTATACTCAATTTGAAAATTAAATAACATTAAAATGAAGACGTGTCCACAAAACCGCAGTAAACGCAAAAATAAAAAAGTTTTGAAACAGATGGAAAAACGAAATGGAAAATAATGGTAACGGATTGAGGTTATGTAAATGTGTGTATTTAAATACTAACGCAATTCAATGAAAGTCACAACAATTAGCTAAACTCGTTAATTAACAAGAATTGCATGAGGAAAATATTCCAACATATGTTGATTAATGTGGACTACTTACTGAACAGGGCAACAACCAATTGCTCATTTTTAATGTATTGTAATAGTTCATCATCAGTCACCGTTGCTAAACTCGGTTTAGCACCTGAAGTGCTTGAAGTAATGCAAATAATGGATAAAATAAGGAGTAATAAACCCTTCATTGCGAGTTTTATTCACCGGAATATATCCCTACACGTCATTTGCTCCGAGTGTCACTGAAAAACTGAATTTGTGGAATTTTTCTACATGTGCCGGTGGCGCGTCTGCGCATGCGTGGTTCGGTTTATTGCGTTTCCTTATTCAAAGTGAAATGATCACGCAGTAACGTTCAGGATTGAAATATCGAGAAAATTGTCATGAAATTCAAGGTAGCATGAATTTTCAAGTTAGTTCTAACATCTACTCTCTGACTAGTATCACCTAGCAGGCTTCCATACCTATCTCATGTTTAACTATTAGGTTTGAGTGCAATACACTCAAGCTGAGTATCATATATTGACTCATCTCTTCAAATCAAACTGTTAAGTATTTGTAATGAACGGACATCATCGTGAATCCGTGAGTGATTTACTCATAGACTCAAGTCTCCCGGTATTCACCTGTCACATTCTGATTCCTTCCACTCATTATAAATATAAACTCATTCCCTAACTAACTGCACAAAGAACCTAATCGGCGTGCAGTATATTCGTGTGAAGACACGGCATATCATACGAAACAGTCACATTTTTCTTTTGTTTAACATTCAAATTTGGATTCCTTTTCTACAAACAAATAGTAATTTGTGCTATAAGGGTGATAAGCGGCAGTTTGCGAGGAGTGTGAAGTTTGCAGCACGAGGTATGGCAAGTCGGAACCGAGGCTCGCCGCAGGCGAGCCGAGGTGGAGACTTGTCATACCGAGTGCTGCAAACTTCACACGACTCGCAAACCAACGCTATCGCCCGAATTGCACATACTATTTTTTATTACGTGGGCCCTGAAGGGGTGGGGTAAGGAGGAGGCGGGGAGGGGGTCCAGGGGGCGAAGCCCCCCCCCCCCACTGCCAAAACAAAAAGTTTTTAGAAACAAAATTATTTTGTTATTTGGTAAAGCTTGTACATTGCCAATCTCGGATGAAATCATTCACCAAAGAGCAAGAACCGAAAAAGAGGCGGAGTGCAGTACCTTCGTAAATAATCAGTAGATCTTGACCGCGAGTTGAAATTGGGAGCGCGGAAGTATTTCCAGGAATTGAGGGCAATCAATGTTAACTCTGATTCGTCTCAGATTTTTTTTTTATTATCATTTAACGTTGCTATATTTATGCTACGTCGAGTGCTAATCAACAACGGACGTCTATGAGGTGTTTGTGAACGAAACATTTGTGAATTTTTTTTTTGGTGAATTTTTTTTTTATTTTTCGAAATTTCCAAAGTGCAATAAATGCAACTTTGCTAATTCTGGTAATTTCTGACATCCCCGAATGGTGGAGGGCAAATAACCCTGACATATTGTAAGAGTATTGAAGAATATTTCGATGTTAATGACTCGTGATAAAATCGAAAAAAAAACTAGCGTGACTTGGGACCATTTTTTACTCACTTTGTCTTATCGATCCTCCTTATTTCTACGTGCATAAATCAATTCATATCGCCAAAAAAATGGGAATAAAGATGAAAAGCGATATTGGATGGAGTGAAATAGAATCGATGGGGGCATCTCCTCACGATATATTTGCGGGGATTTATTTCTGCTGTCAATATTTTTTATTACTTCTTAGGGGGGGGGGGGGGGAGAGCACATTTATACATAAACAAAAAAATGCAAACTTGAACCGCAAATCCCGATTTATCCGCATTTGCGCGTAACTTGGAAATTATATTTTTTGTAACATCCACTGAATAACAAATATTCAATATTTGTGAATCGGATGATTTTTGATTGAAGGATCCAATACATGAATGAGCACTCCGATATTCATCCAAGTATACTTGAATCGAATACAATGCATTATACTGGAACCAAGTATACTTCGACCAAGCATACTTGAACCAAGTATACTTGACCCAAGAATATCTGAACCAACGATACGTGAATCAAGTTTACTTGAACCAAGCATACGTGACCCAAGTATACTTGAACCAAGTATACTTGAACCAACTATACTTGAATCGGACATACTTGTATCAAGTATACTTGAACCTGACACGCTCGGCCCAAGTATACTTGAACCAAGTCTGTTCGAGCCAAGTATACTTGAACCAGGTATACTCAAGCTAAGTATACTTGGCCCACGTATAATCGAAGCAAGTATACTTGATCCAAACACAGATCAAGTATACTTGAATCGAGCATACTTGAATCAAGTATACTTGGACCTGACACACTCGGCCCAAGTATACTTGAACCAAGTCTGTTCGAGCCAAGTATACTTGAACCAGGTATACTCGAGCTAAGTATAGTTGGCCCACGTATAATTGAAGCAAGTATACCTGATCCAAACATAGATCAAGTATACTTGAATCGAGCATACTTGAATCAAGTATACTTGAACCTGACATACCCAGGCCAACTATACTTGAATCAATTATGCTCGAGCCAAGTATACTTGAACCAGGTGCACTGGAGCTAAGTATACTTCCCTCACGTATAATCGAATCACGTATACTTGAGGCAAACATCCTTGCGCGAACTTTACTTGAATCAAGTATACTTAAGCCAGGTATGCTTGGACCAAATAACCTTGGACCAAGCACACTTGATTTACTTGATTTTGAGTTCAAAATCGGTCTCGCATTTTTCAATTAAAAAATGGAGCTTTTGGATTTGCCTCGTGAATAAACCACCTCACGTAAAAGATGGTACAGGGCTTTTCTGCGTGGAATAAAAAAATTAAAAACCTTTAAAAAAATTATGAACCATTCTTTTCATAGAATCAGTAGTTCATGAGGTGCAATTGAACTTTTCAGGAACTTTTGATACAACCGATAAGGTCGGAAGAGAGCGCTGAGTCGGGAAGTTATTCGTGTGACCCCGATGGCTCACAACTACTCGGCGCGCTTGTTGTTTTTTTTTTTTTTTTTCGGTGCACCCAATTTTGGGAGTTTTCGGCACCAAGGACTCATTCCAGATGCATCTGTGCTATCAACCCTCCATCGACCTGAATTGATCCTGGCGTGATGTCTCGTACGAAGGTCACAAAACACCACCCCCCTAGCTTATTCATGCACATTACACGTGTATGAGTGAAGGAGTTTGGTTGAGCCAAACACCCCTCGGGGCTTTGTTCCTTCAGTGTTACGGTATTTCGAAGTGAAGCGACATCACGAATGACTTGCAATGGCTCAGTCGAATTTCTTCTCTGTTGAAAACAAGCTCGAGATAGCTTGAGGGAGTTGGCAATAGCGTGAGTCAGTTGTAAGTAATGTAGAGTTGGTGATTTTTCAAAGGAATTTCAAATTTCAACACTTTGCGCTACTGTTGCCACCGAATGTTACATGTTGCATTGGGGTAAAAAGAATTTGGCAAATTTGACTTATTCTATGTAATTTTGGAAAAATTTCACATTTCCATAATTGTGAATTCAAAAACTTTGCTCCAGCAAAATATCCAAATAAAAATATTCTTGACATTTCCAAGAATTCCAAAAATTTCTGGAGTTAAGATTAGAAGACCATTACAAAGCCATCCAGGATTTGCTGAACTATAAAGATTGGGCGATCCTTTTTTTTCATTGATAGAAAAATCTATTCTACTTCGTGTAAACGCCGAAGGGGGGGACAACGACAAGTGACCATTGGAGAATGGATGAGTGTTTGGAGACTACGTACAATCCGGAGGTGGTCGAGCACGTTCGCAAGGAGGAGGAGCGTCGCGTGGTTCAGGATGGTACAACTATGTGGAAGAGACGAAAAGAGGAGTTGCAGTATCAAAAACAGAGAGAACAGCGTGAAGTATGTGCTCAGTTTTTTTTATTCTCAGCTTACCGATAGTGGACATTAGTGATTTGATTCTTGCAGTCGATGTCCACAATCTATATATATATCTATATCTATATATATATATAGATTGTATGTGCGTAATTGTGGATGGTCAGCATCTTTCACCGAAGATTTCTCACTCCCGAAATATTGAATTGATAATTGTTGGATTTCATTTCGAATTAAATTTCGTGCCTTGAGAATTTAACTTTAACTTCCCGATTTTTCGGGAAGTTATTGTAATGACCCCTAACTCGATTTTGTTTATTTCGATTCGCAACTTGGGGTGTAAGTATACGGAAATGCTTCCCGTCGAATTCCGAACAAATGTGTGTGTGTGTGTGTGTGTTTGTATGTATGGAATCGGAATTTTCCGTTAACGATTCAGAACGGGCCAGAATATTCTAGATCGGAAACGAACTACTTCAGTCCTATTCCGAGGTCATTCCGGCCCGTTTCCGAACGGTCTCACGCTGTTTCTGAGATGACTCAGTCCGCTCTCAAGGTCATTCCTAGGTCTCGTCTGCTCTCAAGCCAATGCAGTTCATTCTTGACCAGATTTAATCCCGAGTCTATTCCGCCCCGTTGTAAAGCTCATGGGTGATCTAGTCCGGTTTCGGTCCAATTCCGCGGCTACTTAATCCATTTTCAAGGTCATTCAGTCCGGCTCTGCGGTGAGTCGTACTCTTTCATTTCCGGATTGGTTCGTCAGTCGACACGGACCATTTTCGAACTGATCGGTCTTGCTCTACCCGTCTTCGAATTCGGTGCGCGTCAGTCCGTATCCGTTCCATTCCTCCAAGTCAGCTGAATTCAGAGTTGGAAATTCAGTCGAATAATTTTCACCTCCAAGAAAAATAAATCCGCAATTATTTTTAATGACTTTTTTCCAAATTTTACGTTACCCTCATTTTCAGCAATGATTACCGAGCATGCAAGAAAAACTCATGAGCTTCGACGTTCACCCGCGAAATTTCAAATCTCACAATCGACTCTGGGCTTTTATTCTCGTTACAAAGTGACTTGTTCAATTCATTCTATTGTGGAAATAGCCAGAAGTTTGATCGTTGCTTAAGCGTGTATATACATCAGTCACATATACCCTAGTCGAGTTATAAATAGTACGATAGTCTTATGCAGATTGTCTTTTGAGCCAACTACAATGATCGATAAGAAAGAAACATTCTCTCCACGTGTTTCCCTCATTCCTTTCGTTCAACACGAGCATCAGCGAATACATGAAGGATCCGTGAGTGTAAATCGGCAAAGTATGATCGATTAAAAAACGATCGTTTTTCGTTGAGGTCTACTGAGACCTGGCGAATCTGGGGTTCTGTATTGCTTTGGATACTTGATACTTGAATACTTGATACTTGATACTTGAATACTTGATACTTGAATACTTGATACTTGAATACTTGATACTTGAATACTTGATACTTGAATACTTGAGACTTGAATACTTGATCCTTGAATACTTGATACTTGAATACTTGATACTTGAATACTTGATACTTGAATACTTGATACTTGAATACTTGATACTTGAATACTTGATACTTGAATACTTGATACTTGAATACTTGATACTTGAATACTTGATACTTGATACTTGAATACTTGATACTTGAATACTTGATACTTGATACTTGAATACTTGATACTTGAATACTTGAGACTTGAATACTTGAGACTTGAATACTTGAATACTTGAATACTCGATACTTGAATACTTGAATACTTGAATACTTGAATACTTGAATACTTGAATAATCGAATCATTGGATAATTGAATAATTGAATGAAAACATCATTTGTTTTAATCGTTGTTTTAATCGTCATGAAGATGCTATTCATAGGCACTTATCGATTTTGGATTGTCGAGCTCTCTCGAGTCCTCGGGCATCTGGGGCTGTGCGTGAGATCTCGAAATTATGCTAACTGTCTAGATATCATTAGAACATTGGGTGACACATGCACTGGGATATGTTGAGGGTAGCGCAATGGGTTGACTAATGGCAAAACGTGACAATTAAATTTTCCACGTTTTATGATTATTAAAGTGTCTTGATAATGAGGGATCCTGCGTTTATTTTTCCTCATCTGGATTCAATTTTTTTTTCCATTTTATAGAAGTCGTACAGTCGTTTCTCAAAGAAATGTTTTTTTTTTGTTATTTTGCTTGAAAATTATGTGGAATGATTTGAAATATCTGTTTCGGAATTACAACAATTTTCAGGGTAAAACCAGTATAAAATATTTTCAACAATATTTGGGAAGTTTTACGTGTCTGACAATTTTAAAAAAAAATCACAAATCTCGCAAATTCCAAAAAGGGCAGAATCGCAAAAAGATTGAACTTTTGAAAAAACTTAATTTAAATATTTTGATGAAGGCTTCCCACATGTTGCATAACTGTATACTCATTTTTATTTTCTCTACATGAACCTGTGCCTTCAGGTCACATCGAAATTCCATATTTTCTCAATATTTAATAAAATATCCGCAGTTACAGAAGCGTATGCAAGTTATTTGCCCTCCGGTGAATCATGAGGTGGGCCCTATACGAGATAGCTCTGAATACGCAAACAACTATAGTGATTTTGCAAAAAAATTCCACCTTTCAAAAAAATGGAAACGAAATTTAGAAATTTAGAATTAGTTCTCAAAAATCTCAAAATTTCATGATTTTTTAAATTTTTTAAAGAATTTTCCCGGAACCTAAAATTGGAAAGATTGATAGATAATGGGAACCATCGAAAGCATCACAAATTTATCACTCACCTTTACCCGTAACCTTTTCTTCCAATTGTGACATAAATAATATATGCCGGGTGCAGAATCGTTAAATGTTTACACCGAATTTTCGTAATCAATATTAAATAAAATTGTTCACAGCTGCGGCAGATGCAGGCAAGTTATTCGCCTTGGGGTAGACCTGGGGGTGGAGCCCCATGTGAGAAAGCTCTGAGGAAGAAGAATGTCCATCTGGAACCCCTGGGATCGCCCAAGAGTGCTGGACACAGTCGGGTAAAATTGAATTGGAGTTGTTGATCCTGAACTTTCATCAATTCGTCTTATTTTCATTGAAAGCGCCCCTCGTAAATTTCGACCTGCCCAAGCATTTTTCATCAAATCGAATGGTTTTCTTTCTCTAAGGATGTATAGGTTGTTTTGTAAATAATTGTTGACACGTTGTTGTGTCGAACTTAATTTTTTGTGTTGTATTAGAACGCAATATACAAACCTGTATTGCAATTTTGTCATTGAGATTCAATACCAAAAAAATCTAAATGCAGTGTACTTCCTATGGCGCTCCAGTTTGTGGGCTAAGGTTTTCCGTGCACGCAGAGTTACAGATTACCCCCCCCACGCTCGCAGCAGGCATATCCGCAGAGCGAGCCCTACCCCCTCCACAACGTTCACGCGCGACTGCGTGCACCGAAGCGGCGACACCCCTCAAGCGCAACTTCCAAGGTCACGGGTAGTGGGGACACATTCCCCTCCGCTCGCTGGGGCTAAGGGAGTGACAGGTTGGAGAGTCACGGGAAGTTCACTGTAATATAGAAATTTGATAATTTTTCAATAAAAATTTTGGAAAAAAAATTGTTTTAGAAATATGAGAAAAGTCGAAATTTAAAATTTCTATTTTTTTTGTTTTTCCTATTGGGAAAACATTTTTTTGGGAAACCAAACTGGATAATTGATTTTGGCGCGAGTTCCACAAAATATATGAAACACATGAATCTTCCATAATCACGCGCGGCAGTTTCCGATGGGTTCAAACCATAAAAGTCACATCCACATTGCGTTCATTCCATTTCACCCAAAGCACCATCACGCCCAAACAAAATTGAAAAAAATGTCATATATTTCATGATTGCTGTGCTTTTATTCGGCAACAAAAAATTGGCGAACATTTCGTACAAACCATTAGTTTTCCTCATAAAAAAACAATAATGAGGCCTTCATTAAACTTCGTCGTTTCGCCAAGGCCTATTTCTATTTAGTCAATATCATTGTATAACAACTCTTGTGAGGATTCCTTCAATTTCAAGGGTGCATGCGATATCGACAAATGTTGCATTTTATGTTCCCAAACTTTTATAGACTGTTATTGTTATTGGGACCTTAGTCGGATCTTAGTGGGGCCTTATTGGGACCTTATTGGGGCCTTATTCGGACCTTATTGGGGCCTTATTGGGACCTTATTGGGGCCTTATTGGGACCTTATTGGGGCCTTATTGGGACCTTATTAGAACCTCATTGGGATCTTAGTGGGGCCTTATTGGGACCTTATTCGGATCTTAGTGGGGCCTTATTGGGACCTTATTAGAACCTCATTGGGATCTTAGTGGGGCCTTATTCGGATCTTAGTGGGGCCTTATTGGGACCTTATTGGGGCCTTATTGGGACCTTATTAGAACCTCATTGGGATCTTAGTGGGGCCTTATTGGGACCTTATTCGGATCTTAGTGGGGCCTTATTGGGACCTTATTCGGACCTTATTGGGACCTTATTGGGATCTTAGTGGGGCCTTATTGGGACCTTATTCGGATCTTATTGGGGTCTTATTGGGACCTTATTGGGACCTTATTGGGATCTCATTGGGACCTTATCGAGACCTCTCTGGGACCTTATTGGGAGCAATGGGTACATCCGCACACCCACCAAATATAGTTACTCAACCGCAGTTGTTTGTGTGTGTGTGTGTGTGTGTATATTTGTGTCTAGGAAACGGTTGAAAACATTTTAATTGCCATTCGCAAGGTATGAGTGCGACCCATGCATCCACATAGAGTTTATCACATCACAATTGACGTGAAACGCAAAAATTTTTGGTTGCGATCATATAGGGCATTCGTCCTCAACCCACGCGATATGTGCGCAAGTGGAGTTTATTCAGCTTGCGACTAGATGGATGCGTGATTGCATAAACCAGTCGCCAAAATAGCTCCGACAATCTGCACGATACACCTGGGGTTTTAGGCCGGTATACCTATATGTATGGCGCATCGATTTGACTGTCAAACATTTCAAGACAACAATGTAATGAGCTATTACTCTTGTGGACTCCAAGTGGACAAATTGTTAACCCTTCGTTAGTTCTATAAGCGCCGCAAGTCTGATACATTTCGTCTTTTTCACCCTTCAACCTTCTTTCAAGCCGCTCGCGCTATGGCGTGAGCACACACACACACACACACACACAGACCCCTTGGCGACAAGAAGACTGAAAATTTTCAGTTTTTGACACTTTTCATTTGCGAAATCATTACAATAACTTCCCTAGATCGGATTGCTTACAGTTCTGCCTGCGGTGACTTACTGCCTTCAGTCAAATCGCGTAATTGTAATTATCGTCCCACATATGCGACAATCACAATATTCGTGTTATATCGTCGTCACCTCTAGATTCACCCCACCATCTTGGCCGTGTCCCATTAGGCTCGGTAACACGCGAAAGGCGGCTCTCATGTACGTATATATATATGCATACACATCGTTATCACCATTTGCATTTCGTGACTGGAATAAGTGAGCCTGAGACCATCATCCCCCAAGATATTCTGGGGGAGATTCAAATATTATGACGGAAATTGTCCGTGCGTGGTCAGCTGCTGGGATGTGGCTTTGTAATGAAAGTAGTAGTTTTGCATTTTCAATTAACTCCTAAATCAACATTTTTTAGTCAACGGTTGGTGATATAATTACCGGAGAAAAATCTAAATTTGCCAGGATTCTTAATAGACTTTTGTTTTTTTTTTGGCTCCGTTCCTCTCGGTTGGGCTTTCGTGCTGCTGAGAATTCCTTCAGGGGTCCTACTGGACACCCATCCATGCGGCTGGGACCGACTTTCGCCATTTAGGGCATCGCATTTCTGAATACAGGGTAAACCAGAAACCCCATGACGGGCACCGATGAGGGGACCCTCCCACCCCCCCCCCCCCCCACCCTCCACCACCCGTGGCGGGTTAGGTTCCCACCCGGCCGTGCGGTCTGATTTTATAGGTATTTTAATAGACTGTATGTGTGTGTTTGTATAATTTCGATACAAGACGAGACGGTTGAAATTATCGCCTCCTCTCGTATCACGGCAACACTAAGTAGATTCAGGAATGGAAAAAAAATCATGTCGAATTTTGGAGCGATATTTTGTAGAGCCACTTAAAACGTAGTTACTTCCTCATTTTTCTTTCTTTGATTTAATGGAGTGGTATGTTTGCTTAGTTGGCGAGGCAATACTATCCATGGGGACGTCCTGGTCCTGGTGGTGCGCCATGGCGAGATCCAAGGATGCTAGGTGTACGATTCCTCGAGTCCATGGTACGCGCAATCGTTTGCGTAGCCTGATTGACCCCTTTTCAATAATGTGGATTATCGTTTCCTTTCTGAATTTATGTGAATTATCAAAATTTTTAGGTTTTCTCGCATTTTTGATCCGGAATTTTTTTCTTAATTTCTCAATTTTGGAACTTTTGGAAAATTTGGGAATTGTGGACCTTTTGGAACTTTTGAAAATTTCAGAAATTTTGGAATTTTCGGAGGTTTTGAAAGTTTCGGAAATTTTGGAAATTCTGGAAATTTTGGCAATTCTGAAACTTTTGAAAATTTCGGAAATTGTGAAATTTTTGAAATTTTTGAAATTTTTGAACATTTTAAAATTTTTGAAATTTTTGAAATTTTTGAACTTTTTTTTTATTTACTTAAAGTGCTGAAATCTATAAATAATTTTTCAAATTCTTGAAATTTTTGAAATTGTTGAAATTTCTAAAATTTCTGAAATTTCTTTTTTTGAAATTTTTGAAATTTTTGAAATTTTTGAAATTTTTGAAATTTTTGAAATTTCTGAGATTTTTGAAATTTTTGAAATTTTTGCAATTTTTGAAATTTCTGAAATTTCTGAAATTTTTGAAATTTTTGAAATTTTTGAAATTTTTGAAATTTTTGAAATTTTTGAAATTTTTGAAATTTTTGAAATTTTTATATTTCGTTTGAATTCTTCCAAAATCCAACAACATTGAAGTTTACAAGCACGTCAACAATATAAAAAAATTGACGACCAAGAAAAACTGTAGTAATAATGGTCAGAAATTCAGTGAAGCAAAATAATGAGAAAAGAATGTTTTACAAAATAGCTATTACATCCTTAATAAATCTAGCACCGATAGTTAAACTCCGGAGATGGCTGGGCATCTCATGTTTACTAAAAACCCTCACGCTCACCCTTCCTTTAAATTCACAAGGAAAGTTTCAAATTTAATTTTCTTTTCTGTCTTGTTTTTATAATTAATTTCTTCCTCAATTTTTTATTCAGAGGAAAAGTTGAGGGCGGCAGAACATGTTGAGGGCTAGTTAATTAATGCCGTGCCCTCACCACTGGCAATTTACATCGGTCGAGAGATGCGAAAATTGGGATGAAAAGTTCATCTCGTCGTTATTACATTGGCATGATTTTTCGTTGCAGAGATGGACCACAAGATGTTTTCTCACTCGACCCAGTGGCAAAGATTTTACAAAATTGCAAAGTTTTCAAAAATTTTCAAATTCCGAAAAGTTCGCAATATCTCGAAATTTTTTTATAAAATTTCAATTTTTTTTTATCTCTTAAAAATTTTATCCAAGTCCATTTAAATTAAAAAAAAAAAAACATAAATTTGAAGTTTCTCAAAAATTTCAATTTTCGGTTTGTACCCAAATAAAAAAAAAAATAAAAATCTGAAAAAAATTCTATCCCAACTTTCAATTGTACAAAAAAATTTGGGGAATTGGAAACTTTGCAGGATTCGAAATGTCAAGAATCTGAGGTTTAAATAACCTAAACTAGTTTTTTAAGGTGGTGTAAATGTATTCAGTCGTCATTATATTGTGATTTTTTTCTTGTTGCAGGGATGGACGACGGGATCTTTTCTCACTCGAGTCCGTGGCAAAGATGTCATTGACCCACTTGCATTCACCGACTCAAATAAGTTCTACGATCCGCGCGCAAGGGCAGGTAAAATTTTAATGTTAAACATAAATTATTAAAATTGATTGCTCGTAATTTTCAAATTATGAAAAAAATTGGAGCAATCCAAAAAATTCACAAAATTTTTAAAAATTACAAAATGAAAACTAAAAAAATCGAAATAATTTTTTTTTTAAATCGAAATAATTTTGTTTAACTAATTATGCAAAATTTCGCAAATTTGCAATTTTTAATAAAAAAAAAAAAAAAAAATTAAAAATAAAAATTCTGGAATTTAAATAAGAATACAAAAGCGCAAGAATCAAAATAATATTTTTTATCCAGTATCCATGAGTGACTTTTAGAGAATAAGCATTCTTCTTCGAAAATTTAATTCCTTTGAAAAATGCCTTTGACAATTTGCCCCGAAAGTCCTGGTTTGCGAGATAAAACGGAAGAATGTGGAGTATGAATATTAAACATTTGCCCCTAGGCATAACTCCGGACCCCCACCCCATGCCGCCGCCCACACCCCATCGTGACATATACAACGAGGATGTGCAGGTGTACAAATTAACCGGAGGCGTTGAACTTGTGCCCCTATTAACCACAAGACGACACTACTCTCATCCATCATGCACAAGATACTTAACAACTGATGCAACCAGGCCTGGTTACACGATAGACAGGTAAGCCCTCCAGCAACTAATAATTATTTTAACTTCAAGCATTCCGCCTTTATCCTCATTTGCAAAGCTTCGGGTAATGACATCTTGGAGGTGTTAATTTAGACATTGAAAAAAAAAACACAAAACAAAATGTTTGTAAAATATCGCATTAGCTCCTGCCTGAGTGGTTTTAACGAAAAATGGTATAAATCATTTTTTGTAGAGAATTTAATTCCCGACAAAAAATGTTTATGCCAAATTTCTCTCCATTAAAGTAGTTTCGAGATAAACCCGAAATTTCAATGGCGATGCCAGCGTCCGCTCCGATCCAATGACTCAGGTATTGCATGTTCTTCATTATTAAATAAATTTCTATAATGTGAAATTTGTATTTTTAAGAGAGGAATAATATTCATCAAACCCTTTTTTTTGTCTCTCATCATTCGGACAATACAGCACTTAGATATGAAGAGTAATGAATTTTTACGTCATCGCATATTTCACGATTTCCTTAAAAATACAATTACCTCTTTACCGAGCCGTTTTAAGAAAACAATGTATAAGACATTTTTTGTAGAGAAGTCGATTTCTGATAAAAAACATTTATATCAAATTTCTCTCCGGCGACTCAGTCTCGAGATAGATCCGAAATTTCAATACAATTTGACGCGGCGGTTGCCTTGAGCGAATTTCGTACTAAGGGTGACTCCCACTCCTTCCCTGGTGCGGTGGAGAGGGGATATCGATGCCGGGTGGGGGAGACCAATGGAGTAGGGCATCATATAGTTAACATCATATCACCAATTGTCTGTTTGTAGGCCGTTGCGCTGCTTAACGCGCGCACGTGCAGACACGGAGGGACGGTGGGGGACTCTTTGAGGGGAGCGCAGAGGGGGGGGGGGGGCGCAGCGGCCTAACTCTAAAACAGGCCAGAATTAAGCGTGTTTAGGCTACTTGAACGGGGAAAAATTGGTCAAAATTACGTTTAAAAAATTAATCATGACAAAATATTAAAATTTGTTATCAAAAATTAATATGATTTTGAATAATTAAGTGATTAAAAAATTAATTAATTAATTGATTAAAAAAAAGTTTCCAGAAAATTTCACATTAAAAAAAAAGTTACGGTTTCTATAACAAGACACAAGACTTTTTTTTCAACTAATAATTGGCATATGTCGTGTAAAATTTTTTGAACCGATTTGAAAAATTATTCGTGGTTTCCAGATACAGGGCTCTCGACTTTTTAATTTCTACAGAATTTTTTACACATTCTACAGGATTCTACAGAATCCCTTTTTTTCATGTATCTTGTAAGATGTTTTTTTTTTCATTGCAATTTTTTAAATTTCTGAACTTTTTTAACTTCCCGATAAGAAGTTATTGTAATCACCCCGAAAATGAAAAGTCTCAGAATCATGAAATTTTTACGTTTTTCGACGCCTTACATGCTCCTGATACATTTCCAGCGCGGGTTATGTGTGTGTGTGTGTGTATGTGTATGTGCGTCCGTATCCTTCTTTTGGCCAAACCGCTAAACCGACTTGAACTTTTTTTTCAATCGAGGCATCGGACTGGTCTCCAGGTCTGAAAGGAGCGTTTTTGCAGGTGTCTCATCCGTTCAATGGTTTTCAACAATTTTAATTGTTTATAATGCTGTATCTTGAGAACGGTGACAAATGCGAGAAAAAGTGTTTAATAAAAGTTGTTCCTCTCATGAAACTACATATTTCATATTTTATTACTTTTTTTGCTAGGCATCATATTTTCCGAGATATCGATAAAAAATCATAACAATAGATCAATAGTCAAATTTGCGTAACTGATATACAACTTGACTTCATACGTGTATCGTCAAACACACACACACACACACAGGGGACAAACCTAACTCCCGAAACCAAGGGTGTTAGGAAAACACACACACACACAAACACATTCACACACACACACACACATTTGTAAAATTATAAAATCTCTTCCAATTAATAAATATACGTGAGGTGAGTTTCAGCGGTGAGCTTTCATATTATGTATTAAGGCTTTATCCTGAATTGTAAAGCTATGGGTAATGAGACATTTATGGTACATCCAACGTGGGCCAGAAGGAAGTGTCTGCAATGATGAATTTAGACAGTATGAATTTTTACTCAAACATTTAAAGTGCAGTTTTCGCGTAATATCTTGTGCCTTGAGGCAGTTTTGTAAGTCGTTTTACAATCTTCTTCTCGGGAAAAGCTGAGAAATTACAAAGGTCAAGTGTTTGGAAATTGCAAAAAAAAAATCACAAATTTAAATATTTGAGAAAATAAAAAAAAAAAATCGTTCTAAAAATTTCAGAAATTTGAATATTTTCACAAATTTTCAAAAAAGAAAAAAAAGAAAATTTTTTACATCTCTCTTGAAAAACTTGAGTTGGCCTGATTTCTGATCGTTAATTGGGCCGTCATTAGCTCACGTACACCCCTAATATTTCATCCCCTCTGTTGCATCCGCTGGAGCCGATAGCGTAACGAAGCATGACTGGTGGGACAAATTGCTGGAGATGCTACAGCACTCGAGGGATACAACTGCATTACTGTTGATCAGCACATTGAACCAAGTGCGCATTCAATCACCACCCCCCACTCGTTGTGCAAGTTTACCCCACTCTGTTATGCTCTAGTTGCCCCATTATCTATTACTCCACAGTACAAATTTGCAAAATTTTGGCAAATTTCGAATCTTCGAGAATTTTGTTTCTTTCGAGACTTTTTAGTTCTCTTTTAAATTGGCCGAGCACTCTTTTGTTATTACCAATTGAATTGTTTACAATACTCTAGTGCAAAAACGGTAAGAGATACGGCAAAAAGTATTAAGCAGAACTTGCTCTGTGAGTGGAAATGCATATTTAATTTGTTATCACTTTTTTCCATATTTGTCATAATTAAGGAGGTATGACTGGTTTATTGTTTTGGAATGTCGCGCCACAAATGACGGATAGGTCGGTCGCTGACAGTCTGTGATATTATTATGGGATATTTTCCACATAATTAATGGAGGTAATTGGAGAAAATTGGCTATTTAGCAATTTTTATAAATTGCTACTACCTGCTACTTTCTTCTTTTTTCTTCTATATGTTTTCTCTTTTTACTTGTATTTTATTTTACCATATTTTTGTTTAATTTTCTAAACAATAAACGTCATATCTATCTATCTATCTATCTATCTATTCTTATCGTGCGCGCAGAGAGGTGGTCGAGCTCACTTGTCGCATCCGAAAAAGTCGTGAAGCCACATCAAAGTTCTATTGAGATTTTGGCATACCCTTCAAGAACTGCACTTTATATGCTCAAGTGAAAATTTTTACTGTCTAAATTCATGGCTTCTACCTTTTCTTTCTGAAGACGTTTAATGTCTCATAAATTTCATTACTCGGCACTTTACAGCTGAGAATAAAACCAGCATGCATAAAACTGTCCACTAAGGAAACATTCTTCAATTTCAACTTGTTTCGGTGATAATTATCAGTTGCTCAATTTTGCTTTTCAATCTCAGAGTAAATTCTGAAATTTTTTGAAGTAAAATAATTTTAAGATTTCCAAATTTTTTGGAGTCTTAAAACACTTATCAATATTCAAAAGATGTCAAAAATTTAAATTTTTGTTAATGTAAATTGTCGAATGGTTGCGATTTTAACAACGTTGTCTATTCTCGACAATTAGGTAATTCTGTTTTAGGAAAATGATGAATATTTGGAGGTTAACCATAGGAGCTGCCGATCGCGCTCATTTTAAAAATTGAAGATCCGTGAAACACGGGGCGATTCCGAGTAAAATTGGTGGGTCATGTTCGTGCTACCATGTAGTGCCCGAAAAAAATTTGATTTCTACTTTCTATCAACCCCGTTTTCACTCCAAGCGTTTTTAAAACGCGAGGTGGCCGTGAGCAATTCGGGGGAGTGCGCGCGCCGCCGCGCGTGCGCAGGACTCCAATGCTCAAGTACTATATCCGCACATTCTAACTGCAACTACGCCTTAATTATGCGAGTTAGGAGAAATAACCATAAAACATAAAAACTGTATTTTTACATGGGGAACATTTTTCTCTATATATAGTTTCATATATCTGTCACCATTCTTGAGATACAGCGTTATAAACATTACGAATTGGACAAAAAGTTGATCTTCTTTCTACATATCGCAAATAAATTTTTCATTTCTGTATTTTTCCTACTTTTCTCTCTCTCTTCCTAACGAAATCAAGTCTTCCCGAACTTTCCATATGGATCTTATCACTTTTTTACTTTGGCACGGTACTTTATCGGTGCACCCCCCCACCCCCCGGATTGGGGTGGGTTTCCGTCCGGCCTAGCGTTCACATTTTATGGGTACCACTGATAACACGGAACGTTCCTGCTATCGGTCAGAGTCCATGAGAAAATATTTTATCATAAAAAAATGGGGGGGGGGGGGGGGGGAGGTATGATGTTGCAGCATATTGAAAGCTCCAAATTTCGTAAATTTTAAAATAAAAATAAAATTTTTCGAATTCGCGAATTTGACTATTTTATCAGAAATGAACTCATGAGTAAAATCTCCCTCACTCGTCCTCCAGTTCTATTTTATGGTCCCGCGGGGAATTATGCTGAGCAGTTCCGTAAACTCATGACCCACAAGTAGACATTCTGATACCGTTTAATGGAATAATCAATGAAGTTATGACACTCCCGGCGTTACCTTGTTTATGATACGAGTTTCGGTTTTCCCCTAGGAGTTTCGTGCACACCGCTGAACAGTCCGATTAATCATGCGGCTATATTTTCAGGGACAACAAAAAATTAAGCTCATTAAGGGAACACCGCAGAGAAATTTGGATATTTCCAATGGCATATCCGCTATTCTGATAACTTTGATACTAGTTTTTTCATTCTAAATGGACGTGATTAAAGTTAATTGGAACCGATATATTTTTTAAATTCATGGGTTAGGCCAATTCTGGTGTTTGAGAAATTTTTTTGGAAATTAATGAAGGGATTTTTTTTATGATTTTTGAAAAATTATGGAAGATTTAAAAATCTTAAAAATTTGGAAAATTTTGAAAATTCTAAAAATTTTGAAAGTTTTGAAAATTTGGAAAATTTGGAAAATTTGGAAAATTTGGAAAATTTGGAAAATTTGGAAAATTTGGAAAATTTTAAAAATCTTAAAAATTTTGAAAATTTTAAAAATTAAAAAAATTAAAAAAATAAAAAAAATTGTAGATATTGTAAAAATGTCAAAAAACTCCGTACAATTTTTTTTCAATTGCCAAACCTGTCAAGTCTTGAAAAATAAAAAAAAAACAAAAAACCCACGAAACATGTAAAAAGTGGGAAAATGACAAAAATTTTGAATTGTTTTTGGAAAATTGAAAAATTGCAAAGCATTGAAAAATCGGAAAAAACACCCGCAAATTCTAAAAACATGCGAGTTACATCTTAAGAAACGGGGACAAATGCTCCTCGGAGCAGATCATTCTCAATTTTTCCTTTTCCAGTCGTTGAGATACTTTTCCTACTTTTTTTTACAGCCTGCGGTCTCTCAACATTGGAAATCGCGAACACATCACTGCACTCACGGAGCAAATGCATCGAAAACGAGAGCGAGCAATGGTGAGTGCAAAGGAGCAAAGTGGATGTGAGGTCTTGAATAAAAAATGTCATTTTCACATAGGAAAAAGATTTTCTTCGGCGCAAAAAAAGACAACGATACAATAGAAGTTAAACATTCGATATTACACATATTTTCTGGTCAATTTGATTTTTCTCAGGGAATTTAATTTAATTTGAGTAAATTTTAACTCCATCACTTTTTATTGGTTGCACATTTATGATCCCTGGAGGAGACAAAAATTATAAAAAATATTAAAAATCCAAAAAAGCAAAATCGTCTAATAGTAACTCCTCCCAAAAATAAAAAAATACAAAAACAAAAATGATTCAATTCTACCGGGTTATAAATAAATGGCCTCCAATTATTCACCAATCATTCACCTCCCGAAAAATTTATGATTGTTCAATTAATTTCAGGAGGAGAGAAGAATAGAGCAGGAGGGCTGCCGAAGGCATTTCGACACGTGGAAAAAGCTATGGGGTAGGCCGGGTCATGGTGCACCGATGGATCACTTCTATCGAACGGATTTACATAGCATATTGTACCGAATGCCAGTCTATTAATTCCAGCTCGGGCACGAGCCTGGTAAAAAAAACCCACGTTGCTCTGACACTGACATGATGGAGCGATGGGCATAAATCACGTGATGCATTTGATGAAAAAAATTGAAGGGATTTATCTTCAGCTGCATCCTCTCGTGGCATGTGATAATTTTCGAAATGGCCGCTGAATATGTCCATCGAGAAATGAGAGCATGTCAGGTCAGCATTTAGAAAGACCGTCATTAGACGACTGGCCTTTGGCACACGAGGTCCAAGGATCGGATGCTCGCACGGGGTGTCACCTCTTGGTATACAGTGCACTTTCCCTAAGCCTGCAGTTTGTGGGCTGAGATTTCCGCGCACGAGGAGTTACAGAGTACCCCCACCACGCTCGCAATAGGCGTGTCCGCAGAAGGAGAAGGATAATATGGTGACTCGCGTGAGATCCAGGCATGCTTCTTTGAGCCCTACCCCCTCCAGAACGTTTGTAGTGCGTCGCCGGTGAGCGCAGACGCGGCGCATGCAACGCAACGGCCATACCCCTCCAGCGCGATTTTCAAGGTCACGGGTAGTGGGGACGCATTCCCCTCGGCTCCCTGGCGCTAGCGGAGGTACAGAGTGGGGAGTTACGCGAAGGACCCGTTAGTTGTGGGGCATTGTCCGGGCTCTAATTCATACGGATTCTTCGTCGAACGGGAGCTTCGTAGCAGTTGTATGAATTGAGGTTCTCCAAGGTTTTTTTTTAATCAAAGGATGAACTAAGGAGGGTGGATGGGGCTATGTCTTCTTGCTTTAATCTGTGTGAATGCTGTACAGTTTGGGAAAAAGGGGGTTTCTATTGACACCGCTGGGAGGGGTCGTGGTATATCTTAGATGGAATTAAAGCGCAGATAAAAAATTAGAAAAACTAAAACTTGCAATCACAGAAAAACATCAAAATTATGGGAATCGGAGAAATTATTGTGTAGTTTGAAATGATACATAATGACGGAAATTTTAAACCTGAAAAAAGTCCGAACATTAAAAAAAATGTAAATAATGTCAACATTACAGCATTTTGATAATTTCCGAAATTACAAAAATTAAATTAATTTCAGAAATTGCAAACATAGTAGAAAATGCTCAAACTACAGAATTGTTGGCAGAATTTCGAGAACTTGGAGATTTTTTTTCATTATTTACAGCATTTTAGAAGATGAGTGTCAGAATTTCCAAAAAAGTTTAAACTGCAATTTTTGAAAGTGCATTTTCCTATTTTGAAATAGCAAAAGTTTCGAAAATCTGAAAAATTATTAAAATCCGAAAATAATGAGAAAATTGAATTCCAAAAATTGTAAAAATTCCAAAAAATTCAAAAATTTCAAGAATTTCAAAAATTTCAAAAATTTCAAAAATTTCAAAAATTCCAAAAATTTCAAAAATTTCAAAAATTTCAAAAATTTCAAAAATTTATAAAGTTTCAAAAATTTCAAAAATTTCAAAAATTTCAAAAATTTCAAAAATTTCAAAAATTTCAAAAATTTCAAAAATTTCAAATATCGAGAATTTTAAAAAATCAAAAATTTTCAAAAGTGTCCTCATTTTCAAAAACGTTAATAGTTCCAGCAAGTCCAAAAACCTCAAGAGCCCTCTTAAAAAAATCAATCACCTCATAGAACGCCAGTCACGCCAGTATTACGTAACACTCACAGATTGCGCACCCGCGGTTCATCCGCGATTGTTCGGGCGTGGAAATTCTTTGTGCACGGCTGATTCATTTTCACGAAATATCAGATTGCAGAGGATTCCACACCGTAAAAACTCGGGGGGGGGGGGGGGGGCATTGTGAAGGAACTAGGTCGCACCCCCGCCCGTCGCCATTCATGAGGGGAAGGTGGGGTCACGCTTTGGCCCCCGGAGATAAAAAATGAAAAAAAAATAAATAAATAAAAGATGGAAAAAATATTGAAACGAGACAATTCAATGGACAGTGGAATAGTACTCCCGGGCGATGCTGTGTTCTTGATAATTGAACACCAATTTTACGAGTCTCTCCGTTTCGTTTTTATGGAATCCCCCCTCCACCCCCCCCCCTCTTGTACTGTTTTATCTGTTTTTATTCATTCATCGGAAAATTGCGACACTGTTGCAGTTGGGGGAATGGCCATTTCATGATTTTGTATTCCGATTGCGACCAATTCCCCGAAACTGCAAGGAGGTTTTTCAGGGTGGCTTTTTTTTTGGCCGGGAATTTCTGATGTTTGTTCAACAGTTCAGGATGGGCCATCGGGGAAACGGTAGTGGATGCAATTTTATGGGACAAACTGTAAAGTTTGGAACGTTTTAAAAAGTTGGGAAGTTTGGAATTTCCGAATGTTTTTTTGTTTTTGGGATTTCATATTTAAAATTCTGGAAATGTGGAGGAAACTGGAATTTTTAGAACTGTATATTAGGAGTATATTTCCAAAATTTTGCGGAATGTGGAAATTCGGAAAATTTTCCGTAAATTTTGGAATATGAAATATTTTGAGAATTCATAAACATTTAGAATTCTCTTATTGGCAATTTCTGTAATAACAATATTTTGGAATTCAAAAGGTTTTTCGAAAATTCCAATTTTTTGAAATGTTGGAATCCTTTTAATTTCGTTTTTTTTTTAATTATGAAAATGTAAAATTGGGAAATTAATTTTTTTTTTATTTCAAATTGAATTTTTTCGGTAGAAAACATGTGCTTTCGTTTTCCCATGTAAATTTCGCCACTTTATATCTTCAATAATAAGAATAAACGATGATGATAAATTAAAAATTTCACGAAATGCTGCGGTAACTTTGCACTGAGCTAAAGCTACTTCCAGCAATGGAACTCTTAAATAATGGATGAAGATGAATAAAACTGGGATACGAGTTATGAGTCATTCTTTTATTTACCCTTTTCATTTGAGTCACATCTAATTGGGTGGGAGGGGGGTAGGGGTGGGGGAGGGCGAGACAAGAAGAGGCTAAGAGATAATAAAAATTGAAGCAAAAAAGGAATCATGAGATGTGGGTGTAAACCTCGACTTGTGGTACCAATAAGTTTCCGATGTGGGTATGTGCCCACTCACCCACCTAGCCACCCACCTCCCCACCAACCCACCCAGACACCCACCCACCTACCTACTCACCCACCCACCCACCTACTCATCTACTCACCCACCTACCTACTCACCCGCCCGCCCGCCTACCCACCCACCCACTCATCTACTCACCCACCCACCCGCCTACCCACCCACCCACACATCTACTCACCCACGCACCCACTCAGTCACCCACCCACTCACCCACTCACCCACCCACCCACCCACTCACTCACCCACCAACACACATACACACACACACATATACACAATTTGTCGAGTGTTCGTGTAGTGGGTCGAGTATCTCTCTACTATTCTAGAGATTTCTGGAGGTTTACCCTATGTTTAGAAATACGATGGCCTAAATGGCAAAAGTCGGCTCCAGCCACATGGATGGGTGTCCAGTGCCTTTTGCCGAAATGTTAAAGAACAGGTACTGTGGGGAGTACAAGAAAGAGGGACGACGACACAAAAAATAATTAAATAATAAGTGAGGATGAATAAAACGGAAGAACAAATCACGTATCATCCGTCTATTGGCGCTTCTCATTCAACTCACATATAATTGGCAGGAAAGATGAGAAAAGACTCGGGGATGACTGGTAGAGTAGATGAAACTGAGGGAGTCGAGACGATAAAAGAAAGCTGGTAGATTCTCTTGGCACTGACACTGTATTTTAACGAAGGAGAAACTTTTTTCGCACTCTTCAGGAACTGCGCTCCTATCGATTCTCCAACTTTGACGGGTCAAACTCTTTTGCAAGTTCAGTTTTTTTTTTCACTAGCGCACGTGACGACAGGAACTTTAAATGCATGTACTCTTTCGGTTTCTTTTTTGCTGATTTTTTTCATGATTTTTTGTAGTTACATTTTGTACAATGTTTTGAAACTTTGTGAATTTTTTTTAAATAGTTAAAAGATGGGGAATTAAATTTCAATGATTGGGGTGGAAACTTTTTTCTTTATTTTTCAGCGGGAAAATTTAAATTATTATTTTTTTGCAAAATGAAGTATGTAAAGTGGAAATATATAACGTACCCACTTGTGCTTGGAATTGAATTTAGAATTGATCCTTGGGCTATTGGTTCTTCTGGTCAACTTGATATCTCTGGGATGCTGAGGGTCCATTTGTTATTCCCGGATGAAATTCATAGTCGCGAGTAAATTGACCCATCTATTTTTCGAAGGGGTATTTCTGGTGAGGCGGATTCTTCCTACGAATATGCATGAGCTGGTTGTTTTAAGAATCTGGATGCTGGGAATTTCATCTCAAATAATTCTGGGTAACGTCGAAGACCCATGAGTGGAGGAAGTGAAAGTTAATCCAATCTTTGGGAATTTTTTAACTCGGTCAATCGTAATTTTCCAGAAATTTTCAATTTTTTCGAACTTCTGGAAATGAAATAAAAAATTTTGCTAATTTGAAATTATGCAATTTTTTTTTCAAGTTTTGAATTGGTTTGAGGGTTTTGAAAATTTGGGAAACTTTTGATATTCGGAAAAGTTGAAAATTTTGAAAAAGTAAATGTGAAAAAAAAAATTTTGAAATAAAGTTTGAAAACAAAATTTTGAAAAAAAAAATGAAAAATTTTTTTTGAAGAAAAATTTTGAAAAAAAAATTTGAAACAAAAATTTAGAAAAAAACGTTTTGAGGAAGAAATTTTGGAAGAAAAAAAATTGGAAGAAAAAAATGTTGAAAAAACTATTTTGAAAAAACAATGTTGAAAGAAAAATTTTTATAAAAAAAATTTAGAAAAATGTATTGATAATACGGAAGAAGTGAATAAAATTATAACTTCATTATGTGGAGGTCTTTGAACCGCGGAAGTTACCTCCAAATATGGATTTCCATGTTCTATAATCATATATGCGATTACTCGCACAAAACGGTGATAACGGCGAGAGATCGTTAAGGCCGTGATAATTCTGGAAATGAGGCTATTCAGATGATGGCTATTCATGGTGGCTAAGACGATGATGGGCTATTCAGGTAGATTCAATAGTCGCAATTTTTGATAATGCTCCCGCAAATATTAAAAATCTCTTAATGAATGTGCGAGATTATAGGAGGTGAGAATTTATACCATAATCCTTGATATTCGCAGTATTCAGGGCGCCTGGAAATAGTCCCAGTCGCGCGATTTTTCCATTTACCATATCGGAAAAATCTGAATTTAGGAGACACTTGAATCCTAGTATTCCGAGTATATCGGATGAAACTATGGAATAAAATTCGTTTTTATATCGTATTGTGAGAATATTTTCACCCACATCTCTGGAGTGTATGTCTCAGGATAAATTGTGAGTTTCTATTCAGTTTTATCTCTGCTTTCTTCATTCCGATAGGAGGACTCGACTTGACACTATAAAACTCCAGTTTTTATTGGATATCGTGGAACCCAAGGCAGACAGCGATAGTTTTTTGGCGACGACGTCTTAGCGCTTGAGCTACTTTAGTAAAAATTGCCAAAATTCACGAAATTTCTCAATAATTCCAAACAATGTTAAATTGCAAAAAGCAAACAAAAAATCTCAAAAATTCAAAATTTCAAAATTTCAAAAATCTCAAAAATTTCAAATATTTCAAAAATTTCAAAAATTTCAAAAATCTCAAAAATTTCAAAAAATTCAAATATTTCAAAAATTTAAAAAATTTCAAAAATCTCAAAAATTCCAAAAGTTTCAAAACTTCAAAAAATTTAAAAATTTAAAAAAATTAAAAAATCTCAAAAATTAAAAAAAAATTACAATTTTCAAAAATTATAAGAATTTCAAAATGTTGAATAATTCCAAAAAAATCGAAAAATTTCTGACAATTTCAAAAACTTCGAATCTTTCCGAAATTGCATCCATTTCGATGATTTTCCTCATGACATAAATCACCAAAATTTTCCGAATTAAAAGGACGAGGGGCATCAAAGACTTCACAGAATTCCGCAGAATGAACTACGTACAAAAAAATGTAATAAAAAAAGTGAAAAAAAATTAGTAATGTTCTGAACATATAAGAAAGTATTTATTCAACAGCGAAAAAAACGGAAATTCCAAGAGATGATTTAAAACCGATTTTTGATCAGCTAATTGAATGCCACCGAATCCCTCTGATTACCGAAATCTGCATGACATGCCCATAAATAAATTACCCGCTCAAGTCTGTAACAAAAAAAAGAAAACTAAATATGCAAAAAAATGTTAAAGGTTCACGTGGAGTATATGACGCTCATAATTCATTCGATTATGAACGCCTGCACCCCACGAGAATATCTCATGAAACCCCAGGGTGTGCATACGCATTACATTGCCCTGAATTTATATTTTCGAACATCATTCACCTACATGTATATCGCATTAACACCCAATTTACAATGCAGAAATTTTATCCTCAAATTAATAAACTGTGAGACATGCTTTCATTACGCAAAATGAGGCGTAATTAGTGGCGTTAAAATGGCTACAAGACCCCTATTTTTATTGCAAGTAAAAGTGAATCTATACTGCGTCTGAAAATATTAGTAGCGGCAAATTTGTGCTTAAAAAAATTTAGTAGCTTTCAAAGACGAAAAAAAAAAATTTTTAATACATATAAAATTTGTCAACACTGGACAGAATATGCAAAACACTCGAAACTTAATAAATTAACAGAACCCCAAAAAATCTCTTAAAAATTTACATATTACTTCGATATATTTGTGGTCAGCTGCATCTGCAAATTTTTGTGTTGTGTAGGGGGGAGAGCACGTTGACGTTCTTAGATTAATTAACAATCTGCTCCATTGCTCATCGAGATTCGTGCAATGCCATAAAACATGATTGAAGTATTGCACTTCCACCCCACAACAACAACTCGAATCACTAATAATTCCAATTCTGTGCAGAGAGGCTCCAAGGTGGTAGTAATTTGCTCTGATGCGATTTACACTTACGATACACTCTCTCGATAATTTACAATTTTTGTACCAGGGATACTGTGAATTACTATGATACCTTTCGAAGAAACTAGCTCCCTTTTTCTTATTACGATCATTTGAAGCAAGAAATGAAATTTTGTCCAAAGTAGAGGCATATTCTTCACTTTTAAATGTATTTCTAAAATCTGTGAAGGAAATACGAAATTCATCGAAAATATCTTCGGTCGCATTTGCTGCTAGTTTATCGGCCTAAAATCTCTTTTTTAAGAGATTGTAAAATTAAAGTGTAAGTCAGACTACTGTTTGTCAGGTCATTGCTATGAACGATTGTGAAAATTCTCAATATTATACTTGTAACTGACAGTGTACATAAATCGCATTTATAGATTTCAGCATAAATAAATTTTTAAAAAAACCCCCAAAAAATATTCTGTGTATATAATTTTCAATAACTACATAAGTTATGACAACTTGAACAATTGTCATAATTTTGAAAAGTAAACCCGGATCGATATCCCAGATAACGATGTTTATCGGCGCAAACACGATTACGAATCACCTTCAGGATGTTATCTCACTAATTTGATCAAACAATAAATTAATCACGATTCAGAAATCAATTATGAGAGACCAATAAGTACAGTAGAGCTCCCTTAATTTTCCGCTTCCTTTATTTTCGGTGTACTCCCCTCACGACTTGTCTCCCCTCAAAAACCTTCTCCCACTCCCCGTACTCTGTCTATCCTTGTTTTCGACGTCACGCGCTCCGGACTGCGCAGCGTCTCAATAGTGGGACCGAGCATTCATGAAACATAACCTATTTACTTTTGATACATAGTCCGTTTACTTCTGCTCTTATTTCCCCTTCCGCTCCCGACAACCCCCACCACGCCAACCAACCAGTGGGCAGAGTGGGGGGCTTCCTTAATTTTTTTCTCCGCGAAATTGCTTCAAGGTCACCCCCCGAGCTCGGAAAATAAAGGGAGCTCTACTGTAATGGTCTTACCGTTTGCGACTCCGACGATGTTTATTATTGAGCGTGCGCTCTCGTGGATAGGATAATTTACATAATTCGTATGTAATGTAATCAGTTTAATTAGCGAAAATTCATATCTTGAAAGCCATCTTGGGTAGGGGACTAAAATTCGTATATCGTTGCAGTATCAACCCAACATTAATCGCTCTGATTCTTCCGGCCCCAACTGTATCACGGGACGTCGCAGGGTACAACGCCATTGATCGAAATTCGAACGGACGAAATGCGCGCGAATGCCCCCGGGAGTCACGTGGGAGTGGGGGAGCGCAGCTGGATTGGTCGCAGCGGTGAGAACTAGCGCCGCTCATCACCTTGTGGCATAAAATCGAACCTGTACCTATGCTACTAGGTACTCCCTGTACTAGGACCTCTGCTGTTGCTAAAGAAAATTTCTGGAGTACTAATTTCGAAAAATAAAACGATGCGAGATAAAAGAAAATTGAATAATCTGAAATTTCGTGAAAATAATTAGATGGGGAAGCAATATTCAAAACGACTGTTTTTCAAAGCAGGGGAGGACAGCTGTGGCGTTACAAAAGCACCTCTGCGTAACAGCCAATCACAGTGCGTCTTTAACATGACTCGAGCGAATGCAGCCAACAGAAAGTATAGCAACGCTAGCGAGACTCTTGTGACGTCACGACCTATAAATAAATTTGAGATCTGAAAGCGACTAATTTTTTTCTACTGATTTAAAAAATTGTTTTTTTTTTAATTAATTTTTTTGTTTTTTTTATTTAAAAAAAATTGAGGGAGGATTCAAATGAATTTTAAGCGAAGCAGTACTTTATAGGTTGTAATGAATTTGTTAACGGGGTCACTTCGCGAGTCTGGGATGCATGGAAATTCCCTATTGTAAAGAAAGTCTTTTATTCGAAAGACTATCTTGAGACACTTCAGGGTAAATAATAGGGTCGCTGAGAAACTCTGATCCCAGGGAAATTTTCGAGAAAATGTGAACTGTCACGACACCCAATATTATTCATATTTTCCATCTCAGTTATCTCTGTTCATTACTCAGGACTCTTTTGGATTTTCCTAAATTTCGTGGAATGAATTCTTGGAGATGCTGGAGAGAATGTCTCATTTCCAGTGTTTTAATAAAAAAAAATGCTTTTTTTTTCGTTTAAATTGCAATGTCTGCTGGAAGTGGAATGGAATTCAGGAAAATGGGATGAAATGTTTTGCTCTTTTAGAGAAAATAAGCAATTTGAGAGATGTGAGAAGGCAAATCCGTCGAGAAAACAATGTGGGAAGTGAAGTAATTGTTTGAAATTAATTAATTAATTAATAGGGTCTTGGCTTTTTTGGGTATGCACTTAATTTATTTTACTTATTCTTTGCTGTACGATTTATTGATTAAAGGATGGATAATTTCGATATGAATGAATTAATTAATCAGTTAACTTAATTTTTGGCCTCAGGTGGCGACAGGAACAAATTGGGTAAATCTGAGTGTGTCATTTGAAGTTTCTACAGTATTATCATATTCCCTTTAAAAAGCTAGGTGTCCGGCGACCCACAGAAAAATATTATTTCTGGAATGTGAACACTTTTTTGTAGGTCAAATGAAAATGACGCTGGAGTGAATTTGTCAACCCTATTGTAGGAATAGATATATGGGTAAGTTGGCGGCGAGTTTCTCATTATGCGAACGAAGTCGCAGAGCTATGTGATTTGTTTCAATTGGAGTGTATGATTCACAGAAAATTCAAAAATTTCAAAAATTTCAAAAATTTTAAAAATTTCAAAAATTTCAAAAATTGCAAAAATTTCAAAAATTTCAAAAATTTCAAAAATTTCAAAAATTTCAAAAATTTCAAAAATTTCAAATTCAAAATTTCAAAAATTTCAAAAATTTCAAAAATTTCAAAAATTTCAAAAATTTCAAAAATTTCAAAATTTCAAAAATTTCAAAAATTTCAAAAATTTCAAAAATTTCAAAAATTTCAAAAATTTCAAAAATTTCAAAAATTTCAAAAATTTCAAAAATTTCAAAAATTTCAAAAATTTCAAAAATTTCAAAAATTTCAAAAATTTCAAAAATTTCAAAAATTTCAAAAATTTCAAAAATTTCAAAAAATATCAAAAATTTCAAAAATTTCAAAAATTTCAAAAATTTCAAAAATTTCAAAAATTTCAAAAATTCCAAAAATTCCAAAAATTTTAAAAATTTCAAAAATTTAAAAAATCTCAAAAATTCCAAAAAGTTCGATAATTTCCAAATTTTCAAATCTTTCAAAATTTTTGAAAAATTTCAAAATTTGGTGTTCCAAAAATTTCTGTCAGTTAGCTAATACTCAAGTATTGGGAAACGCTTAGAAATCAGGGGGGGGGGGAGGGGGTGGGGAGGACCTGAAGCCGGGTCCTCTGACTTCGTAGACGGGAACCTTGCGTGCGAAACCCATTATAAAAATCTTCAATAATTTCCAAGAGTTCCACAAAATTTGAGAGATTCAAAAAAAATTGCGGAATTACCACAATTCTGAAAATTGTTCAGAAGTGGAAAGAAAATTTCCGTTAATGAACACATGTTGTCGGTATCATTTTGAACATTTTCTCCCCTGTAATTCTGACAGCCGTTATCCGGCGCCGGATACAATGGCAGTGCATATTTCATGGGTCTATTGTTAATTCTCAGTTTCCCATTGAAACTCCCATCGACCCCCAAGACCTTAAGCTCCAGTTGTACCTCAAACGGTATCTCCTTTCATATCTCTGTAATTTTCACCCTCAGGCGCCATTCGCCTCCGAATTTCCTCTGTGAAACATCCGAGCGCATCATTAAACATTAACCATAATGAATAAGTCATAATTTAAATATCTAATGGCTATCAAATTTGCATTTCCTTTAAAATCTTCAATTTTGTTATTATTATCTTCATTGAGACGGAAAAACTGAAATTTTTAAAATATTTTTTTTATCTATTTTTTTCTCATTGTCAAAATTCAAGTTTCGAAGAAAAATTTCATGTTCCAGTTTCCAGGAAATTTTGTCATAATTTTCTGTGTGGAAAAGATGTTAATTTTCAATTCAAAAAATGAAATAATTAATTAACCCCTCACATGCAGCGTCGATCCAATCGACCCGTGTTCCTGTCCCACGTGCTGGGGTCGAGCCATGGACCCGACACTCTTCGTCAACATTAACAAATTATTTGCTCCAATATTACAGCATGTATTGGCATTTGGGAAAAATATTGACAATGCCAACAACACTGGTTGTAAATTTGCCTGGTAGTTTTTTTTTCATTTCATTTTTTATATTTTTTCATATTATATATTCATATTATATTTGTTTATTATATAAACAAAATTGTAGCTTGCAAATTTCGCAATATTGTATTCGACCACCATATATTCGACCAGCTCGTTTATCGAGGAAATTTCCACTGAAAATTCTGAATTTTGCACTAAAAATACGTTGAACCTGCTTCTATCGATTGGCGCAAGTTAAATTTCAACTGGTTAAAAAATTCATTTGTTATCAACAAATTGCGCACATTACACATCTTGTGAACTAAGCGCCCGAGAATATCGGACCCTTTTTTCCATGGCTCTGAATTCTGCTAAAAAGTCCCCAAAAATCTTCTGCAATCATCCTTTCCAATGGCGTATAATTATCTCCCTAATTGAATAGTTAACGAGATTGCGAAAATTCACCAAATCTCCTGATATTTAAAATCCATTGGTCCAACTAATGAATCGCGATTAATTCCCACGAGTGCAGATAAAGTCATTACCTTTGTCACACCATGCGAATCCAATTTACCACGTATTTTAGTCGGAATCAATGGCTGGTAACGAGGTATGCTATTATGTAAATTACGGCTACGTATGCATGTGCGATGATCAGAAGCCCTTGAGTGTGATTGCAAGTCACTGATTGTCCAATTCTTCAAATCAGTAATTTGCCCAGATCCTGGCTACACAAAAAAGTAAATTGTTCATTATTTTCAATCGTTTCATCACACTGTTAACATTGTTTTTATTATTCAGAATTTTGTGTTATCTCCGATGATATCAGCCACCCACCCACCGTTACAATCTCGCACGCCCATCCATCCCCACCCCCACCCCCCCTCCCACGCTACCACCGTCACCCAGCCACCACTACCCCCTCCCACCCTCCCCTATCCCCTCCCACCGCCACTCATCCATCTCTCCCCCTCCGCCGCCCCCTCCGCCCCCCCATCCCCTCCCACAGCCAGCCACCCACCCACTCACCCCTACCTCCTCTCACCGTCACCCACCCACTCCTGCCCCCTCCCACCAATCCCTACCCCCTCCCACCGCCACCCATCCTTCCCTACCCCTCCCACGCCCACCCACCCAACCCTACCCTCTCGCACGCCCACCCAACCAACCCCACCCCCTCACACGCTTACCAACCCGCCCAACCATCTATCCCCTCACGCGCCCACCCGCCTAACCCCACCCTCTCGCACGCCCACCTGCCCGCCCCCACCCCCTCGCACGCCTCCACCCATCCCCACCCCTCATACATACGCCTACATGCATTAATCTATTCCAATTAATGTAAATTTAGTTGGTCAATTTTTTACCCTCGAATTAAGATATTGGATTCAATTTGTGTACTTAAAGCTCACATCATCTGACGTGCAATAAACTTCTTAATCTTCCCCCGTTCTTCAGTTACATTAGTAATTTGCACGAGATCCCAGGTACTTCATTGGAACTTAGTTTCAAATTCAATCAAGTCGAGGAACACTTTATGTTTATGAGGCTGGGATATGGGAGCTTCGGTATCTGAGGAATGAAATTTCAATTATTCAGAAACTATGGCTGGTGGAATTCCTGGTTACAATGAATGAAACAGAGTTTAATCCATTGAAAAGTGAAAATGCTGAATGCCTGAGTTTAATTACTTTGGATCAATTTCTTTTATAAACGAAATGGTGATTTTTTGTTTTTTTTTCTTTTGATGCCGTTATATATGGCGCGCCCGGTTCAGCGTTTCGCGATATTTTTTTCTCAATTTTTAAGATAAATTCCAATACTCCCGGGCGATTAGTTCACAAGATGTCTAATGTGCGCAATTTGTTTATAACAAATGAATTATTTAACCAGTTGAAATTTAACTTGCGCCAATCGATAAAAGAAGGTTCAACGTATTTTTAGTGCAAAGTTCAGAATTTTCAGTGGAAATTTTCTCGATAAACGAGCTGGTGGAATATATAGGGGCCGAATATAATATTGTGGAATTTGCAAGCTACAATTTTGTTCATAGAGAAAAAATATAAAAAATCAAATAAAAAAAAAACTACTAGGCATATTCACAACCAGTGTCATTGGCATTGCCAATAATTTTTCCAAATGCCAATACATGCTTCAGTATTTGAGAAAATAATTTGTTGATGTTGACGGAGAGTGTCGGTTCCTTGGATCGACCCCGGCACGGGCGACAGGAACATCGGTCGATTCACTGGATTGACGCGCTACACGACGAGTTAAATATTCAGAACGTCTGTAAGAAATTGAATCACTGAAGACATTAATGATCACTGTGAAATTATAATGGATGGCGGTTTAATCAATGCAGAATTAAAAATTGGAGCGAAGTATCTATAATAAACGAACACGGTGTCCCAATTAAAAATGCCGATATATCACTATATAGTACAGGTAGAAAACTGAAAAATTAAACGAAAAAAAAAAAAAAATTGCGTAATATTTTAGAAAACAATTTCATAATTTATTAGTGACGTATGCGCATAGTACATTTGTGCAGTGAAATTAATTTCAATGCTTCCATTTTATATATATATGTATATATATATATATATCTAGTGACACATGGATTCAGTTGTTAAATTTTGGCCTAACTTAAAAAGTTTACAATTGCTGTACATATTTTTTGTGATGTATTTTTTAAAAGAATAATAAATTGACAGATTGCCTAAAACGCGAAAAGAAATCGCTGTATCTTCAATTGATTTTTAGTAAGAAATTGTATTGGAAATTGTGGTCCATTGAGAGGAAACTGCGACAGATTTTGAGCGAAACAGATTTTGAGCGAAAATGAAAAAGATAGAATGTTAGAAAAAAGTTATTATCAAATTTTCTAGGCTCGTTGAATTCATAAACATTGAGATCGCGCCCCCCTCCCCCCCCCCCCCCCCCTCCTACAATTGAGGGCCAATAGTCATCGAACATCGATATCTCTCCGAGTAACGCTCATGAGCTTTTTTTCTAATTAATAATTAATTCCTCTCGTCATAATTCACGTAAAAAATGGTCACCCTTTAACCAATAATCGCCCCAGACCCCTAAATATCACAAATATGCAATAATCCGAGCTCCTATCACATTGAGAATATTCTTCATATTTTGTCTTACCACATGTTTCGTGGAAAAAGGTCGCATGAACCCGAAGAAAATCTTGCAAGAAGATTTTAAATATTTTATCACTTCGAAATCCGTCAAAGACGAAAAGAAATGGTCTCGGAATTACAAGAGACGTCAATAAGCGCACATTGAATGATCAATTTTCTGGTGACCTTTTCCCACATAACATCCACTCCAACTTTTCACTTTTCCATCGATTCCCCTTCTTCCCAATTTCGTTGACTCGTAAACACTATCTTGTTCCCGTGGCATATCGGCCAAATGAACGTCATCACCGAGACGCTCGTGTTTACGTCGAACATCACTTAACGATAAAAAGCGATCCTTCAGATGTAACATTCTGACACGGCTTGGAGGTGTAAGGTCTAATTAACATATTGCGATTTCACCATGATAGAGTAAAAACGGGAGATCCGTCTGAAAGATCAATGGTTTGACCTACATGGCAATATATTTGATATTTCGTATTTAACGTGTTATATAGGTTGGTCCAAAAATCCGTTCGCTTTTCACGTTGCTCCCCCTTCAAAGGTATGCCGGATGCTGCTCTCTCTACTGTTCCTACTAATTTTAGGTGAAGATCCGAATCGACGTCCATGGTCAGGAACCGGACCTGTTCCCGGGCCGGAACCGTGCCTGTTCCACTGCCCGGAACCGCACCTGTTTGACCGTCCGGAACCGTAGCTGGTCCACTGCCTGGAACCGTACCTGTTCGACTGCCTGGAACTGTGCCTGTTCCACCGCCCGGCACCGCACCTGTTCCACCGCCTGGAACCGTACCTGTTCCACGGCCCGGAACCGTACCTGTTCCACCGACTGGAACCATACCTATCCCATCACCCCGAACACTGCCTGTTCTACCGCCCGGAATATACCTGTTCCACCGTCAGGAACCATACCTGTTGCCCCACCCGGAACCTTACCTATTCCACCACCTGGAACTATGCCTGAACTTGCACCGCCAAATGAAACTGTGCTTGTCAAAACCATGTGAAGATCCCGATCCAATAAGTTCCAGGTGGCAATCCAGGTTAAGGCACAGTTCCCGGTGGTGGAATAGGTTGACGCACGTTGCTAGGTGAGGAACTAGATTGGCGAGCGGTGCCAGGCCATGGAACAGGTTGGTGAATGATTCCGGGTAGTGGAACGGGTTGGTGAACGGTTCCAGGTAATGGAACAGTTTGGTGACTGGTTCCAGGTAAACAGAACAGGTTGGCGAACGGTTTAAGGTAATGGAACACTTTGGTGACTGGTTCCAGGTAGTGGAACAGGTTCGTGAACGGTTCCAAGTGGTGGAACAGGAATGGCTCTAGGCGGTGCAATACGTTGGGAATCGGTTTCTAAGCATAGAACTGGGTTTAGATCTGCGCATAGATGGAGTACGACACCTTCCGCAGAGCACCACCTCTCGAAGGCTGAAGTAAACTCCGAACAACTTTCCCTTAATTAGATGGACTTGGTAATTGCGGGCCTCAACAACACCAGGATCCAAAGATCAGAAAACCATTATTTTGGCAATGATAGGCCGCATATTCTAGATCAGTACACTCTACCATCATGTTAATTAGACCTATAACCAATTTACACATTTGTGATAGCCGTATCATCTGTAGGACCGCTTGCTTGACGCTATACACTCAGTGTGGTTTGGCCGACATTATTAACATAACCCGATACATTATCTTGATTGTTATTGACACGATTGCCATCGCCACTCTGAATGCTAAAGTGACGGTAGGAGATGTATTCCGGTGGTACCGGCTGTGGTTCTCTTTTCACTGTTTCCCTCTGTTTCTTCACTTTGAGATAGCCAAGAACGGAAACGAGAACAATGAAAAATAAGATGCCCAAGCAACAGCCAATAATTAGACCTAATCTACGAGTTAAAACTGTTTTAGCACTGCTAGAGTCACTCATGGCTGCGCCATCACCACTGACTAGGATCACGCGCGGCTTCTCTGGGGTTTGAACCTCGGCACAACGGCTCGTTGGGGAGTCTATGAGGTCTGGGATATTTGGAGGTTCCAGGGATTCGTCGTTTGAGCTGATTTGTTCTTGGGCGGGCCTATCCGGCGGCGGCCAGTTACCCAGTCCGAAGACGCAGACCAAGTAGTGGGTGTTGGAAGACAGTTGCGTGAGCTTTACGGAACGAGATGAGGGCGCCAGAACCGTTGCGTGTACCTGGAATTGAAAATGGAAGATTTAATTAGCAGAATATGAATATGAACGGTGAATATGACGGGTGTTCTGAAAATATTCAATATTTTGAAAATTGGACACCCTTTCCCGCCCACTTCGTGGCTCCGAAAATATAGTTTTTCATACAGGTGGGAAAAAAGTGTTTTTTTTTCGTCCCACTGCGCAGACAAATTTTTTTTTTCGTCCCACTGTGCAGAAAAGTGTTTTTTCGTGGTCCCACTGTGCTGAAAAGTATTTTTTCGTCCCACTGTGCAGAAAAGTGTTTTTTCGTCGTCCCACTGTGGAGAAAAGTATTTTTTCGTACCACTGTGCAGAAAAGTGTTTTTTCGTTCCAATGTGCGGAAAAGTGCTTTTCGGTCCCACTGTGAGGAAAAGTATTTTTTCGTCCCACTGGGTAGAGAAGTGTTTTTTCATCCTACTGTGCGAAAAAGTGCTTTTTCGTCCCACTGTCCGGAAAAGTGACATTTTTAAAATCTTTTTTTAATTATCTCCATCAATTGTGAAAGTAGAGATTGTATAGCAACTTTTTCTTATGTCTACAGAATTTTTGCAGAGTATTTTATGTATTGGGTTTCAGACGGTAAATTATGAGAACATTGTATTTACTTTGATTAATGAAACTTTTCATATCGTAAGATCGTATCTGGTAAAAAGCTCATTATAACAGCGGTATCATTTATTTCTGTAAAGTGTAACAATAAAAAAAGTGATACAAGATTGTTACAGTTGAATAGCAGAGTTCTGGGAATTAATGCAAGTTGATAAGCTGCATAAACTAGCACAAAACAAACGGTAAATTAATCAAACATAGACAATTCAGGCTGCCGGCTTTAATACATGTTTGAAACTTTACAGGGAGCTTACCACCCCCGAGTATTTCCCTAATTCCCGGTTTCATAACTAAATGGTAGTTCGTGCTAATTCCCTTTTAATTCCCGTATTATTTTGAGCCGCACCGGGGAGAGCATTCATGTATATTTGAAAAACTAATCTGCTGTGGCCGGATGCTGCGAGAATGGGTTAAATAAAAATCAATCGGTTTTCATTAAATTGGTTAACTGGTGTGTGATTAGGTAATCGCGATTATTAGGATCGTCGGGATTGTACTTGTCTTTAGGAAGTGGAATATTTGAAATCGATGAAAGCGCTGGAATGTTTTTCAATTTTGGAAATTCATTATATTTTTTTTTAATTTTGAGAACTTTTGCGTTTTTTAAAGAGGGTTTCAGAAATTTTGAAATCTTTGAAAATTTTGAAAATTCTGAAAATTTTGAAAGCTTTGAAAATTTTGAAAATTTTGAAAATTTTGGAAATTTTGGAAATTTTGAAAACTCGGAAATTTTGAAAATGTTAAAAATGTGGCAAATTTGAAAAATTTGAAAAAATTGAAGAAATTGAAAAATTTGAAGAATTTGAAAAATTTGAAAAATTTGAAAAATTTGAAAAATTTGAAAAATTTGAAAAATTTGAAAAATTTGAAAAATTTGAAAACCTTGAAAAATTCCAAAAATTTGAAAAATTTGAAAAATGTTCAAAATTCCAAAAATTTTGGAAATTCTGAAAATATGCGTATTAATATTTCTAGCTGAATAAGTTAATGAAGATTCGTCAAAAAAAACCTTTCGCCAAGTTCATGTTTGTAAATGAGTATAAGAATGCATGAATGCCCCAGTACATCCTGGCTTGATTAAAGTTCTAATTGCCGTATATTTTCGTCGCAGATTTTTTGATGACGTTCATTTTTCGGGAAGATTGCATGAATACCATACCATGAATATTTAGAAAAACGTCGTTTTTTTATGGTCCAGCGCATGATCAAAAAGATGCTGTACAGATTCTGTACCTAATATCTGACTATCTAACAATCGCGAAAAAATCTTGCAAAACTTCCAGAAGAAATATGTTCTAAAAATTGTTCATGGCCTCACCTCATGGCTCTCATCCACCTCGCGATAAGCGACCTGGTACCCATGTAGCCCACTATGATTTCTGCTCTGCCATAGCACAAGAGCGGAGTTGGTCCGCACGTCCTGAATTGTAATTTTGAGTACGAGGGGCGCAGAGCAGAAGGCGTGTGGATCAAGCTCGAGGAATACCAGTCCTCGCAGTTCCACGGGATGTCCACACCTCAATAACCCGTCCTCACCATCACCCACCCCCATACCCCCACCCCCATCACTTGCTCGTCTCCCTCTGATGAGTTTCTCGTGATCGCGCAGCCACTCCCAGAGCTCCTCTGTCTCACAGCTGCAGTGCAGTGGATTCTCTGTTAACAAAACCACTTCATACCATCTGCTCTGGGCTTGTAAGGCATTAGGAGGTGAATCCACCAAAGTGGAACTCGAAAAATAATCCAGCAAAACCCATCACAATCCTTACCCAAAAAATTGGAAAAACTTTAAAAATTTCAAACTTTCCCAAAATTACAAGATTTGAAAAGAAGCCGAAGTCCCTCTCGCATAAATAGATATAATAATCGCATCTGTAGTATAGTATTATTATAATGTGCTCTGTATAATTGTATATGTATATGCAAATGGGAAAGTAAGTCCTTTGTAACCCCAAGGGGAACGAATAAACATATATCTATCTGCAGGATTTGAAAAAAAATTGAATAATAAAAATTGACCTATTCGGTCGATGTAATGAAGTATTATAAAACGTTTCCATAAAACAAAAGCAACTCCCAAAACGTTGCAAAGCCCAACATTTCAATTCCATTTATCAAGCAGATAATTATGAATATTTGACTACCCGCATAGTCAGCGTGAGGACGAGAATTATGCTCGTTACTGGAGTGGGAGTGAGACGCCAATAGGGGTGTGAACGCTCGAGGGTTAAACCCGTCATATCTCCTTAATCATGACAAATATGAAAAAAAGTGATAAGAAATTAAATATGCATTTCCACTTGCAGAGCAAACTCTGTTTAATACTTTTTGCCGTATCTCTTACCGTTTTTGAAATGGAGCGTTGTAAACAATTCAACGGTTAATAACAAAAAACTGCTCGGTCAATTTAAACCAAAAACTAATCCGATCTAAGTTCCATGAAGACGCTCCGAATAAGAACTCGATGACCCAGATCGTTCGACCCGTTCGTGAGAAATCGTTAACGGACAATTCCGATTCCACACAAACATACACACACACACACACACACAGACAGACATTTGTTTGAAATTCGACGGGAAGCATTTTGAGGGCTCCAGAACCTCATTTAATACTGAATTTGAAACTCAAATATAATACTTTATTGCATCGACCGGATAGGCTCATTTTTTATATTGAATTTATCATCACGGTCAAAAAACTTTTGAAAAACATTTTAAAAAAATTCCAAATTTTTCAAAATCTACAAAAAATTGAAAACGAATTTGAAAATTTTGGAAACATTCAAAAAAAATTTGAAAACATTAAAAATGACAAAACGTAAAAAAAAATTAATCCCTCAAAAATTCTTCCACCTAATCACCGAATTACTAGAACAAACACATCCGAAATTACATCAACTCACCCTCCACCCTCAGACTCCTCATCTGCGCCTCAAGCGGTTGCACTGCGTTTAGCGGTAGTACCTCAAGTGAATTTCTGCTAATATCCAACACCCGTAACTTCTTAAGCTTGCCAAAGCTATCTCCGGCCACCGTCGAGATCCAATTCCCGTACAAGTACAGTTCAACAAGATTCTCCAAATGATAAAATGTTGTCCCTTCAATAGCCCGAATATCATTGCTGGAAAGATCAAGTCGTTGAAGTTCCTTGAGATCCCGGGGAAAGTCCTCGAGCCGCTTTAGATGATTTCTGGTCAAATTCAAAAGTTTCAGCTTAACAAGCCCGACAAACCACTCTTGCTGCATCATTTCCAGATTATTACCACTCAGATCAAGTGTCATGAGCTTCTCCAGACTCCGCAGAGCCATGGCTCCCACCCTCGAGATCAAATTATTACAAACAAACAAATGCAATAACGATGGAAATGCTTCAAAGTCCTGGACCGTTACCATTGTCAAATTTGTCATTGATATATGAAGCTCCTCCAGCGACGGAAACACCTCCAATCCTGCTTCATGAATCCTGGTCAATGGATTACCCGTTAAATTCACCAACTCAAGATTGGGAACATTTCTAGCTGACAATGCAACACCCGGCATCTGGCGAAATTTATTGCCCGCTAGTTCCACCTTCCGCATTTGGTTAGCATTGATGAAGAAATTTGCTGGTAGGGCAGTGAGATGATTCTGACTAAGATCAATAGATAACAATCGGGAGAAGTTGGCGTCCGAGAAACCTGACACTGACATTATATAATTGCTTCGTAAATCTAGTTCGCGCAAGTTTCTCAAGCCATTGAGTCTTGAAGTGTCTACATGAAGGATTACGTTATTGGCTAACGATAGAAACTCTATTGTCGTAGAGTTGATAAAGACTTCGTAGGGTACCTCCTGAAAGCGATTACCGTTTAGTGTGACTTCTCGTAGTGAGTCTAACCCAGCGAATAGGGAAGCAGGAAGTGAGTGTAGCTGATTGTTACTCAGTAGGATTTTGCCCAAGTGCTTGTTTTTGGAGAAAGTGTCGAATGGTAATCGGTGGATTTGGGAGGATTCCATGGATAGCTGTTGTAGGGAGGGTAGACCATCTAAGGATTCACCATCTATTTCACTGAAGTCATTGTTTGATATTCTTAGAATGCGCAAGCCCGGAATGTCCAACTGGTCAAGGGCTAAAGCTGTCAGCTGATTGTCCTCCAGATTCAGCTCATAGAGATCACCAAGCCCTTGGAAGACACCAGCTTCAATCACACTGACTGTACAATTTTTAAGGTTTAGGGTTCTCACGGATAGACTTTCCTGAAACATGGAACTCTGGAGGACACTAAGGTAATTATTACTAACATCTAGAATTCGTAGACGCTTCAGTTCTGTTAGAGCATATGGATCAATCTTTCTCAATGCGTTGTCTTGCAGGTAGAGCTCCTCGAGATCATGTAACTCTGAGAAGGTTTTGCTCGTGATATGAGTAAGCCTGTTCATACTGAGCTCTAGGTACTTGAGGGCTTGCATAGGTAGAAAAGCAGTGTCTTCAATCCGAGATATCGAGTTGTTGGTCAGATACAGTCTTTCAATGAACAGCAGATCGCGGAAGAGTGGAGCTTGCAGGCGAGTTATTCGGTTGTGACCCAGCCACATGATCCGCACTGATGTCTGCCCTCTCAGGGAATCATTGTGCAGCACTCCAAGACCATTGTTGTCCATTTGGATGGAGACAAGGGTGCCGGAATCACCCGCAATTTGAAATACATCACCGAGGACAGCTAAGAGGTTGCCCTGGAGATTAATATGCTGGAGATTGTGCAGGGATTTTAGAGCACCTGTTTCCATATCAGTGATTGCATTATTCTGGAGATGTAGCTCTAGAAGTGTTGGAAGTGGAGCGAACACATCACGCCGGACTTCAGTGATCTGGTTGTCTTGTAGTCTGAGTTCCTTCAACTGTTTCGATTTGGAGAAGGTTCCCACCTCCAGATCACGAATTCGGTTTCCGTCTAATGACAGGATGGAGAGGTTATCACAGGGATCAAGGAAGTCTCGTGGCAACCTTTTCGATGAAGTTATCACTAAGGTGTAACTGGACTAGTTGTCCAAGTGTCTCCAATCCTCGGGAATCGATCTTCTTGATGGAGTTCTGCTGCAGGTAGAGGAGAGACAGGCTGGATGAACCTGCAAATGCTTCAGCAGGTATCTCCAGTATATTGTTCTCGGACAGAAAGAGCTCTTTGAGGTCTGGCAATCTGCCAAAGATGCCTTTAACGTAATGAAGGTGATTATGACTTAGGTTAATCGATCTGAGTTTTGGATTGGCACGGAATGTTGAGACGTCTAAGAAGATTATCTTGTTATGGCTGAGATCGATGGCCTCCAGATGAATGAGGGATATGAAGGCGTCCTTATCTACAGTTATGGCAGAGTTTTGGGATAAGGAGAGGGTTCTTAGGACTGGGCAGCAGCGGAAGCAGTTCAAGGGGATTGTTTCAAAGTTATTGCTGCCAAGGTCAAGATAATTCAAAGTGTCCAAGCGCGAGTAGCCATCTTCAGGTAAGTGAGATATGTCATTCCAAGCTAACCTCAGTGTTAGCAGCTTCTCCAGTCGACGTAGTGATGTCATTGGGAAGATGCGAATCTTATTGGTGGACAAGTCCAAATCAGTGAGACTTGCCTCAAGTCCCTCGAAGGCGTCCTCCGAAATTTTCGATATCTGATTGCTTTTAAGGTTAATCTTTAACAGATCCAATCCGAAGAAACTGTGTCTTGGTAATTCACGTATTTGATTTGACTCAAGCTCCAGACCTGTCAGGCTTGTTAGGGGCACTAGTGCTTTTGTAGGTACTGACTGAAGCTCTCCGGAGACTAAACTGAGGGAGTGTAAGCTTGTGCCAAGGCGGTCAAATGCATCTTCGTCAATCTCACGTAATCCGGAATGAGAGATTTGGAGGTGTCTTATCTGTGAGCCCAGGGGAAATATCGTGGCTTTGAGCTCCTCCACTTTGAGGTCTAGTTCGTAGACACTCAGTGATTGGATGACAACATCTGTAATAATGTAATCGAGAATTTAATATGAAAATTGAGTGAGCAGGGAGAATAACTTCTATACGTAAATCTTTCAATAAAATACCTGTTTGTACGATACAATATTAGGTCGCAGATTCCCTAGTGGAAATTATAATTGGAACAGGCTTTGTAAGATCCGACATTCTGAAGGTTTTGGAGATGAAATGGTTTTTATTTGAACAATTATGGAAATTTTCGAAATTGGCCGAGATTGAAGGAAAAGTAACTAAAGATTGAAAAGTGATACAAGACTCAATCAATCGATCAATCGACTGATCAATTAATCGATCAATCGACCAATCAATTAATCAATCAATCAATCGATCAATCAATCAACCGATCAATCAACCGATCAATTAACTGATCAATCAACCGATCAATCAATCGATCAATTAACTGTTCAATCAACCGATCAATGAACTGATCAATCAACCGATCAATCAACCGATCAATCAACCGATTAATCAACCGATCAATCAACCGATCAATCAACCGATCAATCAACCGATCAATCAATCGATCAATCAATCTATCAATTAACTGATCAATCAACCGATCAATTAACTGTTCAATCAACCGATCACTCAATCGATCAATTAACTGTTCAATCAACCGATCAATGAACTGATCAATCAACCGATTAACCAACCGATCAATCAACCGATCAATCAACTGATCAATCAATCAACTGATCTATCAATTGGTCGATCAATCAATCAATCAGTCGATAGATCAATCGATCAATCCACCAATTGAACGATCCAACAACGTGTGTGTATGTGTGTATGCAATCGATTTATTTCATAGAATACGTACCTTTCGCTTTGGCGACATTGATCACATTAGTGAGCGCAGCTTTAAGTGAATCCTCCGTAGCCCCTGGGCATTCCAAAAAAATTCCATCCTCAAAATTGTAACACGGACAGCCTGGCATTTTCTCAGATGCCGGACAATCTCGTCCGCTACTCTCTTGCGTTGTCATCCATGCTGCTATCAATATTGAATAAATTATGCGGGAGCTTATCGTAAAACGGTGACGGTTGGGGCGACTATCGGCGACTGAATCCAACGGCTTGAGTCTGGCGCGCGGCCAACTTTTCCGCGTCATCGTGGCTGAGATTCACGCGATTCGGGCATTCTGTATGGATCCCTGGGATTGCTCAGTTGGTCCTGGAATATATTGAGAAAATCATGGGGGTTAGTGCAAATCCATTCAACATGTAAAGAATTTCGTTTTTTTTTTTACGTTTTTCTAGCTTCGATAATAATTATGTAACCGATGACGCGTGTTGCACAGTGTTGATATATCACATCACGCGTTTGGTTAATTCAAAGGCCCCGGAATGATGGAATGCTTGAATGATCGATGAACATGAAGCTTGTGAGTTTCATCAGGCTATTCTAGGACCTCCCACTGAACAACGAAATTGAATTTCCTCATGGGGTAACCGAACCTGCGGTGGACGAGCAGTAAATCACTTGTGGTACGGCATGAGTGATGCAGGTTGTGTACCCATAATGAAGTTTATGCGGGTTATGATTGAATTCGGTAAGATTTATTCTGAGCTTACGGATTTTCATCCTTAAACTCCAAATTTATTCCAATAAAAAAATTTACCCCCTGGGGTTAAAGCCAGTTGGTTATTCATAATGAAATCGGATATATTCAAGGTAAAAAAAAAAAATAAAAACGTGTCTGTGTCCCAATAATTTTCTACATAAAAAAAACATGAGTCGTTTCTGCAAAGTTGAAAGATTCGGAACTGGGGGTGATTACAGTATTTGTTCACCCTTCTGATCCCCAGGTCAATTGGATATATTTGCTGTTTGCATTATATACAGGCAGTGTGTCCCAAATTGGGACATCTCTCTGAATGATAAATTAGTGCATTGTCCTAATCGAAAATAGAGACGATGTTATAGATTCCAGTAGTGACATTGTCCCAATGCTGCTTGGAATATTGGCCCAATTTCTAATGGGGTGTCCCAATTTCGAATTGGGAGGTTGTCTCAAATTGGAGCATTGTTACAATATCTAATTGAGATGGGAGTTCAATTTGGAAATGTAACCTGGTCCCAATTGACAATTGGGACATTATGCGATTGGGACGCGATTGAAAATGGAGACCTCATTGAAAATTGGATTATTAGCCCACTTGGGAATTGGGTCATTGTCTCATTTGCAAATTGGGACATTATTCTAATTTGGAATTGGGACAGTGTCCCAATCACAAATATACGGTTTGTCGCAATGGAAAGTTAGGAAATCGCCCATCTCGGGGTCGGACAATTGTTACACTTCTGAATTGGGACATCGTCCCATTGGGACTCGATGATTGGCTCAGTTAAAAATTAGGACACGGTCTCAAGTTGGGATTGGCTGATTATTCCAAATGGGAACTAGGGGATTGACCAAAGTGGGAATTGGGACAATGTCCCAAATTGGGGTTGGGACAGTGTCCCAAGTCGGGGTTGGGCCATTGTCCCAAGTTGGGGTTGGGACGTTGTCTCAAGTTGGCGTTGGGACGTTGTCTCAAGTTGGCGTTGGGACATTGTCCCAAGTTGGGGTTGGGACATTGTCCCAAGTTGGGGTTGGGACACCGTCCCAATTTGGGGTTGGGACATCGTCCCAATTTGGGATTGGGGCATCGTCCCAATTTGGGGTTGGGGCATTGTCCCAATTCGGGTCTGTGAAATTGGTTCCATTGGAGATTGGGACATGGTCTCATTAAGAATTATGGTAAGAGCTATATGACATCGGGTCTGATGTAAAAATACTTAATAAATGATCATTAGTGGGACAGATAAGTTTTTTGCCATTTCCTTCCATATTCGACATTCATGGTAGACTGAATGACTAGACAGCAAAACACCAAATGAAAGGGTTCAAGTGGAAAAACTCGACGCATTGGGGTGCGCAAAATGGGAGCACTCGACAGTGCTAAACTGATTCAGTTACCTGAAACTGTTGAAACTCCTCAACCGGGCTAATTCGCCACTCTGGCACTATTGAGTCCCTCTTGTCACTTCTGAATACAGATTCAGGGTCTTTATTCAACACGACAATACGTTCCACTGGGATTGCTCCTTTCATTCTACGCTCTATGTCTGCATTAATGGGAATGCCAAACAGAAGAAGACGGGAAGATGGGCAAGTGTTGGCAGCTTTGTGTCATCGGTAATTCCTGAATATTACTTTATTGATTGAAGGGGATAATTTAGAAATTATTGAGAGTATCAGAATTTTCGAAAATTGGGGAAAATTGGAAAATTTGGAATTTTGGAAAATTTTGGAAATTTTGGAAATTTCAAAATTTTTTCGAAATTTCGGAAATTTTGGAAATTGATTCGCAAACCTGCTTTTGTGTGTCAAATATGTCCCTACAGTGTTGATTTACAAATTCCATGAATTTTCAAAAATAAATCAATTGCAGACTGTTTTGAATTTTGAGAAATTCCATCAAGCCTAATTTTGAAATTGTTCAGTAAATTTGAAAAACGAAACAATGATATAAGGAAAACCGCAGGCTAGACTGCAGTGACAAAACTCAGCTGAACATCCCAATCAATCTTCATCTCGACTTTGTTTGCGCAAGAAAATGCTTAATCTCAAACGTAACTCATGCAGCCGTTAGCCCTAACAAACGAGCTCATCCTCCATCTCTTTTCCCCACCTGCGATGTGAGCCCCAGTGGCAACAATGATTTATATTCCGTCCCCGTTTGCACTAGGATGATTTACACACCAAGTTGTAAGTGGTTCTGCCACAATCGCAAAAATGCCGAAACAACGGCCTACAAAAAACTTGACTGTACCGCAAGCGCGCCGCACAGAATCCAATTAATTAATTATCTTCGCTCCACAGCCAAAAATACCAGTAGGTGAGAAATAAAAAAAAAACAGCAAAAATTTGTGGAAGGTGGAAAAAAATTAACTGCCCCAGTGGAAATTGCTTGTGCTAAAAAAAAACGTGGTATCATAGTCTCGTAAATGAGTACTTTTAGGGGGGGGGGGGGGGGAGCGGGGGCATCAGTAATCGTAAGCGCAAAAAATGGAAGCTACGCGAAAGTCAACACCGCCCCCCCCCCCAGCCGGATGGGTGTCCAATAGGTCCTATCGAAGAAATGGTGACGAGCACCTACCGCCCAGGTGGTATTCGAAGCTTGAACGATGAGATCAATCTTGGTCCGACTTTCGATGCCGAAGCTCGGACTCGATAGCTTGGACATAGCTTCATCCCATGTATAAGCCTAGATCAAACCCAGCTTAGTTATATCAAAGATATCCAAGCCTTGCTGGTCCAGCTTGTGCCAAGCTTGGCTCAACCTTAGCGCCCCTAGCTTTGGTCCACAGGTAGAATCCAATCCACGTGCAGTATTGGATACATATATACATTCAAGCTTACTAGAATCATCCAAACCCAAGCTTCAGAAACCATGTTGTGCTAAGCTTGGTCCGAGCTCAGCTTTGTTAGCTTTGAATCTTAGCTTTAACAAGCATGAATCCCGGATTGCTCATACCATCTAAACCCAAGCTTCTGAACTAAGGTTGCACTAAGCTGGATTGAAGCATATTTTTCCTAATTTCGATTTACCGGCTTCAGCGAAACTCTGTTCAATATTAGATTCATATATAAATCCAGGATTGCTGGACCACCTAAACCCCAGCTTGGAAACGAATGTTCAACTAAGCTTGGTCCAACCTCAATGTTCCTATCTTCGAAGTTTGAACCAAGATAAATATTGTAGCTTGGACCAAGGTTAATTTCGATGCTTCGATCACGAGACACTTTGGAACTTGGACGAAAATGAATTTCGAGGCTTGTACCAAGATAAAGTCCGAAGCTTGAATGAAGATAAAGGTCGAAGCTTGTATTAACCTATGTAACCAGGCTAGGACGAAGCTTATTCTCTAAGCTGGGATTGGTGTTACATTCGCATGTTCTGCACAGATTGACCGAGGCTTCAGAGCATAGCTTTGGCGAAGCTTAGGCAAGCCTCGTCCAAGCTTTGATCAAGCTTCATCGCTGGTCAATTCCCATCTGGGCGTGGAGAGTACAAGCGGGGGGGAGGGGGGGGGGAATTTTGTTACTCTTAAATGAGCAGTTATGTAGAATGAATACGTTCCAAATCGGAACGTTAAAAGCAAATTGAGAATCATTCGTTTTTTTTTTGTCACCCGGTCTGTGGTAGCGGGTAGTCAATGTAGTTCACTACAATCGATTTCGGTCTAGGTGCAAAAGGGGAAAAGAAAGATTGAATTATTTTCAGATTAAACGAGTACTCCCAAGCGGCCGATTGCATTGAAAGCCCAACAAAATCACGGAGAATTAAATTTCAGGTTTTTATTTACTTTTGCAGTTTGCGTTTGAGTTACGGGAATTGGGTCGTACTGGAAAAGAAGCATTTCGCTGAGAAACTGAGAGACTAAAGTCGAGGCAAGCGATTACGTGAAATTTCACGAGGAAGCTGGTGGGGGAATGAGAATGGTAATGTCGAGGGGCTTTTGTTCGTCCACTGGAGACGACTTTATGAATTAAGGACAAAAGAGCTATGCAAATACACCTACAATGCTCGGCTATTTCGAAGGCGATTGGAATTGTTATCGGTTTTATTTTTTCAGGGAAATGCGAATGGTAGATGTAGGAAAGTTTGAAAACTTATTCCGAAGTTCTATTATTCGAAGTTTGAAATGGAATTAGGCAAGAATTTTGAAAATGTTGGAAAGACCTTCACAAATTTTGAACATTTGGTTCCCCCCCCCCCCCCCCCCCCACCTCCCTCGAATTCGCTGAAATTTGGAGAAATTTTAGAGGACTGATTTTGAAAGTTTATTAGAGTCTTCTGAAATTGAATTTTGGGAATTTTGAAAATTTCTAAGAGTTAAGTTAGAAGTGATGTCAACGGTCGAGAAGTTTTTGCTCATCCACTGGAGATGAGTTTATTAATTAAGGATAAAAGCGGTATGCAAATTCACCTACACCAACGTGCTTTCGAGGCTTTTAGGATTATCATCGGTTCCATTTTTCTCTAAGTAAGCTATTTCCACCAAGAATGATAAAAATTCGGAGCTTTAAAAATTATTTACTTCATTGCAAGACCCAAAAAAAATTTGGAATAGATTTTTTTTTTTTAACTTTTCCAAATGAAAAAAAACCTGAAAAATTATAATATCAACGAAAATTTTGTTTTTGTTGAAAATGTTGCTAATTCAGACATTTACCATGATCCGAAAATTCAGATTTTTTTCAGGAATTTTCAAAGTTTCCCCAATTTTACAAATTTGGAAAAAAAATCAAGTCAAAGGAATTTTTAAAAAACTCGAAAATTTTACGAATTTTACGAAACATAAAAAATACTGGAAATGTGAAAAATTCGGAAAATTCCAAAACAGTCAATTTTTTTGTGGATTGGAAATTCCGAAATTTTCACTTACCGAATTACAACAAAATTTACGGTGTAATAATTTATGTCCACTATAGACTCTTAACGAATTGAAGAGGTATGCAAATAAACATAGAATGCTAGATATTTCGAAGGTGATTGGCATTGTTATCGGTCTTATTTTTTACGGAAGCAATAATCGTAAAAATATGAAAATCAAGATTATCCAAGTTTACTGAGCCCACCAACGGTATACACGCAATATCTTTCCCATTAACCTGACGTATGTTTACGCTGATGGATGGATAAGATATCATTTTTTTCAATTTTTTTGGAGGAAGAAGCCTTCAGACACTCAATGGGTGCAAATCGTGTTAGTAATGGAGATAAAATAAGATTTTTATTTATATTTTGTTTGAAGGGACTAAGGGAAAATGATATGAGTTCCATCGTTCTGAAGTTATTCAAGAACCATTGCAAATATTCAATTATTATGTGCATCCACACCCATATTTAGGCCCACGCCTACACACATACACGAACCCACAACTACGCACACATCCACGCCCACCCTCGCACTCACACCCACACACGAACCCACCACCACGCCCACACCTACGCCCATACCCACATCCATAGCCACGCCCACATTCACGCCCACGCCAACACCCACAACCACGCCCACATCCACGCCCCCCCCCCCCTCGCACTCACACCCACATACGAACCCACCACCACAACCACGCCCACAACTACACCCACGCCCATACCCACATCCACATCGATAGTCACGCCCACACCCACATTCACGCCCACGCCAATACCCACGAACAAACCCACAACCACGCCCACCATCACACTCACACCCACAAACGAACCCACCACCACAACCACGCCCACGCCCATAGCCACGCCCACATCCACATTCACGCCCAAAGCCACACCCACGCTCTCACCCACATCCACATCTACATCCACCAAAACCAAGGATCTAAAACATTTCGAAAAACCAAAATATTTGAGAATATTCGCGAATTCAATTTGATTTAATGCTCTACGAGTTATTACCTCCACCATTACCTATCTATGAGAATAAGCCGTGAAAAGCTGTTGCATCGATGGAGATTTACATTAATAATTGTATCCACAAGAACGACTAAAATAGCTTGCAAAGATGATAGCGCAACTCTCCGGCAACTTAAGAAAATTAATTACTCTAGTTAATTGGCGTGAGTTTGCTTGCTTCGTTTTGACGGTAACTTTAAGAATTAAGTGCTCCGGGTGTCCAGATAAAAAAGCACAAGTCATCATGGCTTTAACAAGATTTCAGTAACAGATTTATTACTGAAATTTTTTAACCACAAGTGACGTATAAAAATGCGTAAAAATTCATAAGGAGGAGTAATTTGAATGACTAATTCCATTTTTTTTCTGATTGTGTAAATATTTGAAATTTTTTCAAGTTTGAACAATTCCAAAAATTGGATTTTTCCTACATTTCTGAAAATCCAGAAAACCAAAACCACGTGAAATCATCAACACTTCTCAATTTTCACCATATTATTTTTCCCTAAATTTGGGTTTTGAAAACAATTTAATTAAAAAAAAAAAATCATTTTTATTGATTATCTTTTCAGTCCCAGATTCATGTTAATTTCCGGTTCCCTCCAATGAATATCTTCTCCTGATAATAATCGCCAGGTTCCCCTCATTCAATTACACCTCCCTCCCCATTTTCCCTTAACCACCCCCATGAAAAAAAATTCCTTCATTATTGTTCTTGCAAAAGAAGCCTTTGCCCCATTCACCGTCGGAAATGTAGCACTGGCGAGACTCCCTGCATAATTACACAAGTGCGATAGCACCCAGTACGCATATACAGCAAGCACGCGATATATTACTATACTCTCTCTCGGCGTTCCAAACTCATAATGCAAAGACAAATTACGTGGTTACTTGAAACTCATTCGCAAATGCGTCGGGAGTTCTTGTTACTTGTTTCCCTACCTCAAAGTCACGCATCCAATGCTGGTGATTTTACATCAAAGACCCTCTACCGCTCTCTACTTTTTCGACTTTATCAGAGATTTTTCTTTGAGTCTAAGCTACCTCACAAAATCCTCCTTTACAAAGCACCTCCTGCATCTCCCAGGTGGCCCTGATTTTCCGACTGGAATTTTTGTTTCCATCGGAAATCGGAAGGATGTTTGTTTGCCAAGCGTGCCGAACACGCTAGACTGCCCAGGAATAAGGATGGGCAGTTAGGAAAAAATAGACATGTAGTTCCTGACACACCAGAGAAGTAAAACTTCGGAAGAGGAATATCAATTTTTTCTGATGCATTTGAAATAATACTTTAGGGAAAATGATGAAAGTGTAGGTGTAAAAGATAAAACATTGGTAGGAGAGAAGGAGATGAGAACATTTGATTTGGTTTTATTATTGTAAAAGAAACGCCCCCCCCCCGGCCCTTGAGCCTATAGCCACGCCCCCAGCCCTTGGGCCTCCAGCCACGCCTCCCGGCCCTCGGGCCTCCAGTCACGCCCGCCGGCGTTTCGGCATCCAGGCACGCCCCCGGCCCTTGAGCCTCCAGCCACGCCCCTCGGACCTCCAGTCACGCCCCCCGGCCTCTAGCCAGGTCTCCCGGCCACGCCCCCCGACCTTCGGGTCCTCAGCCACGCCCCCCCGGCCTCTAGCCAGGCCTCCCGGCCACGCCCCCCCCCCCCCGACCTTCGGGTCCTCAGCCACGCCCCCCCGGCCTCTAGCCAGGCCTCCCGGCCACGCCCCCCCCCCCCGACCTTTGGGTCCTCAGCCACGCCCCCCCCCCCCCCGGCCCTTGAGCCTCCAGTCACGCCCCCTGACGATTGGGCCCCCAGCCCCTTGAGCCTTCACCACGCCCTCGCCCCACCTCCTGTAAGTGTCCGGACAGCGTAATACTCCCGTAATACTCCCATAAGAAATTTCCCTCCAAAAAAGGGAAGAACAATTTACCAGAGATGTTATCAAGCCTTGGGTAAAGAGAAAACTTGGACTGATCCGCGATAATTTCCTCTGAAAGGTCTCCTAATCAGTTGCGAGGGTCGAGGGCATTTCCACGAACTCATTCACTTTATCTCTTACAGTGAATTGACAAGGTTCCACTTGACTTGTTGACAATTTGGTAGACCTTCATCAACTGTGTTTTCCTTCTCCCTAGTTTTCTTCCATGATTTCCAATATAAGAGGCGAAACCAATTGGTGAAAAGCCAGACTTAGCACGATGTCACTGCGAATTCTATCTGTGCTTGTAATAGTGATCTATATACATCAAGTATCATCAGCAAGTAAACCTACCAAAGAATGGTGGAGAGATACATTCATCTATCAAATCTATCCACGCAGTTTCAAGGACAGTGATGGTGATGGTGTGGGTGATCTCAATGGAATAACGAGTAAATTGGAGCACTTTGTGGATTTGAATGTAAGTGCAATATGGATATCACCTATCTACGTTAGCCCAATGGCGGATTTTGGTTATGATGTGGCCAATTTTACGGATATCGATCCAACATTTGGCACTCTCATGGACTTTACTAATATGACAGCGAAAGCTAAGGCATTGGGGATTAAGGTAATCCTGGACTTTGTGCCAAATCACACATCTGACAAGCATCCTTGGTTCCTGAACAGCGTTAAGAAGATCAAGCCTTACGATGACTATTACGTATGGCTGGATGGTAAGCTTGTGAATGGTACAACTTATCCACCAAATAATTGGCTGAGTGTCTTCGGTGGATCAGCTTGGAAGTTCCATCCGGAGCGTAAGCAGTACTATCTCCATCAGTTTACAGCGGGCCAACCTGATCTTAATTACCACAGTGCTGCACTGAATGCCGAGATGGAAGCGGCGTTGACCTTCTGGTTGGACCGTGGTGTAGATGGGTTCAGAATTGACGCAATAAACTATTTGTTCGAGGATCTTGAATACCTTGACGAGCCCAAGTTGTACAGACCTGACTTACCAGCTGATGACTACGACACATTGGATCACATCTACTCGAAAGATCAGGACGAAACTTACACCATCCTGAAGAATTGGAGGAAGCTCCTGGATAGTCACAGTAAGAAGGACAAGGAACCGAAACTTATTCTGACTGAAGCATACGCATCGATGCCGCTGACCATGATGTACTTCGATGCTGGCGCAAACATCCCAATGAACTTCATCTTCATGACACCACTGGACAACCGATCAACTACAAGGGACTTCAAGAGGAACATTGATGCTTGGATTAATAATGTACCGAAGGGCCATTCACCAAATTGGATTGTTGGTAATCATGATCAGCATCGGGCTGCCTCGAGGTATGGTACCAAGCGAGCTGATATGCTGTCGATGATGGCTGCTGTATTGCCCGGAGTGGGAATTATCTACTACGGTGATGAGATTGGAATGGAGGATCGCAATATGACTTGGCAGGAGACTGTTGATCCTGCTGGATGCAATGCTGGACCAGCGAGATATCGAATGAAGTCCCGAGATCCGGAGAGGACGCCGTATCAATGGGACAACACGACAAATGCTGGATTCTCTGTTAGCAATACAACGTGGCTGCCGGTTCATCCCAATTATAGGAATCATAATCTTGTGGAACAGAAGATGGATCCTTATTCTCATTATTCGCTCTTCAAGAAGCTGGTAGCTTTGAAGAAAATGCCGATTATGGAGACTGGTGATGTGGAGCTGATTCTTGCTGGCTATGAGGTCATGGGAATTTTGAGGAAGCTACCTGATCTACCACCTACAGTGATGTTGACCAATTTTGAGGACTACACCGTTGTTGTCGATGCTAGAACGTGGATGAATATTCCGGAAGAGTTGACGGTGTTCGTCTCCAGTGTTGGATCTGGAATCCCACATGGTGTTGTTATGGATACTACAGAAATTTATCTCCCAGCAGGTGCTTCAGTGATTCTCATGGGCTGATCAAAGGGAAAGTTCATATGGGAAAATTTAAAACTAAGAATGAAATTACATTGACCTCATCTCATAATTTTGTAAACATTATTTTAATCATGATGGTGGAATAAAATCTGTAATCGCAGTGATACGGTTGATTTTTTTTTTGTGGTTTAGATTAGAAGCATCACTTCAGATTTCCGATTAATCTATGACTTTTTGCTGTTGTTGGAATTCTTATCAATTCAAGGTAAGTTGAGAGCTCAGTGTCATTGATTAGATTTTTAGAAGTATTTGTTGGCCGCTGCTTCGAGTATCGAGCTGTTTGTGTGGAGAAGATGGTTCTTCCTGGGAATCGTCGAGTACATAATTTCTTGAATGCCAACTAAGTTATGAAGGCAAATGCTTCGTCACAAGAACATAACAAGTACACTTGAATAATGAGAAAGAGAGTAAGGGTAGTTTCTACTTTTGACCGGCACAGCGCATATTTAAATCGTTCTGCGAAATCGACTCGCCTTATGTGTAATTGAGAACGTCGCCAGGAATCGAATCAAGGTCGAATAAAAATCGATTATCGTACAAACATCTCGATTATCGATGGCACAATCGAAATCGAACTCGAAACCAGTCTATATCCTTATATATAATTAAGACCTTCGACCACAAATCGAATGAGAATCGCAATAAATCGATTATTCAAGAAAAAACTCGATTATCGATGCCATGATAAAAATTGAAATCGAAATCCCAGTTGGAAATGTATGTGGCCGCGTAGCGGCCACCGGCATGGAACTAGTATATAAATAATGGAGAGCTTTGACCCAGAAAATAAATCGATTATCGAATTCGAAAACTCGAAGGTCGAAACAAAAATCTCGATTATCGATAACACAATCGAAATCGAACTCGAACGCAGCTAAGGAGCTAGGTCCATACAAATAATGGAGAGCTTTGACCCAGAAAATAAATCGATTATCGAATTCGAAAACTCGAAGGTCGAAGAAAAAAATCTCGATTATCGATAACACAATCGAAATCGAACTCGAACGCAGTCAAGGAGTTAGGTCCATACAAATAATGGAGCGCTTTGACCCAGAAAATAAATCGATTATCGAATTCGAAAACTCGAAAGTCGAAGAAAAAATCTCGATTATCGATAACATAATCGAAATCGAACTCGAAAACACAGAAGTAAAGGCATGTGGCCGCGTAGCAGCCAGCGGCAAGGCACTAGTCATATATCCTATAGTGAAAAGGAGAGGCAAGAAAAACTATCGAAAATCTCGATGATGTCTCGATACCGCGTAGGCCGTAAAACCGAATAGTATTAATATTACTCTTACTATGTAAACATATTACTATTTTTGGATATTATCCTTCGCATCTATATTTATCTACACAACTAACTTTAGACTTTATTCAGGCATAGAAATGGAGCGGATGAATAGAGCTGCTTGATGCCTATGATAGCGAGCGCTACTGATTGTCCGATGAGTGTACGTACGCGAACCAGCTATATAGATAAATCCCGGAAGTGTTGGAGTGGAAGAGCGAAGGATAATGAATATTCAAGCACAAAATTACCTAGATCCGACTCAAATTTCCGACGCTTCCTCACTGGCTTGTTTCACCGAGACAAAGTGTAACTTATAATATGTCACTCTCTGATGGAGATTTATTGATCGCTTAGCGCTACTGTGTTTCCACAAGTAGATGGAGAGAATCCGCTAAATAGTCGGTAGGCTTAATCGGCTGATGTAAATCTATAATCATCACGTCGAACATGATTTGCCAACACAATATCGTACAAGTCAGATTCCTTATCGCTGCTCCCAAATGTAGGCATTGGGTCTGCAAATAAGTTTCCGCGGTTTTGGCAAAAGATGGCGCCACCAGAAGGTTATGGAGGAATCGTCATAATCAAACGTCTTCATCTGAGTTTGACCATATGGCAACAATATAACCTCTAATTATTAGTGACTCTGTATTAACTTTACATATTTTTGTTCGTGCGATAATGTCTAGTTTTGAGCCAAATAAGCGTCATTTGCGGCAACTTTTGATTCACTTTGTTAATTTGAAGAAATCTGCCGGTGACGCACATCGATTGCTTGCAGAAGCATATGGTGATGCTGCCTTGAGTGAGAGAAACTGTGGTTAGTGGTTTCAAAATTTTAAAAACGGTGAGTTTGACGTGGCGGACTAAGAACGCAGTGAAAGGCCGAAAGTGTACGAGGACGAGGAAGTGGAAGCATTCTTGATACTACGATATGAAGTAGGACGAAGTGGCGTCTGAAAATAGACGATACTTCGAATCAAATGTAATGACACCACCATCACAATGAATCTCTGTTTTCATAGAAAATAGCGCAATTTTATTTCTACATGTAATAGTTCTTCCCGAATTGTATGAAGCAATCGTGAATAGGTCGGATGGTTAAATGGGCGAGTGCGATCGAACAATTCGTTACCGATGTAATCATAGCTCTGTTTGTGCGTATTTCATCCGATACCATGAAATTTCATTAATTCCCATTTTTTTTCAATACCCATCCAGAGTGTCCTCAATCAAAGGAAGGCATAACCATCCAAACCAGTTTTACTGGGTACCGTTTACAATCTGCGCGCTCCGCTCAGAAATAGCTGCACAAAATTCAGATTAGCTCATCAATTCCGTACGACCAAGATGTAAATTTTTAACAGCTTGACCTATTAAAATATTATTCCTCCGTAAATTTGGAGTAACTAAAACGCCAATGTAATTGTGGAAAAAAACTAGGCAATCATATGAAATAGTCATGCAGAATCTGATGGATTCGTCTTGGATTGGGTAAATAATTTATTCCCAGATTTTCCATAAAATGATCAAAGTGTTCCAGTGTCGATGAAGTATCTGATTGATGCGAAGTTCGCCCTTTGAATCAAACCGTACAGCGCGCTCTATCCTTGATTGGATTTTCACAATCAAGCTTTCTAGAATTGTGTCTGGTCCATCGACTAATTCATTTGCCACATTGACAATCAGAAGCATAGAAGCTATCAGCTGAATTCAGAGATGAATATCTTGATCATCTTGAGCAATGGAGGAGTCAGTAGAATTTTATTATGACCCTAAGAGCAATAGATTCTTAATATCGGACCACCTGCTGATCATCTTGAAGCTTGATCATGTTGGAGCTTGATCATCTTGACGCTTGATCTTCTTGGAGGTTGATCTTCTTGCAGCTTGATCATCTTGGAGCTTGATCATCTCGGACCTTGACCATCCTGGAGCTTGATCATCTTGGAGCTTGAGCATCCTGGAGCTTGATCATCCTGGAGCTTGATCATCTTGCAGCTGGATCTTCTTGGAGCTTGATCTTCTTGGAGCTTGATCATCTTGACGCTTCATCTTCTTGGAGCTTGATCTTCTTGGAGCTTGATCTTCTTGGAGCTTGATCTTCTTAGAGCTTGATCATCTTGAAGCTTGATCATCCTGGAGCTTGATCATCTTGGAGCTTGATCATCTTGACGCTTGATCTTCTTGGAGCTTGATCTTCTTGGAGCTTGATCTTCTTGGAGCTTGATCTTCTTTGAGCTTGATCATCTTGAAGCTTGATCATTTTGGAGCTTGATCATCTTGGAGCTCGATCATCTCGGAGCTTGATCGTCTTGGTCGTTGATCATCTTGCAGCTTGATCATCTTGGAGCTTGATCATCTCGGACCTTGACCATCCTGGAGCTTGATCATCTTGGAGCTTGAGCATCCTGGAGCTTGATCATCTTGAAGCTTGAGCATCCTGGAGCTTGATCATCCTGGAGCTTGATCATCTTGCAGCTTGATCATCTTGGAGCTTGAATATCTTGGAGCTTGATCATCTTGGAACTTGATCATCTTGGAACTTGATCATCTTGGAACTTGATCATCTTGGACTTTGATCATCTTGGAGCTTAATCATCTTGGAGCTTGATCATCCTAGAGCTTGCTCATCCTGAAGCTTGATCATCTTGGAGCTTGGTCGTCAGCAAAATATCAGAACCAAGCCTTTGCAAGATCGAGCAAATCCGTAACGTGTTTTGAGTTCAACCACAATTTCATGGACAATCATCATCAACCCTTCAGCACCTGAACTTTATGATGCAGCAACTCAAATGTCGACCAGAACATGGCCTTCAACTTCATACTGGTCACAACCTACCCTAACTGCTCCTCGCCCCCAGATTTCGCGAATGGAATTGAAAAATGGTTGGCTCACATGCCCCAGGGAAATTACAGTTCGAATTGGGTGGTAGATAATCATTATAACAATCAAGTGAGTACGCGATTCCCGTGGAAAAAGAAATGATCAATTAACTATGCTAGCAACAGTTCTCCCGGGTATTGAGGTGATCTATTATGTCGATGAAATTGGAATGGAGGACACGTGGCCTGACATATAATGAGACCGATGATGCAATTGGTTGGTGCAGTGAATTGAGAGCATATAGCATTATGTGGAGAGAGACATCGCGAGTACCCCTTTCCGAATAATTCCACTAGTGTTGGATTTTCGATCAATAAACTTGCTTCGCGGATGGCCATCCTACATAGTATGCATATTATTATAGAGTAACGACAGTCACTCTGTAGTCACATGACTCAATTTTTTTTTTTTGAACAAACTCCCGCTCATCAGACACTTGGGGGTTAAACCCGTCATACCTCCTTAATTATGATAAATATGGAAAAAAGTGATTAAAAATTAAAGATGCATTTCTAGTTACAGAACAAGTTCTGTTTAATACTTTTTGCCGTATCTCTGACCGTTTTTGTCATAGAGCGTTGTAAACAATTCAATTGTTAATAACTAAAAACCTGCTCGGTCAATTTAAACCAAAAACTAATTCGATTTAAGTTCCATGAAGACGCTCCGAATAAGACCTCGTTAACGGAAAATTCTGATTCCACACATACAAACACACACACACACACGACGTGAGTGTGACCCTCGATGGGTCGCACCTCTAACTTCCCGATAGTGTGTGTGTGTGTGTGTGTGTGATGATAAACGTATGAAGTCAAGTTGTATATCAGTTACGCAAATCCGGCTATTGATCGATTACTACGATTTTTAATCGATATCTCGTAAAATATGATGCCTAGCAAAAAAAGTAATACAACATGAAATATGTAGTTTCATGAGAGGAACAATTTTTGTTTACCACTTTTTGTCGTATCTATCACCGTTTTCGAGATACAGCGTTATAAACAATTAAAATTGTTAATAACAATCGAAGGAATTGTTATTCAACATTGACACTCCTTTCCGCCCTGGACATCAGTCACAGGTAATTTTGTGTCAAAGGAGAACCAAATCGATCGAGCCGTTTACCGGGAACCGTTTGTCAAAGAATTACTCACATACGAACACACACACATACACACACATAGGACCCTCATCTAAAATTTGTCAGAATGATGTGCACCGTCGAGAAAAGTGAATTTTTTTTATTACTGAGACACTTCATGTCGAGGTGATTACGATAATCTTCCTTAAATCGGGAAGTTAATAAACAAAATCGATTTACAAAATAACTTCCCGAAAAATTGGATTAAACCCGAAATACCGAAAAATCAAATTAAAAAAAACATGTGACTGCAATGGTACAGAAAAACCAACTTCATTTGAATCCAGTCATCATCAATACGGCGCAGACAATCTATTCATTCAGTAAATTCCACCGTTTTATTTCCTCGAGGAAGTGCGATCGATACTAAGGCGCTTGCACTGACACCACCCGCATCTGTTATTCTTATGTAAATTCCTGGACCACGATGAAGTATCGGGTAAAGATAGATGAATAAATGATAACATTGCGATGTTTACCTCCTCTTTTGTGCTTCTAATGAATAATAAACACAGGTGTACGGTAAGCGAAAAGAATAATTAGATTATCATAGAGCTTCCCGGGAATGGTGGAGATCATTGGATAGAAGTATTATCAATCTCCTATATTATCTCCTATCATTGGCCTAGTGGGGGACACTATTGTCGCTGCTGTATAAAAGGACTTCGGTATGACGAAGTTGCGCAGTATTTCATCATGTTGCAAGCATTGGTGCTGCTAAGCGCCATCGTTGGATCATTTGGTGCTCCTCAAAGCTCTGCCGCTGTCTCCGATGAGTGGTGGCGAGATTCTTTCATATACCAAATTTACCCGCGAAGCTGGAAGGACAGCAATGGTGATGGAGTTGGTGACTTAATAGGTATTACATCGAAATTGGATCACTTGGCAGATCTGGGTGTCAGCGGACTATGGATGTCACCGATCTTCACAAGCCCCATGGTGGACTTTGGCTACGACATCGCAAACTTCACAGCTATTGATCCAATCTTCGGTAATCTCGATGATTTGGCAAAACTGGTAGCTGAGGCTCACCGTCGCAACATCAAAGTGATCTTGGACTGGGTGCCAAATCACAGTTCCGACAAGCATCCATGGTTCGCTAAGAGTGTCCAAGGTATCAAGCCCTACGACGAATACTACGTATGGAAAGACCCCAAGATTGTCAATGGAACAAGACACCCACCGAATAACTGGCTTAGCATCTTCTTCGGTTCGGCCTGGGAATGGAACGAGCAGCGTCAACAGTATTACCTCCATCAATTTGCAGCCGGTCAACCTGACCTAAACTACCGAAGCGCAGCCCTGCGTAAGGAAATGGAAGATGCCTTGATCTTCTGGACGGATCGAGGTATCGATGGTTTCCGAGTTGACGCACTGCCGTTCGTCTATGAAGAAGCCCAGTTCAAAGATGAGCGAGTTGTCAATGCATCCCTACCCGATAATGATCCCGAAAGAATTGAGCATCTGTATACCAAGGATCAGCAGGAGACCTACGATCTCGTGCTGGGCTGGAGGAAGCTGCTGGATGCTCGAGGGGGAAGCAAGAAGATCATTCTGACTGAGTGCTACACGTCTCTACCTCTGCAGACCAAGTATTACCTATATGGTTCCAATGTGCCCTTCAATTTCATGTTCGTCGTGGGCCTGAACGATCAGTCGACACCTCTGGATTTCAAACGCAGCATAGACGGATGGAACAATAACATTCCTGAAGGGGATTTCGTAGCTAATTGGGTGGTCGATAACCATGATAACAAGCGGACATCTACCAGATTCGGTATCCAGAGATCCGATCAAATAGCAATGCTTGCAGCTGTCCTACCCGGAGTTGGTGTGCTGTATTACGGAGATGAGATCGGCATGTTGGATACACCAATATCCTGGGAGGACACTCAGGATCCCCAAGGCTGTGGCGCTGGGCGTGATCGCTACGCAGAGTACACACGAGACCCGGAGCGCACTCCCTTCCAATGGGACAATTCAACAAGTGCCGGATTCTCCACGTCCTCCAAGACTTGGCTACCTGTTAATTCCAATTACAAAACACACAATCTTCAAGCTCAGAAGCTGGATCCTATGTCTCATTACTCAGTCCATAAGAAGCTCGTTGCTGCTAAGAAGCTTGATGTCGTGAAAACTGGATCGTCAGAGGTGATTCTTGTTACGGATAATGTTCTGTCAGTTGTTCGTAGGCTACCAAATTCACCACCGCTGGTACTACTCATCAATTTTTTGAATACTCCTGTAACTGTTGATGCTGCTGCTTGGTTGAACATTCCGGAGCAGCAGACTGTTTATACAGCTAGTGTGGGATCTAAGATTGCCAGCGGCACTGTGGTACACACGAACAGGCTTCTTCTGCCTGCAGCTGCTTCTATCATCCTCCACTAATTGAATATCTTTTTATGTAAGCTATTGAGTATTGATGTGTCTTCATTTCTGTAGATTGTTATTATTATTTGCACATAAATAAAAAAATCTGCACTTGTTTTGTTTGCACTGTTTGCAACATTCGATTTACCTGGTATCAGCAAGATAGGATGATCTCTATCACTTAGGTAAGTTTCAAGTGATTACAAATATTTTGATCTGTTATCCAAGCGGAGATAACAGAGTAATCATGCTGTGAATGACAATTGTGGCTTGCTTTGGGGCTGACATGTCTCAGGACTGATGGAATCTTAGGTGATGCTGGTGCTAGAAGGGCTTCTAGTTGGGTGATTTCGACATCCTGTCGTATCGATGCTAACCCTGAGGGTCATAAGTTCTTCAAGTTTCAGAGAGAATCTGTCGTGGAATGTGAGGCAACATCCTCTTATTACTTCATCAAAAAACAGAGATTATAAACGCTGTATTGATCGCTGTTTAAACAATATGACGAATCGCAATTAGCGTGCTAATTAGGTGGGTAATCACCATGAGAATCACTGCGCGGCGGTCGGTTCGATACGAGAAGCGCAGATGAGCTTTTGATGCTTGCGGACATTTTACCGAGAGTAGGAGTCATCGTTGAAATTGGTGTGGAATCGGTTAATCCCAGACAGCAAAACTCGACAATTTGCGGCAACTTATCGGCAAAATAGCCTTCTTTGCGGTAAATTTGCAGATCCGTGTTTACTGGGATGTCAGTGTTAGTGTAGCAATGTTTAAGTGAGTTAATGTTATTAAGAAGTAAGACGGCGCCATGTCGCCTGAGATTTAAAATAAGATTCAAATTACAGACTAAATACTAGACACGTTAGTTTTCTAAAGTGAATAAATGAAAGAGAGTGTTGTTCAAGAGCATATTCCTTGAAAGTGTGACTGGAAAAGTGCATGGTGTGACAGTTTTCTTAGGGTTCTTTAACTTTAACTTAATAACAGTATACTATTAATTTTATACTGTTAAATTGAATATTTCTGTCTACATGATTATGGTCCTACATTGGTGTGGATACAGTATTGACGTGGAACGATAGAGCAAGTGGGTGATGACGTTTATCCAGATTGGTATTCCTGGCAGAGGTCCAGGAGGCTTCCAATGCACCTGAACTACGAAACCTTGAATCTAATATGCAGATCCTCTTACCTGTCTCCTAGATGTTGAAATTATCCGCGATCCTGATACTGCAGAATTCCCCGAAGGCCATGCATGTAGCCATCTCCCATGGTACTTATACTTATACTTATTTATCTGACCGATAATGATGGTATCAGTACCAGTGCAAATGTTGATAGCGTCGATTCCACTGATGAGATAAACAGCCGTTAAAAGTCAATTTCCATCAGCAAGAGGCTAGTTCCCTTCGACATGTTGCGAGCATCGATTCTTGTGTGTCTCGTTCTGCAAGTACTGCTCTGTCATGGGTCTCCAAAAGACTCCGAGGAATGGTGGAGGGATAGCTTCATCTACCAGATCTATCCGAGGAGCTTCAAGGACAGCAATGGTGATGGTGTTGGAGATTTGAATGGTATCACAAGTAAATTAGAGCATCTCGCTGATATTGGTATGCGTGCACTATGGATTTCACCGATTTATCCGAGTCCAATGGTGGATTTTGGATATGACATTGCTAATTTCACCGACATCGATCCAGTTTTTGGAAGTATGGATGATTTTTCAAAGCTCATCACCAAGGCTAAGAGCCTTGGGCTGAAAGTCCTCCTGGATTTCGTACCAAATCATACATCAGACAAGCATGTTTGGTTTACGAAGAGCATTCAGAGCATCAAACCGTACGATAACTACTATGTGTGGAAGGACGCCAAGATGGTTAATGGAACGAGACATCCCCCAAATAATTGGCTGTGTGGATTTCAGGGCTCCGCTTGGCAGTGGAACGACCAACGTAAACAATATTACCTCCATCAATTTGCCATTGGTCAGCCGGACCTGAATTACCGGGATGCTGGGCTCCGTGAAGAAATGAAAGAGGTATTGAGGTTCTGGTTGAAACGGGGTTTGGATGGATTCAGGATAGACACTATTCCAAGTTTAGTGGAGGATGCTAGGTTTCTGGATGAACCGAAGATACCAAATACCGGATTACCAGATACTGATCCAGCAACCCTCGATCACATCTATACCTACAATCAGAACGAGACCTATGACGTCGTGAAGACTTGGCGAGATGTTCTGGATGAAACGAACGGTACGAAGAAGATGTTCCTAACGGAAGCTTATACTGACCTGGATCACTTGATGAAGTTCTACAAGTATGGATCCAATGTGCCCTTCAACTTTATGTATATGAGTGAATTGAATAATCAATCAACAGCCGTGGACTTCAAGCGCACGATGGACAAGTACCTCCATGCCATACCCCGTGGTGAATCAGCAAACTGGGTGGTGGGTAATCACGATCGTGATAGAGTATCATGGAGATTCGGGGTGCAGCGATCAGACTGGCTGTCGATGATAGCAGCAGTGATGCCGGGTGTTGGTGTCATCTACAATGGAGATGAGATTGGCATGGAGAATCGGCCGATGTCCTACGCGGAAACGGTTGATCCTGCTGGGTGTAATGCTGGTCCTGATTGGTACTCAAAGTACTCAAGAGATCCTGCCCGAACTCCCTTCCAATGGGACAACACCACCAGCGCTGGGTTCTCAACTAGCAACAAGACCTGGCTTCCTGTCCATTCAAACTATCGAACTCTGAACCTAGATGCGCAGAAGAAGGTACCGAATTCTCATTACAATATCTTGAAGAAACTGGTCCAGCTGAAGAAGAATCCGGTGGTCAAGCGGGGATTCACCCAAATCATCGTGGTTCAGAGTGCTCTGGGCATTGTTCGAAGACTACCTGGGCTGAGATCTGTGGTACTTCTAATTGGCTTCAATCAGGGAAGTATGTTGGCTGACTTTTCTGCCTGGATGGATATTCCCGATAGTTTGACAGTGTATGCAGCGAATGCAGCTGCGGGAGTCATGCCGGGGACCAAGATAGATCTAACACGGTACAATCTTCCAGGTTCAGCATCAGTGGTGCTGGTTTGAAAGTATGATCACATGTCATGCTGTCCTCCATGGTTATTCATGGTGACCTAGCGATTAAGCACCCATGTAGTCAAATAAATGATGCTGATCTCCACTGATAATTGATGATGACATATCTATCTATAGCTATAGCTACTATTTATTGTAATAGCCAGTCTAATCAGGATAACAGAAAATCAAAACTGCATGAAATAATCAGAGAAATAATTAACCCACTGATGATCTTCATTTAGTATGAATTAGCAATACATTGTGATAGGATGAGCTCACCGCTCGCTGAATGAATGTATTGATTTTCAGGTGGAATTTGAGGGAAGCGCATATATCTTCCTATATCAGATATTGGATTTAATATTTTTATTAACTTGAACCATCAGTTGGCTCTCTGCTATTGCTCAGTTGTGGTATGAAATACTGTGGTGGTGAAAATTTGGTGTAATCCTTTTACATATGATTCTGACCATCATTATGCAACCGATATTTACTCCATATGCATTTAGTTGGGACTCATACTCTATTTTCAGAGCCATGATGTTAATTAGTGCAGAAAGGCGAGCATCGATTTCAATTTGTTCCATGATACTTTTGCTGTGTTGCTAATTGGAGGGAAATGTTTCAAATTCGCGGATCATTTATGAAAATATCCTGGAACGTGTGTGTGTGTGTGCGCGCGCGTATATGTATGTGTACGTCTATATGTGAGCAGGTATGTATGTTTGTGTGTGTGTGTATGTACGTGTGTGTGTATGTCTGTGTGTGTATGTCTGTGTGTGTATGTCTGTGTGTGTGTGTGTATGTACGTGTGTTTTTTTTTATTTTATTTTTTTTTTTTTTAAGAAAAAAAGAGAAAGAAGGAAGTGTATGTACGTGTGTGTATGTATGTGTGTGTGCGTGTGTGTGCGTGTAAGGGGGGTTGACTTTTCAAATTTTCAAAAAAAAAAATTTGAAAAAGTTTAAATTTTTTATCTAAATAAAAAAAATAACTACATATCTTCTACATTGCTATAAACTGGATATCAGTTTTCAACAAGGATTGATCTTCGTAGGAGAATAGCATCAAAGAACAAAATACATTTTTAGGACAGACTGCAATTTTATTGAGGGCATATTTGGGTAGACCAGCAGAGCACAATCGAACGCTGAATGTCGACTTCCTTTTATTCAGAGTATTGACACATAGGGTTTACGTGAGGCGTATGGTATCTCCAAGTATTGGAACGAATTTGGCTTCGCGTTTATGAGGCAAATGAAAAAAGTTTGCAATTTACGTCTATTAGAAAAAATAAGTATTTTTCGGTTCTGGGGGTGATGTCGTGGAGAATATTGCGGGATATTTTCATCCCCAGATTGGGGATATTTCTAAACCCGAATCAACTAATTTATTCATGCAATCCTAGATAAATTCTATTGGCGATGACTGGACATTGCAATTATGGTCAACATTCCACGAATTTTACGCACATCATTAGTTCAAAATTCTCATGAAACAATGCAGATTGTAAACGGTTTATGCATTGCTGGTTGAACAAATATAGTCCACTGTAATTACCGTGCTAATTGGGCCGTTAGCAATCATGACAATCACTGCACCACCACTCGATTCACTACGAAAGGATCAGCTTTCGATATTTGAAACCCTTTCACTGGTTGGACGTCGTCTTCAATTATGGGCAGTGGGGGGGGGGGGGGGGGGAGGGGTGACTCCGCCCCCGTTTCGTAAGTCCAGGGAATCTTAGATTAGACAACTGGTCATTGTGTCTGAATACATCAGCTTCAAGAAGCTGAATACCTCCTCAAGGCTGAGCGCCGTGCTCTAGGTGTTATAAGAAGACTTCTGAATCAATTTTTCGAACGTGACTCCTCTCAATATTCAACTATTCCATTCAATATATCTGAACAAGTGATTCTGTATGCATCAAGTGTTCGAGGAGAAGCGCCTACTGAAATGAAATTGTATGGCACACGGATTATATTGTGCGTGACAGCATCCGTTATTTTATCATAAACTGGCCCAGGACTACATATTATCATAACACAGTTGAAATATTGATGTAATTTTCATAGGTCCTTCGATAATTTATAAATAAATGGGACGTGAGTGTGACCCTGGACGGACCGCATCTATAACTTCTCATAGGCGCCGGCCTAGGGGTTTCTGGAGGTTTACCCTGTGTTTAGAAATACGATGCCCTAAAATGGCGAAAGTCGGCCCCAGCCGCATGGGTGGGTGTCCGGTACGCCCCCTGAAGGAATGCTCAACGGCCGCTACCCGTGGCGTACAAAATGAGAAGGACGGAGAAAAAAAACAGAACCCTCATCTAAAATTTGTCAGAATGATGTGAAACGTCGAGAAAAGTGAATATTTTCGATTTCTGAGACACTTCATTAAATCGGGAAGTTAAAAATTAAATTGTATTCATCCCGTGTCAAGTCAGAAGCTCTTCCGCAATTGCCATATCATCGGGCATTGGTTCAGCATTAAAGAACACGGAAGTGCTATGATGATAGCTCCTGTGACCTTGTTCGTATTCTTAGATGCGTTGCGCAGTCATTGCAATCTGTTGGATTTAATTGGAGCACTTCTGTAAATCTGCGATCGACAGCTGTCACCTTGGCGCCAGCCAATAAGCTCGCCTATAAGCCTCATTCCCTAATTAACCATCCTGCATATGTATCACCGATATCCGTAGCAGCTCCGCAATTATCTCCCACCAACTGTTCCTCAGTCTCTATTGAGTCATCCTCTGCTTCAGTACCAGACACGTCATCAACCTGCAACCAGTAGTTTCATAACGGTGCTGCATCAATGCATCAATATTTGCGGTCTATTGGACATCTGTGATTGTCTGATTCCCATCATCAATGGAAGAATCCATTCAGATCCGCACATTCGACAGATACCAAGTTAATGGTGCTTGTATTCCACTTATCACTCCACATCAGACCATGCTTCTGATAAAAGTGATAAGTTCTCCGAAGGTTGCGGAGGGAATCACCGCACATAATATTCGATTATCAGATCGATGATGAGCCGATCGATAAAACTATAGATGCTGATAGGATTAGTTGGCGGAAGTTACTGATTGTCCGAGATAAACAGTGGTTTAAAGGCGCTTCCTGGTGGTAGATGATCAGTGGCACAGCAAGATGTTGCGAGCCTCCATTCTCGTGTGTCTTCTTTCCCAAGTGCTCATCTGTCATGGTGCAGCAAACAAATCTGAGGAATGGTGGCGGGACAGCTTTATCTACCAGATTTATCCCAGAAGCTTCAAGGACAGCAATGGTGATGGTGTTGGAGATCTGAACGGTATCACAAGTAAACTTGAGCATCTTGCTGATATTGGTGTAAGTGCATTATGGATTTCACCGATTTACACGAGCCCGATGGTGGACTTTGGATATGACATCGCTAATTTTACGGATGTAGATCCAGTCTTTGGAAATCTCAGCGACTTTACGAAACTCGTTGCCAAGGCCAAGAGTCTGGGTGTCAAAGTCCTCCTGGATTTTGTTCCTAATCACTCGTCGGACAAGCATGCTTGGTTCTTGAAGAGCATTGACAGAGTCAAGCCATATGACAATTACTATGTCTGGAAGGATGCGAAGATGGTCAATGGAACGAGACATCCACCAAACAATTGGCTGAGTATTTTTCAGGGATCCGCCTGGCAATGGAATGACAAGCGTCAGCAGTATTACCTTCATCAATTCGCCATTGGCCAACCCGATCTGAACTACCGCGATGCTGCGCTTCGTGAAGAAATGAAAAATGTCTTGAGGTTCTGGTTGAAGCGCGGATTGGATGGATTCAGAATTGATACAATTCCAAATTTAGTGGAAGATGCCAGGTTTCTGGATGAACCGAAGATACCAAACACCGGATTACCAGATACTGATCCTGGTACCCTTGATCACATCTATACATCCAATCAGAATGAGACCTATGACATTCTGAAGACGTGGCGAGATGTGCTGGATGAGACCAATGGCACGAAGAAGCTGTTTCTAACGGAAGCTTATACCGATATTGATCATTTGATGAAGTTCTACAGGTACGGATCCAACATTCCCTTCAACTTCATGTACATGGGCGAAGTGACCAATAAATCGTCGAACGTGGACTTCAAACGTTCGATGGATAGATACCTGAATGCGATACCCGCTGGTGAGTCAGCAAACTGGGTGGTGGGTAATCATGATCAGAATCGAGTATCGTGGAGATTTGGGGTGCAGCGAGCAGACTGGCTATCAATGATAGCAGCAGTGATGCCGGGTATCGGTGTCATCTACAATGGTGATGAAATTGGCATGGAGAATCGTCCAATGTCTTGGGCAGAAACTGTCGATCCATCAGGCTGCAATGCTGGTCCTGAGTGGTACTCAAAATACTCACGAGATCCAGCGCGAACTCCCTTCCAATGGGACAGCACCACCAGCGCTGGATTCTCAACTGGCAACAAAACTTGGCTTCCCGTCAATTCCAACTACAAGACCCTAAATCTAGCAGCCCAGAAGAACGTACCGACCTCCCACTATAACATCTTCAAGAAATTGGTGCAACTGAAGAAAAATCCAATCGTGAAGGAAGGATCTACCCAAATCATCGTCGTTCAAAATGCCCTCGGCATTGTCCGAAGATTGCCTGGGCAAAATCCCGTCGTACTTCTTATCAGTTTCAATCAAGGCAGCATGCTAACGGACTTCTCTGCCTGGATGAATATACCGGAGAACATGACTGTTTATACAGCAAATACCGCTGCGAAAGTTGCAGCAGGTTCAAAAATAGATCTTACACGTTACAATATTCCAGGCTCTGCATCAGTAGTTCTGGTTTGAAAGTAAAATTACGTTTTATGCTATTTTCCATGTTTATGCTAAATTGTAATCTAGGAATCAAGTACGAATGTATGCAAATAAATGATGTTGATCTTTACGGATACTTAATTCTGAGATGAACTTGGGCGGGGGTGGGGGGGGGGGGGTGGGAGGGAGGGATGGGGAGGTGGGGGACGGGGAAGGGAGGGTGGAATGGGGAGGGGGTGGGGATTCCTGTTATAAAATCTTTATAAAAATTGGTGCAAGTGATGAAGAATCCAATAGTTAAGGAGGGGTCAAATAGAATGATAATTGTTCAGTGTCGTGGAAAACGTCAGAAGATTACCCCGTTGAAATCCAATCGTACTTCTCATTAGTTTCAATGTGGGTAGCACGGTGACTGACTTCTCCGCGTGGATGAGCATACCAGATAGCATGACTGTGTACACCGCAAATGCAGCCTCGGGAATTACGGCCGGTTCAAAGATAAGCCTCAGTCGGTTTAATATCCCGTGTTCTGCATCGATAATTCTGATTTAATATCGGTATAGTATTTTAATTCTATTGCTTTAGTATGCTTATGTAGAGTTGAACAGATGTAGGGATGGATGACAGGCATTTGAATAAATTATTGTAATTAAGCTGGTGGTGATTATGATTAGATTAATTCGAATGGTGCATGCAAAATTGTGGGTTAAATGGTGGGCATGTTCGACTGGGGAGGGGTTGAACCACTAGCTTCCTGAAGTGCAAATATCATGAAAGAGCACTACCTCATCCAACCACGCACTCCTGTACCCAGCCATCCACCCACCTACTCCCATATACACCCACTCCCATACCCCCCCCTCCACCCACTCCCATACCCACCCACTTCCGTATCCACTCACCCACCCACTCACATACCCACCCATCCACCCACTCCCATACCCACCCATCCACCCACTCCCGTATCCACTCACCCACCCACTCCCATACCGACCCATCCACCCACTCCCGTATCCACTCACCCACCCACTCCCATATTCACCCATCCACCCACTCCCGTATCCACTCACCCACTCACTCCCATATTCACCCACCCACCCACTCCAATATCCAGCCACTTCCATACCCAACCACCTACCCACTCTCATATCCACTAGCCCACCCACCCACTCCCGTACCCACCCACCCACTCCCATACCTAGCCACCCACCCGCTCCCATACCTACCCACCCACCCACTCACTCCCATACCTACCCACCCATTCTCATACCTACCCACCCACTCCCACTTACCCATCCACCCAACCACCCACTCCCACACCCACACGAATACACTGTCGAGGCTTTGGTGTAATGCGTAGAGTATCTGCCTACTGCGTTCAAGGTCCCAGTCGCCCGGATGGGTGTCCACTACTCCCCCCTGAAGGAATGCTCAAACAGCAGCTACAGTAGCGAGTACATACGAGAGAGATAGAGATGAACAAACACTGTGCTTGGTAGGTCACAATTGCATTTGAATAAATTGAACGGAAATCAAGAGATGATTACTCACAGGAAGTAATACAGGCCAGTATAATGAAGATAATCAATTTGATTATGAGCATAGAAAATTTTTAGTTGCATGCTGGTAAGTTCAACTGCCTTGTCAAGAATGTAAGTACTAGACAAGAAAAAGAAGTCTCACTGTTTGCAGTCTCTTCTTATAGTAAAAGAGCCGGAAACGTTTTGGAAGTTGTAGCAGCCCCTCCTCCCCCCCCCCCACTTCAACGCCTACCAATCACGCTAAGTGCACATCCTTCAACCATTCTCACTTGCGCGTGTGTATAAACAGGGAAAACCAACATCCTGCGCAAGTTTTTTTTAGAATTTCGTAGCGCCACTATTCGTTATGTATTCAATTGCCTGTCAAACTCTTTTCTTCCTATTTTCCGACTTCCTACAGCCGCCGTGGAACATTTTCTCTCATTGTATCATACCTGGAGGAGGGAGGGTTACTTTTAGATTAAGATTCCTTCGACCGTAATTCATTACAATGAATGGAATTAATATCGGATCCAGAGTGTCTGAAGTTCGTGAGAAAGTCGCAAAATTTCTGGTTTTTTTAAAAATTCTTCCGACTTATGAAAAGTTTCACACTCACACACACACATGCAGTTTGCTTTTTCCACCCGACTATCCGCTAAACGCGTATCCAACTGAATATGAATTTATGCAAAACGATGTGCTTTAATTCTGTCGTATCATGGCTTTGTTTCACTTTTAGCTGACTAGACACGATTCCACCTAAAATTTTCATCAGTAATGGGATAAAATCTGCGTTTCCGTGGGCAAATACAAATACTTTGGAAATTGGATTTATCGACTGATAGCGAAAAGAGTGAATATTATCACCTGGCATCGATCCTGCAATAATGCAAATATTATATTGGCCTCTTGTGCAGGAAGAGAAATATTTGTTAAAAGTTCCCGTCACACACGCATACATGCACCCATACATATACCTTCCACGCCAACCCACTCCCCCACATCCCCCATATCCACCCATCTACCTACTCCCACATTCACCCTTCCACTTACTCCTACATTCACCCTCCCACCCACTGATACATTCATCCACCCACCCACTCCCACATCCAATCACTCACCCACTCCCACATCCACCCATGTACCTACTCGCACATTCACCCGTCCACCCACTCCTACATCCACCCTCCCACCCACTCCTATATTCATCCACCCACCCACCCACCCACTCCCACATACACCCACCCACCTACCTACTCCTACATTCACGCTTCCACCTACTCCTACATTCACCCTCCCACCCACTCCTACATTCACCCACCTACCCGCTCAACCATCCTCCCACCCTCTCACCCACCCACACACAGATTTCGCCCGATAGGAGGAAAATTCCATGTGGTGGGAGGTGGGAGGAGACCGCACGGCCGGGAGGGAACCTAACCCGACGCAGGGGGAGGGGGTGGGTGGCATCATAGGCGCAGCACAGGATTTTCTAAAGCTTTACCCTGTGCTTAGGAACACGATGGCCTAAGTGGCCAAAGTCAGCCCCGGCCACCTGGATGGGTGTCCAGTACTCTCTGTCCAATAAATCATCAAGAGCAGCTACCGTGGAGAGTACAAGAGAGAGTGTACAAGAGAAACGTGTTACAAAAGATCATTTAATTTACAAGACATCAAACAGAAAAATGATTCTCATCAAATTGTTGTGTTGATGCTTCCTACAGCAAATATTGTATTGCTTAATTGTTCAGGGTATGTGTATATCGTGATTTGTATGGGTATGCGGAGCGGCCGGAAAGAGAATGGAAAGGGGCGGGGGTGAGCGACATACAACAATTACCAGTGGATGTTTCACTCAGACCCATTTACAATACGCTTCATCATGCTGACCCGTTTCGTAAATTTTACGCTTCGACACAATTCAATTACTGATGAATAATTTATAGCGGGCAACAACTGATGCCGATGATACGGGGAAAATTGGAATTTACAGAAGAATTGCGCGGGGCGGGGGGGGGGGGGGGGTGGAGGGGCGCGGTCTCTCCCATGGCTATAGCCATGGGAAACTTGTCCCATTCACAATCGATGATTTCCGAGAAAAAGAACTATTTATCGAATGAATGTTAAATTGACAAAGTGAATCAAAAGTTGCCGCAAACTAATATTTAGAGGTTATATTGTTACCATATGGTCAAACTCAGATGAAGACGTTTGATTATGACGATTCCTCCACGACCTTCTGGTGGCGCCATCTTTTGCCAAAACGGCGGAAACTTATCTGCACACCCAATGATTCCCATTAACTTAACTCTGTGGTATGAATGATTTTTATCTCCGCCTAGATCCGCCGGGTTCCTTGAGGCTCTAAAAAAGTTTTCCCTCAATTTCTACAATTTTTAACTTCCCGATTTTTCGATTAGTTTTCGGTTTAAACTGACCGAGCAGGTTTTTTGTCATTAACAGTTGAATTGTTCACGATACTCTATTTAAAAAACGGTACGAGATACGGCAAAAAGTATTAAACAGAACTTGCTTTGTAAGTGGAAATGTATATTTAATTTCTTATCACTTTTTTCCATATTTGTCATAATTAAGGAGGTATGACGGGTTTAACCATCGAGCGGTCGCACCGCTATTGGCGTCTCGCTCCCACTCCAGTAACGCGTATAATTCTCGTCCTCCCGCTGACTATGCGGCTAGTCAAATGTTCATAATTATCTGCTTGATAAAGGGATAGTTTTAAATTCTGAAGATTCCAAATTTTCGGTGTGAATATTTAAGTGACGTATCGGAAAATGTAGGAATGGCAAACAGAAATTACAAATCGGGAAGTTTTGGTTGGGTTCCCAACGGGAGCGTGCACACTTTTATCCCACTGGTCGAATATATTTTCTTTGATAGGAAAATTTTTGATGGCAGGAAGGCGCGCCATCAGCGACGGGTGAGGAACGTGAAAAATGATAGCTATATCGCATTGCCAAACGGAAGGGTAATTTTTGTAAAACTTTTCGCGTCGTGTACATGTAAGTGCTCTTTCCCGTTGAACCTTTGTGAACGTGTCCTTTGGAGACCGTTCAATTGCTTTCACTTTGTTCATGTCGGGCTAGCCCTGCAAATCAGACACCGATAAAATGGTAATAGCAACGGCGACGAGCGAAATCGTGACTCGGCTGTGCTGGCTTTTAGCCCCTTTATTGAGCCCTGTTCCACATTTTTTGCAATAGAGTGAGGTTCAAAGGGTGGAATATGGAGGAAAATAATGTTGAAAGAGGGGGAAAAAATCACTCGCCGGTCTTATGGCGCTTATGGTAATTAATGGTTTAATTAAGGACTCCCGATTCAATGCATTTTTCTGGAAGATTTTGAAATTGTGGGAAAGGTTTGGGAGTTGTGGAAGCCCTCGGAAGCTACCTGCTTTCGAGAGCTTTTATTATTCAACGACTTTTGCTATGTGTGGAGAGAAAAATTCAGTGACTGTTAGGTGGGCGCTGACGCTATTCCTGAGCTGAAGGATGGTCGATGAAAAAGTTAGCTGTGCTGATGATTTTTTCAATCGGTGTCGTTTAGTTTTTTTCAGAGGAGATTGGAGGGGTGAATGTTACGGCGGATTTTTAAAATTTTTAAAAATTTCTGAAATTTTTGAAATTTTTGAAATTTTTGAAATTTTTGAAATTTTTGAAGGTTTTGAAATTTTTGAAATTTTTGAAATTTTTGAAATTTTTGAAATTTTTGAAATTTTTGAAATTTTTGAAATTTTTGAAATTTTTGAAATTTTTGAATTTTTTGAAATTTTTGAAATTTTTGAAATTTTTGAAATTTTTGAAATTTTTGAAGGTTTTGAAATTTTTGAAATTTTTGAAATTTTTGAAATTTTTGAAATTTTTGAAATTTTTGAAATTTTTGAAATTTTTGAATTTTTTGAAATTTTTGAAATTTTTGAAATTTTTGAAATTTTTGAAATTTTTGAAATTTTTGAAATTTTTGAAATTTTTGAAATTTTTGAAATTTTTGAAATTTTTGAAATTTTTGAAATTTTTGAAATTTTTGAAATTTTTGAAATTTTTGAAATTTTTGAAATTTTTGAAATTTTTGAAATTTTTGAAATTTTTGAAATTTTTGAAATTTTTGAAATTTTTGAAATTTTTGAAATTTTTGAAATTTTTGAAATTTTTGAAATTTTTGAAATTTTTGAAATTTTTGAAATTTTTGAAATTTTTGAAATTTTTGAAATTTTTGAAATTTTTGAAATTTTTGAAATTTTTGAAATTTTTGAAATTTTTGAAATTTTTGAAATTTTTGAAATTTTTGAAATTTTTGAAATTTTTGAAATTTTTGAAATTTTTGAAATTTTCGAAATTTTTGAAATTTTTGAGATTTTTGAACCTTTCACGAATGAAGATAAAAAAAATATCCTTCATTGCTCCAAACTTTCAAAAAAGTTCTAAAAAAAAATTACCAAAAATTTCCAACGTGTAATTTACCCCTTGTACCCCTTCGATAGAAACTCCGACTTTCCCCAATACCCCCAATTTCCTCCGTAGGAATGCATGCACAGGCGTTCGCACAGCGTTTACTCCCGTAATTAAAATATGGGCAGTGAGAAAAAATTAAAAAAAACCTCCGAGTTCCTGAATTATTCCATAAAAAGTGTCGCATGAGCCCCACAAAAAACCATCAACCACCATATTCCGCGAACTCGTTAATCGGCTCGGGTCCTCCGCACGACCTGCCCAAATTATTCCATCCCAAAGTACAAAAAACCGTAATTTCCGCCCCCCCCCACCCGCCCCCCCCCAAAATTCAATTGCAATACGAGTAAACATAATAAATTTTCAGTACCTGGCAATCGATCCTGCACGTGGCTTGCCTTTCAATACACGGAGTCACATCACTTCATAAATTCATAACTTGCTAAATTAAAAAATAACGAACCCTAAGATTATGAGAATGTATATATCGCCCGAATAATTTCAGTTAATTCCATTCCACATTCACAACATCAGATTATATCAACATTGACTTAACCCACACAGATGAACAACCCAGTGTTCTCATTAAACCAATTATTTGCCCCATACAAATGTGAAATTGTTAATGCAAAATAATTTTTTTAGGGCGAACATACTGGCATTAAAATTCATTAATGCAACATTGGCAATATACTGAAAAATCCTCCACCAGTAATCATTGACACGATGGTGTCAGGGTGCGCGGTAACGCTAGACTGGCACTCACCGGCTGACTAGTGGCCGACTCACCCTACTTCGAGCCTCGTACCGCCTGGGGGTTGTGCGCCCAGCGTCGTTGGCACACTGATACAAATACAAATCGAATAACCGCAAATATACGATTTTACGTGAGCGCTCCATACAAAAAAAACGTGACTTGAGTCATTCGAACGATTTGACTCAAGTTATTCGGAAAATTCAAGCGGAGTCGTTCAAAAGATTTGAATGATTTTTCAAGTCATTCGAACGAGTTAAGTTGAGTGAGTCAAACAATTTGACTCAAGTCATTCGAAAAATTTAAGTTGAGTCAGTCAAACAATTTGGCTCATCATTCGAAAAATTTAAGTTGAGTGACTCAAACAATTTGACTCAAGCCATTCGAAAAATTTAACTTGAGTGACTCAAACAATTTGACTCAAGTCATTCGAAAGGTTTGACTGAGCCATTCAAAGATTTGACTTGAATCATGTGGAAGATTTGATTGCAGTCACTCGAAAGATTTGACTAAGTCATTCAAAGGTTCGAGTTAAGTCATTCAGAGGTTTGACTTAAGTCATTCAGTGATTTGACTTAAGTCATTCGGTGATTTGACTTAAGTCATTCGGGGATTTGACTTAAGTCATTCGGTGATTTGACTTAAGTCATTGGACATACTTTACGTAAGTCATTCAGAGATTTGACTTGAGTCATTAGAAAGACTTGACTTAAGGCATTAGAAGGATTTGACGTAAGTCATTCGACCGATTCAACATGAGACACTCGAGAGATTTGACTTAAGTCATTCGAATGATTTAACTTGAGTCAATCGAGATATCATTTGACAAATTTGATTCAAGTCATTTCAGGAAAGTTGGTTGAAACACTTAGCACAAGTCATTCAAACGACGTAACGTAAGGGAGTTAGAAATCTTGACTTATGTCACTCGTAACACCTCAATCTAGTCCTTCTTGATTGAGCAAATGGTAGTACGATCTGACTCAAATTCTTCGTAAAATTCCACTCAAGTCATACGTAAGTCTTAAGTTTTCAAGAAAAAACTTCACTCAAGTCGTTCGAATTTTCTTAACTTTCACTTAACACATTTACACGACTCAACTTAAGTGGATGAAAATTTGCAATAGTCAGACAATCCAACTTAAGTTATTCGTAAGATTGAAGTTCTGTGAAGTCTTAACTTCGGGCATTCAAATGTTAAGTACCTTCAATGACTTCACCTCACATAACACAAGTGTTGTGGGACATAATGATATGTGAATGTTTATGTGTGTGTGTGTGTGTGTGTGTGTGTGTGAATCTTTCGTCAATTTCCAAGGAACCACCGATCTTGAGGTTTAACCATCAATCGGATTACATTTTGGATTGATCTGAAGAACAAGCTGCTTGAGAAAAAAATCACAATAAATTTTTTTTAGTCGAAATTCAATCCCCTTCCAAAAATGTATAATTCCATTTTTCCTCAAAGTCATTCCCTAATGAGATATTTGACTTGAAAAACAACAGTCTTGGGCCGAAGTACCAGATCAGGCAGATTGCATGTGACCTCGGTTCACGCACATTGAGCCCACTCCAATTTTTCCCGTCATTCATTGGATTACCATACAATTATATATGGGAATACACCACCAACATGTGATAAATTTCATGTAAAAATAGGGAAAAAATGTTGAAACTCACACTAGCCACCCCTTCACACTATATTCCGTAAAAATTTTCTCAGCTGTTATTTGTTCCCCTACAGCGACCTCGTGTAGAATTTCTTATCAGGCTCGAGCATTCACCCCTCGTGCTTTTCATAAACCACATTCTGACGTTTACACCAGATATTTTTATCGCCCAAGCGCATCTGATGTGCCTTTGGGGGCGCAGATTCTTTGTGTCCACATAGTTATTCTTTACATGATGTTGGAGAATGATCGAGTGCCACCACTGTATCGACGTAATGTCATAAAGTATCTAGGAATTCATGGGGGCATGACACACTTGCCACTCGCGTGTTTACATTGCTGGACGCTTATAGAGCTCTATGGCCGACTTTATGGCCATGTTATAGTTGAATTTATGTCCTTGACCGAGAATGTGTCGTTTGAAGTTTAGAATGTTAGGAGTTGCAGGTGGAATATGAGCTTGGGTCAGCTTGAAGTTGTAGAAATGTAAATAGGAAAGCGAATAGGTAAATTTCGACGATATTCTTGCAAAATAAACCCAGACACACACATACACACGCGTCAGGGCTGTGTCATCAGTTTCACATAATGAAAAATTTTCTTATCGATTCTGACCAATAGCAGGAAGATTTCGTGTGCTATGGGCGGTGTCTATAAGATAAGACCGCAAGGCCGGGCGGGAACCTAACCCGATCCATGGGGGAGGTTCCATAGGCGCCATAGTAGCACAGGGGTTTCTGGAGGTTTACCCTGTGTCCAGAAATACGATGGCCTCAATGGGGAAAGTCGGTCCCAGGGGCATGGATGGGTGTCCGGTAGGGCCCTGCGAAGAAATGCTGGAGAGCACCTTCCGTGGGAAGTACAGATGCGGCCCATCTAGAGTCACCAGCGCGATCCGTTTATTTCAATTCCCATCCACTCCATCATCTCTGAATTCCGTCGCTGTCTAAACTTTTACTCCTCATGTTGACGGGCTACCATATATATAGATGTGACGCCATTAGTATGCAGGGCGTCGAGTACAAATTGGTTGAGCACATTAGTCCACGTGGAAATGGCATTACACGGACTTGTCCGCGAAGCCCCTCCACCCCCCCCCCTCCCCCCACCCACCCGTGTTGTTCGTAGTTTCATTTTGGGGAATTCCGCTCCAGTCTCATCCCGCAATCTACAAGACAGAGTCCACGACTGTTCGGCATTCTGGTAGGCTATGGGGCTTGACCCACATGCCGGGGTCATGCGCCTCATTAGGCAATGTCCCTCTCGTACTATCTCACATGTGCAGCAATGGATTCTGTAAGTACAATGCACACAGCTGAAGGCGACTCTTGTTATAGGTAAGAGGCTTGAGGAGGAATTTGATGGGAATGAGACAGCAGAACGACAGGATTCGAAGCGTCTCAGATTTAAACTGCCTGAGGTATTCTTGAGGGAAAATGCTACCTAGTCCGTTGCTTCAACGACAAATACACTGTTTCCATCGAAAACTGATATTCTTAATTTGTGGCTATATGTGTATATATATGTGTGGGTGTGTGTGGGGGGGAGAGGGACGGGTGGGGATGGAAGGGTGGGTGGGGATGGGTGGGTGGGTGGGTGGGTGGGGATGGGTGGGTGGGTGGGTGGGTGGGGATGGGTGGGGGGTAATGGGTGTGTGTGTTTCAAAAATTGTTGATAGTATTTTCTAATACCTTTCTCATTTCGTTTCTCATAATCGATCTCAAGTCGCCCAGAATGTCGCGAAAATGCACGGGCTGATAAACCTGGAAAATGAATATTGAAATATTCCTGAAATTTTGCAAAAATAAATTCCACCTACAATATGAAATTCTCAAGTAACAACGGAGGCTCAAATTTTCATGTATGCAAAAATTGGAATAGGAAATAATGAATAAGAAATAACTGTGAATAATTCAACGTTTTTTTAAACGGAAATATTACCCCTGTGAATATTTTCGGGGATATTTCTACGTGCCACCCTCATATGCTGCTCATTCCAGGGTAATAATAACTCTTATCTCCCGAAAAATGTGTGATATGCCGGAAGGTCGGGTTATGACCGAAATCCAGCGTTAGCTTTATCATCAATTCCGTTGTTGACCCGGCTCCATTTTTATCCTGATATTGACAGACATTACATATTGCTATTATTAAAATTTCCGTAAGTGTGGCAATTTATACCTTCCCAATCCCCAAAATTGCAATTGATCTGCCCCTCTCCCCCCCCGCCATTGGTAAAATCGATTTTTCATGGGGTCTCCGCGTTGTGAGTGTTTCCAACAATTTTAGATTTCTTTCCAATATGTACGTTTGTATTTGTACATGTGTGTGTGTGTATGTGTAAATGCGTGTGCGTGGATGTACATGTATCTATGTATATATATAGTCCTCCCATTTTGGGTGGGTGAGTAGGTGAATGGGGGGGGGGGGGGGTGATTGGATGGGTGGGTCGGTGGCTCAGGGGGCGGGTGGATGGGTGGGTGGGTGGATGGGTGGGTGGGTGTATGGGCGGGTGGGCGGTTGGTGGGCGGGTGAGTGAGTGGGTGGCTGAATTGACGGGGCTCCCCCGTCAGGTGATTACCGAAAAACTCACTCCATTAATTGCAATCCTGACTTGCTCCGACAACTTCACATCCATCAGAAAAAAAACATTGTTAGTATTCCCAAACAATGCTGTGTAAAAAAAAAACAAGGAAACCCGGTGATAACAAGACGCGAATGTTGCCGATAAGAATTGCTCCCTCATGTCTTCCTTCATGCTGTGAATTACTTAGAACCCATTCCATTAATTCTTGGGCCAACTCTCACGGAGAATTCGAAGCTCGTAGCAGTACATTTAACAAGACGGATCGATCATCCATAGAAATGCTTTGCACCCCTTGAATGCTAAACAAGTGTTCTAGAATATTTTCATATTTGGCGTATTTGTAACTTTTTAATTTTATTAAATTTAATTTGACTAAATTAAATAAGATTCGAACATCTATTTGTGCATCTGCGGGCGTATCTGGGTGGGTGGGTGTGGATGGGTGTAGGTGAGTGTGGGTGGGTGTAGGCGGGTGTCGGTGGGTATGGGTGGGTGTGGGTGGGTGTGGATGGGTGTGGGTGGGTGTGGGTGGGTGGGTGTGGGTGGGTGTGGGTGGGTGTGGGTGGGTGTGGGTGGGTGTGGGTGGGTGTGGGTGGGTGTAGGTGGGTGTGGGAGTGGATGGATGTTTGTGGGTGGGCAGTTAATTGTGAGATGGGGGTGAGTAGGTGGGTAGTTGGGTGTTTTCTCAAAAATTGTCAACAATTTTCTAATTTCATATCTCAAAGTTCTAATGTGTAAATTACTTATAAACCACTTCATTAATTCGCGCAGTCCCGTTCGCGGAGAATTCGAAACTCGTACTAGTACATTTAACAAGACGGATCGATCAGCCATAGAAATGCTTTTGCACCCCCTGAATGCCAACCAGTGCTACCCGTTGCAATATTCTTCCAGTAGAATTATTCGCCATTTGAAAATGCCGCTAAAAAATCGAAAATTTCATTACAAATGATCCATCACCAACTGCGTGGAATAGCACAAATGTTTTCGAGCATTATCCGGAGGATATGAGCGGAGCAACTATATTGAAGAGCGTGCAGAAATGTTCGCAAGCTGCCCAAGCGGAAATTCGAGGTGAGTTTAAAAGGGTACACTGGTGAAATTTATCGATGAAGCGTGACAAGAAAAGCCGATACTATCGATGCTATTGTGATCGAACTGTATTTCGCGAATGGGCCGTTGATGATAACGATAATGAAGATAATGAGTCATGCATACGGAGAAGAAAAAATTGGATTAAACTTAAACATTAAATGCCGATTATATTACCATGATTGAATAATGGAGCTCAATTTTTAAGATTTGAGTTGAGTCATTCGAAATATTTGAGTGAAGTCATTCGAAATATTTGACTCAAGTCATTCGGAATATTTGACTTAAGTGTTTCAAAAGATTTGACTTAAGGCACTCGATATATTTGACTTGAGTCATTCGAAAGATGTGACTTAAGTCATTCCAAACATTTGCCTTAAGTCATTCGGAATATCCGCCAGAAGTCATTCGAAAGAGTTGACTCAAGCCATTCCAACGATTTCACTCAAGGCAGTCGAAATATTTGACTTAAGTCATTCGGAACATTTGACGTAACTCAGTCGAAAGATTTGACTTGAGTCATTTCAAAGATTTAACTTAAGTCATTCGAAAGATCTGACTTGAGTCATTCGAAATATCTAACTTGAGTCATTCGAAGTATTTAACTTGAGTCATTCGAAAGATTTGATTTGCGTTATTCGAAATATTTGACTTGAGTCATTCGAAATATTTAACTTGAGTCATTCGACAGATTTGATTTGAGTCATTCGAAATATTGGCTTGAGTCATTCGATATATTTGATTTGAGTCATTCAATATATTTGACTTGAGTCATTGAGAATATTTGACTCAAGTCCTTCCAAAGATTTGGCTTAAGCCATTCAAAGTATTTAACGCGAGCCAGGTGATAGATTTGACTCAAGTCATCCCAAAGAGTTGACTCAACTCATCCCGAAGCTTTGAGATAACAAATTTGTGGCTTCTTGAACTATCTAGCGCGGGTCCCAAAATTAAATGAACCGCGCTTCGGGAATGCTTTGATGGTGATAAGGATAATGACGATAATGTGGGTGGCGGGTGAATGATATTGCGTAGGTACGATGATAACGTGATAACTTGAACGCCTATTGTGGGGCAATCATGGCTCTTATTAACGTAGAAATGTGTACCATTTTGATTATTCGCCATCGCGACCTCTCACGGGTGGAATATATATGTCAACAGGGAATCAGGGGAAAAATAGGGTCTAGAAGAGCTTCAAATTATGCGACAGGAGGAACAGGAAATTTTGACAATACATTACTTCCGGGACGCAAGCACTCAACAACACAGAGCTCGCCGCGACCCCGCGGCGGTGCGAAGAGGTGCAAAAGTTTTACACGGTCCATGACAACCTCTCAAGCACATGTTGAGCATTTCAAAATCCGTATTTAGACTCCTCATTCAAAATTAATGAATACGTGCTTCATAGCTGGCTTTGAGAGTTTCAATGAGGCGGAAAGTTGGGGGAAGGGCCGGAAAATTTCAGTTCTGGAAAAATGGCGGGAACTTCGAATTTTTTTTTTTTTTTCGAACTTCAAATTTTTGAATTAAGAAAAAGCGGGAAACTCCAAATTTTTAAAATTCGAAAAATTTTTTGTGGATTTTTTTTTTTTTTTTTAAGTGACTCCTCTTAATCTTTTGAAATATTTCGCTAATTTTTTGAAGGGCCAAAATTTTGGAGGTTCGAGGATTTTGGGCATTTTCGGCATTTGTAACAATTTCAAAATTTTTGAAATAAAAAACAATTTAACGTGATTGAAAGTGTGAAACATTGTTGGGAAATTTGAATCACATGGGCAATGAAATCTTGTTTCCTGCATGTAGGATTTTCAATTTGCAAAATTGAATAGTTTTGTTCGTTCAAAAACCATGTTATCGGAAAATATTTTTTTAACAAATAGTTTTCCCTCATGTGACCTGGAGTTTTTTCCCCGTCTAAACCGTTCACAAAACACGGTCCCTACGTGTATAGCATGGGAATCAGCATCTACATGTAGAGTGGATTTTGATGGTTCAGTAATGGTGAACATCTGGAGCAGTGCAACATTTAGGTAATGTTATGCACAAGCAGATACTAAATAATAATGGTGAACGCGGATTGGTTTTATCACGATTTTTGGACTAATTGACTTTTTGGGATTTTTTTTCTCAGTTTTCTGTTCTCTTATTTATTCAAAATTCTGAAATTTGTGACTTTTTTTTAATTCTAGAATTTGTTGCAATTTCTGAAATATGCTAAAATTTTTCAAAGTTTTAAAGATTTTTCGAGTTTCCTAAAATTTTCCCAATTTTTTAAATTTTGGAAGATTTTTCTAATTTTTCAAGATTTTTCAGCTTTTTGAAATTTTGGAAAATTTATAAAACTTTTTGAAATTTTTGAAGTTTTTGAAATTTTTGAAATTTCTGAAATTTCTGAAATTTCTGAAATTTCTGAAATTTCTGAAATTTCTGAAATTTTTGAAATTTTTGAAATTTTTGAAAATTTAAAATTTTCGAAATTTTTGAAATTTTTGAAATTTTTGAAATTTTTGAAACTTTTGACATTTTTGACATTTTTGATATGTTTGTCATTTTTGACATTTTTTTCCAATTTTTTAACATTTCTAAAAATTTTGGAATTTCTGAAGAAAAATTCTGAATGGATTATAGAAATATACACCTGCATTTCAGGCAACCGACTATTTTCCGGGATGGCAAAATTGATTTCTAGATATGATATTTAGTATTAAGCCGAGGAAACTAATGATTTTCATCGGAAACTTGGTGAAAATAAATTTTCAAAAGAAAGTCGACTTATCACACCTTAATATCCAAGACATTTCTCTACAGAAAATTAAATTACTAAACCAAAATGTTTATCTCAGTGTACGAGACAATAGGTGGAGTCTACTGTCCAAGGAATTTTCCTCTGCAAATTTCTCCGACTTTTCATTTCATCTGACCATTCCATTCTACAAGACTTAACTCATTGTGAAGCTTGTCAACTCCATGAAAATCATTTAAACTTGTACTTCACGTCCTGACATATCACATATATACATACCCCTACATCCCAAGTTTTCAGAAATACTATTACCTATTTAATTGGTGACAATGCTTCGTTCTTTTTTTACGTTTTTGAAACTCATCATTTCGAATCTCTATTATATTGAATTTTATCTCTGTGCCAAGTCACCTACGAGTTTTACTTCTATTTTGTAAAAAAATTATAATAATCTGTGGATGGATATGAGTGGGTGGGTTGGGGCTAATTGGGTGGGTAGGGGGGGTGGGTGGATGTGAGTGGGTGGGTAAGTGGGTAGATGTGAGTACGTGAGTGGGCGGGTGGACAGGTGGATGTGGGTGGGTGGGTTGGTGGCTAAGTGGGTAGATGTGAGTGGGTGGCTGGATGTGAGTGGGTCGGTGGATGTGAGTGGATGGGTGGGTGGGTGGGTGAGTGGATGTGAGTAGGTGGGTGGGTGAGTGGGTGGATGAGTGAGAGTGAGTGGGCGAGTGGATGTAAGTGGGTGGGTGGATGTGAGTGGGTGGGTGTATGTGGGTGGGTGGATGTGGGTGGGTGGATGTAGGTGGGTGGATGTGAGTGGGTGGATGTGAGCGAGTGGGAGGGGGGGAGTGTGCGTGGAGGTGAGCGAGTGGGTGGGAGGGTGAGTGTGGGTGGGTACATCACACATTGAGGCCACATTCTCCCACTCACACTCATGTACCCCCCAAGTCAATTAGAAACTCGAATTTTCATTCTCAATTTTTATATTCTGAAAACAAACTCTTGTCCCTGAAGATGACTCCGCAGAAGAACTTCGAAATGTGAGACTTTAGAATTTAACTTCCACAATTTCTCCTGCCTCTTGGCCGCTTGGGCCAATATTTTGATAATAATTTATCTTCAGGGGGGTCTGCTGAAGACATTTTCCAGGATTGTTGACGATGTAGAAATGCCCGCAGGGGAGGTTTTCACCAAAGACATGTATCAGTTCAATCACTGATATCTCCTCCGACTATTGCGAAAGTTAGCAAAATAGGAGGCCCTGGTGCATCGACTTGATGTTTCACTGTATATGCAGTAGGAGAACGCACAACTGCTCTTGACACACATCGCTATTGGCCTTGCGCCGGCAATCGATCCGCATTTTCTGACGTTAGTGCATGCCGTTTCAAAGGTACTGCGCCAAATTCCTTAAGCAACTGCCAGTGTACCCTTATCAACGCTCCTATCGCCAAAGTGATGTATTCAGATTAGGAGAAAATTGGTAAATTCCACAGTTCAACATTCAACTATGTGTTTCAAAACAAATTAACGCTTTGTATGAAATTATGGCGGCTTTTAGCTATTTGACAAGTTGGAGGGAGACAAAGTTTGGAAACTGCTCCAACTTTTTGAAACTCTTAAAATTTCTAAAATTTTAAAATTTCTGAAATTTCTGAAATTTCTGAAATTTTTGAAATTTTTGACATTTTTGAAGTTTTTCATTTTTTTTTAGAAATTTTGCGAAATTGTTAAAAAATTTTCAAAATTTTTCAAAATAGAAATTTTTAAAAAAATTTCGGAATTTTTGAGAGAGTAAGATTGTCTTGAGTTAACAAAAAATGAGTTAGTCGACGAATTGCCAAACTCTAATTAACCATATAATTTCTCTCTTTTCCCATGTAGAAATATTTATTCCCCAGTATTCCCCTGAACCAGTGATTTTTCTCGTTGATAAATCACTGCACGTCACACATTTTCCCCGCAATATTTTTTAATGCCCCTGCCACAGCGGAAATGGCCGGATAATCGGCGATCGATTCCCATCAGCTTGATTGACATTGACAAAATAATCCATTAAGCATCTCATCCAGCCCTCAAATCCCAAGTTGCATTATCGAAATGCGGAAGGATGGGATGGCGGATGACTTAAAACAGCTTTGGGATATTAAGTATGATTTTATTGTTGAAGCGGGACGGCCGTTGTCTGACTATCTTAAGTGCTATACTACTGGGCCCATCAATATTCCCTGAAAAATCTCCGCGAATTTGCATGAAGCCCAGTCTCAATAAACCTCCCCATAAATGTGTTCTCTATGATTTACAACGAATTATAAACCAAAAACTAGTGGGATGGAAGTGTGTTTGCTCCGTTGGGAGCACAAATAAAACTTCCCGATTTGTAATTTCTGTTTCCCATTCCTAGATTTTCCGACACGTCAATTAAATGTTCAAAGACTGGTTTCAGAGACAAAAATAGGAATCATGAAATTTTGAATACTGGAATACAACAGGTGTCGCTACCTGCGACTATGTCACGTGACGCACTGACCAATCACACTGCGCAGCGCGCATTCAGACTCTCCCGTGCAAATGCGGGCAAACGCGCATGCGCCGGCGGCAGTCGGACACCTTCGGATCTAGACCGAATATGAAAGTTTGAATAGTCATTAAAATTTCGCGCCACTCAAAATCAACCAATACCTAATAATTCACTACATGAAAGTGTGTCAAATTTTGATCGAAGCTAAGGTATGCCGAGAGACTCCAATTGCGACATTGATTAGCTTGATCACAAATTTTCTTCGTGAATAATGATTGATTAAAACTTTTGGCGATTTTCCAAATTTGGAAAGTTGGCAAAATGATGGCAAGTCGGCAAGAAACAATTTATAACGGACATTGTCGACTTCCAGACAGTTGAGAGCCAGGAGATTCTTCGAAAAGAGTTGAATTACACACTAGAGGTCTTTCCATTCGGCCCAGCCCCACTTCGCTTCACTCGAGAGGAATGGTCCAGGAGTATTATTCTTGAAGCTGGCGTCTGCCATTCATTCTTATCCCGTTCTCCCTTTGTACTTGACATCGTAGACTCCCGTTGTACCCGTTTTTTTCTGAATTTAATAGTTCAGTATTTCTTGTTAAGGGCTGCCAGGGATCAACTCTGATGTATATCTCGAGGCGCCATTTAGTCGATGCTCCTCTTATTTGCTACTTTGGAGGCTTTGCTGCGAGTTTATCGCATGCTAAACGCTTGCAAGGGTCGTTTGAACTGCGCTAAAGTATCACTTGAACGTTTGAACGTTTCGGTAATTGGCATCTGTACAGTATGGAGTTCATGAACGTTTAATTCAATTGAAATAGGATGGTCCATCATCCAGGAGTAAACTACCAGGGTTAATATCCCAAAATTTTTTCACGTTGTCGATATGTTTTGAGACACTGGAACAAAATGTGTAATCAAAGAATGGAAAAGAAATTTCGAAATGATATAATATTTCTGAGTCATTTTCGACAGAATGTCTGTGTATGTGCAAACGCGCTCATGCTCTAAATCTTCAAATTCAAAATCTGAAAATTTTTGAATTTTCAAATTTCCAATCTTCAGATTTCCAGTTTCCAAATTTCCGATTTTCGTATGTCCAATCTTCAGATTTCCAATTTCCAATTTTAAAATTTCCCATTTTCAAATTTCCAATTTTCAAATTTCCAATTTTCAAATTTCCAATTTTCAAATTTCCAATTTTCAAATTTCCAATTTTCAAATATCCAATTTTCAAATTTCCAATTTTCAAATTTCCAATTTTCAAATATCCAATTTTCACATTTCCAATTTTCAAATTTCCAATTTTCAAATTTCCAATTTTCAAATTTCCAATTTTCAAATTTCCGATTTTCAAATTTCCAATTTTCAAATTTCCAATTTTCAAGATTCCAATCTTGAGATTTCCAGTTTCCAAATTTCCAATTTCCAATTTCCAATTTCCAAATTCGCAATTTTCAAATTTACAATATTCAAATTTCAGGACTTCGGGGCGGGGGGAGGGGGGGGGGGGGCGAACTTCGAGGTAGTGCAAAAATCGATATTTTCACATATTAATTAATTTCGGTTGTTATCCGATGTAGTTTTAACAAGCTCTGTAAAGCTCCCGTTCTTACTTTTATAGCACCAGTGTTCTGGAGCCCTTCCAGAGTACGAGGTATCGACAAGCCAGAAAAGCCAACCCCGAGGCCTGCATTGTAGCTACTCCCGAGTATACACTATATTTACCTGAATTTATGGAAAAATCCCTGGTGCGTTACCCTTTCTGTACTTTCCCCTTTTCATATTTCCGTACGCCAACGTGTATACATATACACATACCCATATATACTGATAGAAAAAAGGGCGCAGTAGCAGCGTACGGCAAAAGTCACGCTACGACTGTCCACTATTTTCACCATTCCAAGTTTTTTTGCAATTCTTGAAATTTATAAAATTTGTAAAATTTTCAAGAATGAAAACAAAAAATTACCAATTTTACCTAAACAATCAAAACTTGAAATTTGTAAATTTTGACATTTTCCGAACTTTTTAAATTCTATTCTATAATTTTGAAAAATCTTGATTCTTGCGGAATTAAAAATTTTGGAATTTTTTATTTTGAAAATTTTATTGTAAATAACTCGGTCAAATATTCACAATCTTTAACTACATATTGACTGGGAAAAATTGAATATACAGAACGAATATGAATTCATTTAATCGCAAAAATTACGTCTGCGAAATTCACAATGGTATTATTACGTAGAGCAGTAACTGAGCTGAAGACAACAAAAGATTTCGCACCCGGAACGCATAATTTTTTTAGCGAAACTAATTTTTTTTGCCACTGAATATATGTAGATATATATGAAAATTTCTGCCGGGTTACCATTCTCCATACTTCTGTATATAATACACATATAGAGTGTTTCAAAATCACCTTATAGGCGGATAAATAGGGAGACGATCTAAATTTTCTCTTCAGATCTCAAAGAGGAAGTTAAGAGACTTTTTGCCGCCAATATTTTGTTAAAACTTCAGCTAGTTCCTTCCTGACGGGTTTTAGGGAAAAATGTTGTATAACATTTTTTGTAGAGAATGCCATTCTGCACAAAAAAGTTTTATGTCAAATTTCGCAAGACTCAATGGTTTTCGAGATAAATCCAGATTTTTAAAAAACGGGATATGGCAGTATTTTGGAATCTGGAATAGCGTACGGTTTGAACATATTACATTTGGATCATCGTATCTCCTGAATTATGAGGTTTAGGGAAAAAAGTCATAAAAGATCAAATGTGTATAATTGAGAGAGGTACAATATTTGTTTAATACTTTTCTTCGTATCTCTAACCGTTTTTATAATACAGCGTTATAAAGAATTGAAATTGTCAACAACCAGGAAGTCATTGGTTAGATTTTTTGGAAAACCTTTTGAAGAAAATTGGTTTGACGTAGACACTACAACTTTAGAATACATATGCAACACCACTTATTTTATCAATTTTTTAAATCGTAAATTACAATTTAAAAGTCGCCAATCAAAATTTAGAGAACATCAACAAAACGGTCAATTGCGATTTAGAAACGGCAAATTAGAATTTGAAAACGATTAATCAAAATTTGAAAAACGTCAACAACCAATTAAAAATCGTCAATGACGATTTAAAAATCGTAAAGTACGACCTAAGGATCATAATTTAGGGTTTTTGAATCGTAAGTGAAAATTTTTAAGTTATAGGTTCCGATTTGAGCATTATAAATTATGGTTTCAAAATCGTAAATTCAGATTTCCAAAATGGAAGATTACGACTTAAAAATCGTAAATTACTCTTTCAAAATCGGAAATTACAATGCAAAAATTCTACATTACGATTTAGAAATCGTAAACTACCGTCTCAAAATCCTTAATTATGATGTAAAAATTGTAAATTACTACGCAAAAATTACTATGCAAAATTAAATGATCATCATCATCATTTATGGTTTATCACTGACAGACTTCTAAGTTACTGTTTGGGGCTAGTAAATTACGATTTATAAATCGGTAAGTCCGATCTCAAAATACAAATTCCGATTTCAAAATCGTAAAGTGCCATTAAAAAATCGTAAATTACGATTCAACAATCATAAATTACGATTCAACAATTGTAAATTATGATTCAACATTCGTAAATTACGATTCAAAAATTGTAAACTACGATTAAGAAATCGTAACTTATAATTCAGAAATCGTAAATTACAATAAAAAAATCGTAAATTATAATTCAGAAATCGTAAATGACGATTAAAAGCTCGTAAATTATAATGGAGAAATCGTAAATTATAATTCACAAATCGTAAATTACGATTCAAAAATCGTAAATTATAATTCACAAATCGTAAATTACGATTCAAAAATCGTAAATTATAATGCAGAAATCGTAAATTATAATTCACAAATCGTAAATTACGATTCAAAAATCGTAAATTATAATTCCGAAATCGTAAATTCCGATCTAACAATAGTAAATGACCATTTCAAAATCGTAAATTACGATTTAAAAACGGAAAATTACGAGACGGCATCTCTCTGTATAAGTTATTTTGAATCACCCTATATGCATTCATGAATGCGGTCTGTACACATTCACCACAGGTTTGGCCGCGCAATAGTTGCATCGACCGGGCGGCCCCTTACACCACGACCCAACCACATAGTGCATACTCGGTGGTGGAGATTGTGCCAAAATTCGTCGTACATACATTTTTTAATGGCTCCACTCCGCCCCCCCCCTCCCTCCCCCCTCTCCTACCATAAACAAACGATTTCTCACATTTTGTTTTTCTGCCATTTCCTTTTGTTATCTCGGCGGAAAGTTGCGAGATTCGCCCTTCGGTTCTGAATTAATTTATTCACATTTTCAATTAGGTTTTTGTTCGTTAACTCAGGCCGAGTTGGGGGCCAATCGGTCGCATCGATTTTACATTGGACCGCCAACTATTCTCAGGGGTATAAAAACTCTTTTGCTGTTCTGAATAATTAGGCATCGGTATATGGCTTCTCAAGCTTACTTTGCGAGTAATTGAATTCCCTGTGGTTTTGTCGTGTTACCGGAGGAGTTAATGGGCCTGGGGGAAATAAGGGGGGGGGGCGGGAAATCACATGGTGATTTTTAGGTCAGTGGGCGGAGAAAAAAATTTACGTAATTCTATTTTTTTTTTTCCAAAAATTCAGGTCTTGAAACTTTGGAATTTTGAACTCGAACTTGGAAATTTTTTTTCCCTGTGTGCAGGGCTAAAATATTGATTTTTTCCCATCCAATGCGAGGAGCTCAAATGATGATTTTTATTTCTGAATATTTGATTCCAGGAATTCCGAACGAGGCAATTCTTTTGTTTTCATCATGGCCTCGGGATGATGACTATTCACGTTGTCGCTTTGTTTTAATTGTTCCTCGATTCTAAGCCCTGAGTACTGAATTCTCACCGCAATGGGAGTTGAGAGCATCCCTCGTGTTGTCACTCACTGGACAATTATACTCTCGTATGCTGCACCAATTACTTCCAACGACATACGCAATGGCTTGTTTGAGCGATAGTGTATGTGCTGAAACAATGCAGTTATTTAAGGGCATTACACGAGAAAAAAAAATTACGCAATTCGTGTGTATTACGAAACCTGATATCAGGATCCCACTTTTGTGGAGAAAATATCTTCAATTGGGGTCTATGAATATCACCCGTTTGAGTGCATAATTATCAATTATTGATATTAATAGTAATTTATGTAACATAATTATTAATTATTTATCATGTATTGCATAACATATATTTTCGGCGGATATAATTTCCCTCACAAAACGATAGTTATTTTTCCGGAACAACCCCGCAATGGATATGTATGTACGTGTGTGTGTGTGTGTATATGTGTGGATGGGCGTGGATGTGTGTGTGTGTGTGTGTGTATATGTGTGGGCGTCTGTGTGTGTGTGTGTGGGTGTGTGATTGAGTGGGTGGGTGTGTGAGTGGGTGGGTGTATCGGTGGGTGGGTGGGTGAGGGAGCTATGGGTGGGTGAGTGGGGATATGGGTGTGTGGGTGGGTGGGTCGGTGTGTGTGTGGGTGGGTGGATGGGTGGGTAGGTGGGCGGGTGGGTTGGAAACCTCGAACATACCAAAGAAATTTCCCATTCCAAAAATGAATTATTACCACTTAGATGAAAGCAAACTCAATGTAAAAAAATGAAAAGTAAAGGGAATGAAAACAAAAAAATGATGATACAAGGTTTTGTGGAGACTCCCACATAATGTTTATTTTCAGAGAGATAATGGCAGCCCATTGGTCTGCAATAATACCGTAATTGGAATATACTCGTTCGGCCTTCCGAATTTCCAATCGCCAGGTGTATTTACAAAAGTAAAAAGCTTTTTCGGCATTCATTGAACAAGCCATCCAGGATTAACAATTTACAATGCATTATTTCAAAATAATTTTGGCATAAAAACTGTCGCTCCAACTGCTATGGACATGTGTTGTATTTCGGACCTTCAATGAATAAACTCTGTATATTTATAAAAATAAATAAGTAAAGCTAATTATGGGGTATGAAATGCTGGAAAGAAAGACTGAACGGTGAAGTGTTAGGAAATAGCAAAAAAAGGTCCGATTGGAGGAATCGATTTTTCTTGAGATATTTATCCATACGAAAGCTAAGATAAAAGCGTTATATACCACGGGCAAAGCTCACATATCCATGTTTATTTTTTGTCAACTCGAGGTAATTGATTTTCACAGAAAGTATTGTGAGAAAAATTGTCTTCGGTGCAGATTACTAATCGAGTATTTTTTGTATGAACCCCAATTTTTTTTCTTACAAGTGGAAAAAGTTTTCAGCCTCGAAAGCAGCTATTGTCCGATTAGGGAGTTCCTCGACCAGAATAATATTGTTCCAGACATATCACGTAAAATTATTCTCCACAAGTGCTTGCCATCCTAGGCGGTGTCGAGGATGGCAATCTAGCGCGTGGGTGACGGGGATTCGCGCCACGGCTAGTCCTTGCCATCTTCGATGCCGCCTCGGATGGCAATCTAGCGCATGGAAGATGGGGACCTGACCACAGCTAGTCCTTGCCATCCTTGGCGTCGGCTCGGATGGCAATCGAGCGTATATGAGACGGGGATTCTTTGCACGGCTAGTCTTTGCCATCTTTGATGCCGCCTCGGATGGCAATCTAGGGCATGTGAGACGGAGATTCTAGCCACACCTACTCCTTGCCATCCTTGACGCCGCCTCGGATGCCAATCTAGCGCATCGAAGACGGGCATCCCACCACGGCTGGTCTTTGCCATCCTCGGATGGCAATCAAGCGAGTGACGCACGGGGATTCTTTCCGCGGCTAATCCGCAAATCAACTATGTATGTATCGATTTCTCAACTGAGATGGAAAATAACCTATTCTTCAATCGAATTGTGTAATCGCGGAAAAATCCGTGTCTCTTCAGCAATTTCTCGATAATTGGAAATGTCCATTAGTAAAAAGCTGAATTGATTAATCAATAACCAGCAATAACTCCTGAAACATTCCCGGAAAATGAGAGGTGAAATGTAATTAGAAAAAGTAAATTACGAAAAATAATTTTACCGGGCATTGGGCAATTCCCAAGCGATACAAATAACTTCCCAAACTCGAGGCAAAATTGAAGAAAAATTGAGGCACTCGCTTCCTGAAGCGACTATTGACGCAACGCTACAAAACGGAAATGGGAAAACTTTGGGAATGACTCTGCAAGCATCGTAAAACGCAGAGTACACTCGCGTGTGCAATGCAAAAGGTCTGTGGATTACAATCCCTTCGGGATGTAAAGTTGCACGCACAGTACTAGCAACAGATTCGCGTCTCAATGAGAAGGTTTTTCGAAAATTTGGACTTTGGAATTTCTAGCACACTAGGTGCTCGCTATTTTCAATATAGGTCATTGTGGTTCCCGATTTGTCAGTTTCGCCCAATATGGTTTTTCTGAAAGATATATTTGTTTGAAACGTATGTATATCGTTAAATACAGATATAAGATTGCATGTTGCTTTCAGTTCCGAGAACGGTTCCAGGTGAACGGACAGTTCCGAGAACGGTTCCAGGTGAACGGACAGTTCCGAGAACGGTTCCAGGTGAACGGACAGTTCCGAGAACGGTTCCAGGTGAACGGACAGTTCCGAGAACGGTTCTAGGTGAACGGACAGTTCCGAGAACGGTTCCAGGTGAACAGACATTTCCATGAATTGGTTCCCGTGGAGGGTCTGTTCTGGGAACTGTTCCAGGTGGCACCTCAGAATCCTTCCCGGAACGGTTCCAAGAATCATCCGGAGCAGTTCTCGGAATCGGTTCCACACCTGGTACCGTTCTTGGAACTGAAAGTTCATCTGGAACCGTTCCTCGAACGGCTTGCGCAACTGACGTTCCACCTGGAACTGTTCCCAAAACTTCATGGGAAACAATTTTCAGGGCCCTAGGAGCGGAAAATTTCCCGATTTGGTTTTTCCAAACACAAACAAAACTTTCCGATTTGTAATTTCTGTTAGCCATTCCTAGAGTTTCCGATACGCCAATTGAATGTTAAAATCCGATCTATCAAGCAGATAATTATGAATATTTAACTAGCCGCATATTCAGCGTAAGGACGAGAATTATGCGCGTTACTGGAGTGGGAGTGAGACGCCAATAGGGGTGTGAACGCTCGAGGGTTGAACCCGTCATACCTCCTTAATTATGACAAATATGGAAAAAAGTGATAAGAAATTAAATATGCATTTCCACTTACTGAGCAAATTCTGCTTAATACTTTTTGTCGTATCTCTTACCGTTTTTGAAATAGAGCGCTGTAAACAATTCAATTGTTAATAACAAAAAACTGCTCGGTCAATTTAAACCAAAAACTAATCCGATCTGAGTTCCATGGAGACGCTCCGAATAATACCTCGATGATCCAGATCGATCGACCCGTTCGTGAGGAATCGTTAACGGAAAATTCCGATTCTACACATACAAATATACACACACACATACATTTGTTTGGAATTCGGCGGGAAGCAGTTTGGTATACTTAAAACCCTAGTTACGAGTCGAAATAAACACAATCGATTTAGGGGTCATTACAATAACTCCCCGAAAAATCGGGAAGCTAAAAATATTTTCCTATCTTAATATGATATCAAATGGCTTCTATATATAGAATAAATTTAAGCAACAAATATATTTCCAAAAATTTTCTACGCCCCAACGTTTCTGGTGGTGAATTCCTTTATTTCTTTTTACAGGCTATTTTTTGACTTCCATTTCTCTTACAATTTTCCATATTCAAAACATTTATAAACTAACAGGCAGGCTTATTGGTACCTTAAGCTACGTATTAACAGTATTAACAAAAATTGACCTAGGTGCTATACATGGCGCTGTATAATTTGAATGGTTGAACGTTTCCGGTGTTCTTTACAAATTCGAAATAATATTGCAATTTCTGTAAAATAGGGATTATATGGAACAAGCATCCCGTGGGCTCCTCGAGGTACATGCGGTAGTATGAAAAAAAAAAACAATAGAAAAGTTTTCTTTAGTACATCGTCCCATATGTCACGAAGTATCGTTGCTTTCGCTGCAGTCGTAAATTTGTCAAAGTTCAGAAATGTGGAAACGCCACAAAAAGGGTCTTTAGATATCACAAAGCTGATACAGCATAAAAAACATATCGCGCACTCACATAATTATTGATCTTTCGATTGTTGATGTTCATTGTAAATATTCTACATTTTTTATTTATAACATTTTTTGGAATTTTTTTTTTCTATATTTTCATTATATATTTGCTTTTATTGAGTATTACAGAACGTTTTATAAATTATCCCTTAATTATTTATGTCTGTTGAAAGAAAATTATACGTAAATATATAATGTACGTTCTTGGACGTGAAGATTGTTTTTAATACTTCGATTAAATCGCTTGTTCTTTAAAACTTTGCAAAAATTAATTACGCAAAAAATTATGTACGAGATATTCCAATTGCAAGATCCGAGCCAGGGTGCTTAAGACATCGTGGTATATGGTTTTCACAACAATAAGTACAAACGCTCACAATTCTCAGCTCCCGATTGCCTCATAACGCTCCAGAAATTTGTGTTATCAGTGAAGTTGCTTCCGTCGAATGGTATACTATGATAGATACCAGTTCCTAGACGGTACAATTGGCCTAAGCTGCTTACTGTAACCACATCCAAATCAATTGCAATACCAGATTTATGCATTGAAATGGTCCATAAGCTCGCCTGGAATCTCCAAGGTGCTCCTCTCGGTAAATTACAATTTAAGGGTGTTCTATATACCGTCCATGTATTTCTATAATCCTATCGTCGTTTTTTTATTGTTATTTAAGGTCGCTATATGTAAGCTAATTTAGAGAAATCAGCTGTAGCTGATCAGCAGATACTCTACTCACTACACCAATGTCCCGATTGTGTGTGTGTGTGTGTGTGTTCGTGAGCGAGTGTGTTTGTGCGTAAGTGTGTGTGTATGTGTGAGTGAGTTTGTGTCCGTGAGTGAGTTTGTGTGTGTGTGTGTGTGTGTGTGTGTGTGTGTGTGTGTGTGTGTGTGTGAGTTTGGGTATGTGTGAATGAGTTTGTGGATGGGTGTGTGTCTGTGAGTGAGTTTATGTGTGTGTGTGAGAGTTTAAGGGTGTGTGTGTGTGTGCGTGCGCGCGGGTATGTGTGAGAGAGTGTGTGTGCAAGCCTGTGTGTGTGTGTGTGTGTGTGTGTAAACAAATATGTGTTCACGAGATATCTGAGTTTTCCGCGACAATTCGGGATAAAAGACAAGGCTAAAGGTAAATGTGCCATTCAGCTTATTTCTGTCAACCCGATCAATATGTGGCCAAGAATATAAAAATGGGGAAACTGGCTGAAGGAGTGTAGAACATGGTTAAGAGATTGAAAAATTACCATTCATGGTTACCCGGAAAGAGCGATAAAATTACCTCAGAGCAATGATATTCCTGGAGGATATTCATCTCTCTGATGAATTGACCAACTTATTTAAACTTTCTCCCTCCCCCCCCCCCCCCGCCAAAGTTCTTCGTTCTCAGTTTCCGAACATCTTCTTGCGAAAAGTTTCATTTCGTCAGACGCCACTGATTTTCCTATTTTTCCTCCTTTTTTTGGATGTCCTCTTAGACTTGTCGGCATCTGGCGCTGAACTCTTTGGTGAACAAATCAAAAACAGCAAGTGTAGAAAATCACAATTTTTGTGGCGCTCAAAGACCCGCTAGTTTCAAAGAGAAAAATTGAAAATTCTGTGACATATGTGATTGGTAAACTCAAGTCTCCTGAATTTAATGGAAGTCTGCAAAGTTTATGGCTTCTTTGATTATTCGGGGAAGATTGGATCAAGTTTGGAATCAGTTTCTAACGAAATTTAATGGTTCGTTAAATTTTTTTTTTTATTTTATTTAACGTTGCTATATTTACGCCCTCGACCTGAGTGCTGATCAGCGGGTTTGTAAACAGAGCACTTAGAAATAAAATTACGTTGGTGCTCGTATGAATCTGCACGGCTAGGATTTGAACTTGGGAGCCTTTGAATTTGTTAAAATTTTGGAGACGGAAAAAAAATGTGCAAAGTGTTTTCTTAATTTGGGACTTAGGAACTTTCTGTTTCGCTATTCGGGGGAGAGGTCCGGGTTTGTGGGGATCAATTCCGCTACATTCCGGTGGCACATGTTGGGAAATGAAAATTTCATACCTCCCCCCCCCCCCCCCCCCCCCCACCCACCCACCCACCGACTTTCCTACACTTAAATTTATGGCTCGACCATAACATAGAGCGATTTGAGTAAAATATCTCCCATAAAAGTCTATGTTCACTTAAAAAAGCCATTTGGAATTACTCACCATGGATACAAGTGGAGAGATAAGAAAATGCGATGCAATGAATTTGATGGACGGAAAGAAATTGTGCGTGTGCAAATATTTCTGCCGGGTGTTTCTATTTTTAGGGCAATTTATTGAATTTTTTTTTGGGCTTTTGGAAAGACCGGGACAATTGGGGTTTATTCAAATTTTGGAAATTTGTAAAATTGGGAAATTGTCGGAAAATTTTCGAGATGAAAATTTTGAAATTTGGAGGTGTTTCGAAGATGTCAATGGACGCAAAATGTTGGATCGGAAGTGCGTTATTATATTGCCACTAGAGAAGTTATGAAGCAAAATCAGTGGAGTACATGCTTGAACACAATCCGTAATTTCAGGGGCAATTGTTGACCGGTTTATCAACTGCTCCAGCAAGCTATTGAGAGTCGTTGAACTGGAATGAGGAAAAGTCGAAGGGATTCTATTAAAGTGCTTGGAAGTTCTCAAATTTGAAAAATTTGAAAAATTAAAAAAAATTACAAAAATTACAAAAATTACAAAAATTACAAAAATTACAAAAATTACAAAAATTACAAAAATTACAAAAATTACAAAAATTACAAAAATTACAAAAATTACAAAAATTACGAAAATTACAAAAGTTACAAAAATTACAAAAATTACAAAAATTACAAAAATTACAAAAATTACAAAAATTACAAAAATTACAAAAATTACAAAAATTACAAAAATTACAAAAATTACAAAAATTACAAAAATTACAAAAATTACGAAAATTACAAAAATTACAAAAATTACAAAAATTACAAAAATTACAAAAATTATAAAAATTACAAAAATTACAAAATTTGTCAGAATTTTTGGGATTTATAAAAATTGAAAAAAAACTTTGAGAGGTCGAAAATTGCTGAAATTTTGAAAAATTGGAAAACTGAATTACTCGGATGACCAAAATTACCAGTTTGTTTATGATATTGCTACATGAGATATTATGATGAAAATAATTGTAGCATATGCTTGAATAAATTGCGCAATTTTCGAAGCGATTGTTGCCCAGTTTATGAACTGCACGGACAAGGCATTGAGCCCCATAAAGCCGCAATGAGGACCACTTGAAAGGATACAGGGAGGGATAGAAATAGGAAGAGAGGGCATTAGCGTTTCAGAGAAAATGCTTGGAGCGATCCATTAGGTAGCTCGACATTTGGCTCACTCTATTCCCAGCAATTTCCACCAAATAGATACCCGAGTTGGCTATAGACGAGCGAGTACCACGCCTGAATGGTGGTCTAGATAACTACGAGGTTCCGGCCAGGTTGAGGGGCCATCCGCTCCCGTACGCCAAGCCTTTCCTGAAGTCGAGTGGAAACCCTGTCGCTCCAACTTTATTTATTATCGCCAAATTGGTTGTGGATCCGGCATCATGGATGCACTTGCCATTAGAGCCTCGTATGTAGAACCAACCCGCTTGATGGGGAATTGATTATGCACGTGGAGATTTAGACCTCCCCCATCAAAAGAAAATTCCAACATTTTAAAATTGCGGGGCATCCGGAATTTGCAATAATTAGAATTATTCAAAAATGAGAAATTTCCGAAAATCGAAAATTTAAAGAAATTGGAAATTTTCAAAAATGGGAAATTTCCAAAAATTGAAAATTTTCAAAAATTGGAAATTTTCAAAAAAGGGAAATTTCCAAAAATTGAAAATTTTCAGAAATTGGAAATTCTCAAAAATTGGAAATTTCCAAAAAAAGTTGGAAATTTTCCAAAAATTAGAAATTTGTAAAAATTAAAAGTTTCAAAAATTTAAAATTTCCAAACCTGGAAATTTTCACAAATTTGAAATTTTCAAAAGTTGGAACGTTTCAAAACTGAGAAATCAAATTTTAAAAAATTAGAAGAAAATAAGAAATGTTTAGAATACAAAAAAGTTTGAGAAAATCTGAAGAATTATGAAATAATAAAGCTCGAAAGCTGAAAAGATTGACGACCTCCAATTACCAACTAAATATTGCAACTCCATGATTTCCGCCATTTTCACATAATCCGTGAACAAATATCCATAACTATACCATAATTTATGATGCTTACACACGAAAGATGTGTACCCGGAAAAAAAATTACTGACTACTTAAGATGGAAATAAGGTTGGCTGCTGAAACTTTCACGAACGAGGGTGGAATCACGTAAAGTTTTCCATAAAGTTATGAAGCTTCCAAGATGTTAGAATGGGGTCTAATTTTGTGACAGCTCTTAACCAGGCACTCATGGTCCCTGCCATCACGGGAAAAAAATTACCAATTTTTAAAAACCCATCCTTATCAGAGATGTATTCAAGATGACTTTTGATGAAGCTTACCAATTTTCGTATGAATTATCTTTAAACTAGTCGCAGAAAGAGGAAAGAAATAACTGAAATGTCGTCGTGACACTTACATACACACCTGCACAAGCAGTCTACAAAATATATGTATGTATATGGGTGTGTGTGTGTGTGTGTGTGTGTGTGTGCGTAGACAAGAAAATGTTTTGGATTACTTAACTTCAATAATTTACCGGGACCTCAAGCTCAAATTTTCAAAAAACCTGAATACAATCATTTAATTGTTATTAAATTAAGCTGTCCCGGCCATGACATAAGTTTCAAATCTCGTAACAAGTAAAACTTTTCATATTTTGAATCAACTTCATTTTTTTTTTGGCTAAGTTACATCTTGATACGAGATTAGTGCTGAAAATTTATGGGCCACCGGCTGTGGCTTGTTTAATCACGTCTGTATTCTCCGAATACTTTTGCGAACATTGGAGTGTAAATCATCTTATGTAATTAAATGTCTGGTAACTTAGATGTCAATGACACTTGCAAGCTCAGAATATTCTTGCATGAATCGTCGATTCTACCATTGCTCAATATGCATCAACGCACACACACACACATACACCCCAACACCCACACCCACATCCCCACCCACACCGACCCACTCAGTCAGCCACCCGCCCGCCCACCTAACCATCCACACACCCGTCCACCCAGCCACCCACAAAGCCACCCATCCCCCACCCACCCACCCATCCACCCCACCCCCCACCCACCCACCCCCCCCCATCCACCCACCCCTACACACACACAACCATACATACGGACACATACATACGCACACATACACACGGACACACACACAGACACACGAACACATACATATGCATACGCCCAGTTGTGCCATAGGCGTCCGCCATCATAGTACAGGGGTTTCTGGAGGTTTACTCTGTGTTCAGAAATACGATGGCCTAAAATAACAAAAGTCGGCCCCAACCGCATGGATGGGTGTCCAATACTCCCTTTCGAAGAAATGCTGAACAGCTGCGTGGCGAATACAAGAGACAGGGACGGAGGAAGATAAAACCACAATTTCTAGTCATTTCCCTTCATCCTTCCGAAGGTAACACTGCATATATGTATGGATCTCTGCAAAATCCGTGGCAGCAACTACAGACCTCTAGAATCGCTCATTGTACCCTAGACCTACAGCCGATGAGTCCACCTCTGCGTTACCGGTCGCGCTTTCCAATCGCTGATAACAAAGCATTCCGAAATTCTTTCAAAGCTTCTCCAAGTTTTTTGAAATTTATAACTCGTTAATATCTCAACCACATAGATGAACAAAAAATACTTTTACAAAACTTTTTGTTGGCCATTCGCGTGAATAAGCGAGGCGGATGAAATGTCCGATGGACTCACAAATGGAGAACTGATAACGCATTGCCCTGGAGATATTCCGAAACTCGCTCAATTTTTACAGAGTATTCAATGGAATATGAATGCACTCTACATTGTAAAAAAAAATTGTATTGAATCATTCGACCATTCAATTATTGTACATTCATGGATTCTTTGGAGCGAATTAAAAAATGTTCAATTAGACAAACATTTGGTCATCCAGTTGCATATTGGAGTTTCGTACAAAAAACGAAAGGTTTTTTTTTGTGTCTGTGTTGTTTGTGATTTTATAGTTTGCGAAGCTCAATTTGAACAACGACATGTGAGCATTAATTTTCATTTTTTGTAGGGATCCGGGGGTAGGTGCAGAAAAATTTTGGTGGCCGGATCGCATGATTTTTTCAACCTTGAGGGCCCGGACTGGCATGAATACCAGAGAGTGCGATGGTGGTATCAAGGATTCATAAAATATATTCGATATTGTGCAATAGTAATGCAGTGTATGAGGTAAATCAATTATAGAAACGAAATGTAGATACATGCAAGACATTCAGGCATTGATCGTGGAATCCACTGACGTCATTGGTGAATTTCAAAAATTTTGGCCATATTTGACACCTTTCGAATTTTAAGTTTTTTTGAAATTCAGTAATTTTGTCAATTTTTTTTTTAATTGAAATTTTTTTTTACATTTTTCAAAATTTTTTATTTCTTTAGATGTTGTTTTTTTTTCATTTTTTCCAACCTTTTCTACTTTTTTCAACTTTTTCAATTTTTTCACATTTCTCACATCTTTAAATAGTTTAAATTCCTCAAATTACTAAAATTTTTGAAATTTCTTGAATCTTTAAACTTTTTTAAATTTCCAAATTTTTTAAATTTTTTCAAATTTTTCAAATTTTTCAAATTTTTCACATTTTTCAAATTTTTCAAATTTTTCAAATTTTTCAAATTTTTCAAATTTTTCAAATTTTTCAAATTTTTCAAATTTTTCAAATTCTTCAAATTTTTCAAATTTTTCGAATTTTTCAAATTTTTCAAATTTTTCAAATTTTTCAAATTTTTCGAATTTTTCGAATTTTTAGAAAATTTTCAAATTTCTCACATTTTCCAACTTTCCCAATTTTTCCAAATTTTTCAAATCTTACTACCTTTCCGAATTTTTCCAAAATTCCCACACGTTCCAAATTCAAACCATTCGTCACCACCCTCGAATTCGTCTTATTTCACCTAACTGAAGTGTTGCCCAAGAACTAGTTGAAATGACTCTTCACTCGCAGCCCACATTGCATTAGCGCTCATTGCCCCACCGAGCGTGAATAAAATAAAATAAACGGAAATAAAAAAAAAACATCCTAGAGTTCCTATTTTCACTGTATAAATTGCACTTGACCGTTGTGAGTGGGTTTCGTGTCTCCCGCAGTGGCCTGTTTTTCTCGTATATAGAGGTTTTGGAGCATTATTTCAGGGGGAGAATTTAAAATTAAATTTCCCATGGCGCGCTCGCGCTTCGAATTCACCCAACTATGTTTCAACGAGAGTGGGGCAAAGGGAATTTTGTGTTCGCGAATGGTCTGCAATGCAGACTCTAGTGGTTTGGCAATCGAGCTGTGGTTGGATCAATGCGCCCATAGGTGTTGCGAGATGGGGATAAACGAATTTGTTGCCTACGTATTCCCGCATACTGGACATTTAGCACATACAATTTTGAATAATTTTCGGGAAATCGCGGAAGCAGAGCTCGGGGAGATTAGGAGAATTAGGGATCCGCATGATGATGGTCCATATGATGAAGCATGGGAAACACTTTTTGATTTGTCATTTTCACGAAGATTTTTCCTCCAATTTCAATCCAGCATCAGACAGGATGCCTAGCACGTAGGTACCCAGGTGGGAATCAACCATGCGATGAAGCTTGATCAAAGCTTGGACGAGGCTTGACTAAGTTTCGCCAAAGCTGTGTCCTGAAGCCTCGGTCAATCTGTGCAGAACATGCGAATGTAACACCAATCCCAGCTTAGAGAATAAGCTTCGTCCTAGCCTGGTTACGTAGGTTAATACAAGCTTCGAACTTTATCTTCATTCAAGCTTCGGACTTTATCTTCATTCAAGCTTCGGACTTTATCTTGCTACAAGCCTCGAAATTCATTTTCGTCCAAGTTCCAAAGTTTCTCGTGGTCGAAGCATCGAAATTAATCTTGGTCCAAGCTGCAAAATTCATCTTGGTTCAAGCTTCGAAGATAGGAACATTGAGGTTGGACCAAGCTTAGTTGAACATTCGTTTCCAAGCTTGGGTTTAGGTGGTGCAGCAATCCTGGATTTATATATGAATCTAATATTGAACAGAGTTTCGCTGAAGCCGGTAAATCGAAATTAGGAAAAATATGCTTCAATCCAGCTTAGTGCAACCTTAGTTCAGAAGCTTGGGTTTAGATGGTATGAGCAATCCGGGATTCATGCTTGTTAAAGCTAAGATTCAAAGCTAACAAAGCTGAGCCCGGACGAAGCTTACCACAACATGGTTTCTGAAACTTGGGTCTGGATGATTCTAGTGAGCTTGAATGTATGTATGTATCCAATATTGGACGTAGATTGGATTCTGCCTGTGGACCAACGCAAGGGACGCTAAGATTGAGCCAAGCTTGGCACAAGCTGGGCCAGCAAAGCTTGGATATCTTTGATATAAATAAGCTTGGTTCGACCTAGGCTTATACATGGGATGAAGCTATGTCGAAGCTATCAACTCCAAGCTTCGGCATCGGAGATCGGACCAAGATTGATCTCATCGTTCAAGCTTCGAAGTCCCCACCGGCATAATCGCAGCTATAGTGAAACCGCCCAACTGCTGCCCAAGAAGGTAGCTCCAGTCTACCAGTTGAGTGCTCTTATAGTGGCTAGTGCATACCGAAAGATCTCCGACATCGCTGTATGCGTCATTGCTGCTGTGATCCCTATTGGAATTCTCGCTGAGGAGCTTAAGTGCCGCTGCGCCGGCAGAAGACCAAGAAATGGGAGCTGGAAGAACTTAGGCACAGAGCAAGGGAACCACAGTATTGAACGATGGGTGCAGGATGCCTCGAGCCGTGGCTGATGGACCTATCTGATACCGAAGCTATCGCACACGGACAAGACAACTAGCTGACCCAGAGCGGTCCATCAGCATCGACAACTTAGCAGAAGTCATGCTGCCAAGCATCTTTGCGACGGAGGTCTTGATGAAGCCGCGCCGCGAGGAGCAGCTTAGGAGAGATCCAGTATGACAGGAGCAAGCTGCTGGAGTGGAGCACCCAAAGGAAGATCTGTGGCTATAGTGCCGCATGGAACGAAATCATGCGGGAGTCCCATAGCGATCGGGGGACAGTGGAGGAGGGCCTTGGTTAGGCAGGGGAGGTCTTGGTTCCCTGTTGGAGGTCGGTACTTGTGCTTTTCAAGACACCGTTGTAGGTGATGCTCTTCGATGCAAAGGTCATATTGATGTTATTGTTTTCATTGGTCACAAAAAAACTGGCTTGCTTCTCATGAAACACACATACACCCACACATAATGAGACATCCAGTGAGGGGTGAAAAAGTCTCGTTTGATGAATTTGAACGCAAATATCATCCGCGAATTGGGGACAATGCTTCAGGCAATAGACATATCTTCAATGATGTTGGTTATTCAAACAAGTATTAATACCCACCCAACAGATTGCCATTGTCTCCAGGACAAACAATCCAAAGTTCTACGTTGCGGTAACTCAAGTGTCTATATTCATCTCCGTCGCTCTTTATTTCTCGATGTAACCAGCCAAGTACATACCCACTATCGTCCTATTTGTTGTCTAGTTCTCAGTGGGTTCGCTTCTTATTTATCCCATAGACGTATTTGAGGGATGCTGCGGAGGCACTCAAACATTGTGTCCACAATGTCTATATAGCATCTTGGAGGACTTGAATAATATTCACATCTCAGTTCACAGACAATGCTCTGTTGATATTTAGATGAAAATTTGTCGTGAAAAGCTTCTGCGGTTTCTGAAAATTCTGACAGTTTTGACTCTTTCTTTTTGGCGCTTTTTGGAAAATTTCGTCGCGATTTTTTGAAAATTTTAGCAGTTTTTTTTTTTTTTTTTTTGACATCTTTGCTATTCTCTTCTTATTCATCTCACGGATGCAGTTGAAGGATGCTGCGTAGCTACTCAAACAATGTGTCCGCTATTTTCACGTAACGTCAGGGAGGACTTGAATAATATTCACATCTGAGCTCACAGACAATAGTATGTTGATATTATTCAACCCGAAAATTCTCATGAATATTTTCAGTGGCTACAGGTCAGACGAGCATAATATAGTTGATTCAGATGATTACGGAATAAGGGCTTCAACACGTTGAAGAGAATATTCTATTCCCAAAATTTGGAATTTGGTTTTTTGAAATTGTTTGAAAAATTTGTTGAAAATTCTTTGAAAATTTTTTTGAAAAAATTTTTTTGAAAATTTTTTTGAAACTTTTTGCTGTTTAAAAATTTTGGGCAATTTGAATTCCTCAAATTTGTAATTTTTGAGAATTTTCTGAGAATTTGAGATTTTTGTACAATTTTCAAAATGTGGTCAAAATTGTTTTGGATACATTTTGAAGAGTAGAATGGTTGAAAAAAATTTATAGCACTGTCTGAATGGGAATTGAAATGCACGAAGTTGGAAATTATTTGGTTTCATTTACAAATCGGTATTTCTCCCCTTGGGTATCATCAGTGTCATTATGAACGGCTCATTTAGCACACATTATCGCGCACAACCGCAGAAACACCCATCAGAATGAATCATCATCATCGGTAATGTTAAATGCGATTCACTTGCTCATTTGTTGCGATAAAAAACAAAGCCAGATGGGCATTTTAGTGAATGCTATATTTTATGGAAATGTCTGACACTTATTGACCGTAACTACTTGCGCGTCCAACTTACAGGATCCAACACGGATTTTGTAATCGTATTTTAAATCAATTGGCTATTGAAGAGGAATTGTACAAAGATTGGATATTTACAAAGGTGTAATTAGATTATTACATTTACGAAAATTAAAAAATATTCAAAAAAAATTTTCAAATGTCTGAAACTGTTCAGAAATTTCGAAAAGCTCAAAAATGTCTAAAATTTCAAATATTGTAAGGATTTTCAAAAATTTTAAAAATTTCAAAAGTTTTAAAAATTTTTAAAATTTCGAAAATTTCAAAAATTTTCCAGATTCCAAAAATTTTAACAGATTTGATAAATTTTGAAAATTTTGAAAATTTTAAAAATTCCAAAAATTTTGAAAATTCCAAAAATTTCCAAATTTGCGAAAAAAAATTTGAAAAAATTAACGTGAAGATTTTCCCATCAATCACTGGAAAAACAAAGCCAAAGGTTCATTTTGTTGAACGTTATACTTGGCGATGTCAGTTGTATAGAAACGACTGTAATGTCGGACATTTATTTGCCGTAACTACCCTCAGCTCCCTCTCACGATGAATCTACTGTCGGGCCTCTGGGTCTCGATAAAGCTCTTACAGCCATACGGCAAATATTTCAATGAAACGAGCGCGTTAAAGCACCTCCTACTCACCCACTAACTGAACTCGGGATAAATTCCTAATTGTGATATGGAGTGGGTGTAAATCATCCAGGTATGAACAGCAGCCGGGGATCCATTTTCTTCCCCTTTTTTCCTTTCGGTAGGGAATTTTTTTCTGGACCCCATGAAAAGGGCTTTTAGATGAGGCAGTCGCTCGAGAATTCTACTGCACTTGGGGAATATTTCCGCTTCGAGAAATTCTATTTATATTATCCGTTGAACTCGACAATTTATTGTACACAAATATCTTAAAATTCGTCATAAATATTGAAGGCGAGTTTTTTTGAATTTTTTACAATTTTGGAAATTTGCGGACTTTTTGAAATTTTTTGAACTTTTTACAATTTTGGTCATTTGCGGACTTTTTGAAATTTTCCGCATTTTTTACAATGTTCTGAAATTTTTACAATGTTTCGAAATTTGTGAAATTTTTCAAATTTGTGAAATTTTTCAAATTTTTCGAAGTTTTCAAATTTTTCAAATTTTTCAAATTTTTCAAATTTTTCAAATTTTTCAAATTTTTCAAATTTTTCAAATTTTTCAAATTTTTCAAATCTTTCAGATTTTTCAAATTTTTCAAATTTTTCAAATTTTCCAAATTTTTCAAACTTTCTGAGTTTTTCCAACTTTTCAAGTTTTTCAAACTTTTCAAATTTTTCCAATTTTTCAAATTTTTCAAATTTCTCAAATTTTTCAAATTTTTCAAATTTTTCAAATTTCTCAAATTTTTCAAATTTTTCAAATTTTTCAAATTTTTCAAATTTTTCAAATTTTTCAAATTTTTCAAATTTTTCAAATTTTTCAAATTTTTCAAATTTTTCAAATTTTTCAAATTTTTCAAATTTTTCAAATTTTTCAAATTTTTCAAATGTGGAGCAAAAAATATTAGCATCATGATTATATGATGTTTGGATCTAATCAAACTCGGATGTTCTCGATGTTTGAACAATGTCACTTCCGGATTATAAATATTTGGAGATTAAATACCGGCATTTCCCATCGAGCTCATTTCAAAATGGAATATGTATCAACTCGCGCGATTTCGAGCAAAAATGAAATTACATTGCGCTTCCATCCTGTGTAAACTAGCGAACCCATTTGCCGCGGCTTTTCTTGCTTTTAGTTCCATCAAAAATGGGAGGACCCGAAAAGGGGCCGCGCTGAGATCATAGGATTAAACCGAGTTCATCGCGAAATAAATGAAAAATTCGACGTTTGCTCCATGTTTTAACAAAGCAACTCTGAAAACGTTGGGGGAAACGTGTTTAAAATCCTATCAGACCTAGATAACATCAGAACGCTTCGATTGAAAGAAAAAAATTGAATCAGTTCATTCGTTCAGGAAAAGCCATTCTGAAATATACAGGGTGTTCCATATCGAACCGGCCAGATGGTGCACTCGTCAAACAGGTGTCGCGATACGAGACAAACCCAATTCTTATCTCGTCTCGTCCCGAGGGTCGAGAATGCAATCCAATCTCGTATTGTCTCGTCTCGTCTCGATTTTTTACATTTTTCCGTGCTGATTTTTTTCATTTTTCGAATTCTCGTCAAGCCATCTCGTGTCTTGTCACAACTCTCTCGTAGCCCCTCAATTTGGTGATAATCATAAAATTGCTCTCTCGTACTGCTAAAAAAATCTGCTCGACCACCTCTCCAATGCACCCCCACAAAATCATACTTTTACCTAGAAAATCCGTGCGATAGGATCATCTCACCCTCCCCCTCCCCCCCCCCCCAAATTCGTCCATCTCCCCGTTTCAACCCCCCACCCACCCTGTCTCACCCCACCCCCTTTCATCGCAACACTAGTAGAGATGCTGGAAACTCATCTCCCAGAGAATGAAAAAAAAAGTGACATCCTTTTTCCTCCCTGGCAGAATAGTGTCGTTCTGGGCATTTCTCCCGTTTCAGTTGACGAACGATCGGAAGTACCTATGCGGGATTTTCACTATATAGATATGGGTCAGTGTGGATTTTGTTACGATGAAAAATTGTCGGCAAACTAAAACTCACCGAGCCACGTTTTACCTATAAAATGACAACGGTCCAGAGCCATCAGTTGGTCTCTCTTGTCATTGTGAGGATTTCACAAATGTTGCAGCATGTAACAGCCCTTGCGCAAGCTTACACATAGCTTGGTGTAATATTTCCCTGCGTCGAGTGGAAATGGTAGATCAATTTGAAAAAAAAAATGTATAACAGCCATGCTTTTAGCGCGAAAGATAGGGGGAGAGGGGTGGTGGGTGGAGGGGGGGGGCGTGGGAGGGGGGAGTAAAAAGGGGGTGGTCGGGGGAGAGGGGTGGTGGGTGGAGGGGGGGCGTGGGAGGGGGTAGTAAAAAGGGGGTGGTCGTGGGAGGGGGGGGGGAGGAGGGGGAGGGTGGAAGAGGGCGAGAGGGGGCTGCGTAGGTGGTGTGGGGAAGAGAGACTGGGTGGGAGAGGGAGTGAACGGTGGCAGGGGGTGGGGGGGGGGGGAAATATGAAATGCAACGAGGTAAAAACAAGAGAGCCATGAAAAATAGGATCATTAATATTCCAGGTTCCTCCCGTTCTTCATCCATTCTCTGGCACGAACCGATGAAGATAAAAAAAAAGGAGAGGAAAGGAGCAGACACTGCGGGATAAATTGGCTTACCTGTAGCTCCTAATAGACATCAAATAGTTTCCTCGAGACTCGTGACTTCCGTATTGGTGGAGAAAAGTTGGTACCTGAGATTGGCCTCGATATGGTAACTTCAATGTGGGATGCTGCGAGGCATACGGATGAGCTGGGAAAATTAAGAATGCAGGGGGCGGGCGATGAGGGAGGGGGGACAATTTGCGGTATGAGCTATATGATAAATAGCCTGTTTATCGAATCAGGGTTCAAGAGGTTTATCTCGTTGATGGAATACGATATTAAGGGGCTACGGGTTAGCATAATTCACTTCACGTTTTTTCATTGGTTAATCTTACTCCTCTGGACCATTCCCGCGTCTGATTATGTCAATTTATATGTGAACCAAGCCTTGGAACAAGCAAACTCAGTAGTTCACTAGTGTGTGGGTGGGTGTCTGTGTGGATGGGTGGGTGGGTGCCTGTTTGGATGGGTGGGTGGATGGGTAGGTGGGTGAATGGGTAGGTGGGTGAATGGGTAGGTGGGTTAATGGGTGGGTGGGCGAATGGGTGGGCTGGTGGGTGGGTGGATGTGTGGGTGGATGAGTGGGTGAGTGGGTGGATGGGTGGGTGGGTGGGTGGGTGGGTAGGTGGGTAGGTGGGTAGGTGGGGAGGTGGGTAGGTGGGTGGGTGGGTGGGTAGGTGGGTGGGTAGGTGGGTGGGCGGCTGCGTGGATGGCAGGGTTTTCATTAAGCTGGCTTTTACATAACTTAGTCTTTTTTGTAGCATGGTCCCGTTCAGTAGAACATGCCAATCGACAATTTTTTTGATTAACCCTCTATGTTCTCCCTCCCTTTACCGGCAATACCTATTGAGCTATTGAGCCGGAAATTTGTTATTGATATCCTGCATACGATGCGTAAATTCTAAATTTGGGAAAGCTGTCTCCGAGTACATCGACGTGTGCACATATAACTTATATAACAAAGGTAATGTGATACGTCCTGCCCTGAACAGTGCTAAAGCCCTTTAGGTCTCAAGTTGCAGTCAAAACAAGTGTCTAACAGGACCAGAACTGCTACTAAATCAATTTCACCCGAGTGAAATATACTCTAACTCTGTTCGAAATTTAGTTTCGTTCAGCGACTCTAAAATCTAGTTTCACAGGAAATTCAGCTGTATCAATCAATCCTCAGAAATATGGACAGCGCAATAGTATATACCCAGTGGCTACAGTGTTTAGAAAGATGGTAAAAAAATCCGAAAAATCTGTCTCATCATTCATTACATTAATGTTCTGCAAATAAATTAATCCCAAATTGAGATAAATTTCCTTAACTTGCTTTTTTTTTTATTTCGGGGCGAGCATAGTCGACTGCACGACGAAATTACAGTTTCGTTTTTCCCTGTGCATGGTGATCAATTTAATCTACCACCTACTATCTGCACCCTCCCCCCTCGAAACCCGCCAGAAAATCACACTGTAATACAATGTACGTGCTTGAGACTTGGCAAAAAAAATTGTTCAGAAACAACAGGAACTAGCTTCGGACTTTTAGCTTGGGGAACCGAGAAGATGCAGTGGTTTCAGAGATGCAAACAAATTTGTTCTTATGGTGTTGGGTTCGAGCTGCTCCGATAATAAAAAAAACAGACGATACTAATTACGTTCAATGCTGAATAAAAACATTGTTAATTCGCACATAATTCTCTATTTTGCCGCAAATTTCTCACTTGTGCATGTGCGCATGCGCGGAGAGACTGGCGTCGCCTGAATTCGAGCGTCACGCGTAATTCGGTATTTTCACCAATTTCTCTACACATTTTCATTTTTTTTCCAAATCCTGGGAATTACCAGATTGAATTAAATTAATTAATTTCTCGCATAAAAAAATTGCCCATTATTTTCTAGGTTTACCCGCTAAACCTGCCCATGAAACCCAAACATGAAATTACTTACCTCGTAATACGAAGTACGTACTTGAGAATTGGCGAAAAAACAAAATCTCTCGAAAAACAACAAGAACCTTCTCGGGTTTAGCCTATAGGACGGAGTAGATGCAGTAGCTCGGGATACGCAAGTAACTCGGTTATGAGCCATCCATTACCTACAGCCAACTCGAAAGCCCTCTCTTCCGTCCATTCTCAACCAATTCACTCTCCCTTATAACCTCTTTCTCCAGAGCCCATGTAGAGTGGCTCGTGCAACTTCCCACTGCTACCACTACTTCACTCCATCAATTCCTTGGTAAGGGCTGGGGGCGGGGGGGGGGGGGGGAGGGGGAGTGGGTGGGATGGATAAAAATCTCTCTCGTCCCAAACACCATTCCTGCGGTATAGCTTGAGCAGGAAAACCACCTTGAGTGCATCACCGAGGAAAGTCAACCCAGAAACCTGTTTACACAGTCATCCCATGAGTCAAAGTAGTCCACCTCTTCCTTGGGGTTGAATCACGTCCGGCTACAGAGTTTATACCTGGGAACATCGAGCCCATCCCAAAACACATATTCATGCACTACATGGTAACCCGGGCTTAAGGCTTCCTATAGTCTTCTGTGCCCTCTATTCCCCGAATAAAGTTTTCAATGTTAGGTGTGGATGTACTCCCTTTCTACCAAAATCCATAAACAAGCATCATGCAGGATTACAGTATGATTATATGGTTAGAGTGATGATGGAATCGAGGAGAGAAATAATTTGGAATGAGTGATCCAGGAGTGTGGTTCTGATTGAGCCTGAATCATTATGTGCCTTGTAGGTTATACTACTAGTTATACTTTATACTTTATACTTTATACTTTATACTTTATACTTTATACTTTATACTTTATACTTTATACTTTATACTTTATACTTTATACTTTATACTTTATACTTTATACTTTATACTTTATACTTTATACTTTATACTTTATACTTTATACTTTATACTTTATACTTTATACTTTATACTTTATACTTTATACTTTATACTTTATACTTTATACTTTATACTTTATACTTTATACTTTATAAGGAAAGCAATTTCTTATTTTTTGTTGCAGCCTTTTTCCTATATATACAGGCATATATATATGGTCCAATTTCAACAGATGAGTGACATTATTTAAATATCCCGCGGCTTTCAACGCTCACAGTAATCCTCTCTTAAATTCCGTTTATTTTCTTTTGGCAAAACTTTTACTACTTCATTCTGAAAACTGTAATTGGATAAGACTCAGGCATTCTTATGCATGAATTGCTCATACGAAATGCTAAATTTATACATATAAAACGTAACTGTCATATCATAAAAGTGAAGATACGCACGATTAATGCATTACTTTCGAATAGTACTCATAAAACATGAAAATTATATCGCTTCTTTTATGGTCTTAAGCGCTTCCAGTTTTGTATATCTGTCAAAAACCATAAGCTTGACATATATTGAGAGAAAAATTAGGAAGTTAATGAACGCGCATCATAAGTGATACGGAAGAAGCCAATTGAAATGATATTCATCGCTATGCCGTGAGAAGCGTCAGAGATTATAGACAAAGTCATATCACATAAAAGACGTATTTTCATGTGTAGAATAAGATTTGTTAAAGACTTTTTTTCGTATCACTAACCGTTCGCCAGTTACTACGCCATAAACAATTAGACTTGTTTGTAACAATTGATTCGTTTGAGACTTGGCAATTGATAGACGCATACAGCCATTCACCTACCCACCCACTCACTCACCCACCCACTTACTCACCCACCCACTCACTCACCCACCTACTCACTCACCCACCCACTCACTCACCCACCCACTCACTCACCCACCTACTCACTCACCCATCCACTCACTCACTCACCCACTCACTCACCCACCCACCCACTCACCCACCCACCCACCCACCCACTCACCCACCAACCCACCCACCCATCCACTCATCCACCCACTCACTCACCCACTCATCCACTCACTCACTCACCCACCCACTCACCCACACACTCACTTACCCCCATCCACCCTCTCACCCATCGAGCCCCCAACTCACCCACTTACCCACCCGCTCACACAACCACTCACTCACCAACCCACTCACTCATCCGCTTATCCATCCACCCACACACACACACATCCACAGCCAGACACCTAGCCACCCACGCACCCACCCACTTATCCACCTACCCACACACACACACACATACACAGACGGGATGAAAAACAAAAAATCCTCTTGAAATTTTTTTAATGGCCTCAAATTTCAAGTTATTTATAAAAAACAAGTTCACGTATCGTAGTTAACAACTCCGTAGAGATTACGACGAAAAAAAAAAAATTTACATCTTTCGAATTTTTGCCTTCGTATTTTCTCAACACTAGATACCGAATTTATTGTGGAAATATTATTGGAAACGAAGTGGAGTGGCTAAGGTTTAGCGTTATATTCATGCACTACATGATAACCCGGGCTTAAGGTGTCCTATAGTGTGCGGTTTTGCTCCATATTCCCTGAATAAAGTTCCAATGCTTGGCGTAGTTCGATAACACTCACTCTTTCACAAAATCCACAAACAAGCGGCAACCGAGTTTATCTTATGATCATATTGATACAATGATAATGCAACCAAAGCGAGGAATAATTTGACCGTAAGTTTTAGGTTTTCGGGGATTGTATCACTTATAATACCACACAAATGCGATTATGGTTAATAACGTGAGGATGGTATCATATGGGGGGTACTTGGGAGTAGCTATATTAGGAAGCTTGTCAAGCGGGATTTTCGAATGGAATACTGGGTTGCGGGGGCGTAACGAGAGGTATGCTCGTACATTAAGGGGATCCGAGATGTTGTCTAGCTGTTTAGCCGCTTATGGTCGTCATTAGACCTTGTTTATAATCTTGAAATTCGGGGTTCAAGAGGTGTTTCATTACAGAAAATGTGGGCATACCCACTCACCCACCTACTTAACCAGCTACCCACTTGCCCCTCACCCACTTACCCGTCACCCACCCACTTACTCACCCGTTCACCCACTCTGCCCCCCCCGCTCGCCCACCTACTTACCCAGTTACCCACTTACCCCCACCTACCCACTCACCTACTTACCCAGCCCCCCCCTTACCCCCACCCATCCAACTACCTAGTTACCAAACTCCTTATTCACCCACCCACCCATTCACCTACTTACCCACCCACTCATTCACCCACTTACCCACCCACCCATTCACCTACTCACCATCCATCTACCTACTGATCAACCCACCCACTCTCCCACCCACCCGCACATCCACCCACTTACCCACTCATCCACGCACCTACTCACCCATACCTTAAGGGTTTTGAAAGATTCAAGTTTCCAAATTCCCAAAAATGGGCGATGTAAAAATTTTAGCTCTTGCAGGAAATTTCGGACGAAAATTGAGTAGCTTTAAGGAGCAGAAAATCTAACATTGACAATGTCGGAATTGGAAAAACAAGAAATACGAAAAAATCATATAAAAGTCTGCACGACGCTTCGATTAATTGACAGAAAATTAAAATGACTAATTTACCAAGAGTCCTATGAATGATAAATTAATATGCATGTCGATATCACTACCGTGCACCCTGAAACGTGGGTAATAAATTCATGGATCCTCAGTGGAAAAGTAGCATCCACGTCTGGGGGGGTATGGAATTACTAAAAGACGTACGATATAACCGTATCCCGTTACGGCATGAATGAGGCAAGGGGTCTAGCACCGCCAGCTTATACTAAATACTAATTTGCATCGCATCTGTATGCACCATCGCGTGTAACCCTTGCCTCTCACACTCCGAGTACTTTACCCCTAAAATACTCACAAAGGTGACATAAACGTGTTTATCCAGTATAAAATGCCAAAGTTTTAATTTTCATTAAGTATTACCTTGGGCTGCAACCACAGCTGGAAATCTTGGAAAATCTCAGCAAATTATTGCTGGCTAATATCAGATTCGAACTAAAAGTGGGAAATAAAGATTCAAAAAGGACGATAAGTATTTCTTACCATTATTATTGGTGCCTGGAACGGTGTCCCAATTTATGGTTGCGATACGTCTGATGGGACATGGCCCAATTTGGGTCAAACTTTAATTTCCAGGCTGTCCAAATGTAGGGAAAAGCTCGACCTGAAACTGGGACACTGTCCCAAATTGTAATCCGGGCTATATCCGATTTATAATTGGGACAGTGTCCTAGATTAGGGATGAGATAATGCCCCTGGTCATAGGTCGTATGGGACGAATTTATGGCCGGAATATGTCCAATTTGTAATTCGGGCATTGTCGCATTGAGAAAGATCTCATTTCCTGACCGTCCCAATTTATGGCCAACCTCAATAATTTCAAACATTGTCGAATTGGTGAAGTCCTAATTTCTAACGTGTCCCAATTTTGGGACTTCGCCAATATATAATTGGGACGATTACTCGTGGGACAATGTCGTAAATTACAAATGGGACAACATCTCAATTCATAATTGAGCCAATATTCCAATTTATAATTCGCCAGATGCCCTGACTTATAATTGGACCAGTGTCCCCATCTATAATTGAACTATTGTCCCAATTTATAATTGGGTATCTGTCACACTTCATAATTGTACCGTTGTCCCAATTTATAATTGATCATATGTCCCAATTTCTCATTGGGCCAATCGCCCCATTTTTAATTGGACAGATGTCCCAATTTATAATTGACCCTAAGTCCCAATTCATGTTTGTCCCAATTTATAATTGAGACATTGACCCGATATGCACTTGGACAGATAGATTTATAATTAGACAGATGCCCTGATTTATAATTGGATCAATGTCCCAATTTGTGATTGAGCATATGGCCCAATTTACAATTGGGACATTGCCCCGATATGTACTTGGACGGGGTTCAATCAATAATTGTACAAGTGTCCCAATCGATGGACGACATAATCTCCCGGCCCACCAGAATTGGCCCACTTGATGATTATATGAATGTCCCAATTTATCAGTGGAATAATCTGGCAATTTCCGATTGATGTTCCATTTTATCATTGCAATAATACTCCATTTTATAATTGGGACACAGGTGCAAAAATATGATTAAGGTAACGTTCCGATTGATATTTGGGACGCTTTGGAGATCAAGCAGCCCTTGCCTCTTACACTTCGCATACTTCATCCCTAAAATACAAAGGGGCATCAACGTATTTGCATGCACTCTAAAAAAACTTCTGATTGCCATTAACATAACCACCCCCAACGCCAATAATTGCAGAACTAATAATGATAACAACAAACTAAGAATAATAATAATAATGCCGGGTAACCCGGTCTCGCATACTCAAGTGCATATCAGCATAAACCCTCCAAACTTTTTCCATCTTTAAATTTTTCCACCCTTTACCTCCTGAAAAATTCTACGGAAAAAAAATTGTTAACAGTGTAGCCGAGGGTCAATGCAATTTTTATCATGAGCAGTAGCTTCTGTATTCCACCGGTGATTCTCAAATTAGGGATGTTGGAATTGTACATGGGGTGCCAGATTCGCCTTTGGCGGATGAAAGTCACGAAATACCCCGCGCTTTACGAGACATACTTTGTCCCCTTCGTCCAATCTTACTTTTTTGAACTCTCTCCCTCTCCTCCCACTCTCCCTCTCGTCCTCTCTTGGTCTGGTTTTCAGACTCTCGCTCCTGCCTCCAAGGCTCTCACTCTCTCGCCCCCCCCCCTTCTCCCTCTCGGACTCTCACTCTCACCCTCTCCAACTCTCCCTCTTCCTTTTTTCTCCAACTCCTCTCAACATTTTCCATCCTTCTTCATTTCACGTACACATGTGCTCAAGAGTGCTCAGTGAAACTCCAAGTGGCCTGAGGGGGCAAGTGGGTGGGTGGGCGGCTGGGGGGGGGAGGGGGTGGGAGTGAGTAAACGCAGACGCTGGCCACTTCGGCAATGCGATCACGTAGGTGACGGACGCAAGGAGGCGCCGTTGCATTCGAGTTATACCTCGGCCTTTCGTGTTACACACGTGTGAGTCTACGACGAGAAGTTTCGTGATTTTGTGAGGGGGACAAGTTTCCGCAGCATTTTCAATGATCGTCAAGAGAAATTTGTCTTCCTGGGTAGATTTTGACTTTGGAGTTGCTTGGTGAAGAAAAAAAACGAGAGAGGTCAAAGCAATAAGTTTCTGCGGCTTCTTTACCTTAGCTCTATAGATCCTTGAAAGTTTCTTTCGGAAAGTGGAGAGCTTATTTCAGGCCGGTAATATTTTGTTTATGACTTTTGGCTATCCATGACCATCAATAGTTTTATCGTTTGCTGATTCTGATCATTGCAATGTGCAGGAATGTGTACACGCTGGTGACGAAATTCACTTCATTTTTCGAAGTGAAACTTCTATAGGCGCGCTAGGGTGTGAATCGAATACACGCGAGTCCCTATGTTACAAAAAACGACACCGTTGGGGAGGGGGAAGCGCCATATATGGAGTGCGTACGTACTTTACTCGCTGCGATGTAGAGACGGTATGCGAGGCACGGGGAGGGGAGCACGAGAGAGAAAGAATAGAGCATTCACGCACAACTAGACCCATTTGCAACGTGTTGCAGGGGAACGTCGATAATGACGCGCTCGTCATAATTTAACGCAGGGCGTAAGGTGGCGTTGTACGCATTTTCTATCCACGGTAAAACGCCAGCAGTTTACCAGTCTGGTGTGTTAATGTATACGTTATATATGTGTATACGTCATTTTCTATATCATAATTTATGTCCGGAATAATTTGGTTTGTGTGTGTTAATCAAAAGTTTTTGTTTCTTACTTCAGTTATCACAAACTGTTAATTTCATTTGTAGAAAATCGTGAGATGGAAACAGAATAAAAAATCTTTTGAATATTGATATAATTGAATTGTTTTAAATCATAACCTCCGATTTACACTGATATTAGAGCCACTGATCCTATCCTAACCTCAGCAGTAGAAAAAAATATTTACAGAATGTCAAATATAATATGTCAAACGAATTTGTTTTTGGGGACCACCTTATGAAATTGAGGAACATAGTCGGAGCAACTCCAAACACAAAAGTAGAGTAAGTTAATCTGTAAAACTGAGAGAAGTGCAGAAAGTTGTGAGTGTAAAAATAAATGTAAGTAAATTGAAAGGCTTGCTAAGTTGTGTCGCACTCGTGAATTCTACTCTTTTCGTCTCCTCGCATCTCAATTCATTTCACGTCTGAAACTTTTAAGTGAAACGAGTTATGACTCTGTTCGCTGGGCTCCCTCTCTGATTATGAACACTCGCCTAGTATAAGTCGGTATAAACACTGGAGAAGGTATTTCCATGGTGAATTTTGCTGTGCGATAGATCATTTTGAAAAAGCCTCTTGCAATTGGTGAAGGATTTATGGGAATTGGAAATTACTTAATAAGGCAATTACATTCTAGGTGTTTCAGCTGTTTTGAAGGGACCGCGGTTGTCTATTGAGTGCACAAATAAGTTTGGACTGCTTTAGCAAAGGATGGTTTCATCAGGAGATGGCATACATACACGCTCACCCACACCAACCCACGCCCACCTACACTGACCCACACCCACCCACATCTACTGACGCCCACCCATACTTACCCACGCCTACCCACAACGACCCACCCACACCAAACCACGCCCATCCATATTTACCTACCCCACATCTACCCACGCCCACCCACACCAACCCACACCAACCCACACCTACCCACACCAACCCACACCTACCCACACCTACCCAGGCCCACCAACATCCACCCGCCCCCCACCTACCCACTCACAACTCTACCCACTTACAACTACCCATCCACAGCTACCCACCCACATACATACTTTCAAGAACATTCAGAAGTGTTGAAAATGAAGAAACGATTTTGTTTTACAGTTCGCAAATTTTTAAAATGGCAAAAGTTTGCGAAAATTACATTTCAATGCTCCTAGTCGGACGGAGAAAAACAGTCAAAGGTATCTGTGGTGTCAAGTATGTTGTGAAAACCCGGCGATTCGATAAACACGGGCCGCGGGCGATCAAGAAACTTGTCGAAACTGTCTGTGAGAATTACCCATCAAGGGATGCCAACTATTTCCAACTTCATGCCCGAATTGATTCACCAGAATCTGATGACCTGGAATCCCCTATCATAGATTGGGGAATTTATTCTGCACGAGTGCGTTATTCACAATTAGATTGACAGAGTTGGGTAGAGGGTGAGTGGGAGTCCTTATTGGGCTGAAAATAGACCGGATAAGTTTACCGATAAACATCAATTGTGGGAATTTATGCTGCGGTCCAATATCGAAACTCGGGATTGGGGAAAGCCCGAAGTCCCGGATAAGTTATGGTGAAAGCCATGAACAACAGGGATTTTATGGGAATTTTTTTTTTGAGCCAGAGGAGGGAAATTGAAAACGAAGTTGCCCGATTTTTGCACTTTTCTTCAAATTGTTGGGATTTTGGAACTCTCTCTAAAAGTCATAAAATTTCCCAAAATTTGGATTTTTTTTTTATTTTTTATTTTTTTAACTGTACAAAGTTTTCAATTTTTTTTTGGAAAATTTTGGAACTTTTTTGAATTTTTTTCAAAATTTTCAAATTTTTAAAATTTTCAAATTTTTCAAAATTTTCAAAATTTTCAAAATTTTCAAATTTTTAAAATTTTCCAAATTTTCCAAATTTTCCAAATTTTCCAAATTTTCCAAATTTTCCAAATTTTCCAAATTTTCCAAATTTTCCAAATTTTCCAAATTTTCCAAATTTTCCAAATTTTCCAAATTTTCCAAATTTTCCAAATTTTCAAAATTTTCAAAATTTTCAAAATTTTCAAAATTTTCAAAATTTTCAAAATTTTCAAAATTTTCGAAATGTTTAAATTTTTTTAAATTTATCAGATTTTCCAAATGTCTCTGATTTTCTCCTATTTTCGTGTTCGCCAAATTTCTCATTTTATCTGAAGAATCTGAAACATTTGAACTGATAATAACGTTTTCTAATCGTCCTCGAGCCACAATCATCGAATTATGCCGCCATACCTACCAACAAAGCCGTTCTCTGACTGTTTTTTCTTCCTCATGATTTGCACCATTGGAAATACATCACAACGATCAAATACCATCTAGACCACGAGCAATAGTCCTCGTCTGGTATATCATTTATCGAGTTACCATACATGAATATATCAACTGTTTCGCAAATCTCCCATTCCTCCTACAAGTTTATCACTGATTGCTCAAACGCGTGTGCTGTTGACGGTTCCGAGAAAATGAGATTTACATCCGTCAGTTGTGTGGTGTATGACTGCTCTATTAGAATGGGGCCGACGGGAATTCATTGGAGGCTTTTTTCCACGGAATAATTCCTTACAGATGGGGAAATTGATTGAATATTATGATGCAAGCCGAGACGCATTTCAATGGATAAATTTGTTGATATTTTCCCCCTGGAACTTGACATGCACTGTGAACATTGAATTGAAAATTGTGTGAAAGAGTATAAACACATTGTGAGAACATACAGTTTTAATTGTTGATAAGGCTATATCATGTAAAGGAGCGGAGATAGAGAAAAAAATCATATAATAAAAAATGTGTATTTTGAGGAGAGGAAAAATATTTGTTTGGCACTTTTTGGGATCTGTTGGAATGTTGACTATGTAATTAGTGGAAACTATCGATGGTAATTGAAGAGAGAGCGGAGTGAGCCCACCCATCCATTCACGCACCCACCCACCCGACCACCCATCCACCTACGCACCTACCAACGCACTCACCCACCCACCTACCTACGGACCCACCCACCCACCTGCGCACACACCCACCCACCTACGCACCCACCCATGCATTCACCCACCCACCTACGCAGCCACCCCCCTACGAACCCACCCATCCACCCACCCACGCATCCACCCACCTACGCACCCACCCACCTACGCACTCACCCACCTACGCACCCACCCACCTACGAACCCACCCATCCACCTACGTACCCACCCACACCCACACTCCCATGCCCCCCCCCACTCATACCCAAATCCACGCACCCATATCCATATCCACACCCACACACACATACTAACACCCACACACCCATACCAACACCCATCCACCCAGCCACACACACACACACACATACACACACACACGCACATAGATCTATATTCACATGTGCGAACTTACTGGGGCGCATAGACATATAAAGATGCATGGAGAAGGACACACCCATGCACAAACACACACATATTTTGAATTCTCATACGTTTTTTCAATTTCTTGGAATAATAATTGAGTACGTCGAAAGGTCCACCGCGACTCGCCCAGTACATATTTCAATTAAAGAAATTACCATAACCACCCCCTCAAGAATAATGAATTGGAATAATAGCACCATCACTAGGAATCTCGGCAGCCCTATCCATTAATTATTCCTTCGGTCATCACGTATACGTGATCGAAAAAAATAGATCCGAGACGCGTCGACGAAAGGCCCTGGGTGAAATGCGCTCTGACGAAGGCCACCTTGGACACCTCAGACAGACTGTAATAAATTATCATTGTGAGGAAAACTTTCTTAGTGCTCCAAATAGTTTCTCATAAAATTCGAGAAACAAAAAAAACAGCGAAGTGTTGTATATAGAATACCCAGTTATAGCGAAACTCTTTACGAAGAAGTCGCTGGTAAGTTAATGAGAATTGAATGTGAAATAGAATCGACGAAAATGACCAATAGCTTGTCTCATATACTTTTTTAATTTGGCTGAGAGGTGTGGAATAGAATCACAAAATATGCAAAAATAACAAATTCCAAAGCTTCTCGGATTTATGTGTGTGGCATTACATGTATAAGTGTCTGTGTATGTGTGCGCGCGTGTGTGTGTATGCGTGTGTGGGTGGGTGGATGGGAGGCTGCGGGTGGATGGGTGTGTGTGTGTGTGTGTGTGTGTGAGGGTGGATGGGTGTGTGTGGGTGTGTAAGTGGGTGAGTGGAGGGGGTGGGTGGACGTAGGTGGGTGGGTGGGTAGGGGGGCGGGTGTGTGTATGGGTGGGTGGGTAGATGGATGTGTGTGTGCGTGTGTGTATCAAATCGAATTTGGCCATAAATCATCCCAATCCATTTGCGACGTCAAACCAAGTAAAGTCCTCCACAATTTCCGCAAACATCAAGTGATGTAAAATTTCTTAAATGAATAACACTTTCTCCTCGAAATAAGAATTTTCCTTTTCCTATCCCTCGGGCCGCATGGTAAAACGAGATTGTGCAAAATTGCGTGGCTTTCAATATTCATTGCACGGAAAATGCCATCAGTACAGTACACGAAAAAAAAGAAAGAAAAACAACAAGTACATGGTGGAATTCTGGTTGAGAAATTTTCACAACGTAGCGGAAAAGTGAAAAGGGACAGTTGAGATGAGCCAAGGTAGTGGTGGAACACGTGTCTATTAGCATCGAATAATGAATCCCCGGGAAGTAATTAAAGTTTTGCCAAGCAAATTTCTCGCAAGCTCCATGCACCAGACACTGGGGCTTGTGCCGAGTAAAAGTATACGACAACGCCAACTGCAAGAGTTTGTGATCCGAACTGTGCATTTTTCATCCTGACCATTCACCCCCATCCTTTATTTTTCTCTTACCTCCCTCGACACTAGTCGTCCATCTTTCGTCCTAGTGGCTCTCTGCGCTCACCATTCCACGCTCGGGATGATGTAGCCCCCCATGGGCGTGTCCGGGTGAAGTATGACCTGGAAAGAAAATCAAGTTTTACTCACACGAATGTATATTACACACTGTTGGATAGGTTGGGACATTTCGGAGAATTGTCAAGGTGAAATTTGCGGAGTGTGCTAAGGAAGTTCATTTTCTCCAAGCATTCAAGATTGATGATTTGAACAGTCGCAAAGTAGTGAAAGGAATTTACAGTAATTATCCCGTGAAATCTATTATGTTTCATATACACATTTCACATATACATACACATATGGATATGCACATATATCAACATAAAGGATAACCACCCACCTACCCACTCACACCCACCCACCCACTCGCCCACCCGCACACCCACCCACCCACACACCCACCCACCCACACACCCACCCACACACCCACCCACTCACACACACCTACTCATCCACCGACGTATCCACTCAAACACCCACTCACACACATATACACTCATACCCACACACACATACACACATGGGTGTTCACTACAGGGCACATATTAGCTTCTAATGTGTGTGTGCGTAGGTGGGTGAGTAGGTGCGAGGCCGAGCAGTGTATTGATGGACGATTCTTCGCTACTCCGCTTGTTAACAAAATAATCAACTTGGTAAGCGGATCTCACGCCTCGAAGGTTTGAATCTCTATCGAGACGGTATTCAGCCGATCCGTGATGGGTCTTACCCACATCGCGCTTATTTAATTTCAACTTCCCCTTTAATTACAAATTCAACTGAATTTAAGGTCTTAGTTTGCCGTGTCAGCTTGGGATGCTGTCTATTTTATTTTTCTTTCTCTGAGTGAAAAAGTACATTTTTTATCCTCCACAGTACAAGCATAGAACACCAACGACATTGATTTACCGTCCTGTCTGGTAAACCCTAATGATTTTACGAGCGTTAGGAACATTTATTGCTATCTTCTCAAATCCAGGTAGCTTAAGGTCATGGAAATGAACAGAAAAATCATGGGAAAAATTTAGTCCACATTAATCCTGGGCAAGGAGGGAGCTATTATTAATTTTTTTGAGCATTTCGTCAAACGAGAAATGTTCCTTGAAAATGTATGAAGGATTAAAAATTTTTGGTTTTTTTTTGAACAATGATTCCAATATGCAATTCAGTCATCCACCGACCCTCATCCATCCAGGAATTCACCCACCCACCCGCTCCCATTCACCCACCCACCCCTATTCAGCCACCCATCCACCCCTATTCACCTACCCACCCACCCCTATTCACCTACCCCCCCCCACCCACCCACCCCTTTTCACCTACCCCCCCCCCCACCCACCCACCCCTATTCAACAACCCCCCACCCACCCCTATTCACCAACCCCCCACCCACCCCTATTCACCTACTCCCCACCCACCCCGATTCACCTACCCCCCCCCCTCCCACTCATCTATCCACATCCACAGAAACACACCCAGAGATCCACCCACACACACACACCGAGCCACACCTATATATACATACACACACAAGCATACATACGTACACCTATAGCGATATCAGTGCGCGCGCACACATACACACACAACTACACACATAGTTTCAAAGACATACCGCAATGATGCCAAATGCCGACAATCCTCACAATTTCACGGATGACACTCTTCATTCTCAGAGTCATTATAATGACATCCTCCATCGTGTTCACCTAACAAGTATCCTACAGTGAAACTTTAATATGAGTACCAAACGAAGTTCACGCCAGCATAGGAAAGATTCCATTCCCCCCCCCCCCCCCCCCCAAAAAAAAAAACTCCCAACATTGCGTCGTGTAATGTCTCAAACGCTCGGGGCTGATCCCAGGCCCTGACGAGTAGACGAGAAATATAAAATACGCCTCATAATGATACAAAGGAAGTAACACCCCACCCACTACCCTTCCCCCGGGGCGCCTTTTTTTTTCTTTAAAGAGACTTGACGACGCAGAGATAATTGAACCCTTAAAAATTTTGCAGATGTAGGCAAGCTGAAAAGAGGAAATGAGAAAAAGAATGGGTGCTCTATGTTGTACACCGAAAAGCAGGCGTGAAGCAAGAAAAATGAATGAAGAGAATTGGGCGGTGGAGGGTTTGGGGGGGGCGGGGGGGGGGGGGGTGGCGCTGTGCTTGAGGGCTTTGCTCATGGAAAAAGAACGTCCGGGACTTTGGCCCCCGAGTATGAGGGAAGAGGTGACGTTTAATCTCAGAGAAAGCACAAAAGAGGACGTTTTACTTTAGCACTCTGTTGCGCACTTTTTTTGCCCTCTCTCATTGTTATTATGGAGCTTTTTTTTTAAACCAATGTTGCTGGATTTTTCGGGTGGAACATGGTGCATTGTGCTCGCGTCGATTCCTCTGACAGCTAGCTTTGTGCGGCCCAGTGGATGGTGAATTGAATGTTTTTGGCAGTTGCTGAATGCTGGGATTGAATTGAGGGGCTTTCAAGTGGTAGTGGTTGCGGAGTAACCTTGAATGGTGATTGTCATTTTGCGGTGCGGTCCTGAGGAGGGGGGGGGGGGGCGGGGTGGGTCCAAATTGGCGAACGGTGACTCGTGGCGAACATGCGTGCTTTCGACACTTTTTCCAACATTTTTGGAGCGATCTGGTGCACTCGGCCTAGCAACTTAGTCGACACGTACTCGATATGTTCAAAAACATACTGGGATGGAAGTGTGTTTGCCCCCCTTGGAGCACAAATAAAACCTCCCGATTTGTCATTTCTATTTCCCATTCCTAGATTTTCCGACACGTCAATTAAATGCTCAAATACTGGTTTCAGAGACAAAAATAGGAATCATGAAATTTTGAATACTGGAATACAACAGGTGTCGCTACCTGCGACTATGTCACGTGACGCAGCGACCAATCACACTGCGCCTCGCGCATTCAGACTCTCCTGTGCAAATGCGGGCAAACACGCATGCGCCGGCGGTAGTCGGACAACTTCGGATCTAAACCGAATATGAAAGTTTGAATAGGCATTCAAATTTCGCGCCACTCAAAATCAACCAATAACTAATAATTCACTACCTGAAAGTGAGTCAAATTTTCATCGAAGCTAAGGTACGCCGAGAGACTCCAATTGCGGCATTGATTAGCTCGATCACAACTTTCCTTCGTAAATAATGATTGATTAAAACTTGTGGCGATTTTCAGGCTTCATATTTAGAAAAAAAACGGAAACTAGTGCATGAATTTCCTTCAAAATCTAATCGAGTCTCAGTTGCGTAAAGACGCATCGATTGAAAAAAATTATCGAATCGGTTGGTTCGTGTGGAAGAAATCGTTGTCCAAAAAAAAATATTGTGAGAGTGAAGGCTGGGGCAAATCATCAGATGTTTCAACAAAATTGTTCCTTGCACAAGCCATTTCCGCATTTTTCAAGTGGCCTTGAAACTCCGTGAGGCATACGGGATTTAAACGGTTACCATCAATTGCAGAAGTATGTAATGTACTTAACATTTGCAAAGCAAGCCCATGGGACCAGGAACGGGCGGGGGGCAGGGGGGAAGTAGCGCAAGTTTAATCCAGATTTACCGCTGTGGATTACAAGCGGCTCCTCGAATTGGTTTAGGAAGCGGGGTGGAAGAGTACGACGCTTCACGTAGATATCTCCCTGGGTGACGTTCACGGTATCTCACCACTCAGCCCCCGCCCACAAACTCATCCATGACATGCATCCCAGCCGACCAGATTGCTGGTAATTAACACCGGAATTAGACGTATTCTTCCTAAGGAATTATCATTCGGTATCAAACGGCATAACTAGTCGGCTGAAAGAGGTTCACCCATTTGGGACCACATGAACAAATTACCAGTTCCCAATTTCCTAAAGAATCTTAAAATACAGTTCCAGCAACAAATGGCAGCAAAGCCTAGCAATACCGAATATCCGGCATCCGTCATTTTTCCCCCAAGACTGATGCAATCAACCCCGTCATGTTGACAATCTCCGAGTTGACAAGACTTAATTAGACGCGGAGGGTGCCTTGCAGAGGTGCACACCAAGTTTCGACGTGCGCAGTATGGTGGATTGGATAGTGTCAACGCAATGGGATTGATTGTCACCAGCAAGCGGATAGACATTGGAATTCGATAGGCGAACGTGGGGTTTGCCGATGGTGTTCGGTGTTGGGGAGTAGACGGGAGATGCCTCAACTACTCCCTCATAGAAACTTTCTCCGCGAGACATTCCCGGTTTAAACTTGCTACATTGCGCAGTGTAATCTGAGCAAAGCCGTCTGACAGGGCTTCCGGAACATGTCTGCAAGAGGCAATCAATTCAGTCGATGCATTGAAAATACAAGAAGTGGACGAAGTGTGACCGCCGATTGGACCACACCTATTTCCGATAGACATTAGCTAAATGTACTACACTTCTCGAGTACGATTCTTCGAAAAATAAACGTCTTTAAAAAATGTAATATGGTTTTTTTCAGTAACCTTCAGTTATGTAAGCTCGGTTCACCGATCAGGTACGAACACCCACCCACCCACTTACCCACTCAGTCAGCCACCCACCCATTCATCCATCGACCCACCCACCCACCTACTCACCCAACCCTCCATACACTCTCCCACCCGCCTACTCACCAACCCACCCACTCACCCACCCACCCACCCACCCACTCACCCACCCACCCACTCACCCACCCACTCACCCACTCACCCACCCACTCATCCACCCACTCACCCACACACACACACACACACACACAGACACACACATATATATCTATATATATGCAAACAGATTGCAGAATGAGATATAGTGAAATTAGTGGATTGACAATTGACCGTAAGTTTTAGTTTTTCTTCTCTTAAAACATTGCGCGGCACAATGATCATCATGCGACAGGTGACGTTAGGCGAAAAGGGACTACTGAAGCGTTAGAAAATGAAGTATGAATGAAATTGCAAAAGATTGTTCACTTCAACTGTCCGTTAGACTTTCGACTGTCCTGACAACTTGCAGTACAGTACGCAATTAATTTTGGTCGCATACCGTGGAAGACACATGTGGAATTCCCTGGGAAAATAGTTGATGGATTAAATGACAAATGTACAATTGTCAGGAGAAGAAATGCCAGTTGTTCTTATTTTGCGGGTCATGTCACCACGTACACGTATGTTCTCCTCATTCATTAAACAAGGAATTGCCGCCGCTGTCAAGATGGGGAACTTTTTTATTTTGAAACATAAACGACATTTCAACTATTAGATTTTTTTTATTTTAGGCTCTTTAAAAAATTTGCAAAGGTCTGAACTTTTCTGAATTTTTTTCAGAAATTTAGAAAATTTGAAAAATTCTAATAATGTCAAAATTTTCGGAAATTTAGAAAATTCCAAGAATGTCAAAATTTTCGGAAATTTAGAAAAGGCCAAGAATGTCAAAATTTTAAGAAATTTAGAAATTTAGAAAATTCAAAAATTCAAAGATTCAAAAATTCAAAAATTCAAAAATTCAAAAATTCAAAAATTCAAAAATTCAAAAATTCAAAAATTCAAAAATTCAAAAATTCAAAAATTCAAAAATTCAAAAATTCAAAAATTCAAAAATTCAAAAATTCAAAGAATTTCCAAACTTTCTAAAAAAGTATCAACAATTTCAAAAATATCAACATTCAAATATTTCAAAAAATTCGGAAATTCAAAAAAACTCCAAAAGATTTACAAAGGGATCATCCACGTATCACGTAAGCAGAGAAGAAGACGAAGGGGTGCCTAAAAGATTGCTGAAAATTGCTGACAGTACGTGTTATAAGTATACATAAAATGCTGACGTGGGGAGGTCTCCCTAGGGTAGTGGGGAAGCGGCCAACAATTTGCTAACGTAATACTTGAATGGACCCAAACCGGAAACTCCAGAACACGTCGATGTTCCCTTCAAAAATCTCCAATTTGCCTCCATTTTCTCCAGGTGATCCTTGAAATCACGAGTAGCGTGTCGCCTCAGTCTCTCCAGAGCAAGCGATAAGCACACCTCGCGTCCATAATCACGAGGATTCATTCCGGTATTTAATTTGATGCAAGCCTTTTCATCAGTTCTCCACCGATACTCCAGGAATGTCTAAATCCCAAGTACCCTGATTCGCGGAATCTTTTTGAAGATTCGAGGCGCTCTTTCTGGAGGACCCAACGAACCTCGAACCCCAGTCCATCTTGCATCTCTTTTCGCTTTGATCGAGTGCCTACCTCTTCATCTCACCCTTTTTTTCCTACCCCATCCCATTGCACTCCTGTCCTCCTTGGATACCGTTTGTACCAATCTCAAGCGCTCCTCACTTTACTCACTCGGATTTAAAAAACCCTTTGAAGACCACCCTTTTTATCTCGAGTCCTCTCAGCTGCAGCAACTAATTGTGAAGTTTTTCGTGCACTTGGAACGGAAATCTAATTATTTGACACATTGAAACGGGTTGTGATTCATTTGATGGAGTTCTTGCAGTGCGACAATCACCTGGGGAAGGAGAATTTCGGGCAAACGGAGCGTGTGTATCATTCGAATTGTGAAAAGTACCGAGGGGTATTTGGAAAAGTATCAACGAAACTTCTTAACAGTAGCGAAGGAGCCTTCGAAAAGTACTGATAAACCTGTTGGAAAGTCCTGAAGGAACTTTTGAATAGGACTTAGGGAGATCCGGAAAAGTACTAAAAGTACTAACTTGGAATTGTACCGAAAGAACTTCCAGAAAGTACCGAAGAACCTTTTGAGAAGTACCGAGTGAACTTCGGAAAAGTACCAGCGGAACTTTTGGCCAGTAGCAAATAATCTTCTGAAAAGTACTAATTTGGAGTTATACGGAAAAAGACCTTGAAAAGTACTAAACGAACTCTTGCAAAAGTACTGAGAGAAATTTCGAAAAGTAGCGAGGGAAGGTACTTTCGACCAGTAGCGATGAAATTTCTTAAAAGTACTAAAGATAATTTCGAAAAGTACCGAACGAACTTTTGAAAAATGCCGAAGCAACTTCTGAAAAGCGCTATCGGAATTGTTTGTATCGAAGAATCTTCTGAAAAGTACTAAAAGTACTAACTTGGAAATGTACCGAAAGAACTTTCAGAAAGTACGAAAGAACCTTTTGAAAAGTGCTGATGGACCTTCGAAAAGTACCAACGGAACTTTTAACTAGTAGCAAATAATCTTCTCAAAAGTACTATCGGAATTTTTTGTGTCGAAGAATCTTCTGCAAAGTACTAAAAGTACTAACTCGAAATTGTACCGAAAAAACTTTCAGAAAGTACTAAGGGAAATTTCGAAAAGTACCGAGGTAAGGTACTTTTGACCACTAGCAAAGAAATTTTTGAAAAGTACTAAAGGTATTTTCGAAAAGTACCGAAAGAACTTTTGAAAAATTTCGAAGCAATTTCTGAAAAGTACTATCGGAATTTTTTGAAAGTACTAATACAACTCTCAGAATTTTCAAACATGTAACATTTTTCTAAAATTCCTAAAAATGCAAATTATCGCTGCGTCCGATGGTGAAATGTGGGCATAATTATTGAAGGTATAATCGCGTCAATTTATCGATATTGTCATCGGGGTCAGTAGCAGCCACCAAAAATACGAAAGAGGTGAATTAACGCTTGCCTCCCTTATGCCCACGTGGGACGTTAAATCAACGCCATGAATCAATGGCCCACCCACGTGCAGCAGATGTTTCCACCGGTTTAAATCAAACGAGAATCGAATCGCGCACACTCTCCACACCCGCCCAAGCACTATCAGTTACGATGTCAAAACAGCTGTGCTTAATTAAACCCACGGTGCGTTATGTGTGTCTGCACTGTAAAATGACTCCAGGGATTATTGAAATGTATGCACAAACTAGGGCTCATTATTATTGGCTCAGTGTTCAAACAGTCGAATTTTGACAATCGCTGTAAATGATGAGCTAGCCATCTGAGAAATGGAGAGTATGAAATTAAAAAAAAACTGACAGTTATAAAAAAAATACAAATGAACAAAAAAAAATTCACAATTTTTTACAAATACCAAATTTTAAAAAAAAATCAAAATTTTGAAAAGGTTGGATAAGTCCCAAAATATTTTACTAGTTAAAAAAAAGTAAAAAATCTGAAAAATTTGAGAAATCTCAAAAATGTCTAAACCAACCAAAAATTTTAGAATTTTCGTAATTTTGAGATTTGTTTCATTTGAACTTTTTCGAAAATTCGAATTTTGCGGGACAGTACAGATAATCAAAACGTATGCGCAAACTGGGGTTCATTATGATTAGCTGAGTATTTGAATAGCTGCATTTTGACAATCACTGTAAATCATTTGCAAGCCAATCGAGAAATGCAGAGCATTAAATTCCGCACCAGCAATCAAAGGAAATTAGCAAATAGTTTTTCATATCCGTTGAGTTTGCTATTTGCTGACATAATACCAGCAAACGCTCCTCATTACTATTCATTTTGGTAATGAAGGAGAACACGTTGCTTCATTCATTAGCGCATACAGATCCCAGATTTGTATTTCAAAGTAGCCAAAGCGGGTAGTGATATCACTAAATTTCCGAGGAGATGCATTGAAAATTATATTTAAAGAGGTAAATCATAACAAAAATTGCGCGATGTATAAATTATTTCTCTCACACCTACACAAGGAGGAGGGGGTGGAGGGGTTGGGGGGGGGGTGAAAGGGTTGGACTGTGGAGGGGTTGGAGGGGGGGGGGTGAAGGGGTTGGGGGGGGAGGGAAGGGGTTGGGGGGGCGGAGAGGGTGGGAGTGAAGGGGTTGGGGGGGAGTGAAGGGGTTGGGGGGGAGTGAAGGGGTTGGGGGGGGCGGAGAGGGTGGGAGTGAAGGGGTTGGGGGGGAGTGAAGGGGTTGGGGGGCGGAGGGGGTGGGAGTGAAGGGGTTGGGGGGAGTGAAGGGGTTGGGGGGGAGTGAAGGGGTTGAGGGGGGGTGGAGGGGGGTCCATCATAGGCGCCTGGTATCGCACAACAGAGCAAGGCCTGGCGGCGCAGGAATAAGTGAACACACACACACACGCACACACAAGCCCACATAAACACACACACCTACACACACCCATGGACTTACTCACCTCTCGCGCAGAACCTCAGAGACTCCTGAGTAGTCGCATAGTAAGCGTAAAGCCGGTCGACTCACGCGCCCTACTGGCAACGAAACTCTGACAACATTGCAATCGCCAAACGTTTGAACCCACGATATCTCCTTAATTATGCAATTCAGAAGAAAAGTTATTTAATATCAAATGTGGGGCTTTGTATGAGCAACAACTTTGGTTATATCGAGTCTTAGGCTATCTCCAACCGTTTAGGCAGCAGAGCGTTTTTAACAATCAATCTTCTTTTTGATTATATATATACTTAACCGATTTCGTGGAAAATCTGATCACCAAAATTTCTAAAAATTTCAGACATTTCGAAAATTCCAAAAATTTCAGTATGTTGGAAAGTTGCTAACATCTCGGAAATTTCCACAGCTATCATGGTCTCGCATTCCTACGCTGTCTTTTTGACGAAGAAGGACAACCAGCTTCAGTGATTAGTGCAAATTGATCCCAGATTTGTATTTGAAAGTAGCGATAGCCTGTGTTTCCGTCACAAAATTCCCGAGGAGATGCATCAATCAGAGTCTATTCGACATGGATCAGGGAAGTTTGCCGGGGGAGATTGAGAAATGGATCACAAAGTTTTGGAATAAATTTCTGCGTGGGTCATTCATCAGAGGGATCAACTATTCCGGTTGAGCATTCCCGATCGACAGTAGGATTTTAAAAAAAAAAATCGGGATATGGAAGGAATGAAATTTAAAAATTGTGAAAAAAATCTCAATTTTGTGCAAGAAATTTCGTAACTATCCAACATTTGGCACATGTTAAAATTTTCATAACATCATCAACATATCCATATCACTCAAATTAAAATGGCAAATTTGCATGATAATATAGTTGACATTAAAACACTGGGGATTGGGTAAAATGGGAGAGAATGGAAAAAGCACGTGTTTAATTCAACGAGAAAAGCCAGATCTGACCCAACAACCGACCGCGCCTTAATGCGACAATTAGCGTAATTGTTAGCGAGCGTGCGGAGTCATGACCGTGAATTGCCGAGTGATGCAGTCTCTGGGTAAGGCGGGTGGGGGTGGGGGTAACATCGAAGTCGGAGTGAGTGAAAGGAATTAGCACTCGGGGTAATGGGTGCTGGGTCGGTGGACATTGGTTACTATTCAAATTAGGTGGGCGTAATATTTTGATAATCTTTCCTGGATTTAAGTGTGCGATTTTTCACTCAATGCAGTTCTTTTCATCGTCTGAATTTTCACGATTTTTTTGAGGCTTTTAACTCTAAGGAAAATTGTAACATTTTGTCAATTTTTTTCAAATACTCGAAATTTTTCAAGATTTTCAAAATATTCTTTTTTTTCAAGCTATAATTTTTTTTTTTAATTTCCGCATTCTTTAAAAATTCCCAAATTTTTGAAAAATTTCCGAATCTTTGGAAAATTTCCGAATTTTTGAGAAGTTTGCAAATTTTTGACAAATTTCCGCATTTTTTAAAAATTTACAAATTTTTGAAAAGTTTTCAAATTTTTGAAAAATTTCCACATTTTTGAAAAATTTCCAAATTTTTCAAACTTTTTAAAAATTTTTGCTCTCTTAAATTTTGCAAAAATTCCTGCAATTTTTACATAGTCATTACCATGTTCTACCGAATGAGACAGTCTTTCGAATAGTGGGTGGGAACAAGGGTGGAGTAACATCGAAATCGGAGTGAGTGAAACGAATTAGCACTCGAGGAAATGGCCTGTCGAGCGACTGGACAATGGCTCCTATAGAAATCACCGGCATACCGCGCCCATTCTTCGCAATTCTATAAGAGAATTCTTCCAACGTCAAAGCCATTATTGTTGTCCCCAATGTAATTGTCTACCATCGTCATTCGAAAAATTGGAATGTTCAACTGACCAATCAACCGCCACTCACTCCACATATTCGGTCAGTCAAATCGCCTCCACTAATTGAAAAAAAAATATGAGTGTATGGTTACAGGTGCAAATATTGCATAACAAGGTCATTGACCCATGTGGGCCACCCACGACACTTAGCGATTTGTTATTTTGACCGGGCTCGATTTCATCCAGTTGATCGCAGAGTTCTTACATGAGAAAGAGCTTGCAAAAATTTTTAACGACACACACACACACACACATACACCGCCGGAGAATATTTTTTCAAAAATATTGTTTCATGAATTTGAACCAAAGTAGGTCCGTTCCGTGTGTGCTATCGGTGGTACCCATAAAATGAGACCGCAAGGTCGGGCGGGAACCTAACCCGACACAGAAGGGGGGTTCCATCATAGCACGGGGGTTACTGGGGGTTTACCCTGTGTTTAGAAATACGATGGCCTGAAATGGCGGAAGTCGGAAAGTGTTGTCAAAACTATGTCATGATATTCTGTAAATATTTTTTTTCTACTGCTGAGGATAGGATAGGATCAGTGGCTCTAATATCAGTGTAAATCGGAGCTTATGATTTAAAACAATCTAATTATATCAATATACAAAAGATTTGCTACTGTGTTTCCATCTCACGATTTTCTACAAATGAAATTAACAGTTTGTGATAACTGAAGTAAGAAACGAAAACTTTTGATTAACACATAAACCAAATTATTCCGGACATAAATTATGATACAGAGAATGACGCTCGGCACATATATAACGTATACATGAACACACCAGACTGGAAAACTGCTGGCGTTTTATCGTGGATAGAAAATGCGTACAACGCCATCTCACGCCCTGCGTTAAATTATGTCGAACGCGTCATTATCGACATTCCCATGTAACACGTTGCAATTGGGTCTTGATGTGCGTGAATGCTCTACTGTTCTCTCTCTCGTACTCCCCTTCCCGTACCTCGCATACCGTCGCTACATCCTACCGAGTAAAGTACGTACGCACTCCATATATGGCGCTTGCCCCTCCCCAATGGTGTCGGTATTTGTAGCATAGGGACTCGCGTGTATTCGATTCACACCCTAGTGCGCCTATAGAAGTCCCACTTCAACAAGCTCCAAGAAAATATTCCGAATTTTTAAAATGAAAAAAAAAAAAATTAAATGCCCTTCGTCAATCGCTTCCACAAGATCAACTATAATTCACACATACAGAGCACAATTTTTCCACAGCAATATTTTTCTTCGCCACCCCGATGAAAGCGGCATTCCGTGCGCTAGGTGTTTATAAGCATCGCTGATACAGCACGTGAATACCTGCGAATACCTGTGCACAATTCCACGGAGAGATTTAGTAGTTTTTCACCTTTTTCGAATCCCTCGACGGTAATTGCCGCTCTGCAGTAAGTCAAGAGTTACGACAAGAATTTACGAGACCCTTGGGATTTCGTATCTCTCGTGATGCCTCATTCGAATGGCGGGGTCGCGTGAATTCCATGTTTTAAGGAGACAAGTGGTCTAGTGACGGTCCCACGGTACATTAAAAAGTTGGAGAAATCGAGGGATGGTTGGACTATGCAGTGAATCCATGACATATTAACCCACACGGAATGTATGGACCCCTCGCTACCACTTCGCGTACCATCGTTAGGCTTGGAAGTTAATAAAATGCATTAAAATTCATTTGCTTTGCAAGCAATGAATTCCACCATCGGGGACACGCGTAAAACTTCCCGATAGCTGAATCACTTACACGGCTGTATCCCCAGCTTCAAAATTTATAATCTGTTCTGATGATGTAAATAGATGTATTGACACTGGCATCTTCAAGTAGGATGTTTTATCGCAATTTTTTTCAAAATGAAATTGTACAAAGCACGCACAGTTATACCGGCCCAAGTACTGCTTACCAATACAGGATCAATGCTTTGGCGGATCGATACTGAACTCTTCGATTCGATTCACTGCAGAGTATCGATACTCTTTGGTGTATCGGAAAACACTAGGCCCAAGCCAAAGAGAAGTTCGTGGGTAGAAGTTGAGAGTCATTTTCTCTCCAGATGGCGCATATGGGACGGTGCAAGTTTGAATGTGAAAAAACATTGCGCGCCACTTGCAAAAAAGTGGATATGTATTAAATGTGCAGATGAATTTTGCCCAAATTTCAGACAAGCCCGAAAACCGCATTTATCTTCCAATTATGACTTCCATTAAGTCGATCATAACATGCGCTAAGAAAAGCTGATCCATTCAAAATTTTCATGCTTTTGGGGCATTTCGAACATTTGTGGGTTCATGTCTAGACATTGGGAGAAATACGCTCGATCCGTAAACATTTAGACAATAGTCAGATGGATTCATTATAGTGCCATTTAGTATTCCTAGAATAAGTTCATTAGTTGTAATCCCTTGAGGGACGCTCGACAATGATCGACTCGTTGCACGTCATTCCTGTATACTAGTAATATGGAGGAGCACATGATCTGTGCGTGCCCATGATGTGGCCATTGCGTGATCACTTCCGTGCATTCGTTGCCAATAAGGCCCCATGCAACGTGACGATGGGCTGATGGGTCTGTGTAGTTGGAGTGGGAGAAATCGAGTGTCCGCCAGGGGTAGTTTTGGCAATAGAAAAAGTTAGTTCTAACGCGGAAGTCCTTTTTGAAGGTACTTGACTTTATAGACAATTGATGGAGACCTCACTAGAGGCACTAAACCTATTATAAATTGTGCGCGAAGTATTTGTTCGAGTGTTTCATCTCAGACAGTTCATTTTGTTCACTGTATCTTGTTAATCTATTATTAAAGTAAAGTTAAACTTACAAGCTGTTCTATCTTTTAAAAGTATCCCACAATACTTTTCTGCATAAATTGGAAACTACTGTATCGATTTAATGCAAAATCTAATCAGCTCTTAGTTATGTGAAAACACAGAGTTTATGGGGAATTTATCGGTTCGATCCGTCGGCGGTCGGATCGCTATCTCTTCATTAGTAATCGCGCCGTTTAGTGATAAAAAGGAAAATAAGTCTCAGTTTGCATCGTGTTTTCCCACACGAACAACTGTAACCGGTATTTCTAGTCAAATTCCCCGGGGGCGGTGTACTATGCACTATAGCCAGTAATTTCCCCCATTCCGCCCCCCCCCTCCCCCTGAAGTTCTACCGCTCGTTGCAACTTCCGGGACACTTGTAATTGGTTTCCTGAACAAGGCCAAGAGGATATAGGGAAGGGCGCGCCAGAGGCTTGAGTTTTGCATCCCCCTCTTGGTATGTTCTGTCTTTGTCCAGACCCGTAAATATCTCGCGCGTTGATTAGTCCTGGACGTCAAAGGCCATTCGCCGGAGTCGCGTGTGAACTTACTCAGGCACTTCGCCCGTCTTTCCACCGTGTACTCACCCAGTACCAACGGCTCGACCTGTTATTTAGAGCGAAACTCGGCGAGTTAGTTTGCATCAATATTTTCACAGATAAAAGATTCATTTCGGATTTGGGGAATTTGAAAAGTTTGGAAAATTTGGAAAGTTTGGAAGAATTTGAAAACGTGGAAAATTTGGAAAATTTGGAAAACTTGGAAAATTTGGAAAACTTGGAAAATTTGGTAAATTTGGAAAAATTTGGAAAAAATTGAAAAAATTTGAAAAAAAATTGAAAAATTTGGAAAGTTTGGAAAACTTGGAAAATTTGGTAAATTTGGAAAAAATTTGGAAAAAAATTGAAAAAATTTGAAAAAAATTGAAAAATTTGGAAAGTTTGTAAAATTTGGAAGATTTGGAAAATGCGAAAAATTTTCAAAATTGAAAATTTTTTGAAGGACTGAAAAAGTTAAAAAAATTGAAAAACCGGAGATTTCAACAAATTGAAAAATTTGATACATTTGAAGAAATTGAAAAATTTGGAAAATGTGAGTTCACAGAACTTTCTCATATTCAAGATTAAAAAAAAAAATGAGGCATGGAAAAATCTAAAAATCATAAAATATTGAATGCACGCACAAAAATTCAATTTCCCGAATTTGATAAATTTTAGCGACCCCGCGCAATTCCCATAAACCTCTTCTCTCCGCCTGTAACACTATACATGAATATAGGTATGGGCATCAGATTGACCGATAGTGATTAAAAATTTGTTTCAATAATTTGAGTGCATAACCGAGAGCCTACTGGGATTGCAGCTCTGTATTTCCCATTAATTCCCGACATTTTCACTGATGCAGCCACTAAAATTGGATTTAATTGACGGATGATTGGAGAATTATTAACAGCTATAGATGGGACGAGCGGATAAAATCATAAATTCTCCAACACTTGCTTTATTCCTCGTTGGAAAAACCGGTAGTCGAAGGGATGGCAAATTTATCGGTGTAACGTTGGTCTGATCGATTAATGAATGGCTTCTGCTCGGTGTGGGGTGTTGGTGGGTGGGGGGGGGGGGGGGAGGCTGGCTTGTCCAGAGATAGCTGAGACCTCTAGATCGGCGTACCGCCCACCGCTTGTAAGCTTCGCTTAACAGAGGCCATAATTATCGGCCAGAATGGAGATCCTCACGTGTAACAATTTAATTGACTTCATCGCAAGATACACATTAATATCAGTTGGCATGATTGACAGATTGATGATAGCTGGTTGGCAATTAGCATCGCCAATTGAGGTGCATGAAGAATCATCGAGAATTGAATGCTCAACTGGGGGAAACAATTCTGCTCCCCACCCACTCACTCCCACGCCCCCCACCCACCCACTAACCCACTACCCCCACCCACCCACCCACTCACTCCACCCCCACCCACTCACTCCACAGCCACCCACTCACTCCACCCACCCACTCACTCCACCTACCCGCTCACTCCATCCCCACCCACTGACTCCCCCCCCCCCCCCCCCCACTCACTCACTCCCCCCGCCCCGGCTCGCCGCAGCCCCAGAAACATAACACGGAAACGTGTTGTTCTTACCACTGAACATTCCCGATGTTCGTCCAGAATCCATTTCCAACTCCTGGCTCAAGTTGCACCCCAGGAATACCAGAAAGTTGCAACTTGGATTGTCGTACACACTGGGAATATAGCGGCGTCTCGGCAATTAATTTCCCGCTGATTCAACGTGCCCAGACGAGCGAGAGATGAGAGAAGAAGGAAAAGGTGTGTTAAAGTAAAGGGCTTTTTGAATGTAGAGGTATGAGTTTGGACGGTTGGCATTGGATGAAAAGACGCCTGGGGTGATAGCACCGTTGGGCGGGTATGGAGGGGGGGAGGGGGGGAGACGCTTGATAACAACCAACTTGTACAAGGAACAACTCGTCTCGTACATGTGGCAAAGGACTTTGCTAAAGCTCATAGTTTAGACTCCATTTATTTGCTGCTACTCTCTCATGAACAGTGTCTTACCTTCCTTGCACTTTAGTTTAATTCGATTACACGCTGTATAACACATCAACTTTCAAGCTTGCTTCTCAATTTTCGGGCGACAATAGAAACAAGAACGCGTGGTGGAAATATATATCTATATATATCTATTATTACCCTTCTTCGACCACAGGATATATATATATATATATAAAACAGATAGATACTTATGCGCTAAATGTGAATAGAAATAGTGGTATATACTAGTCTTTTACGTATTATCAACAATGAATTGGTGTTCCCCAATAGTTTTGAATGGGTTGAATAGCATGGTTGAGTAACCATAAAATCTTGAGGAAAAGGAAGAAATGGAAGACAATTGTAACTCGGAAATCAATAGACACTTTACCCAGTATAGCAAGGTCTCGACTATGTATGTGCGTGCGTGTGTGTCCTTGTAAGGGTAAGTGGGTGGATGGGTGGGTAAGTGGGTAGGTCTTTTGGAGCTCAAGTGGGTGGGCGAATGGGCAGGTGGATGGGTGGGTGAATGGATGGGCGGGTGGGTGAGTGGATGGGCGGGTGGGTGGGTGGGTGGGAGGGTAGGTGAGTGGGTGGGTGAGTGGGAGTGTGGGTGGGAGTGTGGTTAGTGGGTCGGTGGATGGGTGAGTGGTTGGGCGGGTGGGTGGGTGAGTGGGTGGGCGGGTGAGTGGGTGGGCGGGTGAGTGGGTGGGCGGGTGGGTGGGCGGGTGGGTGGATAGGTGGGAAAGTGGGTAGGTGGGTGAATAGGTGGGAAAGTGAATGGGTGGATGTGTGGGTGGAGCCCTTTAACATTACTCAATGAGTATGAATTTATGTTTGGATTTTGGAAATTTACATTTTTCAACAGTCTAAATGATTCAAATATCGGATTTCATGACTTTCTTTATGTTCGATATTCTTTCATATAGAAGCCAGGGATTTGACGCCCCCGGAGAGAAAGAAATTATTAGGGGAATTAATGAGAAATATTGTTTACTCGGGAATTACGGATAATTAAGGTATGCAGCGCTACGGGACGTAGCACGCAATGTTTACCAATTATTTCCGTCTGGACAAGAAAGATGGGCACAGTGCTGATTTACAACCTGGTAAATATTAAATATAGCTGCTGTAATTCGATAGTTGATCGCCAGGAAACATTTAATGAGTGAGAAAATATTGAAGATCAACGTTAAGTGAATGATGGATATATCAACCTCTGCAGAGAGGACCCAGTAAGGAATATACTTCTCATTTGTTGAATCCTTCAGGAACTCGTGGAATTTTCGAAATTCTTGATCAATAACCCTATAATTATTCTTTCTTATTTCCTAAATTGTTCAATGTTAGCAAACTTTTTGCTGACCCTTCTTTGGCCGTATGAATCGCGTAAAGTTGTTCAAAACAAGAAATTAACTACTCACTTCACTAGTGATAAGTCCATACAAATATGCCAACTCTTGGCCTAACCACAAACCAATGCTGGAAGACACAGTTCCAAGAATTCATCCAATTTTGGTTCCAAAGTTTGATCCACTAGCATCACCAGAAGTGGTTTCAATCATGGTGTGGAAACCACTTGTAGGAAAGTGGTATTCAAATATTTCAACGGTTTCTGTCATTTTCACTTTGAAGTTGTGCCCTTTGAAGAGACTGGTGTGTGTCCCCATCGCTTGACTCGTTTCACTAGTGCCAGTGGAAACGATTTCCGTGACGATAACAGTGATCTTGATCACTCACGTGTGCATCTGATTGTTTGTCAAAGCGGTGAATAACACTGATTAATTTTGACCATTGAGTGGTTGGGCAATGGTACCAGTGCCGGCGCTTTTCGAGTTTTCCAATTTTGTATGAAACTACTGACACGAAATACCTGAAAAAAATTGTATTTCTCTTCTGAACTATGTGTGTGGGTGAGTGTGTGTGTGTGAGAGTGTGTGGGTCTGTGGGCGTATGGGTGGGTGCATGTATGGGTGTGTGTGTCCGTGGGTGGGTGGGTGGGCGGATGCGTATGGGTGGGTGGGTGGCTGGCTGAGTGAGTGGGTGGGTGGGTGGGTGGCTGAGTGAGTGGGTGGGTGGGTGGGTGGCTGAGTGAGTGGGTGGGTGGGTGGCTGAGTGAGTGGGTGGGTGGGTGGGTGGCTGAGTGAGTGGGTGGGTGGGTGGGTGGGTGGGTGGGTGGGTGAGTGAGTGAGTGGGTGGGTGGGTGGGTGAGTGGGTGTGTGAGTGTATGTGTTTGTGTGTGCCAACGACTGAAGTCATCGAAAACATTGCTCATTCAACCCCACGTGTTTCATCTCCCACAGTAACAATAACAATTCCTCCGGTTGTGCTCTCATCTTGAGTTTTCTTCATTCTATATATAGTAACATCGCAAATGTTACACTGAGCCCCCCACGTAACGCCATTTCAGAAGTTACTCTTCCTGAAAGCATGGCATACGACACGATTCGCAGGAGCGCACAGACATCAACTTCGCTTGACCAGAACCGCATGTACGTTGAACATGACCAGCAGACATGGTAATAGATTGTTGCAACATAGCATCCGGGCTTGAGCGTCACGTTCGATTATTTGTGCCAAGAGCAGACGGCATCTCCGTGAATTTATGCTCACCAGGAAGTAGTTGATTGAACTCGTGGGTAATAAATGGCGTCTATGTGATTGACGTTGGAGTACCATTTTATTTTAATTGCTTATCCATCATATATCGTGCATTGTAGCTTTGGAGGGTATCTGCAATAACTGACCACTTCAAATGAGTACTTTGGGATTTTTTTTACGGTACTTTAATACTCTGAAGATCAGTTAAATCCAATGTGAGTTATGTATGAAACTGTGATTTTTTTATCGATAACAAAAGTGTTACAAAAATAAGAATTTTAGAGAGAAAAAAATCTCGATGGTGCGAATCGGAATTCGAACCCGGGACTGTCAGTTTCACAACGGCCACTTTTAATTGAGCTGCTGGATATATATATGTATACATATATATATATATATATATATATATATATATATATATATATATGATATATATATATGTATATACATATACATATACATATACATATACATATACATATACATATACATATACATATACATATACATATACATATACATATACATATACATATACATATATACATAAATACACATGCATATATATATATGCATACCCATATATATATGTGTATGTATTTTGGTATATATATATATATGTATAAGTATACCCTTTTGGGCCCTTTTGGGTACATCCATGCAACGGAACTACTTTAACAACTAATTGTTGAAATTCAACTCCGTCTTCCCTTTAGCCTTCCTGAAAATGCTTTGACGTACCTTTAGAACCTGCATCGTATTTCAAGAAGATTTCCTTTGTCAAGAGTGTCCTCAAATTATAATTATGAGCGGATCGTCTGAATCAATCTGAGAGATAAAATTGAAATCCCTCCTCGAGGTGATGAGAATTACAATATCCGGCGTTAGTGAAGGCAAAATTAATTATAACTTCTGACAGAATAAAAACTTTGTCGCACCATTGAAAGATTTTTAATGGTCCATCTCATCTGGACGAATATTCTGAGATAACATCATCAGCTCTCATTTAATTTCCTATTCACCGTCGATTCTTCAAGCTGACAGGTACAAATGAACTACAATCAGAGGAGATGAAGTCACTCAGCACGTGGGATAAAGCACAATGGTCTATTCTCGAAATGAACTTTAGAGAACTCAGATTTTCATTTAACTGATCGCATAAATTTCAGGAAATACTTTGCAAAGAAAATTTCAGGTGATTTTCAGTGATTCGAGAAGTGATTTTTAGAGTGCTTCTGCACATTTTTGAGGGGTTTAGGTATTTAACTTACACCCGCAACACACACACACACACACACAAGTCGGGGCTTTGATGTCGTAGATAGAGTACCTTCCGACCGGCAGCAGGAACATTCCGTGTTTGCTATCGTCGATACCCACAAAATGAGACCGCCCGGCCGGGCGGGAACCTAACCGGACGTGGGGGGGGGGGGGTCCATGATGGGCGCCCACCATCGTAGCATAGAGGTTTCAGGAGGGTTACCCTGTGTTTAGAAATATGATGGCCTCAATGGCGAAAGTCGGCCCCAGCCGCATGGATGGGTGTCCAGTAGGGCCCTTCGAAGAAATGCTGGTGACCACCGACCGTGGGAAGTGCAAGCAATAGGAACGGAGCGGGGAAACCACACACACCAACACACAGATCAATTAACATTCCCCATCATTGAAGCTTTTTCAAAAACATCATTTTGAGATTCTCCAGGTCTTAAATTGAGTTCCTTTCTTTTATTCAGCCGTACGATTATTGGGAATGTTCAATCACGGCGACGGAAGAACAAGTGGTTAGTTGATGGGGTTAACTTTCCCACTGAATGTAACTTTGGCTCTAGTCGACGGAGGAGCAATGTCGAATGAGATCTATATATATATATATATATAGATATACATATCACATGGAATGGCCGAGGGGTCAAGAATTGATACCTTCTCGCCGAAGAGCAAGTTTTCCTGTTTGCGTCATGTTCCGTCATTCGGGAAATCACAATTAGCATCGCTGAGTTGTCCAACTCAAATGTGAAATTTCTAAAAATTATAAATGGAACCACATTTATGAAAAAGGCCCACTTTGCCAAGATCTTCAAAAAAATCGGGGATAGTTGGAACTTCCAAAATTACCAACACTTATCGAAAATTAAAGCAATTTGGGACATTAAAAAAAAAAAAAGAATTGAGATTCAAAAAATTTGGAATCTTCCCAATTTTTCGAAAGTGCAAAGTTTTTCGCAATTTTTGAGCATTGGGTGAAGTTTGCGATGATATAGTTCTTTGGATGTGTGGAAGTCGACGGCCTGGAAAACATAATATGACACGATCGCCACTCATTAGTGCCGCCGCCGGTCTCTGGTTCACCCGAACATCATGAGCACTCAGAAAATGTGTTAATCAACGCTCGTTGATAAATTACTCGCATAGCATGGACTTGCAGTACCCCTTCGCTTAATGAGCGAAACCCAACAGTAAATGTCACGCACCCTCAACTTATCGATCTTCACTCCTCGAAATTATTGCAGTCTATTACTGGGTGATCATTGCCGCACTCATTCACCCGAATTCTGCTCACGTGGCCAGTGAGAATTAACGGTCTTTGATTTTAACTCTATTGCACTGGAAGGTACAGCGAATTTATGAATCCGTCCATTCCCAAATCCATACATCAAGTTACATGAGAATTAACGACTTCTATCATCTTCTATAAATCGAGGTTTTGCAATATTATTTTTTTTTATATACCTTTGACTTTTTAAAAATTTGGGAGAGATGAAATTTTTAAGTGCTGAAAGATTTTGGGTGCCAAAAATTCTGAAATTTGAAAAATTTGAAAACTTTGCGATTTGCAAAATATTAAAATTTGAAGACTTTTTGAAAGTTGAAAAAATTTTGAAATTTGAAAAATTTTTGAAATTTGAAAAAAATTGAAATTTGAAAAAAATTGAAATTTGAAAAACTCCGAAATCTGACAGATATTGCGATTTCAAAAATTCTGGGATTTTCAAAATTTCAAAGTTTGAAAAATCCTGAAATTTCCAAAATTCGTAAAATTTTGAATTTTTTTTTCAACTGTGGAAATTAGTTCCATTTTAACGTTTGACAAATTGCAAATTTGTTTTAGTGATTAAAATTCGTTAATAATTGTTTCAATTTCAATTACGTAAATTTAGTTAATTTATCATAAGGCAGTATTAACATTTTGCCTTTTGTTTAATTTGTGAAAACTTCCAATTATTTGAAAAAGAATACATTACTCTCAGCTCTCTACAAGGGCGGAGTCAGAGTCCATGGATGTGTAGTGTATTTATCTCGAAATCATGAGCTGTAGATATTCAGTCTAGCCCCTGGGAGGCAATTTCTCATCTACCAGAGAGCTTAATAAATCATCTCATTATTATTCCTAGGCACCACTTCTACACTCGAGGATATCATTGTTCAGCGTGTACAACAATGAAGTACTTGGGATGAGATTACGAGGAATCGTTTTATTTTACCCATTTTGTGTAATGAAAGAAGGGGGCTATTGTGAGGATGTGTCTGCGGACGCTGGTTAAATCCAATATGAAGTCCATTTGAGATAGAATTATGGCTTGAAAATTTTGGGAAAGGGGGCAATCATCCTTTCGATAATGAGTTTCATAATTTCACCATAAACCAAACGTATTTTTATTAACGTACAGCAAATGGATTTCAAATTCGTATTTTATTGGAATTTTCAATTCCGCCCGCACACACCCACTCATTCACTCACTCACCCACCCACTCATTCAGCCACCCACCCACTCACTCACCCACGCACCCGCACACATCTACTCACCCATTCACCCACTTACCCACTCAGCCACCCACACGCACCCACTCACTCACCCACCCACCCATCTACCCACTCACTCACCCACCCACTCACTCACCCACCCACCCACTCACTCACCCCACCCACCCATCCACTCACTCACCCACCCACTCACTCACCCACCCACCCACGCATCCACTCACTCAGCCACCCCCCACCTACCAACCCACCTACCCACTCACTCACCCACCCACTCACTCACCCACCCACTCACTCACCCACCCACCCACCCATCCACTCACTCACCCACCCACTTACTCACTCACCTACCCACTCACCCACCTACCCACTCATTCACACACACACATAAGCAGGGCTTTGTCATAGTGGGCAGAACATGACCTGTCTATTACGTCATGGGTCCTGGGTGCGCGCGCGTACTATCGTGTGCTATCGGTGGTACCTATAAAATGGAGCCACCGTCCTAGCCCAGGGGTTTCTGAAGGTTTACCCAGTGTTTAGAAATATTATTATGTGAATGGTGAAGTCGCCCCCAATCGACTGGATGGGTGTCCAGTACGCCCTCCCTAAGAAAAAACCTTGATTATATCCGTAACTTTTCCTAATCGCGCTCTTCAAAATTTCTTTCTTGAATATATGACGGAATGTCATAATCTCAGGAGTTACAGTGAAGCGACCAATATCACTTGATGAAGCTTAATAGACACTAGAGATGATATCAACTCAGGTACAGCCTCGGGGTACCGAACTTTTTTTTCGTCGTAAATTATAATAAAGATAAACTCCCCGCTAAATGAGAAAGCTTCTTCACTCTTCTATGATCCCATTCTTTGAGGAGGGTGAGCTCGCTGAAGGACCAATCTTCTTAATTTGTGATATTGGTGTTAAGTTGTGTGGGAGGAAAGACATTTTTCATACTATAGAGATTATAAGGCATTTATCGGAGTAGAACGAAAATGCGGAAGATTTCCAGGAATTTGTGGTCCGGAGAATTCAGGGAATTTTCAAAACTTGACATTTTTGAAATTGTTAACTCCAAATTTTTAATTTTTTGAAATTTTTGAGATTTTGGAAATTTTTCAAATTTCCGAAATTTTTCAAATTTCCGAAATTTTAAATGTTTTGATTGCATAGATTGCCGAGTACAAATGCATTTTTCAGATCATGATGCATCTTTATATCAGCAAATTGAATGAATACAATCGCAAGTTACCTCGTTCACTGCATCAAATTGTTTCTCTTACCGCGCAATTTGATTGAGGAGGATTTCAACTGAGGTAGAAAATTTTAGTCACATCGCAACATCCATATTGTCATGGAATTGATGTAAATGCATGTAAATCTTACCCCAAATTCATGCATGGAATCATCCACATGTAATAAGTGAGGCGGCCTTGGGACTCGGTCCTTCGCAAAAGCCGCTGTGAGAAAATTATTCGGCAATATAGTTTCAGCGGAAAACCAATTGAAGTCCTCTTGTCTTGTATTGCTTGAATGTCTTCAAGCAATAACTTTCCAATCGTCGGGCCGGTCTCGTAACGTTTTTTCAGGCGCATTCGTGCAAGTTTCCGCCGTTTCGTCAAAAGATGGCGCCATCAGAAGGTTATCAAGGATTCGTTACAATTAAACATCGAGAACTGAGTTTGGCTCTATGGTAACACTTACAACCCAGGCGCGTAACGGCTCCGTCACACTCCCCTCCTCGCCGCGCTGTTAGCGCGTGACGATTCCAGCGCGCTCCCCCCCCCCCTCCGCCGCCGCCGCGCCCTTAGCGCGTGACGTTTCCGTCACGCTCCCCTCCTCGCACGGTTTTAGCGCGTGAGGATTCCAGCACGCTCCCCCCCCCTTCCTTCGTGCCCTTAGCGCGTGACAGTTCCAGTATGCTCCCCCCCCCCCCGCCGCGCCCTTAGCGCGTGACGTTTCCGTGACGCTCCCCTCTTCGCCAGGGTCTTAGTGCGTGACGATTCCAGCCGCCCCCTCCCTCCGCCGGACCCTTAGCGCGTGACGTTTCCGTCACGCTCCCCTCCTGGCTACGCCCTTGGCGCGTGACGCTTCCGTCACGCTCCCCTCCTCGCCGCTCCCTTAGCACCTGCGCGCCCAGCGCCTAGTCTGTTCCCCACTTCCCTCGTGTTTCATCGTATTGCATTTATTTCAACGTTTCACCCAAGGGTCATGTTTCTCAACTGCCGAGCGCTGAAAGCAGGATCAAACAAGATGTGGGCGACCTGTTACCTCCGTTCCAAGATAAATGATTCGACAAATGAATAGAGCAGATCTTTCCACCAACATGACGAATCGGAAGAACAGGACTCCAATGGCCAGAGATTTTAATATCCATTTCACTGGGGAAAAGTCGGAACCACTAAAAGCTTTTCTCTTTGAAACCCTGAGCTTCGAAGCCGATCAGCATGCATAATGATCCTTTACATCCTAGAAGGTAGGGACATCGATGACTTTTACCTTGACTTTTGGGTAAGATAGAAGCACAAACATATATCTCCTATTTTAGTTACAAGTCCGGCAGCCCGTGCTTCGCGCATTTCCTGCTTCCGCCGCACTGACTGGTGGCGCGTCGGTTTCCGTCTCACGCGTTTCGATAATTTCGATATATATCGATATTCTCGTTGGTCTCTTCTCTTGACTATAGACTAGTTCCTTGCCAGTGGCCGCTACGCGGCCACATACCGTTCCTTGTCTATATTCTCGTTCGATTTCGATTGTGTTCTCGATAATCGAGATTTTTCCGCGACTTTCGAATTCGATAATCGATTTATTTTCCTGGTCGAAGCTCTCATTTATATATAAGGATCATAAACCAATCGTTCCGTTGGAGTGTCCTCCAGTATCTTCACAATGCTCTTCGCTGAAAAGGGTGGACACTTATTTGCCCACCCAATTTTTGGCTTCCAGGTCATTCTAGATCTTTGCCCAACTATATCAGAAAATTCGAAAATTAATTAAGAGGAAGGATTTCGTTCAGAAAGAGAAGACAGTCAAGATATTGCACATGAAATGTGCAGATGACCCCTGGCATCACTACCTCATATTGCTTTGTCCGCCCCATCCTCCTGTTTCATCCACTCATTTTCAGTTCCCCAGTGGTACAACTACGATGCAACTGAGATGCAATCCATGGTGGTGACGCAACAGGAAATCCCACTAGATTATCTCCCACCATTCCAATAGCAACGTGTAATGGATGCAATCGATAGGGATGCATCTACCTCATGTGCAACTGTCTCTCGAGTTTCCCCCGGCCAAATTTTTCATATCTCGACTTTCCCCTCCGTCTGGCTCCATGTCGCTGGGCTGGGGCTCGTGTTTCCTGGTAGCTAACACCCTCCCCCCCCCCCCCCCCCCCCCGCCCGACTCCTTCATTTTCGCTTACGTCAAAAGCGAACTTTTTCTATGTATTTCTCAGTGTGTTCAGCGTTATTTGGGATATCGAATGCAGGAGTGAGAAGGGATGCGAGGGTGTGGGGTTCATTTGAATTGTTGATGTTTTCAAAAATTTGAATTTTCTTGAAATTGTTGCTTTGGAAGATTTGGAAATTTTGGAAAGTTTGGAAAATTTTGGAAAATTTTGGAAAATTTTGGGAAATTTTGGGAAATTTTGGGAAATTTTGGAAAATTTTGGAAAATTTTGGAATATTTTGGAAAACTTTGGAAAATTTTGGAAGATTGTGGAAAATTTTGGAAAATTTTGGAAAATTGTGGAAAATTTTGGGAAATTTTGGAAAATTTTGGAAAATTTTGGAAAATTTTGGAAAATTTTGGGAAATTTTGGGAAATTTTGGGAAATTTTGGAAAATTTCGGAAACTTTTGGAAAATTTCGGAAAATTTTGGAAAATTTTGGAAACTTTTGGAAAATTTTGGAACATTTCGGAAACTTTTGGAAAATTTGGGAAAATTTTGGAAAATTTTGGAACATTTCGGAAACTTTTGGAAAACTTTGAAAAACTCTGGAGAATTTCGGAAACCCCTGAAAATTTCCAGATTTTACAAATTTTGTGCTGAATGAAAATCCACCGAAAATTCCACTATATTTCTGGTATGAAAAGGAATTATGGAATTTCCAAAACACGACTGAATATCTTCACCATTTGATCCCCCCAAAAAACAATTTTCTGGAGCATGCTAAAGGGCGAAACATTGAATGAATATTTCATGGTTTCAATGCAAAGGAGCAGCCGTTTGGGCGTTTTTACATGGACGAGTTATTGCTGTTTCATCGTCTCGAAAATGGTGGGTATCACAATTCTCAAGCATACCCAAAGGCAGAGTCGCAGTGGAAATTGGAAAGGAGGTGAGCAAAAAAAAAATTATTCAACTGGAGACGCGCTACGTCGATATTTGTTTTATCTAGCGTGCATCTGAGACGCCTGACTCTTTTCTCCTATTTCTATTCACTTTTCTCGGAGGCGGGTTTCCAACATCAAAGCAACGAGAAAAGGTGAATTGACGCTCTCAAACCCGTGCGCCTCTATAACCCCTAGTGAAGAAAAAAAAAGAAATACTCACTGGTACTCAGTCTTGGCCCTCTTGAAACGATAGGGCCTTACGGCTTCCGAGAGAAACGGAGGTTAGTACTGAAACACCAGTGCCAGACGTAATAGGGAGCTTGTGGAAAAACGCAGAATCGTATTTTCATCAGACTAGTGAAAAACCTCCCGCAAAATGGGGAGCGAAAGACATTCACTCCAGCCCCAAAACTGGCTAGTGGAGATTGCTTTACGGAATTAAATAAAGCGTTGCGTTTTTGGGAAATTTGCATTTTTGGCAAGTGTTCGAATCTTCGAAAATTTGGAAAAATTGGAAAAATTTGGAAAATTTAGGAAATTTGGAAAATTTGGAAAATTTGGGAAATTTGGGAAATTTGGAGAATTTGAGAAATTTGCAAAATTTGGAAAATTTGGAAAATTTGGAAAATTTGGAAAATTTGGAAAATTTGGAAAATTTGGAAAATTTGGAACATTTGGAAAATTTGAAAAATTTCGCAAAGTGTGGAAAAAATTGGAAAATTTGGGAGGTTTTGAAGATTTTCAAAATTTTGCACTTCGTAAAATTTGTATAATTTGGAAATTTCGAAAGTTTGAAAATGTTGAAAGTTTTTTAAATTTGGAAAATCGTTAGGAATTTTTGAAATTTTTGAAAAATGAAACTTTTGAAAGTTCCAAAATAATGGTAAGTTATCATTTATTCGACATTACCAAAAAGTGTATCAAATAGAACCAAACCCGACCCACTCGCTTCCCAAAAAAATTTACTGAATTAACAATATCGGTCACCCTAACAATGCCAAAGTTCTCGACCTCCGGAGAGTCGTATTTTCATCCAACTTATGAGAACCTCGCATAAAAATGAGGTGGGAAGCCGAGACTCCCTCCACCCCAGAAGCTGTTTTGATGGTCCAGATCATGTCTGCGATCAGTTTTCCTCAACTCGGAGGATGTCAAAAGATTCCTCCTCTGAGACTCCAAAAATGCATTTTATTTTTAATTATTTAAATGCTCGATTTTTTTCCCTCCACCAACTGGTAACCCCAAAAAACCAAAACGATTTGGAAATCTTATTGACTTCTAAGATTTGTTATACCTTTCAATTTTTCGGGTAGTGCTAGTCCTAAACCACGAAATGCAGAAGTAATGGAGAATTCGGTGGAAAATCGTAGTATCGTATACCTACTCCCCCCCCCCCTCCCCTCCCCCCCCCCTGCCAACGTGAAAAGCTCGCGTAAAAATGGGCGAGGAAAAAGAATTTCACTGTACCCCCAAAAAGCGGTTTTTCTGATGCAGACTATTTCGATGAATGGAAGTAGATCTCAGCCTTTCTCAACTTAGAGGGAATATTCCACTGCATCTGAATAGTTTCGAGATTTGGTAATCTCTCGTGCCCCGTCGATTAAACTTTAGTGATAAAAAATCCAGGGGATTTTTACGGCACTGTACGCCATTCGTTTTACCCGCTTTGACCCATTTTTCTTTATTGGAGTTAGGAAATGAGAAATATTCGGTCGTTGATGGAAACAAAATTTTTCCATTCAAAGGGGGGGATCAAATAATTTTTTTTCAGGTTAAAAATTGAACAGATTCGTTCGATTCGCCAATGGAAAAAGATATCTCTGGGGAAAACGACTGTTTGTGTTTCGAACGATTGCGAATTATCCGTCTTTTTTTTCTATAAAAAGAATTATTATTTATTGGAAAAATGTTTCATTGATTGATGTCTTGAACTGTTGGAAATTTAGTTTTAGTTCAAAATTCAAGAATGATTGGACGCAATCTTTAAATTAATTGTCAGATGATTTAATACTTTGAATATTCAATGAATTGTCAGATGATCCTAATTACGTTTACTTTCATTTGGACCAGCACAATAATTTCCAATTGCGAGAATTTTCCTGGCCTCGTTGAGAACAGCCAATGAATGCCTGCCAAATTGGGACAGTGTCTCGTTGTCAAAACGGGACAGTACCTCGTTGTCAAACTGGGACAGTTTCTCGTTGACAAATTGGAACAGTTCATCGTTGTCGAATTTGGACAGCCCCCCGTTGTCAATTTGGGACAGTGTCACTTTGTCAAATTGGGACAGTTGCTCGTTGTCAAACTGGGACAGTTTCTCGTTGACAAATTGGAACAGTTCATCGTTGTCGAATTGGGACATCCCCCCGTTGTCAATTTGGGACAGTGTCACTTTGTCAAATTGGGACAGTTACTCGTTGTCAGATCGGGGCAGTGGCTCGTTGCCCAATGCCTAATGGGCAATGATCCACTTTCAAATCTGGGCCATGCCCGATTGTCAAAACGGGACAATATATCACTGTGAAATCGGGACAACATTTTATTGCCAAATCGGGACAATCCTCCATTGCCGAATCGGAATAAAGTGTGCATTGTCAAATCAGGAAAATGTCCCAAAGTCAAATGCGAATAATTTCTCGCTGCCAACTTGGGACAATGCCACACTGTCAAGCTGGGACAATACCACGCTGTCAGATTGCAGCGATGCAGTGCTGTCAAATTGGGACAATACCATACTGTCAGATTGGACCGATGCATCGCTACCAAATTGGACTGATGCAGCGCTGTCAAATTGGGACAATACTATGTTGTCAAGTTGGAACTATGCAACACTGTCATATGGGAACAACACCATGCCGTCAGATTGCAATGATCCAGCGCTGTCAAATTGGGACAATACCATGCTGTCAAATTGGACTGGTGTGTCGCTGTCAAATTGGACTGGTGTGTCGCTGTCAAATTGGGACAATACCATGCTGTCAGATTGGAACGATCCAGCACTGTCAAATTGGGATAATACCATTCTGTCAGATTGGACTGATGCGCACAACGTTCTGCGTTCAAATCGGTACCACGTTACCATATGACATCCGGGCATGTCACCATAAGCCTGGGACACCATCCCAATTTACCATTGCAATAATATTGTTTAATACGGCGCGACATGGTAACTTATTGTGATTAGAAAAAATCCGAAAAATTGTAATTGGGACCAAGTTCTCGTTTCTATTTAATACTGTGATCCCATTTTCCATTCGAATATCTCCCATGCATCAGATTATTAGTAAAAGGGCCTGAATTGAGCAACGAGTTTATCAAGTGTAAACATGTTATTTCCAGTTCTCGTATCGCAAAACGAACTAAATTCATTAGTAGACTATTACTTCCAAGGCTATGCCTCTTATAGATGCTCTGCCTCGTCTATACACACATAAAAGGTGTTTGACGAAGAAGAGACGTTGCTTGAATTGAGATCATTCGACATCTAGTTTTCGCCTTGTCGAGGGGGCTACTGTTGAAAATCATTGGAGCACGTACTGGTGCTGAGCCTTGGGTGCATCCGTTAATTGCAGATATCGCAATTTTCACTCCATTGCTTTCAGCATCTCCATCTTGGCGAAGGATCTGCAAATTGCCATGCCTCCAAATTGAATTTTAATGCACAGGATCGGTTAGCAGGTTGATATCATTGATAAATGCCTAGGTAGCATGTATATGATTTTACAAATAAATATGCATTATTATTAATTAATTTTTTTTAAAATTATTCACGTATCGGCCAATTGAAAAATTTATCGATTTCAGACAATATGCCGAGTTGTGATAAGGCAATATCTTTTTCGCACACTTTTTCCAGTTTTAGTCTTAGAGATAGTGTCCCAATGTATTAATGGGACACTGTCCCAATGCTTTACTGAGACAGTATCCCAATTTTCCATTGACATAGTGTTCCAAGTATTCATAGGAGCCATGATCTAATTTTTCATCGGAACGTTCATTCCATTTGTCATTGGGACAATGTCCCAATTTTGCACTGGGACAATCTCTCAATTGTTCATCGGGATAATGTCCCAGTTTTCTATCGGTACAGTGTGGTCTCTAGTGGAACAATGTCAGAAATATTGCCCACATTTTTCGTTGGGACACCGGTCCCGTTTTCAGATTGGGACGGTGCCCCAACTTTCACTTTGGACAATATCATAATTCCGCAAACATGACGTCAAAAGTAACATGACGGCAATTGGAAAAAGGTCCGTCATCCGAATCGGCGATGTTGGGAATATTGTCTGATTGGGAAGCTGAATATTGTCCAATTTAAAACTTCGGACACTGTCCCAAATTGAAATGACGATGTTGCTGCAATATTGAATCGGATGATTTCGTTGCACATTGAAAGATCACTGGCATTAATAGTTTCAACAAGTAATTGGCACATGGTATCAATTGTAAATTGGGACGTGTCCCAACATTGGGACAATCACGAATTGGGACAATGTCCTAATTGTCAATTGACACATGATCCCAATTGTGAACTGGAATGCTGCCCCAATCGCAAATTGATACAATTGTAAATTGGGACACTGTCCCAATTATTAATTGCGATAGTATTGCAAATGGGAATTGAGTCAGTGTCTCAATTGAGAACTCACAATTGGGACAGTGTGCCAATGGTCGATTGTATCGCGTGGCCTCAATAGCAAATTGTACATTCGTGCGAATTGAAAATTGGGACATTGTCCCAATTGTACAGCGGAATATCGTTGAAATAAACTTCATTTTATTGCTATTCCGCTTTTGGCCTTCGTGTCATTTATTACAAATATTCATTTTATTTACATAAGCGGCTGCAGGTACATAACTGTCGCACAACCAATGACCAATTTTATCCTGCCCTCCCCTCCCCCCCCCCCCCCCCCCCTCTTCCAAATATTTATCTTCTTGATTAATGGAGCGGATTTGTTATTCATATGACTATCATCGAATGAATTGTTTACAAGTGAAAGTCCAGTGTTATAATACTCACTATATAAAACGTATGTTACAAAATCCTTTAATTATGAGGGCATGGACAGAAATTTCATATCAATATTTATATGATAATGATCGTTGGGATAATGGTGTGGGATGCATTTCGATCATCGTGTTGTTATATTGCAATATTGTGTTATCAGTGGGTTATGTTGACCCGATGTATTGCAACACTGTAATCAAGCAGATCATGCTTTATGAATATTTACCCATGAATAAATTATCCATGGATATAAAAAAATTGATAAAATAATTCCATGGATTTCAGAAGTGTGGAGTATGTGGCGCAAAAATTGTGGAATATTTTTGCATAATTGATCTGCGAAAAAGCATTTTGCTGAAGGTTTTGAGTATAGAGATACACCCACCCACCCAACCGCCCACTCACCCACCCACTCACTCACCCAGCCACTCACCCACCCACCCACCCGCCCACCCACCCACTCATCCACTCACCCAGCCACTCACCCACCCACCCACCCACCCACTCACCCACCCACCCACCCACTCACCCACTCACCCACCCACCCACCCACCCACTCACCCACCCACTCACCCACCCACTCACCCACCCACCCACTCACCTACTTACCCATCCATCTACCACCCACCCACTCACTCACCCACACACACACGCTCACAACGCTCTCACACACATACACAGACGTTTCATCAGAATTTTCTTCCAAAATTTTCCAAAATTGTCAGAATATTAAAAAATAGAAGCATGAACTTATGTCAAAGTTTTTCTTCTATCATACGTATAAGAGCCACATATAAAATTTATTCCACTAAGTATAGAGCTTCACCAAACGTCAGGATAATTTTTATGAAACTTCTCTCGGCGCACCATCAAGAAAATCCTATTTTGCCAGTATTTTCTCGTGTATAAATTATGAGATAAAACAACTCGGTCACAGACACATGGCGAGGAGAAAAAAAAGTGAGCGGAAAGGTGGGTAATTCGAAATGCATAGAAAATTGCCAGTGCAAGAGTATAAATTTTCAAACTGCTTCAAAAAACAATACAAATAAAATAGAAACATAATAATAATAATGAATCAACAGGGAGTCCAGGCACATGCATTGAAAGTTGGTCGGTCGAGCGCGGGCCATGATTTATGCCGGAAATTCCGCGGTCCAGCCGCCGGCGGGTGGCTACCGAAAAAAAATGGAGGTGGAAATTTGAAATAAAAGAGGGAATATTCGTATTCAATGCTGATAGTGGTAGTTAGAAAAGCAGGAGCAAATTTCATCCTTTTGTGCAGCCGGAAATTGTGGTTTGGAGGTGTTTCATAAAGCCATTATCGGCCGATTTTAGAAAATATTTCTGATGTTTAAAAATTGTTCTAAATTATAAAAAAAAACTTCATAAAAATTATTTTAAAAAACGGAATTTGAAAATATTTCTTAAGATAAAATTTAAAAAGATTTCTCAACACTTGAAAAATTTTCAAAATTTCCAAAATTTTCAAAATTTCCAAAATTTTCAAAATTTCCAAAATTTCCAAAATTTCCAAAATTTCCAAAATTTCCAAAATTTTCAAAATTTCCAAAATTTCCAAAATTTCCAAAATTTCCAAAATGTCCGAAATTTTGAAATTTTCAACATTCGCGAAATTTCCAAAATTTCCAAAATTTCCAAAATTTCCAAAATTTCCAAAATTTCCAAAACGTCCAAAACGTCCAAACTTTCCAAAAACATGGAAAACTTTTGAACTAAAAAATCTCTCTAACTAATCTTTACGACACTCCGTACGCGCAGACACTGTACCACCTGAGGACCTAAACCAGACGACATTCGCGTACCCTCGAGTTCGACCGACTGAGCGCAGAGCCACCCTTGCCCTATTTTTTTCGCACGCATGCGGATAACCTCTTCCCAGTGAAGTCATGCCGTATCCGTGATCGCCATTGTAAAGAAGATATAGAACAAGTCACGAGTGATGGATGAACGAGCGTGGCAGATGAAAGAGTGAAGGGCGCAAGGAAAAAAAAACTTGGAGAGAGATGGAAAAAGAAGTTGGCTATACCTCAAGAGTAGTCTGGCCGATGAAAAAGTGAGCCAGACCGTGGGGTAACTTGGTAAGAGAAGGTTTGCACCAGGTGGATATAGCCGGGTTTGACAAAGCATCCATTATTTACTCCGTTTGGGTCCAGAAATCGAGTCAAAATGTGCTTTCATCTCTTGAAACAGCAGCTAGATTCACCAGAGTGACCCAAAGGGAAGAAGCAGGCCGAGTGAGTATGACTGATTAGGGCCACAGCCTGAACTTCCGGACTTGATGTTATCCTCCAGTATTAGTCTTATCTCCGACGTCACACCGAAACCACCCATCCGCTCACACCCACCCACGCACCCACTCACACCCACCCACTCACACCCACCCACTCACACCCACCCACTCACACCCACCCACTCACACCCACCCACTCACACCCATCTACCCACTTACACGTACCTACTCTCCCACTCACACCCACTCACTCACTCACTCACACCCACCCACCCACCCAACCACTTACACCCACCCAACCACTTACACCCACCCACCTACTCACACCCACCCACTCACTTGCTCACACTCACCTACCACTCGCTCACACTCACCCACCCGCTCACACTCACCAGCCCACACACACCCACCCACCCGCACACATACACACCTTTCCTCTAAAAACCTTCAAATTTTAGATTGATTTTGGAAAAAGTCATTCTCTGGGTGTCATATCCCCTTAGGAAAAAAAATCATCCCGTTTCTATCAAAAATGTCTCGCTGTTGAAAAAGTGAGACAATGGTGTAACTGGAAAAGGGTAGGTATCCACCAGGTGGATTGTCAGGTTTGACAAAGCATCCATTATTTACCCCGTTCGGCTCCGGGAATCAAAATGTGTTTTCATCTTTTGAAATAGTAGCTAGATCCGGCGGAATGACACGCACATTAGTTTCATTTGGTTTTCTCCAGACATTTCTGATCTCACATCACTGCTTCTGGATATGCAATGTATGACGAGAGAGAGAGAAAAAAAAAAAGATAAGAATTGAACCAATTCCTGTTGACATCAACTCGTTGCTCACGTCTCCCATATACCCACCGCAAATTCCAATATTTCCATGTCGAGCGTATGAATATGAATCCTAGCGATTCATTCCTTCATAATAAGGATGATTAAACTCAGCCTATGTGAGTGGGAGTAATTTGTGAAATTAATATATGAGTTATTATCGATTAATTCACCCAAAAACATACAATCACACAAATACAACCACACCCATAGCTCTCCACCCACCCGCCCACCCACTCGTCCACCCACCCGCCCGCCCACTTATCCACCCACCCATCCACTCAACCACCCCCCCACCCATTCACCCACACACCCACTCATCCACTCAACCACCCCCCCCCCCCACCCATTCACCCACCCACTCACCTATCCACCCACCCACGCACCCACCGACCCAATCACCCACCCACTCACCCAATCACCCACCCACTCACCCAACCACCCACACACACGATGACACACCCAGAGCTAACTCCCTTTTTCCTTCAACTCCCATAGCTGATTACCCATCACTCTCTTTCTGAGAAATGCTCAAGAACATCTACTACATTTCGTATAAATTACGAAAATTTTGACACTTAATGAACTTAATTTTTTTCCCACTCAGTGTACCCAATTTACATTTCATTCTACTTCTTCAAAACTGTAAAATATTATCGTCCACCCTAAAACCCCGAAAATTCCCCAAAACTTTGCCCTCACCCCATAACCACCTCTTTCCCGAAGCCCAAGATTCAAATTCCCAAAAAGATCTGAATTACCCCCGAAATTATGCATTCGTACTTGCCTTTCCGTCCACCCAGAATTCCACCAATCCGATTATACATGACGCAACGACTTTAACGCTCAGTTACACGTTGGCCAGGCGAAACACCCGGGCCCCACCGGTAAATCCACCTAGACCCAGCACCATGAAGTTTCCTGAAGCCCAACACGATTCCGGCATGTGCATATGTATAAGAGATGTGCCGGTTTTAGCCAAGATTATATTTGAATTTTAATACCCGACTCATAAAGATCCAGGGCTAGTTACAGGTCACATGGTGCATCGGACCTGGCGGGGGTGGGGTGCAAGATGATAGGGATGCTGCAACCACGAAGACTTGTTTCTCGACTAGAAGACGGAAAAAAGATAAGAAGCAAAGGTGAATAAAAGGAGAAAAGAAGAAAAAAGGGGAAAATTTTTCAGTCGCGAGCCAGAGGGGTGGGTTTTTGATGCATTTATTCATGCTAGCTCGTATTTATGGCTTACAGAAGAAAGGAGCTTCACGACCTCCGGATAGGAAGCGTGATCCCCAGCATCCTTGAGACATACACACATCGCTTGCTGTGCCAAACTCTCTCGTACGTTTCGCTTTATGAAGTCGAATTTAAGAGAAAACGTAAATCGAGGAAAACCAGCAATCCATACAGTTCCTCATTCCACTGAGTAGTGCATAACTCTAAGCCTGAGTCATGCATTTTATCGTCTGTCTTGGATTTGTACATATGTATACACTCGGTACATGGTGTCTGTATATTCAGCTACTTCCCGCATTTGTCAATATGCAGTGGTTTTTCAAGCATAAGGAGTAATTTTCGTGATGATAGTGATGAAGCCAGAACCGAAACGTCGGATGATATTTTTCGTAAAATTGTTGGGCCAAACAAAAAAAAAACATCCGTGTCAGCTCCGACCCGCGACTGGGGTTTACTCCTTCAGAATAATTATCTTCGAATATATACAATAGGGGGTTGGGAGGATAAATGAACTGAAATCCCTGAAAGTATATACTTTAATCCATATTTATTTACATTTAGTCCCTTCACCATTACCATTAACACTATCAATTTTTTAAACATCATCATCGGTATTTAATACTGTGACAATCGGTTTGTGAAAACTAAAATTCGATACGTGAACATCTGAAGTTACATGAGTTACGAATCGTGAAAATACCGCATCGATGGTTGTACCATACCTAGTGCTCCCCAGTGTTCTACCAGAAACAGTACATTTTAATTAGAAACTTTTTTATTTCACGTGTTTTTTAATGGCAGAAATTAGTACATCCACTTGTTTTTCTGAATTTTCTTCATCATCACTTGAATTATTTTCTTCACTTCCTGGGTATAAATATAAATAAATATCAGAATTGTTCTCTACATAAAAATAAAACACCACAACTCTGAAATTTCATAACCTGATTGTTGATATTCAATACATATATTGAAACCACCCTGACCTTCTCGGTGATAACGTATGCGCATCACAGTCTGAGGTGCGCAGAACACAACGTAACGACTTCACTTTTAGTTAACACTCGATTTCACTGCTCACCTTTTTTTCGTACCGCGGGCTATAAACCAATTCTAACGGAGTAACCCCCAAAAAATATGTGCGTAGAGAGCTACGCGACAGAAGTGAAACTTCGTAGAGGCCGAATTTATAGACATGTTATGATATTCTGTAAATGTTTTTTTCTACTGCTGAGGATTGGGTAGGATCAGTGGCGCTAATATCAGTGCGAATCGGAGGTTATGATTTAAAACAATCCAATTATATCAATATACAAAAGATATTCTGTTTCCATCTTACGATTTTTTACAAATGAAATTATCGGTTGGTGATAACTGAAGTGAGAAACGAAAACTTTTGATTACCAAACACACGAAATTATTCCGGACATACATTATGATATAGAAAATGACGCTCGGCACATATATAACGTATACATTAACATACCAGACTGGAAAACTGCTGGCTTTTTACCGTGGACAGAAAATGCGCATACCGCCATCTAACGGCCTGCGTTAAATTATGACGAACGCGTCATTATCGACGTTCCCATGCAACACGTTGTAAATGGGTCGAGATGTGCGTGAATGCTCTGTTCTTCTCTCTCTCGTGCTCCCCTCCCCGTCCCTCGCATACCATCTCTACATCCTAGCGAGTAAAGTACGTACCCACTCCATATATGGCGCTTCCCCCTCCCCAATGGTGTCGGTTTTTGTAACATAGGGACTCGCGTGTATTTGATTCACACCCAAAGACGCCTATGGCAGTTTCACTTCAAAAACATTGGTGTATGCGCTAGAAAGATCTGCGACCTGCTTCACATGGAAGCGGAAGTCGTGCAGCAGTACTATTCGAGAATGTCGATGAGCAATCCTTCCGTCATAATCGAACTATATCGAAGTTGAATTTAAGAGAGAACGTAAATCGGGAAACACCAGAAATTCATACAGTTCCTCATTCCACTGAGTACTGCATTACTCCAAGCCTGACTCATGCATTTTATTGTCTATCTTGGCCTGGTACATATATATAAGATGGTACATGGATGGATTCTGTACATTGAGCCACTTCATGTGCTTCAACAATCGTTTTGACAACGGTGAAAACGCGTATTTTCCTACCGTAAATTCCCAGCGGGGGGTTGGTGAACCCTCGTCAAGAAGCTTTATCATTCGAGTCACTCGGCTCTGACCACCAGGAAGTTTCGCTTCTCGGTGTGGAAATATATCTCGGGAATTGTGTGCGACATCCGACGCTCTTACTCGGATATTACCGGATACCTGATATATATCAAATGGGAAAATTGTCTGTCAGTGTGTTGGGGATGGTTAAGAGCTAGCGAGATAGTTGGATACCTTGAGTGAGGTTTTTACCTATCTCAGTGGTTTTAGAATGATGGGATATGATCATACTGGGATATCATCATGAAAGTTCTGACATGGAATTAGGGAATTATTAGGCACGTCCACAAGGCGGCTTGTACTGGGGGATTAAATTGATAGTCTTGGTGGCAATGAAACTTGATATCAGTCTGGAAGACGTGTTTGGATAGTCGGATAACGGAGTTTGCCATGTGCCGGACTATATTATAATCCACCTACAAATAACAGCATAATCGTCTGGAAGATTCATCAAAAAGTTGTAAGCTTGTGAACCTAGATTGAATGACGAAGTTTAGATGTCTTCTACTATTTCATAAGGTGAATAGAAAAGCTAACTAGTGGGATGGCAGTGTGTTTGCTCCTTGGGAGCACAAATAAAACGTCCTGCGTAAATAATGATTGATTAAAACTTTTGGCGATTTTCATGCTTAATGTTAAAAAAAAACACCGGAAACTGGGGCATGAATTTGTTTCAAAATTTAATCGGGTCTCAGTTGCGTGAAGACGCATCGATTAAAAAAAATAGACGTGTAGTTCCTGACGCGCCAGAAAAGTGAAACTTCAGAAGACAAATAGAAAAGGCATTTTCCCAGGCATTTAAAATAATGGTAAAACGATGAAAGTGTAGAAGGGTGAAACATTGGTACGACAGGCGGAGATGAAAACATTTGATCTCGTTTTATTGTAAATAATGTGTTTTCCTACTATTTATTTTACATACATTCACTCCTCCATTTCCTCTGCAGTTGGGGAGGAACGTTATGGCGCGTTGCTATAGGGCGTTGCTATGGCGCGTTGCTATGGCACGTTGCTATGGCGCGTTGCTATGACGCGTTGCCATGGAGCGTTGCTATGACGCGTTGCTATGGCGCGTTGCTATGACGCGTTGCCACGGCGCGTTGCTATGGCGCGTTGCCATGGCGCGTTGCTATGATACCTAAGCATAAGTGTCCGGACAGCGCAACACCTTCAGATAGTGCCATAAGAAGTTTCACTTCAAAAAAATTATGTTTCCACTATTGATTTTCGGGGCCATTACAATAACTTCCCTGTATCGGGAAGTTAAATATATATGCAGGCCATAATTGGACGCATTCTTGAAGAACAGTTAGGGAACTCTCTCCAAGTATCGAACAATCAGAATGACCATGATGCAAACATCAATAATCGAATTGCACCTGAAAGAATAGCCCAATCTTCTCCATCCACTTACCAAGAACTGATTCTAGCGAAGAAACATGATATCTAATCAACGTCGCCATTGCCCGGGTCAACAAGCTAGGTCCAACAGTCTGACTCCGAGGTTTTCAACTTTAAACTACATACCGTAGACTCTCTCGACGACTGATTCCCAAACTTTTGGACTGTGTGTTCTTAGTTGAAGTAGCCCAAGTAGGGAGAAACTTTTGGGCGTAACGTCGACCTCGTTCCAATAATTAACTTGTAAAAAAATGCCTCGTATAGGAGACAGGAGGATGACCCAAGGAAGACGATTGGGCTTTCACTCGGGACAAGAGAGCCGCTCATCTCTGCTGGGTTACTCATCTAACCCCACCCCACCTCCACCCATCTCCCGCCCCCCACCCTTCAAGTTCTATCCCACCCACCCATTGCCTTTATGCGCCCATCGACGGAGCAACTTTGTCCGCTTTAAACTTAAATTTACTTGGTTGACCTGGAGACTCTCTCGTCTAGCGAACCAAAGCACACTACCACATTTCCTGGGGTGACATTTACTCGACCCAAACCACTCTCTAGCTCCCCCTACTGCCTCTTATCGCTCGGATAACTCTAGTTTCTCTCTTACTCTTGCGTTGTGGTCAAGGTAGGAGGCAAAAATATATATACATAGCTGGGAAGAAAAAACATCCCCCCGGTTATTGGATCCCCGTGGGAAAGTTGGCAAACTGGCTGATTATTTTCCCTGTTTTCTCTCATTTTATTATTACCTCCATCAATTCCATAATCATGATTCAAGCATTTACATATGGTGGAAAAAATTGAGGTCATTGAATTTAATTTATTGGAGTGAATAACTGATTGGTAGGTAATTAACAGTCGATTATATGAGGCTAATGGACTGGGCTTAGGTATTCCACATTGGTAATTTTTCATCCCTGGAGTGGGGGTGTTATACAGGGTGAAACAGACCACCTGAATAACTCCTGGAAAAAGGGATGAATGAAAAAATGCTTCATATAAAAGTTGGAGGATTCATCATTTTGAGCTTGCAAGTTCGTGCTTGCAAGCTGCAAGCACGATGTGCATTTTTAACTTGACGGAGGAAGTTATTGTAATCACGCGGATAATGCAGTATCTCAGAAATCGAAGATTTTCACTTTTCTCGACGTTTCACATCATTCTGACGAATTTTAGATGAGGGTTCTGTGTGTGTGTGTGTGTTCGTATGTGAGTGATTCTTTGAGAAGCGGTTCCCGGTAAACGGCTCGATCGATTTGTTTCTCCTTCGACACAAAATTCTCACACATATTCATACATATGTTGTCACACATACACACACACACCCACACCCACCCACCCACACATACCTCTCACCCGCCCACTCACCTACCCACCCACCCACCCACCCACCCACACACGCCCACCCACACCCACCCACCCACACATACCTCTCACCCGCCCACTCACCTACCCACCCACCCACTCACACACACACCATAAAAACCAAGTTTTAATTTTTCGCACAGCGTGAAATCTGGCAGATTAGTTTTCCCGTTCGTTGATCTCGTCAATTTTAGAACCATTTTAAGTACCAATATTTTAGGAAACAAGAAACACAATTGTCATAATTTGTAAAATAAGTTGAGACTCTTTTCCATCTCCTTAGTTAGCCAAAGTGCGAGCTTTCATCAGCAAGGTTCTCGGGAAAAGTCCCTCAAACACTTTTTTTCCATCTTCTCTCGTCAATATTGAATCGACAAACAGGGTGACTATGTACCTCTCCGGAAAATCCCTTTTTCGAATTTACAGTGAAATATTCTCGCCTTACTTTACACTGACTTGTTTCGTACACTCTGTATAGTGTCAATTTGTGTATTTTGCTTTTATTTTATACTCAGCCCTTCGTCATACGCCCGAAGACACCGCGAGCTTTACTGCATTTGGCAGATTTGACAAATTGCCTATATGACAAGTGAGTGTACATAGAGGGGTGTCACAGGGCTGGAATTTTTTACCCCTCACGACACTCGATATGTAAAAAAGTCAAGGAACACTGGCGTCGGGCCATCCGTTTTATGTCATAACGCGCCCTGGAAATATCAGCGATAGTTTGACGTTAAGGATGTTCTACATCGTTTCAGCCAATTTGCACTCGTTTTTTTAAGTTTTCTCGGGGATAGGAAAAATAGGGGGATTCCCGGGAATACGGAAGCGGGTCTTGAAAGAAGAAATGGCTCTTCTGCGTCTTTGGGAAATTTTGGAATTTTGGAAATTTTGGCAATGTTAGAAATTTTGGAAAATATAGAAAGTTTGGAAATTTTGGAGATTCTAGAAATTTCTGGAAATTTCGGCAATTGTGAAATTTTTTTTAAATTTGAAAAATTTTGGGGTTTTTGGAAATTTTGGAAATTCTGAAAATTTTGGAAATTTTGGAAATATTGAATATTGTGGAAATTTTGACGATTTTGAAAATTTTGGAAATTTTGGAAATATTGGATATTGTGGAAATTTTGGAAATTTTCGAAATTTTGAAAATTTTGGAAATTTGGAAATTTTGGAAATTTTGGAAATTTTGGAAATTCTGTGAATTTGAGAAATTCTGCAAATTCGAGAAATTTTGGAAATATTTGAAAATTTTGGAAATGTTGAAAATTTTGAAAATGTTGAAAATTTTGGAAATTTTGAAAATTTTGGAAATTTTAGAAATTTTGGAAATTTTGGAAAGTTTGCCAGTTTATGAAAGTGTTAGGAAGTTTAAAAAAAATTGGAAATTTTGGAATTGAAAATGTTGAAAAGGTTAAAATTCGTCATGTTCCAAAATGACATAATTCCCGCTCTCCTAGAACATTGTCTCCTGAGAATTTCCTGCTTCGCAGCACCCTAAAATCCCATTCGTAAATTCTCCCGGTATTACATATTTTCCTGTAAATATAAACTCATCCCTGCGTTTGACAATAATACTAAAAATCATAATACAACCAACTCTAACATAGCCGGACATTGCACTAGGGAAAGACACTGTTCCTACAAAAATATTTCTACAGAGCAGTACCAGTCCAGCACTAAAATGCCGTGATATGCCTGCAGAAAAAACAACAAGCGAACAAAAATTTTATGCAACTTAGTGGCCAAAGAAATATCACACAGACACTCAAACGGAAGTGGTACAAGGACATAATACCGCGTTGGGTAGATGCATAGCGGTTAACTTTTTCAACAAACAATGCATCTAGAGTGTAATAAACAACGAGGATGGCTCGGGCATTTATGCATCCTGTATACGACTAGCTTGGCCATTTGTATTTCGAGTTCTGTACATATAAATAATGAAACTATGCAAAATTTATGTAAACGAGGCCTCGGCTACGTGATTCGGTAATGGGTTATCAATTGGCTGGTCATTGATCCTGATTGTTCTAGAAAACAATTTTTTTCAATAACTAGTGGTGTGAGCATGTGTGCGCCCCTCAAAAAGTGTTCTCATAATCAATTAACCTGAATTCACGCACTGGCTCATTCTAACGTCCGGGGTAGAAATAGACTTTTTCACCGTACAAATACTATCCAAAATGTAGTCCGCTCGGTTCTGCACGGAAATGCTTCGATTGGGACCTTCATGACAGCGCTGGGTTCATTCATTCATTTATTGCATACATAATTGTTGAAACGGCCATATCTCCTTAACTATGCAAACTATCAAAAAAAGTCATTCTACACAACATACGTATTTTTATATAGGGAATAACTTTTCTTATATAAATTTTGCGCTAACTCTAACAGTTTATGCAGTAGAACATTATAAACAATTGAAATTGTTAATAACAATATATGTACTGGACCAATTCCATTCAAAATTTAATCAGCTTTGACGATTAGAAAAAGATTTTCCAAATTTTTTTCAAATGCGTTATCCATTTTCCTGAACATTGTCCCCCATGTAGTGGGGAAATGAAAGTGCATGGTGAAATTATTCCAGACACTAGCATCTCTGCTTGGGACAAAGTTGAGCATGACCCCAGAATCAACAGAGCACAAGGTGGAGAGCTTAGATGCGGGTTTCAGCATGCTCACCACAAGTCTGTAACTGCATACTCGTGAGCTCACATATCGACAAAGTTTCTCATCCAGTGTCTTCCCGTTACACAGAAGCAGCCAAAGTTTGCCATCCAGACTTGGCGATAATTAGATATTAATGGCGCTATCAACTATACACATAAGTTATACCCAATGGAGTTTCTCCTGTTACGGTGCAAAGAGCGCTTGGAGCTTAATTTTATGATCGTGATTAGCTGTGGAAGGGGAAAACGTAAGAAGAATAGGAAATTGCTCAAGATTATGGGGAAAAATCACTAGCGTCGTTACACACCCACTCTTAAGAGAACCTAGTTTACGTAGGAGAACAGCTGAACATTAGATTTTCGCTATACGTTATATCTATATATATCCATACAGGATGTACCTAAACTGTGGATTACATTTGAGACTAGGGAAAAGGACAATTTTTCTTTTTTTTATTAAAAGGACAAAATTTGGAGCGGAAAGTTCTTACTCAATTTTGTGGCATGTTAGTGTTCTGTCCAGTTATGCAACTTTGAACTTGGATCGTTACAGTACTCGAGGGGTTCCGCAGTTCTCGGAGTTGTTCCAGGAGTTATTACACCTCCAGGAACTGTTTCTGGTGGAGATACGACTCCGGGAACTGTTCCTGGTGAAGGTACACCTCCGAAAACTATTTCAGGTGGAAGGGAAGATTCAGAACCTGCTGGAGTTCCAGATCCGAGCACTATTCTGTCTACAGTTCCTCGACCACGATCAGTTTTTGTTATTGGACCTCTACTAGTTTGAAATTATCCAGAAACTCGGCTGCAGTTCCTGGACCTCCTTCTTAAACAGAGGGACCACCTGGAACAATCTTTGCACCCGTGCCTGCACTTGGAAAAGTTCCCAGAACTCTACCTGCTCCTTGAACAGAGGCACCACCTGGAACAATCTTCGAACTTGTGCACGTGCCTGGAACAGTTCCCAGAACTGTAGCTGCTCTTTGAACAGAGGCACCAACTGGAACAATCTTCGAACCTGTGCATGCACCTGGAACAGTTCCCAGAACTGTACCTGCTCCTTGAACAGAGGCACCACCTGGAATAATCATCGAACCTCTGCATGCACCTGGACCAGTCCCCAGAACTGTAGCGGCTCTTTGAACAGAGGCACCACCTGGAACAATCTTCGAACCTGTGCATACACCTGGAACAGTTCCCAGAACTGGACCTCCTCTTTGAACAGAGGCACCACCTGGAGCAATCTTCAAATCTGTGCTGCACCTGGAACAGTTCCCAGAACTGCACCTCCAACGGCACCAATTCGAGGAACTAGGGTTCCATCTGAACACTTCTTGGAACTAGAACAGATTTTCTACTGCAACCCTTTGCAGCAGTTCGTCGTCTGAAAAAAATTTGGTACTTTCGGTTCCTATTAATTTATAGCAGTAAATTAATGATGAAGCTCGATTTTGACTTTTTTCTTTGCTAACGTTTTGGAACTTAGAGTTCCGGAATTTTTAGAACTATTAGTATTATTCGGAGTGCTTCGGAGTGTTCAGTTCCAATGATTCTACTTGTTTCATACCATGACACGTTCGATAGATTACCCGATCCCCTCAACTCACCTGATAAATCGCTCGAGAAACTTCAACTCTAGTGTCTATTAATTAACTCCAGATAATTGTCCAAGTTTCACGGCTTCGTAATTTAAATCCCTCCGATGAGTTGAATCAACTAACGTCAATTCTAAGGTCAATTCCCAAAGGTATCTATTAGCTCCCAATGAATGATTTGCGAAAATCGTTGAGACATGTCTGCCTTTAGTGAAAAGATCAAGATCAGATTGTACTTTGCCAGAGATGTATCAGTGAATTTCGGTGGTTCATCCAATTACAAGTTGAACATATTCGTAATTATTGAAACTGTAAGAATCCCAGGAATTCCAGAAATTCCAGAATTTCTAGAAACTCCAGCAATTCCAGAAATTCCAAAAAATTCCAGAAAACCCCGAAATTCCAGGAACTCCAGAATTATCAAGAATTACAGAAACTTCGAAAATTCCAGAAACTCCTGGAATTGTCCAAATTCCAGAAACTTCAGAATTTTTCGAAGTCCCCAAAATTCCAGGAATTCCTGAAATTCTAGAAACTCCAGAAATTCCAAAAATTCCAGAAATTCGAAAAATTCCAGAAACTTCACGAATTCCAAAAACACCAAAAATTCCAGGAAGTCCAGGAATTTCGAAATTTCCATAAATTCCATAAACTTCAAAAACCTTAAAAGCTTTGGGAAATTTCTATACCTTTTCAAACTTTTTAACAACTGAACCTAGATTAAACTTTTCGAAAAAAATGGAAATCTTTCAAAAGTTTACGCAAATGCAGACATTCAACTTCCGAAATTTTCGAGACAGAAAGATTCCTAGTTATATTTGCCAGAAGCATAAGAAAATTGGAGTTTCATAGGAGTACATATTCGTAATTTACTCCGTCAGTCAAGCACTCCTACCCCCATCAAAATGTCCTTTTCACACGAAGCTCATGTAATCAAACGTAAAATGCAAAATCTCACTTTGAAAATTCACGGATAAACTTTTCACAAGTCCTCAAGATTCACGTCTGGCTCGCCTCCCACCCCTCCCCCTACTCCAGACCCCATTCAGAAACTTCTGCAAATCTCATAAACTCATGCAACCGTTAATCTTTAATAACTCGCTAAAAGAAACACCCACATACGGCACAAATTAAAAACTGTGATTACAAAAAATTATGAATTTCGCGATTATTATTCCACATCAGTTAGTAAAGCTGGGACTCAAGTGAAATAGCATACAGGAGTGGTAAGAAAATAACAGAAAAAAATATGAGATGAAGCAATTTGGTGCAAAAAAAAAAACTTTCCAAAATATTCTGATGAGGCTCGTACCGAAAACTGATTCATTTTGTTGATTTTTTTAAACAAAAATTTGCAATATCTCACTAATTATGCGACATAGCGTGAAAGGTCATACAACCTAAAATATGCATTCTTACACGTGGAGCAACTTTTGTTATATATATGTTTTTGTTCCTCCAACGGTTCTTCCGGAAGAGCGTGATAAACGACTGTGGTGTGGATGGGGGGACATCCATCCCAGAGGTAAACGGAAAAAAAATCGAATAAATTGGCGCATTTATTTTTTCACATGAGTTAGTAAAGCTGGGACTTAAGTGAAACAACACTGCGGAATGAAGAAGCAAAAACACATAGATAGGGGAGATAATGTGAAAGGGAATAATTTTGTGCACAACATTTCAACGGGGAATGTTGGGATTATCGTTTTTTGACGCCCGACTGAGTCATTCACTGAGTGAGAGCGTTAATCCGATAATTCCTGGAGAACGAGAACCGGACGTTCTATTGATGTTGGCTGTTTTCCTCCCCGAATCACCCTCTTCCCGCCCCCCCCCACCCCCCCCCCCCCCCCCCCCGCCCTTACGAACGTGCCGGCGGCCGCCCAATGGACAATATAATTTCGCAGCGAAGTGCGAGAGGGATTACTATTTCCAGGGTACCAGCAATATCTCGATATCTGTGTTATCAGAGCGAAATAATAAGCGACTAAATGTTCGTTTTAGGGGAAATTGGTACTGTCTCGTGTTGGACAGTGATGAATGGATTTCAAAGAAGACAAGTCTCGATCACGGCTGAATGAATTTCGAAGTATTTATAAGTACTTTAAATTGATTATACGTACTTCGAAGTACTTGTGAGCACTACACAATACTTGGAAGCCAGATAAAGTACTTGTAAGCACAACGAAGTATGGTCAAGTATTTTTAGCACTTCAGGATAGGTGTAAGTGTTCCAGAGTACGCTTAAGTGCTTCAGAGTACTTTGAAGGACTTCAGTCTTTTCAGTACTTTGAAGTGCTTCCAAGTACTGTAGCGTACTTGTAAGTATTCACAAGTACTTCACAGTACTTGTACATACTCCAAAGTACTTGTAGGTACTTCAAAGTACTTGTAAGTACTTCACACTAGTTGTAAGTACTTTGAAGTACTTACAAGTACTGGTACTTGTACTTGTAACTACACTTCAAGGCACTTCAAGGTACTTGTGAGTACTACAAAGCATTTATCGGTAATACAAAGTACTTTTCACTACTCCATTAGAGTGATCAGTACTTGATAACACTTAGCAGTACTTCAGAGCCCTTATCAGTACTTCGGAATACTCATCAGCACTTACAAGTACATCAAAATGCGTATTATGGATAGGCAAAATTCGTATAAATACGGTAAAGTACTTGTAAGTACCATCAAGTAGTCATAAGTACCATGAGCGATTTATAAGTACTATGGCAATGTGGGAATTACTCGCCTGCAATGATGAGTGCCTGGATTTAGATTTACGTACTTATGAACTTCAGAGTAGTCCAATGCACTTCTGAGTACTATTGTGAATTTCAAAGTACCTATATATACATCTCAAATTACCTGCAAGAGTTTTGAAATATCTGACTATAAATACTAGTGCCTGTATGCACTTTCAGCATACGAAGTTTGTGAACGTATTGAGAAGTATGTCCTGCCGAGTACTTCAATGCAGTTCAAAGTACTTTTACGTTACTCAGTTATGGTCAATTTTGATATACTCGTCTCGAGAAGCAATAGTAATAGTACAATAATTTAACATTATTCTAAGTACTACAGTACACTTCAAAGTACTACAGTACGCAAAGTACTTTTATGGTACCTCTGATACATAGTCGTTCTGTATAATCCATGTACTCATATATATACGTAAAAAAGCATATATATTATTATGTACTTATGTATATATATAAGTACTTCTACACAAACAAAAGTTCCCATGGTTATGTACTTGTGTATATATATAACTACTTCTACACAAATAGCAGTTAAGTTTATTTCATAGCACTTTTGTGCCCTCTGCAAGTGGTCGCAAATACGTCTGTATGCTTTAAAGTATTTACATCACCCCCCTCCTCCTCCTCCTTTCCTTTCATATCTAAACCATGGCCGCTTGATGGAGAATATAATTTTACAATGAAGCGTAAAAGGGATTACGATTTCCGCGGTTGTAGTTGTACTTTGGGATTCAGGGAGCGAAATGCACGATTAAACATCCGGATTTAAGTGAAATTGAAGTAACAAAGCTATCGAGGATTTTTTTCTAGAGTGGCCATGTGAACATCAAAGCACTAAGTACTTCGGATTATTTGTATATATCTATGAGGGCCTCCATACAGATTAAAGTACTCCCCTATACCTCGACGTGTCAATGCACCTTTAAGTACTTACACATTAATGAAAGTACTTTTTTCAACTCCAAAGTGCGTATATATATATATATATATATATATATATATATATTGTTTAGCATGTGTAGTTGGGTCTAAAATCACTAAAACAATCTAGCTACTTCTCTCACAGCATCCTAGTACTTTTTCATTTTTTTTCATCATTCGTGGGGACGCGACAAACTCATTTCCACTTGACCCGAAAGCACAAAAATATCATCTAATACGGATCTCAGCTGCGATAAACCGCCCTACCCTCTTTTAAAACGCGTGAATGATGCATTCTGCAAGATCCCAGCTCTTCTTCTCACGAGAAGAGCAGTCGGTAGGTCAGGGTTGCACCGCTAAATAAACCATTCTCCGTGTAATGAAAAGTCACGGTGATAACCACAGGCCACCACTTTTCTACCCAACTTTTTCTTTTTTTTTTTTTACCCTTTTTCGCTTGAACTGAAATAGCATATTTTTGGCTGGTGCTATCTCATTGGAGGTCGTGAGTATTCAGAAGCTGAATAATAATAATAATAATAATAATGTTGTTATATGCCATTTAGAAGATGTCGCAAAATATTAGCTTGCGTATAAGCGCACACACACACACACACACACACACACACATATGATGAAATATTTTAATCCGACAGTGGAAACATTCGGTATGTGTTTTCGGTGGTATGCATAAAATGAGACCGCATAGCCGGGTGGGAACCTAACCCGACGCAGAGGGGGAGGGGGGGAGGAGGGAGGGTTCTATCGTAGCACAAGGGTTTCGGGGGTTCACTCGGTGTTTAGAAATACGATGGCCCAAATGACGAATGTCGGCCCCATTCACATGGATGGGTGTCCAGTAGGACCTCTTGAAAAAAATGCGGTGGAGTGGCGACAATGGGAAGTACAAGAGAGAGAGAGAGAGAGAGAGAGAGACAGGAACAGAGGGAACGTGTTGCAAAAATTTCCACACATATCCACCAACATATTTCGAAAATTCTGTCCTTATCGAAAAATTGAATAAATAAATATTTCTCGTTATAATGAAAAGTCTGTATGATAAGGGCAAGCCTCATACACTTTTCCCACCCCAGCGAGACTAGCACATTTTCTGCAGTCGCTATCTCACTGGGGATCGATCTCACTACCTTCGTATGCATTCAACGCGAGTGGCTCCATAATTTTCCAAGCGGCTGTAGCCGCCCTGTTATCGAGCCGACAACAAAAGCAAAATCCCGGTCTAACACGTTTGTATTTTCCATTTCCTTTTGTTAGCTCTTGACGGCAACTGGGAGGGCGCTTTATTAAGGATGTAAATCCACACTGACGACGGATTTCCAAGTTAAATATGGTGTTTTTGGTGGGCGTGGTGGTGGGGGGAGGGGGAGGGAGGGAGTTTAATCAGACTCAATTTAAGGCAGGACTGTACCAAAATATTATGACCATGTGGACATAAATGACGTTGATGTGTCATCGTTTTTGGGTCAAAGTGCCAATTACGATGAGAAAGATGAAGTGTTCTCTGAAGGTCACTGGTAGCTGTATGCTGCGTAAAACCTGAATGATTCCCCATGAAGCAGATACTTGTCATCTAGACCCTTTTCCTCTATCTCCAGTATTTGATCAAATCGAGTGGACGCGAAGTTGCGAATCGGGAAGCTTCCTGGGCGATCCGGATGGTCACCATCCGCTTTATTATGGACCATCTCCTTGATAAGCAAGAGGGAGTCCGAGGCTAGGGTCTGTTGCAATTGCTTTTTCGGGTCTTCTAACTGAGCTAGCAGACCAGAGGACTCAAGGACCTGATCAATCGAGGGTAATTGAGGTTCATTGTTGTCAATAGTCGCGGAATCCGTAGACATAATATCGAAATGACTGGCAGAGATATTTAGGTCAAGTGTACTTGGGACTTTCCGACAAAATAGTAAATCTCAATGCTCCAGAGCATGTTTTTACTTCGGGGGCTTTTTGCAGGGTTGTCTGCAAAAAATTCATTATGGCTTTTGAATTTTTGATACAACCAATTTTGGGTCCATACGGTTCGAGACACATCAATGAAGGTAAATATCAGGGCAGTGAATTTATTTAAAAAATGAATATTCACTTATAAAAGAAAAACTTAACAATAATTTCGGTGTTGCCATGTCCAATCCACTGTCTGTTAGTTTCATTGGCGATGAGTCGGTTAGAAACGATGACGTGGACCACTAGTCTCAGAGAGAGAAGAAAACTCTCCCGTATTTAGAGACGCAATGTTTTTTTTTTATTCCGTCTCGTCTTGCGGAATTCGTGTAGTAGTGAGGGGGATTCCAATTGCGATGAAAAATACAGAACTCTCAACCGTCAGGATTATAATCGTATTCCCATATAATCTCGATCTTCACAATCAATTGTTCCCGAACAAAGAATTTTTCAATGCTTGTTACGAGAAGTCTGGAATTATCGAAAACCGTAGTAAGCAACGGTGCAATTTAATACAGACACACCCACCTCCACACACACACATATACACACACATACTCAGTTGACCACATATAGCCATCCCACATGCTCATCCGCCCACCTCTCCCCCACCTCACGCACCCACCCACTCATCCTTCCTCCACCTTACGAACCCACCCACCGACCCCTCCCCCACCTCATACACCCACCCACCGGTCCTGCACTTTACGCACCCACCCACCCACCGCTCCCCCACTTCACACGTTCATCCACTCATGCCTCCTCCACCTCACCCGCCCGCCCACCCACCCACTCACCCATCCGCTCACCCAACCACCCATCCGCCCACCTAACCACCCATGCATCCACCTAACCACCCACCCACGTAACCACCCACCCACCTAATCACCCAACCATCCACCCACCCGCCTAACCAACTAACCACCCAACCACCCTCCCAACCACCCACCCAACCATCCACACACACATATACACCGGTCGTATTAAAAAAATCCCCCCTACAACATATCCTCCTACCAATCTTCGACAATAACAGATTACACATCTATTCTCAAGCAAAGTAGTCCATCGAATCCATTCGCGTATATTAGTTTTCTAACTCATCACCGTTGTTTACTCCTCCGTAGTTGGATTATAGAAATTTAGGAGTGTACACAACGGCCGAGGCGGAGAACCGGAGGACCATTGCAAATCAGAGTCCATTTCCATGCTAATATCCGATAGAATTGGCATTCCGCCATTCCGCCATCGTGCGATTTCCACGCGTGTGTCGACAATATACGGAATGCCAATGCTCATGACCGCGGGTTGGCGTCTCCAAAGATTTACACCCAATCCTGATCTACCCTCCCCCCCTCCCCCCACGCAACCAACACTAGTCAATTCCCGTCGAGGAGTACAGCTGCACCCCAACGCTACCACCCCACCCACCGCCCATTATAGTTTATACTTGTCTAGCGCATTATCCTGCAACATATCCAACTACCCAACCCACTTGCCATAACTATCCTCGCGGTCTGAGTGGAGTGGCTGCAATCGCTTGGGGATGCATTTTCGGGCATGTAATAGGCAATGGCTTTGCGAAAAGTTCAATAACTCTTGTGAGCATGACCATGTGGGGAAGGAAGTCGATGATGCTGTGTGCAACGAAAGGAAACCCGATAGGGCCATGTGGATGGCTTCCTCTTTTAGGTGAAACTGATAATTCGCGGGGGTGGGAGGAGGGGGTGGGCTCATGGACAATTAAGGGGGTCATTAGGGTAGAAGCAGAAGGCATTAAAGAATCTGAACAATGTTTGATAACCAATTTCGTCCATTTTCAAAGTAATTTTCAGCTCGGAAACTAGTGGTGTGAGCATGTGTGTGCCCCGTCGGGGCACAAACAAAACTTCCCGATTTGGTATTTCAGCACAGCGTACTAAATTTATTCTTCTCCAATATACTCCGGCTAATCAGTGTTACCCCTATTAGTGTCATAATGAAAACTTGCAGATTTGAGAATTCTAAACTGGCTCATTTATGAAGCAGATAATTATGAGTATCTGAGTAGACGCATGGTGAGCATGAGAATGAGACTTATGCGCGTTACTCGAGTGGGAGTGAGACGTCAATAGGGCTGCGCAATAAAAACGATAACTTTAATATTGTACCCAGTGGAACAGTATAAACAATTGCCATTGTTAATAACATTGCATATCCATTCGTTCACTTATTACATACATAATTGTTCAGACGGCCATACCTCCTTAACTATGCAAACTATCAAAATAAGTCGTATTACATCACATACGTATTTTTATATGCGGAACAACTTTTCTTATATAAATTTTGCGCTAACTCTAATAGTTTATGCAGTATAACAGTATAAACAAGTGAATTTGTTAATAACAATATATGTACTGTACCAATTCCATCCAAAATCCGAAAAATGGGTAAAAATGCCAATCTTATCCTTCATTATGACATTTTATGTTTAGAGCATTATAAATTAATTTAAAGCGCACTTGAGTCAACAAGCGTCCGTGGCACTGTAGGCAGCCTATGATTCGTTATCCCAGGAGCCCGGATCCACCAAAAAAAAGGAATGTTGTAATTTAAACTTGTTGTATGATAATGAGGTTAATTAGTAGAATTAGGGGCCGGAGGGTTCGTCAAGAGAGTTAACGAACACTGCGTAAATGAAAAAGCGCACAAGTGCGGTAAATGAAGAAGAGGCTGCCAACATAAATCTGAACGTAAAAAGAGCAAAATATGTAATCTTCAGAAATGAGTTGAAATGAGCTTGCGTAAACAATTTTTGATTCAATTTTCATTGCGCAATGAAAACGTATGCAGCTAATGATTTTAATTCATTAACTAATATTCCTGTGAGTCCACATTACCGCAGAACATCACGGCTCGTATGATGAGCGCTGCGCCGCGCAATATATTTGTAAAATTGTGAATGTAGATGAAGGTTGATTGTTTTTTTTGGGGTTCGTAGCTGAAGTTTGGGTTCTCGTCCTTCATTTTTCGAAATTCGTATTGACCGAAGAAACTTCATTTTACTCTATTGGAATATAGCGCGAAATAAGAACTTAATTTCCATCTGGAACAGTTCTTAGAACCGTTTCCCCACCTGGAATACTCCTTGGAACCGTTCCCACATCCGGTACCGTTCCCAGAATTGAAGTTCCCTGTGGAACCGTTCCTAGACCGGTGTCTAGAATTGAAGTTCCAAGTGGAATAGTTCCCAGAACCCTCTACGTGAAAAATCCTTAGAACTGTCTGTTAACTTGGAACAGTTCTCGGAACCGAAACCACTGTCCTAGCGGGGTATTTCGACATTCGAATGTCAAAACTCGTATTCATCGAGGAGACTTTTATCTGGCTCTATTGAGATATAGCGAGAAAGAAGGCGTCAATGTTCATCTGGAACAGTTCTTAAAACGGTTTCCCTACCTGGAATAATCCTTGGAACCGTTCCCACATCTGGCACCGTTCCCAGAATTGGACTCCATGTGGAACCGTTCCTGGAACGGTGTCCGGAAGTTCCACCTGGAACAGTTCCCAAAACAGACCGTTTACGTGAAAAATTATTGGACCTGTTCGTTCACTGGGAACAGTTCTCGGAACTGAAAGCACTGGCTTATCGGGGTAAGCAATCCTGGAACTTATATCAACGTTAGAATTATAAAGAGAACCACTTTACCCCTTTTCTGTGAACAAAAATTGTACATCATCATCGAAGAGGGCTATCGAGTCTGTTTTGGTCCACCTTAAGGTTTCAGTCAATATCTCAAAATCTAAGAACCAGAGGGGAAAGTCGCTGAAAACTTTTTTGTAGAGCATAATGAGATCTCCAAATTTGTTATTATACAAATTACGCTATCTTCCTTAGATTTTGAGATACAGTGGACTTTCCATGAGTCTTCTGTTTGTGAGCTGTGGATTCCGGGTACGAAGAGTTACAGGTTCCCCCTCCACGCGCGCGATAGGCGTGGCCACAGCAAGAGAGGGGTGATATGATGGCTCGAATGAGAACCATGCATGTTCACTTGAGCCCTAACCCCTCCAAAATGTGTATATTAGATAACCCACGAGGCCATGCATGATGACATCCCACGAAAAGGCCACACCCCTCACGCGCAATCCCTACTGTCACGCGTAGTGGGGACGCACTCCCCTCCGCTCGCCAACGGGGGGGGGGGGGGGGAGAGTTACAGATTGGAGGCTTATGGGAAGTCCATTGTATACACCAGAAAATTTTCTAAACATTCTTAAGAAACACTCTACACATTTAAATACATAACCTCAAAAAATGCATAAGAACATCCGTAAATTATACAACCGTAAGTAATCATCACAAATCATCGTAAAATTTTCAGTCTCCCAAAACAATTGTCGCCCCACTATCTTTTGCTCCACCTAGAAAACTTGAAACGCATTTAATAGCGCAAATGGCTTCGAAAAGTGGCAAAAGCATACATTTCCCACTGTCTCAAGTACGTGTCGTTTTATTTATTTTTCTTCATTTTTTTTTTCATCCCTTCAAATTACTTTAAACTACCGGTACAATGCACATAGTTCTCATTTAAATTCCAGAGCCTCGTGGCATGTGGAAAAACAACAAATAAATAATACGACGTTGAACAAAAAAGCAAAATCTAGAATACAAACGACGAGAGGAAATAAAGGATCCCACATTTATTCGAGTGGTGGACGAAGTGGTGGCCGCGAAATACGAGGCGGTGCAGAATAAATTTACCCTTGTACAGTCACTCACATGCACGAAGGAAAAAATCACAGAATTTTTATAGTGAAAATGGTGGAAAAATTCGAATGTCAAAATTCGTATTCACCAAGGAAACTTTTATCTGGCTCTATTGAGATATAGCGAATAATACGAACTTAATGTTCATCTGGAACAGTTCTTAGAACGTTCCCCACCTGGAGTAATATTTGGAACCGTTCCCACATCTAGTACCGTTCCCAGAATTGAAGTTCCATGTGGGACCGTTCCTACAACGGTGTTCGGAACTGAAGTTCCACCTGAGGCACTTTCCAGAGAAAGTTCTTGGAACGGTGCCCGGAACTGAAGTTCCACCTGGAACGCTTCCCAGAACAGACCACTTAGATGGAAAGTTCTTGGAACGGTGTCCGGAACTGAAGTTCCACCTGGACCAATTTCTCAGAACGGACCGGTTTGGTGGAAAATTCTAGGAACGGTGCCCAGGACTGAAGTTCCACCTGGAACAGTTCCCAGGACGGATCCTTTACGGGCAGAATTCTGGGAAGTGTCCATTAACTTGGGACCGTTCCCGGAACTGACAGCACTGGCCTACTGGGCTAAGCAATGCTGGAACGTATATCAATGTTAGAGTTATAAACAGAACCACTTCACTGCTTATCTGTTAACGAAACGTGTTTATCAGTAACGAAGTGGGCTATCGAGTCTCTTTCGGTCAACCCTAAGTGTTCGATAAATATCTCAAAATCTAAGAAACATAGCGGCAATTCGATAAAGACTTTTTTTGTAGAGCACAGTGAGATCTACAAATTTGTTATTATACAAATTACGCTATCTCTCTTAGATGTTGAGATATTTACCAGAAACTTACACCAGGCCAAAAGAGATGAATGTTACGCTAAAACGCAGTGGAGCGAACCGGGCTGTCTAAAAATGATATAAATTCAAAATCAAAGGTAACGAAGCCAAATGTTTGCCCTGCAGTATATATATAACAACCTGCCGCTGTCAGAGGTTCTCTGAAATTTTTTTCCTTTATCCAAATGAAAAGTCCATTCACCGCAAGCCATATTATTATATCAATTACAAAAATGGACTTTTTTTTTTAATTGGCGATGGCATTTGCGTATAACATAGGAATCGGCATAATGGGTTCCCATGGTAGGTCCGAGTGATAGTGGTCATGATAATCAAGCTAGAGTGCTTCGCCACCACAAAGGGGTGAATTATATGTGTACGGTGCTGAGCACCTCCCCCTCCCCCCCCCCCCCCCCCGCCCCTCCCTACGCCGACCCCCGTAATGAATATGTAACAGTATTCACATGCATCCATGTGCCTGTTTGTACGTCATGGTTCACTTAAAGTTCTTTCGCTACGTTTCACGTATGTCTATTTGAAAATTACATTTGGATTTGGGATATTCAGTTAAGGTAATTGGGTTAGGGGCCCTTCTGAGGGCTTCTTTATTCAGTTGGTGAGAAAATTTTGCATGACAATTCGACGGGCGAATATAGCGGGGAAAATTCGGTGTAGAAAAATTTTTTTCGGCTGTAATGAAGAAAATAGCGAAATAATTTACGTAAAAAAAATTGAAAAAAAAAATCCAAATTTCGAAATTTATTCGAACCCGGGTCTCTCATTTTCCGAAAAAAAAGTCTTGAATTCATTTATTAATTGGCAAGAAATATCAACTCAAGAAAAATATGAAGGAGAGCTGAAAAAGTGTATAAAAGCAACTCATTGAGGATAAGAAAATGGAAGAACAATGTGAGAATGAGTTCTTTGCAAAAAAATGTTGGAGTAGAATTTTGCTGGGATTAAAGGGAAAGAAATTATCCAGATGCAGTGAGCCACACTGGACTGGACGGGGACAAATGAGAAGCATTGAGCTGTTCTCAGGTTCCAAGTTCACTTCAGCAGTATAGTGTGAGATGGCCGAGTGTAGTCGGGTCGTGTCGTACAGTCGAGTGAATGGGGAGGGTGGGTGGGTGGGGGGAGAGGGGGTGGGAGGGTAAAAAAAGCTAAAAAGAAAATGCAGAGGGTGAAATTTCACGGAGTGCAGGTTTCGCGAAATGAGCAAAAAAAAAAAGAAAAGAGAAACATGATGATAAGAAAGAGTTGAAGTTGGCGAAGGAACACTCATCTCGTTCGGAGATGGACTTTGAAAATGAAATTCAGAGAAGCAGCAACTTTCGAAGGATTTTTTTTTACCCCTCAAACACCATCTCTCTTCAATAGTCGGTAATTAATTACACAAGGCAAGTTTTATCTCCATCTGTGAGCGAACATTATACTTTCATTGGCTCGTTGGGTCGATGGCTTGTGCTACTTTGATCATGTAGTAGTATAGATGATCAGAGTGCACTATTTCGAAGATAAAGAAGAACATCGTCGTTGGAGAAGATTTTTTTTAGTCCAGAGGGAATATCGTTGGAGATGAATTTCCATTGAGCTTGCTGTGGGTGGAAAATTTTCCAAGTATACATACAGTACAAGTTAGTAATGGAATATTTGCATCTGAGATTGCAATCATTAATGGACACAATATCCCAATATTGAACCGGACTAATGTCCCAAGTTTCATCTGGGACAATATCTCAATATTCAACTGGGACAAGGTGCCAAGCTTCATCAGGGGCAATGTCCCAATATTCACCTGAGACAGTGTTCCAGTGGTCACTTAGGGCAATGCCCTAATAGCCACATGGGACGATGTCCTAATATCTACATGGGACGAAGTCCCAATATCTACATGAGACGATGTCCCAATATTCACACGGGGCAAAATCCCAATGTTCGCATGTAATAGTGTCCCAATATTCCCCTGGGACAGCTTCTAGATCTCCACCTGGGACACTGTCCCAATGTTCACATGGGACAATGTCCCAATATTCACCTAATTCACCTAATACAATCTTTAACTGGGACCATGTCCCAATATTCACATGGTACAGTGCCTCAATGTTCACTCGAGACAATGTCCCAATCTTCAATGTCCCAATCTTCATATCGGACACCGTCCCAATCTTCCACTGGGAGAGGACCCCAAGTTTCATCCGGGGGGAATGTCTCAATCTCCATATGGGACGAGGCCTCAATTCTCAATTAGGACGATGTCCCAATCTTCAAGTGGGACAATGACTTATTCTACAAGGGAAAAATGTTATTATTCTCAGTTCGAATAAGGTATCAATCCTAAACAAAAAGAATGTCCCCATTTTCACATGGGACAGTGGACACGCTCCTTTTCTTCTTCAACCTCCATTTCCCTTCAATACTTATAATGAAATTAATTATATAAAGACCCGTTTTGAAACACGTGATATTAAAGGGAATCAGAGTGCACGATTGCGACATAATGTTTTCTTCTGCACAAAATATCATTTTTGGATCTATCGCCATAACGCGTAGGCTTAGAGAAGAATAATACTAGACTTTTTTACCAGAAATTTAGTCTAGTATATAAAACATTTTATTACATTTGCTCCTAGAAGTAGTCGTTAACTCGATAATCGCATTTATTTAGGAAGCCACACAAAACGCATTGCGCGTTCTATGTTCTCCATCAGCACTTGAGATTTGTTGGTCCCCTAAAGTACGCACAAGTACTTTACCGATTTTTTTTTCAACCCAAAACGTTGAGGTGTGCTAGCATTAATGGCAACTCATGCCTGCGAGATTGGCAGTTTCAATTATTGATCGATTATTCCTGCGGCCGAAGGAATAAATTATGATCGCGAGCTCGTTTGATTATTCAGCGGGGACACGCGTGAAGTACCACTAGCAGAGGGCTATGGATCATCAACGTTCGGCTGTCCCGGATCAAACATGGGGCGACACTATAAAACCGTGTGCACACAAAATTATGGAATTCTCGTGTTGAAACTCGCCGATTCGGTGGAAAAAGGGCGTACCTATAGTACGCCAGAGGGAATGAATTTTGAAATTTTATCGACCACATCGAATCACTATTCCATGATTTATGCAGGCCATTTTTGTATTGAAAAAATTTCACGACATTTTCATATGTGCAAATTGTCACAAAAATTAGAAATAAAGGAAACAACTGATTTTTTTAAAACAATTATGACATCGAGTAGGAGAATCGTAGGAAGGATCGATTTTCCTATATACCGACCGATACCTAGAAACCCACCCCACAACCACCCACCCACTTACTCACCCATCCACTCACTCACTCACCCAGCCACCCACCCACCCACTCACACACCCACCCACTCACCCATCCACCCACCCACTCACACACCCACCCACTCACACACTCACCCACTCACCCACCCACCCATCAACCCACCCACCCACCCACCCACCCACTCACCCACCCACCCACTCACCCACCCATCAACCCACCCACTCACACACACACCCAGCCACTCACACACCCATCCACCCACTTACACACCCACCCACCCACACACCGCGGCATTGAGACCATAGTGCGACCTCTCAAGGGCTAAGAATCGCCTGCACGATGAAGATTTGATGTTTCTCGAGAACTCCACAAACACGTACCAGCGTTAAGGATTTTCCTACGCAAGTATTTTTTTCGAGCAGATGAGACGAGTAACGAGAATGGAGCTATGGGAGTGGGGAACGTCTGTAACTCGGGTAGAATGCCAATTGGCTACTGCAGGCATCTGCCGACAAAGAAAATTCTTTCGTTCACGATTGAATATGCGATCCCTTCTTTCTCCTCCCCGCCCCCCCCCCCCACCCTTTTTCCTTTATTCGGTTCCTCACAAGTTGCCTTTGTCATGGCCCTCAAAGTCTTCAGGCTTTTGCGAATTGCGTCATGACGAAATCACACTTGACACGCTGTTATTTCGCCCCTCATCCTTGTTTTTTTTCCTGGGATCAGCAAGATACCAATCCGCGATCCACGCAGTCAAGATATTCCAAGTATTTATTGGTTTCCTTTAGGGAATATTGCACAAGCCGTCCGGGAGAATTTTCTACATTGTAGATTCAAATATTTTTTTTTAACCAGGTATCGTCATGTTTTTTTCATTTTCCAGAGATCGAGCTTGAGATTGTTCTGGAAATTTCCAAATTTTTATTTTGAATTTTTGAAAATTGGTGAAAATCACGAATTGGTTCGTTTTTGTTATCATACATTACCTTCATTTTCCAGGATTTATTATTTGTGTTTTAAGTCACGAAGTTTTTGAGTGTCTCAAAGTTTTATAAAATTGTGGGCCGCTGAAGATTTGCTCTGCACAATTCCGGGATATATACAGTCGAACCTGCGTATAAGTAGCGACACGGCGGTTTGGTTCCCTCAAAATCGCATCAATGAAGGCCCCCACCAGGGACCGCAGACAGTGAGGGGCGCATGGGGAACGGTGTCGACGGAGGGGCACGTACGCGAATTCGTGCGTGAGTGAGACCACAAACAAAGCGGGCGCGAGGTGGTGGGGGTGCCAGTGCCCGAGAGGCATCAGCCGAGCTGTTTATATGGAGGTTCGATTGTATTTGAAATATATATTTCCAACTAGCACGCGTAAACTACACATTTACTCCGCATTAGTTCGTTTTTTTTCCTTCTTGATATCTTCAAGATTATTCAGATTGGTAAGGGCTATGATTAAATGATGGAAATAATTATCAACTAGTATATTTGTTTTGCTTCTTGATCGGTATTGTTATGATTAGAATGTATTGGCTTTTTCGGTCGTGTACCTCAGTTATGCGGAGTTGTATATAGATATACTTGAAGAGTACATGTCTGAATGGAGACACTGAGGAGGAATTACATTTACGTAATTTCTACGTTCTCAATTTTTACCTCATATTGAAAATTTAAATTAAGAACTAGTGGTTGGGATGTAGTTGTGCCCTCAGTGAGGACATAATGCAAACTTCCCGATTTGGTAACTCGAGTGTTCGAGATTATGTTTGTTTCAAAAATTTACGAGACTTCTCACTTGAGTATTTACTGAATTTGTTTTTCATTTCTCTATATGTCGCTGCCTTTGTTATTTTTTTCATAATCAAGAGATAACTCCCTCTTGCACGTGAAGGCCATTTACTTCTCAGTGAAGCCTTTGAGTCTCATTGATGCATTTTAAACCCACGAATATACAACAACTACATTGAAGAAGTTCAATAAGTCCGTATCTCCGGCTTCGCTCGACTTCAGGTTCCTGGCAGCATTGATACACAAAAATGATATACAAGTATTATATTCTGAGTCGGTCCATCTATACTTGTAGAGACCAATTTTTGCGATCGCCGGCGCCATCTAGTCTCCATTCATGCACTCATCACATGAATTATTTTTTTCTAACGGCTCTACCACCTTAATTATGCACATTATGGGAAAAAGTCAATAAACATTAAATGTGGATCTTTATATGAGGAACAACTTACGTCAACAAATTTTTTCACTAACTCCAACTGTTCACGAGATATAGCCTTATGAACAACTGAAATTGTTAATAACAATATATATTCTGAACCAATATCCATCAAACCTAATCAGGGCTGAATTACATGAAGACGCGTCGATTTAGACCTTGATGGCCAATACAAACACACACACACACACACACACAGACATAGGGGCTGGCTTGATTTTTGATTGTACTTCGGCTAGATGTTCCGATCTCTGCGTAACGGTTCCTTTCATTCCTTCATGACATACTGGAGGAATTCTGGGTTTTCCAATAATTTAGACATGCATTGCTTCAACAACCTTTGTACATTATTGGTTTTTCCAAAATTTCCCAATTTTTCATATTCGCAGATTCATAATTTTGGAGTTTGGGGTAACTTAAGTTTCGAAGGTCATCATTCTTGAAAACATTTTTATCCCTCAAAAATTCACCAAAATTCTTAAAGTATTTTTACGTTATTTCATATCGTAAGCATTCAACTCATTTTTACACATTTCACAGCAAGAAGATATTCCAAGTATTTATTGGTTCATCCAAGGGAATATCACGAACGATGGCAAAAAATTTCTACCTTGTAGCTTAGGCCGTTGGTTCGCGGTGAATCTTCGATATCATCTTTTTTCCACCTGGTTGGAGCTTTTTTTACAGGAAATAGTTGAACTACTTTTGAACCATTCCACTCAAAGTGCACCATTGTGTGTTCGAAGTTGGGTGCTATGGGCTAATGGGTATGGAAATCGATTCAATTTCACATAGATGGTGATTACCGAGGATGCACAAATATTTCAGACTCCGTGAAGCCGTCAGCAAGCGCGCTATGAGGATCTCTCTCTAAAAAATTTGACACTTGGAAATATATTCTCAATGTTGAAATTTGCCACTGGAGCTTCCTGGACTCAAAATTTGCATAATTAAGGAGGTATGGCCTTTTCAACAATTATGTATGTAAGAAGTGAACGAATGAACTCAGCGCTGTCATGAGGGTCCCAATCGAAGCGTTTCAGTGCAAAATCGAGCGGATTACACTTTCGATGGCATTTGTACCGTATATGCATTGTTATTAACAATTGCAATTGTTTATGTTGTTCCACTGGGTCAAATATTCAAGTTATCGGGAAACTTATCTGAAGAAAATTATTCCTTATATGAAAATACACATTTTATATTTAATGACTTTTTTCCTTAATTGGCATAATTAAGGAGGTATGACGGATTTAACCCTCGAGCAGCCGCACCATGATCACCCATGCTTGTACTCAAATAATCATAATTATCTGCTTCATAAATGAGACAGTTAAGAATTCTCAAATATGCAAGTTTTCGTTATGACACTAACAGGGGTCACAGCCCAGGTGAGAGTTGACGACTGGATCAAGCTTGGACCAAGGTTTACCACGCTTGGAACAATATTGGCACCCAAGCTTGAGTCAACGTTGGCGCAGCATTCTGAGGTCAAACTTGGAAACTAAGCTTGGACCATGCTTGCTACAGGCTTGGATGCCAAGTTTGGAATTGTCTGGTATCTCCCACTTTGGATTTACCTAGGCGTATCGATGGGATCGGGCTTGTTCCGAGCTACGCATGCCAAGACTAGGCAATCCTAGCTTCTACCAAGCTTGGGTCCATTGTCCAGGCCTGGCACTTCCCGCCTGGGAGTGATTAATCGTGGTATATTGGAGAAAAATAAAGTCAGTACGCTGTGCTGAAATACCAAATCGGGAAGTTTTATTTGTGCCCCCAATGGGCCACACACATGCTCACACCCCTAGGTTATTTTTATTATTGTTCAATGAAAATTGTGACAGAATTTCACTCGTGTCAAACTAGGTAGTGCGAGTGAAACAGCTGACAGTGATGAAAAATGTGAAATGCATGCGAAAAGTACGTCCGACAAATAGATAGCTATGCAGAAATTTTGGAATGTGAAAAATTTCAGAATGTTAACAATTTTGGGAATGTCCGAATTCGAAGTAGAAGTGGAGCCTTCATTTACAATCGAACGATTTTCCGTTTTTGACTTTGACAAACTATGCACTTTACCAAATAACAATGGTGTTATTTGCTTGCAAAACCATCAATTCGGCATTTCGTTAATTAAATAGCTGCTCAAAGCTCTCAATTCAACCCAGAATTCTAAAATATAGAGAGCATTTGCCCATGGCACTCATCAGAATCTAAATGGGGTATGGGAAATTCATTGAATTTCGAATGAATCGGATCTACTCAACAGTAATCCTTTACAAGTACAAAATTTAAGCATCTCGCGAATGGACTGATTAGTGAGAACTCATGAAATCGGCGTAGTTGTACCATAAAATCGATGTACCACATACGGCTTATAAATTATATGTATCTAAACCGATATCGATTCAATTCACTGACCCCTTAGTACTCGCGTCATTCACGAAATGTTCATCAGGCGCGTATTGAGAGAATCCGGCGGGTCATACTCACATTTCGGGCATATTATCTATACAATGAGAGCGTAAGGCCGGGCGGGAACTTAACCCGATGCAGAGGGGGGGGGGGGGGAGGGTCCATCATAGGCGAGCGCCTGGGAGTTTACTCTGTGTCTAGAAATACGATGGCCTCCATGGCGAAAGTCGGCCCCAGCCGCATGGATGGGTGTCCAATAGGCCCTACCAAAAAAATGCTCAAGAGCAGGTACCGCGGGGAGGGAACGCACCCACAGATAAACTTTGCTAAAAAAATGGCAAAAGGCAATTGCCATTTTCGAGACTTGAACCATCACTTCCCCATCCTAAATTTAAAAAACGCATTATGAAAATGCGAATTTGAGCATTGATTTCTAATTATTTTACCCGAATCTAGGCCAAAGTACCTGAACAAGAAAAAGTAATTACTAGTCATTTCGTATGATGAGGCAAGCGAAAATGGGTTGGGGCAATTTTATCAGCCACTTTCATGGCTACCATGGGATCCTACTGCCAGCAGCGGAAGGATGTGCTTGGCAATTCGTGAAAATTTATCCCGCAGTCCCCGGGAAAATGAGATGAAAGATTCTTTCCTAGTTTCGCAGCAACTTTTGTGAGACCAACGTTGCTTTTTTTTTCGGTTATTTCTGGCCAACCGAGTGAATTTTCCAGTGGGAAATTCAGTTTTTGCGGCGATGTCGCCGCGCAATGACTTATTAATTTTTGATCTTTTTTTGGGGGCGTCGCGGTAAATGCATGGAATAAAAAGTTTCGTGAAAATTATTCGCCCATTTGATTGCTCGTATAGATTTTCCCCAAATAACGCATAACGTATTGGCGAAAAACAAATCCACTTCATCTCATTTCTTGCCGCTCCTTTCATAGTACATATGCCGTTTTGCCCCGCAATCCGGATACGCCTGGTCGACTTCCAATTGGCTTGCGCATATACCGGAAATCTCCCTCGGAATTGTGTGTTATTTGTTTTTATTCTTTTATTTTTCCACCGCTCTTTTCTTTACGCCGAGTGTCACAAACGAGATTCTCATCTCGACCCAGTTCCACACAACTCACTAGGGGTAGTAATGCATCCAGCTCGCGTATACAAAACAAGTGTGCAAGTGCACTACAATCGCATAAATCCATATCCTATCGCACTCAACGAGGCGTCGAGTACGCCATTTTATCAGAAAGCTAATTCCATGTAATTTGGACACAATGGGATAAACTTAATAGGAAAATGATGGTGAGATGATATGTGGTCCATTCGGATGCTGTGTGATAATTAAAAAAGTTGGAAAATCTTGGCGAGCCAATAAATTATCTTCGTAGGGCCTGAACATTTGTGGCGTTCACTAAATTTGCCAAATAGCACTAGAAACACGGAAAGTAAATATAATTCTAGTTACCTCTCCTTCGTCAATACATCCCACAAGTGCACCATCATTTAAGTCCCCAGGGCCGAAACATTTTACGCAGCATTCACGGAGGTTAGTCCCCCCCTATCCCATACGGGTCATCCTGGTTAGCCACTAATTGCGAGCATCGGCAGGGTTATTGCACACGAGAGTAGCGCGGAAAGCGGAAAACTAGGAGAACTTTTGGGAAATTTCTCTGACCCTTTGGATTTGCTCCCCCCCCCCCCCTGCCCATTCATCCCTAACCACTCATGGTACAATGGCTTGACTGCTCTGAATCCAAGAGTGTATTATTAAGTGAAAATGTTTTCAGTTGCTCGGAAAATCTTCCATCTTCCATTATCCATGCAAAAATGGTGAGTAAAGAAAGGACTGTGGCAAATTAATATTTTGGGATGATTAGTCACTTACGCCCGTTAAGACTCCTGTAAGGCTCTCTGGATAATTCGATGTATCGATACCGGACTTATATCTATATAGCGATACTTCGATATATCGATAGCTCGAAATATCGAGACGTCGATATCTCGATACTTCGATATATCGATATATCGATACTTCAATATATCGATACCTCGATATATCGATACTTCGATATATCGATACTTCGACATATCGATACTTCGATATATCGATACTTCGATATATCGATACTTCGATATATCGATACTTCGATATATCGATACTTCGATATATCGATACTTCGATATATCGATACTTCGATATATCGATACTTCGATATATCGATATATCGATACTTCGATATATCGATATATCGATACTTCGATATATCGATACTCCGATACTTCGATATATCGATACTTCGATATATCGATACTCCGATACTTCGATATATCGATACTCCGATACTTCGATATATCGATACTTCGATATATCGATACTTCGACATATCGATATATCGATACTTCAATATATCGATACTTCGATGTATCGATACTTCGATATATCGATACTTCGATATATCGATACTTCGATATATCGATACTTCGATATATCGATACTTCGATATATCGATACTTCGATATATCGATACTTCGATATATCGATACTTCGATATATCGATACTTCGATATATCGATACTGATATTTTTCATGCTCTAAGCCATCCCCCAAATTCGAACCACATAAAGTCGGCTGAACCTCACTGATTGCAAGGTAGTGTGTACACACTGTACCCCATTGTTAGTTACAACATTCAAGCACCCTTGGACCGCTATTTTGTGTCTAACGCACGTTTAATCAGTTTCAACGGCAATTGCTCAGAATCCAACGAGTCGCTCGTGGTTTTACCTCACCCCTAAGGTTCAACAGCTACCCTCGATTTGCCGCCCAAGTGTGTGCACTCCTGCGCAATCGGATTCCGAATTCAATGCTAGTTCATAATCATCAAATTGCCCTGCAGTAGGGGCTGTGGGAGGCGTTCCGCCGACCAATGGAGAATAATGGTATTTTTCAACTTCCAAGATGCGTAAAGGTCAATGACCTATGTAGATATATACTGAGAAGATGTCTCTGGAACTGACAGGGAAAAACCCACCTGAGTGCATTGAACAAATTTTGCACTTCGTAATGCCGCATGAGACGGATTCTTCATACATATTTCCTATATATGTATATATTTATAATATATGTTGTATATATATGAAATACATTCATTTTCGATATTGTTGGGATTTGGTTTTTGGGAAATCTGAAAAAGTTAAAAACTTTCGAAAATTTTAAAAATAAAAAAAACAACCTCTTTGAAAATCGTAAATAGTCGCAAAACGTTGAAATTGCCATTCCTGACACTTACACAAAAATCACAATTGTCCAAAAATAAAAATCACAAAAAACTATTTTACTGAATGGAAGTTGGATACTTTTCAATCTCTACTACCAGATCAGATTTGATTTCTTCCTCAGCCACATCCGTTCGTACTCAATTATTTCTCTGCCCACAGGGTCAAACACACAAACTAGAGCCGGCCCGAAATCAGTTCCAAAGAGTTGCTTTATCTCTATGCAAACCCAAAGTTCTCCATCCACCCCAGAATTGGACATTTACAAAGTGAATCATTTGTCGTGTACACATCCACACACTTACGCATGACCAAACACCATGAAGCCCAAACGGAAGAGAGCATAACACGTTCTATTCATAGTTTACAACGATAAACAATGTAGTCATTCCGCTAGACAACAATTAATTTCGGAATATTATATTTTCCAACTTGACAATATTGGCAGACCAAAATGACAAGTCTACAATTGCGAACGATATGCATAAATATATTATGCATTACAAATAAACAGCACGGTCCAAGATCCTGGGTAGTGCAAGAGAAATGGTGAGTAGGTATGACCCGCTCGTATGTGGGTGGGTGGATGGGTGGGTAGGTGAGTGAGTGGGGGTGTGTGGGTGGCTAGATGGGTGGGTGGGTTTGGGGGTGTGAGAGTGGGTGGGGGTGTGTGAGTGGGTATGTGGGGGGGCTGGCTGGGTAGGTGGGTGGGTGTAGTTGAGGGGTGGGGGCAGGTGGGTGGGTTTGAGGGTGTGCGAGTGGGAGGAGGGGGGGTGAGTGGGTGGGAGGGGGGGCTGGCTAGGTAGGTGGGTGAGTGAGTTTGGGGGATGGTGGGTGGGTGTTTTTGGGAGGCGGTGGGTGGGGGTGGGGCGTGGATGGGTGGGTGGTGAGTGGGTGAGTGGGGTCGTTGGTTTCCCCAAGTACGATGAAAATTGTTGGTGACATATCGAATAAAAGCATACCAACATTTATGCTCGAAATATGCTCCTAATTTTTTCCCCTCCAATCGATATAATGCTGGTTAGAAACATTTTCATATTCAACTTTTCAACTAGTTATTTTACCCTACAAATTATCTTGGAACAACCTGTACATGCACATCGGTATTGGTAATGTAATATCTACGAGTATGACCGTCTAATAATTGGTAGGACGATTCAATTTCATTCCAGAAGTAATACATTATACCTCTATTATGCAAAATACGTGTGCATTACCGAGTATAATTTTCCACTAGAGTTCGTTGGGGTAAACACGCAAATGTTATCATTGTATTTGGGATTTTCGGTGATCATTATAGGTAATTATCGGGGTGGATCACGTTGCGCAATTATCTTCAGTAGCGAGAAAAATAAGTTCACTATTTGGAGGCGCAAAATTCCAACAATTTCGGAACTTTTGGACGTCTCAAGAAAAAATTGAAAAATTGGACTAATTTGGGAAATTTTGGTAAGTTGAAAAATTGCAAAAAATCTTGAATTTCGAAATTTTGGAAAATTGAACAAATTTTGACGATCTCGATAAATTCTAAAAACTCAGATATTTGGAGAATTTCAAAATTTTGAACGGTCTGAAGAATCTGAAAAATTTGAAAGATCGGGAACATCTGAGAAACTCTTTTTTAAATCTGCAAAATTTGCAAACATTGGAAGCATTTGAACAATTTCAGACATTTGGGGAATTTTATTTAAAAAATGATTTTTCTATGAAGTCGAAGTTTTCATGATAATAAAAGCTTCGCTTCAAAGTTTCTTCTGTACTTCAAGATGGTTCGTCTACGATTACACGTAATTACCGGTTTGATCACATCGCTGTGAAATTAAGCTTAAGGGGGAGAAAAACTAATTTTGCTATTGTGAAGTTTCCAACGAGGAATACTCGGATGTACGTGAGGTTGAGGGTGAAGTGTTTGTGTCTTGGGTTCGTAAAACAGTCATTAAAGTTTTTTTAACAAGGCTTTGATAATATTACGAATTTTAATTGTTTTTAATTATAAAAACTTTACATCTGAAAAAGGTGAGAACTTTTGAAAATTTTGAAAAATGTGAAAAATTGGAAAAATTTGAAAAAAATTGAAAAAATTGAAAAAATTGAAAAAATTGAAAAAATTGAAAAATTTGAAAAATTTGAAAAATTTGAAAAATTTGAAAAATTTGAAAAATTTGAAAAATTTGAAAAATTTGAAAAATCTGAAAAATTTGAAAAATTTGAAAAATTTGAAAAATTTGAAAAATTTGAAAAATTTGAAAAATTTGAAAAATTTGAAAAATTTGAAAAAATTGAAAAAATTGAAAAATTTGAAAAATTTGAAAAAATTTCAATAATCGCAAAAATTTCAAAAATTCCGAAAAATCTAAAAATTCCAGAAATACCAAAAATTTCAAAAATTTCGAAAATTCCAAAAATTCCAAAAATTCCAAAAAATCCAAAAATACCAAAAATACCAAAAATACCAAAAATCCAAAAATCCAAAAATCTCAAAAATTCCAAAAATTCCGAAACGTCAAAAAAATTTTTAATTGATACATATATATATAAGAAATGCTTACTCGTAATCACTGGATCTGATTACGCTCTTGTGGAATTAACCTTAAGGGTGTGAAAAACAAATTGAGCTATGGTGAAGTTTCCACTGAGAAATTCCGGTATATACGTGAAGTTGGCGAGGTCTCTGTGGCCTAGGTTCGTAAAACCATCATCAAACTTCCCTAACAAGATTTTCCCGAGTACCGAAATTGCAGTCGACAAAGGGACAATTATTCCCCAAAATAATATAAATTGTAACAATCATTTTGGTCTACAAAATTTTCCGTGTCATATTGTGCGGTTGGCTGGTTACTCCGTGGTTTTCGATTATAAATAATCGTTTTGTAGATGTTGCAGGGGCTGGTGAAATGAGGAACAAATAAATTGAAATGGGCCTGAGGCATAGGAAGGAGGTAGCTGAGTTACAAGAGGCAAAGGAAGTCGCCTGCGGACATACCATCATATTCATCTTGAACGTGATATTACCATGCGGCTTTTGAAGCACGTCGCTAAGGTGTTGTATGCATGTGACGACGTTTCCCCCAGGATGAGGTATTGTGGGTAAGATGCGCTGCGAAAAGTAGGTGTTTGGTAGAATTTATTAATGTCAAATCTGTTGATAATCTGGAATACTCATTTTTTCTAAGCTCCTGGTCTCGTAACGATTAGCCTGTTTTCCTCAATAACTGAGCGTTTAAGTATACTAAAATGATCCCTGATGAATTTGGGGTCGCTGGGTCTGTGGCTGTTGGTGGGTAGGTCAGTATGGGTAAGTGAGTTAATGGGTGGATGTAGGTGGGTGTGGATCGCTGTAGGTGGGTGTGGGTGGGTGTGGGTAGGTGTGGGTAGATGTGGGTAGGTGTGGGTAGATGCGGGTAGGTGTGGGTAGATGTGGGTAGGTGTGAGTAGGTGTAGGTAGGTGTGGGTGAGTGTGGGCGAGTGTGGGTGGGTGAGTGTGGGCGAGTGTGGGTGGGTGTGGGTGGGTGTGCGTGGTTGTGGGTGGGTGTAGGTAGATGTGGGTGAGTGTGGGTACGTGTGGGTAGGTTTGGGTGGGTATGGGTGGGTGTGGGTGGGTGTGGGTGGGTGTGGGTGGGTGTGGGTGGGTGTGGGTGGGTGTGGGTGGGTATGGGTAGGTGTGGGTGAGTGTGAGTGGGTGTGAATAGCCGTGAATGAATGGGTGTGTGTATTTTATTCAACTACGTCGAATCGCCTAATTTTACCCTATATAGTACAATAGAAACCATGCCTTCTACAGACCTACATTACATCCTTAAACCACTAAAACGCTCTTTAATCCGTTCGATTTCGCTTAATTATCCATCATTCATAGAGATCCAATTTCAGTGATTAATCGCAACAAATACCGCACAGTCGAACAACGTGCATCCTCTGTACTATCATCTCTCTTAATTAATAGGAGTATGTAGTGCAGCATGGCGGAAGGTACGTCAGGAATGTTGTCATAAACATACAATTTCCACAATTACTGAAATACTCGGGTCCATTTCCAAAGGAATAGCCGACAAACCCTTTCCCACAATTGAAAGAAAACCGCCTTTTTGCATGATAGGGACGTACAGTAGATATAGTAACGATAATATTTTTTTTGCCATAGTTATAAGAACTTCACCCATTTTTTGGAAATTTTCCCATTTTTTATTCATGAATTAAAAAAAAATTGTCCCGTTTTTTGAAAGTTGCCAAATTTTGGGGATCTCTGAAATTTCCAAAAAAAATCGGAATATATAAAGTATGATTAACGAACTCCCCCACATCGTCCAATGAAACGAAAATGCAATATTAACACAGTAAACTCAATTCATAGAGTGTACAAAATAGTAAAGTCCATTTGAACGAAACTCTGATATAACAAAAAGTTGGCAGATGGTACGTGTGATATGATTTACACATGATTGTGTATGTCCCCTTCATTATTATTCATTGAGGTAGCAGTCCCAATGGATTGCACGAGCCAACAGAAATGTATAAAAATGTACGGCTCCGGACCTATACAGAGGTGAAGTGGCGCTTATAATACAGAGCTCTCTGTACCTACTTCACTTTTATACAACTTTTTTCCACCTATCTGCTCTGGTAAGCTTTTTATGACGGCCTTATTACAGAAGGGCTCTCTTAGAGGGCAGAACAGGTGGCGGGGGGGGGGGGGGGGGGCACGGTGGGTGGGTTACTGAAATTGTCGAGAAAAATTGCCAGGTCTTTAATCGTCCACTCACGAATGGGCGAATTGATGCTCCCTAAGTAGTATCACAAGTTATTTTGTCTGTTCGGTATCGACTGATTTAAATGCCAGCATTTCGCGAGCCAATTAGAGCTAATGAAAGTGGGAAACAAGCTATATATATATATATTTTTTTTCTTGCGTCTATATATACATATATATGAACGCAAGAAAATATTTGAAAAATATTCTTTCAAACAGAAATTGCAAAAGGTGCTTCCCGACATGTCCGTAAAACCTGATTATCTCATTAACAAGCAGCTTAACACGAAAAAGGTATTGAACATTTTTTGTGGGAAATTTGATGACCAACAAAAAATGTTTATGTCATTTTCCGCAAAAACCCATTTGCAAGCTTACTAAATGGGTTTACCGCAAAAGGGTCCAGGAAATAATTTTGGGTAAACAATGTGATTTCTGATACCAAACCTCCTCCCCCCCCCCCCTCCCCCGCCCACTCAAAATATAGCATTAGCCACTCAATTACAACCCGCACACTCGACCATAATGTTCATTTAATACATCAAGAAACGCCAACTTACCATAACTTACCAATGAATTTGGCCCTGAATAATGCATGGACTACCTCCAGCACAATGTGCATGCCCAATTCCTAACCATAAATTATGCATACCTATATATTTCTCATGCACCGAGAAACCCTATCTGCAAAATTATAAATAACACCTTCTACAAATTCAAAAGAATCCAGGCACCCATATATTCACGTTAAATCGAACATATTTGCCCAGCATAGTTTACCATTTTCGAAACCTAAACTTGTCGCATTACGATCATGTCTCCCCACCCCCTCTCCCCCTGCCCCACCGACTGGACTGGACCATTGTCCCACTTCCTGAGCATATTTCACATTCAAAGGACTAACAATCTGAGAGGTGAAATTCCTAATTTGGGTGTACTCATATGGGATGGCGGGGTGGTACCGCCCAGCAGAGGATCCCGCTGGTTCCCTGCTCTTGGCGTCCCAGTTGATGGATCCTGTTCATCTGTTTGGCTATGACATGGTAGCATGAGCCCAATTTGTCCCTGTAGGAAGACTGGTCCCTGCGAATGGACCGTGCTGAGACTGGTTCATCATATTGTCATCAGCCAATATGGTGAACATCTTGACTGCCATTGACAGAAGACGTCATATTATGGAATTTGCTGGTTGGCGGTGCCAAATCACTGCTCAGAGAGATAGTTGAAATATTAGCAATTACATTTTCATGAAGAAATCTCTAGAAAATTAACTCCCTTCGAGAGGGCCTACTGGACACCCATCCACGCGCCTGGGGCCAGCTTTCCCTATTTAAGCCAGCGGATTTCTGAACCCAGAGTAAACCTCCAGAAACCTCTGTGCTACGATGGCGGGCGCCTAGGATGGACCCCCGCGTCCTGTTAGGTTCCCGCCCGGCCATGCGGTCTGATTTTATAGGTACCGCCGATAGCACGGAATGTTCCTACTTCGGAACGGGGCCATGGAAGGTGACCTTGGTCAGGTGCGAAACTTGGTATCAAAATTGCTATTAATTCTTGGTACATGAACAAAAAAAAAATAAAAAAAGAAATATAGGAATACCAAGAAGATTTGCTTCCAGGATCCAACCTGCTCTCCGGATATAATTCCCACACCATATCTCTAATTCAATGGGAGGACAATATTCCAAGCCAAACACCTAATCCTGCTCCAATAACACCCCCCCCCCCTCCCCCCGCCCACTCGGCCCCCTCCCTTATCAAATGCCACTGCGATAAAGGAGTACCCTGGTATAACGCAAACCCTGAAGCTTTTAGCTCGCTTTTAACCAACCCTCCTGTCTCGTGGTCTCACTACTAAGATAGGGTCAGAAATTGGCGCGACTGGTGGATAGAAGATAGAAGTGCAGTGGAATTGGAAATAGCGGAATGAGATGGCCCGCCAGGATGCGTGACAAGGAAACTGGAAATCGAGAGGAATAAGGTGGGCCACCAGCATGATCAGCGAGACAAAGCTGGAGAATTTCCCAATGGGAATTGATGGTGAGCTGGGTCCGAGTTGCAAGTTGTGACCATGTGGAAAGAGTGAGGGAGTGAGTAAGTGCGCGACCATGCGCGACAGAGGAGGCGGCAGGGCCAAACTTTTCACATCTAAATTTCTTGCACAGTAGATTTTCGTATGTGTGTCCCCGTTGGGAGCACAAACAAAACTTCCCGATTTGTAATTTCTGATTGTCATTCCTAGATTTTCCGATACGTCAATTAAATGTATCAATCCCATTTATCGAACGGATAATTATGAATATTTGACTAGCCGCATAGTCAGCGTGAGGACGAGAATTATGCGCGTGACTGGAGTGGGAGTGAAACGCAAATAGGGGTGCGAACGCTCGAGGGTTAGACCCGTCATACCTCCTTAATTATAACAAATATGGAAAAAAGTGATAACAGATTAAATATGCATTTCTACTAACCGAGCAAATTCTGTTGAATACTTTTTTTCGTACCTCTTACCGTTTCTTAAATACAGCGTTGTAAACAATTCAATTGTTAACATCAAAATAACTGCTCAGTCAATTTAAACCAAAAACTAATCCGATTCAAGTGTCATGAAGACGCTCCGAATAAAAACTCGATGACCCTGATCGTTGGACCATAATAAAAAACTAGTGGGTGGGATGTATTTGTGCCCTCAGTGAGGATACAATGCAAACTTCTCGATTTGGGAACTCGAGTTTTCGAGAGCATGTCTGTTTCAAAAATTTACGAGTCTTCTCACTTGAGTATTTACTGATTTTTTCTCCATTTTTCTATATGTCGCGGCCTTTTGTGATTTTTTTCATAATCAAGAGATAACTCCCTCCTCCACGTGAAGGCCATTTACTTCTCATTGGAGCCTTTGAGTCTTATTGAAGCATTTTAAACCCACGAATATACAACAACTACATTGAAGAAGTTCAATAAGTCCGTATCTCCGGCTTCACTCGACTTCACGTTCCTGGCAGCATTGATACACAAAAATCATATACAAGTATTATATTCTGAGTCGGTCCATGTATACTTGTAGAGACCAATTTTTGCGATCGCCGCCGCCATCTAGTCTCCATTCATGCACTCATCACATGAATGATTTTTTTCTAATGGGTCTACCGCCTTAATTATGCACATTAGGGGAAAAAGTCAACAAACATTAAATGTGGATCTTTATATGAGGAACAACTTACGTCAACAAATTTTTTCACTAACTCCAACTGTTTACGAGATATAGCGTTATGAACAATTGAAATTGTTAATAACAATATATATTCTGAACCAATATCCATCAAAAACTAATCAGGGCTGAATTACATGAAGACGCGTCGATTGAGACCTTGATGGCTTTGATTGGTGTATCCATTCGTGCGAGATCGTTGACCAAAATTTAGGGCACATACATACAAACACACACATACGCACACAGACATTGACTCAGAATTTTTCGGGGATCGTTTTGGTACCGTTAAGACACTGGTTACAGGCCGAAATGAAAAAGTTCGTTTTCCGCGTGATTGCAATAACTTCCCTTTCGGGAAGTTAAAAATGTGGTATTAGAGCCCGATTGTGGCCACATTGCCTGAATCCGTCAAAGTTCGATATTTCATACAATTTTCCGAAGAAATTAGGGCACCAGAAATTTAGAGTCCTGTAAGTAGCGGGTGGGAGGGGGGCGGAGGTGGGGGGGGGGGATGTGGTGGGGTAGCGTCAAAACGGGAGTCAGCGGCGTTGGGCGCGCTTTAACCCCTCCACCCACGCGACCAGCTGTCTCTCTCACCTCCCACTCCCCCCTCCCCCCCCCCTCCCCCACCCTTTTGCTTCGCTTTTGGATCGTCGAGCTGCATCTCTACCACGGGATCCTACAGTCCGCCAGTGACTCTCGTATGAGGACGACCTATTGACGTACATATAACGGTTTACGTCGGCCGAACGTCACGTTCTTTGGCGCCGCGTGTTCTTCAATCGAGACGGAAAACGTGCTTAAGCACGTGCATTAATGTCACTGGATTATATGAGACATACAGGCCTGTTGTGAAGTGATCTTAAACACTGTATATATATATATATATAGGTATGTGAATGAGCAGTCAATGGGAATGTGAATAATCGAGCGACTTGGATGAGGATGGGCTTTGGACGCGTGACGAAGGAGGTAAATTGTTCAGACGTGGTTCAAGAAGTCTTTTGCTATTTCAATGAAATTTTTTTCGGGGGTCAGTGAACCTTAAGGGTGTTAGTGCTGTCTAGTGGTAGCAAAAATTATCATATTTGAAAAATGCAAAATTGGAAATTGCTATGCTCCGGTATGAAAAGTGATTTTTTCGCATGCAAAAAAAAAGTGGGGCCAACTCGAAATTTTGATGTAATTTTGTGGATGTTCATTTTTTTATTTATTTGCGCGAAAAAGTTTAGTGGTCGCTTTACCACTGGACGGTTATGAGTGAAAAATAATCCAAGTGCAGGCACCTTTTGGGGTTTTCGCAACAATTTATCGCATTTTCATATGCTGGAGATAGTTTGAACATGTGAGAGATGCTATGCTAATGTCGCTCGAATTTTGAAACTTCTATATACATACATGCATACATAATGTGACAGTATTGTGTGCAAAAACGGGGATACACGATATGTGCATTAATAGAAAAGTCGGATGAGTTTAATAATCAAAGTAGTTGGGCTAAGAATACATGACATACTCGTATACTTTGATTGACAGTGACAAACCAAATCTGTACCATTCACCCTCAGAATTTTCTGAAAAAAATGAAATGGCCCCTTACCAACTGGTTTTTCGAAAGTATGTTATAAAACATTTTTTGTAGAGCATATCATTTCTGACGAAAAAGTTTTATGTGAAATTTCTCTCCACTGATTCACTCTCGAGATAAATCCGAAATTTTGATAAACGTGATATGAGTGTTATGGAAGACGGGCTGCACCAATAAGTTTGAGACCACTGTATGTGCTAAATTATGACAGTTACGAGAAAAACTCATTCAACATGAAATATGTGTTTTTAAGAGGCGAACAATATTTATATAACACTTTTTTCTCTATCTCCAATCATTTTCATGATAGAGCGTAAGATGTGAACGGACGTTGGTCGTTCATCCTATATCTGGTGGGGCACACGATTGGACTGCACACACACACACACACACACACAATTTAAGTGCATACTACGGCAATAATATATCCGTACCTAACAACAATTGGTTTACACATCGAACTGTCTCAATTCAATGTGTGATTATCAGCTAATAAAGATCATATCAAGGTTGCGAAATCGGGTCAATGATTCCAAAAAAAAAATGAAATCAATTCTCTGTTCATTTGGGAAGTTATTGTCATGACCCAGAATTGAAGCTTGGGATGTCCAAGATAATTGATCATTTGAAGATACTAAAATGCTCCCGAATAAATCTTGATAAGGTCCCCGCCCCCCCCCCCCCGCCCACCCACCACCCACAAACTTATTCGACCCACAATTTTTTTTTTCAATCAAACAAACAATTTTTTATCATATCAACTACATTCGTCTTATCAATTTATTTATAAACAATTTTATCCACCAAAGTTATAAACAAATTGTTTAAAAAAAATTGTGATTGAGTTATTAATTTCGTAGCCAGTTAATTATTTCCTAGCCATTCAATTCGGTTTATTTGCACGCGCGATAGATCTCTGAGCATTTGACCTATGAAGAATATTGAACGGACGGGTGATTATAAGACCGGAAAAATCTCCCGGATTTTTCATAGAGCGAAAAGTAATTAAAGTGGCTAAATTGACCTAGCATGACCTATATGTGTACATGATTTAACTACAAGAGAAAAAAAATCTCTACTTCTTCCACTCCGTTCAATATTTCGCTCATATAATCAGGCTATCACTCATATACCATATCGATTGTACACGTTATATTCGTACATAAATTTAAAACTTGGAAAATATATTCACACTGTGTTTTTCAATGTTCAAGTTCACGTTGTGCACTTCGTCTGGAAAAATGCTGCGTGCACAATATGTAGGGATGTGTGTATGTGTATGTGTATATGCGTGTGTGTGTGGGTGGGTGTATGTGTATGGGTGCGTCTGTGTGTGTGTGTGTGTGTGTGTGTGTGTGTGTGTCGAATTTCATGATTCCTATTTTTTTCTCTGAAACCAGTCTTGGAAGATTTAATCGACGTGTCGGAAAATGTAGGAATGGCAAACAGAAATTACAAATCTGAAAGTTTTAAATTAATGTAGGAATATATATGTATACAGTTCTTATGTGTATGAATGATACCCAGCTAACATATGTAGTACTGTATAAAATAAACTATGTAGAATTGGCTTGGGCTTGTGTATATATCCTGTTTGACAATTGCATACAATTCATGTATAGGATTCAGATACAATTTCATGCATGACATAGAATTTGTGTAATATATGTCTTATATATTTCCGCCATGCATTTATTTTCATGGGACTAGTCTCGTCTACGAAATTGGCCGATGTTTCTGCATGGAAATGATTTGTATGCGCCAGTCGTATATTGCTTGTATATAAAACGTGAATCATAAATTAGTTATCTATATTATGTATATATTACGATATATTTTTTGCAGTGACAGACCAATTGGAGCGAATGTAGAACTTGCCTTTTATTTTCAATTTTGGGTTATTTTCGATTTTTTTCTAATTTGAAAGTTTTTTCTGGGTTTTCAAAATTACAAAATTTTCCAAATTTCCAAATTTGCCAAATTTTCCGAATTTTCCAAATTTTCCAAATTTTCCAAATTTTCCAAATTTGACAATTGTTCCAAATTTTTCAAATTTTCCAAAATTTCAGATGACTTTTTTTTATTTATTCCTAAAAAATTTGGACTTTTTCGAAAGTTTTTTCGCAACTGTCTCCCGACCCGAAACTGAATTATTCCCCCCGCCAATGAAAATTCCCGCCTTTGATTTCAGATACCATGGATGCTGACTGGTTTGATTGCCGGATGGATAACTCTGGGGGACAATTCATCTGCCGAGAAGTAATTTCATAACTTTTGAGAGAGCAATGGTGATACTAAACCGGACACTACGTGTCAAATCAATGTGAAGTTCGTTTATGTGCAAAAGTACAGTGACAAGCCTAGCTATAGTGAATGTTCCGGAGGATTGATCGAGCTGTGGAACAAGATTGATGGGGTGGGCAGGTGAATTCGGGAAATAGTTGATCACAAAATGATAGCTTATCTTCTTAATGGAGTTGAGCATTAACAAAAAGTGATAAATGCCAGATGAGGGATAAAAAAATTTGTCAATTTTATACACCTTGCTCAAAAGATTTTCAGGTGTTTTGTGCCGTGGAGTTTGTGAAATTTGGTGCCAATGCCTATTGCGTTGAGTGCAACACGGGATTAAGGCGCACATTCGCGGATTCGCAGTTTTCGAATTCAGCGCGAAGGGTAAGTTCTCCATGAGTTGAATTCTAAATTACGATATTAGCATTTCTGCGAATGGGAACGTGGGGTTTTCCTCGACTACGGAAAAATAATTTTTCCCCATCGAAATTTGTTGAATATCGTATTCTGGATTTTTACGATTTTGCATGAATTTTTTTGATGATTTTTTAACCATTAAAACTTGTTAAAATCCGTCAAACGTTCTCAAATTGCTGAATTAAGATGCACACACCCGCAGACATATATTAACTCCCCGATGGGGAAGTTATTGCAATCACCTCGAACTCGAACTTTTTCATTTCGGCCTGTAACTGGTGTCTTAAGGGTACCAAAATAATCCCCGAAAAATTCTGAGTCAATGTCTGTGTGTGTGTGTGTTTGTATGTATGTGCCCTAAATGTTGGTCAACGATTTCTCACGAATGGATACGCCAATCGAAGCCATCACGGTCTCAATCGACGCGTCTTCATGTAATTCAGCCCTGATTAGTTTTTGATGGATATTGGTTCAGAATATATATTGTTATTAACAATTTCAATTGTTCATAAGTATACATGGAGCGACTCAGAATATTATACTTGTATATCATTTTTGTGTATCAATGCTGCCAGGAACGTGAAGTCGAGCGAAGCCGGAGATACGGACTTATTGAACTTCTTCAATGTAGTTGTTGCATATTCGTGGATTTAAAATGCTTCAATGAGACTCAAAGGCTTCAATGAGAAGTAAATGGCCTTTACGTGGAAGGGGAACTTATCTCTTGATTATGAAAAAAGTCACAAAAGGCAGCGACATATAGCGAAATGAAAAAATTCAGTAAATACTCAAGTGAGAAGTCTCGTAAATTTTTTAAACAGACATGATCTCGAAAACTCGAGTTACCAAATCGGGAAGTTTGCATTGTGTCCTCACTGAGGGGACAAATACATCCCACCCACTAGTATATTATTTTGTTCAGGATGGACTCTATCCGTAAACACCGGAAGTCCGTTCCATAAACCAGACCAGTGAACAATCGATACATTTTTCAACGGGGTTCAAACGAAGCGCCGTAAAGTTTTCTCACGTAACTGAGAATGAAACCTCAGAATCGCTTTTAAGAGAATCGCCGTTTTATTTCTGGACTTGGTTTTCACGCCATTCAGTAAGTAGACTCGTTCAACTGTATTACTTACAAGCAGTGAAGAAAATAGCAATTTGGTAATTATTGGCGGAACAAACTTGTGCGGTTATTCGTAGAAATTATTGCTCCTCGCTTTTAGAAGGCTTTTTCGAACTGTGACGTCACCGTTTTTTTTGGAAAATTATTTTCAAATTGCCATATTGTACAATATGCCAAAATTTCTGAAATTGTTGGAAATTTTAAATTTTTTGAAATTTTTAAAATGTGTGAAATTTTTGAAATTTTCGAAAATTTTGAAATTGTTGAAATTTTTGAAATTTCTGGAATTTTTCGAAATTTTAAAGCCGGTACCGTCGGCATGAAACCTACCATTTACTAAAATCTCTAATCCTCATTCCCCTAAAATTTACCAGTATTCGTGTGAAGAGAATAAAGCCCAGAATTTTTCTCCAATGCCCACGTGCTTTTATTTTTCGGTGGTAGCACTGGCATTCTCCCGCATTTTCCCTCCGCATACAGCATATAACCAAACAATAACTGAATTCAAAGCTTTTGACTGAAAAGAATTCCTTCCTGCGTAAACATTGGTCGTTTTTTAACCAACTATCATCCCCGCATAGTCTATTTACATAGAAAGTGTACATCATTACGTCAGTATTGCTCTATATGCACGTTCGGTAACAGACCGGCAAATTACAATCGTCCATAATTTTCAATCAGATTCAAGCCATAAACAGTTAGATCCTAATATTCCATTTTTGATGGACTTCTTGATGGGTGTCAATGATGACAGGTCTGTAGCTTCCAAAAAATAGATCGAATGTGTTATAGCCTGACAGAGGTCAGAGTCCTTTGGACCCACCTCAAATCCACCCAGTCAATATTCCGCATCCCAATAAATCAATTTCTCCAATCTCAATCAATTTTCAACCACTCCTGAAGTGTTTCACACCCGGAACCTCAAATTTATATATGAGAATTCCGCGGTTCATTCACCATTCAACCACCCACGGTCTCGTAAATGCCGTATTGTCAGTTGTGGTGAATGATCATTGACGGGTGCTTCATACCCACCCACCCCCCTCCCCCACCCACCTCTTGAATTCGTAATCATATAGGATCAGCGATATATGTAGTTATGGTTGGATTGTGGACTACAGAGCCCAGGATGATAATCCAATAATCAGCGGTTTCAGCTCACTGATTAGCGCGGAATGCCTCTAGAAAGGGGGAGAACTAAACAAGATGCAGCGGTTAATACTCACGTAGCGCCATATTACTGCAATTACTATTAGTATTTCGTAATAGTCAAATGTAGAAATTCTGGGAAGTTGTTGCTTGAAGCAGCTCCACAACTGCAGCTGAAGTCGTTGGGTGTCTGCAGCGGACATAATGTTTAGGTAGTGGTGTGGATGGTTATGAGCCATTGAGATCTTTTTTGGACGAAATCGTTTCGGACTGTATGACCATCGTGTAAAATTTTAGTAATATCAAATAATTGGAGTAGTCAGGAACTGAGAGCCCTGCGAGGGCGCAGTGGTTACCATACGAAATCCTCAAAACCATAATCATCGCAACAAAACGCTCGAATATAAAATGATTTTCGACGACAATAACCGCAGTCAATATCCTATCAACCAAAAAACATCGAGATGACATATCGTCCAAATTCGCGAATCTAATAGCTTGCTTTACCGAGAGAATAAAATCGCGCTGATTGATACGAGCACCAACGTAATTTTCCTTATGTTGTGATAAATGTGAAAATGATAACAAGAACTCTGTTTGTTTGAACGAGGGTTTATTTTGTAGAAACTTCTGATGCATACGTCGTAACGGTTGAACATAGAATGAATAGAAAAGATTAACGTGAGGTGGCTCGAGTGACGCCGCCATAAACTATATAACGTATAGGTACGTGGTGAGATGCCGGGAGCAGGCCATCCCTTTTACCAACAATTTATAACTACTTGCTGTACAAACCCATCATAGACCCCCGTCGTTAATTAGCCCTTAAAGGAGCATAAATATAGCGGCGTTAGATGACAAAAAAAAAATATGAATAGAAACATTACAGTAAAACTGTGGTGTAAATTCAGAACATGAGTGGTTGAAAGTCCGTCTCCAATGGAGTATTTTTACACTATTCCTGTGTAAGAAAATTACATTCACGTGACGAAAAAACTACTACTAGTGAAATTTCAAGTCAGATATTTTTAACAGTATGAAGCTTTACTGAGTATAGCAATTCTTTAGCCTAATACGGCCACCGTTGTGGTCTGCTTCAAAATCTAATCGATTCGGGTGAAGTGTGCAGGATTTATGATGCTACAGAGCTACTTTGAGCTGGATGAATGTTATATCCAAAATTTTCTTTGTAATTTATGATTATTATGATCGGCTTTAGAATGTGTTCGTTGGGAGAGCGAGAAATTCTCCTTTTGTTTATGTGCTATCCATTCAAATATAACAATCCAAAATTTCTCGAGATTTACCTTTATTTCGATTGGAGAGAAAGGAACCAGCAAGTCTCGTAATCGATCTTTGATATTTTCTATTTGTGAATTTTATACAGTGCTTATCTTCATTAATTGATTTAGAAAAATCTACGGGGATTTTCGGAAGGAATCTAGAAGTAATGACTCGGATTTAGAAATAGGAGATAAGTGATAGTAAGATAGAAATACTCCAATTACACCTAAGTTACCTTGTTTTGCGTGTAAATTTTCTAGTTGCTTGGTTTTACAGCTGATTACAGATAGTGGTTAAGGATGGTCAGATTTCTATAGCCAAGGTCAATTGATGTACAGATATCTCGATTTATATATCTCTACTGCGTCTTTATTAGCGGTGTTGATATTTATCTTCTTCCGTTTCCACACTTTCAAGAATGTTCGTTATGAGAAACTAAAAACCGACTTCACCCAAAAATGTCTCCTTCTTTTATTGCGGCGCGGAGATTATATCGATTTAGGAGTATAGTTTGCTCAATTTAGTTCGTATCCCTACTTCAGGAGGGATTTTCCGATTTTCGTCAAAGATGATCAATTCGATAAGTTTCACTACGGCTCGAAACTAATAGATCGTTTCACTCTGGGAATGTTAATTCTCCGTAGGATAACTATGATGGTTTAAGTCCCGAATTTGAGCAACCGTGGTCCCCGTTCGGTTGGTGATTAGAGTCTGATTTTATGAAACCGATTGGGGCTTGAGCGTCCCAAGAAAATCGTGAATTTGGGATGGGGTTTACACGTTGCTCGTCACTGTTACCAGGCGTTTTGGCCTTCGTTCGGCTCCAAAATTGTTGAGTTTCAAATTCCTCGACTTTTGGAACTGAAAGCAATTTTTGTTGCGTTGGAAATTTTTGCTAAGCGAAAATTGCCGCTGAAGCGGTGAGCTAAATTGAGCAATTCTTTTTCTTACTTAAATATTATTTCTAAATTAAATACTTGATTTTTGATATTCGAAAATATAATCTATACACGGATATGATTAAAAATAGCGGAGAAATAGGTCTGGATATAACAATGAAGCTTTGGGTATAACCCAGAACTTTAACTCCCCGCTTATAAACTTTGCGATTATCAGAAATCCGTATTAATAGTGCGCAAAGAAAAAGTTTTGTTTCATGAATGTTGGAGAAGACAAGTTGCTTCTATTTAGTATGTCAAGGAGATAAGGACAATGAAAGCAGATAGATCTTCTAGGGTTCACAAGGGGAGTCGAGAACCTTGAGGAGCTTTCAAAAGTGAGGCATTTTTTTATCATGTAAGTGAGAGCAGACAGGAGTTAGGATTAACTGTCGGTCGTTGAAAGATTGAAAATTGCATTTTCAATTGTGGGATTCTGGGGGAGTCGTTGAAGCCATCCTGAAATAGATAGAGATAAAAACAAGCGGGCGGTAACTCCATATTCGCATTTTCATAGCTCAATCTATTTTTTCCGTCACTTTTCTACCAGCTATATTGGTAGTATGCCTCGGAATGGAATGTATTTCTTGGTTACATAGGACGCCAAGGAGAAACGATAAACTACCTTTGTGTATTGAAAAAACTGATATAATTTTTTGTTTTTTCATTTTTCGAGCAAAGCAGTGACTGACCAATGTACAATGGATAAGGCTAAGGCGGGAGTTAAACGAATAAAATGATTATCTCCTTCAAAAGTAGACTTATAAAAAAATGTCGTAAAGTGGTTTATATAGGAAATGTGGATTAGAACCAAAAAGTTAAATATCATTCACCTCTAAATCGAATCATTAACAAGATAAATATGATAATAGTTAATTTTTGAAGTTTTTGAAATTTCAAAATTTTTTGAAACTTTTGAAGTTTTGGAAATCCTTTAAATTTTGGAATTCTTTGAAACTTTTGAATTTTATGAAATTTTTGAAACCTCTTTGATAGTAGTTACTCTGAATTCTCATGTCAAATTGGTCGCGCTCATGGAAATGCGCCACCTTCCAATATGGCCGACACAGCTGCTTAGAGCATATTTTCCTCTACTGCGGAGTTCATTTCCAGGTTAAACTTGATCAACGCATTAACTAAAGCTCATTTTTTCCAAGATGAGAGTATTCACTTGAACAAATATGCTCAAAGTACAGTTTTCATTTCTTGAAATGTGTATGTCCCAAACAAAATAGCATAAGCTGCATAGTTCAACCCATGATGTTGCTGTCAGTCATCTGAAAATGCAAATGAAAAATAGTGCTCTAGAATTCATTAGAGTCTAATGCGAAAAAGTCTGGAGCTCACAGTGATTGTTTTATGTTATTCTCTTGAATATGTATAAAAATTCCTTTTGAAATATGGCAGGAGAGTTTCATTATTCCTCGCTTTCGCCGAGGTAAATGTATTCATACATTGAGGGGGAGGGGAGGGAGAGAGAAGGGGAATTACTAATTGTAATCATTCAAATTTGGTGCTGGTTTGGTGCCAACGTTGAAACTACGCTAGGCGAAATAAGGCTTTCTAACCTCTTTCGCGAGACTTGAAACACTCCAAAAACTTTCATGAAGGGTGTCATAATATAATCTGGTTTGGGAGGGACAATTCAAGTAGTCTACCGCCCTTTGTCCAGGAAAAGCATGATGGAACAACTTTTCACAAAGAAAAATGAGGGAACACCTTGTGCTGAAAGCCACTGAAATCAACTTGAGATAATAATAACCATCAACACAGGCTAATTTTTAATGTGGCCATCAAACTAATTTGTGGAGCTATCACAAAGGATCTTTTGCCACCGTAAAATACGTCAACAGCATTAAGGGGAAAATCTCGGAGTAATTGTACTGCAAAAAAAAGAGGGGTGGAAATTCAAAAGGGTTGGTACGCATTTTGCTGGTATCTTTGGATGGAATTGCTCCAGTACCTATACTCTTATTAACAATCTCAATTGTTTATAATGTTCTACTGCATATACTAGGAGAGTTAGCGCAAAATTCATATAAGAAAAGTTGTTCCCCGTATAAAAATACGTATGTTATGTAGAATGACTTCTTTCGATAAATTGCATAATTAAGGAGGTATGGCCGTCTCAACAATTATGTATGTAATAAGGGAACGAATGGATCCAGCGCTGTCATGAAGGTCCCAATCGGAGCATTTCCGTGCGGAATCGAGCGGATGAAATTTTGGATGGCACTCGTGCAGTATATGCAATGTTATCAACAATTGCAATTGTTCATACTGTTCCACTGGGTACAATATTAAAGTCCTCGTTTTTATTGCGACCGCAGCCCTATTGGCGTCTCACTCCCACTCAAGTAATTCGCATATGTCTCATCCTCATGCTCACCATGGGTCTACTCAGATACTCATAATTATCTGCTTCATAAATGAGTCAGTTTAGAATTCTCAAATCTGTAAGTTTTCATTATGTCCCTAATACGGGTCACACTGATTAACCGTGGTATATTGGAGAAGAATAAGTTTAATACGCTGTGCAGAAATACCAAATCGAGAAGGTTTGTTTGTGCCCCGGATGGGTCACAAAAATACATAGGTATCTCATTGAAGTTTCAACCTCCAATCTTTCCAGTGTAATATCACCATAAAATCCGACATCACCTCGGGCAATGTCCTCGTTAATTGAAGACAATATTTGCCGGACAAACTCGTTGTCCAAAAACTCCAGGAATTATCTCTTCATTCTGCAAGCTTCATCTGCATATCAGATAAATGCTCAGTATCCCTTGCTAGCAACGTAACCATTCCCGCTTAATCATACATCCTAGGCATCTGATCTCGAGCGGTCGACACCCACCGCCCAGCACCGAAAACCCAATATGCAATGTAGAAACTCATCATACGGCGTTTCACGTTTTGATTAACAGAGGCCCCGAGTGTTCGGACTGGATGGTTTCGGCATACTGCACGTGACGTTTACCGCCAAAGCCATCCATTACGTACACCCAAATCTGGACTTGCCCCTTTGAGCATAGCGTGCTAGATTTATTCTAGCAGTGCTCCCATCTTCCATGAAATTGTAGTGATTGTACGCGATACAGTTGCGATCCCGGAAAGTTCTAGATGAAGACCAAGATGAAGCTTCCTTTTTTTACTTTTGCAGCAATTACAATAACTTTTCATACCGTGAAATTAAAAACCAGAATTGAGATCGTCAGTCAGAATTAAGATTTTCCGCCCCAAATATATCCATCATAAAGTTGTTACTGGAGATCTATGACAAGTTCACCTCTCGTGCCAAAGAAGAAATGAAGCAGCAGTGGGAAAACTCGGAAGATGGTCAGCATGTATCCTTCCCACAGTTGATTTTGATGGATCGCCTCTTTTGGCTTCGTGTCACATGAAATTTTTCAACGGAAAAACACTCTTTCATCTATCCTCTCCTCCTACTGGCTCCATTCTCAAGTATACCACCGACTGAGATATACAGTGAGAGCCGTGTTTTCCGCTAGACTATCACGAGAGTCGATTGGCCGAAGTAACACTGGAGTTTTGCCAACAGCGTCTACCAGCCCAAATACCGTGAACTTTGTCTGACCTCGGTATATCCAATACGTTTTCTCAGTGGCAGTGGAGAATTTTCTTTGGACGATTTTCGAATTGTTGACTCGGGTACTTCGGCAGTTTGACTAAATGGCAACGGCCATTCGCACCATGAATCAAGGAATTTTGAATTTCCCGGTGGAGTTACCAACAAACAAATAGCAAAATAGTTGGGAATTGGGAATTCGAACGAAGTGGGTGGAATTTGTAAACTAGGAAATAAGGATTTTAATACTAGGTGGATGAATGTGTGTGTTGCATAACAATAGCGTCTCAATTTCCTATGGACTGTCAGGATTCTTGGTTTTCCCACTGATTTTACAGAAAATTCATTTACTATTTAAGTCTTAATTCATTCTCCGCAACTTACACACACGCACACACCCAAGCACCCACTCACCCACCTACCTCCACCCACCCACCTACCTCCACCCACCCACCTACTTCCACCCACCCACCTACCCACCCAACCACCCACCTACCCACCCAACCACCCACCTACCCACCCACCTACCTACCCAACCACCCACCCGCCCATTCACCGCCTGACCCACCCACCCACTCAGCCACTCACACCCACCCACACCCACCTACCCAACCACCCACACACACCCACCCACACACACCCACCCACCTACACACACACGCACACACACACATATAAAAACTGACCCAATATATTCTAGTGCTAGGTCAATTGAATGTGGGAGGTAAATGAAGAACCTGACTTCATAGCAACCCTCTACACCGTAAGTCTTTTAGAAAAACAACTTTGGGCTCTAAAAGTCTTATATTTTGTTCCGATAAAATCAAATCCTTCAGAATTTCGTGTTTAATTCTGATGAACTCAAGCTTGCACTTTCAGGAGTCTTAACTTCCGGTTTAAGGCGATTCCTTAGTTGCGACGTTTAAGTTTCATTTTGCTACTTACGGAAGGTCTTAAGTTAGGATTTTAACATTTTGAGAGCGTGAACGGAAAATTGGGAATGTTCGTGTCTCCTCCTGATATGCCTTTTTAAAAATGGTGATTCACCTTTTACAAAATCGTTCACAATTTCAAAGCCTCAATATTCTAAAATCGTGATCCACAATATTGAAGCTCGTAATTCCCATATGTGTATATAATAAGCCCCTTTTTCCCCTATTTTGTGCAGATGGCACTTGTACATATTTTTTCCCCTCTTTCCCCCTTATTGCCCACGAATCTTACAACCCTCCCCCATAAATTCCACATCCACGACTCATGATCCCATATTCCGAGTAAATTGCCGCCAAAATCCCATAAATTTCAATTTCCCCGTTTAATGCCCAAGACTAAAACTCACATAATCAATTCAGTTGAATTTCAAGAATATGACGTAGGTGGAAAAAAGAAAATGTCATTGAGAATATGGTCACTCTCGTCATCTATATTCGGCGATAAACTTCAATATTGGAGCTTTTAGTGCGCCAATAAAAATAGGTGACTCGACGCGGGCTCTCGGTATTCCACAAATAACGCGTTCAACGGAATATCGATTCTTTTTTTCTTATTCTACTTCGTCCCCTCTTTTCCGCTGTATGCATTCGGTTGTGATGGAATGAGAGGAAAAAAAAAATGACTTCAAACTAGTGGATGCTCTGGGGCTATACAAAAATCTGCGCGATTCGTAATTTCCGCCCAAGAATTTATTCCTTCCAGAGTTCTGTAAAACGTAGAAATGAATACACAGTCACCCACCCATCCAACCACACCCACACCACCCACCGACTCAACCACCCACCCACCCAGACACACATCACCCCACCCAACACCCACGCCCCACCACCCGCTCCCTCCACACGCCCACCCACCACCCACCAACCCCACACACACACTCATTCCCCCCCCCCCACACACACACACATACCACCCACACACACATACCACCCCCCCCCCCACACACACACACACAACCAATTTTTTCCATCCTATTACACCCTCGGGATGAACAATTTAAACTAAACTTTTTCTCCTGAGCGCCTTTACGGAAGTGAACTGTAACAGCCCGTTCTAAACTCACAACTTTCCCGGGCTTTACGACAGAATAATTCCTAGGGTTATGACACATTACCACGATTGGCCGTCGTAATCATCCCAATACAGTTTTACACTTCCCTAGTATTAGCCGTACAATTTGGTTATATTGGTAACAATTCAATTTAACCCGTCGGAGATAGTGGCATTCAACCGGCGTTCTTTATGCGCGCATTGAAATAATCTCTAACATTTTCCTTGACATCAAATGTCGAAATGTGATGGAGATCGTCCAATTTTCATGACAATATTTTTTGTCGAGCACACTGAGAGCTACAATAGAGCTTTATGTGAGCATTTGGTAATATTTGTAGTTTCGAAGATATCCGCCAAAAATGCGTTCGTTTGATGCCGCGGAATTTCTCCATAGATTCCAAAGCCCAACGGCACGCGAAACTTTTGATGGAGTCGAAAAATATAATTCCCATGCACTCTACCGGGCGGTTCAAATAATTTTATTTTCACCGAAATAAACTGGCAGTGTTACTTGAGGCATTGCTAAAAAATTTCGTCCAACTATTTCAGTTTTCAAACATTCTCCCATTTTCAACATCATGAGAATTTTTGTTAAGTACCATTATGGAAAAATTCGGTAAACCCTAGCCAGGATTTTTACCCATTCTCCAGTGAAATTACCGAGCAGGATATTATTTACGCTTATGTGAATATAACTTCATTGTAAGTTACGGATTTTCTACATATTTCTGAATAAAAAGTTGTGACAATTTTTCGATCCGGTAGTCACACAAGTCCTTGACCAGACCCTTGTACTGACAACCGGACAGAGCAGAGAATTTTATTTGAGCATGGCTGCCGGATATTCCCCTTACACGGCCCTGATAAGGTAAATCTACCGCAACTTGATCAAGATAGCCTTGGGCCTACCGGACCCGGCCCTTATGTGATACAAAGTTAGCCTGTCCAAATTTCTAGCTGCTTTCCAGCATTTTCTTCGAGAGGCCCTACTGGACACCCATCCATGCGGCTGGGGCCGACTTTCGCCACTTGAGCGGTCGTATTTCTAAGCACAGGCTAAACCCCAAGAAAATTCCTATGCAATGTTGGCGGTGGCCAACTGGTGGTTGATTGCGTGGGTGGGTGGGCGGTGGGGTGGGTGGGTAGTTGAGTAGGTGGGTGGGTGGCTGGCTGGCTGGTTGGTTGGTACAAACGCTTGGGTATTACGCTGGTACGACCCCCCCCCCCCCCCCTCCGTCGAGTTAGGTTCCCGCCCGGCCTTGTGGTCTTATTTTATGGCAAGTCCACTGGACAAATTGCATTAAGCAATTTTGTCCGTTTCAAAGCCGACGTTTGCAAACTTTACAGGATAATTCCTGAGTTTATGGCACATTACCACGATTGGCCCTCATAATCATCCCAATACAGCTTTACGCTCCTCCAGCATTAGCCGTTCAATTTAGTTCTAGTGGTGACAATTCAGTTTAACGGGAATTGGCATTCAAATGCAAAAGGGAGTTGCGTTCATATGGATCTCAGCTTCAACTATTTGAGTCAAGGAAATCCGCTGAGGAACTCAATTTTATATCCGCGAACAATTTTACCAAATGGGCGAGACTATTCTCAGTGAAGAAATCTGTCGCGTTAACTTTTATTGTTGAAGTTTGTGGCGCCACGTCAGATTATGCCGATGCTGAGGTTGGGAGAACCATACACGAGCTCACTCGGGCGTAAGGATGATTCAAGAGATTTTCGAGTTGAAAACGTACTATTGCGCAAGTTCTGATCCTTCGAAATGTTCAGATATGAAACTAGTCCGTTAAAATGACTTCCAGGTCAATTCGAGGCTGATAAGGTAACTTGCATACAGCCACGTTTTATCAAATTTGCTCATGGTTGACGCTCTGTAATATTTCAAAAATCACATACTTCAAATTTTGGCAATTTTTGAAATTTTTGAAATTCTTGAAATTCTTGAAATTTTTGAACTTGTTGATTTTTTTTTTATTTTTGAGATTCCTGAAATTTTTAAAATTTTTGAAATTTTTGAAACTTTTGAAATTTTTTGAAATTTTTGAAATTTTTGAAATTTTTGAAATTTTTGAAATTTTTGAAATTTTTGAAATTTTTGAAATTTTTGAAATTTTTGAAATTTTTGAAATTTTTGAAATTTTTGAAATTTTTGAAATTTTTGAAATTTTTGAAATTTTTGAAATTTTTGAAATTTTTGAAATTTTTGAAATTTTTGAAATTTTTGAAATTTTTGAAATTTTTGAAATTTTTGAAATTTTTGAAATTTTTGAAATTTTTGAAATTTTTGAAATTTTTGAAATTTTTGAAATTTTTGAAATTTTTGAAATTTTTGAAATTTTTGAAATTTTTGAAATTTTTGAAATTTTTGAAATTTTTGAAATTTTTGCTGCATGTTAGAAATTTAAAAAATTAAGGCAAGCCTGGAAAAGCCCAAAATACAAAAAAAAACATTTTCCTTTTTCTAAATTTTCTCAATTGCGTGGATAACTGGATGGACCATCAGAGCGACAATTATAAACCAATTCACCCGTTCCACAAAGAACACCAAAAAAAAGGGGGCACCCAAAAATGTTAAAAACAACATGGTAAACAATAGAACCAGAGATTCAATTTTCGCCCAGTGAACATTTTCAGTCGAGTGACGACTTCAAAAGCCCCTGTGATCACGCTCCTATAAATACTACCATTCCTCGAGCTTGTAAATATTGACCGAACCGATAAATTTCATTTCACATGGGATTTACCCCTGCGCACTGATTGAATATGAAGGCGAGTACGATACAGGGCCTTTTACCCAATTCGCCCCGCGTCGTGATTATCTGAACGCGGTGCGGTACCCCCGGGGGGGGGGGGTGAATGTTAGTGGGTAGGAAGGGGGAGGGGGCGGCGAAGGGTGGTGGGTGGGAGGGAGGGGGGCGAAGGGTGGTGGGTGGGAGGAGGGGGCGAAGGGTGGTCGGTGCGAGGGAGGGGGGCGAAGGGTGGTGGGTGCGAGGGAGGGGGGCGAAGAGTGGTGGGTGGGAGGGAGGGGGGCGGAACCCCGGGGGGGGGGGTGAATGTTAGTGGGTAGGAAGGGGGAGGGGGCGGCGAAGGGTGGTGGGTGGGAGGGAGGGGGCGAAGGGTGGTGGGTTGGAGGAGGGGGGAGAAGGGTGGTGGGTTGGAGGAGGGGGGCAAAGGGTGGTGGGTGGGAGGGAGGGGGGCGAAGAGTGGTGGGTGGGAGGAGGGGAGCGAAGGGTGGTGGGTGGGAGAGGGGGGCGAAGGGTGATGGGTGGGAGAGAGGGGGGCGAAGTGTGGCGGGTGGGAGGGGGCGGCCGAGGGTCGTGGGTGGGAGGGGACGGCAAAAGGGTCGGGGATGAACTGGAATCAGCGAAGGGTTAAGTGGCGGGGGGGGGGGGGGGGGGGAGGGGGGGTCGACGACAAGGTTAAGCGGGCGGGTGCAGAGGGGGAGGGATTAAGGATACGGGTAGGAAGAGGTAAAGCTTAACAGAGGTGGATGGATTGGAAACCCGAGGCTGCACAGACAGCGGCAGGAGGATGGGTGGACAGGAGGGCAAGTGATTATTCGGTTTTTGCATTGATCAGAAAATTCAATTGGTTCGTCCTTGGCTTGTCATTGAATTTGCACAACCCCGGGCAGTTGTAACTAGAAATTTCGTTCCTGTATTGCCTACATTTAATGAAATTGAGACTTTCTACGAGGGTCCGACGACTCTTCTCATCAATGGGGATTAATTAATTCCGTGAGCTCCCTCTTTCAATTCCTGAATGATCTCGGACAAGTGAAATGCTTTTCGCTGGGGGAGCTAAGTGAATTAAAAATAAATGCAGTCTATCGGAGAGTTCCATTTGATTCTTCCGTGAATTATCTGTTTTAGGGCTATAAATTCTGCGCAAGTAGTTACATGGAGAACTTGATGCAATTTTCTTTTGCAGAGAGAGGCCGCAAAGCGGCTAAGAACGAAGCACCTACACACATACACACACACATAATTTTTGAAACTTGAAATTGATAGGCCAAATCTATTTAATTGGCCTCATTTTAGTTGATACCTAATTGTCGTGATAGTGGGTAGATTTTCAAGTGGCCACTGCTTGATGCAACTATTATTCATCAATCATTGGCCGTTGACCTGCAATAACAATATATATACGTCATTAGAGTATTTCACTTCGATTGCCGGAAATAGTAACTTTCGTAATCAGTATAAGGGTCAACGGAATTTATGCGTTATTATTTTTTTTCCAATTAAAACATTTTGATTAACGGCAATGGGAAAGTTTAAAGGGTTATTGGAGATTTGCGACGTCAATCGATTCAAACGCACAGGAATTTTTCATTTTTATTGGATAGTTTCGCGGGGACTTGCACATTGAACGAACACACCACTCAGGCGTCGGTACTCGCATCGTGAGCGATGTGCCGCATGAACACACTCAGCTATATGCACCCACCCACCCATCCGACCACTTACTCACCCGACCACCTAACCACCCACCCAACCACCCACCCACCAACCCACCAACCCACCCACACACACATACAAACACAAGCACCCACGCATCTACAAACGCACACACATACAAACACCGCCCATACACATATCACACATACACATGCAATTATATTTGAAAAAACGCGATAGAATGACCTGCAACGTGTAGCAAATTTGCTAATTCCAATTGTTCATCCCAAAAATTTTGACCACCGCCCTTCGCAGTGCTCCCCAAAAAATTGTGACCCCCCTCAACCGATCTTCCACATACCCCGATCTTCCCCTTAGGATCCCTTTTGCTCTTCGCGCAATAAAACGCACTTTAGGACGAAATAAACCATGAGTTTCGTGTACCGCGCTCCCCCTAAACCCGTAATTAAAGAACGTAAACATATTTACAGCCAGCGTTAATTTCCCCCCTCTTCCTCCACCCCCCCCCCCTCCCATCACCGACACTTAAAAATAGACCGATTTTATTTCTGCGTGTGTGTAGGGGGAAAAGGGCGTAAAATTTTTACGATACCACGGTATACATTATCCCCAGTTCCGAGTGGCGACAGAGCAATTGGGTAAAGAGAAACAAGGGCTGATAAAACGTTAGGGACCAACATTGGTATATAGCTGGGTGTAAAACGATTGGTCGATCCTCAAAGCCGGTATATAACGTTTCTAGCCATTAAAATGCGACCACTTGGGCGCTCGTTGAAATAAATTCACAGGGTGGGTTATGCGCGCAACACTGCAGAGAAAATTAACGCAAGTGATTTATTAAGGTAGTAGGGAGAATTGATTTTTCCAGCGATTGATTGAAATTTTTTTTGGAAGCGATGGCACAAATATCCATAACGATTGGTGCTGCCTAAAAAATGCACATGTCCGATCATGTGTTTGTCACCTTAATCCGGTTAAGAAGATATCACAGGCTCAAGGTAGTATTGCTAAAAAAATTTTAAAATTGGAATTTTTTTTTTAATTCGTATAGTTGAGAAGCAAAACTTTTCAATCAAAGCTGCGCACTGGAAACTCTGAAACTCGCGGAAACGTTTGTTAATTAATTAAACCCAACGGCCAATCCTCATCATTAATAGATTCTACTAAATCCGAAATCGCCGAGAGGCGGCAAAAAATCGAAATGTCGAGGGCGTGCAATGTTCATTTGTATTTTACAGGCCGAAATGTAGACGCGGCGAGCCGTATGTATCAGCGTCGAATGAACGCAGTCGGGTAAAATGGGCTTTGGGGTGGAGCAGCAAGGGTTATCACTGGGAAAGGCCTGGAGGAGATTTCAAACCAATTTCCCGTCGTGGCTCCATTAACGATGGCATATACGATCGAGGAGGTTGGTTATATGTCGCTACCAACTGAAAACCTATAACAGAAGCAAGGTTTTGGCCCCTTCCGGCTAGGATTTCTACGGGCCCCACCCACCATTTCTCTATCCGCAACATTGGGAGCATAACCCGCACTGTGAATTTATTTGAACGACCGCCCAAGTGGTCGCGTTTTAATGGCCAGAAGCGGTATATGCCGCGGCAATCGACGAATTGTTTTATCCAGTCTACCATTGGTCGTTTCTAACCTTATATCCTAATTAATTTTTTTTTGATTTCGTATTTTATCAATTTTTTCATTTTGAAAAATGTTGAAAAATTCCAAAATTTCCAAAATTGTCAAAATTTCCGAAATTTTCAAAATTTCCAAAATTTCCAAAGTTTCCAAAATTTTCAAAATTTTCAAAATTTCCAAAATTTTCAAAATTTCCAAAATTTTCAAAATTTCCAAAATTGCCAAAATTTCAAAAACTTTTGAAATTCGTCAAATTTCCCGAGTTTTCCCGATTTTTCACACCATTCGTATACCGCCTTTGAGCTTGCAACTACGAAAAGTTTATCCCTCTATTTCCTCGTAACCCATCATAACACTAAAGTATTGGATTCAAAATATCAAAGGGCTCATTCGCCCACGAAATTGAATACAATTTCACCAACCATGATTGTGGTGGAAGTAATTACACATTTATTATGAAAATAGCCAGAGGAAATGATTTGTTTTCTTTGCCGGGATGCTGGGCCGACTTAAAAATAAACACTGCTCCCTTCACCAACACTCAGCCTCCACTCGTGCCGCGTGTCTGCATTACACTCAAGAAAAAAAAAAAAAAACTTCAGGGTATAGAGATTCAGCATGCGAGAATATCAGTAGCAATCAAGCATCTGTCTTCGAAATTTGAACGGTGCGTTATTTGCGAACCCTACCACCCCCCGCCCCCCACCCACCCTCTCATCCTCCCACCCACTCACCTACGCTCCCATCCATCCATCCACCCACCCACCCACCCTCCTATCCACCCACCCACCCGCCCATCCATCCACCCACCCTCCCGTCCACCCACCCACCCACTCACCTTCCCATCCACCCACCGACTCATCCTCCCATCCATTCACCATACGTCTTTCCAACCAAACACCAAAACGTCTGCATCCCAGATTACGTCATGGCATTACATGAATATATAGTGGGTGGGCGGGTGGTGTGTGGATTCTGTAATGTTTCAGACCCTTCAATGCTTCACAATTTTTTTTCAGGATTTTGAAAATATTAAAATTTTGTAGTTTTGTATTCTCTATTTTTTTTCGAGTTATGTGAATTGAAAAATTTTAGCTTTCTGTATTTAAGAAGTGTTCAAAATGTTGTTCTTGAACTTTTTGAAAATTGGAAATTAAAGGATGGAAAAACGGGTAGTGAAGAACTTTAGAAAATTGATCAACTGAATTTTTAGAATCACCGTAAACATTGCCTTTTGTTACTTTCGTCAATTTTTTTAAAATTTGGAAAGGTTTTGTAGTGGCTATATATTTTTCTGTAATTTTCAGTTTGACGGCTTCTGAATTCGTCTGGTAACGAAATATCATTAGAGAAACGTTTATTTTTTATGTGTGAGCAGATGTGTGTGCGTGCGTTTCATCACTGCACCTTTTAAGCATTTATGGGGAGCCACCATAAATAGCTCATGGGTGATGGATGATGACGTCCAACATACTCATCTATAAATATTGGAATATCCCAAATTTTCGGGACCTTCTCGTCGGAAATTTCGACATTTTGTAAATTGTACAAATTTCGAAATGTTCCGTATCTAGAATTTCTGATGTTTCAAAGATTTTTGAAAATTTCATTTTTTTGCACAATTTCTGAAATTCTACTGATTTTGAAATTGTTTATTTTTTGGATTTTTTTTCTATATCTCCTACATGTGTAACGCTTAATGTATTCGTTTAGCGCATTTCAACCTATTTACCGAAAATTCCCATCTATCTCAAGAAGGAGTCGGTCCAGAGAAATTTGATATTAACATTTTTTGTCCTAAATTAAATTATCTATAAAAAGTGTATTATAGTATTTTTTCTTAAACCCACTCGTTCGCGAGATAATTGCGTTTACAAGAAAGTCTTGAAGAAGAATTGTCCCAATTTTTATGTCGCAATTTTTTTCTCGTGTTTGGGGAATTCCTCAAAATCAATAATTTTCTTTGCCATCTACACTTTTTCTTATGCCCTCTAGCTTTTCAAACATCGAAACCTTCTGGTCAATCCTAAGCAATTCCTGGAATTTCTCAAACTTTTGCGAACACAAGCGGTTGACTGTACCTTGTAAGCATTTATGGAGAGAAACCACGAATAGCCTGGATTTGTCTCCGTGGATCCCTAACACACTCATCTATGAATATCTCGTGCGCCCGATGCGAAACGGATGAAAATTCTGAGACGAAGAAAGTGAGGAATGAGATACTGAGGGAGTGAAAGAGCGGCCCGGAGTGCCAGAGAGGCCAGTGTACCCCAACCGCAGACACGCGTGCGATTATATTCACACTCCAGTGGAGTACCACGGGGAATTTGTCGGAGGGACGATAGTTGAATTGAAATTACCCCCATGGAGTCTCGGAATCAGTAGTAATTGATTCTGCTCACGCTAACCCAACACTAGCTAAATGCGTAATTTCAGTCGATGGTTTGACCGACGTCGACGGATAACAAATATGGGAAGACTCTTTAGGTCCATTATTATGGGCCAACTATGAGAGGACGGGTAAACCCCATGGAAATGGATGGTGTACAAGCGAAGATTGGATGTGTGTGTGTGTGTGTGTGATTGGGTGGGCGGGTGAGTGGGTGGGTGGGTGAGTGGGTGAGTGGACGAGTGGGTGGGTGAGTGGGTGGGTGAGTGGGTGGTTGAGTGGGTGGGTGAGTGGGTGGGTGAGTGGGTGGGTGAGTGGGTGGGTGAGTGGGTGGGTGAGTGGGTGGGTGAGTGAGTGGGTGAGTGGGTGGGTGAGTGAGTGGGTGAGTGGGTGGGTGAGAGGGTGGGTGAGTGGGTGGGTGAGTGGGTGGGTGAGTGAGTGGGTGAGTGGGTGGGTAAGTGAGTGGGTGGTTAGCTGAGTGGGTGGCTTGCTGGGTGACTCGGTGGGTGGTTGGTTGAGGGAGCGGGTGAGCAGGTGGGCGGGTGGATGCGTAGGTAGGCCTGTGGGTGGGTGGGTGAAAAGAAAATTGGAAAAAAAATGTTTGCGGTAAAATGCACCACTGTTTCATAATGGACGTAACCTCCAACAGATTTGAAAGACTGAAGTTTGTTGATTAGCGTTAGGCAAATACGACCACCTCGAAAAAAACTTGGGAAGATTCATCACGAAAAGATATCAAGGCAGAAGAGCTCCGTGAATTGAGGATGAGAAGTATGAAGAATGAAGGTATGGGGTGGCTGATACGGAAACTTGAAGAATGAATAACTTAGTGGAAATGGAATGAAAATGCCGAAGAAATTGGGAAGAAATGGGACTTCACCGGAGAAGGAAACTTGGGGTTTACTTCTCAAATATGCAATTATGTCTATAATGAAGAATAAAAAAATCACAAGTTATTTCCCATCGGATCATCGATTATCTACGAAATGTTCACGTCATTGAGGTTCATATCGAATTTGGTTTCCAGCATCTTTTCGCCACAATGTTGTTTTCTACCCAAAAAATTCTTCGAATTTTTAAAATTTAAAAACGAAAATTTTGTCAAAATTTTGAAAATAATTGACGTATAGAGATTTCGGTTGGAGGATGACTTGGGGTCGTCCCGCAAAAGTCCATATGACTTTTTCTCAGAACAGTATGCGGGTCTAATCTATTCTCTCTTGCCCAAGGATCAGAGCTGCTGTTATCATATACCCTCTTTTTTTGGAGGAAGCGTCTGTGGAATATCTCAACTGCATATATTTGCCAACGTCATCACTTCGCCACTCAATTTTGTCTCCTCGTATACCTGATCAGGTTCTTTAGGTACCTGAACAGTATAATCCCGGTGGTGCACAGTAACGTGTAATATCCAATGTGCTTGGTATGGTAATTAGGGCGATAACGCAAGGGCCGCAAGAATGAAAAACCTCGAGGAAAAAAAAATAGGAAAAAAAAGGGAAAAATACGGGTGAGCCAGGAGCAGCTGAGGAAATTAGAAGGACCCGGGAAGCGCGAAATTGGAATCAGGTTAGGAAAGACAGTGGCACCCGGTGGTACGAGCTTAATATATACAGAATCCCCATATCTAATGAGCTCTCCTCGTTTCAGGATTCCCTCGCTCGTTGCTCTTCAATTTCAAAAAGAATCCTCTAACGAAGCGAATTTTTTTTTTTTGCATAGTCCATCCACTCTTCTTCTCCTTTACTCAAGCTATAGAATCCAACTTTTTCTCAGATCAAATGAGAATCGACCGCAGCCTCTGCTCAATTCGGCCGCATCATTTGTTCTTGTTTCAGCTTTTCTTATTCATCAGATTTTCAAATGAGCGAGAGATACTAATGAAGCGGCGTTTTATGGGGCGCGGGAAATTGGGGGTGATATTTCGTTGGACAATCGGTAATGCTCAGCTTATCTGGAGGTTTTAAGGGTCGCGGTAGCAATGGGCGATTAAGATAGCTGGAGGCAATCTTCAGGGGCTCCAATTTTTCTCAAATTTTTGAAAACTTTGGCATTTTTGCGGTTTTTGAAATTTTGGGAATCTTGGAAGTTTTGGAAATTTTTGAAATTTTTGAAATTTTTGAAATTTTTGAAATTTTTGAAATTTTTGAAATTTTTGAAATTTTTGAAATTTTTGAAATTTTTGAAATTTTTGAAATTTTTGAAATTTCTGAAATTTTTGAAATTTTTGAAATTTTTGAAATTTTCAGAATTTTCAAAATATTCGAAATCGTTCAAACTTTCAAAATTTGCAAAACATTGATAATTTGGTAAATTTCGAAAAATCGTCAATTATAAAATTTGTAATTTTTTTAAAACTGGACTTGTATCAAATTTCATTTTATCTCCATTTCGGAATTGTACAGTTTTTTTAGTTCTAAGTGAAAAACTTTTTATTATGAATAATACATTCCAGCAAAATTGAAGGAAAAAACATCCAATCCTATTTCAATATTTCGTCTGCGCGAACTTTTCCCTTTACATCACAAAGTGACTTCGCTCAAAAATAATTTGTCCGCATCTTCAGCAATTTGTGTATATCAGTCCTGAAACCCCGGATTTCAAAAGCTCCCGAAATTGAATCAGAACGAGGAGGAGAGCACTCAGAAGCCCTCGAGACTCCCCGAAAGACTCACATTTCAGAACTCCCGCGAATTATGCAATGTATTACGACAATTAAAGTCATTACTTCATCCAAAGAATTATCATCTTGATAATGACATTTCCATTTTTTATTTTCTTTCAGACGATTTTTTGAAATCGTTGACATTCTTTGAATTTTTTTACTTATTGAATTTTCAAATCATAAAATTTTTTGCCAATGCTGCATATGTTATAATTTTAAAAAATATCCGAAATTTGATGACTTGTCAGAATTTGACGATTCTGGCATTCGAATTTCCAGAATTGTCAAAATTTTAAAAATTGGTAAAATTTCCAAAATTTCCCAAATTTCCAAAATTCTCAAAATTTTCAAAATTTCCAAAATTTTCACAACTTTCAAAAATTTCCAAACTTTTCAAAATTTTCAAAATGTTCCAAATTTCTCAACTTCTTTGGGTAAGCCAGTTGCTTAAGGTCGAAATTATGAATTTATTGAAGAAAATCTGTGTATGTTATCGCAAGTGAGTGGCAAAATGGTCTAAAATGGTGTGCATTAGGACGGCCCATTTCCTCGTAAAGTGTCCGAGCTGCAAAGAGCATACCTCCCCTCCTCCGCTCCCCCCCCCCCCTCCATCATCTTCCCCCTATTTTCTCGGGTGCCTTGCACTTGTGCCAGCCCTTTGACCTGATCGACCGGTACCACCCAGACATACATTGTTCAATGCTCCGGCGGAAATTCTTCTCTCATCAGAGAAAAGGGAGCTTGTACGGCACTCTGGCGGCTTATTATGCTCATTACGCGTGTTCATCAAAATAATCATTCTTTGTTGAATGAAGTAACGACCTTAATTGTCATAATGTATTGTGTAATTCCCGAGAAATTCAGGATGAGTCCTTTGGGGAGTGTTCCGAGCTCATCTGCGTTCGCTAATTCACCAAATTTCACAAATTGCATAAATGTTGAAAAACCGGCAATTGTTGCCATTTTAACAGATTTCAAAACGTTGGAGGTAGTAAAACTGCTCCGAAACTGCGCATTATAAATTTGCGGGTGGAAAGAAGATGATTTTTCCAGTCGAAAGTTCCTTTTCCATTTTTCTCTCCGAGGCCCCACCGTCGAGTTATTCAAGTTTTGCGTAAGCCAATCAGAACGTAGCTCCGCCCCCTCGACCAGTGGTGCTCAGTCTAGATTCAGAAATTCCAGAATTATATGCCTCACGGTCCTAGACCGGTGTCAGATTTAGCCACTATAGATGACCTTGAGACGCTGAATCCCACCTTTTCCCAATTCAAAGTCGCGAAGTTGAGAACCACTGGGCGAGGGGGCGGAGCTACGACGTGATTGGCCCACTTGAAAGTTAAATAACTCGGCGGGGGTGGCTCGTACAGAAAAGTGGAAAAGGAACTTTCGACCGCAAATTTCACCCTTTTTTCACCTCTGAATTCAGAGGGCAAGGTTATACGACACTGTGTATGATAAGCTTACTAGACCAAAATTTTTGAAGCCCGGTTAGAATGCCGCATTAGCCTATACGCTGTTTTAGGTCATTTGACTTCTTATCTGCCACCATACTCATGGAACATTTTATCCAATAGACTCATCATTTTGACTCCCAGGGGGCGGGTGGGTGGGGGGCGGAGGTGGGCGATCAGTCAATCGCACAATTTCTTGAACCTCTGAACGCGTCCACGCGAAAATCCAAGCAGTCTGCAAACATTTGCCGAGCAATCGACACGGTGGCTGGCAGTTATAGGAAACTCAGTGGTGCGCTAATCCAATTTCGAAGGAGACACCCGTTATTTGGTGGAGGAAGTGGATAAAGTACGGGAGGAAGGTAAAACCGTCAAATGTTGAGATTTCAACATGATTGTTAATGTAGAAACAATTTTTTGAAATTGGAAAATTTCTTTCCAATCTGGAAAACAGGTCAAGCTCACAGGTTTTCAAATTTTGTAAGAGCTTTTTATCGAAGCTCTTCTTTACGGGTAGAGCAATATTTGATAGCATTGTTTTTTATCTGAACGTATTTATGAACTTTGGCAAGTACCTTTAAAATGCTGCGTAAGTTCTCCTAAAATTCAATAAATTATCAACAACGCATAAAAACACAAGAGTGTATAAAATTTACGAGAGTTAAGAAGTCCCGTGGCCTAATAAACCCGGGTCTCAGAAGTCATCCATAAGAATCCGGTGACTGCCGGTGAGTAATATCACTTCAACAATAATTTCTCGTTTGAGTTTTATCGGGGCCATTTCCACGGAGTGCACACCCACTTGAGTGCGAGAGTTAACAACCCTTCATCAGATATCGTCCAAGTTACATTAATGCGGTATATATCGTGTACGCCTGACTCTCAAACAGTCACTTATTGACGACAGACATGGCGGACTCTTGGCGGCACCAGTCGCCCATAAGTATTCAACTGAATTGGAGACAAAAACGGGAATGAGGGAAGTGGATGAGGAATGGGGGAGGTTCTGATTCTTTTCATTTTTCATTTCTTTTCAATTTTTTTTATACAGATTTTTTTACCATTTTTCAAATTTTTTAAATTCTTCAAATTTTTAAAATTCTTTCAATTTTTAAAATTCTTTCAGTTTTTGAAATTTTTGACATTCTGCAAATTTTCGCAATTATTGAAATTTTCAGGATTTTTAAGATTTTTGAGCCTTGGAAATGTTAAAATTTTTAACATTTTTGCAAAATGTTTTTTGATCTAATTCCTGTTAACTGGTTCCATAATGACTGCAATATGGAGTAGACAAGTGGCGGCACATCGCTCATGGGGCGACCACCGGCGACTTAATTTTCCCGAAATATTTCAAATATTTTGGGCATTTAAAATGGCTGCTTCCCGACACTATCCATTCATAGCATTGACCAAAATAATATAAAAAATGTACAAAAAGAGACTATGAAAAATGGCAACTGTTAAATACCCTTGTAGCTTTTCTGTGAAACTGGCATTGGGCCAGCTGTTACATTCAGCTGAGCATTTATTAAACCCGAAATAAATGCGTTACTTAGTTTTACTCAATTTCCGATACATTGGAAAATCGAGCGAAAGCGTAATTGAAATTTTCGCGCCAAACGACTCCAATAAACTAGTTTGTTTTAATTCATCTGATGTGAGTTATTATCGGGAAAGTGAATTATTCGAACCAATTTTGATAGCTAAAAGCCAACGTGTAACTCGGAACACTTTACGATACGATACTTCAGTTATCGTAATTGGTAAATTATGATGAGAAAAATATGGGCTGCTTTTGATTAAATAGCGTGAGAACACTTCCAATGATTAAAAATAGATGTTTTCGTTTTTTAATTTCACGAGAGGGAAAGTGTGTGTGTGTGTGTGCGCGCACGTGTGTATATGTGTATATATATATACGTATGATGGATGGGTATGTGTGTGTGTATGTGTGTGTGTGTGCGAGTGTGTGTGTGTATGTATATGCAGTCAAAAGCCTTCGCCAATGCTTGCTGTGACTCAGATTACGTAGCAAGATATCTCAAAAACTACCACAGATAAGAAAAATAAGTTCAAACAAATTTTGTTCCTCATTTCGAAATACCGATTTCATCTTAAATAAATTTTTCTCTAACACTGATATTTTAACTGCAACTGCGGGTCGCGGCATCGCGCACGTGTAAGCGCTCGCAAACGACTCGCGCTAAGTCCGCAGCATTTTCTGAGAGAACAAGTACAGATAGAAAAAAATCGTTGAAATAAAAAAGATTCCGCGTGAAAAACTCCATCGATCATGTTTTATGGCTTTCCCTGTAATTTTCAATAGTTTACGAGTTATTACGAGAGATTGTAGATCATATGCAAGTGAGGGAAGCGAGTTCGCATAATTATCAAATTCTATCATTGCTCCAATTATTGAACAAAAAATGGCAATAACACGTGCTCCAAAAATAATGTGGAGATTGATTGAAAATGAAGACTTGGATGGTGAAGTCAGAATGTTGAAACAGATTTTAGGAAAGGAGAATAAATACTGAAAGTGCTTGGATATCCTTAATGCAGCGGAATCTCATTACACTCAGGGTCTCCTTTAAAATAGTAGCGCACTTGTGCAACTTGCGCACACAGCCACCACAGATTTATACCCACCAATTAATTGTGTTTCATTAACAAGGAAAAGTTTCGTTCAGCCCCCCACGGTAGTTTGTCAAACTTTTATTAACAACGACTTACGAGTTTAGGTATACAAGTCCCACCCATCTCTGGTGATAGTCCGCTGATAAGTAATAGTCTTATACTGCTTAACCTTGCAATCTTTCTTAGTTGGTCGTTGGTTGGAAAGAGGAAATTGAATGGGAAAATTTCCGTTTCTTTTTTGGCCCGAATTTTCCTGTCCGATAAAAATAACAGTTAAATAATTTCGGAAATCTTGAAAATTCTGACAAGTTTACACACACCAATAATTTTACAAATTTCCAAAATTTATTGAAACATATATCTTTTTATTTACAATTTTCAATTTCAAAAATTTGAAAAATGGAAATTCATAAAACCCTTCAAAAATATAGAAAAAAAATCAAATTCTCAAAAACTGGAAATAAAAAAAAAGAGAAAAAAACCTTCAAAAAATCCAAATTTTGAGAGCCCCAAAAATTTCATAAATGTAAAAAAAAAAATTTTTTCTCGCAAATTTTCCAACCAATGGTCCATTATTGGTCGAGCCAAATCTCTTGCATGGACCTAATAAAAGGTTATCCCTGGAATTTATGTGAAAATTATTGCTGAGATAACTATACATCTGCCTTTCTCCCCAAAAACACGCCATGCATTTCTGCTCACTTCTGTTGCACCATTTTTTTTTACTTTTCACGCACTCGGGATTAAAAAACTTTCTACGAGTTCAGAATCCCCCTGTGCCAGGACTGCAACTCTGTTTATATTTTCTCCCTCCAATTTTTGTTTATTCTTTTTCATTTCCCCTCCTCTCCAACTCCTGGAAAATTCCAGCGGCGTACATTCTCGGCAATCACCCCGCGAAACTAAAAGCGATTTTGGGGAATGTTACGATTTCAATAGAGAGTCATCCACGTATACACTCGATCCTCGTAAAAATCCAACGTTGAAAACAGATTGAATTTGTATTGCCTTTATGCGGATCCATTTTCTGCCATGGGGAATCATATTCCCCCTGGTCTTGTTTTATCCTCTACCTCCCTGGATTGTATTATAAAAATATAGTTTTATTTTTCCAGCAAAGTGGCTTGAGTTTTTTTTCGGGGAAGGCCCTGCACTTGGCATGCATAATTTCGTATTTCTCTCGTGGGGCCACTCGCTATGATTTCAGAACGAAGTCGATCATATAATTCACTTCAATGCTTCCGAAATGGGATGGAAATGTGTGCCCCCTATTGGGAGCACTGGTAAACCCAACGAGACAGGCGGGTATGCGAAGTTCGCAACGTACGTTCGCAAAACTTTCCGATTTGTAATTTCTGTTTGCCATTCCTAGATTTTCCGACAGGTCAATTTTGTTTAAAATGTTTAACGCCTTTGATCCATTGTGGATGGAACCGAATCCCGGTCATCCGCGTGACAGGCGGAAATGCTCACCACTATATCACTTATTATTATTGTCTAAAATGAGAACTGTATTTAGTAAAATAAAAACAAATCTATACCACTATACCGAGGAAAGCACAAAATCCTTTGCTTTATGGATGATATTAAAATCCATACCGCATCGGAGCGTGCAATACAGAGGGCTACGGAGGTAGTCCGTGCTGCTGCTGGTGAGCTAGGGCTGCTCTTGAATGAGAAGAAATGTGGGATCTACGCGGACACAATGGGGGTTGCCCAGGAAAATACAGCTGATGATGGCAACACCAACGTCAATGAGGAGCTGATGTTTCCGCCTCAGGTACGACAGGGATACAAATACCTGGGAATTCAGCAGCTGGAGAGGGATACTGGAATTAACAGCGAGATGGTGAGATTGAAGATTGTGGAACAGGTTAGAGAGTTTTTTACTTCTAACTTGGCTGTTCCTCAGATGATCAAGTTGTTCAATACAACTACGATCCCAGCTGCGATGTACATCCTGGGGAATCTCTACCCAAGGGAGAAGTGGGCCTCGACGATGCTGAGATGCAGAAAAATGGACAAGGAGATTAGGGCAATTCTGGCACAACAAGATGTGGGTTTCAGGCTTCCAACAAGCACAAGAGCAGGGGCTGACATTCCAGACACTATGGGCGGCTGGGGGCGGTTTTCCATTGAGGACACAGTCGAGCAGCACCAAGTGAGGAGAGGGGCATAACTGCTGGGCCATTCAGAACTGGGCCCGACACTTCAGCAGTGCAGGAGGCTGAGGAGAAGGGGCTGCAGAAACCCCTTAACCGATGCGACTCATGTGCTGAGTAAGTACGGATTGGACTTACCACTGGAAAAGTCACCTGATCAACCTGTTGGTGACTTTGTCAGGGATTTGGTGAAAAGGTCCGCACTGAGCAGCTGAGGTGTAGACTTTATGATAGACGATGCAATGTTGGAACCTATGCAGGCATTGTGGAGAACAGAGGCCAACAGTACACCTTCCCGGCTCTAAGATCAAGTTTCCTGGAGGTCTGGGTTACACGGGTTATTGAAAATTGGAATAAAAAGATTTTCAAAATCGACTAATATGTTGTGACAACCGTTCCAAATAGAAGATGCTTCTACTTTTTTTTATGTAAAACGGTAGTATCTTCGGAAATATGAAAAACTGCTAAATCAATTCCAACCAAAACCTAATCAGCTTTGAAAGCCATAAAGACACTTTGATTGCGTCATACAGCATCTCAATTACATTGAACACTAGAATCAAGAATGAAGGCACAGAAGCATTTCAGCATCAACATCACTCAATTGATTCCTGAGTTTTCGTATTAATAAACCAGCCTTTGGAAAGATTCGTTCTGAAGCAGCACTTGAAAAATGAAAAAAAATCGAGAGGAGACGAGACAATACGAGATTGGACTGCATTCTCGTCCCTCGAGACGAGACGAGAGAGCGGGCATAGATGCTTAATGTGCTTCATCTCAACTCTTCACCATGGTTCATCCATCTCACACACGTGCAATTCAACTTCAACATAAACCCAACCCAATATTATTTGATTGAAATCCCAAAGTCCCAACGCCAAATCCCGAGGATTCATTTATGAATGGAACAAACACGCCTTTCGACTCCTCGAAAACTTCTGGGAAAATCTGGGAACTGAAACTCCTGATGTGCTCAACTAGTTTTCACAGAAATAAAACTTGCGACCACGTGAATCAGAGCCCAGTGACGACCGCACGTTCCGAAAAGTCCCTAACTATATATCCTCACCGCAGAGGGTGACTCGACCTATCGCTCTCGCGACACCCTCAGCACCTCACTTCGGCCCATATTGTGACAAAGTTTTCATCATAGTGGCTTAGTAACAAGTTTACAACACTCGCAGACACGATTTCGCATTGGAATATCGATTCGTTGACACTCAAAACATTTAACGGCTCTTGTTATGTTATATTTTTGAGCGGGGGTGGATGTATAAATCATTGGTACCTGGAGAACAATAATATTTTCATCATACTGTCCGTAAAATATCGTTTTACGGCCACTTCGTGTCCCTACAGCGGCATTTTACCCTCAGTGTGAAGAGAAATTCTGTTCGTTACACGGCCGTAAAAACTTTTCTGGCCTTGTGACGTAATAGTATATTATGCTACAAAGGCGCTAAGCGGCAGTTTGTGCGGAGAGTTAAATTGAGTTGCGCGAGCCTCACTGACTCGAGACTGACCGACGCTCGCGCCTCACGAACTAACGCTAGCGCCCGAATAATATATAGTATTTTTCATTGCGCCAGGAGGCGAGGGGGGGGGGGGGATGAAGAGGGGTCCAAGGAGGCGACCCCCCCCCCCCCCGCGCAGCGGGTGCGAAATCCTACTTTGCGCCCACCAGGACAAAAATGAGACTTTCCGTTAAATTAGATTTTTTAATTTGCATGGGATTTCACTAATTGTAAAACACGAAAATTCTGCATTTTTTGAAATGGTTCCACATTTTTTTTGCATATTTTTTTTTTATTGTAAAATGTTTCACGTTATTTTTGAAAATTCTTAAACTTTATAATATGGGTATAAAATCCCATTTGGATCAATTTCTGATCCTTTTCATTCACATCTCCAACTGTGATAGCTGTCAAGCTTCGTTCATAAAAAAAAAAGAATCAGCTTGAAAAAAGGCCAAAAAGTCAAGAGATAAAAGCTAAAAACTCGATTGGAGTGGATTGAAATTCAGCCCATCCATTAAACCCGGGAGCGAACTCAACACTCGCAGGTTCAATTTCAGTATCGAACTGGGGCGCACGACTGCGATGTGAACTCCATTTGTAATTGTTTGTTGACGAATTAACAGGCCAGTAGTTTCACGTGCAATTATCGTTACGATCAATATGTCAATGGGTAAATAGAAATTCGCACTAGTCAATTCAAGTGAATTATATGCTGAGTTGCCGCAACTAATTTCGGAGTGAAGTGATAAAACAGGAAGAGTCAATTTCCGAAGATCAATCAGCCTCTGGATGAAACAGAATGCGGTACAAATGGTGAAAAAAGTTGATAACGGGTGTTGCAAAATGTGTGTTACCAATGGGGAGCAAACAAAAAACTTCGCTATTCGTGATCTCGACCTTGTTTTTTCCATAAAAATGCAATTAACACGCCAAGGAGTGGTTCTAGGTGAAAAAATTATAACACATTATTGGTAGACAATTTCATTTCTGACAGAAAAGATTTATGGCAAATTCCTCTCCGCCAACTCAGTTTTGAGATAGATCCGAAATTTGGGTGAGCGGAATGTGGGGGCGATTGCGGACCAGTGGAACCATTAACTTTGAAACTGCTGTATGTGCTTATATATGACATGTGCGAAAGAGAGTTATATGACATAAAATATAGAGTTTTGCGATATGAACAATATTTGTTAAGCACTTTTCTTTCTATCTATACTCCTTTTCGTGATAAAAGGCTAGGAAGAACGCCCTACAGCATGTCAAGCGCAGTTGCTCGGGAGAACCCTCCAAGGACAATTTGTGTTCATTTACATAAATACACACACAAGCACACACACACTCACCCACCCACCCATCCACACCCATCCACACCCACCCACCCACCTACACACCCACCCACAGACACACACACACACACACAATCGGAGATCCGTACGATAAATTTTATGAATCTTACATAATTCATGACACGAAAAATTTTTGGAGTCTTCCAAAACTTTGAAGTTAACTCCTCCAGAACTTCAGGAGTTCCAACGGTGTCAATGGATGTCAATATCTGCCTGAAATTCTAAAACGTTCAGCATAGTATCGTAAACATGTCTATGGGTCCCATTCTAAATACTGCGCACATATTTTCGGGCGAAACTCGTTCCCCAGATCACCTAAATACGACCGGAAATCAATCTGCGAGCGCTTGTTGACGAGTAAATATCCACAACATTTGCTATGCAATTATCACTACCAGTCCCGCATCCATGAATACCCAAATCACTACTGAAATCGTTACAGCGTAAGATTGCCATTTATTCCCGGGCCCATAATTCAATTTTCAAATTTGTTACAATTTCAGAAATTTCAGCATCTCGAGAATTTTCAAAATTTATTTGCGTTTTCAAAATTTCAAAAATCTGAATTTTAAACATTTTCAACATTGAAGTAACATTAAAAATTCCCATCGGAAATTTCTCTGCACAGCATGTCCCATATCAGCGCATCTCCACGATCAATCACCAGAGTACAACCGGAAATCAATCTGCGCCGGATTGTTGACAAGTCAAGATAGCGAGCATTTGCTATGCAATTATCAGCACAGTCCCGCATCCATCAATACCCGAATCGCCATTGAAATCGCTACATTACAGTGCTGATATTCATGCCTAGATCCATGACCATTGAATTAATTGATCAGTCTATCACAAGCATGTACAACAGACGTAGGCCCCCAGGGACATCCCGATGCTCAATTGGAGTGTCCTCGACGTCATTCGACCTCACTCGTGTTCCACGATAGATTGTACCAATTCACACGCCGCTGAACACCGAGAAACATATATGTACACAAACATACACACACGCGCGAATAAGGAACAAAATGGTAAAGTAAGTTCCGTGAATCGATACCTGTACGACAAACGATCTTCTGATCCTCCAGTAGTCCATTATCTCTGTCATCGCTCGCACACGCAGAAAAGCTTAATCGTAATTAATTATGATACGCGATCCGTAAATTACGATTTGTGATCCGTAAATTACGATTTGTGATCCGTGGATTACGATTTGTGATGGGCAAATTACGATTCGTAATACGTAAATTACGATTTGTAATACGTAAATTACGATTTGTGATCCGTAAATTACGATTCGTAATACGCAAATCACAATTTGTGATCCGTAAATTACGATTTGTGATCCGTACATTACGATTTGTAATCCGTAAATTACGATTCGTAATACGCAAATTACAATTTGTGATCCGTAAATTACGATCTATGATGCGTAAATTACGATTTGTAGCACGTACCTCAGAATTACTGAACCTTAACTTATGTATTACGACATCGTAATTTGCAATTGTATATACGTCAATTACGATTCCTCATCCGTAAATTGTGTACGATTGCTTAAATGTCATTTACGAGTTCTTATACGGAGTTTACGGATCTGCGATTATGTTTCGCGATTGTTGAAATGTAATTTACGGTAATGGAATCGTAATTTACGATTTCGTAAACACAATTAAGGGTCATGTAATCATAATTTACAATTGCCTATATGTAATTTACGAATAATCAATCGTAAATTACGATTTAGCAAACATAATTTACGAATAAGTAATCGTAATTTACCATTTTTTATACGTATGATAGCACAAAATGTTGCACTATTCATGCAACATTTTACGAAAACTTTCAAACTAACAATTTTAAAAACTAGATATTTGCAATATTCACAGTCTGTTCTAACTTTTTAAGAATAGGGACAATTGAAAGAATCCAAAGCGAGAGTTCCTCTTACGGCGCGCATAAACAATGTCGCGAAGAAAGTGCGCGGACAGTACAATTAGTTATAACGCTGTACCTTGATAATGGTTGAAGATAGGTGAAAAAGTGTCCAACAAATGTTGTTCCTCCCCTAAAACTTCATATTTTACATTTCATTAATTTTTTTCCTAGGTGCAACTCCTTACACGCTAAAACTACTTGTTTATGAACCATTCAACTTTTTCGTTCAACTTTCGTCTTGACATGCCTCTAAAATATAGTGAAAGAATACATACGCTCATTGGGAAATTATTTATTTGACTCGTAGTGGGTCACACCCACATCCCGTTTATTTTATTTATCTCATCAGCGAGTGCTTGGCCGAGTCTCTTCGGCGGTTGAAACAATGGGGAGACAATGGCCATGTCTGGAAAATTTTTCATCTCTATTTGCGCGCATGGAGGGGACATTTGTCACGTACACATCAACTTGTACTGCAAGTTGAATGTGTTTTCATGGGTGGATATTGAAATGGGAGCATCCGGCAATTGCAACTCGGGGGAATAACCGAATATTCGATTTCCGGCTGAGTGTACCAAGGCAACTGCGATACTTGAATTGGTCGGTTATCAAAATTATTTGGGCAATAAAGTAGCACAAGTTTCGAGGTAGATGACCAGAAATTCCTTTTTTTTCCGTCCCCCGCCTTGTACGCCCCACGGTAGCTGTTCTCCAGCATTTCTTCGAGAGGCCCTACTGGACACCCATCCACGCGGCCGGGGCCGACTTTCACCATTTAAGCCATCGTATTCTAGACACAGGGTGAACCCTCAGAAACCTCCGGGCTACGTTGGCGGGCGCCATCAACCCACCCCCTCCCCCCCCCCTTCGTCGGGTTAAGTTCCCGCCCGGTCGGCGGGTCTCATTTTTTTATTCGTTCTTTCCGGCTTGGTCTTTCGTTACATATACTGTATATTACCAGAGTTTTGGCAAACAGCTTTTTTCCCCACCACTCCAATGAAAATAATCGCTCTCCACTTTCTTATATCAACAAACGCGCGTTAATGAACACGAAGTGATGCGTTGCACGTGTGCACTTCACCACATTTGTTTAACATTGAACTTGTCAAAATTTCCAATAATTCTGAACAATTTGCCTATTTTAGTCTTCCTCGTTTGGAACAAATTTTTGGGATAGATAAAAATAATGGCTCTCCACTTTCTTATACCAACAACTACGCATTAATGAACATAGAGTGACGAGTGGCACGTGTGCACTATTGCACACTCGGTTAACGTTGAACTCGCTCATAAGCGACATAGTGTGGCGGAAGGGCTGGTCCAAGAGGTCTAGAAGTGAGACAGAGTGTGACCCAACTCCAGGGCGTCATTACCGCAGTGTCCCGTAACGGTGCTATGCACAATTTCATTAGCACCGCCACCGACCCTACCATCCACCCACTTTCTGTATTCTGAAACCCAGCAGCCTTGCATTATGCAGATGCGTCCCTCCGAGAATGCAGCCGATAGTTACGTACACATTTCCGGGATTCTCAGCCATCGTCTCACCCCTCTCTCGCCATTTCCACCCCTCACCAATATGCATTACATGAGCATCATTACGCCGATGTTGGCCCATGTTTAACCCGTGAATTGCTACCGGAAAATTGAGTCGCAATGAGGATGCGAAATGTGTGAATTTTTTTAGGATTATTAAAGCTTGCCAATTTTTGCAGGAACGTTTCGGTTGTGCTATCGGCGTACCCATTCAATGAGACCGCCCGGCCGGGCGGGAACCTAACCCAACGCCGGGCGGAGGGGGGGGGGTCCATCTTAGCATAGCGGTTTCCGGAGGTTTACCCCGTATTTAGAAATGCGAGCACCTAGATATCGAAATTCGGCCCCAGCCGCATGGATGGGTGTCCAGTAGGGCCTCTCGAAAAAAAATGCGCAATAGGGGCTACCGAGGGAGTACAAGCGAGAGGGACGGAGGAAAAAAAATGAGCATACAAACACACATTTATGGAGCTCATTTTTCTGTCCCCAGATGACCCGTTAAAACGAACAAAATTAATTGCAAAATTAAAAAGCATTGAAGCCCGTAATTGGCCCCGTCATGGGCGAATTTTCCGCGTACAATCCGGGGAATTCAATAAATGGTGAATTACTGGCAGTGGCAGCAAGCTGAATTGGTACGGGAAATCTAATCACACGGAGATGCTGGCCTCGGGCCCTTTCTCTGATTACCATTCTCCATTAGATTACAGCTTGCCTCCCTCATTCTTATTTTCTTTCGATTCTGCATTAGATTTATTCGAAAGTACGCGCCCCCCCCCCGGATTTTCCCATCTGCTTTACTCCATGTTAGCGGAGAAAAAAGAATGGATGATAGGAATCCGCATATTATATATCACTCCAATCTCTATAGTAGACAAAGTTTGATGGTTCAAAATCACTAGCGCAATGAATGCAAGGAAAGAGAAAAATAATTGAGCATTTTCCAAGGTTGAACTCAATTTATTTTGGGTATTTTGACAGTGCCAGATAAGGTTTTTAGGAAACAGCAAATTATTTTACAAAATCAAAAATATAACACCAAAAGACGATTCAATAAATTTCATGAATAATGGGATTTTTCGTTATGATAAAACGCACACACACACACACACACACACACACACATACAAATTTCCAAAAATGTGTAAAATCTCGGTATTTTGGAATGTTTATAGATAGTCTTATAAGTCAAAAATGTGTGAATCGGGATTGGAAATATCGGAATTTTCCAAACTAAAAAAATTGTCGTGAAAATAAATTAAGGAAAATGAAACTTGATTTATTTACAAAGAGCGATGAATACACATTTGCGTGTTCCAAATATACTCCAATATGTCTATTGAATAAATCGTGCATGTAGCATTCAATTTCAGCTTTCAATTTTGCATCTCCTGCAAACATAATTAGAACTATGAAACATAATAAATTTGTCATTAGCAATTTAGGACAAACAAGCGGAGTAATAATGATAGATATTTGATACTGTGAATACTCCCTAGGGACAATTGCGCAATTCAATTTCGTACTCAAATATTAGAATGAAATCATAATATTCCGGTCACAAACATTTCCGCAAAATGAAAGCAATGCAGTTTGTCATGGCACAGTAGCAGCTTCGAAAATTGCACAGATTTCAACGTTGCAGAATTTAAAAAATTAAAAAATAGCAGAATTTTGCCAAATTTGTGAAAATCATAAAAAATCAAAATATCAAAATAAAAGCGTAAAAGAAGCTATAAAATTTCAAAAAATTATGAAGAAATTTCAAGGTCTCCAAATTTTCAAACATTTCAAAAAGTTCAAAAATTTCAAAAAGTTCAAAAATTTCAAAAATTTCAAAAATTTCAAAAATTTCAAAAATTTCAAAAATTTCAAAAATTTCAAAAATTTCAAAAATTTAAAAAATTAAAAAAATTTAAAAAAATTAAAAAATTTAAAAAATTTAAAAAATTTAAAAAATTTAAAAAATTTAAAAAATTTAAAAAATTTAAAAAATTTAAAAAATTTAAAAAATTTAAAAAATTTAAAAAATTTTAAAAATTTTAAAAATTTTAAAAATTTCAAAAATTTCAAAAATTTCAAAAATTTCAAAAATTTCAAAAATTTCAAAAATTTCAAAAATTTCAAAAATTTCAAAAATTTCAAAAATTTCAAAAATTTCAAAAATTTCAAAAATTTCAAAAATTTCAAAAATTTCAAAAATTTCAAAAATTTCAAAAATTTCAAAAATTTCAAGTTTCAAAAATTTTTAAAACTTTGAAAATTTTTAAAATTTCAAGAATTTCAAAAAGTTCCAAAATTTACAAAATTTTATCAATTTCAAACTTTTTGAGCTTTCAAATTTTCAAATTATCAAATTTTTGAACATTTCCACAAGTTTCCAAATTTCAATGAATCAAAGAAATTTTGAGAATTCTATGCACTTTAGTCAATTTTTAGAAATTTTAGAATGGTCAAAAATCATAGTAATGTCGAATGTTTCCAACATTCGGCGACACTAAATCAAACCATTATCAAAAATTTCAACATTTTCAAAAATTTGAAATTTTCCAAAAATGTGAAAGTTTGAAAAAATCTATTATTTTTAAATAAAAAACTTTCAATAACTTAAACTTAATCAAGAATTTTATCAATTTCAAGCATTGAAGAAAAAATGGAATATAATCACTGGAACGCATTGCAATATCAATGACGGCAGTCATCGAATATTTCCGCTAAATTTCATATGCAATAAATTCCGTTCTGCCTTCAACAGTTCGACGAAAATAATTCTACGAATTTCAAATGGGATTCAGCCTGATTCGTTGATCCCACATTTCATTTCATTTCTCAATTTCCCATTTTCCATAAATTCAACTAAAAAAAAAATTTCACCTGTAACATTCGAAATTACGTACTACAATTGATGAACCCCAAATCTACTGAACTTGTAGAATATTCTTAATAAAAAATCCAAAAACTTGGCCAATTTCTTGAAAGTCTCAATTTCCGAAAATGACAAATTTTTGCCGAAATTGAGAACCTAAAAAACGATAAAATTTCTGCAAATAACGTTTTACCTGCAAAAGACCTGAAAGACAAAAAAACGAAAGATGAGCTTTTTTTAAATCCACAAATTAAAAAAAAAAATTTTTTTGAATTTTTTCAGGTGAAAAATCATTTAATTTTAGGCCTTTTTATTTTTTTCCCGGAACATATTTTTTCACATATGGATACTATATTTTTCCTGATAACATAAAAAATATGCGACCATACTATATATATACACTGAATATGTATATTGAAATTCCTCCAATGAGACCCTGTCATAAAATGACTAGAAAAAATTACACGCCCCAACTCATCCAAAATTTGCATTCCCCAATTTTAGGGAATGAAATGAAATGTGAGGGTAATTTAGCGAAAATACGCAGCTCTCAACATTTTTTTTTCTTGTAGAATTTTTCTGGTAATTCGAGTGGATGAAACTTTCGGTCACTTCGTATACATGCATATATGGACACTATATATACAAATATATTCCAATGTATTCGAGGGATTTTCAATGTTTATGGGAACATGAGAGCTATCAGAGAGGACTGATTCTGGATTTAATTTCCAATGTGGCGAGTTTGATGTTTGTGATTATGTGTGCGGGAAATGCGAGGGAATTGAGAACCAAAATTGGATGTCAAATCAAACGATAGCGCTGACTGATTTTCAAAACCCACAAATTTTTAGCGGAATTTTCATAGCATAGCGAATTGGGTGAAACTGGAATTTATGCTTGTTTTTGTTGAACACTTTCGATGCCTCTTGAAAGTGAAATGGCACATACGGATTGAGCGGCACCGTGCCGCGTACGCGAGTACTGATGGGTCAAAAATATGTATAATATTTAACATGTAATGAGACTTGATAATGTAATGAACTATTTTCTCATGGATTCCGCCCAATAGTCGGAACAGTCCATATGTGTCATTGGCGGTACCCGTAAGATGAGACCGCAGGGCCGGGCGGGAACCTAACCCGACGCAGGGGAGGGGTCCATCATAGGCACCCGCCATCGCAGCACAGGGGTTTCTGGAGGTTTACCCTGTGTTTAGAAATACGATGGCTTCAATGTCGAAAGTCGGCCCCAGCAACAGGGATGGGTGTCCACTACTCCCTTTCGAAGAAATGCTGACGAGCACCTATCGTAGGGAGTGCAAGAGAGATGGACGGAGAAAAAAAGACGCACACACACACACGTACCCCTACCGTGGTTCTACTTAAATTCATAAAATAAAGCTTCATTGATCGCAGGCATTTTAATAGCAAGCAGAAATTATTTTCAACACATTTGACACAATCTATCATGCAATGTCCATATTTGTGACCCGAAATAAATAAACAAAACAAAATCCACGTTGCAATACAAATAACGTTCATATAAAGATACAGATATTCATATGAAGATGAGTAAACAAATCGGAAAATCGAGTAGAAAAAAATTATATTCGAATAGAGCAAACAACCGAGGTAGAGAGATTTTTTTTGCAAACTCGTTTTTTTTAAGATTATTGCTCAGAGGAAAAAATATTTATCAGAAATTACAAGCTCAATCGTTCGAATCGAAATTATTATTTATTTTCATCAGCTATGGAAAACGAAATTTCCTCTGTAAAGAAGTGGAAATAAATAATCTCCAGATAGTATGAATAATATATCGTGTTTCGCTAAAATTCGTTTATTTTTTGTGCATGTACCTAAAAAAGTTGATTAAATCCTCGACAATTTACATCATTCTGAGTTGTCGAGATTATTTCTCTCATTCATTTCAACGAAGTCTTCTGAGATTTGTATGTTTTTGACAAAAGTTGGGACAAACCACAATTTTTTGTAAAAACAATGTCGCATATTCGGAGGCGGTATTCGAACCCGGGTTCCTCAGTTACGCGCCAGGCGCTCTTCTTTAAAACTTTCAAAATTTCTACACCTTGAACTTTTTTCAAATTTTACGAATTTTGGGAATTCTTGTAATAATTGGCTTATTTATATTGCACATGGTATTAAATATATTTTTTATCATTGTTCCAGCAATACATGGTTGGGCGAGCTTTATCCTGATGAGGACTCTCGAGCCGAGACAGCGACAGCGTTCCAATAATTTTCACGTGGTAAGTTTCAAGCTTTTTCAAGCGAAGATACGAAGTTTCACCGATTCATTGCCCTGAGACGGGACGGAAGAGATTTTGCAATTCTCTCGTCTCGACTCTCGACTCTTACTCTCGATTCTCGTTAGAGACTCTCGTTCTCAACTTTCACTCTCGACTCTCGCTCTCGACTCTCGTTCTCGACTCTCGGTCTCGACTTTCGCTCTCGACTCTCGGTCTCAACTTTCGCTTTCGACTCTCACTCTCGTCTCGTATCTCGACTCTCGTCTCATTTGACCATCCCAAACAAAATCAATCGTTTCATCTCGTCTCGCCTCTCACCTCGTTCCTCTCGTCTCTCGCGGTATAACCACGGAATTGAAAGTTGAAAGTACTTTGTGCAACATGCGTAAAGCTAAACGGCGTGAAATGTAAAGTGACATAAGTCAACCTCGACATATTCAAAAAGACTTTGAAATGCGATTGCCAGATTCTCTCGTGTTTTATGCTTCGAATACTTGCTTACCAAAATGGCAGAATTTGATCGTAAATGGAAACGTGAAAGTGACAACAAAAATCTCGCAATTGAAAAAAATTTCAAAAATTCCAAAAATTTTAATAGTTTTAAAAATTTTTAAAATTCCAAAAATTTCAAAAATTTCAAAAATTTCAAAAATTTCAAAAATTTCAAAAATTTCAAAAATTTCAAAAATTTCAAAAATTTCAAAAATTTCAAAAATGTCGAAAACTGCAAAAAATTAAAAAATATCAAAACCCCAAAAATTCAGAACCTTTCAAATTTGGACCAACTTAAAAAAATCTAGGAACTAAAAAAAAACACAATTTTGGAAATCCTTCGACTTCAAAGACAGGAGACTGTTGTCCGTGTATGCATGTAAAACTAGTGGAAAGTTCATTGAAATAAGGTTTTCGTGGGGTACCGTCATATATCACTAGGTGTCAATAGCAAGTAGCCCCCCCTCCCCCCCCCCCCCCCTCCCAGCGCCACCCCACTTGGTAAACTCAAAGCGTATGGTTGGCAACACGAGTCGACTGGGCTTCTGTAAACTTTAATTCAATTCTCAAATGCTATATGTCGTATATATAGTTAGCAGGAAGCCTCAGTGCGGAGTGAAGATTTTCCCAGTCACACCAGTTATTTCTAGTTATATATACGTTTACGGAATATCTAAACATTTCTCCGCTACTTCCGGTGTGTGTTAAGTAAGGGGGAAGGAGGAGGGTGGCATGTGAACGATATTTTACATTGAAGTCATGCATGCACCTCGGCACGAGCATTTGAGCCTTAAATATTCAAGGCTCATATGCAGTATCTCTTGCTACAACCTACTGAAACCCAGTTCTACACCCATTTTCGTTATCTCACATTGAGGAAAAATGTCGGCAAGACTCCTTTCGTGTAATACCAGCGCTAGATCAACATGCATTGAATATTCACTTTTTTTACCCGCTGCATTAAAAAAAAAAATTGAAAAGTTTGAAAAATTTGAGGAGGCTGAATGTCAACCCGCCATTCTCCCAACGGTTTTCGGGCGCGCAGTGAGAGAATCTCTCACATTTTGTTTAGGCATGGTATGTCGGAAGGCGGAGAGCATAGCCCATGAGGACCATTTTTGTAGAGCACATTGAGAGCTGCAATAAAGCTCCTTGCGAACATTTGTTAATATTCGTAGTTTTGAAGATATCTGCCAAAAAGTCGTTCGCTAATAACTGCAAAGGTGTAGAACTTTTGAAAATTCCAACAATTGCCAAAAGAACGGAAAATGACAGAACATTAGAAACTAGAAAAATTCCCAGAATGGGTAAATTATGAACAAGTATGAGATCTCGAAATTTTGGAAGCTTTAAAGAAGAGTCCCCGGCCCGTAACTGGAAGACCCGGGTTCGAATTTCTCAACAAAAATTTTCTTAAATTTAAATCTGACAAAATATGGTTGAAACAAATGAGAAAAATCATGTCGACAACTCAGAATGATCTAAATTATCGAGAATTTAATCAACTTTTTTAGGTACATGCACAAAAAATGAACGAATTTTAGTGAAACGCGATATATTATTCATGTTATCTTGACATTATATATTTCCACTTCTTTACAGAGGAAATCTCGTTTTCCACAGGCGATGAGAATAAATAATAATTTCGATTCGGACGATTGAGCTTGTAATTTCTGATAAATAATTTTTCCTCTGAGAAATAATCTAAAAAAAAACAGTTTGCAAAAAATATCTCTCTACCTCGGTTATTTGCTGTATTCGAATATAATTTTTCTCTACTCGATTTTCCCATTTGTTTACTCATCTCCATATGAATATCTGTATCTTTATATGAATGTTATTTGTATTCCGACGTGAATTTTATTTTGTTTATTTATTCCGTGTCACAAATATGGATATTGTCTGATAGATCGTGTCGAATGTGTTGGAAATAATTTGTGCTTGTCATTAAATTGCCTGCGGTCAATCAAGCTTTATTTTATAAATTTAAGTAGGACCCCTAGATGATTTCGAATAGACAGAAATGGGCGCTTGACGAAGTCCACGAATGCTAAAAAAATTGGAAAACCCTGGAAATTGTGCATGGAGCTATGAAAAAAAATGGTCGTGCGTTATTTTTTTTTTTCAAGTTAAATATTCACGTAAAAATTTTATAAGTCAAAGCACAATCGGAGATTTTGCGCGCATGTATACGTAATCGATTACCCCATAGGCTGTTACGCCCGTTGCACATGCATACATGGCATTAAAATTTTTATATGATTTCCCCACTCCACCTTTTTTCACTAGTGGATTTTTTTATCCCCACTGGCGCATATCCAACGAATTTGCCCGTCGGTTGAACCGAAGCGGTGAAATTCAACAAAGAGTAACATTAACGACGAATATTCGACGAATTATTTAAAGTGTCTTGACCCTCTTTCTCTTCGATTTTACAGTCTCGTAAGTATGCCCAAATACCGGATAAAATTATTTGGATTACTTCCAGAGATTTTTAGTATGCGAGGTAACGAATAATAACGAATAATTTGGAAATTATTATTCGAGGGTGTTATTCGAATTTATACCGGGCTGGCATTTTATAAACTTATTGAGAATATCTTTCCAAAAGGACTTGATGGAAACAATTTCGTAAGGTTGACGAATTTGAAAAAATTGGAAAACGCGGAATATTTAAAAATTTTGAAAATTTGGAAATTTTGAAAATTTTGAAAATTTTGCAAATTTTGAAAATTTTGAAAATTTTGAAAATTTTGAAAATTTTGAAAATTTTGAAAATTTTGAAAATTTTGAAAATTTTGAAAATTTTGAAAATTTTGAAAATTTTGAAAATTTTGAAAATTTAAAAATTGAGAAAATTTTCAATGTTTGACCACCGAAAGAGTGCCAAATTGCAGTAAAAAAATTGAGGAAAAAAATTTATCAGTCCAAAATTTTTCCAAACCGAAATGGAAAATCGAAATTTCAAAAAAGCACGAAAACCGAAAATTTCTTCAATAGTTCTAATTGTTTGAACTTAGAATTTTTTTTCAATTTCTTTGGACATTCTGACAAGGGGATGTGTAGTTTGAAAACTTTCGAAGTTCCGGTATTTTTAAAATTTATAAAACTATTTTAGAGGTTGCCTTGCGCTTATAATTAAAATTTGATTGTTCATCATCATTAATTATAAAGACTCACTCTCTGACTTTTGCAATCAATGCCGTTGTATACTCATTCAAACAATTTCAATTAAACGTAAATGCAACAAATAATTACATAATAATGAAGGAAAATGAAATACTAACAGACGAGCTTGATAAACGAATTTTCTGAATTTTATGGAGAAGTTACTATGGAATTTCAATCAATTATGTTTCAAACTAATTTGGTATAAAATTCACAAAATGTCCAAGTAAATTACGAAAAAAATGGCGGAGCGAAGTCTCGATTGGGGAAATTTTAATTTTTTTTCTGAATGTCAAATGTGAAACCTCGAAGATACCAAAAATTCCAGCAATATAGAAACTTCGATAAATTTAAAATTCTATTTTTTTTAACTCCCTGATTTTTTGGGTTCGCTAGGAAACTGAAAAATCTCAACAAATTTCTACTACAGATATTGAAAAAATTTACTCTAAAAAATTCAAGAGATGATGGTCCACAATTTCTGTACAGTTCCATTTACACTCCCAAAATGTTTGCCTAATGAAACGCGACCCCTTTACTTCGGTTTGTTCTCCCGAATGAGTTGAAATCAAACATGAAAACAATTAAATCTGCGTCTTCTTCACCCCAGGAGATTACCTAGAATAATTTAGTCTTGTGATAAGCTTCTCTCATCGATGTAAACCCAATCTCACATTAATCCCCATTCTACATTTTCCCACGTGTACAAATATACGAGCGCACAATTTCAGAAACCAACAGAAATGATGGACCAATTTACGTACCTCATAGGATTCGAGGCTCGAGGTCTCTAGATAATGAAAAAAAAAAAATTTATATTAATAATTCAGAATTCTAAAATTTCCTGAATTTGCCAGTTTCCAAATTTTCAAACCGTATTTTCGCATATCCCAGACGATTTTCCCGAAATGTCATGTGGGTGTGCGGGTGGGTGTGCGAGTGCGTGTAAGTAGGTCTGTGAGCCTGAGTATGTGTGTATGTGTGGGCGCATATGTGGATGGGGGGGGGGGTGTAGGCCGGTGGGTGGGTGCCTGAATTTGGGTGAATGGGTGGATCGGCGGGTGGATGGATGGATGGGTGGGTGGGTGGGTGGGTGGGTGGACCTGTGTTAGTGTCCATAAATTTTAATTCCGATTATGTTTAAAAAGTTTGACATTTTTTAATTCTTCCATAGATTTTATTCTTTATGATTGTCAATTTATTGAACGCACTTTAAGCACTCAATAATTGATTTCAATGATATTCTCTCATACATAACCTCATCATAAACCATCAACGCGTTATCGGATATGAAAGCTCATGTTTACATGCTATCACAACATCAACATGATCATCATTTGATCCTCATACGAGTCAGTCATTATCATACAGAGTGTTTTTTAAAGTTGTAAAATTTGGAAAATTCTCCCCTTTTCAAAGTTCTGATTTTTCCCAATCCTCTGGGCGCATTGGCGAAATCCAAAAGACCTTCACAATTTCGAACAATTCTTGAATTATTGGTATTCTTTGAATTATTCAGATTCTTGGAATTCTTTAACTTGTTGACAGATGTTTGAAATTTTTGAAAATGTTTTAAATTTTGTAAATTTTGTAAATTTTAGAAATGTTGGAAATTTTGGAAATTTCGGGAATTTTGGAAATTTTGTAAATTTTAGAAATGTTGGAAATTTTGGAAATTTCGGGAATTTTGGAAAGTTTGGCAATTTTGGAAATTTAGGAAATTTTGAAAATTTTGAAAGCTTTGGAAATTTTGAAAATTTTGGAAATTTTGAAAATTTTGTAAATTTTGGAAGTTTTGGAAACTTTTGGAGTTTCTCCAATTTGAAATTTGTTCAAATTTTATCAAATTTCCGACCTTTTTAGAATATGTGAATTCTTTTTTCGACTTCTCCAAATTTTCAGAACTTGTAATTTTGTAAAATCCGAAATGTCCCGACTCGTTTGACAGATTAAATTCTTTACGATCGTCACTCCATCCGCCGTACTCCAAACACTCAATAATTGATTTGAACGGAATTTTGTCATACATAGCATAATCATAAACCAGCAATGCGCTATCGGATATGAAAGCTCATGCATTTACATGCCATCACAAAATCAACATTATCACCATTTCATCCTCATCCATTGACGCAGAATACAAGTAATTATTTCGCTCATCGTATCGTAGTACCGGAATCACAATTCAAATAATGGGCATAAAAAGCCCATTTTCGAGTGCTCCATGGTAATGAAGGCAAGAGAAGTAAATCTCTTGCATGAAAGAATAAAATACGATAATTGCCTCATTCAATCTCCTATCTCCCGTCGATATTCGATGAGAGAAGAATATTATTGCGCCGATTAAACCTTCACATCGGAATTTATAGAGCGCGATTGACAGTTTTTAAAAACCATTCAAAGGAAGCTTTGAACGTTTTTCAATTGTTGGATGTTAAAATAAAACCAGCAATAGATATACTTAAAAATGTCAGATTCTATCAGTATTAGAAAAAAAAAAACGTGCGTGCATGTGTGTGTGTGTGTATGTGTGTGTGTGTGTGTGTGTGTATATGTGTGTAGGTCTGCGAGTCCGCGGATGTGGGCGGGTCGGTGGCTGCATATGTGGGCGGGTGGATAGGTGGGTGGGAGGGTGGGTGGGTAGGAGGGTGGGTATGGACGGGGGGGGGGGGCAGGTGGTTGGGTGTGGGAGGGCAAGTGGGTAGCAGGGTGTGAGTCGGTGTGACGTATTTGACTGAGGGAGTTTTGAGGGGGGAGTATGACGCAATCGCATACTACGCCCCATGATCCACACCACTAGCCACATAATAACCCCATAGATGTTTCTGCCCAATCGATTATGAATTAATGTTATCATCAAAGAGGAAGACAACATATGCCCCTCGCGTAGTCGTGTGCATGCAAATGATTTATTTGCATGATACGTGTGGGGTCTTTGACGACCCTCTCTCCTCCCCCCCCCCCCTCACCATTCCCTCGGCTGTATGCGTAGTACCTATATATTGTGAAAAGATAAATAAATGGAAAATACAAAAGAGAGGAGGGAACGACATACACAGTGAAATCGATATATGCCGAGGTAGACTGGAGCTTTTATAACTCCCGGACTGTCAGTTCTTCTTTCGTTTTACGTGGGAAAAAAAATGGCGCACATATACACCCCCACCCTACATTGTGCACCAAACACCCGCTCATGGTAACTCGCACATTCCATCCCCCCCCCCCCATAGCGCTGTCGTGCACTCACAAAGTGCTGGGACAACACTTTGCGGCTCTTTGCTCTCTTCTAGCTCGTTCAGCCACTCTTTCTCATACTGTCGGTATATTGGTGAAAATATGGGGGTATTTTTGCAGTTGAAGCCTGCGCCATAACAAATATTGTGCGCGGTCTGGGGAGAGAAAATAATGAGTAAACATTACGTCGCTACTTGGTGTTTATTTGTTAGGTGGGGGGTGGCTGAGGGGGGGGGGCTGAGGGGGGGGCTGAGGGGGTGGCTGAGGGGGGGGGGGTGGCTGAGGGGGGCTAAAGGGGGTGGCTAGGGGGGGGGGTCCAAGAGTGTCTATCCCCGAACTAGGACGATCTGGACCAAGTGATGAGCAATGCGTGTGACCCGCTGCACCGACGGTATACATTTACCTAAGGAAAAATGTAATGTTTCGCCGATGGTTTTCAACCCTTGAGACGTCGCGCTATCAATTCACCGCCGCCATTTTTTTGAATATGTGAATTTTTGATCAGTCTAAAGATGAAACAATCTAAAACAATTGTATATATGCTGACACATGCACACAATTAAAAATTGGAATTCGGGATTTATGGAACGAAAATTGGAGAAGCTCAGAGCGATGTACAGTGATAAATGCAGTAGAAGAACTGTTGTTTTCATTTTTTTTTGCTCTTCAATCTGCGATAAAATGGAAAATATGTTTATTTGACACCCCTCGTGAGCGATATTCCACCGGGTCGTTTCAATTTATCTCATTTCGCCTCACTACTGAATTTAATTAAACTCTTTTGCAATTCATTGATTCCAAACAAAAATAGAGGACATCGAGAATGCGACGGTCGAATACGCACCAATAATTGGAATAATACCTCCCCATCCAGCACTTGAACAGTTTTTTTCCTACGAATGAAAATTGAAGCAAAAGGAATAAGCTGGGAGATAATGAAAGTCAATAAATTATCGACATAGGATTGTGAAAAAAAAGGTGACAACGAAGGAAGAAAATTTATTTTGATGTAGATACATTTAAAATGTTTTTTTTTCTTCTTTTTTTTTCAATAGTTCACCGATTTATGAATTTTTGGAAAGGCAAATTTTGTCTATCTAATTTTTCCAGATTTTATTTTCATTTTTTTTTTCAAACCCTTCGAAATTTTCAAAACTTGCTAATTCTCAATTTTTCAAGGTTTTCAGATTTTCTAGATTTTCAAATTTCCCAAAATTTCAATCTTTTCCAATTTTCGAAATTTTTAATATTCCCGAAATTTTCAAAAACCTCAAAATTTTAGAAATTCTCAAAATTCTTAAAATTCTGGAAATTTGCAAACTTTTAAGATTCTCAAAATTTCCAAACTTTAAAAATTCTCAAAATACTCAAAATTCGCAAAATTCTGAAAATTTTTAAAATTCTCAAAATTCTCAAAATTCTCAAAATTCTCAAAATTCTCAAAATTCTCAAAATTCTCAAAATTCTCAAAATTCTCAAAATTCTCAAAATTCTCAAAATTCTCAAAATTCTCAAAATTCTCAAAATTTTCAAAATTCTCAAAATTCCCCGAACTTTCTCCACTTTCCATTTCTGCGAATCTTGTAAATGTTTGAGATTTTTCAAATTTGCCCTCCGAAATATTTCAACGTACAGAGAAAGCCTCACTAGACATCCATTAAACGTCTTCCAACAACCAGATAAAAGACACTCATTGAAAAGTAAAATTTTTCAACACTCCCAAGTCTCTCCAGAAAACAAATTTCCTCCGTTTGCCCTTGACACTTTTCGCATTGCTGAAAGAAAAAGATTTCCATCGGGTATAAATTCTTCCCCCGATAAAGGCCAGAATGTGTCAATTCAAGACTCGAATCGAAATAGTGAGAGAGAACTATAGGGTGAATGGAGTCAAAGGGACGGAAGGAGGATGAGGGAATAAAAAAAACAGGTTACAAAGGTATAAAAGAGAAGCCGAGATTGCCGGAAGCGTGAAGAACGGTTAACGTATGTGCCAACGGTTCAAGGATCAAGGGATGGTATAGACGCCGGCTAGTGCCAGTGAAGAGACGATAGTACTTCCGGTGATGAACCGCCTACGTTGCCTCCACCAATGCGCCACATTTATTTTACGTCAGGCCGATTGGCCTTACGCCACCCTCATCTCCTCTATTCCACCGACATTCTACGATTTGGCTATTTATACGTAACGCAACTGTTTATGGCAGTCTAGAAGGGAAATACATTGCAGCATATGAATTATCAATGAAGGCAGTAACATTTTTTTCTTTTCATTCAAGCATTTGACCTAACCGATGTTATTGGCAGGAGGTCATCTTAACCTTAACTTTGATTGCTATCTTGCTCATATAGTCGTAACGGTCAACTTACCGATGTAGGGAAATCATACGCAAAATGAAATGTTTCAGAATCATAAAATTTTCACTTTTCTCGGTGTGCATGTGTGAGCGTGTGGGAAGGGGTGAATGGGTGTGGCGATCGGTGGTTGGGTGTGTGGATGGGTGGGCGGGTGTGGGGATGGGTGGGCGGGTGTGGGGATGGGTGGGCGGGTGTGGGGATGGGTGGGCGGGTGTGGGGATGGATGGGCGGGTGTGGGGATGGGTGGGCGGGTGTGGGGATGAGTGGGTGGGTGGGGATGAGTGGGTGGGTGGGGATGAGTGGGTGGGTGGGGATGAGTGGGTGGGTGGACCGGCGGGCGTGGGAATGGGTGGGCAGATGTGGAAATGGGTGCGTGGGTGGATGTGGAGGTGGGTGTATTTTTCAGTAATTCAAGTTAAAATTTGAATCTTGTGATTCCAGAATTCACAGTCCTTTCAATTGGTCTATTCCAAAATTTACCCAATACTTATCCAACACATACAGATATACATCACGTCAACGAAAGCTTAAATTAAAAAAAAAACGCGCGACAAAACCCAATCACTGAATTCTCTGTTTTATTTTTTTATCTGGGAAAATAAAATGTGGAGTCACCTTTCCAGAATCATACAGCGCAATTTATGGTTACGGACATGGGGGCTCATAAAGGACCCAGCGGAGAGCGTTGGATGGTGCGTCGTTATCATGGGAGGGCCGTTAACACGGCTGACGCTAACATGAGGACGCGGAATCGTTATGAAAGGTGTAGATACTGGACAAGCCCTCGCCCTATATATATCCCCATACCCGTGCTGAATAAGCTCAGGGTTATTTGCCGGTGTAATGTCACATTCAGGTGTTGCTACAGTGAATGAGATGCGCATATAAATGTTTTTTGCAGTTTTTTTTTTACGTTTTAGATCGCGACGATAGATTTTTGTTGGGGGATGGCTTTTTTTATGGTGCTGACATTCTCGCGAATTGTAAATATTATAAATGGCTGGGGGAGTTTGTTGTAGAAAAATGCAATGGTGCATTGGTGTGTTGAAAAAGAAAGCATTTTATCCGCCACAACGTGTGTGTGTGTGTTTTTTTTTCCTCCGTCCCTCTCATTTGTACGCCCCGGTAGCGGCCGTGTAAGCATTCCTTCAGGAGGCGTACCGAACACCCACCCATGCGGCTGGGGCCGACTTGCGCCATTTTTAGGCCTTCGTATTTCTAAACACAGGGTAAACCTCCAGGAACCCCTGTGCTACGATGGCCGGCGCCTATAATGGAACCCTCCCCCCCCCCCCTGCGTCGGGTTAGGTTCCCGCTCGGCCGGGCGGTCTCATTTTATGGGTACCGCCGATAGCACACACGGAAGTTCCTGCATCGGTCGGAATCCATGAGAAAATATTTTGAAAAAATATTCTCCGGCGGCCGCGAACCTATATAGGACCTTCGGAGTAGTAGGCAGATACTCTACCACTACGCCAAAGCCCCGACTCGTGTGTGTGTGTGTGTGTGTTCGAAATCCAAGTCATTATCAATTTGCTCATTCAAAAACTATTATCCCTAAAATAAAAAAGAACAAAATTTCCAGCGATTCAGTCAATTTTTTCGTAATAGTAACTGTCAAAAACAGCAGCAAATCCAATTATCTTCCGTCCGTCAATAGACAGTGACAGATGTGAATACGAAATGGCGATCCTTAAAAAAAAAGAGAAAACATGGTATTATTATTTCTCCCCTGTTTGTTATTTCGCGCTCTATAAACTGGGACATATTTCCCCCAAACCGCCCCCCCACCCACAAAAATCAACTTTTCTCCCATAGCGTTGGCATTCGGCAATTCAATATTTCAAAGCTGAGGATCACCGGAGCGCAACAGCCGCGATGCGTTTGAATTCCACTTGGATTTCTCTGTGAATCTACAGTGGGCACCCAATGCTATTCGAATATATAGCGCCCTTTTGGCTGGGCCCATCTCTTCGTACGAATTTGATGGGAATCCCAGTGGACGCATTCCACACCTCCCACTCCTACACTGGTGCCAACATGAGGTGATGAACGCAGAGGTGAGAGCATCATGCGGTCCAATAACCACGATCAAGTTAAATATTAGAAATATTTCATCATTCCATCCAGGTGGAAGAATTGGGTTGGTTAAGCCCAGGCTCAAGGTGACAGGGTCCAAATGACATCAAATGGTCCTACAGCCGGAATCAGTCCCACTTTGACCCAACTGTCTTCATCAAATGAGCTTCTTGCAGATCTCGATAGTATCTGGATATTATTATCTTAGGAACATAATCCGCATAATGAGCTGGAAAGGTCAGAGAATTGGAGATGAATCCAGAACCTTTCCCAGAGTTCTTCCACCACTGATGATACATTCTCACTAAATCTTAAGAAAGCACAAAATATTTTGACAAGTCAAGCTGAAACGTTGGCTAAAGCAATTACCCAGTTATAGAACAAAAGAGACTTCCTACATCAGTGACCCATTTACCCATGGTGATCCTAAACAATAACAAGTGTCAACGATTCTTCCGCTCGAAAGGGTGACGCTCTCTGTTATCCCCTCCCGACAATGACAACAAAAGCGCACGCTCCACGCTTGAATTCATCTGTGAAAACTTGACAAAAAAATCTTTTCATCTGAAAGTTTCTATTTTTCACAACCTCTATTCCTACACAATCGCAAAAACATAAAAAAAAAAAATTCTAGTACTGACATTGAGACTGTAAACATTAAAGACTTTCTCATTTTGAAAAAAAAATGGAGCTAGCTTCTCTCAAAAGCTATACACGAGGAACTACATACTCGTGGAAAACTCTGTGTAACTACCTGGGGAAAACTCTGTCAAACTGCCTTGGGAAAAGCCTGGCAAACTATCTGACGTATATCTCGTGACACTACAGAAAAACCCTAGCCTGGTACCGGAAGGAGATGCAGTTTAACTAATTCCGGGAAACTATCATATTACCTGCAGAATATCTTGTAAAACTACTTGGAGAAAACCTTGCTAACCCTGGTGAGATTACCAGGGGAAAACTCTGTCTAACTACCTAGGAAAAATCCCCTCAAACTACCTGGCGAACCTTTTTGAAGTGAAACTTCTTATGTGAGGCTCTTGAAATCTGGATTGGCAACCTTTTCGGTGACGATAAGGAGGGGAGGGGGGTGTTGCTTCCCACTGTTTGGGCCAGGCGGCGTGTACACATCTGTTAGCTTGTAAATAATAGGACAGGCATGATGTCATATTCCTAACTAACCTTGTAATTTCTGTGTAGTGTTCCAGTACAATTAAAGTGGTGTTGAAACAAATTGAATCATTCCAATATAACCATTAAGTTTCACTTCTATCGCGTGTCGCCCTGACACACCAGTTATGTAACACTGCCTACAGAAAACCCCGTCAAACTACTCCGGACGCTGTTATCGACATCAGGATGGTCAAGAAGGGTAGGCGCGCGGTCTTAGCGCTGCCGTTTGGGTTCCTCAGTTCAAATCCTCGATTGGGCAAGCGTGTTCTCGCCTGACGAGCCGAAGATTCGTCATCAAGTAGCCACCTGTACCGATCTACGTTGTTTGCGGTTTCCCGTGTCTTATCATGCAAATGTAGCACAGTGTGTTCTAAAAGTCTATACAGCCTAAATGACTCGAAAATGGTAAAGATGATACAGAAATGATCCCAATTACACGAAAAGGGCTTTCTACATTATCGATATGCTCGATCCCTACCTGCATTTTATTTTCTGTTTCTACTTATGTATTGATTTTATCACTCTCATTTAGCGATGCTGATGCCACATTAAGGTGGTTTGATTTATAATTTATATATTATGGATTTCTGCTTTCTATTCTCTACTATCGTGTATACACCCGATGGGCGTTGAATAAATAAATAAACGTTAATGTACTTTAATTGATCGGTGGTACTAGTTTTAATGTATTATTTGATTGGCTTCTGCGGTCACTAGGTTGTGCAAAATGAAAAATGAAAATAATTAAATAGATATATCGAGACAACGCTCCAATGGACACTAAGATGATATCTCCATCCTCATGTCGGATGATATTCGCTTCCAGTTTGTATCATCGGTTCTTTGCAAAATCCACCAGCCCTAAGCCACTAACCATGGTCTAATTTTCGTCTCTGGCAATCCCCCAACTTTCATCATAGACAATGCTCTAATCATCACCTACAATAATGTCCAAATTTTCAACTTGGACGCTATTCCAATCTTCACATAGAAATGATACCCCAATTTTCCCCAGTGACAATGTTCCAGGGTTTTGAAAAGCGAGACACAACTGCACTCCCAAACAATGACCCAATTACGGAACAAAAGTGACTTTGCTACATCAGTGACCCATTCACCCACCGGGAGGGGGGATTCTAAACAATAACAAGTGTCATCGATTTTTCCACTCGAAGGGGTGACATTCCCTGTTATCCCTCCTCACCGACAACGACAACAAAAGCGTACGCCTGTATAACATCAGCCCGACGATTGTAATACACGAACAAGTGATGCTGGAGGAGCGGTGCCATGGTAAAACGTGGCTTTTCAGTGTAGACTTGTCTTGCTGCAAGACGCTTTTCACTCCGTTAAAATCGCACCACGTCCCGGAAGGACAGTTTCCACTTTACATTCGCCGGTGAGCGTCTGTCGTCTATCTGTCTCTCTCAATTTCACTTCTCACTTTATCTCTTACTATCTCACTTCTACTTCCATACGCCTGTCTCACTTTAGTTATAGCTGCCGCGTTTGCACTCTACTAGTCCTCACGCCTTGCATCCGATACATTTCAGACGTCACGTGTTCTCACACTCCTTGGAATATCTCAATGTAACATGACAAAAAATCAGGAAGGGAAATCTGAGGGAGTGGTATGCCCGGAACAAATATATTTTGCTATATCTAAGGAGCGAGTCGAGAGAAAAAATGGGGTAGGTGAAGAGGGCTGAAGGCTTGACTGGAGCTCTGAATTACTTTTTTCGAAAAATATAGACTTCTGTTATTGAGATCCGCAAGAATTTCGAGAAAAACAGTCCGCCGGTATTTTAGCCAATCGGCTACAGCAACGCTCCGTGGGCGATTTTGGATTTATCTCGTGAACCGCTACGTTTGGAGGAAAATGACATAAAACTTTTATATCGACCACCAAATGTTCTACGTAAAATATATAGACACATGTTTTCCTAAAATCACTCGTTAACGACATAATTGAATTTTTAACACGTCCGCAATGGCCAGCGCCTCCCGGTAATTGATAGACGTGACCCGAATACGGTTATATCCACGTACCATTTATATCAGACTATATGTCTCCAAGAACGCCTCACCAATCATTTCTATGTGCATGTTTACCGACGTTTATCGCCCAACGCCTCAGCATTATAATCCTATCATGAAAAACGTAGGTTCCACTATTTGCACAAAAAAGATATTTCCCCGGAGTCAAATAAAAACTGTATACGTGTGCATGTAACCATTTATTTGGAGCAAGTTATGCCTTGCAGTGCTCTAAAAAATTTGAGCCTATTAATTCTCAAAAATGACGCGTAATTAAAGTTCGAAAGAATCAGGTCAACGGGACGTTAGCCATTCGCCTAAAATACCGACTTATTAGAGATGTTGATGTATCTCGTGAACCACTAGGTTTACAAGAAAATGATATAAAACTTTTTTATTCAAAATCGAAGTCTCTACTTAAAATATGTACTCACATTTTTCCATAAAGTCACTCGTTAACGAAATAATTGAATTATTAGAACATTCCGTCACAATTCCAGCTTCCCTTGGGAAGTTATGGACTGGGTCCCTATATCGTTAGATCCATGTTCCGTCTATTTCAAACTATATGTCTCGAAAAAAGTCCCACCAATCATTCCCGTGTTCATGTTTACCGACTTTTATCACCCAACGCCTCAGCATTATAACCCTATCATGAAGGACGTAGGTTCGCCAGCCTCCACAAAATGGGCATTTTACCGAAGCGTGACATGAATATAACGCCGGATTACCAGATCCCTGCCGGAGGGGATGCAGGAGAAATCACTAAGTGAATTCAGGAATAAAAAAGCCGAAGGGTTTAGTAAAAACCACCCTCTGCCAAAGCCTACACGCGCATGGAATGCTGGGGGACACAATCGATACTAGATTAATGTACAAATTGAAAACGAACGGTGAATCTTAAGCGGCAGCCCCTACGGCCAATCCGTCCTCCATGTTTAATGCCAAGTACCAACCTCAAGCTTCTACATGACCTAATAACGAGAATGTCCGCAAATTTCGATATCCACCTTAGTTTGCTTTATACGAAGAGAATCGTTTACTGAAATATCCAATGTAAGATTTTCGAGACTTGTTTAGTTTGCTGTATATATATAGATATATATATATATTACATACGTTTATGGGTTATTTCATACCAATTCGAGCAGCCTTTAACCTTTGTAAGCATAGTGAATTTTGGTATTAATCCCTAGGAGTCGAACTTGCGGTAGGACTCCGATAGAACCCTGAGGAGTGGGAATTGATTGGATGTTACTATGGGATCTTCACCAATTTCTATCGATCGACAAGATCTATTCCCAATTCGATAAAATTTTATGATTATGTATCTTTAATTGGCCTAAACAATGTCTAATCCACAGGACGTTACCCGAAGGCATACGCTCAAAATATTTGAAAAATTCGAAATTGACACAAGTATGCTAAATAGTTCGAGATGATGGTCGAGGTGCCCACTGCGATATTAAACCAATTTCATAAGTGAATTCTATGCTTCTGAGGTCGCCCTTTATAAATATATCAACATCTATTGAAAAATCATATCCATTCCATTTTTTCATAACAATTTAATTGTTTAACCGTTCATTACACAAAAACTATTGGAGTTAACAAAAAATTGTTGATCAAAGAATGCTGTTCGCATCAAACAACACGTTTTTTGTTGTATAAGTTATATCCCTAACTTGTACGGTTGGCAAGTTATAAGGGGTTAAGGTGCCTTCCATTGTACATTGAAAAAAAAAAATTTACCTAAAACTTTCAACTGCTGATTTCAAAAAATGGAATGAAATGAGGAATTGATAAGAATATAATTATTTTTGAATGTAAAAACAAACAAAAATTATGACACCCTGAAAAACTCGAGTTTTCAAGAATGGTCAAATTTTCATAAATTGTATTTCTTGGGCATTACTTGTTTATTTCATTAATTTCTTCCTTATTTGACTTTTTTCTTTGATTATTTGGTTTTTTCAGTCTCTACCTCTGTTACCGAGAGGTTCATATATAGATATACTTGGTGACTATATTTATTGGAGAATGCTGAGAGAGAACTGCTTGTGCGCAATTTTTCGCTCTCCACTTTTTTCTTTATTGGAAGTTTCTAATTAATTAATAATTAATGAAGAAAATTCAATATGCACAAATCGGGAAAAAAATTGTTTTTCTCAGGGTAAAAAACTCAGTAATGTTAGGATTTTCATATATGCAAATTGGGTCGTTGTGCAGATGTGAGGGTCAAAGACCAAAGCCCCCGACGGTGAAGAACTGATGGGACTTTTGATAACCAGCGAGTGTCAGGAACGTCAGGATGTACGACAAAAACAGCGGGAATTACCGGTGCGGTTTAGCTATCTCAATCGGATAACCCCCTCCACGTGTGCGCACCTATATAACTTTTCTCGCTCGTTCAGTCCTCGTCACGTACATGCCGTTTCAATGACGTCTTATCTTAGCACCAGTCACCGCCTCCTGCCATCATCTTTATCACCCTGTGCTCGCTACTCTCGTTATACCTCAATGGTAAACTTCGAGTTTAGTTTCTTACGTGTGTGTGAAAAGCCGGTATCTTGTCAATAGGGGTAAACATTGAATCAGCAGTTAAGTTGGGTCTGGTTCGTCGATGCAATTCGACATAACGTGAGCTTTCCAAGTCATGTGATTGACGAGCACAAGAAGTGAATGCACGAAGGGTAGGTTTTGAGGGGTTGGAGGTGTGAATCGATCTGAAATGACGAAGCTACATTGAAAGATGTAGGGTGTCCCATGGTAGCCGTGGCACCCGTTCAACGGGGTGGTTCTTCGCGTCGACAGTACCTCGGCAACTTTTGACTAAAACCTGTCCTTCCTGGAATATTCTAAAATGACACTGACCATCTCAATGTCGGTTCGCGGTCCTTGGAGAGCTTCGGATGTAGCTTCTTTTAAGCAAGTTTCTAAATTTTTCCAAGCGTTCAAAATTTTCAAAATTTCCAAAATTTTCAAAAATTTCAACATTTTTAAAATTTCCAAAATTTCCAAAATTTTCGAAATTTTCAAAACTTCCCCAATTTTCCATATTTTCCAGGTTCTCAAAATTTCCCAAATTTCGCAAATTTTCCAAAATTTCCAACTTTTCAAAATTTCCCAAATTTTCCAACTTTTCAAAATTTCCCAAATTTCCAATCTTTCAAACTATCGAGAGATTAATTCAATCCGCTCCTTAAAATGGCAAGGAGAATGTCAAATCGTGAATTTGGGATGTTGAAAACAAAAGTAGCGCACGTGGTCATTTCCGGCAGCTATCAATGATGTGACACAGCATGTGCAATGTAAGTCGGTACCTCTTGGAAGGACTCAATTAATCATTGAAATGACGTTACTCCGTCAGTTACAAATATAACTCCCATGGGGAGGGAGTGTTATCTGGCACGACTCACCACCTTCCCTCATCATCGTTATCGCCCTCCACGCCTCGTCTCGTAATACCCAAACGATAAACTTGGAGTACATATGTATACAAGTTTGTGTACATCACTAGGTTGTGTCAATAGTGACAAACACAGATGAGCAGCGCTGATGTGAGATCGATGGATGGTCCCCTGAATCATTGATGAACGCATGAATTTCTGAGATGATGAAAATCGTGTGAGGAATATTAATGTCACCAAACTTCATTAAGCATTGCATGAGAATATTTTCAAATTATGTCTCATAAGATGTAATAAACGAGACGTGAGTGTGACCCCTAACGAGTTGAACGTACAACTTCTCATTAACCACTAGCACTTTAGCAGTTTAAAAAAAAGTCAATTACTGCCCTACCAAGTAGTTATACGGAACAATACGATAACAAGTTTTAGATCGAAAATTTAATTTCCGATAAAAAAGTTTTACATAATTGTTATGTAAACCTGAACGTTCGGCACGTAAATCGAAAGTTCCATTAAAGAAAGTTGGTTTAATAAATCGGTTAAAAACCGAAAATTATGTTTTAAACAAACCAAATTTTTAGAAGTTTCCGAATTTCTCTGGATTTTGAACCAGTTAAATTAAGTGCTTTGTTAGTATATAAACGCTTGATAGGATTTTTCCGCGAAACCAGCAAATTTTTTCACCCGCATCAAGAATGTCATTTTTTTCTTTTTTGGGATAGCTGTAAAAACGGTTGTATTCGATAAATACGTTTTCTACGATATAACCCCACAGTAGAATAGCAATCTGACGTTATGCACCACAAGTTCCACCCCATATTCCTAACAACTCTCGCCGAAATCCCCCGGGACCCGAGGGCCAGTGACCTCTTTATCCCAGTGACTCGTTACTCGTAAACCTTGTGGTTTAGCGTGCGGACGATGAAAAACCGCAGGCAGTATCCACGGGGTGGGAGCAAAACGGTTAAAAGATTGCCAGTACGTGGTATGAGTTATACCCCTACTCCTCCAAAAACCACAAAAAAATAATCGCCATTTTTCTATCTCATCACCGTTACTTTTTTTCCTCGCAACAATTATTTATTACATCGAAAAAAAAGAACATGACACAATGTTTTTTTTCCAAGGAATTTAGTGGCCATGAATGAATTACTTAACATTTATAATTTAGCAATTCTGCAATTCTCGTGTGGCGATTTACTTGGTGGACTTTATTTGTTAAGGAATTCGTTGGAAGATCCTTGGTAGGTCAATTTTCACAGCGGATGAGCACTGCGTATGGACTAGAGCCTGGACAATTCCCCCTAACAAAGGGGATTCCCCTACGGGGATTCGACTCTTGGACCGCGTGCGCCAAGCACCAGCGCGCACGCGATCTTTCCCACCGGTAGACCATGCCTAACTGATAGCCAAAGCTTTCAGCATCACCTCTACAATTCTCTCGAACTTCCAAATTTCACCGCGGTAACCACTCGAATGAAATTGACTTAGGTACGCTATGACTAAACCCACTCAGACTTGTAGAGTGAATTTGAAAACGTTTTCGTATACTTCTTCTTCTTCCTTCTTGTTATGGCAGGGTAGCCATTGTTGACCTTGGTTGATGATGTTGTCGTCAGCTGGTATGATAGATATTTGGAGTGTGATAGATAAATGACATCATATGACGCCGATAGAACAAGCAACATCGTTGGAGAACGACGACAATTATTCAATAGTATATTTCGTCATAAGGGCGTGAAGCGCGGTCTCGCGCACGAGTGTGAGGTTTGCCGCACGAGCCGAAGGCGAGTGCGGCAATCACACGAGGCGGAGACCAAGCGTAGCGCCCGCATGACGAACACTATTTTTTGTCACAGAAGTGTCTAAAGCGAGGTCAAAGGGGGTCGGAGCGGGCGCGGGAGGGGGTCCAGGGGGGCGGAGCCCCCCGGTGGGGGGGGGGGGGTTGGGGGGGGGGGTTGGGGGGGCGAAGCCCCCCCCTTCCACTCACGAAAACAAGATCAGCAAAATTCTCAAAAGTGTCCAAAAATTTAAAAAAATTCAAAACAATTTCAAAAATTAAAAAAAAAATCAAAAAGCTTAAAAAATTTCCATAATTTCAACAATGATGGTCAGATTGTGCGTCAGTGATGAGATCCATCACATCATCAGGATACTCATTGTCCTCCTCATCAGAAAACATATCTTCAGAATCACAACTTTCGCTAGTATTATTTTCTTCCAATCTATCACCTTCTTCATCGCTGTCAGGGATTATATGAGACATTTTTTATTTGAGCAAATTTTTTTTTTGGAATTATGAATCAATCTACAACACGAATGTGATGGAGACGCGTTAGCTGACTGAACTGGTTATTGCGCTTGCGCGGAATCACTCAGTCATTGGGCCAACTTCACGTTGATTTCACGCATTGTACAATTGCCTCACACACTGCTCGAGCGCTTCATGCATCGTTTCGCCGATGCTTGTGAAACACTACCTCACGCACCGCTGGGAGTGCGTGAGACCGAGCGTTAGACACTTCAGTGGCAAAAAATTGCTATTAATTATCAGAACGCCAATAAACAGATCACCTCTCTCATACAAAACAGGAACCAGTGAGATGATAAATTAGAAAGGTTTTGGTGGAACCCTGAGCAGGAATGAGCGGATACGTCCGGTCGTCCGGTCTCGTGAGCGTCTGCCGCCGAACTCGCACGTTTTCATATATACTGCGAACATTGAACGAATTGGTTTCGGCCTTACTCGGGTCTCTCTTATCTCGCGTTGTACCCTAGGGAGGGGGTAAGCTTCGGGTCCAATCGGACGGCAATTCTCATATTGTCCGTACCATATATAGATAGATGGGCAGCCCAGCAGCATGGCCCTCATTGGGGGACCGCAATCGTCGGGTTACATCACACGACCAGCAACGGATTAATTATAAGCTATCGATTTGAGTATCGAAAGACATACACCCAGAGTTTGAAACACTGCGGAATTATTTTACAGTCATTGTTTGAATAAATAGGAATTTTGTATAATCGGAGGAATGACCCAGACTTCTCAGGTATTCCAAATAAAATGACTGTTTTCATTTTTAAATTTAAGTCTGCTGATATCACTGGTAAATCCTTAACTTCCTAGAACTACCTGATTTGCCCTCCTTGTGATTACACTAAGCCACCAGCCACTGTTTCTTGTTTACGTTTCTCTTTGCCGCATTCCCTTGTTATTATTCCCTTCTCTCTCTCTCTCTTCGCTTCTACCTCGCATCTCTCTATCTTTCCCATACTCCAGATTCCTCAAGTCTACCCCACCAAAAGCGGCCTATCCTACCCTCGTCTGATCTCCCCCACTATAGATAGTCACGTGATTCCCTAGACCTTGGTACCATGACATGGCAACTCTTATTGTTAATTACGTTTTTTCCATTTGCGTTAATGTACCCTAATTTACACCACACCCGCCCATTCACCCACACCCACTTACCCACCCACCCATTTACCCACACCCACTTACCCACCCATTTACCCACATCCACCCACCCACTCATCTATTCACCCACACGCTTACCCACACACCTATTCACCCACCCATTCATCCTCACCCGCCCACACTCCCACTCTCACCCCCATACCCACACACACACACAACATATCAATTCGGCAATTCTCAAACTAAAGTTTAATTTTTTCTTTATCTTCGGAATATGTTTCTCAACCAAATTAGAGTATTGAAAATAAAACAAATACACAGTTCTTATGGGACAGCCAAATAATGTTGGCGCATGTTACATGATTACCAGGTCTTCTGAGTTAAGCCTCAACTCCTCCACCACCCTTAAAAAAAACCATAATCGCCATTTTTCCATCGCACCACCGCCACTAGTGCTTTTTGTCACCAAAAATAAATGATTATATGAGACTCAGTAAAAAATACAATAAAAATCTGTTGAACAGTGGAAAATGGGAGACAAAAGCGCGAGTAGGGAGGCAGAGGGTTGCAGTTTGATAGAGACACTGTCGACTATGGTCGTTTCCTCTGTATCTGAACCGGATGTCACCCCGACGGCAACTCGTTAACACCGATGTATCCACAATGTTGCGCCCCCATGGCTTGGTTATTTAGTTGGTGTATTCGCAACCCGCTCCACCCCCCCCCCCCCCCCCCCCCCCCCCCACCCCCACGATACTGCACGCGGTACATTGAATTTGCACGGCCAACACTCCATTTAGAGCCAAACACGAAGATGTCAGAATAAATGTCAACACCAGTTTCATAACTAAGTTTCAAAAATCGGAACTCACAGCTCATGCCTCGGTACGCGTGAAAATTACCAAATTTTTGACTTCCCACCCGAGGAAGTTGGAGTGTTACCGCCGAAAATGAAAATCTGTTCCATCATATTTCCTGTTTGAACTGTCTCCAACGGTGTTAGACCACTTGTCATAAACGGTTTGTTTTTTTTTTCATCTAGTCGTACTCTTCCTCCATTCGTATGAAGACCCCCCCCCCCCCCCCCCCCCCCCCCCCCCCCCGCCGCGGATTGCGTTCGCGTCCGGCTTAGCGGTCTCATTGCCTGGTCCCGCTGATAGCCGACACGGAATGTTCCTATCGGTTCGAATTCATGGAGAACATTTTGCATAACTTTTAGAATTTGCGGAGTGGGTGTAACTCCATTAAACACTTCAGTATTTTCAAACATAACGCAGCCCTATTGATAACGTACTCTCCTGTACATGTCATAGAATAGACTAACGCACACGGTGTAGTTATGATCGCAATAAACCGCGCAAGCGCGGAGCGCTCTCACCGTCCTTCCGTACTTTCACCTAACTGTCAATTGCTATTTTCTTTCTGATTCCAGGATCAATAAAGTCAATTACCCACAACAGTCGAATGTGACAAGACAAGACGATGTGGTGCTCACTAGGGAGTGAAAAATCCCGAATTCGGACATTGCCAAATGTAAATCCAATTGGACTAAGTATATTTCTCTTAACGTTAAAAATCTTGTCGATAAGCGGACAAACATCAGAATGCCCGCTTAGTGAAGTGATCCCCGGCTGTCCCTGCTACAATTTCGAGGATGGCCTTTTTCTGGAGTGTGCGGGAGCTACTGAAGAGACACTGAGGAAAACAATGATGGGTGTACTCAACGAGGGAGGTAAGGTAAAAGAGGGCTCTCCTAAAAGTCCCACTCGCAAAAGCTATTTCTGAGGAGAGTACCACAAGACCAAGTTTGCCACCCCTTCTCAAATGTTCGGAACTTTCAATTTTGAGATACAAACATTTAACAGTTTCCAAAAATTTTCAAAATTTCAAACAAATTTGGAGCTTGAACAAGTTCAAAAAGCAGATGCTCCCACCTCCCACTAACACTCTCCTGGTCTCATTTCAGGTGCCTCAACAATGGTCCAGTCCCTAAGTGTCTACGAGTTGGACAAGACCGTAGAAAAATTGCGCGACGACATATTCCCGAGTGGCTCCCAAATCCGCCATCTGCAAATATCGCACTCATACCTCCGCGACATAAGTGATAACACATTTGTGATACTCAAGGATAGCCTAGAATCATTGGCCCTAGTATCCAGTAGATTGACCCAAGTGCCCCAGAAGCCCCTCGCTGAATTACACAAATTGGCAGCATTAGATCTCGAGGGTAATCTCATACAAGATCTACCATCCTACTGCTTCTGGGGCTTAAAACTATTGAAACTTGTGCTCAAAGGCAATCAAATATCCAAGATAACGGAGCATACATTTGCCGGCTTAGAGAATAGCCTGTCTGATCTTGATCTAGCGGAAAATAAAATCAAGACATTTCCAATGGTTGCCCTGAGACGTCTCGATAATTTGGCATCGCTCCGTTTAGCCTGGAATGAAATAACCGAATTGACAAACGATGGTTATTCAGTGCTGAGTGGCCTCCTCATCCTCGATCTGTCGAGCAATAATTTTGACAAACTCACCGAGGATTGCTTCAAACCCTGCCCCATACTCCACACTCTATCACTCTACTATAACTCCATCGAGACAGTTCACAAAGATGCACTTGTATCGCTAAAGGATCTTGAATCAATTGATCTCAGCCACAACAAAATTGTCTTCCTCGACATCACCACATTCAAAGGTAATGAGCGCCTCAGAACAATCGAACTCAGTCACAATCACATTCACTACATTGGCGGTGTATTTGCAAGGCTTCCTGAACTCCGTGAATTATACCTAGCCGAGAATAACATACTGGAAGTGCCAGGTGAATCATTTGCCGGCAGTATGAATCTCGCTGTTATCTATCTCCAACAAAATGCAATCAGAAGAATCGATGGTAAAGCATTATCAAGTCTCAATCAATTGACACAATTACACCTCAGCAACAATTACATCGAGAATCTTCCAGTTGAATTTCTTGAATACTGTGTTAATTTGTCATCATTATCATTGGATGGTAACAAGATCAAAGAATTGAAGCAGGGTACATTTGGAAAGGTGAATCAATTGCGGGAATTGAGATTGCAGGATAATCGAATAAGCGATGTGAAGCGCGGCGTTTTTTCCCAATTGCCCGAATTACTTGAATTACATTTGCAGAATAATGCTATTACTAGTATAGATACGGGTGCACTTAGAACTTTAAATTCACTTCAGCACGTTAATCTACAAGGTAACCAACTAACTGTCTTGGGTGATGTATTTCAACTGTCCTCAGCTGAATCAACAAATGCTGGTAGTTCACTTGTGTCCATTCAACTTGACAGTAATGGCTTAGCTGTACTTCACAATGATTCGTTGCGCGGTCAAGCATCAGTCAGAATAATGTGGCTTGGTCATAACAAATTGACACACCTACAAGCGCCCCTATTTCGCGATCTACTGCTTGTTGAGCGTTTATATCTAACCAACAATTCCATATCTTACATTGAGGATGCGGCATTTCAACCGATGCAAGCACTCAAGTTTCTCGAGTTAAGTATGAATCAACTGAGTCACATCAGTACAACAACATTTGCTGAATTGCATGAACTCGAGGAGCTATATCTACAAGACAATGGACTGAGAAATCTCGAGCCCTATGCTTTAACAGCACTCAAGAAGCTCCGAGTATTGGATCTATCTAACAACAATTTAACCATACTACAGGAGAGTATGTTCCAGGAGAATTTGCCAATTAGAATACTGAATTTAAAAAATTGTACTATTACAACAATACAAGTTAACACATTTCGGGGCTTGTACAATTTGCATGATTTGAATCTTGAGGGAAATCAATTAACAGCTGTGGCATTAGCCCGACTTAATGTGCCCAGTTTGCGTGTGCTAATCGCTTCTGGTAACAACTTTAGCCACATCTCCGAGCAGAGCCTTAACGGATTGGCGGCATTACAGGAGCTCATTCTGGACAATGTCCAGCTGGCACAGCTAAGTGAAAGGACATTTTTTCGCAATAGTAATTTAACACGTCTACACTTGAATAACAATCGTCTGAGAAATTTGCCGCCTGGTATATTTGAAAAATTGACAAATCTGCGTGAGTTAAGATTGGATAAAAATCAATTTACAGCTATACCATATTCAGCACTGACACAGGTCATTAATCTTGAGATACTATCGCTGTCGCAGAATGCCATTGTAACAGTGGATATAGCTAGTTTAGCGCGTTTGACCTATCTGCGTGAACTGGACCTCAGTAAAAATCGAATTGAATCCATGTCGGGCTTTGCAATGGCCAATCTATCTCGTTTACTCTCAGTCGACCTCAGCAACAATCATCTCAATGGACTGCCAGCGAATTTCTTTGATCACTCCAGTATGCTAAGGCGTGTTGACCTATCGGCAAATAAATTCAGTCAAATTCCCGCAATTGCCCTCTCCGGTGAAAATTTACCTGGCTTAACCTGGCTAAATTTGACCCGCAATCCACTGCATCGTATTCAGGAGCAGCCAGCTGAAGTTACTTATCCTCTACTACAGGAAATTCACATATCCGGCACCAATCTCAGTATCGTAACATCACAAGAGTTCGAAGCATTTCCCGCACTACTACACCTATATCTTGTGAGAAATTGTATTGGTAGAGTATCACCTGGTGCATTCAGAAGTTTGCCAAATTTATTGACACTCCATCTTGGTATGAACAGTTTAGAATTACTGCCCAAAGAGAGATTACAGGGAATGGAGCATCTCAGAATTCTCAATCTAACGCATAATCGTCTTAAGGAACTCGAAGAATTTCCACTTGATCTCAAATCCCTTCAAATTCTTGATCTTTCTTACAATCAAATTGGTATGGTTGGTAAAGACACATTTATGAATCTCGTGAGTCTCGTTGAATTACATCTCTATGGCAATTGGATAAATGCCATTTCAAATGAAGCATTTCGACCACTGAAGAAACTTCGACTTTTGGATCTCAGTAGAAATTACTTGGAGAATCTTCCCTTGAATGCATTCCGACCTCTGGAAACTCAAATTCGCAGTCTACGTGCCGAAGGTAAGAGAAAGAATATTCAATTTACTAACATTTTTGCCCTGTGTATAACAGCGATAAAAGCCAGAAAGATAAACTCATTTTTGATACTTTTTCATATAAATTTTCACGGTAATCCTATTTCATTTATCTCCACCTATTTCTACACTTCCATTCTAGTTCACGGTTAAATGAATAAAATTGCAGGTATATACAGGAATACACATAGACACCTTAGTTGAATTTACAGTTGGGAGGAGTGTTTACTATATGGGCTATAGGGGCAGCATCCAGAGAATTGTCCACCCTCAACTCAAATCAATATCAGCTTTGGCAGCAATTTAATACTGCAGAACTACTGTTCGATCTTTCAGTAATTCAATTCGTACACTGTTCAGCGGAATAAAAAACTATTATCAGACACCCTCCAAGCCGTTAATATCGGCATAAAAAAAGAGTGCTTATTGCTGAATGATGTTACAGGTTTGAATCTACCAGTTGCCATGATATTTCACTTGCAAATTTATGGTTAGATATTGAATAGCTGCGAATAATGTTTGAAGGATCGGATTAAAAGTTTGTGACTATTCAATACGAGTTGTCATCGTAAGCCGCTTAATATGAGTTTCGAAATTAAATCAATTCATCGTTTTTCAAAAAATGAATCAAACATTCATTCATCAGCACACTCAGATTTGATGCACATGAAACGGATTTTTAACTTCTCCATGGGGAAAGTTATTGTAATCGCCCCGAAAATGAAATGGCCCAGAAACATGAAATTTTTACGTTTCTCGACGTTTTACATGTTCCTGATACATTTTGATCGACGCGCCTCCTGAATGTCCATGTCTGAAATGAGTGTTTTTGCAATTGTACCATCCGTTCAATTGTTATTAACAATTTCAATTGTTTATAATGCTGTACCTCGAGAACGCTGACAGATACGAGAAAAAGTGTCGAACAAAAGTTGTTCCTGTCGTGAAACTACATATTTCATGTTTTATTACTTTCTTTGCTAGGTATCATATTTTACGAGACCTCGATAAAAAAATCATGATAATCTATCAATAGTCGAATTTGCATAACTGATATACAACTTGACTTCATACGTGTATCGTCACACACACACACACATACTATCCGTCCCGTTTATTCTATTATTGTATTTGTTTTATTAAACAAAGTTCAATTCACTTTGTATTGGCAAAAATTTGTTTTTATGAATACATTTTTAATGATGTTCGAATCTTATTGTTACAACAAAATAAGTTCACACCACTAATTACTAATATAACACTAATATGTTCACACCACTAATATAACTGAAAATTGAAGTAAGGGCAACCGCAATTTGGTACCATTCCTTATGGGATGTTTCCTTGAGCCAACTTAGGTAGTTTGAGCCGAACAAGTACAAATATGTGAGGTTAATATTACTATTTATTTTTCTCAGTGCACCCAAATTCACATAGTTGTTTTTTTCTACCATCTTCATTTCAATGTGATTTTTTTCTTTCCAACCAGAAAATCCACTGCACTGCGGGTGTGAATCACAGGAGCTGTGGGAGTGGCTGCGAGATCATCAGAAATTAGTTGGCGGTGTAGATCGTGGACGTGGTAGGGGACCAAATGGTGTAGGCAACGTGGGCAACGTTGAGGGTGGATTGCTGAGATGTGAGCAACCACCTGAACTACGTGGCCTCGTTTTTCTCGATCTAGATCCACACCACTTCTGCTCATCTCCCCTTGTACTAAAGCTCGCTATTCAGGATATTCAGCCATTCTCAGTTCTTGTCTCATGGCAGAGTAGAAATCACTCTGGCCTACACGGCTATCAAGTTGCATATCATGCTCTGGATAACGTTAACGAGGTTAGTTCTACAACTTAGGTTATCAAAAAAACGATAGTCGTTTTCCTTTTCCCGCTTAAGCATGAAGGGGCAAATAGATCCTATTTTGGAGCATTACCTGAAATTCACTTCAATCCTTGTCACTGTCACAAAGTGCTTCAATTTGGCAGCAGTTTGCAATTGATTGATTTGAGTAAAACATTGAACGTAAATCGCACTGAGGAAAGCTGCTTTAGAGAGCTAAGGCCGAACACCAAGGACGTCCACATGGAAATTCCAATAGGTCCTTTAGATTCTTATATATTTCCGACAATAGAGTGGCCGTTCTTTAGTTAAAGATAATACTACGGGATGAAGGAAATGTGATTAGCAATCTGTAGGGAGATAGTTTCGTACGTTTTTTTGCTCCGCGAAGGTAATGTCGGGGAGAATGGGTCGGGTCGCCATAAAGGCTAATAGCGAATTAATGCGATGGCAGAAACTCTAACATAGTAAATCCTACCATTCGGCGGATCCTATGAGAAGAGTCATAACTACGGAATGTTGGAAAACGTATTCCCAAATGCCAAATTAAAATAGATCCAACTTGACATTGTCATCCAAGTGCCTGTAATTCGATTTGTCCTTTGAGTGTCTTTCGAAATTTGTGAAGGTAACAGTTAGGCAGCTTCAATAACCGTATTGGATTATGGAGTTCAGATAAGGAACACTTTATTTTCTCAGTAGTTATAATCTCAACATAAATTACATCCCGCATCAACATATTCTTGTAGTGTTCCAATGATGCCGCATGATGCAGGCACTCTTCAATATTTTCAGATTTTACACGTTCAACCATACAGAGACTTTTTACACAACCGTGGAACTTTTCACAGCTTATGCCGACTGATGCCACGTTTTCCCGCTCTCTCTCTCTCTCCTGATCTGAGAATGAATTAAGTGTGCCTTGTAGCGGGTCCGTTACCATGTATTACTTCGAATGTTGCTTTTATTTCTCTCATATCCTTTTTTTTGTGTGTTTTCTCATTTGGGTCATCTGCTGGGTCCTGCTTCAACTTCTGCGCTACTGCCTGGCGTCTATTATTTTTGCTTTTTATTGTGATTTTTATTTTCACTTCTACTTCTATTGTCATTTTGCTTTCATCTTTGCTGTCAATGAATCATTCAATCTCTTTTTACGTATTTTTTCTCTCGGTATTGCTATTATTAATATGTGAACTTTGATCCAATTCTTTTGTAAAACATAATGTGCAGTAATAAACCATCAATCAATCAATCAATCGCAGTTAGTAAACGCAGTTAGTAAACGCATTTTTCCCTCTTTCGCATCGAATTCCAGCTACTAGGCCATCCTACGCACACTGCCACCCCTCCTTCGCTAGTCTCCCATTCTCCTGGTTTTCTTCGCCTACTACGACCGCCCGCTCCTCACGCCCTGTGGAAATCTGTTACCTCGGCCTTTCATTTTACGGCGTACCGCGCCATCAAAAATTTCACTTCAAAACCAGATAATGGTAAAGCGTCATGTAGAAGAATTTCTACGGGAACACTCCCTTCGCCTTTACAAGCTAATAAAGGTCTCAAACTAATAAAGCAATAAAACTAATCATTTCCAAATGCCACAAATAAAACTTAGAAGAAGAGTGAAGCTTGCAGCTGAATACGGCCCGCAAATCAACAAACCGTCGATAAATTTCACGTGCAAATAAACGTAAAATATATTGCACATTCTGGTTTACAAATTTCATTTCCTCATCACTTTGACAGCTCACAGAATGTCAAGTATGAATGGAAAGTGAAATCTATAGCCAGACATGGGACAAGTTATTTGTGAAGGGCTATTATTACAAAGCTGTAGAATTTTAATCCCACCGTGAATCGCCGAAAATGTTCACGTCAATCAAGTGTGCATAGGGTTTTATAGATTATCCAATAAATCATCCGCAGTGTATCTGTTAGTCAAACGTCCGGCCGACTTATCTAGTGACAGAGATAGACTAATTACTAGAATACAAGTGTAGTCCACCTAAGCGTGTAAATTTGATATTTGAGCGATGAAAATGGTCAATTTTTGTTTCTACTTTCAAATAGTAGCACAAATAATGGTTGCCCATAGCGCTGATAATCCGTCTATCGCTCATGTACAATACACTCCAATGATTTTAGTACAATAGGATTAGGTTGAACGAGACTCGTTAAAGGACTCTGCAAAATTGGTTTATTGCTGCAAGCTTATCTGGGCCATAACTATTAAGCATATCCAAGAATTGTAAGAAGATAAGGGCAGCTTGACATAAACTTCAGTTTATTTCCAACTTGATTGATTTTACACACAACGCGAATCGTCTGTTGCCCCCATCGTGGAATTCGTTTATACGACCCTTACCAGTTCTTACGTCATCACTAGCTGATCCGCGTTGCCAAATGTGTGGCATCATCAGGACGCATCAGGATGCGTTAGGGGTTGTATGTTTTCTTATTAAATTCATGCGGAACTCAAAGCATGTCTCCCACCCCCAACCCCCCACTCCCACTCCCACCCCCAACCACCGCCCCCACCCCCCTCCGATGCAAAATGTCATTAAACTTGATTCATCTGTGATGATAGTCAACACTCCAACAATGGCCCAAAACTCCAGTCACATGAATATAATCAAATTTGTTTTCCCCGCATTACAGGTACGCGGCAAGTTGCTGGATCCAAAAGCTCGCTCAGTTAGACTGTCTAAACTAGCCGCCGACACTCGATATCTCATTTGCGTACTTGGGTTAGGCAGTTGGGGTACACCAATCCCCGAGGATATTAACACTTGGCAATGGAATGCCTCTCACGATGATGCGATTGAGAGTACAGTGCCACCAGTGATGGTTAATTCACCAATGAGCAGATGCACCGAAGTGAGAACACTGGAAGCACCAGATTCAGTTATTGGTGATGGATTACCACCTGACAGAGGTGGCCTTGCTACAATACTAACACGTAGACTTGGCCTCATTGTTGGTAGCTGTATGGGTTTTGTTGTATTTATTGTACTTGTATCAGTTCTTGGTTATATGAAAATGAAGAAGCAACGTGCTGCTATGAAAAGAGAACAGCCACCATTACCAAATCCACCAGAATTCATAACTTATCGTCATTATTCACTTCAAAGTGGTGATAGACTTGAGAATTCATGCCCAAGCTTTATCACCAATATTGGCACAACTACTTTGAACTCGTAGCATAAAGAAGCATCAATAAATCCAAGTAGCGTTGAGCCCTGTGACATTGAGATGAAGAGTGTGTCAACTTGTTCTGGTATGTTTGGGTGAAAATCAATAATGTCCAACTGGCTTACTCCACTGTGACCTTATGTCACAGCATTGAATTGTCATTAACAATAATCCCATCACAAACAGACGCGTCAATTTTCGTAACATGTGTTATGTCAACTGTTAATGCTGTTCAAAAGCATTTTGCGTATGTGTTATGCTATTGTGCCAATAGCATTATTGCTGGTGTGGGAAAATTCCTTGGGATAAATGTCTTCTTGAAATTTTCCGAGTACATGAAGATTGTTTCGACTTGTATGCCTCTTTGGGAATTTACAGGGAGAGTTTGGGCTAGTTTCTCTCAAGGAATTTTTCTAAGTTAATTTTACGAAAGAATTTTGTAATTGAAGTTTATAGACCAATCAAGGTGGCGGATTTCCATATGTTCGAGGAGGAATCATCACTGATATAATAACAGTAGCACACTCGAATCTGGAGGACATTGTTCAGATTAAAATGAATGAATGCATTTCTCGAACTGAGTGGAGAAAGTAATTAATTCAAATGTCAATCTTTAAAATTATCTACTTTATGCAATTAAATCTCTGCAATTTTTGTGAAATTAATTCTGGAAGTTTTGCTATAGATCGCCGTGGAGAGCCAAGTGAGCGCATGCGCAGAAGACATCGCATGCGCGCGCTCGGACCCCCACGCGCATGCGCGCATCTGGTTCTCCGGCGTAGTCGAAAAAACTGGCGCCTCAAGAATTCGTTGCGTGGACACTAGAGCTCATACAATAGTATTTCATAATTCAAAATTGTGAATCTCAACTTGCGCAATAACTTTTCCTTTTTTATCTCGAAGAATTCATAAAATTTATGATCGAAAATTACGTTTGAAATTTTTTACTCATATTAGAATCATTGACTTTCATCACAAAAGTTTGATATTCATTTGTTCAACCCCTCAAGTACGGCGCCCATAGCGCGCAATGTGTCCCCATCGGCCGGCGGCCTCCCGTCGACTCGAATGCCCTCTTCAAAACACGATAACTTCTATACATAACATCGGGAAATTATGAAGTAGAATTTAATGATGATCTTGACCCTTCACCAAAAAGTTGCTTGAAGTACGCTATTTTTTTTTACTCATATTTATCTAGAACTTTTAAGACTTTTAATTGAATACTTCAACTGGTTACCGAGATCGGCGATTGTCAGAATTTTTAAAATAATCAATCAGTGATTCATTAGATCCAAATTTGATTCACGTCATCTGATAGAAGGACTTACAAAGTATGCTTGGTAAAAATTCCAGAATTTTTTATGAAAACTTTCCTGATAAACGAGAAGTTTGAATGCATCCGACATGAAATTTATTATTTCCGTAATATTGATGTATTAGAAAAAAATATAAAAAATGATTTGAAAAAAAAATCAAAGCGCATTGTATTGACAAACTCATGTACTTCATGGGATGATTTTCAGAGTTTCTATCATAGTAAGGAAGAAAATTAATTTTTATGAATCACGGGAAGGGTCTATATGACATATAGATCCCGGACGATAGGACAAGCTCGTGCATGCATATATGTCATAGAACCTGTACTTGAGGGGTTAATTACATTCCGACTTACCAATTGAGTGATGAGCTCCCTTGACTGGTCTATTCATTTAATCATATTTCCCATATACATGACTTCCATAATTTTTGATTTCATCAGATCATCTACTACGAGCAACGATGCGACGACCTCCTTACTCCTTGTATCTCTCGCGTTAAGACTGATTTTTTATTGACACAACTTTAAATCATTTGATCAATTGCGTTTTTGCATTCACTTTTATAGTTGATGGATTTTTGTAGTTTAAAATGATGTTGATGTGTTACGGAGTTGAAGTAATATTTTGTAAATAATAAGTTTAATAAGACGAAAAAAAAAGAAATTAGTAATTAAGGGTAATTTAAGGACAACAAAAAAAACTTCGAACGTACAATTACGAAGCCACATAGTACTGATCATTGAATACCATATTAGGTGATTATTTGAGAATGATTAATTGATTTAGCGTCGTATGACGACACAGAGTCAAAGTGTGATTCCTGCCAAATAAAAATGTTTCTTCAATATCTATCGTTTTTTGATGATAGTAAGTCACTGTTTTATGTACACAAATTTGATGTGATGCCAAAAAAAAAAAGAATTATTATTGTATATAGAACCAAAAATGAAAAGTGATAATGGGAGATATGTGGAAATTAATATTATGTACACTCGCATAGAGCAGCATTGTATATTGGAGATTTAAGAGAATCTTAGAATTTCAAATAATAAAAGGTCTTCGAGGTAATCAAAGGTTTAAATACTGCATTTTATTATTCTTCGAGCCCGTTTATGAAGTTTCCGATTTCAGAATCCAAATTCCTCCAGATCAATAATGCCGACAGTATTTTTTTTGGAAAATGGACCCTCAACCATATGAACTATAGTTAATGAGTTACTCTAATCATTATCTCACCATTAAAAAAAATTAATCTGCTTTTTAATGAGGATCTCACGAACAACTCGGAAGGTGAGTAACCAATCGGTTTTCCTATCCTGTCACTTTTCAGGGAATATCTCGAAATGGAAGCGAGATAGCGGGATTATGTTATAAACCTTTTTCATAGAGCCTACTGAGACCTACAAATTTGTCGAATAGCAAATTTTCATATCTCTCTTCACTTTCGAGATATCCAGCGAAAACTGATGTGCGACTAAAGCCGAGTTCGACTAACTAAGACGGTGTTGAATGACCGGTAAAATAGCTTGCAACCACTGTGCACAACTTTTTTCTTCCCCCCTGGATCAACGGGCGTTGTAATGGAAGACCAGCTAATCGAAAACCACCCCAATTGATCAAAACAATCCCCCAACTTTTCTTTGTAGGCCACCAATTTGATTACATAAACGGCCAGTTTCCAAGACAATTACACCCGCATTGAGCCGGTTAAATTGTCGAGTACGTACAATTAATTAATTACAGCGACGAAATGCCACGCTCGACTTGCTTCGCCTACCAAGCAACTGTTTCCCCTGTGTAATTAACTCAGCGCTCAGTACCATTCATCTGCCAATCAATATGGATAGTGTCTACTCCAGAATGCATCAGTGTAATATTATCGGTTAACTTTACCCCCACCCCCCGACCCCTGGCAATTGTAGAAGAAAATAAATGCACTTCACATTGCAAATTACAAGATTCATTACCAGCATGACATTTCAGCCATAACAGTTGATTCGTTAACTACGACTTGTGTGCATATGCTATATCAAGCAATGCAATTAGTCCCATTATTCTCAGATTATCGTCAACGCACAAATCCTTGCGATAACAATTTTGCGGATCAATTAGTATATCGGCTAATGCAATTAGTGCATTTGGAATTTCAATGTGCGATATTCAAATCTAGTACCAAGCGGCGAAGGGGTGGGGTGGGGGGGAGGGGGGGGGGGGGGGTACCGCCCACCTCACGGTAAAAATTTGGCTTTTCAACTCAAAATCGCTACACAGCGGCTTTCTTCGGGTACCGAAAGATGTAATACACCTTCCCCCCCCCCCCCTCCCCATCAAATGATGATTGGACTGGGTGTTTTTTATTAGGAAAATTTCCATGCAAAATTTGTATGCAAGTTTGCAGATGAAACATTCCAAATATCAGGATTTAATAGAACTCAGAGGCGGTGCAGGAATTAGTACATGAGCAATAATGCAAATCTTGGTTCCGTGCGAATCAAACTGAGGGTTGGAGCCCAGGTCAGCAGTTTATGGTCATCGTTTAAATCCTTTGAAACATGAACACAATAGACAATATTTTCTATATTGTACAATATTAGTAGGGGAGGGTGACTTGTGGGACGGGGCGGTGGTGCGTCTGTATTACGCTCCCGCGGAGCGCATTAGTGAGAAAGTCGACGGTATTCAGCTAGCAGCTGCCCCTCCATGTCGCCGAAAATCCATTTAAATTATTCCAGCATAAACAATCCATTGGAGTCAATTTTGAGGTTGACTTTTACTATAAAATATTGCTATGCCCTTTTAATTTCAGTTTTTATTACATTTTCTCATCGCCAATCAAATGAAATATGCTAATATATATGGATTTGCTATCGCCAGTTGCTCTACATTTTTGTCGAGAAGTTCCAAACCCGGATTTTTTGTTGTCTGTGCCGGCAGCAGTGTGCGAAATACCGAGGGTGGCACATGGACAATAGAAGAGGTGACTGGCACTTTCAAGAAATTTAATAGATAACCTAACTGGATTGTCATAACATGGCGGCAATTGCATCACTTGTGCACACAGTGAATTACACTAGAATTACACAGCGACATATAGAGAAATGAAAAAAAAAACAGTAAATACTGAAGTGAAACGTCTCGTAAATGTTTGAAACAGACATGATCTCGAAAACTCGAGTTACCAAATCGGGAAGTTTGCATTGTGTCCTCACTGAGGGCACAAATACATCCCACCCACTAGTTTTGCTAGTATTTTGAAAGATTATTCATGTGTAAATTTGGTCCTGTAATTGGCTACGTGCTGTTGGACCTCAATAAAGACATTAAATGAAATCAAATTCCGATTCCACGCATACAAACACACGCACAGTCATTTGTACGGAATTCGACGGGAAGCATTTTGGTATACTTAAAACCCTAGTTACGAATCGAAATAACCAAAATCGATTTAGGGGTCATTACAATAACTTCAAAAATCGGGAAATTAAGAAAATATGATTTTCAGGTAATAGTGTAAAGGCTGGATTTTTTTAAATGAGTGCACGAGCGTATACGCATAAGCCCGAATGGAAATTGCCAAATGGATATTTTGTTGCAAATCAAGCGTTCGCTCACTCTCAGTTTTTGCTTAATATCTCGAAAACTAGAAGATATATCAAAATTTTCCTTCCAAAAAAATTTGTAGATTCCATTGGGCTCTGCAAAAAAGGTATATACGGGTATATCTCTATTTTGCTTCCATTTCGAGTTATCTGCTGCCAAGCGACGTGAGACATGCTTATTCAGTCTGTGGAGCAATCTCATGCATCCCATAAAAATTGTACTTGATTTTTTGTAATTACAAAAACTTTCTCTATTGAGAAGTTAGGAACAATCATTGCAACTATTCAATGCAATGTATTTATCAATAACTCTGCACACTTTTACTACTGTACAACTCCATTTGAAAAAGAGCACTTGTATACTTCAGTGTATATTTCTTGGACAGTTTTCTACGCTTTTTCTCTTCTCTTTTTTCCACCCCTGAAAACTTTTACAACACTCGTCTTGCTTCCTTTATTTTCTTGTCATCTTTATGGTACGACACTTTGACATGTCTTTATATTCGATACAGTGTGCTCTTGTTGGATGCAAAAAAAAACAACCGCGCAATGTTCCAGAAAGAGGGGTAATTGAATAAAATAAAGGCAAAGAGTAAACGCCAGAAAGTTTTGCGCATTTCCAACCCCCCCCCCCCCCCTCTGTGTCAGTTCCATGTTTTCGTTCTGTTTGCCAAGGTGATTATGGCCCCCCCCTCCGCCCCCTTACAACGACGATTTAATGAATTAACTCAATAATACACAGTGACGTATTAATTTTTCAGAACAGCACTACAGAGCCCTTTAATTACGATCTATTTCGATATATTGTGCAACAATTTTTGTTCCAATTGTTTTTCTCGAAATTTGACAGGTTTTTGAATGAAAAGAAAAATTTTGAACAATTTTTCATTTTTTGAAATTTTGAAAAGTTGATTTTTTTGGAAATTTCAAATCTTTTTCTAATTGCTAAAAATTAGAAAATTAAAAAAAATTTAATTGCTTTCTGAAAAAATCCAAAATTTTGGACGTTTTGGATTTTTTTATTTATTTTAGAAATTTGAAAAATTTTGAAAATTTGAGAAATATTTTAAATTTTGGAATTTGTTAGATTTTTGAACCTAAAACTTACGAATTTTTTGTAACTTTTGAAATGTTAACAATTTGCAATTGGTATTGGCTCCCCGATAGGAAACGTAGGTTTAAATTACTTGAAATTTCGTTTGAGAGGATAACCACTAAAAATTCATGCGCATTTCCAACACCTCCGCTCCCCTTCTGTCAGTTCCATATTTTCATTCTGTTTGACAGACTAATTATGGCCCTCTAATACCCACAAGAACAAATCTGAATTTTTCCCAATTTGCACAATCAACATTTTTTTTCTATACATGTCAATTGGACCAATCAATACGCGTGATCCTTCCACGGCTTATTGGTAGAAAATTTTGAATGGTCGATATAAAAATTGCCTCGCAGATGAGGTTAAATGGTCCATGAAGAGCTGATGCTGGAACCAAACGCTGTAATCCGCTATTGTCTCTAATATTTATCGCCAGCGATCGACAATTTAGGGGTTGAAAAAATTGAACCAGGGCATGCAAAAAAATCATTATCACAAAACGCCTTAAAAAAAATTGGAACAACGCCGAAAACATGGAAAACCTCTGGAACAACTAATCCATTTGAAAATTACCGCACCACTGGACCCAGCATATTTACTATGTTGTGGACACAGTGGAATAGGGGTGACCGGATGGTAAAGAACAATAAAACGACGGCAAAGGTCCGGGCGTATTTATTCAGCAACATTCAGGAACGCAATCCAGACGAAGCCATAACACTTTCAATGTATTGCTGGATATATGTCGCCCACCCACGGTACCCCTTTAGTACTTCGGTAATTACGAGTTCAACACATTTGGCGGGAGAAACTGTCGTTGCTTTAAAACACCCAACTTTCATTTGGGGACCGAAATTTTACGGGGGAACAATCGTTGCAATATCGCAGGGTCGGCGGAGACGGGGGGGGGGGGGTCAATGGTACTGGCTGTTTAGCACAGAGTTTATCGAGGGCGATTTTTTTTTTAATTGCATAGGTGTATGAGTGGTTTGATAATGCCTACTCATAGTCGGTCTTTCATTCGTTTCAGTACCGAAATTGCTCCCATAATTTTGATATTTTTTTTTGTTTTCATTTTTGCATTTTTTGTTCCGCAATGGAATTATTTAGCCTTCAATGGGTCCAATGTATCAATGAACTTGGGGCTGAAAAAGCAATTTTAAGAAATTTAACCCGAGCCCCCCCCCCCCATGAGGTCCCCCTGTTAACTTTCCCGAAAACGAAAAACTTTTTGTTTGCATTGTTTGTTTCAAAATCGATACAAATGTCTTCTTGGAGATCCAAGTGAGAAGTATCAATCAGTTTTCTACCAATAAATCAGGTTAAAAACACTTGAGTTAGCCTCCGGATAAGGCATGCGTAGTGGGGGAAAAAAATCTCGCTCTACAATGCCTGGAGAGTGGGAGAGAGTCGACTGGTGAAACGCCGCTAAGGTCACAGTCACAGGGGAATCGCGGAAGTCAATTCGGAGAAGGCGCTTCTATTTTCTACCCCCACCACGTGCTGACGCCGAGCGTAAGACCTTGAAAATATGCAGATTACGTTCTGTTGGATTAAACATAGAAATGCAAACGCTAAAATATTCAATTTAAAATTACCAGAGACAAGTCCAATTGTCAGCAACAATTTGAAATTTGTACCAATACCTTTTCCGACGTTGAAGATACTATTAATCATTGATACCGAAAAAGTGAGAGCGTTCAATTTTCCAATTTGCAGCAACCATCGTTTGATTTTTTCTGTAATTATCGCGTACATATAAAACTTTCAGCACTGGACGGAAACTAAACCCGATTCGATATCCCAAATATCGATGTTTATCGACTTCACGATGTTATCTGACTAATCTGATCGAGCAATAAATGCATCACGAGTCAAAGATAAATTATGGCAGTCCAATAAGGAATCGTCTTACGACTTGCGACTCTGACGACGTTCATTTTTGTGGATGCGCTTCCTTGAATAGGATATTTAGTACATCAGCGTGCACCCCATTTGATATATAAATCAATACGGCTTCGGCCTTACAGTAAATTGTGGTGTAGTTATTTGGAAAACCCTCTACAATCACTTCCTCCTCCCGACCACCCGGAATCATCGAAGCTCAACAGCATTTTAAAGACTCTGTTTTCTGGATAGGGAAACGGTACTTGGAACATCCATAAATGAGCCAGTTTAGAATTATCTGCAACTGTTCATTATGACACTAAGAGGGGTCGCACTGACTAACCAAGGTATATTGGAGAAGAATAAATTTAGTACGCTGTGCTGAAATACCAAATCGGGAAGTTTTTTTTGTGCCCCAAATGGGGCACACACATGCTCACACCACTAGTTATCAACGTAATTATTACAGATTGTGGAACAAATATTAAACACAAATCACAGGTTCCCACGCATTAGCCAATTTTTTCCGCTTTTTACGATTTTCCAAAAGCTTTTGAGAGCCATTGACGCCTCATAAAATTGTCTTAAGAGCCTAACAAGTTTTTGTAGAATTCTACACTTGAAAAGATACCTTCGGTCTGTCCAAAGTTGCTGCTAGTAGGAATTAAAACTTTTTAATGACTATTGCTATGCGCGAGACTTTTACGATTGAAAGGCCATTTATAATTTAATCCAACTACCCCTTCCAGAAACACTAAATCTGTAACAGATTCTCACTTAACTCAATGAATTGATTTCTAAGGAAAAATGAACAGAAGTCTGTCCATTTTAATTTCTCAAAGTTTAATGTCCCTCCTTCCTCCAAATTTCTTCGTCAAAAGTTGAGAAAAAAATCCAGAAAAAATCGTAAAAAATTTAAATGACCAAAAAAACCTAAAAAGTCCACCATAATTTTTTTCCGCTGTCAAAATAATTCCTCCGAATTTCCGTAATTCGAATGTGCCCTAGCGACAACCGCTCTATTTACTCTGCCAATAGAATAACCTCTTAGAAAAATATCAAATATCGCAAGCGTACCAAATTACCCCCTCTCCATAAATATCCGCCAAAAAAAGCTTGGGTGAAATAATAAAAGAAAAAAAAAAGCAATCGTATGCCGCAGAAGAAAACAGTAGCTGCATCTAATTGCTTTAATAAATCAACCACCATAAGAATGTCGGGTAAGAATTCGCGGGGGATGCTCGTTACGGTTATTACAAGCTGGTTAATAAATTCAGTCAAAGCCAGGGTAACAACGTAAACCGACGATTATTATCTTCCCCCCAGAATTTCCAAATGTTGGTGATAAAATAACCGAAAAATCACGCAGTTTTTCATCACATCATTTGCATCAACTCCAGTCGTGTGTATGAAAATATAATGCAGGGGAATCCCCCTTGGCGCTGAGAAATTTCTGATGAGATTCTTGTGTGAGCTATGAGTCGCCAGTGCCTCACACACATTCCATAGCTTTTTTTTTCTTCTCCTATTCTCGTGTTATTTTATCACTTCACTATTTTAAGGATGTGTATCCATTACGGGGAAAAGTGGGAAAAGTGGAAAATGTGTGGAGCAAAATGATTGCATCAATTTTCCTTGAGGAAAAATTGACTTAAGTATAGTCAAAAGAAAAGCTGTTCACCCTGAATAGAATAAAAATAATAATTTTCCTCTCCTAGGTTTAAAAAAAAAATATTCGTTCGTTGAAATTCAGAATTGAATTTTTTTTTGTTTTTCTCGTATAAATTGAAGCGTAAGCGCGCGGCGAACGTACAGACAGCACTTGAGTGTTTCAATATAGCGCGCAGCGTCGTGCGCATGCGCACCCAGCGGCGCGCGCACATGCACAACAGCGCGCGCATAGGCGCGGAATTTCAAAATAACATCACAGGTGACCACTGTAAATCGGTAATTTTCTTTTCTGCCCCCCAGGGGGAGCATTTAATGCTTGAATTAATCATAATCTTTCGCAAATCTCATAATTCCACTCAATGAACAATCTAGATTATTCTTTCGCCGTGAGCAGAAAATTTATGAGCGTTCGAGAATCGTTTCAGAATCGTTGAACTTCCGGCGATATTGAATCTAATCTGATTGAAATGGTATCCCAGCCCCATCTGACGGATTTAGAGCTCGATAAAATGGCGGATATTGCGGGAAATTCAAATGTTGAAATTTTCGAAGGTGAAACGGAAAATCTTCAGAACATGCATCACTCAGAATCACCGAGATAATGAAATTGGAATGAAAATGGGATGGGGAAAAGGAAAAAAAATTGTGAGATTATAACGGATGAAATTGTCGGCATTGACGCTGAAGGAATACGTTGGGGCCAGACGTTATTTTCGAATGAGAGGTGAGGGAGAAATGAAAAAGGAAATCAATTGACGAAGCGTCAATCGTTCTTCCGGTCAGGCCACGAAAGCGCGTATGGAGCTGACGCCGTTTCACGGATCGCGAGATCCCCCCCACCCTTCCCCACACTGTCGCATCATCCCACCCACTCCATACGTCAAATCCAATTTCCGGACGGTCACACCCTCTATTAACAACACTTTTATTTTATTAACGGCATGGGATCACTTTTTTCTTTCTACGTGAATTAAACGTGTTTGAAACATTGCGCTCATTGGTGCGCACGAGAGAACTTTAATTCTTTACTTTCAGTAATGGCGGGAATCAATCACTCAGCTAAAATTGAATTATCAAATCTACGAGATTTGAAGATTGATTCAAAAAGACTTGCGAAATAAATTTGACATTTTCCGAAATTTTCATACAGTAATATTTTTATTTTTTTAATTTGAGAGATTTGGAAATATTTCGAATATTTGAAAAGTTTTTTGAGATCGAAAAGAATTGTGAAATTGAACGAATTGGACAATGTTGGAAAGTTTGAAGAATTTGAAAAAGGAAAACTGTGAGGAAGCAAAATTAAATGGGTTAAAAAATTCGGAACGTTGGAAAAATTTCGAAATTTTACGAGATTCGTCGGTTTTTTAGTGTCGCTCACTTGGCCCGTCAAATCCCATTTCCGGGTGGTCACACCCTCGAGTGAAACGAGGGACGGAGGAAGATAAAAAAATTAAAAAGGGAAAAAAACACCCTCTATTAGCAGCCCTGATACATTATTAACGGAATGAGGTCAATTCTTTCTGCGAATTGAATAGACGTGATATTTGAAAGGATGGGCTTATTGGTGCGCATGAGGGACTTTTAATTCTTTATTTTGAATGGTTAAAGGAGCTCCCTACTTACAGAAGATTTTTCAAAACTTTCAAAGTTTCCAAAATTGCCAAAAGTTCCAAAATCTGCAAAATGTCCAAATTTTCAAAATTACCGAAATCTTCAAAATTTCCAAAATTTCCAAATGTTCCAAAATTTTCACAATTCGCGAAATGCCAAAAATTGCAAAAAGTTCCAAAACTTCAAGAATTTGAAAACGTCACCGCAAATTTGAAGACTACTGTATTACCACCCTGTATTAACGCGACTTTCAATTTGTTAGAGGCGATTTTTTTCCTCAATTGACCAAACATTCGTAATTTAAAAAATTAACTAGTACAGATGACAGAATGTAAATTTTTTGCTTTGAATAATTGACAGGCATCGATCGCTGTAGCATGCTTAAGGGGAACCGAATTTTTACTGTAATGAAATGATTCATGCAATTATCGGCTCCATTTGACGAACGATATGACATTATTCCGATGGAAATTCAAAATGCAATCAAGAGGCAATTTTTTTTTTTCTCAATTTTGCACTCAGGGCACTTTACCCGAGCCGCAGCGATCATTAAGGTAGTAATTGATTGATAATTCGTTAAATGAAAAGCAAACAATTAGTGGCAAATACGTTAGCCTATTTGGTTCACCAATTATATCAAATGTTTAGTGTTCGAAAATTGAACGATGAAATTGCGTGGTATTGGAGCAGGTCGTATTGCCACTTTTTGATCAATTAAAAAAATTGCACCAAGAAACCGTCTAAGCGTTCAATAAAGCTATCCTGGACCAACTAAGGATGCACTCTACAGATGATTTCTTCAAAAGTATGAACAGTTGGAAAGTTCACTGGCGAAAGTTGAGGCAAAATTAGCTAACCAACATAGACGCAAAGTTGGCTGACCAATGTTAGCTGGCCAATGTTGGAGCAAAGTTGGCTGAACAATGTTGGTGCAAAGTTGGCTAGCCAACATTGGTGCAACGTTCGCTGAATATTGGCTGGCCAACATTGGTGCAACGTTGGTGGAATGTTGGCAGGCCAACGTTGGCGCAAAGTCGGCTGACCAACGTCGATGTGGAGTAAAAGTGAAATTATCTACAAAAAATGTCTAATAATATCTGTCGTTAAAACCAATCGGTGAGAAGATAAGTGAAGGAAAGGTTGACAAAAAATTACCCAATTTTTTTAACGCATTTCCCACCACTTGCGTGGCTCGTAATAACCAAATGTGTGAAAAAATGCCATAAGCCATACCAATCGACAAAACCAAGTGGTGACATCAAGGGAGAGGAATTAGTGAGCCTTTGTCATTATTCAGTGAGTTTGGGCTACTTCAACAAATTTACATTCGTTTACATTATTCGCGTCTGCCCACCACCCAGTACAGGTACAACCCCCTTTGCCCCTCCCCTCCCACCCACCCAGCCACCGATTCCGGATACAACCCCCTTCGCTCCCTCCCCCCTCGCCCACCCATTACTGACACAACCCCCTTCGCCACCTCCCTCCCCCCCCCCCCCCCGCCCATCCACCCAAGAGGTGAATTATCCCAACGACATTTCCCACTGTATTCACAATATCCGCATGCATTCACTATAGTCACCGACAAATACTAATCATTTACAAATTTAATATCGAATATTCGGGCATCGGCCAATTGAAATGCATAACGAAAATGCATCCACAATCGTTAATGCAACAAATTGAAAATGATGCGAAATAAAGAGAATTTCTGGGTACTGGGAATATTTCATATTCATCAACATTTCAAAATTGTAATTCCGGCAGTTTATGAGAGTGAAATCGATGGTTCAGGGCTGACAATCAGGAGAGTCAAGAGCTTCGTGTTTAAATATTTTTTCTCCAAAAGCCTATTCCAGAAAGCGCATACACAAAAATGAACATTGTCAGAGTCGAAAGTCGTAAGACGATTCCTTATTGGTCTGTCATAATTGATCTTTGAATCGTAATGCATTTATTGCTTGATCAGATTAATTGGATGACATCGTGATGTTGGTTCAGACTTCAAAAACATTCGAGATTGGTTATTTAAAAAACTGAAGGAAGCTGCGTAATTCATAAGCGAAGTTTTGGGAAAAATGCCGAGCGAATTCCTCTTTTTACGAAATGTTTCCGGGAAATTTTAATGAATTTAATGAGTTTTTCTAACAGCGACGTTTCACCTAAATTCGGAAGAAGCATCTTGGACAATTTTTAACTCAGGAATACAATTTCCTTCAATAACATGGCAGGTCCATACAAGAAATTCATTAAATACCGTGACAATATTCTCCTGAATTTTCTTGTGCTCTCATTCACTTTCAAAATGTATCGGAAAATTTACACCGCAAAGGAAGAAAAAAGCCCTGGGGTCCAATCAATTCCGCTAGCAAAGAGTTGAGTGCAATTTTTCCCTCGCCGATATATGACTATAGAATAGACATGCTAAAACGCGGCTCTCTTTCATCTATAAATTCGCAAAAATGTGCACAGTTTGGTGTGAAAGTTGGGTTTAACCCTCAAAAGGTCAGCGCTCTTCGAATTTTTCATTTTTTTCGAACCAAAGATAAAAAAAAATTTTTTTTAAATCCACTCGAACTTGGGATCGTAAAGAGTGTGATATCTGAGATCGAGAGTTCCCCCTCCACTTCGCTTGCCGAGTCCCCCTCTCGCGCCAAGTTATTCAGTCTCGGCGGGGACCAATCGGAGCGTAGCTCCGCCTCCCCCGCCCCCCCCCCCTCCGGCCAGTAGTAATCATCTTGAGTTGAGGGGGACCGCGCTGTTACGTCTCAAGGTCACAAACTGGTTCCGCACGTGACCAGCTTAGGTCTTGTTAGCATATTTAAGAGAGGGAGCGGCGGGTAACTGCGAGACCCGGGTCCGAATTTGCTGTTATTGATTGGAAAATATTGAGGAGGAATCGTCATGAATTTCATGTGAATTAAAACTTGATAGGTTCTAATGAATCTATTAATAGAGTTACTCGGTGGAACTACTGCATGTCGTTTCCCTGCATGTTACCTAATAACCTTCGTCAACCACATCTATTAAAATATACCAAAATCAATAACCATCTCTAATTGGAATGTATCCGAAATGCCATCAGTTCGCCAGTGACATTTCACATAAAACCTGAGAATATCCTGACCGAAATTGCAAAAATAATTTCCAAATTAAGAGACAGGAATTACAGATGGGGGAGAGAAAATTGAATGACTTTTGATCCTTGCCTCACAGTACCCATTTAATGGCACATAACGCTTCTCCCCGACATTCATAATTAGAAACCGCTGGTTAAGGGGCGACACCACTGTAACCGTCCACTTTGTATCCAAAAATATATAAAAAAAGTTTCCATCCAATATTCATCATCTCCAATAACGAAATGTCCTAACAAAATGATTTGCCGCTTATTGCACCATGTTTGTTTTTTATTTTGCCATTTCGGTTTCTGAGTGTGTGTGGTGTGGGGGGGGGGGGGGGGGGGAGCCCCAACCCCTCCGCCGAGCGGCTTCGCCCCCCCCCCCCCCCCCGGCACCACGCCGGGCGGCTTTGCCCCCTCCCAACCCCCCCCCCCCCCCTGTCGGGGGCGTCGCCCCCCTCCCGCGCCCCGCCTCATCCGCCCACCCTCCCAAAATGTCATCAAGAACGATGGTAGTCTCATAAATTCTAATCTCGTACATTGGATGAATTAAAAAATAGAAAATATCCCACAAAAAAAAAGAAATATGGAATGAGTATCGCAATGCTCTTGGAAATTGATTCACGATGCTCCCTTTAGCTCCCTTCTGATCAAGTGGAATATCCAAGTCAATATCTATAGTAACAAGGTAATCCACTCTCGATGGTAGTGCTCACTCGCCAAAAACGAAACCAACGAATTCACTACAAAATCCATTTTGCCCTGTGAACGCTTAAATCACGTTTTGACGCACCAAATGTCCGTTTCAGTTACCATAGAGGGAGAGAGGCGCACTCAATAGTATCATTGGCAAGTACTCGAAAATGTTTCCCGGTGTGTTGTGTTATCCAATTTCAATGTTATTTCCAGACCTCCCCATCCCCCCCTCCGCCAGCGCCAAAAAAAATGGAAAACAATCAGCAGGGTAAGAGCCACTTTGACTGGAGAATTTAAAACAAAAATATTTGACTGAAAAAACAGATGACATCCCCTTTTTCCCGTCCTATTTCAAATTGTCAAAATTAGTTTTTTTTTTTTTTTTGTCACATGGCGTAACATCAAGATGAACTACTCTCTGTTACCCCACCTTCACCTCCAATTTATGTCCAATAAAATTATCGGATATTGGTTTCCTTCAATAACACATATGTCATGGGATATTGATCTGTCTCTCCTTTCTGTGGGAGAAGGGGGTGGCTATCACAAATATTGGAAGAAATGTTATGGCTTTGATAGATGTAGGAATTACACGATGTATCGTAATATCTCAACATCAAAATAAGGAGAATGGGAATTTTATTGGGCATATGAAAAGTCACATTGGAGTGACAAAATTTGAGATAAGTGGGAATAATGTGGGAGGTAAGTGGGGCGAGATGAGTGTGGTCCAGCGGTGCTCTTATCTTTCCAAGATTTTTAAATTCGCGATAGGTGTAATGGCCTCGAAAACGAGAAGTGTCAAACTCATCATATCTTCACGTTTCATGATCCTCTTAATCAGTTTGGGACGATTTTGAGGTGGCGCAGATGTGTGTGTGTGTGTGTGTGTGCGTATGTTTGCGACGAAAATTTTGAGCGCGGCTTCCTCACGCAATCGACCTGTCATTGTTGACATCACACATACACACACACACAAACACACACACACACACACACACATGCATATGTAAACCTACAGCCTCAGTCATACTCTCTCTCTCTCTCTCTCCCTCTCTCTCTCTCTCTCTTTCTCTTGAACATCTCGACACTTTTATGAATTACCGAAAATTCATTGACGATAAATGTTGACTAAAAAAGCCCTTAGCGAGCTCGTAATAATAGCTCCTTAAGGCTGTGACTCGCGACATATTCTAGGTTGCCAATAACTAAGAAGAAAAAAAAAAGAAAAAAATTCTAATAACAAAATAAAAAGTTTATTGCAGCGATAAAGTGTAAAGAGTAGAATGAAATGTTGTTTATGACGTTTTACCTCTCGCATTCGACTGAAAAGAGATTTTCATGAAAAACGGAAAAAAATCATTTCCGATAGTTATAATACTCCATTTCGTTTTAACGTACCATGAAGAATAATTCGAATTTTTTTAGTGAATACTTGACGTTATAAAGTGCATTTTGCGCTAACGCTCGATGAAACTACAAAAGTGTTTGGCGAGTAATATTCTGGAGCAAATTGTTCGACGAAGGGCCGAGTAAATAAGTGGAGCTTTCAGTTGAGAATATCGATAAAGTGCAGTATTAATTGACGTGGAAGTTGGCGCGCTGATGGAGAAAAGAAAAAATTGGCGGTTAGGAAAAGGGGTCTGCTGAAAAATAAGTAAATTGTGATGGCCAAGGGAGATTTTTGTTGGTTCTGAACCTGTTCATTTATCCTCTGAGTTTGAAGCCAGAGAGAGAGACCAGTATAGGTCTATATCACAGTTTACCGTTACAGATACGCGCGGCCATAGCATAGGCGTTTCTGGGAGTTTACCCTGTGTTCAGAAATACGATGACCAAAATGGTGAACGTCAGTCCCAGCCGCCGGAGTGAGGCTCCAGTCAAGAGCAACTATTGTAGGGAAAACAAAAAGAAGAACTAGTGGGATGAAAGTATGTGTGTCCCCGTTGGGAACCCAAACAAAACTTCCCGATTTGTAATTTCTGTTTGCATTCCTAGATTTTCCGATACGTCAATTAAATGTTTCAATCCCATTTATCCAAGCAGATAATTATGAATATTTGACTAGCCGCATAGTCAGCGTGAGGACGAGAATTATGCGCGTCACTGGAGTGGGAGTGAGACGCCAATAGGGGTGGGAATGCTCGAGGGTTAAACCCGTCATACCTCCTTAATGATGACAAATATGGAAAAAAGTGATTAAAAATCAAATATGCATTTCCACTTACAGAGCAAATTCTGCTTAATACTTTTTGCCGTATCTCTTACCGTTTTTGAAATAGAGCATTGTAAACAATTCAATTGTTAATAACAAAAAAACTGCTGAGTCAATTTAAACCAAAATCTAATCCGATCAAAGTTCCAAAAAGGCGCACTGAATAAGACCTCGATGATCCATATCGTTCGACCTGTTCGTGAGAAATCGTTAACGGAAAATTCCAATTCCACACATACAAACGTACACACACACAGACATTTGTTCGGAATTCTACGGAAAGCATTTTGGTATACTTAAAACCCTAGTTACGAATCGAAATAAACAAAATCGATTTAGGAGTCATTACAATAACCTCCCGAAAAATCGGGAAGTAAAAAATCAAAACGATTTTTGCATCAGGTCCCGAAATCAGGAAGTTAGAACCTCTAGAAGTCCATCAGCCATGAATCTACTTTAATCTCTCCTGCACCCCAATGGAACATCAAAAGTTTCCCTCAAAATTATCCATTGTTCCAACTGCCCGCGACCATAATGCAGTGGAATAAAATCCCCCCCCCCCCCCCCCCCCCACCTCCAGGACTCGTCGCAACTTTGCAATTACACAAGGGCATTTAAGTGAGAAAATATTCTTTCGAATGAAATCCGCAGTGAGTTGCCACTAACGAGCCAACTCAGTCATGTAAATTTTCGAACGATAAATAACCAAATGTTTCATTGTAAGTTCCTAGCCCCCGCCCTACCACGTCAAGTGGATAAAAATATGGCACAATAATGCAATAGTTGGCCCAGTCGCGACACTGGAATTTTCTCCATAGAAATATGGAGTAATGGAGTCACTGGTGCAAATCTCATTGAATGAGTACTCACCAAGAATTTGCCAAGTTATTTCAAGTCGAATGGAAATATAAAATCATCAGTGTGCTGAGAATAAAATGAAAAGTGGAGATGAACAAATTCAGGGGCAGACACACGTAGCCTCAAGCCACTGAGAAAACCTACTAGGGCGCAAATCAATTCAACCAACTTATTCGGTAACGAAAGACAAACATTGAGTAATTGTATTGACATACGTAGGATTTGTTTGATGAATGTAAGCAATGAAAAAGTTTCTAGGGTTCACCAGTTCATGATGATAAGCATAAGATTTTTTTTTTCGTGAAGTTCGTTCAGTTCATTGGTAATTGGGACTGAGTTGAGTGGGGCAAGTGTAAAAGAGGGTCAACTGTGTTAAAAATTTTCCCACAAATTTCGTCGTAACAGAAGGTAACAAAAGAAGAAGTCAGTCGTACACTCCCATATCCACATGAATTTGCTCTTCATTTTAATAAGTTTTAAGGAGTTTTTATGTGAAACATCTAATGCGGCGCGTGAGATCGGAATAATTTGCTCTCGGGATAGGCAATTTCGTTGACAAATGTATATAGACATACTCCACTGCTTACCTATCGCCCCCTCTCTGCCATCGACGCGAGGCGATGTGCACATGCTGTATGTACATATCAAGATACGCTACAGCGTTTCAAAAAAATTGGAAAATTTTTGAACAATTTCTCAAAAATTCGGCCAATTTTGGAAAGCTTTGGAAAAACTGTCAAAAATTTACAGAGAAGTTTACATGAAAATTTGAAAATTTTTATAAGAATTCAGAAGAATTTAAAAAAAATTCCGAAGTTGTAAATTAAAAAATTTTTGCTAAAAGTTCGAACAAAGTTGGAAGACTCTTAAACTTCTAAAAATTTGAAAAAAAAATTGGAAAAATTTACAAAACAATTGGGAAAAGTTTGAACAAAATTGGGAAAAAATTCTGAAAGTTCTGAAAGACGGTGGAAAAAGTTAGAAAAAAATGGGAACAATTTTGAGAAAAATTGGCAAAATTTTAGAAATGTTTGGAAAATTTTGTTCACACATTTGGGAAAATTTTGTAAAATTTTGAAAAAAACTTTTCAAACATTCCAAAGAACTGAGTATTTGAGAATTTCCAATAATTCTCGATAAATTGTCAAAAATTTTGGATGAATTTAGATCAAAATTAGTGTTCCCACGTTTCACATCTCCCAGGTGTCGCATGACGCCTTACTAGTTTTTATCCAAAGAAATGTTTGTGCCGCGAGGACACGAGTTAACAATCTTCAAATGATTGTAACAGAGTTCTAAATTCCGTCAACTTGACAATACAGAATTAAGTTAGAAAATGTGAGACACTCAGCAGGTTCTCCATTTCACTAGCTTTCATTTCGAATGGTAGATAATCTACGTTAGGTAGTGAATAATTGTATTTGACCTACAGCAGTTGGTACGTTTAACAATTTGATAATATATACAGGGAAAACGACTGGTACAACTATCCCTCGCCCAGATGTTTTTTGTATTAAAAGTTACTGCTATTACTTGTAACTTCTAATTGCAATTTACCCATTGGAATTGCTGCTGCAGTCTACAGTAGATAGGGAGTACCGAATAGAGATTTGAAAATGAGCAAACGTAAACGAAATAAACTTGCGGAGTTGAAGGAGGTAAATGCGCTAGTCACAATTATCTAGTTGGAAAAGTTACAAGTTATGGCTTATTGGTGAGATATATCTTACAGATGTATATCATCTTTATCATTTGGTAGAATCGCTCGATTTAGTCACTATTTAGTCACATTTTCCAATGTAGGATAGCTTTTAACAGAAAGATGATAAGGCTATGTGAAGCAGATGAATGAATCATACCAGACTTTGATCTGAAAAACTGGTTTTGCAGTTATGAAGAATGAACTTGCTCGAATTACCATTCAAGGCCACTTTATTTTTCGCCCCGCCGAGTGAACTCTCCTACAAACAACAGAGCTCTTCTGCCACCAGCAGTATGACGAGCGACCTCAACCGGAACGATCCACGGCTGCGCCCCCAGACTCATTATCTCACCAAGCCCGAAATACTCTACGTTTCATAACGATATTTAAGGCAATCTGGGGCCAAAAAACACGTCCCCACGCCCATTCCATGCTTCAGAATAATATTCGTAAAATTCTAATTGAATACTTTGACTGATGAGTCATCTCATTTTGAGAAAATTGATGATAACAAGATAGCGAATGGAAGATTATGCCAGGGACAATGGTGATGAATTTCGTTAACTTGGCGATTGGCAAAATTATTATAATCGCCCCCAAAGTTGATTGATTGATTGTATTTATTTAGCTTCGGCTACATTATTTGGTACTCCTCTTTCCTCGTTACAGGCTTCGTTTTGAATCATTCCTTCACATATATTTTAATATTTTACGATACATTGCTTTCGTCTCTAAAGCTTTAATATCATCTGGCATTTCGTTATACAGCTGTATGCCTTTGCACATAATGTGATTTTGACAGAAACTTGTTTTTCTCAGTTGTAGCGGTATCTTTGGTCTATTTGTTGTTATCATATTGCCTTTGTACTTATACTGCTCTTTCCCATTGAACTCGTTACCATTTACAAGTTCATGTACATATTTAATTACATTTAATTTCAATCTTTGACCTGTCGATAGAAATTCCAACGTTACCAGCATATCACCAATTTTTGTGCCAACAATGTGTCAGATCGATGAAATTTTTCGCATTTTATGGGATTCTGATGGTTTTCAGTAGGCTATTTGTGTATGTGTGTGTATGTGTGGTGGGTGGCTGGTGGTGCGTGTAGGTGTGAATGAATATGCATATATGTGTGTGTTTGTATGGGTGTGCATATGCGTATGGGTACAGATGGACGTGCTTGTATGTGTGCATGGGATTTTCGAAATCGCTGATTGTGTTAGAAATCCTCACAAATTTCCGGTTTTATGGAAATTCCTTCACCTATTGCTATCTTAATTTTTGCTTATTTAAAAACTTATCGTTGATAATGCCTTATTTTTTTGAGTAAATTTTGAAGGTGCAAATACCGGTCAGCAATCTATTCTGTGATATGTGAATAAATGAGCTAGTTAGGGGTCGCCTCTAAAACGAGAATCCTCGTAAACAATGAAGCCTGACGCGCACCGATAACATTACATTTGCCTATTTTGCAAGTGCTTTCACCCCTAAAATGATAGTTCCACCTCTGACCTCTGAATTCAGCAAATATTGTTTGCAATAATGGGGAAAAAGGAAGCCGGCTTACTAAATTTAGGTTAAAATGCCATATCGAATTTCATGTACTCAGTAGGTTTCAACTGAGAACAAACGTTCATTATCCTTCATAATTTTCCAGTAACTCAGGCATTCCTCACTTTACACAGATCAATTTCTAATCCGATAAATTATTGATCGGTGGTAATTAAAGTACGATTCAATAGGATGCATATGCGCATGCGCGGAGAGACTGTAGACGAGTACTTTGGCATTTTCATTAATTTAAAATTCTTTTTCTAGGAATTCATAAATTTTCTAGCTCTACGAACTCACGAGATATACTGCTACGAAGCGATGCACAATCCCAAATTTATGTCTTTCGCCTTCACGCTCTTCACCGCCGAGATCGTTTCGACTCCTCTGGTCATTAGCAATGTTCGTACACCAACGCCCTCGCCGCCGCCAGCGGTGGCGTCGGTGAACTACTTCTATTCGACTTTCGAGTTTTAAAATTCGGTAATCGATTCATTTTTCACTGCTCATTCAATTCCTGTCGACCTTCTTAATTATATTATACGATAGGACCTAATTTAAGCGCTTGTACATGTGCGTAGGAATCTCTCAGGTATTAAAATTTTCATCTCGAAGAAACGAACTCTAAGTATTAGTTTTTTAAAAACATTTGTACAATTTATTGGTTTATCCCATGAACACGATACAGTTCTAAATATGTTATTATATTAATTTAGTATTTGAGCCCTTATAAGTAATAAAGAGCCCATTCAATCGTTAGAAAAATCAATGAACGACTATTCGCCGGTAATGAACTGAGATCAATGGTTGCCAAGTTTTTATACTCATAATACTGTAAAATTTAGCTGAAACATTTCACTTAACGCATTTGTTTACAGTCACGTTCTAAAATATGATTTATCCACAAAAGTTGGTGGCCCGAGGTCAGATTTAACTGCACCATAAAAAGTAGCAAAATTTTCCCCGGGTGAAACTGGAGAAATGTGGGCCATTAAAAATTTTAGATGCTACAGGAAACTTCTCAGCATAAACTTTTCAATGAAGTGTCACTGGAGATTAAAAATTGCTCTTGATGATAGCTGTGGCCATTCAGAGCTCTTCGTCATTCAATTTTGTATTTATTAGACAAACCTAGAATGGGAAATGGCGTAGTGGGGCGGAACAAAAGCTCACTTCACCAACAATTTAAACACGGTAGTTTTTTTTTCAACTTCCCGAAGGAAAGTATGATGCCCCAAAACCATGGAAATTTCGAATGGATCAGCTTTTCTTAGCGCATGTTATGATCGAGTTAATAAAAGTCATAATTGGAAGATAAATGCGGTTCTCAGGCTCGTGTGAAATTTGGGCAAAGTTCATCTGCACATTTAATAGTTATTCACTTTTTGCAAGTGGCGCAAAATTTTTCTTCACATTCAAACTTGCAAAGTCCCATATGCGCCATCCGGAGAGAAAATGACTCTCAACTTCTACCCAAGAACTCTTTGGCTTGGGCCTAGTGTTTTCCGATACACCAAAGAGCATCGTTACTCTGCAGTGAATCGAATCGAAGAGTTCAGTATCGATCCGCCAAAGTATCGATCCTGTGTTGAAAAACACTACTTGGGCCGGTATAACTGTGCGCGCTTTGTACAATTTCATCTTGAAAAATTTTGCGTTAAAACATCCTATTTGAAAATGCCAGTGTCAATACATCCATTTACGTCATCAGAAGAGATTATAAATTTTGAAGGTAGGGATACAGCCGTGTTAGTGATGTAGCTATCGAGAAGTTTTATGCGTGTTCCGAATGAGGACATACACATCGCACACCATTCGTTTTTTTTCAAAATTTCATTTCCTATATTCTAGGAATTCAAAGAAATCGAAAGCAGCGATATTCTTCAGAACGCATTTACTAAAATTATATGAAGAATCTATCTTAAAATTGGATAATTGTCGGGTAACATGAACATTCTATGAACATGCAAAACATCTGGTCGACTAACGATTATTTGATGTCCAGAATTTCAAAGTATGTCACCCGTTGTCTCAAATGGCCCCACCTCAGCGGGCATAACATTCGCATGAAATGAATCTTTTCACATTTTCTCGTGTTACAGTTTTTCATTCTCTGGAAAAAGACGCATAAATTCCAACTGAATGACGGAAATTGTGCATCAGCCGTTCAAATTATGAGTTTTTTTTTTCGAATATTCTCGTGTTACAAACTTTGAGCTTTCTACGTACAAGAAATGTATCCGTTTTTTGGAAGCTTTTGATAGCGTTCATACTTTTGGACAATTTTAATTTTAACAGATGGTAATTATTTGGAGTTTCCTGATAGGGGAAGCGAGTGTTTTGCCCCCCCCCCCCCGCCCAACATAATTGATGGTATATATATATATATGTGGGTGGGAGTGAGTGAATGGGAGTGGGTGAGTGAGGGTGGGTAGGTAGGCGGGTGGGTGAGTGTGTGCGGATGGGTGAGTGAGTGAGGGTGGGTAGGTGGGTGAGTGAGGGTGGGTCAGTGGGTGGGTAGGTGGGTAGGTGGGTGAGTGAGGGTGGGTGGGTGGCTGAGTGGGTGAGTGAGGATGAGTGGGTGGGTGGGTTCACACACACACACACACACACACACACACACCTGCATATTTCACGTAAAAAGCATCACGAGGACATAACGCATCGCATTTTCGGTGTGATTGCAATAACTTCCCTCATCGGCAAGCCAATATTTCTTCAATAATTCATAAAACAATCTAAATTACAAAAAATATCCCATAATTCAATAGAATTCCTGAGCCCCCCAATTTGCCCAATACTCCACGTGCATAAAATTCTCCTAAAACACTTCCGTGACCCATAAAATTTCAAGATGGGAAAAAGCTCCAGACTACATTGAAAAATACAAACGAGTGACTTACAATCTCCGGTCGGAATTCATTTTTTTTTCCTCCCCCCCCCCCCCCCTCCTTGAAAGGGCCACAGTTCAGTAGCTGCCGGCATTCCTCTCGATGGTCACCATCCAGCCCCTGAAGACTTACGATAGTCGCGCGCGCGCAACGAGTCCAGCTTGCTATAAGTACCTGCGGGATGATATATTCCTAGGTGCAGACCGCGCGACCGTAAACGATATTTCACAAGAGTTTCCAGGTCCCCTATCCTGGATGCTCACACCCTCACCACCCCCCCCCCCCCCCCCCCCGCCCCTCCCTCCTTTTATGTACAATTTCGCTGAGTTCAAGTGCAACATTCTTCAATAATCGATAACTGCGAAATTTAAAGTCGCAAAATTAAATGTCGTTTGGGTATTGAATTATAACGAACCATATATAGTGAAATGGGACGCAAGGTTATTGAAAATTTGGACGGCATTGTCGACCATTGTTGCGAACACTGTTGAAGACCATTGTCAACGCCAATATAGAGCATGAAATTAAAGTTAATCCTAAATCAGTGTTAATCAATTTGCATTCTCTAATTTTCATCATCATACCATCTATAATAATCAAAAATATCGCGAACGAATAAGTCGCACCAGACAATTTACATTTCAAATTCTATTAATTATAGTTATTCCTCACGTGCGAATACTTCTATATGCATATCCTATAATTCGTAAAATATGGTAAATAAATTACCTCTGCATTGAGTGACTAACAAACTATTCATAATGTCGTGAATGGTAAAGAGAATAATTATCAAAGGAAAATTAAGTCGATGTGGATAATGAAGCGACATAATACTTTTCAAGTTCTTTATCATATTCAAAAAAAATAATTGAAAATTAACATTAGTTAATAATCCTTAATTTACCGCAAATCATCATATGGGGTTTTCCCATGGGAATGTTCATCATGGGTAACAAGAATTCTGAAAAGTGTGTCATGATTTTTCCCTAATTTTTCGCGTGATATATATATATATATATATATCATAGGAAAACATGTGAAAATTTAATAGTATGATTATAATTAAATAGTTTCATAAATTTTTCCGCCCCATTAATTGTCCCATAATATTTAACATATTTGTCATAAAACCATATGCAAATGAGAATGGGAAAGAACTCGGCTCATGCAAATTTCCTACTCAGTTGGTAAACGTTGCGTTCAATAAAAAACACACATTATGCCCCCAGGATAAATTCAATATTAAATCCGCTGGCACATTGGGGAGTTTGTGATAGAGAGAAAAAAAATGAGGTGTGAATGAGGTGAAATTCAATTGTGTCTCTCTATCATTTCCCACGAACTTATTTTTTCACCGTCATTCTGTCTCATAAGATTTGCTCTCCACCTAATATCGCAATCGTTAATCCTGGGATTAACTTGGGATTTGAAAAGAAACCTTAACATAACTTATTAAATTTTATATATTCTGTCAAAAATTAGGGTTTTAAAAATTTGAAAATTAAAAAATGTTATATTACATATTTTGTTTTTAATTTTCAAATGTTCGATTGCCTGAAAATTTTGAAATTTCCATTTTTGAATTGAATTTTGAATCCTTATCTCGAATTGTTCGCATGCAACAACATTTTCGAATTCTTCCAACGTTTGAAATATTGTAAATAGTTTTGTACTTTTCAAGGAAATTTCTACGTTTTCCACGTTATTTTATTTAGTTCTATCATCGTCGAAATGTCGATAGAGGCAAAGAATGAGGTGTCAATGCGCTGGAATCCAATTTTGTCTCAGTCCTCCGGACTTCAGGTTTTCAGCCCGCCTTGCTCCCACCACCCCCTCCCTCTACCCCACTTCTTTTTGCGCGCTTCCGTGACCATTTATCGTGAAAAACAAATTACAATTTTTTTTTAATTTTTGTTCTTGAAGATTTTGTAAACTTGTTAAATTATTAATTTTTTGACCTTTTTCAAATTGTGACTTTTCTAGTTTTTAATTTTTTTTGTCATTCACATTGATAAAGGTAAAATTTTTCTAATTGTCTAAACTTCCAAAGTTTTTATATAGTGATCACAGAATCGAAAGAGCATCTGGGTCTCTCTGTCATTCCACTGACCCTCTTTTCCTCAACCCCCTCAGCCGTTACCACCATCCCCCACCCACCCATTTTCTTCCACCCAATATCGTGATCGTTCATCGTGGGAAATAAGCGCATAACTTTAGGACGAGTGCAAAGTTCCGTGCGGTTAAAAGGTTGGTGTATTTATCGGCACTGGAAACAAGGGCTGGTCGATGAGTTAAGGCAGCCCGAAGGAGATCGAGAAGATGCTAGCCAGACAGTGAATATCCGGTGTAGCGTAAAACGCGCAGAATGTACTTCAGCCTTCATGGATCAATGTTTACGTATTGCGCCGTAAAACAATTTGAAACAATTGCCAATACAACGTTGAAAATCCTGAAACTATTGAAAATGTTGAAAATGTTGAAAATGTTGAAAATGTTGAACATGTTGAAAATGTTGAAAATGTTGAAAATGTAGAAAATGTTGAAAATGTTGAAAATGTTGAAAATGTTGAAAATGTTGAAAATATTGAAAATGTTGAAAATGTTGAAAATGTTGAAAATATTGAAAATGTTGAAAATGTTGAAAATTTTGAAAATGTTAAAAATGTTGAAAATTTGAAAATTTTAACATTTAAAAATGTTGAAAATGTTGAAAATGTTGAAAATGCTAAAAATGTTGAAAATGTTGAAACTGTTGAAAATGTTCAAAATGTTGGGAATGTTGAAAGTGTTGAGGATGTTGAAGTTGTTGAAAATGTTTCTTCACAATGTGGAAATTATCCAGAATATTGAATATCGTCAAAATCGATAAACTGTTTTCAATTTTCAGAATCCTTGAAATTAGTGAAATCTGTTAATCAACTTCGTCAAACATGTCGACAGTAAGTTGCCACACTACTCAACTTTTCAAGACTATTTTTTCAACTTCATCTGATTTGTTACTTCCCCTGTCACCAATTAATATTCAACTAACGAAGAATCGCCCAAGACAATGAATTTATTCCCGCGTAAAACCTACTAGGATCGAATGCTTCACTCGCGCGATCCAATGTTTACGCTTTACCGGTAAACAAAAATGGAGTGCAATTGCTCCCAGCAATGGCCGAGGTTGGAAAGCCGTTAAAAAAAATAATACAAAAATCACGGAAAATGGTGGGAAAAAAAAATGATGCAGCGGTGAATCAGTGTTCTCGTCACGATCAGCCATGCGAACGGAATCACTGAGTTTTCGCACCTCGGCAGATGGTTTTTCACCACCTCCAGGGAAAAAAAACCAAACAATTCAACTGTATACTTAACGAATAAAATCGAGTCACTGTTTGGGCACGAGAAAATCGGGGAAAAATGGTTATACATACGTTTCATTGGATCGTGATGCAAAAAAGCGCAAATGGGTGCTCATTGAAGCTGCACAAAACACTTGCCAATTAGTAATTTCGTCGACCTAAAACTTTAATAAACTCCGCAGGAAGTGGTTTTAGGAAAAATGTCAGAAAACATTTTCTGTAGAGACTGTCATTTCTCAAAAGTCCAATAAACGGTATACAGATGTCATAGCGTACGGCTCGACCCCGCACCTTTGAAACCGCCATACGTCCTAAACTACATAAGTTACAAAAAAAAGTATACGACATAAAATGTGTATTTTGAGGAAAGGAACAATATTTATGTAACACTTTTTTTCCTATCTCTAAACGTTTTCATAATAGAGCGTGTACAAATTAAGTCGTATAAGCGCTTCTACATTTTCCCGCCATTTTCAGGAAATAACGCGAAATCAGAAGGAGCTATCAAACGTTTTGTGATAACTTGATTTGCAGAGGAAAATGTGCTCGATGAAAAAGTTTTTATGACTTATTTCACATATCCATTCGTTTTCGAGTTGTTCTCCAAAAAGTGCGGAACAGTACAAATTCACCTGTACTGGTTTTCCATTTCGTTACTGATATATACATCTCGCCTCAGATATGGCATATATTATCTCCCAGACGCATATTTCCATCAACAACTTGTCCAGTATAGACTCTCATTGCTGACTCCACATCTTTCTTTTCTTCATATACATGAAGAGAGAATGGTGGCATCAACATCAACTGAAATCATTAACCCGGATTCTACTCTAGTGCAGCATCTAGATGAATGATGGCTCTCTTCAACGCTTCAGGAAGACGAATAAGAGTCATAACGCATAAGCGCGTGAGAAATGATGATAGAAGAAAAATATTGTCTGGTGGTAAGATTGAGTAAACTGTTTCATATTTTGCATTTTCAAATTTTTTGTTCAGTTTTTCAATTGTCAAAACTTTTGCATTGATGCTCCTTCATATTTTAAATTACACAAGTGCGGGGTTTTTCTCCGCCATCAAATCATCAAATGAAGAAAATGAATTTCTATTTTCAGGACAAGCCTAAATTGTTCTGCAATTTTGAAGTAAGTCGAGTAATACAAATGTTATCCAGCGTAAGGTCAAAACTCTTTAACTTGACCCAACTGAAGTCGCTGACCCACGTAATCCTCAGTCGGTCTCATTGGGCCCCATCAAGGAGCAGCGCTACCCGTCAGATGCCCGTCATTAACAGTGTTTCCTCGGCAGCTATCATCGTCCCTTAATTTCATGTTCATTCAAAAATTTTCACCGCTTCAAATCCCCAAGGCATATTACCTTCATTTTTCATATTTCAGTAATTGCGAATCTTTCATGCAAATTAAATAATTTTCACATGTACCATAGTATTCAATTAGAGAGGTAAAGAGAGAGACAATTTTGATTGGACACGCCCTCTAGGGCTCTCCCGGATCTGCAATATAAACCAAAAAAAATTTCTTTCGTATTCGAATACGCAGTTCTGTTCCATATATTAATTTTACTTCTGACGTTTACTTATAACCATTCTTTTTTTTTTTATTGAGCCTATACTTACAAATATACTGAGAAAATCATATGATATGAAAAATTGACACCAGGAATCTTAGTCATAGGCGCCATCTTCACATCTCGCTTATGACGATTCTTTTTTTTTTATTCAGCATATAGAAATATGTACGTAGAAAGAATACAGAAAAAAATTGGCACCGGGAACATAGTCATAGGCGCCATCTACACATCTCGCTTATGACGATTCCACCATAACCTTATAGTGGCGCCATCTCTCGCCAAAACGGTGGAAACTCAGTTGGACACCTGATATGATAATCAAATGCCGTTAAAATCAGCTAGCACCGAAATTTATGGTGATTAGTCGACATTCTGCATTCCATTATGCCCCACCCTCCCCTCCACAAGAATCAGCTAAATAATATTTTCTCTCCAATGAGAAAACTTGAATTCTTATAGATATTTTTTCCAACCGCCCATTACACCCTTCAGAATATATGGCATTGGTGGGGGGGGGGGGGGGTAGCTATAGCTTGCACCGGGCAACTCCCCCAGTCCCGGGGATCGATAAAAGGACTCTCCATTCTCTCCAAAACCCACCCTCTCTCTCTCTCTCCTTCTCTGCCTCTCCCTCACACTCTCTCCACCATGATCAAATCGATTTGTCCTTGGAAAATATCTGTGTCCAGACTTTTTTCTTTCCGACTTGGCCTTTGACAATTTTTCCAACTGTGGTATTCCCCTTTCAACTTGTGTTGAGACTTCGTCTTATGTTTTGCCTCCTTCTCAATCTTCAAAGAATTGTATTCCACCAAAGAGACACTTTATCTGATCTCTACCAGGGGTACAATGGGATTATCTTAATCGTGGGCGACCAAGAGTGACACGGGCGGGTGGCAGAGGGGGTGATGAGGGGGACGCGGGGAGGGAAATTCTGCCTTTGTTCGGGCGAAAAGACGCGCTGAAATCGAGCGTGGAAATCCCCATGAGCCCCTTTTCCCCGGTTCTCAGTGAGATACAACTAAAACGTGACCTCATGTAGGTGTATCAAACTCTCGTGTTGCACACACTGGTCCATTCGACAAATTGATCCCCGGGTCGCTGCTGCTGCAGTCCGAGAAAAGCGCCGGTAGACTCTCAATGCATCTATATATCGTTAGTATTTATGGGTCTTTTAGGAGGTATTTTAATGGCTTCTGATGACTTACACGTGCACTCAAAAGAAAAAGAAAATTAGGGCGTAAATTGTATGAGGATAAATTAACAGTGAATGGAGAATAAAAAAAATATGTATTCCAAATTTCGAATAAGCAAAGTTATTGTAATCATTCCGAAAATTTAATGGGACAATTCGATGACTTCCTAATACTTTTGTACATAAAATACCTGTATATGGGAATGTGTGTGTGTGTTAGAAATTGTTAATAACCAGACACGTATTGCAATCGAATGAGTGGTTTTAACCAAACGACGCACACAGACACACACACACACACAGATAACTTATACACAAAATGTGAGGACTTCAGAAAACGTCCAGATAATTGGATGGATCTGACATACCTCAATTTTGGAATAATTAAAATAACTTTTGCCTACTGAGAAACTACAGAGAAGCCTAATGGAGACTAAGAGTATGAAAAGAGTTGGGATAACCACACGACAACCCAAAGACTTACTCTCAATCACTGACGTGGCTAGTTACCCCGAACAAATTTGACCTCACCAACTCTCTTCCACCCCTAATGCACCAGCTGCTGAAGTTTGTTCAATGGTTATTTAATTATGCTAGTTCAATTCGGAATTATAAATCATCGGAGATGATCAATGTTAGTTTTGGGTAATATTCTACTATGATTATGTGACTGCAAAATATATATATGTTGTAAAAATATATATGTTGACGGCAAAACATATATATATATATATGTGTGTGTGTGTGTAGGAGAGTGGGTGGGTGGGTAGGTGGGTCTGTGGGTAGGTAGGTGGGTGGCTGGGTGGGTGGGTGGGTGGGTGGGTGGGTGGGTGGGTGGGTGGGTGGGTGGGTGGGTGGGTGGGTAGGTGGGTGGGTGGGTGGGTAGGTGGGTGGGTGGGTGGGTGGGTAGGTGGGTGGGTAGGCGCGTGGGTGGGTAGGTGAGTGGGTGGGTGGGTGGGTAGGCGCGTGGGTGGGTAGGTGAGTGGGTAGGTGGATGGGTGGGTGGGTGTATGTGTGCGTGCGTGTATGTGTAGTTGTTTGTGTGTGTTACATGCACCCCAAAGAGCCGCTATTTCCGCCACTCATGCCAAACATGAAATGTTTTGGCCTTATGAGGAATAGGTTGACAAAACATCTGTACGAACAGACACACACGTCTTCCGAAAACGTGTCGGGAGCAGCAAATCATATAATTCTCCTGACTTCCGGGTATTACTCACTCCATAAAATTGCGATACACATTCATGATACTAAACGTCTTGATTTCATAGGCTTTTGGAACTACTTTTAAAATTGCCACGTTGGAATTATTGAAAAGCTATAGACAGTTCGAGACTCCCATCGATCTATTGCAGCAGCTCCTCTAAACTGTACATATGAAGAACATTGGACTACTTTTTATTTTACTATGTTATTTTTGCGAAGACATTCTTTCCACTGGTTACACCGATGGATTGACAGGAGCAGGCATCATGCAATATTATAGGAACCAGAGTGCTACCGGTATCTAAGTGCAATTTAATACGTCTATATGTACCTAGGCAATATGCAGTTTTTTCAGGTATTGTCACCTGAGCAAAAAAAAAATTAATGGGTTTGACATTCCACGGGCCGAAATTCTAACTTTCCAATGTCTGCGTGTATGTGTGTGTGTGTAATTTCTCCCCAATCTCTCATTTTTCTCACCATAGAGCTCTCTAAATGATTTCAGTTGTTTATAACGCTCTAACGCCGAAACGGTTCGATACAAACAGAGATACAAAAAAAGTCAGAGGACACAAAATATGTATTTTGTTATAAGGAACAACATTTATTGGACACATTTTTGCGTATCTATAATACTTCGTGAGATACAGCGTTATAAACGATTGAACTTGTTGATAACAATAGAAACCAGGAGACATATATGGAGCAAAAACGAATCAGCTCTAAGTTACGGTAAGACGCTTCGATTGCGTCATTCAGGACCTTGATCGGATAATTTGTTCACGAGAAATCGTTCCGGGAAATTTTTGGTTACATACGTACATCGACACACACACACACATACATACAGAGATTTTGTTTTGAATAGTCTAGAAAGGTCAGAAAGGCCATGACACGTGGAGATCTGATGGAAAATCGATTTGTCATTTTCGGGAGTAAAACAATGACTTCCCCTATCGGCAAGTTAAAAAGAGGTGCGCGTAGTGTGACCAATGAGAAGTACCATCTTTTTTCATCACATTGCAGTAAGGAACTTCGGCATTGTACAAATACGTATATCTACAAATAGAACGGAGCAGAAATCGCAGAGCTCATGGGACCTTCCCATACTGTTCAGTGATGGAACAACCAAGCATTTGAATTTGAAGCTAACTGAGAAGCACTTGATAAATAATGATATTCCAACTTGGTACGCTCGACTCGCCAATAACTCCCATGATATTCATTATGAAAATGTTTCAGTAAGTACAGTTCCAGAATCCTACCACCAGATAACTGATGAATCTGCAATGAATTGATTTTATTTCCAATAGATCTTGAAGGATTTGGGTGAATTTGACTTGTACCACGATGTTGAGCAGAGAGCTGCCATCGTGGTATTTTATCAGCATCAACTGATTGTAAGTACCTATTAATCTCCACTGATCTATCATCCAGCGCTGTATGTATTGAATGATTTAATTGAAATTTAGGAGGGTTACATGCAGGACTACCAATTGAAGTATGTAGCTGATGGTTCGCAAGGTGCTGAATCGGTGCAACGCAAATACTTGTTGTTACCAGTTCCAATATTTGATGATTCAGTGATCTTAGGTAATACGATTATGATAATTCAATGGAACACATTCGTATTAGATTTACATTTGCAGATATGTGGCTGAGCAGGAGGTCTAAACGCAGGTCGACACCAACAACACGTCTTCCACCTGCCATAGTTTATCCACAGCTGTTAATCCACTTCGATTACCATAATGTGCAGTAAGTATAATTAACTTCCCGGTATAGGGACGTTATTGTAATGCCCCCGAAAATCAAATTTTTTTTTCATCGAATGTTCACGTTGTAAGGTTTTTCTAACATTTCTAGACTATTTTAAACAAAATGTCTATCTGTGTGTGTGTGTGTGTGTGTGTGTAGCTAAGTGTTAGAATAATGGCTTATGTCAAACAGATTTTGTGCTTCTAGTGAATACATTTGTTGAATACAAATGATTAAATTTAACAGAGCAGAGGACTTGTTCCCTCATGGACGGTCAGTAGACAACTGACTTAAAAAAACAATTTTTGCTCATAGCCCACACCAATTGTGCACACAGATGCATACCCAAAATTCCATGAACAATTGCAAGCCTTACAGAGCAATTATAGTAGAGCCTACTCTAAGGGTCAGGTATACCAAGCACCTTCAGCCTCTTAATAAACCAATATTCCAAAGATGCATTAAGATCGGGGCACTTCGAATATTACCCTAATAATTGCTTCTTTTATTACTATAACAATATAATTTGGGTCTCATTTAGAGTATTAGCCTAGGTAGCGAACAATAAAATGATATTAGATATTTCTACCCTTTGCTTCATTTACACTCGACATATTCAACAGTATGTATGTGGTCCAATCTTCCGCGCACGATTTCTCGCAACTGAATTATGCGATCGAGGTTCTGAATGATTCAACCGAAGCGTCTTCCCATAACTTAGATCTGATGCGATTTTGGATGGAATTGGTCCAGTACATTGTTTGAGGCCTACGATGGCTCGATTGGTTAAGGCGACGGATTCTGGATTTATGAAAAGCCCACAATTAAAAATATATTGCCGTTGAGAAATTGCTTCAATTTTATGGTAAAGACAGAAATGAGGCAAAAATATCGGGCGATAATTCACAATGATCATTTCAAACATCATTTATCAGTGTTCCATGCAAAACTAAATTGATGCATAGAAAATGCACCATACTGTGCTTATGCCCTTTTTGAGTATTTTTTTCTCTTCTTTCGCTCAATTTTTTTTTTTTTTTGAGAATTTAAATTATAGTCTAATTTAAGAATTAATAAATGTAAAGAACATGGTTATGAGAATTTCCATAAATAGTTATGCTGTTACCGGAGTTTTGGTACAGAGTTTCGTTCCTGGCGGTAACATTACTGAACTTTTGGTACAGAGTTTCGTTCCTGGCGGTAACATTACTGAACTTTTGGTACAGAGTTTTGTTCCTGGCGGTAACGTTACTGGACTTTTGGTACAAGGTTTCGTTCCTGGCGGTAACGTTACCGGAGTTTTGGAACAGGGTTTCGTTCCTGGCGGTAACGTTACCGGCCTTTCGGTACAGGTTTAGTTTCGTTCCTCACCGCGTTCCTTGGAATGAAACGGAAAAACCGCAGTTTCGTTTCGTTCCAAACCCCCTGCTAAATAGAGCGACGTTAAATAAAATGAAACAGTTTTGTTCTACCTATATAAATCCACAGGGTCGATGAATTGAAAGCCCTAAGACAAATGATAGCATATTGGAATGCTGTCGATATGCTATACAGTGACTTCGTAGAACCGCGAATCAAGATAACGCTTTCTGGTTTCATATTGCCCAAGGTAAATTCCCTGTCTCATTTCTCTCATGCCAAACAATTGGTCAACAAGCCATGGTAATCATGAATATCACTTTCAGGATGACTTCTCTACGAGATGGTTGGATTATTTGCATACTGACACTGTTCTACAGTCTCTGGGAAATCATTTCTACCGATACTCACACATGTTTCCTGGCCATGATCATGATGTGATGTTCAGCTTCTTCCGGTAAGTAATGGTCCATTGAACAAGACTCTAAATGTGATTGAGTTACAATCAACATAACATCCGTAATACCTGATAATTTACCCTAAATCCTAGGTCTGGTCTACGAGGGGGCTTATTGGGTAAATACTGCATAAACATTTTAATAATCTCGAAATTGTGATTGAAATTCATGGTGTGTTCTTCAATTCACCAAATGTAGGGATCGTACCAGGATACTTGAACTGTTCCGAAAAGACCAACCGAATCGGATTACTTCACAACAATATGGCTGATTACAGTACTGGCGCTCATGAACTAGCACATCTGTAAGCGTAGATATAATTCGGAATATTCCTGCTATCCGTTAAAATGCATGAGTGATTTAATTTCTATACATAGATTTGGAGCTACCCATGATGATAGTATACAGAGGTGCAAACCTCCAGGAATTATGGGCAGTTCACCGGACACGACCAATAGAACGTTCCACTGGACGGATTGCACTCGAGAATCGATTAGGATTTTTTTTAGGTAAATTACTATAATTACATCTAGGAAGTGCCTCATGTGAAGCTAACTTCAAGGCTCATCAGCTCGTCTCGATCGGACTACTCATCTTCATCCTACACCTTCTTCTTTTGCAATTGTAACAAATCTGATATTTATTATTTCAGAGGAAATCACAGCCAGTGCTTGTATAACTGTCCCCGAACGAAACGGGATTGTCCAAATGTGATATCTCACAATATTTCAGCGTCCAATGATGTCACATCAATTTGTCTTCGGCGGCCTGGAGCTTTCTGTGCAGAAGCATTGTATCAAGATGCTGGAGATTTTCATCGTTTTGACATAGGGAATATCACATGCCACTCACGAGCAATTCAATGTAATACATGGTATCGCCTAACACCATTAGACGGGACAATATGCACTTGGTCTAATGACTCTAAACCAATTGAGGTGCGTTGATGATGTATTGAATACTTACGCGCACAACATAGTTATTCTGATTTTCGTTCAGCCTTCCTTGCACCAACACGCAGTATGTTGTGGATTATGATTTGAAAGTCATTTGGGTAATAGCGTAGTTAATTCTCTTGCCGCGCATTCACTAAACGCCCAATATTCCCCTCACAGTTCGCTCCCTTTCCTGGAAGCTTCCCCCACTTCGTGACAGTAATTCATGAGTATCTGCGGATCATGCGCAGAGCGTTGCCGTACGCCACAAATCAAAACAATCTCAACTCCCGAAAATGGAAAGTCGATGAACTGATTTTAGAATTGATATCTACACTGAATCATTTACCATTGACCAAAATTTGAAGTTCAATGAAGATACCACCAATACTAAACAATTATTAGACATTATTTTTGAATCCAAAAAAAGCTCTTCCTTTTTGGCTTTTGATAAACTTCAAAGGCCAGAAACTTGCATAATGATTATTCACCATTTCATATTCATCAAATTACAGGCTTGTTATCAGGGTCAACGAAGGCCGATTGATTCAACGACGCCAATATGTGCAGCATAAATTATTCGTGTGCGTGTGGATGTATTGCACTTTCCCTAAATTCGCTCCTGTGTAATAGCAAAATTGAATGAAAATAAAATGTTTCTAATAGCTTGATATTTACGGTCTTAAATTTCACATTATTTTGTTCCTATTGGTTATATAGCTAGTAGTCCTCTGTTTTTTTCTTATTTGCATTTTCATCATCCCGTCTGCGAACCTTCAATGTATTTTTGATAAGAAATTCATAGCATTCTGATTGAATATATATATTTATATTTATCTATATTTAACTTGCCGATTTTTCGGGGAGTCATTGTAATGACCCCTAAATCGAGTTTGTTTATAGTATATAGGGTTTTAAGTATACCGAAATGCTTCCCATCGAATTCCAAACAAATGTCTGTGTGTGTGTGTACGTGTGTGTATGTATGTACGTATGTGTACAAAATTTTGCGCAACGATTTCTCATGAACACATGAAGTTATGGAAGTTCTCAAGGTCGCGTTCAAAGCGTTTCCATATAACTTAGAACTGATTAGTTTCTGGGTGAAATTGGTGCAATATATATTGTTATAAACAATTTCAATTGTCTATAATATTCTATTGCATAAACTATTAGAGTTAGCGTAAAATTTATATAAGAAAAGTTGTACCCCATATAAAAATACGTATTTTATGTAGAATGACTTTTTTCGATAATTTGCATAATTAAGGAAGTATGACCGTCTCAACAATTATATATGTAATGAGTGAATGAATGAATCCAGAGCTATCATGGAGGTCTCAATCGCAGCGTTTCCGGTCAGAATGTAGGTTAAAACATATCGCGAGTTGAACTAGAATATACTTGGCGAATGAATATGTCGACAATTGCGGGAAGGATGTCAAAGAGCGGGATAATTAGGAACGTACAGAGGTAGAGAGGGTAACTAGGCAGACAAATTTGAGTTGAATATTTTTATGCGGCTGAAAATGTGTGTGTGTATGTATGTATGTATGTGGACAAAATTTTGTGTTCACGATTGCTCAAGAGCCAGTTGTATGGGGAGGCTTTGGGGCCTTATGGGGAGGCAAACTTAACTTTTTTTTAATCGAATTTTTCACCCCCTGCGCGTCTATACCATCCAATTGGGACCCCTAGAAAACACCCCCGTCGATTTTGGGTCGAAAGAGTCAAATTATTTTTCTTCGATTTTGGCCAAATTTAACATTGGGGTCTTATGGGGAGGCAAACGTAATTTTTTTTAAATCGAATTTTTCACCCCCTGCGCGTCTATGCTATCCAATTGGGACCCCTAGAATATACTCCCATCGATTTTGGGTCGAAAAAGTCAAATTAATTTTTTTCGATTTTGGCCAAATTTAACATTGGGATCTTATGGGGAGGCAAACATAATTTTTTTTTAATCGAATTTTTCACCCCCTGCGCGTCTATACTATCCAATTGGGACCCCTAGAAGACACTCCCGTCGATTTTGGATCGGCCTCATATTTTACGAGATATCGTTAAAAAATCGTAATAATCGATTAATAGTTGAATTTGCGTTACTGATATACAACTTGACTTCATACGTGTATCGTCTTACACACCCACTATCGGGAGGTTATAGATGCGACCCGTCGAGGGTCCCACTCACATCCCATTTATATTCATTTATATTCATTCGTACTTATTTATAATTATCGATATTCATTATAGATATATAGTATAATATGTATTACATATTATACATTAGATTCAATCCTATTCCGCCCTTAAGCATCCAACAAAATACTAGGTCATCTGAAAAATATCAGTGCGCTTACAAAAATAATCGTTAAAGAGCTATCAGAATTCATTAGCCCTGGGCAGTACATATTTGATTTTCAATTTTTGATTTGGCAGTACATGTTTGATTTCTTGTGCGTGTCTGTGTGTGTGTGTTTGTTGGGTATGTGTGTGTGCAAAAGACGCTCGAGCGTGTATGTAGCACACACACACAGACACACACAGGACCCTTATCAAAAATGGGTCAGAATGATGTCAGAAGTCGAGAAAGGTAAAAATTGTCGATTCTTAAAACTTTTCATTTTCGCAATCATCACAATAACTTCCCTAGATCAGGAGCTTAAAAATAGTTTTCCACAATCATAACCAAACATCCCCTGCCACCTCTAAAATTACCCACATCACAATAAATTACCATAACAACAGAATGAATAAAATTATCATTGGATATATGTACTCTCAAGTATGCGGGCATAAAGGAAAATATTACGAATCCGGTATACGTACTGAGGAGCTACTGAGGTAAGCGCTCGTAGCGTTCTGGATCATCCCTCTGTCAACACAGGGGCTGATCTCGGCTCATGTTATTTATGGTATTCCCTTGGGTATTTTTCCACCATCCAACAAAGTTACTTACGGAATTTTCTATCTCGTTAATGTTAGCAATGCATCATCAAATAATCATGAAACCTTCTCGCAATCTTTTCTTTTAATGCTTGATGAAATCCAATACCAATCCAGATTTCTCAGATTAGATTTTCCTAATTGTTAATGATAAACAGTGGGTGGATGGATGTGAGTGGGCGGGTGGATGGAGGTGAGTGGGTGGGTGGATAGAGGTGAGTGGGCGGGTGGATGCATGTGAGTGAGCGGGTGCTCGGGTGTGAGTGGGCTGGTGGGTGGATATGAGTGGGCGGGCGGTTGTGTGGATATGAGCGGGCTGGCGGTTGTGTTATGAGTGGGCGGGCGGGTGGCTCTGAGTGGGCGGGCGGGTGGGTGTGAGTCAGCCGGTGGGCGGGAATGAGAGGGCGGGCGGACGGATGGGTGTGAGTCGGCGGGTGGGTAGGTATGAGTGGGCGGGCGGGTGGGTGGATATGAGTGGTCAGGCGGGTGGGTGGGTATGAGTCGGTAGGAGGGTGGGTGGGTATGAGTGGACGGGTGGATGGATGTAAGTGGGCGGGTGGATGGGTGTAAGTGGGCGGGAGGATAGGTGTGAGGGGGTGGCTGTGAGTGGGCGGGGGGGTGGATGGGTGGGTGTGAATGGGCAAGTGGGTGTGTGTATTATGCAGAATAGGTGAGTAAAATAATCACATAATATACAATCAAAATCTACTGGGAAATAGTTGCGATGACCCCGTCTACGGGTGAAACTCACGGTTTCATAAACTCAACACACCGTGTACACCATAAACGCCCCCTACTTGCAAATTGCAAATGCTTAGCTACAAAAGAAGAAGACTGAATCTGTTTAGCGACATCGCCTTCGAGCTCAGTTTGATAATTTTTTTTTATCAATAGCCAGTAACGCGCAACGGAGGAAACGAAGAAAAAAAGATAATGGAAAAAGTATGCTGAGCTTGGGAATGAAATACAACGAATAGAAAGTTGGAAAGAACATTTTCAAAGCGACTTTAGACGCGGCAATATTTCCGTCAAGCCGTGGAAAATTCTAGGCAAGAGGCCATGTGCCCATTCGTAAAATGTTTTGACAATGTTTCATCCTTGGATATTGGACTATAAGCTAGGTGCAGATACTTTTGATGGATTTTGATCATTTTGAATGCCAGCGAAGACTGAATAATCAGAAAATACTTTGCTCCAGCACGTACGAAAGTGATAAATAATGTGAAAAATGAAATTTATGGATAAAGTAGCGTGAAATATTTGGATGTGCGTTGACCTAAATTTATTGCTGCCTCTGGGCTAAAGCAAAGGGTTCAGCTTTGGATGCTGTACATTGTGAAAAAGGGGAAAAATATTTTCCATACTTTATTTATAATCATCCCAGTATTGGAAATTTTCGGAAATTTTTCCTCCATTCATTTTTATAATTTCGAAAATTCTCGGAAATTTGCGATTTTTCAAAAGAGATTTTTTTTCAATTTTCGATTTTTCAAATTTCGGAAATTAAAACAAAACGAAAAAAAAAAATTGTTTTAGTAAAATTCATTTGAGATGTAAATCTTGGCAATGTATTCATAACTACGAAAATAGCATAAACCCCCTAAATGAATTTGGGATCTATCTGCGGCTTCCCCAAATTTGATGCTGCGCTCCAACCAAATTTCCAAGCTGCAAAATGACATAAAACTCGTCATTCTCTAATCTCGCAAAATGAAAATTGTTGTGAATTTTCCGTATACCTGAACACATTTCCATATACGTAATATCCACAGTGATTGTAGAATGCGAGCAAATGAGAGTGTATGCTCTTGTATATTGAGCGTAAACTCGCATAAATGACCTTTGAGAATGCTATTGGGTCCATCTGGTATCCAGCATCTCGCATAAAGCATTGTGCGTTGCAATGTGCTCAGGAAGTTTAGTGGGTTACAAGCATTCGAGCTGTTGCAAACTACAAACCGCAATTTCGAAAATTAACTCTAATTTTCAATAAGTCGAACATTTCAGTTATCTCAGGCCCATATTTTCCGTAAATAACCTTCTCCATAGATGCGTTCTCTAATTTGTAAAAAATTATTCAACAAAAAAAATGTTTTTTTTTAATAAAAAAATTACGAAAATTTGAAAAATTCGAAACTTTGAAAGTTCAAAAAATTTGAGAGATTTTAGCAAAAAAATCAGAGTAATAATAAAATCACTCAATAATAAAGTGAATTAATCATCTCGTATTAGGGGTTTATAAAAACTATGAGCATTAAGAAACTATTACGAGCAATTTGTAGCACTGCAGAATAAAACTATGAAATTTTGAAACATTTACATTTGGCAAATACATTCCCCAGAACAACAATAAACATTTATCACTTTTACAACAGTCGTTTACGCCCCCCCCCCCCCCCCCCCGCCCCATCGCCACGACGTCTTCCGACAAATTCTGCTCGGATAAAAGAGAAATTTCTCACACAAAACAAATACCCTGGTGAGAAGCAAAAAAGCCTGGAAACTTTGACAAAACTTGAAAAGACCGCGGAAGATGAAACACTGGGCGCAGTGGGACAGTTGAATATATGATAAATCAACCCTCAAGTTTTCCCTTAAAACTTTTTTTTTGTAACTGAATAGTCACACAAGAGATATCTCGATCGAGCGCCATCTGAGCCCCCACTGTAGGGCAAGAAAGTCTCTAATTCCCAAGTGCATATTTTTTTTTTCTCCAATCATTCTTATTTTCCCAGCAAAAAACTACGGGGATTCCCACAAAAAACTTCTCCGGAAATTGTATCAGATAGAGTGGCAGAAAATTGGTGATATATAAAATCATGAAAAATTACTATTATCATTATACGATTTTTGTCCAACGATTTCTTCAACACCAATGAAGCGATTTGCTTAATTTTTTTTAACCGATGAGTTGTCACGGAACTAAGAGCTGATTAGATTTTGGATTAAATCGATAGTGGTTTCAAATTTATCCAGGAAAGTATGATGCCCCAACACCATGAAAATTTTGAATGGATCAGCTTTTCTTAGCGCACGTTATGATCGAGTTAATAAAAGTCATAATTGGAAGATAAATGCGGTTCTCAGGCTCGTGTGAAATTTGGGCAAAATTCATCTGCACATTTAATAGTTATTCACTTTTGCAAGTGGCGCAAAATTTTTCTTCACATTCAAATTTGCAAAGTCCCATATGCGCCATCCGGAGAGAAAATGACTCTCAACTTCTACCCAAGAACTCTTTGGCTTGGGCCTAGTGTCTTCCGATACACCAAAGAGTATCGTTACTCTGCAGTGAATCGAATCGAAGAGTTCAGTATCGATCCGCCAAAGTATCGATCCTGTATTGAAAACCAGTACTTGGGCCGGTATACCTGTGCGCGCTTTGTACAACTTCATTTTGAAAAATTTTGCGATAAAACATCCTATTTGAAAATGCCAGTGTCAATACATCCATTTACATCATCAGAAGAGATTATAAATTTTGGAGCGAGGGATACAGCCGTGTAAGCAATGAAGCTATCGGGAAGTTGTAGGCGCCCCAATGGGGACAAATTCTAAATGATCTTTCTATATCTGAAGACAAAACTTTTTTTGCTGAGTTTATTTTTTTCACTCAGAAAACTGGGATCAATTTTCCGTGTTTACTGTCGCCACTTGGACGTGTAAGCAACAGGAAATCCCCACTCCCTTCTAGCACAATGACGGGATAGAGTTTCTTTGTTGGAGAAGATGGAGGAGCGGTGGTGTGTTGTGGAGCAACTTCTACTGATGACTTGAGTGAACAGAGTTAATCAAAACAAAACAAAGTGGAACGATAGTGGTTTAATCCCACCAGGCGCGGTGCAATGGGGATTGTTTATCGGAAAACACTTGGGGGTGACAAGGGATTGTTTTTTCCTGGATTTTCGGCGGTGTACAAGGTCAGGGAATTACTGCAACAGTGGGGTTGGAGGTAACTTTTTACAGATCAAATCAAAAACGTCTCGATCGGAAAGAATTATGAAAAATCATACGGAGAAACTTTGAGTTTAGGTAGAATTAATATTATCATCCAAAGTTTTTCTTCAACCTTTCTGTCTGATGCCCCCCCCCCCCTTAAAACATTGAAGTTCCAAGTTGAACAGTTCCAGTAATGGTTTGCTCCCTGGACTAGTGCTTGAGTTCCAAGACTTCAGACCAAGGTTCTTAGTAAGCAGTTCCAAAACGGTTCTTAACAAACAGTTCCAAAACGGTTCTTAGTAAACAGTTCCAAGAACTGTTTTTAGTAAACAGTTCCAAAAACGGTTCTTAGTAAACAGTTCTAAGAACGGTTCCTAGTAAACAGTTTCAAGAATGGTTCTTAGTAAACAGTTCCAAGAACGATTCTTAGTGAACAGTACCAAAAACGGTTCTTAGTAAACAGTTCCAAGAACGGTTCTTAGTCAACAGTTCCAAGAATTGTGTTCAGGTGAAGGGTCCGTTCTGGGAACTGTTCCAGGTGGAACTTCAGTTCCGTAGACCGTTCTGACCTTCAGTGTCGGAGAGCGTTCCAGGTGGAACTTCCGTTCTGGAGACCGTTCCAAGTGGAACTTCAGTTTTTGGAGCCCGTTTCAAGTGGAAGTTTAGTTTTTGGAGAGCGTTTCAAGTGGAACTTCAATTCTGGAGACCGTTCCAAGTGGAACTTCAGTTCCAGGGAGCGTTCTGGGAAAGGTTCCAAAAATCCCTCGCGGAGGAAGAACGATCACAACATTTGTTCCAAATGGACATTAAGGTCTAGGAACAACAGTTCACCAATTTTTGAAAATAAATATCATTTTAATCTTTGTTAATTCTTCAAATCCTTTAAACTTTAAAGATTTTCAAAATTGTTCTCACACGCTTCTGGTAGACGTAATTCTTTGGTCTGATCCCAAGGAACGTTGGCTTTAGTAATTCCCAAAAATTAGCAATTAATTTCCAGACAAATCCCCCCCCCCCCTTCCACCCTCCTTTAATTCCCAAACGTCCAGGACACCAATCCTTATTTGTTAGCCTGTACTTCAACCTAATGCAACGACACTCCATTGGATTTTCCCCCTCCGAAACATTCAACTGTATCAACATATCTAATGATATCACTCCCACCTTATTCGCTCGGTGTTAATGTTGGAATCAGCTAAAGCTCTTTTGCTCACATTTTCCCGAGTTACACTAAGCCAGTTTCGCGTGTTTCACAATCTCGAGTGAAACAATCAAGTGGCCGCACACTCTCAGAAAATCTCCCCCATAGGAATACGAGAGTTGCCCTATATCCAACTTAGTTCAGCCTTTTCCTTTCCATCCAACATTGTGTGGAAAATAAAAGGTATTGCGGTGAGACGATATTTTCACCAAAGCCACTGGCTTTCATCTATGTTTTGTCCTCTTTTCTCCCTGTCTCTTGTAACAACAATGAGCTTTGTTTGTTTGTTTCCGGAACGGAAGTTTTGTAAGAATTTTCTGGATTTACGTTTGGTAATTTTAAGGGGAAGTAGGCACACACACACACACACACACACATCTGGAATGTAGCATATAATTATCCCAGTGGCCCAATATTATTACATCGTAATGAAATTTTACAGGTATGTATCATATTAGAAAAGAAATTGCATTTCATTCTTGACGCTATCGTACCACCGGCAAGTGTTGTAAGAAACAGAGATATGAATTTGTTCTTTTTTTTTTCCTTTCCGCACTTCTAAAGCTGACGGAAATTATCCAGGCTCGCCATTATGCATATCGCTACCGATATGCACCAACTGCACAACTAGAAATTGTTTCCATCCGCTCTCTCGCTCATTCTCATGAGATTTCCCCCCCTCCCCCCTCCCCCACTATTGAGCATTGTCTGCCCTCGGCACTTGGGAGAAAGAATCATTTTATCGGAAATACGATAAACATAAAGGCGAAACGGAAATTGGGTTAGAGGGCAGAATGTATCTAATCGAATGCTCAAGTCGCCAATGTCCGATTTGGTCGAGGGTCTTCGCTGTAGCTTGATTATATACATATATAGTTTATTGGTAACAGGAAATTGGAGGAATTTTAAAACTCTGATACTGGAGGAAATGACTTAATCTGTTTGGGCATTTCTAGTTCGTTTAAGAATGCTGAAGAGGTGTTGAAAATTTTTGGAATTCATTGATTTTGTTAAACTTAGTAGAGCATTACAAACAGCTACAATTTCACACGCCCCCACACACACACACACACAAACCCATTTACCCACTCACCCACCTACGCACTCACCCACCTACCCACTCACCCACCTACCCACTCACCCACCTACCCACTCACCCACCTACCCACTCACCCACCTACCCACTCACCCACCTACCCACTCACCCACCTACTCACTCACCCACCTACCCACTCACCCACTCACCCACTCACCCACTCACCCACTCACCCACCTGCCCACCCACTCACATCTACTCACCCACCAATAAGCTATATATTGAGAATTCTATCAACCTAACTATGTGCTATAAATGAATTTCTGAATGAAAAAGTCTCATATCGCGACTACCCACGAATTAACTAGATTTGTTATTCCCCACGTATATTTCAGGTGTAAACTTGTTGCCTTGTATTTCTTTCAGAATATTTCCCACCATCCTTGAAATTTTAAAGTAGGAAAAAACCCCCCCCCCCCCATTCCACTTTGGGATGCACCAGACAGTCAAATAGGCAAAAGGGAGTTCTGCTCATTCCCAAATGTGAAATATCTCGCACACGGAAGTTATAAATCAAGTTGTACGAGACGACCCAGAAACAGACGCTGGGGAATCCCCGCGGGTTCCGGGTGGGCCCAAGCTATGTAATTCCATTTTATCTACAAACCAAACGACGTATCAACGGATATTCTCCCCACCCACCCACCCTCCCCCCGTTTGCACAGCTCCCTCGATAGGCAGGAATAACTTGAACTCCCCCGTGTGTATAAACAAAAGGTTGTATTTTATGCATATGCCCACGAGTGTTACAAAATTTCATACAGTTTGGAGTTTCTCCAGACATGAAACATTGATGGATTCAGGTAAACAATAATTTAACATCTTACGGTTAAATGGAAATTCCTACGTGGGCGTTTCTGATGTTTTTATTTTTTTTATTATTTTTATTATTTTTATTCAGCAGAAAATCAGCCGATTTATGCAGAAGTACAGAGAGGAAGAAGAAAAAATTTACTCCGTTAGTTTTTACTGGATATTTCGAAAACTAAGTGTCTCACCGAAATTCATGTGTATACTTTTTTGAAGAGGAGAAGAAGATGGACAAAAAAGGTCGTTATAAAAATTGTGCTAGCTCTCCTAGATCACGAGATATTCGTGAAAAACTGACTGCAATCTCAGGTCACGTGACATGTCTGTCGGGAAATTAATAAAACAGCCCTATCAAAAATGTTTGGTCCGCTGGACTATCTCTCGCGATTCAAGTACGCAATTCCAAGCGTTACGTTGCTTATCACCATCAGCGGCTTAATTCTCGAAAATGAGAGGCAAAAAATCTATCGAAACGTTGATCGGCGATATTGTGGAAATGGCCCGTATATAAACCACTTAAGGCCATTAATCGAGATGACTATTGGCCGATTAAATGAGAAAGATGTGGCCTTTACTGAAACTCTTATAGCGGTATAAATGTGGATTAATGTACGGAATTTACTTCGCCGGGTTTTCCTGAATCCTCTTACGAAAATCCATGTAGCGGTATTCGTCGCCATTTTTCACGATTTTGTGAAAACAAAAATAGACGGGAATGATTTTTCGAGAATTTTATCATAAGACTCGATAGATTTTTAGGTCATATTGTTGAAGGAATACAGTCAAGTTTTTGGAAATCGCACAAATTGATAAAGATAAACAAACACACACACACACACAAAGACACCTACCCACTCATCCACCTACCCAGCTACCCACTCACCCACCTACCCACCTACCCACTCACCCACCTACCCACTCACCCACCTACCCACTCACCCACCTACCCACTCACCCACCTACCCACTCATCCACCTACTCACTCACCCACCTACCCACTCACCCACCTACCCACTCACCCACCTACCCACTCACCCACCTACCCACTCACCCACCTACCCACCCACCCACGTAAAAAAACCAAGAAACAAAAAAACAAACACACACACACACAGAGGAACGTTTCGTGAGCTAGCAGTGGTACCCATAAAATAAGATCACACGACCGGGTGAGAACCTAACCTGTTCAAGTACTTTATTAGCGGGATATTTAAAATTACAAGAAAATCTGAGCCAAAAAAAAAACTAAGTTCGGAAGAGGAGCTCGTAGGCCATTTTTTTTAATTAATCACAATGAAAAATTTAGGTACTAAATTACAACATGCTGGTGGCAAAATTCCAATACAATTTTTTTTTCAATACTCATCAGTTTCGCCAATACATTATACATTTACTATTTGACCCGAATACCTCGAGTAATTCGATGGACCCTAGCAAAAGCCTGTATTCCTCCCCACTGGAAACCAAGAGGCCGCCTGCCCTATCATCTTCACAGTTGGCCTATTCATGAATCTTTGAAGAAATTCCACTGTAATATCCTGGTGAAAACTTCACCTCTGGAATGTGCACTTCCAATTCTCAACAGAGGAATTACTTTTGCGAAGTACTTCTGGTTGCACGCGCCTATTATTCGTATAATAACACAAAAAGATCAAGAGCAGGAACCCACAATCCTCTCATCAAGTCTCAAAAGGTTGAGTTATTTTTCCCATGCATATTTATATTTCTCAAAATTTTGAATAGCTTCATGAGACATTTTTCACATTTGATGCACGAGCTAATTTTCATCTCTGGATTTCTGGACTGAGAAGGTTTATTCAGCCGCATCATTGGGTCTTGAGTTACGGTGAACGAAAAATTGGATCACACACACACACACACAGCCACAGACACATACATACCCCACTAAGAAGCTGCGGCTACAACTCTTCTCCCCCGCGAAGTAATACTCAACGCCATTAAAGTACCGCGGGAAATTGGAGATAAGACGAAGGAGGAACGAATGGAGTTTTCGCTGGGTAACCATCGCAAATTTGGTAGGTGGGTTATGCGCACTACCACGCGCACACCAAATTACTCGTAGGTACTTGGAAAAATTTTGAAATAAAAAAACATCAGACTGAAATGAAGAATCCGGGCCACAAACACATTTGGCCCACTATTTTTTCATACCACTTCGGCGACTTTTTAATACCAGCCACGCGATCCTAATCGCAACATTTGAAACTTACTATCAAACTCCCATAAATAAACTTGCTTTCATGGTGGAATTAAAACCGCTCAATGGAGAAGGAGCGGTCACGATGTTTGTGACTCTGGCTTCCACGATTGACGAATAAAACTTTGTCCACGTGTGCGAGATTCGTGAAACTCGCAACACTTCAATGGCTACTTTTATCACTCGACTCTTATCATCCTTTCAAAATAAGAGAGATAGAATCTCGGAAAGTCGGTAGCAAATGGAGGTGATAAAAAACGTTTACTTATATTAGACATTGATGATTACACGACTAAAAATTTGTATTGTTCGTTCATTCAAAAAGAACGTGGGAGCGTATTCAGAAGAGCAAGGAGAACTTTTTCGGCAGGACATTATTCGCACAACGTTATCAAGGCCAATACAGCAGAGCTCCCTTTATTTTCGCTGTACTCCCCTCACGACTTGTCTCCCCTCAAAAACCTTCTCCCACTCCCCGTACTTTGTCTATCCTTGTTTTCGCCGTCATGCGCTCCAGACTGCGCAGCGTCTCAATAGTGGGACCGAGCATTCATGAAACATAACCTATTTACTTGATACATAGTCCGTTTACTTCTGCTCTTATTTCCCCTTCCTCTCCCGACAACCCCCACCACGCCAACCAACCAGTGGGCAGAGTGGGGGGCTTCCTTAATTTTTTTCTCCACGAAAGTGCTTCAAGGTCACCCCCCGAGCTCGGAAAATAAAGGGAGCTCTACTGTACACTGGGAACATGCTGGGAGACTATATTTGGGGTTTATTGAGAATTAGTATCAATGAGCAGAAAAGACGAAGTAAAAGTGTGCACTTTTAAGGATATTCCACCTATATTGGCGAAGATGTACGAATTTCTTGAAATTTTCACATAATATTTTTGAAGCGATAACAGATGTCTGTATGAAATTTGAGATTGATTCACAACACCGTTTTGTAGTTAGTAATTATCAAACTTCTCAATTAACACAGCCTCTTGTGGAAAAAATAAAAATTTCTGTAAATACAGTTCAAAATGTACAAATTTGTTGAAATTTTGAAAATTTACTATTGAAGCAGATATAAAACGATGGTAAAAATTTCATGACGATTGACTAAAATTTTTTTTCACTAATTTATTTAAACAATATAATATTGATTCGCGAAATCAAATACAGTATAATAATTTTCTATGGCCATCACTTCAACTAATTAACGCATTGAAATATTAATTGAAGATTATTGGCGATAAATATAACGAATTATAGAAAGGGTCATAAACTTTTGTTTTGACTATACCGGTTGAGTATCCTTAAATGAGTTTTTTTACCTTTTTGTAAGTCGTTTTGATAGTGAAACTTAATAAAAATGATGGAAACGTTTATTTCAATGGTTTTATTTCTGATTAAAGACTAGAACCACAGATTTTGAAACATAGCGTTCAAGCAGTTGCCTAAAGAAAAAGTAAACTTTTGCATGACATATATTATTTTTTCGTCGTAACTACGATCTGACGAATTGATATTTAATGCTTTAAAGTCAAAGTCAAATTTTGTGTTGATCCATGTTATTTCAATACACCTTTGCCTTGTTTCGCGTTTTAGAAATTTATTGATTCGGCCGCCAAAATTCAAATCCCATTTTCCATCGTATGTCCACGTTCCAAGGGCTTTAACGTATGTCGTCATTTTTAACAAAATTACATAACCGGAAGTTTCTTGTGTGGCCCCCATGGGTCACATTCATAATCCACTTGTTTTTATGTGAGTTGATAACGCGTATTTTCAGGGTCTAATGAATCGTATACGAACTAATGACCACCAAGGAATGGCCCTAACGGACCCGTCCAACGGAACATCGATAGTTCGTTGATTTTTGAAAATCGAAAATTTCGACGGATCGAGAGCTCGTCGAGAGTTTGAAAAATGATCGGCCTGAAGTAAAGGGAAGAGGGGGGAAGGGGGGGGGGGGTACTTGACAATGCTGAGCAAAAGTATACTTGGAACTAGTGGTCACTCCTTCGCTATCTTTAATGAATGTTCTCGTCATGAAGTCCATGTCACGCAATTAAAGAAAAAACAAGCGTGTCATCCATATGACGTCAAGGTCTTCCTCAGCACACTAAATGAGCGAGCACTGATGGGGATAGACCCTGTCTGAGATGCTACGAATATTTACGTGAATAAGAAATCGGATTATAAATATATGCCCTATATGTATATATTTGCTTTAATTAAAAACAAAAAAATTACGAAGATTTTTAGACAGTTAAAATTGTAGGAATTTTGGAAGTTCTTCAATTTTTCAAATTTTTACTTTAAAAGAATATTTCAAGAAAACATCACGTGGTCTTGTTACCATTTTGAAAGTGACACTTTTTTTTATAATTATTAAGGATTTTCGAAATTTGAAATTTTTGAACTTTTGAAAATTTTTGGATTTGAAATTTTTTTTTGAAAATGCAGTAACTTCTCGAGTTCCATTTTCATACTTTTTCAATACTTCTGAGTTCCCTCCATGATCGTCAGACGATGTTATATGGTACTGCTGGGCTACGGTCATGATAAAACAGAGATCATCGATAGATCCACGTGTTACCAACTGAATTAACCTAGTTGATGAAGGAACGGTACGATACCGACGAAAAGATTCAAATACTTAGAGGTTACTGTACTTACCCTCGGAGTGTAAAACTGGACTCCAACTTTTCTTCCAAGGTGAAATTCCTCTTTGCGGAAATACGAATTATTCCGTTATATATAGCTCCACAAAGCGTCCAGTACTCGCACAATTTTCAAAATTTCTTGAATTTCCAAAATTTTCTTTTCTCAAAAATGTTCCAGTCTCTCGCACAATCCCCAAAATTCTCACAATTTTCACATTTCCACAAGATCTTCACCGTCTTCTCTTTCTCACAATCGTTAACACAAGCCTGAATGCGCGCTTCGCGCGCTGAATGACGATGTGACATTTGCTATAACAATATATTTTCCGAAGTTAAAGACACTGTTAACCATTGACTCCGAAAAAAATGAGAGCTTTCAATTTTCCAGTTTAGTGCAAGCATCTTTTGTTTTTTCTGTAATTATCGGGTACATATAAAACTTGTCAACACTGGACAGAATATGTAAAACACTCGAAGCTTAATAAATTAACAGAACGTCAAAAATATTCTGTGTATATGATTTTCAATAACGCGATAAGTTATGACAACTTGAGCAATACTTTTGAAAACTAAACCCGAATCGATATCCCAAATATCGATGTTTATCGATGTAAACGCGATTAGCAACCGACTTGACGATGTTATCTGACTAATCTGATCAAGCAATAAATGACTGACGATTAAAAAAATAAATCATGTCACGATTTTCGAGATATTTTGACTTTGTTCGTTTATGTGTATGCGCTTTCTTGAATACGTTTGTTCAATTTTTCAAAATGGCCGCCAGATAGCGCGCCGAGTACCACGTGACACTTGAACTCTGGCTGAAGCCGGTTCCCCCATCGGCCCATCCAATCGCTCACCCCAGCTGCATTCGCTGATGAGCGTCCCGCTGGTCCAGCGTAGTCAGGGAAGCTTTTATCTCGATCAAATCACTTTTTCAACAATACCAGTGAATCCTAGTGACGCGTACGCCTAAAAACTTGTCAGCTCCATCGAGAAATGTTACAATGAATACAATTCTCTGCCTCGGAATTTTTTTAACGGCCATCGCTGTGCCAATAACCTCATGTAAGTATCTGTTTATTTTATTTATGAAGGGTTAATGTCATTCGTTGAACTTGCCAGAAAATCCAGTCACGCGCATAATGGCGTAGATTTTTCAAAATCAAAAAAATTCTTTGATCTCTATAAATGACCAAAAAATATTATGACACATTTTATAAAATGTAAATACAGGGTAATAGTTTGAATTTATTAAATTAAGCGATTGAGCTCCTCGGGCTTCTCCAACGCTCCATCGAATGTCACAAAAAAATTTTTTTTTGGTTTAAACGCCAATTTTTCTACGCGAAACTTTTTGGAAAAATTTTTTTGATTTTTTTTATTAAATTCGAAGTTTGAGATCAAACTTTTTTTTCATTCTGTCATTATCTAAGCGGTTAGCAATTTTACATTCGAAAAATGTGTTTATCACTTTGGGTCCAGTGCATTGAATAAATTTCATTATAAAAAAACGAAATAAAATCTCAAAATTGTAGAAAATTAAAACAAGTTTGAATTTATTCATTTTTTTAAACTCGAAATTGCTATTTCTTGACGAATAAATGTCATCAAACTCATTTTTTAATTTAATTGAATTCTTAACGAATATCATAATATTTTTTTCCCAATTCTGAGCAACAATATTCAATATAAAAAAATTGGAAGAGACTTTTTATTATTAGTCTATAAAAATTTGAACCAGTTTCCCCAGTTTTCGTGAAATACCTTGGAATCTACTGTAGATAAAAAAAAATTTACACGAACTTTTTTGTGCACAATTTCAAGACCTGTAGGACAAGTTATTATGATTATTCCGATATCTCGGCTCAATTTCGAGATATTCGTCATAAACTCCTGAAGGCAACAAATTTAAATCCTCATTTTCCCTAGTAATTCGCATTAACCTCGTAAACAGTAGATCGCATCGAAAAATGTTGCTCTACATATTTGATAGAAAATAAAATTTGCAACAAAAAGTGTCTCTTGTCATTTTTCGCCAAGTTCAGTCGTTCTCAAATTACTGAAGATTTACTAAAACTGGGATACGACCATCAAAAATAAATTAATCGAAAAATCCTTTTTTCTGTAGCAAAAGTTGATGAAAAAAAAATTTCTTTTTAATCTTCAACATGACTGTTAGTTCAGCAAACACTAATAAATTTCCACCAATTTTCCCGATAATTTATTGCCCCCATTGCTTCACGTTCCTAAATCAACGTGTTTAGTGCACTGGTAAACATTCGATAAATCGTCTCAATACAGATCCAATCTACGTGGAGTGAAACGAGGGCTTTCATGTGGGTCATAAAATTTTATAGATCACACAGTGTTTTATCGTCATGGTTACATCGCATGTCTGAAATCAATGCTCACCTTGTTATTCACCAATGATTTATTTCCAGATGATTATGAATGCAATGAGCCATTACTCCATAAGGCCCAACTGAAAGCAACATCTCATATGCCCGGACGAGAGCCAAAGGACGCGAGGCTGAATGGTCAGTCTACTTTAATTTTTTTTTGCCAAGTCAATCGTTCGTATCCGTTTGAACGTATGGATTTGTAGATCATGGAGAGAAAAATTTCCAAGGCACAAATGGCCCAATGAGACCAAAGGTCCAATTGTACATGTAACCACCGAAATCGTCATATTACCTACCCAATAGGGGAAATTATTGTTTTGCCCCCGAAAATGAAAAATCGATTTACCATCAGATCTCCACGTTTCATGGTATTTCTGACCTTTCTAGACTATTTAAAACAAAATGTCTGTATGTGTGTGTGTGTGTGTGCCGATGTGCGTATGTAACCAAAAATTTCCCGGAACGATTTCTCGTGAACAAATTATCCGATCAAGGTCCTGTATGACGCAATCGAAGCATCTTGCCGTAACTTAGAGCTCATCAGTTTTCGCTCCATATATGCCTCCTGGTCTCTATTGTCATTAACAATTTCAATTGTTTATAACGCTGTATCTCACGAAATATTATAGATACGCAAAAATGTATCGAATAAATGTTGTTCCTTATGAAAAAATACATATTTTGTGTCCTCTGACTTTTTTCGTATCTCTAACCGTTTCGGCGTTAGGGCGTTATGAACAATTGAAATCATTTGGAGAGCTCTATGGTGAGAAAAATGAGAGATTGGAAAGAAAGTACACACACACACGCGGACATCGGGAAATTATAATTTTGGCTCGCGGAGGGGCAAACCCCCAGTGCATTTATACTTTATTTTGAGTTTAATCAGTCCAGATTTTTTTTCTCCCAATTTTCCCATGATCTACATGTACGTATTGTAACTTTGAAGCATATGCAATTGTCTCGCAGTAGAATTGTTTTATTTTATAAATTAAAAGTAATGTTTTTCTAGTAAAGTAATGACTATGATGATTAGTACGTTTACTACTGTAAATTTAGAAAGTATAATTGTGTCATACGTTCATTAGTTCAGCAATTAATGCTCCGCATTTTCCTAAAAAATCTTTTTTTATTTTTTATTTATGAATATTATCACAAGATTTTTTACGAAAAAAAATCAAGTCTCCCAAACTCGTTTCCTCTAGCGCTTTGAAAATATTTTCAGTTTTTCAATCATGATAAAATACAAAAAAAAAAACAAAAACCAAAAAAATGCAAAAAAAAAATACAAAAACAAAATTGATAAAAAAAGAAAGAACTTAAAGCACTTGGGATCGATCGCAATCGTCGACTAAAAAAACTCGCTAGACTCGATTCGCGTTCAGTTACCCATACTCTACTCGATCATTGACCCACTGACTTGCTCGCACGATTGCGCCTACAATCGATGTGCGAATGCCATTAAATCAGCTGTTCCTCGGCTAAATCCCTGAGTCACTGAGAGACGTCAAGAAAATGAGTCACATCATCTCTTTGCTTCAGGTGACTGTTGAGAAATACCACGGAACAAGGAAAACATTTTCAAAATACCGAGAACTCTCGCCAAAGGCCAATTAACAATTGTTAATCAATTTTCAATAGAAAAACTGATTAAAAATTGCAAATTAAATTCATTGAAAGTTTGAGAATAAGCTCTATCAAATGAAAGGATTGGTAACACCGATAATAATAATAATGAAATGATAATAAAATAATTATAATAATAAGAAGAAGAACAGGAAGGAGAAGAATAAAAAGAAAAAGAAGAAGGAGAGGAAGAATAAAAAGAAGCAGGAGAAGAAGAAGAAGGAGAAGAAAAAGAAGCAGGAGAAGAAGAAACAGAAGAAGAAGAAGAGAAAGAAGGAGAAGAAAAAGAAGAAGGAAAAGAAAAAGAATAAAAAGCAGGAGAAGAAGAAGAAGACAAAGAAAAAGAAGGAGGAGAAGAAAAAGAAAAAGAAGCAGGAGAAGAAGAAGAAGAAGAGAAAGAAGGAGAAGAAAAACAAGGAAAAGAAAAAGAACAAAAAGCAGGAGAAGAAGAAGAAGACAAAGAAAAAGAAGGAGGAGAAGAAAAAGAAGGAGAAGAAGAATAAGAAAAGCATTGACCAAACCCAATTTTTGATGCCGATATCACCAAAAAATTTGCGAAAAATGGCTGAAAGCAGTGTAAGATGGATTTTCAACTGGGGCACCTGGTCCCCCTCAGAAAGAGACCTAAAACTAGCAATTTCCTGTCTCCAACTAGACGAAAAGAACAGACTAGCTCGTTTTGTCTTCCAGAAGGATGTAAAAGCGTCGTTAATAGGTCGTCTCCTAATGCGGAAATTCATAAGTGACAGTACAAGCATTCCGTACGAGAAAATTGAGCTGATTGCTGATGATACTGGCCGGCCGGTTCTCAAGAATGGAGCTGGTGCAGGGAAAGCAGAAGTCAATTTTAATGTTTCTCATCAGGGCAATTATACCGTCTTAGCGGGTGAGTCAAGAGCTATGAAAATTGGAGTTGATGTCATGAAATTTGAATACACCGGTGGTAAACCACTTGGCGAATTCTTTCGCATAATGAATCGCAATTTTTCACCTGGTGAATGGGAGGAAATCAAACGATCAGCTTCCTCGGATTCTCAAATTGGAATGTTCTGCCGACATTGGGCGCTTAAGGAGTCGTATGTGAAAGCTCTGAGTGTTGGAATCACCGTAGACCTGAGGGAACTGGACTTCCGGACACAGTCCGCCTTGGCAGAAGACAGGGTTATCACTGATTCGACTCTTTGCGAGAGGGGCGTTGTGCGCGATTGGATTTTCGAGGAAAGCCTGATTGACCAGCATTGCATAGCAGTTGCAATGGAGAAGCAATCCTCGGAGCAGGTTACCAAGTTTGTTGAGCTCAAATTCGAGGATTTGATGAGAGGAGCTGTTCCAAGGCATGAGGAGGATGATGACTACTGTAGAGAGTATTTTAAGAAAGCTGAGAGACCTTGAGCACTGGGAAAGGCCAGAAGTGTTTGGAGAGTGCTGCTCAGTCTCCCAACATGTTAGAAGGAAGTTAGATCAATAAATCTCGATTTAGTTTAAGAATATAGTTTTGTATATGGTTTGTCGCTGCTTGAAGCATGGAACTGACATCAGGAACGTCCAAATATAGTGGCAGAATGCCCTTTCCCGAGTTTCGGATGCTGAGCTGACTGACACCTAAATGGTCCGGTTCAAAGCATCCGGTTCCGTCGGTTCTCCAATCGCTATAGTCTGCAGATATTCGCTGCTTAAAGAGTCGTAAGTGGAAGCTCTGTCAAAATACCCACGGACCTGACCAAACCGGACTTCCGGTGGACGGTTACCACCGATTCGGGTCTTTGCGGGACGGAAGTTACGCGCAATACTTGCAGCCCAGATCCACAATGTGGTTTCTGGATGGATTTATTACAAGCGATCAAGTGCTAGTCCGCATAATTGAAAATTCCTTAATGCCAAACTCCAAATTTGTCCTTCGGAATGTCGCAACGGCTGCCCTGGCGGTTCTATACGTTCTATTGGATGCGCGCGCAACATTCATGTTGAAGACGCGCTGTGATTGGCTGGCGCAGACACTGGCGCCCTCGCGACGCCACAGCTGGCCTCCGGTGGTTTGAAAATCAGTCGTTTTGCATATTCGATAATTAAAAAAAAAAAATAACAAAAAAAATGCTTAGAAGTCTACAAATTTCCAAAAATTGGAACCATTAAGAGTGAGATATTCCGTAAAAATAAACTAAGTGTACCATTTATTTTCTTAAACTCTTTTGATGTTTAATGTTATTCACACGATTGTATGCAAGTATGTGGTCAGTGGGTGAATAAATAAATACTTGAAACAAAATGGAAACAGCGAGATTGAAGAGGTAACGAGGGTTGGAGGATTTTGTGAAACGTGGTCCATTGTACCCAATCCCCTTATGGCTACCCTCTTGTTCCCTCAATTAGTGGAGATCTCCCCCAGTCCAGTTACGCTCGCCATGTGCTTTACGTGTTCTGTAGTCTATTGTATTAGCTTATACTTTTTTTTCGGATACTCTTTTGTGAGGTGTCGTCACAGGGGATGATTTATTTTATCCTCACGAGCATTAACAAAATGTTCGCGAGATTATTTTTTTTTAATTGCCAAAGGTTTAAGGCAATGCAAGTGGTTTCACTATTTTCGGATGTATTTTTGGTATTCAATTCGAGAAGAAAATTCAAAATAATTTCGGCTTCTCTCATGTTGAAGGATTGATCGATTGATTAACGCTGTATAGCATGTTGTGCAAAAGAACAGGACCAAGGTCTATAGGATACTAAATAGCAATAGAAAAAAGAATAAAAAACAAAAAGCCCAATTGTCTGTTACACAAGAAAAATAATTAGTTAAGTAGCAGAGTAAAAAGAAGCAGTATAGCAAAAATAACAAAAAAATAAATAAATAAAGTTTTTTTTTATTCTAGAATTTTGTAGAATTTCCGGAAAATTTATAGCGTTCTCAAAACTTTAACAGGAATTTTCCTGAATTGAATTCGCTATAATTATCGTACTCTCTTCCTCATTATTTGAAAGCCCATGTGAAAAACTAACCAAAAAATACAGCGAAAGCAATGTTCACTCACTGGCCGAATAAAAATGAACAGATTTTTCATCAAAAGAATCAGATTGGTTCAGCGTTTCGTTGAAAAGCTATGACTAATCTTCTGAGCGCGGCCTTACACGGTTTACGCGGGAAATTCAAATGACGCACCAATCAGCGATCGCCCTAGCGCGGCAGATGGTACCAACTCTTGAAAATAAAAAGATCAACCGTCCTTTTCTCCACTCTTTCCCGGTCTATCTCTTATTAAAAATCAATCTACGAAATCGTCTCATGCGTGTAATATTCTCGAATAAATTGATCAATCGTTAAACAATCTATGTTAACAAAAAAATTGCAAACGTATCGTCTAAATATTAGATCCGAAGACCTCTAAGATTTCGAATGGACTTCCACGTCCAATATTTCGTAATCTCATGGAAATAGAGGTACCATCATACGGACCTTTTTTGTAGAGCAAAGTGAGAGCTACAAATTCCTATAAACAACAATTTCTCTGCGACCCTCAGTTTTTGAGATATTCTGCAAAAACTTATCGCCGATTTTGGTACTCGAATATGTTTTTTTAACTTCCCGATAGGGAAGTTATTGTAATCACCCAGAAATCGAACTTTTTCATTTTGGTCTGTAACTGGTGTCTTAAGGGTGCCAAAACGATCCCCGAAAAATTCTGAGTCAATGCCTGTGTATGTGTGTGTATGTTTGTATGTATGTGCCCTAAATTTTGGTTAACGATTTCTCACGAACGGATACACCAATCGAAGCCATCGAGGTCTCAATCGACGCGTCTTCATGTAACTCAGCCCTGATTAGTTTTTGATGGATATTGGTTCAGAATATATATTGTTATTAACCATTTCAATTGTTCATAACGCTATCTCTCGTAAACGGTTGGAGTTAGGGAAAAAATTTGTTGACGTAAGTTGTTCCTCATACAAAGCTCCACATTTAATGTCTATTGACTTTTTACCATAATGTGCATAATTAAGGTGGTAGAGCCGTTAGAAAAAAATAATTCATGTGATGAGTGCATGAATGGAGACTAGATGGCGGCGGCGATCGCAAAAATTGGTCTCTACAAGCATACATGGAGCGACTCAGAATATAATACTTGTATATCATTTTTGTGTATCAATCCTGCCAGGAACGTGAAGTCGAGTGAAGCCGGAGATACGGACTTATTGAACTTCTTCAACGTAGTTGTTGTATATTCGTGGGTTTAAAATGCTTCAATGAGACTCAAAGGCTTCAATGAGAAGTAACTGGCCGTCACGTGGAAGAGGGAGTTATCTCTTGATTATGAAAAAAATCACAAAAGGCAGCGACATATAGAGAAATGAAAAAAAAATCAGTAAATACTCAAGTGAGAAGTCTCGTAAATTTTTGAAACAGACATTATAGATTTTCAAAAGCCCTTGTATTGCCTTGAACATTAATAAAAAAATTGCCATATGAGTTGCATGCATGAGTAAGTAACATTGTTGTCGCCTAGGCGAGAAAGCATGGACACCAGGCAGCTCTGATAGTTATCAATACCTAATAATCGACCTGGGTCAGCTAATGAACGTCGTTGCAATTGCGACCCAGGGGCGTAATATACTTGGTGAATACATTACCGAATATTCTGTGAGCTATGGGACCAATGATCTTGACTATGTCGACGTCAAGGAAGAAGGAGGATACCCCAAGGTAATTGGTGTCCACTCCTTTTATTAATTATCCACTCTTAATTACTATAATTATACAGTTATTCTTGGCTCTAACTAACGAACATATAGCGATCTTGATACCAAGAAAATGTGAAATTGTAAATGAAAAAAAAAACGCTAAAAAATTTATTGCTACAAAATTTAGTGACAGATAAAAATGGAAAATAAAATAAATTTATTAGCGAAGAATTTAGAGATTTTTTTTTAGTGTTCAGTAAAGTTAAATGCGTGATATTACCGTAATTATGAGATGGGGGAAGTTATGGGACATAAAATGCGCATTTGTGCTTTTTTACCATTTTCATTTAATACGTTTTTTTATGGAGTGGGTCATGACAATGTATTACCGACACAATTTTATAGGAACACACACCCACACACAAAATGAAAAACTGAATTTTTGGAAAATTTTGTTAGTAACACTTTTCCAAAATTTCACATATCGAATTTTTGAAACGTCAAAATACAAAAAAAAATGCAAAATGAATACAAAGAAAAAATTCAAGGGCTTTCAAAAAATTGGAAAAATAAAAAAAAAAATTAACTCAAATTTGAAAAAAATGAAATTTCCCAAAATGCGCAAAAATAATTTTTTTCAATGGAATAGTTGAAAAAAAATTATAAAAAAAAGAGAATCATTTTTATTCAATTACAATTTTATCATGACTTTGCTGTCGCTATACAGCTGTTAGTTGGAGCTGCTGATAAATGCGAAAAGCCATTGAAGTTAATGAGAATTTTGATTACTCATGATGCGCTGATGTTTCGGTCTGTGGAAATTGTCAAATCACGTACATGACTATGGAGCACGATTTTCCGAAGGAGAGCATGAGTGAATGCCTTGAGAATGGTGAATTGTATGACTAGACTATGACTAACAAATTCCTAAGTATATGCGGAATGAGTAGTGCATGAGATTTTTATTGCGTACGCTTATGGTCAGCACTGTAAAGACTAGTTTTAGCGCTAGATCCTCTGAGGTGAAGGATAAATATGGACGAAATGGGCTAACGGGAATTGGCAAATTGGCTCTTCAAAACGTATTTTGTTACCCCAATTTTTCCTACAATAAATATTTTCTTTTCCATAATTTTTTTACAATCTGCTCCAGATTGCCATCTCATAAAACAAAACAAAAATTCCATTCGATCCATCTTTCCATCTTTCTCTTCAACTTCTGACACATGGGCATTGGGCACTGGGCATTTCAGGGTATAGTGCTTGGACCCCAGAAGACAATTCTTACAATCAGCATCTGGCTGTCGACCTGGGTGAGAGGTGTGAAATAAGGAGCATGGCTAGCCGGGGACGTGCCAATACCAATGAATTTGTTACTGAGTACATTGTCGAATACTCAGACGATGGCAACGCTTGGACTAGTTATGAGAGTCAAGATGGCGTCGAAGAGGTACTCATTTAGCATTGATCATTGACATTTCATTTGTGTCATCAATGTTCAAGGGATTTTTTTTTTTTTTTTTTTTTTTTTTTTTTTTTTTTAATTACCAAATCATGGTGGAGACCAATTTGAAAAAAACCGTCGCTAAAGACTTTGGTTGTTATACAGCGACGTTGAATAAAACTACTTGAAAAAAAAAATGAGAAAAACTTTGTAGTGAAAATATTTCTGATAAATGATAAAAAATTTTTAAAAATGGCGCCAAATAAATGCAATTCCTCAGAATTTTATTTCCGAGGAGAATGATATCAATGGAAAACCTTATTGGTGCAAGTGCTTATAAACTAATTAAGCTTAATTTGAGATGTCAAATACAAGTTTCCTACGTCATACTGTCCGTTTTTCGTTTTATTTTCGTTTCATTTCCGTTTCTTTTTCTTTCTTTTGCTTAAGACTGACCGAGGGCTCCCACTAACATGCACAATTTCGTGTTTATGGGCGAATGCACAGAAGCTTTCCACAGATATTTCGACTGTCGCTTACTTTAAACCCTGGAATCTGGGCTAATGGAATGAAACTTATTGCTACAATTTAGCATAAAATTTTCTTCTTATAAAGAAATAATTTTCACTGAATTTTCGATGCAATTCTCAAGGATGTTCCGTTGACTAAAAGCACAGCCTCCTCAATTATTATGGTTATTAGATATTACGCAACATCTCTAGAACCATTGTGCAAAATATGAATACGCATAATCAACGGAATGATAACAAAAATGCGATTTGAAGTTACCAGTTTTGCATGGGATTAGATGAGGCATCGATAAGTTCAGCATATTTCCCATATTACCGGCTGCGCGGAATATAGAAAATTCATGAGCAATCATATATATATATATATATATTAATTACCGATCGAGCTTTGAAGATATTTATTTACCATTTTTTTCCCAAAATTTGTTATTTTGTCACAAAGATTCCGAAAAAATTTTGTCGTCTTGAAAATTTCCCGCTCAAATAATTGATTTTTTTGTTTTCGAAATAATATTGCACATGAGACAAAAAAATCTAAATCTTCGATTTTTTTTTACAATTTCATTCAGGCCATTTTTTTTAAATCTAATAAGAAAAAAAACGAGAAATTTTTTTTTTAAGTACAAAAATTTTTAATTTATATTTTTACGATATATTCAAATGAATTGAAATAAAGTAGATTTAAATAAAGCACCGCAACAGGTTTGGAAAAAATGTGTATTCAAAAAATGAAACTTCGCCAGAACATTCTTAAATCGCATGAACCCAAAATTTGAAATCACATTGGATAAATTACTAGTTTATACAAGAGAACGATACTCTTGGGGATTAACAGTTGAATATTATTTCAAACCAGATGTTCAAGGGAAACACAGACGCAGAATCGATAAAGCTGAACAAATTCGAAGTGCCCATTATAGCCCAATGGATCCGGATAAATCCGACACGGTGGCAGGACCGAATATCAATGCGAGTGGAGCTTTATGGCTGTGAATACAGTGAGTAACAAAAGTCCCCAATGGTGTATTTTCACCTAATTCACCAGTATTTTCCCACCGGTAGGACATGGATGAAAATCACCAGCATACATCGTAAATGTCAAGCAAAATAATTACAAAAAAAAGGTCACATTTCACATCAATTAAAATGATCCAACCGTTTTATTCCTACATTTTTACAGTATATTTTTTTCATTTTTTTCTTCTTTAAATTTTTTAATTTTTTAATTTTCCTATTTCCTTTTATTTATTTCGGTTGTTTATCAAACCAATTTCAAATCAATTTGAAGAATAAAGGATAAGTTTCTTCCCAAAAAACAGAAATTTTCAAATTGCACATTTTGACTGTGTGTCTACAGCCGCTGACGTAGTATCCTTCCACGGTACATCCCTGGTGCGAATGGATCTCCTCCGAGACCCCATAGAAACAGACCGTCATTCCATCCGCTTCCGTTTCAAAACCAACAACGCTGACGGTATTCTTCTTTACTCTCGCGGCAGTCAGGGCGACTTCCTCGCGGTACAGCTTCGCGATAACCGTATGCTCCTGAACATAGATCTGGGCTCGGGAATCACAACTAGCCTCTCCGTGGGTAGCTTACTGGATGACAATATGTGGCACGATGTTCTCATCTCTCGGAATAGAAAGAGCCTCGCCTTCTCCGTCGACAGAGTTATCGTCAAGGGAAGAATCAAGGGCGAGTTTCACAGGTATAGCAATTCAGTATCAAGTAGTTGGCAACTCACCCACCCTCCAATCCACCTTCCCACCCACCCTTCCTGCCACCCACCCCCCACCTTTCCTGCCAGCCACCCACCCACCCACCTACCCTTCCTACCACCCACCCATCCATCCTACCACCCACCCACCCACCCAACCTACCACCCACCCACCTACCTTTCCTACCACCCCTCCTTCCTACCACCCACCCATTCATCCTCCCTACCAAGCACACATTAAGAGAACGACGGAATCCTCATACGAATTTCTACCTCCCACTAAGTATAGCCTCCATTATTACACTGCAAACGATTCTACAGGCTCGATCTCAACCGCGCCCTCTTCATCGGAGGTGTACCCAACCTACAAGAGGGTCTTGTTGTCACCCAAAACTTTTCGGGATGCATCGAGAACCTCCACCTGAACAAAACCAATGTCTTCCGAGAGCTGAAGAAGGCGGAGGCTGGTGAGAATCTCCAATACCACCGAATCAACACAATCTACAATTGTCCTCAGCCCCAAATCATCCCGGTGACGTTTTTGAAAGCCCGAACCTACGTCAGAATCAAGGGCTACGAGGGATCACTCGCCCTCAACGTCTCTATGGCGTTCAGAACGTACGAGCCCAGGGGGATGATCATGTTCCATCAATTTACAACTCCTGGATACGTCAAGCTGTTCCTAGCAGATGGGAAAATCAAGGTTGGTAGAAATGTTCTTGTCTTCCTTCAATTATTCTCGAGCAAGATCTTGCATGAAGAAATAAGGTATTAGGGGATCTATTAACGCTGAACATCGAACGAATTCGGATGCATTGGACAGGAGATAACCATTTCCTCCATTTCTTTCTACCAATCCCTTCCTGCATGACTGATTGGAATTTAACGACAGTTAACCATTCCGTTGTAGCCGACCGCGATTATTACATCGTCGGATGACACCTTGATGTGTTTAGCACAAACAGAAGTTCCATCCAATTCGTCGAACCATTTGTTTCAATAAGTTTACCGTAAAAAAGTAAGATGCTTGGGGTTCGACAAATCGGTATGGAATCATCAAATATCAATCTTTTTATGACAGGTTCAGATTGAAACCAAAGGAAGTCCGACTGCTGTTCTGGATAACTTTGAGGAGAGACTGGATGATGGGAAATGGCATCAGGTCATTTTAACGATCATGAAGAACTCGATTGTTCTGAATGTCGATGGGCGGCCAATGAGGACAAAACGAGTTCTGGAGATGAGCACGGGGCCCGTTTACTTGATCGGTGGCGGAATATCAGGAATGGGGAGTAATGTAGGATTCGTTGGGTGTATGAGACAAATCAGCATCGATGGTAATATTAAAACACCCTCGGACTGGAAAGAGGATGACTTCTGTTGCAAGAATGAAATTGTTTTTGACGCTTGTCAAATGCTCGATCGATGCAATCCCAATCCGTGCAAGCATGGAGGTGTCTGCAGACAGAGCTCAGATGAGTTCTTCTGCGATTGCACTAACACCGGATATGCTGGGGCTGTTTGTCATACCTGTAAGTATATTTATTGATAAAATGAAATCCAGCCAAACAAATCAACATTTTTTTGTTTACAACTACTTTTTAGCCAAAAAAAGTTAGTTAAGATTTATTAACTGTGCATTATGTTGTACAAAAGAATACATGACCAAACGATGAATCAGCAATTAAGACAGAAAATTACATCGTCTACAACAGAAGAAACTAAGGATTGTAAATGGTCGGTAAGATCAAGTAAGAAAATAGGAGAAATGCAGCAAAATTTAATTGTATTTTAATTGTATGGTCAAAAAACACGCACTGCACTGAGAGAACGATTTGGTGGTATCTACCTGACGGATTCGGTTGAAGGTTTTTTTCCGATTAAGTTCACATAACCGTACATTCATTAATAGCTAGAGCTAATGGCGGTACACTCAACTGCTAGTTGATTTTAACACCATTTGGTTGTACTGAATTTTTCAGTTGACGCAAACTGGCACCCAATTAATACAACCGAGCGTTTGGTAATAGTTACCGAATGAAGGCTAATTCAACGCGTTACTCACAAATGCAGGCATAGTAAACAATAGAGAGGTTACATCAACTAGCGATTCGGTGACTATTAGCAAATGCTTCAGTCGGCTCAACCTTAACCTCTCAACTGATTGCCACTCTATGAGAGGATATAACCAGAAAAGGAATAAGAAGAAGAAGACCTCTCAAGTCAGTACCTTATCCGAGGTAAGAGTTATCGAGCCTGTGTAGTATTAACCAAATCGTTCTCTCAGTGTAATACACAGCCTGCGCGATGATGATTCGGAGCAAGACCGAAGGACTAGATACTTGTTGACGGTTCCTTTCGGTTGCCGTCGGTGTGATCCGGAAGGGACCGACCGGTGTTTATTCAAATTTTGCTGGGTGAGTCAAGGTCTAGGAATTTGGCCATTGGGATTTCAAACACAGTAAAAGTGGATGATACAACTGCCAACGTCGATTTCCAGCTATTCAATTTTTTTTATTTTAAATTTCATTTTTTATTCAGTGAATCGCGAAAAGTTACTGCCAAAAATTTATTTCGAGAGTTTAAGTCCATATGTTGTTCAGCTGAAATGGAAATTACATTTTAAGTTACCTGTTATACATGGGTTCAGATGGGGAATCGATAAGTTTAGTGAAAATCCTACATTACCAGTCAGTCGATAATGCAGGAAAGCTGCTGTACTTAGCGACAGTAAGCTGATTTTAATTTTCCTACACCTGCGAGAATGCTCTCTAAAAAGAAGCAATGACTGTTTCCTCTTTCTAAATCCCGACATTTTTCAGCGCTATACTCCCTATCATGTGAAGCCTACAAGAACACAAACTCAGTTCATCAGCGTGCCCAAATTAAGATCGACGTCGACGGCAGTGGTCCCTTGGATCCATTTCCCGTAACTTGTGAATTTTATCCGGACGGACGTGTCATGACGGTGATTAGACACAGCAATGAACTCCCTACACCAGTTGACGGTTTTCAGGAGCCCGGTAGTTTTGTCCAGGACATAAATTATGATGCGGATCTTGATCAAATTGAAGCTGTCCTTAACAGGTCTACCAATTGCAAACAGAGAATCAATTACGCTTGCAAGCACTCAAAGCTGTTCAACAGTCCCAGTAAGTAATCTTCCTTGGAACAATCAGAGCTTGACAGAAGGAAACTTCCGGTTCATGCCTGTCTCATATAACTTTGAGCGTAAATTTTTTGCAAAAAGCAATATAAAGCTGAAATTAAAAAAAAGTAAAATGAGACACACACACACACACACACAGCAGCATCAGACAGGCAGACAAAAATTTAGTCAAACTCTAATTGCTTTCAGTTCCCCAGACATCCTCATTTGAGCCCAACTCCTGGTGGGTCAGCAGGAACAACCAAAAAATGGATTACTGGGGTGGCGCACTTCCAGGCTCACGCAAATGCGAATGCGGTGTATTGGGCAATTGTGCAGATCCCACAAAATGGTGTAATTGTGATTCTAGTCTTGCCGGCTGGCTCGAGGATGGTGGTGATATCACGGAAAAGGAATATCTACCAGTTCGCCAATTGCGACTTGGTGATACTGGCACACCATTGGACGAAAAAGAGGGTCAATACACTCTTGGCCCACTTATTTGCGAGGGAGATCGTGAGTGCTCGTATTAGTCATCTATTTATGGTTTTGTCATTTGCACGGCATACACATATATATACGGTTTCACATATTTTTTTTTGTTTTTCCTTACTTAACGAGGAGTCGAATTGCCTTGGGAAGGTCCCGGTAAAAAAGACACCTCGGAAATTGCACAGAAGCAGACTATTTTAGGTACACCACATAATAGAAAATTTCATGTTTGTGTTAACGTTTTAGTTAAGTTCATGCAATCAGTTATTGTAGCTGGAATATCTTCAGAATTTTTTTTATTAATAAATTTCTCGTTGGAAGGAGTTATTTAAGGGTGTGTGGACACCTTAAGGATGCCCTGCAGTATCATAATTATTTTATGAAAAGAGAAACAAACTTATTGTTGATTAATGAAGAATACTTGGAACAAGTTTTCTCGAAGAAAAATGTTATCCGATTTAGCAAAATTTATATATATGTATAAGGTTTTGTTACAAAATTTAAAAAACAAGTTGTCAAAATATTCAGCTTTCTAAACCAAACTACCCAAAAAATCTGAAAAAATGTATTATCTATATATCAACTCATTTCCAGGGAAATCTTTCCAGATTTGTTTTAGAAAGGAAGGGGAATCCCCTTTTTTTCTCGATTGTTAATTTCATTTCAACTCCAAATTGACATAAGAGAATTCACTTTGCTTTATATATTTACATGGGAAAGTGACGTAATTTTTCCATTTGCAAAAAAGTGTCAAACCCTTTTTTTTTTTTTTTTTTTTTTTCCCCAAAGAAACCCATCACTGAAAATTAATTTTTCCAGATTTGTTCAAGAATGTGGTGACCTTCCGCATAGCGGACGCAACGATAAATCTTCCCACATTTGATATGGGACACAGTGGGGACATTTACTTCGAATTTAAAACAACGACAAGTGATGCTGTACTGATTCACAGTACTGGCCCAACGGACTACATTAAAATATCAATAACTAGTGGTAATCAGATACAATTTCAATACCAAGCTGGTGATGGGCCACTCACGGTCAGTGTGCAAACATCGACAATGCTGTCTGATAATAATTGGCACTCAGTGTCCGTTGAGAGAAATCGAAAAGAAGCGAGAATTGTGTTGGACGGCTCATTGAGAAATGAAATTAGGGAACCACCGGGACCAGTTCGAGCTCTACATCTTACCTCTGATTTTGTGGTATGTACAAAAATTAAAAAACTTTCAAACAATACCAAAAAATCAATGATTTTTAAAACTTTCAAAATTATTGATTTTGTTCATTTTTTTTTCAAAACCTTTAAAACGATACAAAAAAATCAATAATTTTAAAAACTTTTAAAAGTATTGGCTTTGTTAATTTTTTTTAAATTGTCAATTTTTTTTCAAAATCTTTAAAACAATACCAAACATTCAATAATTTTAAAAACTTTTATAGTTATTGATCTTGTCAATTTTTTTTTAATTATTAAGTTTTTTTACAAAACGTGTAAAATAATACCAAAAAATCAATAATTTTAAAAACTGAATTATTGATCTCGTTTTTTTTTTTTAAGTTATTCATGTTTTTTTAAATTCCAAATATTCCAAAATTTCAAAAAATGGACAATTTGAAGGAATCAATTTTTTCGTGAATTTTCCATAATTATTTAAAACAAAAATTCGTAAAATTTCAAGAAAAATTTCTGAAAGAAAAATCATCAATGTTTCCCCCCTGGGCTAATCTAAATGACATTGAAAATTTTAAATTACCATTGTCATTATTTGCAATGTAGGTGGGTGCAACCACGAAATTCAGGGATGGATTTGTGGGATGTGTGAGAGCATTATTGCTGAATGGAAAACTGCAGGATCTACGGTGGCATGGGAGAGTGCCAACATATGGGATTAGTGAGGGCTGTGTTGGAAGATGCGAGAGCAATCCTTGCTTCAACAATGGCACGTGTTTGGAGAGATACGATGGGTATGGCTGCGACTGCAGGTGGACCTCCTTCAAGGGACCAATTTGTGCTGATGGTGAGTGATCTAGGAATGTTTCACATCACATCTGCTTTTCGCGTTCTTGCTTATCAATCTGCCCAAACTCATTTCATCTAAAACTGACTAAACATTTTTTTTTTCATTTTAACAATTTTGAGGTTTTCCTCCATCTAATATTTTTTTTCCAACAAATTACCAATAAAATTTTTAATAAAAATTTGCAAAAATCAAAATGCTCTTGCTGATATTTAAAAAAAAAATTAATGGCTGCATTTTTTTTTGTTGCAAAATTTGAAAAATTGTCTAAATTTCCATAAATTTTCGAATATTCAAAACATAATTTTTTGAAGAAATTTCTTGAAGTAATAATGATCATAATTAATATATTTTAATCTTCCAGAAATTGGCGTCAATCTTCGGCCAGATTCCCTCATAAAATACGACTTCGCTGGCAGTTGGCGTTCTACATTATCCGAGAAAATTCGAATTGGTTTTACCACTACACGCCCCCAGGGCTTTCTCATGGGACTCTTCTCGAATATCTCGGGCGAGTACATGACGATCATGATAACGAGGAGTGGTCATCTGCGTGTGATATTTGATTTTGGCTTTGAGAGGCAGGAAGTGCTCTTCCCATCAAAGAATTTTGGACATGGTGAATTTCACGATCTACACTTGACCAGAACTAATCAGGGTGCGACTATGGTCCTCCAGGTCAGAAAAACAAGAAACTTGCGTATTTATATATCTATATTATTTTTTTTCCTATCCAAAAATTTTCCAGAAAATTGAAAAAAAAAATTCTAAATTCAGAAAAGAATTCATGGACCATTTTGTATTTTTATTTCCCACATCAAAAGACTTTCCATTTTGAAGAGATATTATTTTGCTAAAATTTCGACAATTGAGAAATTTCAAAAAATTCATGTGAAAAAATGAATTTAAAAAAAAAAATTATTTCCAAAACCTCCAAAATTCTTAGAAATTGAAAAGTTTGAATTAAAAAAAAAAAAATTAAAAATTTGAAAAAAAAATTTTTAATTTGACAAAAAAATTGAAAAATTAAAAAAAAAATTGAAAAATTTGAAAAAAAAATTGAAAAACTTGAAAACAAAAAATTAAAAAAAAAACAAAATAATAGCCTCATCACTATAAAAAAAAACCATACGATATTGAAATAACTCATAGTTACAATCACCAATATTAAAAAATTGACTGTTTGATCATTGACTTCAGGTGGACAACTACGAGCCCAGAGAGTTTGACTTCGACATAAAAGCATCTGCAGACGCTCAATTCAACAATATCCAATACATGTACATTGGAAGAAACGAGTCGATGTCGGAAGGATTTGAGGGCTGTATCTCCCGAGTTGAGTTCGACGACATCTACCCCTTGAAGCTTCTGTTCCAGCAGGACAGGCCCGGGACAATCAGATCCCTGGGTGGCAACATAATCGAGGACTTTTGCGGAGTTGAGCCGGTCACCCATCCGCCAAATATCGCGGAAACACGACCGCCCCCTGTGGTAGATGAGGAAAAAGTTCGCGAGGCCTACAATGAAACTGATACTGCAGTTTTAGGAGGTGTCCTATCCGTTATCATCATTGCCCTCATCATAATGGCGGTTCTCATTGGACGGTAAATTTCTCTATTTACTAAATTGTTTATCCATCGCTTTCTTCATTCATGTATTTACTTATTCATTTATTTATTAACTCCCCGATAGGGGAAATTATTGTTTTGCCCCCGAAAATGAAAAATCGATTTTCCATCAGATCTCCACGTCTCATGGTATTTCTGACCTTTCTAGACCATTTAAAACAAAATGCCTGTATGTGTGTGTGTGTGTGCCGATGTACGTATGTAACCAAAATTTTCCGGAAAGATTTCTCGTGAACAAATTATCCGATCAAGGTCCTTTATGACGCAATCGAAGCGTCTTGCCGTAACTTAGAGCTCATTAATTTTCGCTCCATATATGTCTGCTGGTTTCTATTGTTATTAACAATTTCAATTGTTTATAACGCTGTATCTCACGAAATATTATAGATACGCAAAAATGTGTCGAATTAATGTTGTTCCTTATAAAAAAATACATATTTTGTGTCCTCTGACTTTTTTCGTATCTTTAACCGTTTAGGCGTTAGAGCGGTATAAACAATTGAAATCATTTGGAGAGCTATATGAGCTATATTGATCGTATAGGGTGAAGTTTTTTTTTCTACGTTTTGAAAAATCCAATGTTCATATAATTACAGGTATATGGCGAGACACAAGGGGGAGTACCTCACACAAGAGGACAAGGGCGCTGAAATGGCCCTCGATCCAGATTCTGCTGTTGTACACTCGGCAACTGGGCATCAGGTGCAGAAAAAGAAGGAGTGGTTCATCTAAATTTCAAAACGAGCTTCAACTTTCCAAAGGGAATCCATTTTTTTTTTTTTTAATCTCCAATAAAGTGGAGAAACGCGGTAATTTAACTCGCCCCCAACCTCCTTTTTTTTATGAATATCTCAAAAGGAAAGGTATATGGAGAAAAGTTCATAGGGAACTTTTTGTAGAGAAAAACGAGCTGTACAAAAAAGTTTGTATACACATTTCTGTATCTCCCATAGAATCGGAGATATCTGTCAAAACGATAAGGATTAATGTTCCCCAAGTTTCTGCCTTTTAGCATTTCACTAACGAAATAATTTTCGTTTTTTTTTATTTTGTATTATTTAAAATTTGGAAGGCTGGGGTCTATTATGTGGCTTTGGAACGATAAGAAAATCTCAGTAGGCGACTCAAAAGTTAGGTTTAATTAAATATCTCATTAACGAAGCAGTGAAACGGTTCACCTCGACTTAACTCGCCATTAGTCACATGCTTGATATTTCGTGATTAAATCGAGATAGAGACATTTCCTAGTAACCTTTTTTGTAGATCAGGATTAGATCTACAAGTTTGTATCAACGAAAATTTCTCCATGATCCTTAGATCTCGAGATATTCACCTTTCTCATTTTTCCATTTTTTTTTCCAACTAAGTGTTCCCAGAAGTCTAGAAAATTGCACTATATCCTTAAATATTTGAAAAAAAAATTCAAAACCAGTTTTCGGATTCGTTAAAAACTTGCTTATGTCAAGAATTTCATAAAAAATATTTTCAAAAAATTAAAATAATTTCCATAAACAATTATTTTGAACAAAAAAAAATTGAGCAAATTTGGTAGGGAAGCTGTGACCTGATCTCTCTTTTTTTAAAAATTATAATTGTAGTTATTTACCGTACTTGGATTACCCCAAATTAAAACTAATATAATTTTAGTTGTAAATTAATTTTGCCAAGAAAATAAGACTCAGAGTGACGGAATGACACTAAAAATTGGTGACTAATTAGAGCCAAAGTTTGATTATAAAATTAGAATTTTTTCCTAAATTGTATTCCACTATTTAGTCGTAATTTAATATTTTTGATTTTCGTCGATTTTTACCCCCCCCCCCCCCCTAAATTTGCATTTTTTCACTAGAATGACCGGAAAAATTGGGCTTGAGCACTCGATTTTTTTTACCCTCAATTCACGTAAAAAATTACGACCAAATGCCATAGCAACTACTCATCATTTTCCATTTTTTTTTCTTCAATTATTTCCTTAATTTTATTTTACGAGGGAGTGCTAGACTGTGCTATTTTTAATTTCCATTTATTATCCCAGTATTGTAATTTTTTTACCGTCCAACTGCAATTTTTTTTTAATTTCTCATTTATTTTCTAAGTCATTATACATTTGTTTTAACTTAAAAATACGCAACTTTCCACGGCTGCATAACTCAGAAATGAAGAGTGAAATCAGAATGATAGGGAAAATATACAAATGAATTGTATATAAACAGTATTTATAATGGAACAATTATATAAAAAAAAAATCAGTAATTTTGTACTGCATACCACGTTCCCACAGTTGGGAACATCACATCAGGACTATTGAATTAATAAAATACACAACTGTGATAAAAAAAATTATACTGCAAAAATTCCTTTTTTCCCTGATAACATTCCTCCAACGATAATTGAGATGATGATGCTCTACAGGTTTCCAGAATTTTTTCATTTTTTTTTTTTTTTAGATTTATAGAAATTATTGATCTGATTTCCGAAGAAAAATTTCACTCTTTTTTTCCACTCCTAATTATTGATTGTAATTTCTCGGAAAAAAATTACAATTACACGTTTTTTAGGAATTACAAATTTACAGAAATTGCCAAAAATTCCAGCAATGGTAGAAAATTTGTCTTTAAGATTGCTGTGAATTTTTGGAATTTATGACATAATTTTTTTTTTTTATAAAAAAATGTGATATAGCAATCAATAATGTTCAACAAATCTAAAAAAAAAAAATCGTCTGGAGTGTAGGATATCCTTGACTAAGTGTTTAGAGAGAAATATCATAGGCTAGTCAGTGCAGCCTTCGGTGGAAAAAATTCTCGATACTGTAAAAAAAAAATAGTGATTGAGAAAAATTTATAAAAATTCATCAATTCTACAAATTTTAATCTACGAAAATTTTCTCTGACCACTACTTTCGTTTTCTCAATACGAGAAGTCACTTTCGCTTTCAACAAATAAAACCTAATCAGCTTGGTCTATTAATTACTGTTATCTCATCGAGCCAGTAACTCCTCAGATCAATTTTACGTCTATTTTTTTTCCTCCCATGAACTCACGGAGGAAAGTAAATGACTCCTAACATCATTTTTTTCGAAATGTTTTCTCCAAATTTTCTCGGAGTCAATGAGGTATTTAAATTTTTTGTACAAACATTTGTTTTGTAGGGCGCGAAATTCGCTACAAAAAATGGGGTCTCAAAATTTTTCAACAAATTCAATATTCTCCGGGATATTACCAGATAACCGAAAATGGCAGAAAAATATATTTCCCATTTATCTTAAATTACTGCCCACCCAGAAAACATTTTCAAGTAGAAAAAATGTGTCATACGAAACACCCCCACACGTGCTAAAGCACCAATGAATCCCAGTCCCTTAAAAACCCCTCAAAAATTATTCTAGTCCATACACTAGATATGTAGGATATATTTCAGGGGAGTATATACTTTCCCATTTTTCCCCTAATTTTTATTTGTTTTTTAGGTGGCACGATTTTTTTGTCAAAAACCATTTTTTTTTTAAATTGACCATAAAAGGTGCATGCAATTTTTTTACCACAAAATTCAATCGATCCAAAAAAAAATTGTAAAATATAAGACTTCCAATCTGGTGAAATTACAACAAAAATGAATGTGTCACAATGTTCCTGAATGGATTAAACCCCTTAATTCCTCTCAAAAATGGTCTTATCCAGTATATGGACTACCAGAAAAATCCTCCAAAAAAAATTTGTAAAATAAGTACAGAATGAAATAATGGCACCTGAGAAGTGGTCATAAAAAAATAGCAAAATTATCTAAAACGACCTAAAACACTTAATCACTCTTATGTCCATTGCTTTGAGTTTTCTCTCTGATAAGAGATTTGGCCATAACCTGCGCCAGTATTTCATCGTCAGAATCGTTATCACTCATCTGTCTTGGTGAGAGTCTGCAGCCACGTGCCATGTAGGATTTTAATTTGCCTACACTAGCTAGGATGAATCCCAGGAATGGTGGGGAGGGCTTGAGAGGCCTGGAGAGGTACTCGGGGTGGTACTGGGTGGCCACGTAGTAGGCGTGGCCCTCAAGCTCGAGAATTTCCATTCTTTGGCCTGCATCGTCGTGACCTACGAACTTCATACCTGCTGCTTCCAAGTCGTTTACGTACTGGGGGTTAACTTCATATCTGAATATGATAATAATAATAATGCAAATTAGGGTTTTGAGAATTTCAAAAATTTCAGGGATTTGATTTTTTTTTTATCTTTTAACGCCGTTGATCCATTATGGATATGTGGGCTTAATTGAAATATTGTGGGCTTAATATGTGGGATTTGAAAATTGAAATAAATTCAAAATTAGTAAAAAATAAAATAAATAAAATAAATGAAATAAATAAAATAAAGTGAATAAGTTGAAAAATAAAATGAATAAATTGAAAAAAAAAATTAATAAGTTGAAAAATTAAATTGGAAAAAATAAAGAAAAAAAAAGAAAAAAGTTTTAAGGTATTTGGGAAAATTTGTGTACCTATGACGATGTCTCTCCTCGATTCCCTCGACATTTCCGTACAGTAACTTCATCACCGAATTATTAGTCTTGAATGTCGTCGATCTCTTTCCAAGTCTCATAGTGCCGCCCATATCTCCTGGATTGTGCTCGGGCATGTCAATCACCACAGGGTGAGTAGTCTTGGGATCAATCTCTGTGCTATTGGCATCCTCAAGGGCCAAAACATTGCGGGCAAATTCAATTACTGCGACTTGTAGACCAAGACAAATGCCCAACATTGGCTTGTTGTTCATTCTGCACCATTTGCACGCCTCGATCTGAATATCATTGATAATTGTATGATTTAATTATTACCTTATGTTTCGATGAATTACCAAAAACTCAAATTTTTACGAGAAAAAAAAATTGAAATGGCCAGACCAGGTTGTAATGATTTGAAATGTCCAGTTCAAAATTTCAATCTCAAAGATTTAAAACATTTCGAAAATTTCGAAACTTCCAGGAAAATTTTCACAAAAATTTAAAAAATTAAAAAACTAAAAAAAAAAATTTAATTAAAAATAATTAAATTAAATTAACCAAGTAAATGGTCCACTAAATCCAGTGAATTCACAACAAACCTTGCCCTCGACTCCACGTTTTCCAAAGCCCCCAGGCACAATGACACCATCACTTTTGCAGAGCTTTTGCCAAGCTTCGTGGTATAATACTGGATCCTCCTGCTTCGTTTTCTGCTCCAAATTTGCAGCTTCGATGTACGTGAGCTTGAGTTTATACCCCACCTGGATTGATGCATGCTGCAGAGCTTTCGTTACAGACGCGTACGCGTCTTCCAATTTCGTGTATTTTCCTACGAGGGAGATGTTCACCTAAGCATAGGTAAAAACCAAAATATTTATAAAACTTCAAAACAGCAATTAATTTTCTGTCTCGGATTTTACATTTTTTTTTCGTAAATCCCCACTATATATGGTGCATGTAAATTGAGCTTTACAGAAGAAAAAATCGCATAACATATTTACTCTATTTTTTTGATTCCGAAGTTATTCTTTGAAAATCGCGGTGTCCACTTCTGTACTGATTAAAAAAAAAATAAATAAAAAAAAATAAAAAAAAAATAAATAAATAAAATACAAAATAAAATACAAAATAAAATAAAAAAAATAAATTGAGAATATAGAGATGTTCACCTCCTTCCGCAAATGGTCAATGCGGTCAGCAAGATCCCGCCATTTGCGCATAAAATGACGTGGACGTGGGGTGCCAATGTTCAACTGAAGACGGTCATTCAAGAACTCAATGACCCCTTGACTCTCCATCAAAATTGGCACTCGGTAGATAGAGGACAAGTCGTGGATTGTTATCACCTGGAAATTGAGATTTAATTTTTATGGTAATGAGGCCAAAAATTCAATGTGCGAGATTTATAGAATTCGTATTTTTTCGACGCTTTATGAGCCTTTGACACTATTTGGATCACATGTGTGTGTAGGTGTGCGTGTGTGTATTACTTCGAATAATGCCGACACCATCTGATCAATCTGTTCCCCCATCCCAAATTGCGTCGCACTGCAAAAATGGTTGGAGATACGAAAAAAAGTTTAAAATCAAAATTGTTCCTCATTAAAAACTGCATATTTTAGGTCGAATGACTTTTACCGCCAGCACCCGTCATTAAGGAGCTATTGCAGATTTGAGGCATTATTATCAAAGTTTTCACAATTTCTGTTTTTTTTTTCTTCTTGTGAATAGCCCATATTGGGCTGATACTTAATAAAAAAAAATGTTATCCTTTTTCATTGAGCTTTACCTGTTCTGGGGCGACATGACAAAAATTTGAGATTTTATCTTTGACAGTTTCGCCAATGGGATTCTCCGAGCGGCAAACAATGAGATCAGGTGAGAGACCGAGGCCCCTTAACTCGCGGACACTCGCTTGTGTTGGTTTCGTCTTAGGTTCACCAGAAGCGCGTGGCTGAAAAATTGAACACGTTGATCATTATTCCTTCATGAACGATTTCTCTGGAAATTGCATTCAAACCTCAAACATATGTGAATTACACTAACAAATTAATTTATACGTTTTTGATTTCCTAATTTGTCTGATTGAGGAAGAGTCTCCCTCAATCTTCAATAAAAACGATTATTCTATATGGGAGATAATTCCAAACTAAATATGAGAGATTCTGTCAGTGCGCTCCCAAAGATCGTCCCGAAAATTTCACGGCAGGTTTAAATTATTTATTAAAAAAAAAAAAAAAAAAAAAAAAAAAAAAAAAAAATAATAAATAAAAAAAATCGCGTGATTTTTTTGCAACATTACCTGCGGCACTAGCGACACGTGGGCAACACAGAAATTCTCCTTCTTCGCTCGGAACTGAAACTGGCGAAAAGCCTCGACGAAGGGCATTCCCTCAATGTCACCAATCGTTCCGCCCAGCTCAACGACGCATACCTTGACAAAAGTTTATTTTTAAATGTCTCAGTTATTACGATCCAATGAGCGAAAATGTTTATTGAAGCGATATTTACCATTGGCTTGTCCCCATCCTCAGTTACTGGTCTGTTAGCCACTGCTTCAACCCACTCTTGGATGGCATCAGTTATGTGGGGGACAACTGGAAGGAAAATTGTGAAAAATTACAAAATAATTAGCAGATAATTATGCTCCAGGGTACCATCACCAACTTGAGTATTGGACCTACTAGATTGTCCTACATGAGTTGGACCCTAAGTCCTGCATCAGATAGAACTAAGAATATCAGCAAATGTTCATATAAAGTTTTCCTGTAGCCTTAGTGTGGTAAAAAAAATTCTCGTCAAAATTGGGATAACTCCTTCACATCTCTATATATGATCCCAAAGCAAAATGTTGGAGATGCTCTCAATGCGCGCCTGAAGAACGTTGGGAGAATGGGGCGAGCAGTGACGGTTGGAAAATCTTGTTGGAAACTTGCGGAATATTCGAAGGACATTGATAAGTGGTGAAACTCAATCCAATGCATGCAACGAGGAAAAATTGATGGGAAAATATTGTTAATTATGTAGAATATCAAGTATGAACTACTTGGCAAGTCAACTTCTGATCAGTAAATTCTGCATTTTTTAATAAGATTCTGTGTAATTTTCTGGATAGTTTGTTTAGCCAGATTCTTCAGTTTTTAATGTGATTTGCAAGCTTCTGGTTGCGGGAAATCCTTAGCACGGAATTTTTAATCACTCTTTGTGAAACTTTTGACGATAGAAATTTTGCAAGCCTCAAGATCGAGAAAGCGTTTGAATGTTCAATTCCAAATTACATTTTCCTATCCCATCTTTATTCTATACAGTATTGTATGTCTCGTTGTAAACAATCTATGGTATAAAGTAAATCCTAAATTTTCATATTTGAAAATCACAAAAATATTAACGACGTAAAAATAAAATTGGAATGTTTTCAAAAATACAAGTCTTTGAAAAAAAAAAAAAAAAAAAAAAATTGAACTTTTTGAAGATTTGGAAAATGGAGCACTGAAAAATTTGTTAAATTGTGAATATACAAAAAAAGAAAATTTCCCAATTTTGATGTCAGAAGTTTGAACACCTTCAAAAAGTTTCTAATTTTTTTTTTAACTCAAATCTTGTGGATTTTTGAAAATTTCGAAGATTTTTGTCGCAATTGCAAAATTGTTTTTTTTTCAATCCTTTGAATACAAAATTGTCGATAATCCATGTAATAAATTAATCCTAGTGATTAATATTAGTTGTAACTATATCCGGTAAGGGTGCAAAAATTATTTTTCCATTTTGCCTCAATACTTTACCTTGAACCGTCTTGCCCAAATAGTCTCCACGCCTCTCCTTCGTTATTATATGCTGATAAATTTTGCCAGTCGTGATGTTGTTATCTCTATGCAGTGTAACGTCCAGGAATCGCTCGTAATTGCCCAGGTCGAGGTCGACTTCACCCCCGTCATCAAGAACGTAAACTTCGCCTTAAAAAAAAACATTAATTTATAAACAATTACATCAAATCCCTATTTTACATTTTTCAAATTTTTTTTTCTCAGATTCAGATTGCAACAAGTTTTTAGACGCGCATTCCAGAACCGTCGAATTTTTTTTTTTCATTACAAAGTAGCTCAATAAATAACTGAATAGTGGCGAACAAAAAGTTATGAGAATCCCTATATAGAATTTTATTTATCGTGTGTTACATTGATAGAACAGTGTGTTACATCATCTAGAATATTCAGAAAAATTCGCAAAAAAAATCGGAGTTACGGGAAATATTTGATATTTGAATTTCCCGCGCTCATCCATTCCCACGTGACTTTCGACGAACTGTCATTTGTATTATTATATAGACACAATTTTTATATCTGTTTTTGAAAAAAAATTTCAACATTTTTCGCCAAGTCTGTTTCGTAAAATCCACATTTTTCTCTCATTGTAATCTTGAAATATTAATTGAAAGAATCAGACTCTTGCAGAAATTGACAGCTACCGTAATACTTTTTTTACAACAAATGATATCCATGATTGTCCACATGAAAGTAAAAACCGGAAGACGTCCGATAACCGACACAATTTTCGAACTGTTCCCGCCTTATTTTCTCCATGAGCCCACGTGACGAAAAAAAAACGGCGCGCAAGGCCCTACACAAAATGGCTCCAAGCACGCCGCGTGCTCGTCCAATTAATTCGATTTTGCGCAAAGAAATATTGAATGACAATGCCCGCAAATTACCCCAAATCATCCCCAATGGATTCCCCCAAAAAACCATGAAAAAAATTCCTTACCATGTTCATAAGGTGAAAAAGTTCCAGCGTCAATATTAATGTACGGATCAATTTTAATTGATGTAACATGAATTCCGCAATTTTTCAAAATTGTACCAAAGGAACTTGCAATAACTCCTTTGCCAACACCGCTAATTACACCCCCAGTTACAAGAATATATTTCATGGTGCGTAATTGATGATTAACAGCTGGTTTAACAGATTTATTTTTTTTTTATCGAGGGAAAAAAAAAGTTAACACTTGGGCCTGGATGGTCTTGACGGGCGCCAGACTCTTGACAGACTGGATCGACTTTGCGGACAGCCGGGGAATATATTCCATGGCTCGGCTCACTCATTGGTCGAAATTTTCTCTTACGTAGTTGTGACGTCACTTCTGGCATTTAACCTTGGAAATAAAGGCAAGGGCTGGGGGGTGAACGAGTGCGCACGCCTGAAACTTGGGTGAAATGTTATTCGAAATGTTTACAATATTGGATTAGTTTTTTTTTATCTCTCGCTATTTTGCATCAATAGTTCGGGACGACAAAAATAAATGGACAACTTAGCGCAATGATTTTTATTGAAAAATTACTACGAAATTTATCCGAAATATTAACGAATGCGCGCGCATACGCGAATGAGGAAACAGTGGGGCGCATAGAAAATAACCATCAAATTGTCGAAAAATGCAAAATTCGTGCATTGTCAAAAACAAATTCAAATTTTCGTATTAAGGAAACGAATTACCACGTGACTTTGTATTTTGAATTATCACATCTGATTGATGACAACTTAAACAGTGCGCACCCAGTTTAATTCTGCCATTGATAATTGCGCATATATACGATTGGGACTTGATCATTGGGTGCTTGAAAATTACATATGACGATTTATATATAAAACTGTATATATTCCCATCAATGTATTAAAGAATTTCTGAAAATTTCAGAACCACGTGACCTGTTTCTCAGTGAGTGCTCTAAGATGCTTGCCGATTTGAGTTCAACTGATTTTGAGGAGCTTCTGGTTAAATCAATTGGATTTCCGACTCATGAAGTCATATTGATCAAACCTCTTCCAACTTAATACAAACCTACGATATACTTGAATGAAGTACACTTTTCTTGTTATTGTAAGCTTTCCAACCTTCCGGTTTATTAGCGACATTCGCATACATGAAGCGCTTATTGTCAACATCGAGATAACGAAGGTTCTCATTGAACATATGAAGTTTTCCTTGACTAAACATTCGCTTGTAATACGACGAGAACTTTGAAATTATCGGATATACTTCTCGATATGTCCGTTGCAAACAAATGAACGTGCCAAGTTCTCCAGGTTAACAAATCACGAGCGCGGAGCGCGAGTGACTTTTCTGGAAAACTTGAAAAGTTGGCTCGTTTTACATATATTTATATAGGGAGACATCAAATATTCGAAAAATATTCAGTATAATACCGAGTGGCCTCGTCGAATATAGTGCAATTCTATTGGCTGAAATTTGGACGAAAAACATTGTCGTTATAATTCAAGTTTTCAAGTTCATCTTTCAAGAGATACAGCATCGTCAATCAAGTTGACTTATTTACATATGTGCACTTCGGTTTTAAAAAATTCGACGCGATTTTTTTAAAATTATTTTATTCAAGGTCATTGTGTAACTGCTCGGGTTTTTAGCGACATGTTGATATTCTACAGAATATTACAAAAAAAGGTCAAAAAAGTATATCATATATATAGTTATTTATATCTGGGGGGGGGGGTGGGATTTGTTAATTGTTAATTGCAACACTCATCGTTAATTTCATTGAATACTGAATTCGCTACATAAAAAATTTACGACCTCATATAATAATGAAATTATGAATTTGCGGTTATGGAAGTGCATCAAACAAGGAAAATAGGAGTATGGTCATATTGAACGGTTCTTTCTAAGGGAGTTCCAATATTGGAATAAAAAACAGGTCATACTCCTCATCATTGAAAAAGTTCAACAAGATTTTTTCAGTTTCATTAATTTAAAATGAAGACTTTGGTTTTGAACCAATCAAAGGGGAGGATTTGGTGGGGGAAATGGCGGAAGATTTCAAACCGCCGTAAAATTTTTTTCTAATTTTGTGGAGAAATTATGAGACGAATTAGTTGAAATAATATTGCAACCTTTAAAATTGGCGTGTCGATCAAAATATTAAAAATGGGAAAAATATTCGAACTGAATACGAACGGATTACTTTACAGATGGTCGAGAATTATAATGAATGAATGGTGTTATTTTCGTTCGGAGAATTTTTGTTGCAGAGAAATTATACTTCCCATCGGTGAATTATATACCAATCGATAGCTCAGTTCCAGTTTTTAGTTAAGTTACCCGTAGTTAACTCGTGGTTAAAGTTAAAGTCAAGTTCCCCCACCGCCAGCCCCTCCGGCTGGTGTTAAACATGACAGGGACTGTTAGTCTTCGCGCGGTTTACGAATGTATAGTTCCTATAGTCCTGTAGTAAAAAGATGAGACGAAAGAAACTATCGACATGTATCGAAATTATCGAAGAGCGTAAGACCGAAACCGACGCGACACCAGTCTGCGCGGCGGAAAAAGGAAGTGCGCGTGCGCTGCACGCGCCACCGGACTCGTTCGTCAAAAAAATCGAGTTGTGAACAAGTTCGTAACATAACTGGTTTGTAATGAATAATGTAATTAATAATTTAATTGGTGAAGGAAATCTTTGTTTTCAACGTAATGTACACCCAATCATTTTGAAGGTTTGTCAGAAATCAAATTCAGGGAAAGATACTACAGTAGAGCTCCTTTTATTTTCCGAGCTCGGGGGGTGACCTTGAAGCAATTTCGTGAAAAAAAAAATTAAGGAAGCCCCCCACTCTGCCCACTGGTTGGTTGGCGTGGTGGGGGTTGTCGGGAGCGGAAGGAGAAATAAGAGCAGAAGTAGACGGACTATGTATGAAAAGTAAATAGGTTATGTTTCATGAATGCTCGGTCCCACTATTGAGACGCTGCGCAGTCTGGAGCGCATGACGTCGAAAACAAGGATAGACAAAGTACGGGGAGTGGGAGAAGGTTTTTGAGGGGAGACAAGTCGTGAGGGGAGTACAGCGAAAATAAAGGAAGCGGAAAAATAAGGGAGCTCTACTGTACACATTCACGGCCATATATATTAGGGAAGGCATTTCCCCTCTCGTGACGAACATGGTGGGGGAACTTAACTTTAACCACGAGTTAACCACGAGTAACTTAACTGAAAACTGGCCCTCAGGATTTCCTGATCCAAATATCGAATAGGCTCTGTGTCAAGCTTACCGCAAAATTAATAATAAATAAAAAACTGTTCAACAATTACCCGTGATTCACTTTGGATCAAGAAATCCTCAGCTATCGATTGGTATGTAATTCATCGGTGGGAAGCATAATATCTGCATCCAATGGTTTTACGATCTAGTTTCATTGGACTAGTCGGAAAGTAAAAACTTTCCGCGCTAGGAAGGACTTTTATGCGTTTCCGCCCCAGGGCGGAAAGTACGAACTTTCCGTGCGAGGGGTGCGAAAAGTAAGTTGGCGATTGTGAGGTTGTATTAAAGAGTAGCCAAATTCGTAATTTTTAGCACTGCTCAATTTTGTTATGTTCCGTAAATTGACAAAATTAACTGAAAAAAAAAGAAAATGATGTTTGAATGGTGATATGATTTGTTGAAATTTTCATCAACACAGAAAAACATAAGCAACTGTTTTGGCGGCAATTCGATTAGATTGAAACATGAAAGTTTCTGAGAACAGTAAATTTTCAAAAATGCAATACACCCTGGGGGGGGGGGGGGGGTCCAATGCATAGCCATTTAGCGCTCTTGTTTTTTTAATAATTTTATCTTTTCCTGGTATTGTGATGGCTGTAAGAACGATATAACTATACTTGGTGCCTGACTGAACTTGGTACTAACCCGGTCCAAAGTTCAATGACACAGGCATTTTCGATAATTAATCAATGGATATTGCGTAAGATTTTTAAATAGAGACTGTAAAAAAAAGGAAAAAAACCAAATAACATACCCTGCAATATTCAAAAAAAATATGTTTCATTTCCTATCAATAGAAATGTGATTAGAAATAAGTAGATAACTTGAAAAAAAGTTTGTAATTGTCTAACACCAATTTGCGTTATTTTTGATAACTCAATTTTCAGTCATAACACGAAAAATTTCAACCCCATAATTGGCCCCATGGTTTAACACCTCTCAATAACTTCATAGGAATATTTCAAAGCCCGATTTCCTCTTTCTAAATTTTTTTACAACAAAAAGTAATGCAAAATTCCATTAAAATATAATTATATTATATTAAAAAAAAAGAATTTTTTTTGAATAAGTCTCGTTTTGTCCTAAAAAAAAAACCGAAAAAACCGCGCAAACTAAAATTTAAAAAGTCAATTTAAATTGGCCTTTTGGAGAAGTCAGAAGTTCTCCACAATAGTCATCCAAGAATATAACAAGTACTTTCGTACAATAATTTTCCACGCCAAAAGACCGAAAGCAGGCCTCCTATCAAAGTAGTACGGTTGCTTCCATATGTGCATCCGTGTGCGGGTAACGTGGGTGGTGGGTAAAAGGGGGAAAACGCTGACTTGGCCCGTGACGTACCGCACGGTATCCCTAAGTGCCGTATCTGCGTTCATCGTCCCCCTGGTTATTCCCTAAGTGATCAGCCAAAAAAAAAATGTTCCATCATACTGTCCGTAAAATCCCGTTTTACGTCCGGTATGAAGAAATAGTACATTTCGACACAAGGGCGGAAACAACTTTTCTGGCGACTGTGTTGCAAGACTCGCCTTCGACTCGTCTTGCAAACTCATAGTCGCCAGAAAAGTTACTCCTGCCCGTGTGTCGAACAATATTCCTTGATACAATGCGCGTGCGCAGGGTTTCGCGCACGCGCAGCGTGCGGGAAACGCTGCTTTGCGCAGTCTGTCAAAAAATTCAATTCGTTTTCTTCATCGAAGAAAAGTTTTTCAAGTCGAGTGGCAAACACTTTTTATCACTGCGTCTGATAAAAGCGATCCATCGAAGCGAGGTTAGAATTGCGATTTTGCGGCCAAATGCGGAAAATGGTATTTGTTCACCCAAATGAACAGAAAAGGTGACTTGCGATGAGAAGATTAAAAACTCTTCCGATCAACGGCCTTGGTAATTGCACTTTGCAAAGCGTCTGCAAAATGGCGGCTTCCGAAACCGGGACCGGAAGTGTTGCTTGAAGTATGAAATGAGGTTACGTCGACTCACAGAGCACTACTTCCAATTCTTCCAAAACCTATACAGCTCTATACTTATTTTTTTTTTGTTTTCTTATTATGACTTTTGATGTTTAGACCTAATCTCTTCCTGTGAAGCACGTCAAATTTCCTTGAATGCTGGAACTTCTCTATTTAGAATTATTTTACTTGGCTTCCTTTCCACTTCGCTCGTTCCCTCGACTCGCCTGAAAAAATGGTATTTCGAGTAGTTGGCGATGGTAAAAGTGCCTGCATTCAGCATAAAAACAGCAACTCTTTAGGCATTGCGAGGATAAGCAAAATGGAAAAGAGAAAGAATTGACAATCGTTGATTGCCTCATGACTCATGCACTACTTTATGCGATGAGAATGCATACGTTTCTACTCTGCAGATCTTCGATGGGAATAATGGTTTATTTTTCAGAAATATTTTTCTTTCAATATCGCAGCAATGAACCAATTCCAAGAATTATCTCAAAAAATTTGGTCAACGGATTGTAAAACTATATATATATATATATATATAGAGAACTCAACGCAAATCAATTAAAAAAAATCAATCTCGAAAAAGTGACATCGTCGCCATAGTGGGAGATTAAAAAATGTCCATTTTGTCCTAGTGTTTCTGAAGTAAGATTTTATAACCACTTCGCGAAACGTATAGACACTAGCTGTCAAAAAAGCACACTCATGAAATACCGTTTTACGAACACTTTATACGCGAGGCGTCCGTAAAGTCTACCTGTAACAGCCTAGTCCGTAAAACAGGGTTTTATGGACAGTCTGCGAAAACCTGATTCTTGATTGTCTCAACTTAAACTTTCATCTTGAATGAAATATTAACAGTCTACAATAATTGATGATTTCCCTATTTTTAACTTCCCGATCTTGAGGAAAGTTATTATTATGTGTCAGAAAATCGAAATCGGAAATTTCACCTTCATGTTTCATGACCCTTAGAAACGTTTCCGGCCATTTTTAGCGAAATCTTTTTGAGTGTGCGCGCGCATGTGAGCAAAATTTTGTCGAACGATTTCCCCTGAACAAATTATCCGATTTATTTATCCCAACTTTCATGACTTTTTTACTAACATCTATAGTTAATTGTTATTAACGAATTGCATTGTTTATCTAATTCTATCGCAAGAAAGGTTATATTCTTGAAAAATCTGTGGAATTTCTGTTCGGGTAACCTCACAATGATGAATGATAAAAACCTTTTAATATTCATTTACGCTTGCGCGATGGCCGACCGGGTGCGCAAGCGTTTCGCTAATTGTTACCGTACTGCGCATCGGTGGCAAATTTGAAAGATGAGAATGGAACTGCTACAAATCTTTTTACATTTTGAAAATTATGAAGGTTTTTTAATATTCGGAAATTGTGAGAAGTTTAAAAAGTTCATAATTTGAGACATGAACCGAAATTTTGGATATAACATACACAGAGGAACGATCGGGAAGTTATTGGTTCGACCCGTAGAGGGTCAGACCCACATTCCGTTTATTCTAGTGATTATCGCCGGCTTTTTTCTCGACGCGGGTCTCTCGGCGCGCCTCCGGCCCTGCACGAAAAGTGATCATAAACACCCGAGCACTCCCGAACCCATACCGACATTAGCCGATGGCGAATTGTGTCGTCGGCACGCCACAGTCGCCACAGTCGGTCGGCAGGAGGGCAAGTCGAGTGCAAATGGAAACGTCCAACTAAATAAACGTGAGTGCGTGATGGCGGATAAACTCTTATAAATGCCCAACTGCGTTGCACCAAATACAGTACCCAATTGGCCGTTTAATCCCCCCCCCCCCAAAATCGAGTGTTAAATTTCCCAATACAAAATGAAAATTCCGACTTGAAATGTGCGTCTTCAAGTCCTTGGCGGAGGTGTCCCAGTGGCGAGAACCCGAGTGAATTAAGACCATCTGCTCCATTTTTTTACTAAAAAAAAAATTAGTTTCCCCATTGGAAAATTTCATTAGTGTGTCATTTGTGCTTTGTGATTGTGTGCACTTTATTTCTTTAACTCCATTATATCTTTCCAACCCTTGCGCCGAATTCTACTGACTAATCAATCAGTTGATTGTTATATTTTAAAAAAATGTAGATCTGTAATATGACTTACTTAAATTAATTTTCGTTTTTTACTGATAAATTAGATTTAATAATTTGTTGACAAATTTATTGTGGAGGCACAGCAAGATGGCTGGAGTTTGCTGAAAGTTGAAACGGCTGAAACAGTGTTGTGAGCCAAGTGAAAAAATAATAAATATTAAAGGGAAAATAGGCCAGGGGAAAAGACCCGACTCGACATATTGGCGACAACGGGCAAATGAGGAGAATTATCATGACGCAAATATAGAGAATGTAACTTAATACGGAGGGGTGAGGCGATTAAGGCGATTTTTTCGGGAGGGACAGTGACTGAGGAGGACAAGGTATGTTCGTCAAAAATTTTGGACAAAAAAAATGTCAGAAGTAGAAATTAATGGCAGGTTGGGCGCAGAACTATTTTCCACCTCTTGCGCAGTTTTTGAATGGCAGATATCTCCTTAAGGAGACGTCTTAGCGACAAATGTCACTCAACAGTTTTTGTGGGGAATTGAATTCCGGAAAAAAAGTTGTTCTTTACTTTTTGGGGTAAGGTGAGCCATTTGCGAGATAATTCCAAAAAATGGAGCAGCCTCGACGGGGTTGGGGCAGATTGCTCCGATTGCCGAAGTACAGTTTTGCGCTGTTGGAATCGCAATTGCAAAATTTTGTCGGGAAAAATCGAATGATTTTACGAGTTTTGTGCACGAACATATGTTTCGGTGATAATTGTTTGGGTGTGTGAGACATATGTTGGAACCTGGAAAGATCAATTTTAAGTTTAGTGGAATTTTTTTTTTTTTTTTCATTTTTGGAGTGACATAGGAGTCATAGTAAAAAGTGAATAATGGCGGGAAAAAAGACCGTGTGCTAAATTTGGATGTGTAATTTTTTGTTTCGTGGTGAGAAACTTGTTTTTCCATTAATTTTGAATAAGCAAACGTTGAGCGGTTTTGCGAAGTTTCGCTGAGTTTCGCAATTTATTGGGAAAATATTCAGTCAATTGATGGGACAAAATGTGCCGATGTTAAGTAATGTCACTGTTTACTACCCGGGAACGCCTCATCAATATTCATCTCCCACTGTGCATTTTGTCTAGTATTCTGAATCATCGCATTACTTCAGACAAATGTATAAAAAGTTGTCTACGTTCATGTTAATCGGGACATCAAAAGTTAGTAAATTGTATCAAAAATTTCTCCTTTTTTTCGGGCCAAGAGTCAATAATTACAAAAAAAAAGCCGTAAAATTTTCTGAGTAAATGCATTTAGAATTTCGAAAATCTTTAGCCAATAATTTTTTAGAAGGAATTTGCAAGTGCTGGTATATATAGTCAACATTTTGTGTATAGGAAATGGCGGGAATTTTTGAATTTCGTTATTTGGTCTTTCAATTTTTTATGAAATATTGTTTGAATATAAAAATTGAATAGACTCATGTTTTCAGTTTTTATCGTTAATAATTTTGTTTTCTCACAATAAAGTGAAATATTTTGGACTTTTGGAAAAGTTGCGAAACGTACAATTTTATGGAAATCTCTTGAACGTTCCCTGACTTTCTAGAATGTTCTATTAAAATCATACAAATATATGTTGATTCTCAAAGCGAAATGAGTATTTAATATCGAAGTAAATTTGAAAAAGAAGTGTTTCATATTTGTCACTGCCTCACAAAAAAAAAACAAGAAATTTTTCACATTTGAAAATTATGAAAAAAAATTCTGAAAATTGGATAAAGTCTCCGACCACTCCATAGAAATTTTAAAATATCCCAGACTGTTCAGGAAAATAAACGAAAATTTTCGTTCTTTCCACAAAAAAGTATTGAGGCGGAAAAAAATTACTTTTTACGGTTCAACGTAGCTCCCCCATTTTTACTCAGTTTTCTACCGACCTCGCTGTGAACTCAAGAACCCTCAACCGTTGAATTTTTCCAGTCAATTGCATGAGAAAAATTGTAAAAAAAAATCATACATAATCAACATCATTTAACTTACACTTTGCAACATTTACTTTGCAACATTAATTTTTTCTGCATCATGTGTTCATAATGGATAAATCGGGCTAAATATTCCAAATGCATTTTGTCTAGTGAACAGGTTTCCTCATTTTTGCATGAAAAAAAAAAAACAATTTTTTTTCTACGCAAAAAACCTGAAAATTTGAAAAATATAGAGCGCTTCTCGCAAGAAAAACTTGTTACGCTTACATCGAGCTAGACATACTTTATATCAAAAACTCAACATAAAAAAGACGCTTTATGGTTCAAGTATTTCAGGAATTTTAGAATTCATAGGGAAGCGGACTTAAAATGATATTTGATTGCGTTTAAACAAAAATAATAGAATGATGTAACATTGTATTTTATTTTAAGAAACTATTAATTTCACTTAACTATCTATTTTAAATTGATGAATCATTTTTTTATTTTTTTTTTAGAAATTTGGAGCATGTGTCCATCAGGTGTTTGTGTGTGGGTGAGTCGGTGTGTGTGTGTGTGTGTGTGTGTGTGTGTGTGATTTTTTAAATCTAAACCGACGAGGCGATTTTTCACTACTTGCAAAACCCGAAAACAGTTTTATTTTGCGATTTATCTCGAGAATGACCCAATTTAGAGCAAAATAATAAATGACATTTATTTACCGAAATGAAATTCTCTACAAAAAATGTTCAATAAAATTTTTCTGGATAACCACTAGTTAACGAGATTTTCGACATTTTGCGAACGTGTTTGTAAAGGAAAATTGAGCGGGAATAACAAATGGCACTATTTTGATATTCACTTGCACTATTCTAATCTATAATGCTAGTCTTCAGCATGGATACTATCCTGGGTGGGAAAACAATTGGTTGGTTTGAATTGGAAGCTATGTAATTGGCAGAAGTAATTGTAAACGGCAATTTTTCAAGACCCACTACTCTATAAATTGTGCATAATCCGCGAAATAATTAGATCGAACTTCCTGTAGAGGACTTTCGTGTCTGCAGTAATTTGCCACTTTCTATCCCTCGATTCCACTGCACCACTGCCTCACCCATTTTCCCCACTTGTAATTATTATTGAAATCTTTTTGTTTATTGGACATTGAGCACAGACTTATAATAATCACAGGGGACTTTTGCAAGTTTTTGTAGACCAGTCATGACGTATTTTTAGATCACAAGAACGTCATACGTGTCTCGTAAACAATTCCTCAGTGTGTGATAAATAGAGTACTAATTGTCACTTATTCAATGACATTACTAACCCATCAATAGTCGCACTACAGGGAATGCTCTTTACACGCGCATGGATCTCTGCTTGTTGGATCATAATTCCATAATTTTCATAATTTTACTAAAGTTGATTAGAAAATTTTCCATAATATTCTATAGGAAAAATTGGTCAACGCATTGCAATAACGAGATCGAAATTTTTTATCGGTTTTAAAATTTTCGATTTTGTTTTATCAAATTTCAAAAATTTTTTAATTTTCAAATTTCGGAGATGAAAAAAAAATTAAAAATTGTGAAACATTTTAAAGATTTTTAAGAAAATTTGAAAATTGTTTAAACATGCACAGTAAAGATATTAAAAATATGACAATTCTGAAGATATTAAAATTTTTTAAACATTTTCGCGCGCAATTTAGCTGAAAAAAATTGTCGAAGCTTCCTACATTTATAGTGGGATCAGTACGAAAATATATCAAGACGGGGTGAGCTACTTTCAGATCATTCTCGTACGCGAATTAATTTTCTTATTTTATCTGTTAACTTGTCAGCGCCACTCCATCGTCCTCCAGCCGCGCATTGCTTCTCATACTTTGTTTTCGGATCATATCTCGAAATGTGGAGGGGATAGCCCAATTTTCATAAGAACGTTTTTTGTAGTGCACACTGAGAGCTACAATAAAGCTTTATAAGAACATTCGCTAATATCTATAGTTTCTGAGATATCCGCCAAAAACGCTTTCGATTGATGCCGCGGAATTTCTCCACGGGCGGCGCGCTTGTGGTACCAGGTGCGCGCGCATCACGCGGGAATTTTGAACGAGTCGAAAAATATAATTCCCATCAAGTTAACTCTATGGTATAAATTACTTTTATCCTCACCTAAATAAATTGAAAGAGTTATGCGAGGGGTTACAAAAACTTGGCTCAAAAATTTCAATTTTCAAAAATTATAATTAAAAAAAAAATCGAAAATATTTTTAATTGAAAAATTTTGGTGAGTGGGATAAATATCTGGAATATGAAACAGAAAAAAGGAAATGTTTTTTGACAGGCACAGAAATTTTGGTAGTTGGAGAAGAACAATCGATTCATTTGGAATAATTGGGAAAAGGTAAAAATGAAATTATTTATTCGTGGAATGAAATAATGTCAAGGATTAAAGATCAAAAATTTTATCTGTCACCGTGCTTTTCCGTGTAAAATAAACATTCCTTGGCGCGTGCGTGTGATAAAGATTGCATGAGCCACACATTCCGTGATTATCATTATTGTTCACTCCTTTTATCTTGTTGTAAAGCCCAAAAATTCAGAAAAAGCACTTTTAGCTATTTATATTGAGTCCATAAATTGACTGAAGTTCTGCGTTCATTTTGTGATCAATTATTGTTGATAAATCAAATTTCGATATTTTCATGTAATCATAATTTTATTATTTGTATTAGTAGTTACCAACCGCTTTCATTTTGACTCGCGAATGAGCCTGAGGTTTCTTAACTCGCGGATTCATGAGGTTTTCCTGTGGAAAAAACGAGAGTGGGATTAATCGATTTGCCGCGGTAGAACAACTCCGTCTAACAATAATCACTTGAAATTCCACGACGTCACGATTATTTCCACGTATTTCCTCCATTCGTTGTGTTCTTGTTCCTCGATTTTCTATTTTTGCGGCCGTTGCGGCTGTCAAACTTTCTATGAAATTCCATTATAAAAAAGCGTGCGCTGAGCACTGAAAAGATTCAATGTTGCAAAAAAATTGCAAATTGGTGAACATTTCAAAATTTTCTAAAAAAAAGAATTTTTGCAGAAAATATTGAAATATTGTGCTGGTGCGAGTTAAACTCCATTCAAATATATTTTAAATAATTTAATCCTCGGTAAGCCAGAAATTAATTTAGGTACCAATTATGTAATAAACTTGCAGTGTTTTGGTGTGTGTGTGTGTGTGTGTGCGCAGGGGTGGCTGGCCGGATGTGTGGGTGGGTGGTGGGTGGGTGGGTAGACGGGTGAGTAGGTGGATGAGTGGGTGGGTAGGTGGATGAGTGGGTGGGTGGGTGGGTGGGTGGATGAGTGGGTGGGTGGGCGGGTGGGTGGGCCGGTGGGTAGGTGAATGGGGGGGTGAATGGGTGGGTGGGTGGGTAGGTGGGTGAGTGGGTGGGTGGGTAGATGGGTGTAGGTGGATGGGCGGGTGTGCATGGATGCGTGTGCATTCTTTCAGTGGCGTATTTGAAAATTGCCGTGATACCAAATATATAACACATCTTACATCTTTGTGAAATAATTATTAATTTACAAATTGTAAATTACGCTCACGTAATATCAAATTAAATCATTTTTGTCTTCTGTCTCTGAGCATTCCATTTTCCAAGTAAAATGAAAAATGTGAAAATGTAACGATTACAAGGCTTCTATACTGAAACAAGAACAGTCTCCAATGAATAAATAAATGAAATGGATAAACGGTACGAATCGATTTTCAAATGTCGCGGGGTAAATGGGTTATTGGAATTCATTTGGGTTTGAATGAGTGTATGAAGACTTTCGCATTTATTCGGCCTTAGGCTTTGTTGTAAATAGGTACGTATTGCAAGTGTTTCCTGTTATCCTTGCTGCGGATAATTTTCCCATTGATTGTGGTCAATATTGTTGAATACAAGGCTCCACTGAATCAAGAGTATTGCGTGTAAAAATATCCTGTCTCACTTGTGAAATTATCAATTTTTGGAAAATATTTCCGAAGGTATTACCCATTGGAAAATAATCAACATTGATTTTAAATCAATTTTCTCGACCATTATCGTTCTTCTCAAGCTATCTCCAAAACTCCAATATCTCGTGAACGAGTGGTTTTCTGAGAAAATGTTATTCAACATTTTTTGTGGGGAATTTCATTCCGAAAAAGAAAGTCCTTTACCATTTTTCCGTCAACTTGCTAATTCTCGAGATAAATCCAAAAATCCTATGTAATTGGCGCGTAAAAAAAACTACCTAGAGGTCACATACATATACACACACACACATTGTCTGCAGCGCTCTTATTTGTAACATAGTTCCTTCCTGTTTTTTTTCCTAATAAAATCAGTCGTTGGGACTCCGAAATTCCGTGTGCCCCCCCCCCCCATCCAATCGTATTACGACCCCAACAATTCCCGGTGAAAACTGCACCCCTCCTGCATCCTCAGCTCCCCAATTTTCGCAAATAAAATCACAAGTTGTCGGGCAATCAGAGCTCGCCAACTTTTGGCACCCTATCTCCAATGTGTCTTGCACCTGCTCGCTTCCCCGATATTCGTGACTTTCTACCGGCTTTTATTAAAAAAAAGAGGGGAAAAAAAAGAAGAGAGAAGAGATTTTGCCTTCGTGATCATATTCACGTCTCTCCCCGTTAAAAACTATAGCGTTCGCCAATCGAGAGCACCTGCATTCCTTAACCTATCCGAATTTTTGGAAGAAAAAGAGAAGAGACGAAGCGATATTATTGTGTGTACCTTCACAACGAGCCTGACTTACCCTTTATATGCCATATCGCTGAGCCAGCTGACTGCCCAGTAAATTATTGATTAATTTTCAGTAATTATGTAGCCGGTGACAGCGGACACATTGTGGGCCGGTTGGCGCGAAATTTGAATAGGACGCGCGCTCTTCTCCTAGATATTTTCGAAATCCGAAGAACAACCGAACATTTGATCCGTTTTCAGAATTTTAGTGGTGGTAGTTTTTTGAACTTCGAAAATTTTTTCAGAAATTTTTTCAACAAAAAATTTTCCACACTTGATAGGTATATAAAATTGTTTTATTTGAGGATTTTCAACTTCCCGACAAGAATAGGTATTGATGTGTGTGTGTGTGTGTGTGTGGGTTGGTGGGTGAGTGAGTGGGTGGGTGGGTGGGTGGGTGGGTGAGTGGGTGGGTGGGTGAGCGAGTGGGTGGGTGGGTGGGTATGGGTGGGCGGGTGGGTGTGTATGAGTGAATGGGTGGGTGGGTGTGTATGAGTGAATGGGTGGGTGGGTGGGTATGGGTGGGTGCTTGAGTATGAGTGGGTGGGTGGGTGGGTGGGTGGGTGAGTGGGTGAGTGGGTGGGTGAGCGAGTGGGTGGGTGGGTGGGTATGGGTGGGCGGGTGGGTGTGTATGAGTGAATGGGTGGGTGGGTGTGTATGAGTGAATGGGTGGGTGGGTGTGTATGAGTGAATGGGTGGGTGGGTGGGTATGGGTGGGTGCTTGAGTATGAGTGGGTGGGTGGGTGGGTGAGTATGAGTGGGTGGGTGGGTGGGTGAATTAAATTCTCTACAAAAAATGTTCAATAACATTTGCTCGTAAATCACTCGTTGACAACATTTTCAAGTGATTGGGGACGGGAAAGGCAGCAATGTTCGATGAATAAGGAAGTTGTTGATACCACCCTGATGGGACAGCATATTTTTTTCTTCCTTTCTTCAGATATTTAATTTCGGGGTCATACAAAAATTGTCTGCACGGCGAGAGACCGCAAGCCTTTCGAAAGATGCCTGAGTCAGTTATATACATGCACAAACATTTCCACTAGTCCCCCCATCAATACACTCATTACGGTTATCTTGTTTGCTTGTGTTGAGCAAGTCGGGCTGTTTCATCCGCCGCGTCGTTGCCACATTTTGGACCAAAAGTCTGAGCACATCTGCTTCAAATGTTGAATCATCGTTTTTTTTGTTGCCAAATTTGGGGGAAAAAATGAGCCATAGGATCATTTTTCCATTTTCTTTTTTTCATAATTTTAGTGTTTTTTATTTATAATTTAAACAGCAATTTTTTCAGACGAAAATTAATAACTTTGATGGTGTAGAAATTATCACAAATCACATTTTTCACAAAAAAAAAAAAATACATACAGAAATATGAGTATGTAAAACGAATATATATAAATGATATATATATTGACATGAGCTATAGCTTGCTATGGCAATCATACAGGAAAGTTTCCCTATTTTCTATCTCGAATTCTACCGGAAATAGCAAAATTTTACCATATAATTTTTTCAAGACCTCATTTTGCGCTACCTAAAAGTCCTTATCAAAATTTTACCAACTTTTCTAGATTTTGAAATATCTAGGAAAACGTACATTTCTGGGTGGTTTTTTACTCATGGGAAACTCCAAGGAGTGAGTTTGCTGACGTCATAGAGTGGGGGAAAATGATGGAAAGTTGGGATGCCTGGACCAGGGGGTTCTGAAATTTAAGTATCAGAGGATCTGCGCGTTTTCTCTCACACTGAAGAATTCCTGGAGTTAAACGATTCATTTTAAATTGTGCTTCATAACCTGAATACATTTCAAAGAAAAGCATTTCCCTTTGTAGGAGCTAGTGGGGAAAAATTAATGCGAGATTTGCTTCTATATATATATATATATATATATATATATATATATATATATATATATGTGTGTGTGTGTGTGTGTGTGTGTGTGTGTGTGTGTGTGTGTGTGTGTGTGTGCATTCCACTTTTGAAGAACACCTTCACACAGCAATAGTCTTCGTCCAAAATTTACAAATAGAAATGTTTTTTTGGCCGGCCCTGATGGATCCCACTCATTCAGTCCCCTGACTTTATCTTCAATTTTCCCACGTGACTTCTGAATTGTTTATACTCTGGAAAATCACGGGGAAATACGTTGGCCCTGGCGCCTCGTGATTCACACCCGGTTAAAGCCGGCTCGCATATATTGATCCACAACTAGAAACTACATATTGAAGTTTCGCTCCTTCTTCTTAAAGCCACAAACCATCACAAATTCGGTAAGATATCGAATGTCAATGGAAAATCATGAGAAAATTTTTTTCTTTTACTCTTTCATCAGTTTGTTTAATCATTATTTTATTCCAGTATTCCATAAAAAACCTCCGAAATGGCACGATACGTCCAAACATATCAGGTGATGCGGTAGTATCTCTTAGACCAGGACGTACCGCACTCTACTATATACAGTAGAGCTCCCTTAATTTTCCGCTTCCTTTATTTTCGCTGTACTCCCCTCACGACTTGTCTCCCCTCAAAAACCTTCTCCCACTCCCCGTACTTTGTCTATCCTTGTTTTCGACGTCATGCGCTCCAGACTGCGCAGCGTCTCAATAGTGGGACCGAGCATTCATGAAACATAACCTATTTACTTGATGCATAGTCCGTTTACTTCTGCTCTTATTTCCCCTTCCGCTCCTGACAACCCCCACCACGCCAACCAACCAGTGGGCAGGTTGGGGGGCTTCCTTAATTTCTTTCTCCACGAAATTGCTTCAAGGTCACCCCCCGAGCTCGGAAAATAAAGGGAGCTCTACTGTACTGCTAAATAACCTGATGAAGAATACCTGGAGTATTCGAAACGTTGGTAAAAGAAAAAAAAAATCTCACGATTTTTCATGGACATTTGACTTACCGAATTTGTGACCGTTTTTGGTTCTAAGAAGAAAGAGTGAACATATGAATAGATATAGTCATAATCTATAGAATATATAATGAAGTATTCAATCGAGCTGCGAGCGCAGATCATCCTATGCTAAAAAGGCGAGACGAAAGAACCTATCGACATGTATCGAAATTATCGAAGAGCGTAAGACCGAAACGGCCGCGACACCAGTCAGCGCGGCGGAAAAAGGAAGTGCGCGTGCGCAGCACGCCCCACCGGGCTCGTCCTATACTAAAAAGGAGAGACGAAAGAAACTATTGACATGTATCGAAATTATCGAAAAGCGTAAGACCGGAACCGACGCGACACCAGTCAGCGCGGCGGAAAAAGGAAGTGCGCGTGCGCAGCATGCGCCACCAGACTCGTTCGTCAAAAAAATCGACTTGTGAACAAGTTGATCGAGAACCTCTGCTGGAGGGCTTTCTCTTCTAAATTAACAATTGATTCTTGGTGCAATTATGAGTCATTTTGGAGTAGGTCGTAACGTAGGATTGATCATTCTGATTTGCGCGTCATACGATCATATTGAAGTGAATGGCGCGAAGCTATGTTAAATGGATGGTAGGGGAAATGATGATGGTATGTCACCGACAATTGAGAGGACACCAGTTCATTTCCCTCTCGAAATGGATGCGATGATCTATCTGGGAACCTGAGGCCTAGTTTTCAGACAAGTCAACCAGGGTTCCTCCGTGGTTAGTGTTGAACCATCGTTACCTGTTCAATTTTGCGCAATTCGATACATAGTGCGCAACACTCTGACCGACCGCCATCTCGATGAGTGACAAAAAAATACCATAGCAGACATCTGTTACTCAACATGCTTTGCCCTCACTAACCTCTGACAGCAAAGTTCTCGCAGCGCAGAATGGCGAACTTCCGTATATTCCCATGACGCGACCTATTGCGATCACAACGCGACGTCGCGTTTTCGAGGCCGATTGATCAATTTCCATTCATTCATTGAACGGGTCCACAGGCCTTCGGGAGCGTCCTTATATCGGCCTAGATGGTTCAGTAGAGGCATTCTATTATGTCAGAACTTCCAATAACTCCTCGGCGAAGTTTCAAACAACAAACGAAGTCTACTGGAGAGGGCGAGTCTCGGGATTGATCAGGATGGTGTGCAACCAATCATCAGTGTTAACGTGTGGAACAACTATGATTATGGCGCTGGGAATTTTGCTCCTTGGAGAAAATCGCCGAAATAAGAAAAATCTGATATTTTTCTTTTTCCCGCCGACAACCATGCTTGTGACATTCAATCTATTGGACAATTTATCCTTGTTATGCCATTCCCGTCGATAAATTATGTGATATTTGATACCTGCATTTTCCTGAAGGCTAGCACCAAAGAGGCTAGCACTATGGTGTTGTCTTTGGTTTGGTTAGTGCGCTTAATGAAAGTGAAGTACAATTGACATGTGCTAAATGAGAATATGTCTGTGAGGCACTTCGAAATTGCATGTAATTATGCGCAAATTATAATGCTAGTGAAAGTCTAGTGACTATTATGTTTATTTTGTATTGATATTAATGACGCTTGAAAAGGAAGAGTGGCGTGTATCTGTGTAAGGTCACAACATTCAAAATGGTATTTTGTTCAACAATATGTGTGTGTGTGAAAAGTTTACTCTTTTAGATTTCTTTTGGATTTTGAAATATGTGAGGAAACGTACATTTCTGGGTGGTTTTTAAGGATGGGCAACTCCAGGGAGTGAAATTGCTGACGTCATAAAGTGGTGGAAAATGATGGAAAGTTGGGATGCTCGGGCCGAGGGGTTTTGACATTGAAGTATTTGAGGGTCTGCGCAATTCCTCTCACAATGAAGAATTCCTGGAACTGAAAGGATTCATTCTAAATTATTCCTCATAACTTGGATACATTTCAAAGACAAGTATTTTCCTTTGCAGGAGCTAGTGGGATAGAAGCATTGCTAGGCTTCTACAGGTTCAGCTAGTGTGTGAGTGTCCTTGTCCGTCCATGTGTGTGAGTGTGTGTGTGTGGGGGGGGGGGCGGTGGGTTGGTGGTGAAAGGATGGGTGGGCGGGTGATGAAGGAATAGGGGGGGGGGGTGAAGGAATAGGTAGGTGGGTGGGTGGGTGGTGAAGGGGTGGGTGGGTGATGAAGAGTGGGTGGGTGGTGAAGGGGTGGGTGGGTGGTGAAGGGTAGGTGGGTGGTGAAGGGTGGGTGGGTAGCGAAGGGTGGGTGGGTGGTAAAAGAATGTGTGGGTGGGCATGTGTGTATGTGTGTAACAGTATACAGTGCATGTTCTTTAAAACCAAAGTAAAAAATGTGACCGTATATAGATTTCAAGATATTTATCAAAATGATCAAGTCGTGAAGGGGTAAACCTTGAAGTTTACTTGCGACTTTCACGGTCTTAATTTCAAAGTCCGGAGACTTTCGAAACCTTTAAGCCACGGAGAAGAGATACAGATTCATTAAAAAAAAAACACATGTTTCCCGTATCTCCAGACTCGTTTATCAATCACGGCGATTTACTCATTGTAATTAATTAATCATCCATCTAATGTTATTCACACGTGATTCTCCAAAAAAATAGAATCAACACAGCGAGGAAATTCCATACCATAGTCCAACGGAGAAATCGATTTGAAAAGACTTTGAAAACCTGAATTCTCACATCAAAAAGTCATTTACTGATTCATCAACTCCCAAAGCACCCCTCAAAAAGTACCCCAATAATGCCACCTCATAACTAATTCAATCTGATCTTTCAGGGAATGTGTGACATGTTTATCCAAACTCAGCAAACGAGCAGCGTCAACAGCAGCAGCAGCGGTAGCAGCAGCAGCAGCAGTAACAATACAGCACATCATCACAGCAAAAAGCGCAAATTGGATTACAACGTTTGTCAGCCAGTAATTCAACACTCATTGGTCCAATCCAGTGGTGATTATCAATTGGACAACACTGGATTACAGCGTTATTCTGTGACAAGTACTAACACCGGTTTTAGCACGCTGCAAAATAATGCACTGCAAAAGAGTACAAATCAGCAGACCCTGGTGCGTGCATCGACTATCAAACTTTTAGACACGTATCAGCGCTGCGGACAGAAGGTACACATTATTTATGCTTCCCAAGACATCAAAATAGTTGTTCCAAACCTTGAATTGCCTTCCTGGGGAGACTTCCCTAGAGACAAGTCTCCTCGATGTCCTCTAGGTCCTCCCAACTTTGACGAATTAGCAGATGCCCTGTTGTATATTAGCAGCTCTGCTTAGCGTAGTCGGTAGCAACAGCTTCTATACCTCCGAACCGTTTGGGAAGACATGGTCGAGTCCAGTTTGGGACGAAGCTCTCAGTCCTAAAGAGTCTTCGTCTTGCAGCTTGAAACGAACCATGCCCCGAAACAAATTGTTGATGTACTTAATCCAACCGACTTCAATTTGGGACTCGATGCCGGTGAAGACAGTCTGGGGAGAATCGAACTTGCAACTTAAATCAAGCATTTGGCTAAACTATTCAAGAACTTTTCAACTTGATTAATATTCGACATCGGAAATAATAGTAGAAAACTTTTAGTGTGGGTGCTAGAATCGGAAAAGTGGAAAAACAAATGTCGAGGAGTCTCTAGACAATTGCGTAGGTGACTAGTGAATCTATGATAACACTCGTATACGGCGTCACGTTGACTATCGATTACCACCAAGGCTTCGTTTTCATATTTCATGCCAGACACACGGTGATACCGTGCTTCGATGGTGCTCTCATCGATAAGTGCTGATGTGCAGTGTTGAATGAGAGCTTGAAAATTCACCAGATTTAGGTGACGAGTAGTTTTTTATGGGCCGGCAATTTTTTGTACAGCGGGAGAGGTCGCAGCGGTCTCTCCGCCGCCTTTTCCGCATTTTCAAAAATTTTATTTTAGTGCAAAAAAATTTTGGAACAAATTTTAGGAGTTAACCGACCTCTTTATGAAAGTGGGTATACCTCCCTATAAGGTTCATTTGGAGAAGTGCAGTTGTCACCGCGTGACCCATTGAGCCAATTTTCAAATTTACGTAAAGAATAAATGCTCTTGCTTATCTTATTTTTGGGACTTCCTACCCTACGCAGTCTCTCCCTGATTCTTCTACTTTGTATATTCCCCATTGTCTAGACTATACTATTTCGTCCCACACCAAAATAGAACCATAAGTTACAACTTTGCCGAATGTATGTTGAGCTGCATATCTGCAACTCTGTTGTTTCATAGCGATAGCTTATCCAACATTCGTGCAGTTTTTTTTTATTAAAATTGAATGTTAACAAAAGTTAAATATATATATAGTTCATCTTATTTTGGATGTGAATCCTTTCTGGGCTAGTAATCCTTGCACTAATTTTTTATCACATTCTTTAATCATCATTTAAAAAATAATTAAGAATTTTTCATCACCTTCTTTCATCATCATTCAGAAACTAATTAAAAAGTTCAGCGGATGAGTAGAAATAGAGACTGAACAAGAGGCTTTAGAGCAAAATGTCATTAAGGTTTTTTGTCGGAAATAGGATTCTCTACAAGAAATCTCTTATAACATTTCTCCATGGAACCGTTGCTTAATGAGATAACCAGCGTTTTCGTTCCATTTGCCAATTGAGGGAATCCATATGAGAAGCAAAAAGAGTCCTAAATCACTCCAATTTTCTTGGTGATCCACCTTGGATTGCACGGACAGGATCAATCTCGATCAATCCGGGCGACCGGACCGGTCCCTTCTGAAAACGGGACGATTCCCTACGAAAATCCTCAATGCGTTCTCCAATTGGATCATTCAGCAACAGTATTGAATTAACTCGTTTGCAAATTGTTTCAAGTCGAAAGCAGGTTCCAAATCGGTAGAGGGTTTGTAGCATTGACGGCTTCTAGACCCGAAGTGGTCCAACCCTTCTTGCTGGAGGTACCCACTCACTCACTCACCCACCCACCCACCCACCCACCCACCCACCCACCCACCCACCTACCCACCCACCCACCCACCCACCCACCTACCCACCCACCCACTCACTCACCCACCCACCCACTCAACTCACCCACCCACCCACTCAACTCATCCACTCAACTAGCTCACCCACCCACTCACCCACCCACCCACCCACTCACCCACCCACTCACCCACCCACCCACCCACCCACTCACCCACCCACCCAGACACACACCAACACACACACATGTCGTTCCCTGCATAAGGACCTATGATACCCCTCAATTGCACTAAAACAAAATTGCTCTATGTTCCAGAGGAAAAGTTGGTCGAGGGAGGGTAATGAGGCCCTGACAGCGCAATCCTCGAATCTGTCAAACGGTGTGGGCAGTACAGCTGTTCCGGCGGTTCACTCTCAACATCAACAACAATCACAATTTCATCAACCACAAACTCAACAACCGCCTCCACAACAGCAGCAACAGCAACAACAGCAGCAACAACAACAGCAACAACAGCAACAACAACCACAACAACAACACAAACAGTCCAATATGACGTCACACAGCAAACAAGTTGCTAATACGGGTAATGGCGGTAGTAATCCCCAAGGTGATGGGGATTATCAACTTGTCCAGCATGAAGTCCTCTACTCCATGACCAATCAGTATGAAGTCCTCGAGTTTTTGGGGAGAGGCACATTTGGACAGGTAAGTGTTTTTGTAATGTTACAAAATTTTATAAATTTTGCCTCTTCGGCGGTCGCGTCTCTCCACCGAATGTCACTCGTCGCGCCATGAGGGAATCCCCGCGCTCTGTTTCGATTTTAGAAGATTTTTTTTCTTTTTATCAAGTTGTTGTTTTTTTTTTTTTTTTTTTTAAAGAAGTTAGCCCTTGAAAGAGCGATAATTGTTGGATATTATAAAAATTCCGGTAGTTTGATTCCTACATGTCAGCATTTAGAGGCCAACATGGAGATTGTGAGCGAGTCGGGTGTTCAAACACTTCTAGTAATTTATGGGTATGAATATAGCGTCCAAACAAACTCCGGATCTACTGGGACACGAGCAATACCAATTTTTATAGACTTTTCGCTCACTGGATTTAAAGCCATTAAAAAAATGCGGGTTGAAAATAGAAAAAGGGGGAAACGCGGGCGAGGACAAATGTATCGAAATGTAAGGAAGATAGCGAAATTTTTATGAAGGTTGTTTTGATATAGTTAATAAGTGAGGGCTCCAATGAAAAAGAGAATAATTCAGAGAAAAAAACTTTTACCTAAAATTCATGGATCATCGTGTTACCTTAGCATTCCAAAAAACTACATTAGTTTTATGAACAATGCCCAACCGCTTATTCATGAAATCTTAATTTTTTCATCACTGTAACTACAATTGATTACGTCTATTCCAGGCCAGTCGAAGTATTAATGATTTTCGGCTTGGAGAGCCCTTGAATTTGATGTTCTTTATTTTGGAAAAACCAAATAAATCGGGGTGAAATTTAATGAATGAATTTGGCGCTTCTCATCTTGTTAAAATTTCTGAAAAAAAAGGAATATTTTTAATAAAAATGGTTCTTGTCATGGAATTGAAATTTGAAACTTATTCAAGAATATTATTCACAGGCTTCCAGAGAATTATTTATACCTATTTTTCGTTTATTAATTATGAATAATTTTATAGTTTATTTAATATATAGTTTTCAGGTGTTTAACGGATTAAATAAATAAATAAATGAATAATTAGCTGACAGTTTAAAAGCCCTAAAAAAATTATTTTCCCCCTAAATTTTATGTTTTTTGTCACACCTTTCATGCATTAATAAAAGAACACCTTGTATATATATCAAATGGAGTTATCAACGTGAAATTTCCCATGAATATCGAATCTACTTCCAACATGCTTATCACGTTTATCTCAGTCGAATCGTTCGTTTCTGAGATATTGATTATTCTTCATAAGGATGGCTTGTTCAGTATCTCAAAAACTACGCGTTCTACTTATTTTTTTTTTTCGATACTACGAGCCCAGTGTCAACGATTTGTATTAATAGAAAAAAAAAACGACATAGACCCCAAAGAACGAAATGTTTTTTTTTCGGTTTTCCACGGTGAAATAGTCTCACAGTACAGTCTCAGTATAGAAAAAAAAAATCTCGCATAGTTTTGAAATCTTATTATAGCGCTTAGTGTGAACCATAAAAAACATTCTCATGAAAATGATCGATATATGACCCTACCCCAAAATGTGAAAAATTATCTCAATGCGCGCTTAAAGAACGTCGGAAGAATGGCGCGACTACTGGCAGGTCAAACAGTTTAAAAAACCGGATTAACTTTATTTGTAGAATACACGACTAGTTTTTAATGAATTATATTTTTCCAGGTTGTGAAATGTTGGAAGAAGGGAACCAATGAGATCGTCGCTATCAAAATCCTTAAAAATCATCCATCGTATGCGCGCCAAGGTCAAATTGAGGTAAGATCACGAAGTTATTGTTTTGTCCCCGAAAATGAAAAATCGATTTTCCATCAGATCTCCACGTTCCATGGTATTTCTGACCTTTCTAGACTATTTAAAACAAAATGTCTGTATGTGTGTGTGTGTGTGTGTGCCGATGTGCGTATGTAACCAAAAAATTTCCCGGAACGATTTCTCGTGAACAAATTATCCGATCAAGGTCCTGTATGACGCAATCGAAGCGTCTTGCCGTAACTTAGAGCTCATTAGTTTTTGCTCCATATATGTCTCCTGGTTTCTATTGTTATCAACAAGTTCAATCGTTTATAACGCTGTATCTCACGAAGTATTATAGATACGCAAAAATGTGTCCAATAAATGTTGTTCCTTATAACAAAATACATATTTTGTGTCCTCTGACTTTTTTTGTATCTCTAACCGTTTCGGCGTTAGAGCGTTATAAACAACTGAAATCATTTAGAGAGCTCTATGGTGAGAAAAATGAGAGATTGGAAAGAAAGTACACACACACACGCAGACATCGGCAAGTTATAATTTTGTCCCGCGAAGGGTCAAACCCATAGCCCATTTGTTCATTTTATTTTTTGACGTAGGTCTCCATCCTGTCACGACTCAGCCAGGAAAATGCGGATGAGTTCAACTTTGTGCGCGCGTACGAGTGCTTCCAGCACAAATCTCACACGTGTCTGGTCTTTGAGATGCTGGAGCAAAATCTCTATGATTTTCTGAAGCAGAATAAATTTTCACCATTACCACTCAAGTACATTAGACCCATTCTTCAGCAAGTACTTACAGCGCTTCTTAAATTGAAGGTAAAAATCTATTTATCGATTTATTGATTTATTTATTTATTCATTGATTGATCTCGGTATTCAATACAGGCCAGATTAAAGTAGTATATATTCCTTTATTTGACTGTTGCATTTATGCAAAGTCCCTTAAGGATATTCAACACGTACAGTCAAAACAAAAGTTCATGACCTTTTCTATAATTCGTTATATTTATCGCCAATAATTTTCAAATAATATTTCAATGCGTTAATTAGTTGAAGAGATAGCCATAGAAAATTATTATACTGTATTTGATTTTGCGAATCAATATTATATTGTTTAAACAAATTAATGAAAACAAATTTTAGTCAATGGTCATGAAATTTTGACCATCGTTTTATATCTGCTTCAATAGTAACTTTTTAAAATTTCAGCAAGTTTTTATATTTTGAACTGTATTTACAGAAATTTTAATTTTTCCCATAAGAGGCCATGTTAATTGAGAACTTTGATAATTAATAACTACAAAATGGTGTTGTGAATCAATCTCAAATTTCATACAGGCATCGGTTACCGCTTCAAAAACATTATGTCAAAATTTCAAACAATTTTTATATCTTCGCCAATATAGGTGGAATATCCTTCACACCCCCAAACCCTCTACGAGCATGGACACCCTCACCATTAACCCTACCATTCGATTTTGCAGCAATTGGGCCTTATTCATGCAGACTTGAAGCCCGAGAATATAATGCTGGTAGATCCGGTACGTCAGCCCTACCGAGTCAAAGTAATCGACTTTGGTTCTGCATCGCATGTATCAAAAGCAGTATGCAACACTTATCTACAGTCGCGTTATTATCGTGCCCCGGAAATAATTCTCGGTTTGCCATTTTGCGAGGCCATTGACATGTGGTCCTTGGGCTGTGTTGTTGCTGAATTATTTCTTGGCTGGCCCCTATATCCAGGAAGTTCTGAATACGATCAAATACGGTACATAAGTCAGACTCAGGGTTTGCCAACCGAGCATATGCTCAATAATGCGAGTAAGACAACGAAATTTTTCTATCGCGATATGGACAGTACGTATCCATTTTGGAGATTGAAAACACCGGAAGAGCATGAGGCTGAAACTGGTATTAAATCTAAGGAAGCAAGGAAATATATTTTCAACTGTCTGGATGATATTGGACAGGTCAATGTGCCAACTGATCTTGAAGGTGGACAACTACTTGCGGAAAAGGCTGATAGGCGAGAGTTCATTGACCTACTCAAGAGGATGCTCACTATGGACCAGGTAGTAATATCTAATTCATGGAGAGTTGTCAATGGAATTTTACATTCCGTGTTATTTAATCTTTCACGCAGCATCTTCATAGTTTCTTGAAGTATAGGTGTGTTTCCAATGTCAATCAGAAAAATAAACTGTGTTTTTTCCGTTGACCAGGAGCGTCGAATAACCCCCGGTGAGGCGCTCAATCACGCCTTCGTCACGCTAGCCCACCTCGTGGACTATGCCCATTGTAACAACGTCAAGGCATCGGTGCAGATGATGGAGGTTTGTCGGCGTGCTGGTGATTTCACAGCAAGTCCCAGTCATCATCAAGCGCCACCAGCCCCACAGCCACCACCACCAACATCACTCGTTGCCAATTTTGTGCCAACTACCAATGGCAGCGCAGTCACATTGACATTCAACAATCAAGTCCAAAGGCTAGTCAGAGAACATAGAACGGCGCAGACGGGCTATGGAGACCTCTATCAGATTTATAGGTTTGCATTTTTTTTTCTTTTTTTTTCTAACATTACGGAATCTTGGGGTAATAAATGTGATCATAATTGATGAATTTCGCAGTAATAGTACGAGACGAGCGACCCAGTATAGTGGATCGTCTAGTGGATCCAATGGGGGTCGCAGTGGAGTTCATGATTTTCCCCATCAGCTTGTGCCGGGAATTTTATGCCCACCACCAGGTTACCAGACAATGCCAAGCCCAGCTAAACATGTTGTTGTGACACAACCACCTCAGCCACAACAGCCACCATTGCAGATTCAATCGTCGATAATTTCGCAACAGGTACTGAATCGATTTCCTGTGTCATTGATTTTTTCAAATGGAGATATCTACTTTGCAAAATGGCTTCGATTTTACATCATGCAGATTTTTTATAAAGTTAGATCTCCCGTTTATTCGTTCGTGAAAAGAAAAAAGAAATTAACTGTGAGGAAGTTAATAAACAAAAAAATTGCTAAATTTGTAATAGGCAGTGGCAGCGGCGGCTGCAGCGGCCGCTCAACAGCAGTATGCGGCTGTACCGGTATCAATGGTTGAGAGTGGCAGGCAGATGTTGCTAACCAATGCCGTGCAAACATCCTGGCCCGGAGGCAGCAGGCAGATGGCTGCAATCGTACCATCCTGGCAGCAATTACCACCACAGCATGCTGCAATACAACAACCGCTACTCAGTGATGCGGGTGATTGGGGGAGGCCCCTTATCGTCGACAGTTCAGCAATTATACAGGTAAGGAGAGAATGAAGTTCGTTTATGAACTTTGTGGAGTTGTAAATTCCAGAAATCTGACCTGCACAGAACAGTATTTGCAATATTTGCTACACGCAGATTGAATCCTTATGGAGCTAGTTATAATGAAAAGGAGGAATGAGCACTTGATGAGGTGTGACAATATTGGATGAATGGAGACTAAATGATCACTTACGAATTCTAACACTTCAACACAATGTTCATTTCTGTTGAAATAACGTTTAAAACAACAGATTTATCCAGTGAATAATATTTGATGCTAGAAAAAAAGTCTTGGAACACGCAAAGAGACACCCAGTGCTCTCCTCAATAGTCCGTAGACAACTACACTGTACAATAATGAGGTTGCTCATCGCCCATACTCATTACGCATACAACACCCCACAAATACATTGAGAAAGGTCAAAGTACCTTAGAAGTAATCGTTACAATTTACCCTCAATATAATCATTATCCGGGATAGTGCCTACCTGGGTCATTTTCCAGGTACCAAACTACGTGAAATTAGAATAAGTTCTGCAGGTTAGAAACACTCAACTTACTAAATACCTAGAAACTAAAATATTCAACAATTGCAACAATAATTGGTTTTGGGGTTATACGATAAATGAATATTGCTACGCGATTTGACAAGATCTCCGAAGATCCTTCTCGCGCATAATGCGGTTGGATAATTTCGGGGAACTGATTTGGAAAATGGGAATTTGGAGGAAGTTGGGAAATTTGAAAAGAAGGGAGGAGCTTTGAGGGAAGCGTGTACTTATTTTGATATTGCAAAAAAATTGGTTAGTAGGGTTTGAGATGATTGGGTCAATTTCGTGATTGGATGAATGGAATGAGAGGTGTAGAGATATGGTAAGTAGCTGGAGAGTAAGGTGTCCATCAGTATTCAGCCTTTGCCCACTTTGCTGGGTGTCCAATCATCGTGGAGAATTAGTGTTACAGAGGGAAATTCAGGGTCTAACCAATACATCAATTTACTAGAATTGAGAGGAAATTATGGCTTCTAGTAGAATTTTGTGAGACATATTATCAAATATGTATGTATGACCATTTTTACTTGCCTGGAGCCTTACTTCAAAAACCTGGTTATAGCGTCCTGTGTTTCCCGTGGCGGAAGTTTACAACACTAGTGCATTGGTGGAGCATCCTTCAGCACCTAGCTGGGGTAAACGCAGTGTTACAAAGCATCATCAACACCATTTGACAGTGCCACAGCAGTCCCAGCATAGGCATGATCACAAGAAGGAAACTCAGCAATTGAGTCCGGTTAAGAAACGGGTCAAGGAGAGTACACCACCAAGCAGCATGCGACGACATTCACCATCTAATGGCCATTGGCAGCAGCAGCCATTGACAACATCATCGCACCATCACGGCGGCAAACATAGTAGCAATCATCATGGGGGAGAACATCAACAAGTGGCGGCTGTACGACAACAGACAATCACCATTCACGATACACCATCGCCAGCTGTATCTGTCATCACCATCAGCGATAGTGAGGACGAAACACCAGGAAAATGGTTTGTATCTAATACGCAACTTGCATATTTTTTTTCTGAACTTCGAGATCAGAGATACCAGAACTTTTGAGAAAAAATGTGCTCAATATTACCTTAATAATCATTATGAAGGGTTAGAATGGAACAAGACGGAAACAATATCTCCCCTGAAACCTCAATAATTTCTATTTTTAAATGCCGCGATATTGTCCATCAGTTTAGAATGATTGAGAATATAATTGACAGTTGCGGAGATCGTCAGTGTGGGGCTTGCCAAGGCTTAGCCTGCCACCTGTCTGGCGAGCGACGTGCCATTCGTGAGGAGGTCACTCGAAGGTACAATCTTCAAAGAAAAATGGCTTTATGTACATTGGCTAACAATTGCCTTGGGGAGTGGTTCAAAATTTGCAAATGGGCTTTGCATTGTCATTTATTGACCGAGGGGATTCCCCCATTTCACTATCATCAATTCAGTCGTGAAGTGGTACAACCGGAAGTGACTTTGTGACTGCAGTTTTTCGTGAATATCTCGCAATTCGAGAGAGATAGCGCAGTTTTCATAATGACCTTTTTTGTCACTCTCCTTTTTCTCGACAAAAAAGTATTTACATAAATTTCGCTTGCTCCTTTAGGATCCGAGATATTGGGGAAAAACGGAGTGTAAGGATTTCGCCATTTCGCTTCTGAATTACCATAACAAGGTTCATGGGAAAATAAATATTAAATATTTATGATAACTCGAAATGAATTTCAGGGGATATTGAAAATCCGGCTAACAATATTATACAATTGTCAATGGTGTAATATCGTAGTTTCGAGTGAAGTATTTTCTTTGGAATCACGTGAACAATTCTGAGATCTGTCTAATTAATTAGCCCCAATGGTCTTCCGCGACATTCCCATTCGTGTTAGTATTGATTCCAGTAGGGCTGATGATAATCATTGGTGGTGAGGGACGCACACCGACTAATTCGCCATTGATGCCAATCACAGGGTTTCCTAGGATGATCTATTGACTATATTCATTAATTGATTAACCCACGTTAAGGCTGTTCTACGTCCTTTCAGCCACTTTCGCACTTTTAGATTATATTCCCGGTTAACTATTGAACGGAAGAGCAGATGACATATATCTTGCGTCTTATCAGCATTATTATGCAATCATGATTATCCAATTTTGTACTCAAGAAGATCTCAAAATTTGTGAATTTTTCCATTCAAATTCCTGAATAGTTTCAGTGACATTGCAAATTCAGACCCAGTAGCTGCTGATTTTTTCGGGGATATCTCCAAAAATAGAAGATTTAGCGAAATTGCAAGAGGACGTCTTTTGTAGTTCTCATTTCCCTCTACAAAAACAGTTTCTATGAAAATTTTGCTAGCTCCCCTAGATTTGGATATTTTCGAGCTTATCTTGGATGTGAGAAGTCCCGGGGTGCAGTAAACAAGGCTGAGGACTCTGTTGACGGATTGAACAGTTACAAATTTTTTTGCACATCTTATGCTAAAGTTTTATCTTTTTGCAAAGTTGGTAAACCATTCTTTGACAAATGATAACACCAAAAAACAGTGTTCCATGATCAATTCGATTGACAGTTCGATTGAGATCTCTAAATAATGTGCAAAGTGGCTCAGAAAGTGTAGGACATCCTTGATTTTCTTACAGCTGTCTAATGACCGAGGCACAGGGAATGTCTTTTAACATTTTACTAATAAAAAAAAATTTGAATTATTACTTGTACCATGATAAGAGTCTAAAAATTATGACAAATTTTCCAAAAAATTTGTTGCAAATAAATCTAGGTTTTAAGTATTCAAATGGGAGCAATCATATGCTGGAACTCCATTAAATATTCATCGTTCAAAAGTTAAGGATATTCAACCCGTATAGTCAAAACAAAAGTTTATGACCCTTTCTATAATTCGTTATATTTATCGCCAATAATTTTCAATTAATATTTCAATGCGTTAATTAGTTGAAGTGATAGCCATAGAAATTTATTATATTGTGTTTGATTTTGCGAATCAATATTATATTGTTTAAACAAATTGATGAAAAAAAATTTTAGTCAATCATCATGAAATTTTTACCATCGTTTTATATCTGCTTCAATAGTAAATTTTTAAAATTTCAGCAAATTTTTATATTTTGAACTGTATTTACAGAAATTTTAATTTTTCCCATAAGAGGCCATGTTAATTGAGAAGTTTGATAATTACAAAACGATGTTGTGAACTAATCTCAAATTTCATACAGGCATTGGTTACCGCTTCAAAAACATTATGTCAAAATTTCAAGCAATTCCTATATCTTCGCCAATATAGGTGGAATATCCTTAAATAGCAGAACATGTACAAATGTAAAATAGGACAAAAAAAATCGTGAGAAAAATGGCGGAATAATTTTGTTCTTGTACTTAAACTTCACATGCTTCCAAGTGAAAAAAATTGAATTCAATTTTTGACAATTTTTCTTAAAGAAATGTAACAATTATTTTGTTCCAAAATTCACTTCCAAAAAATAATTTTTGTCTTTTTTAATTAATAATTTAATTTATAGAACTTTACGATGTGACCGTAAATATAAAATAGTATTTAATTGACACAGAAGAACCTTGCGAAAAAATCCAAGCCACCTAACTATGTACCTAGTTATGTCATTGGCACTATTGGTAACCTGGAAGCATTTGAATACGTTAAGTCCATTCATATTGCAATATTTTTTGTTCAGTCCATAATCAGCTAAAAATGGCATTTCATTGGTCAAAATCGAAATCTCAACGCTGGATAATGTCCTCAACTTGTGAATAGTGTTTCAATGTTTCCTATCATTCCAGCGCTCAGTCAACGCCTCGTATAATCCACAATTCTCAATCGGTCCACTCAACAAGTCAATCACATGGGCATGGCCACAGTTCTCATGGGAGCACGAGGGCCCATAGGAAAAACGTCATAAGCTGTGTTACCGTGGGCGATAGCGATGGCGAAGCTAGTCCTGGTAGGGCCCACGCTCACGCCCACTTGTATCCACCAGCGCATTTGTCGCAGAATCAACAACATCCGCAGACAACCCAGCATATCAAGCATGAACCACAGCCCCAGCATCACGTCAGGTACTTATCCCTCCATCTGTTGGCTTTCTGCTCTAACTTCGATTTCCGATCCATAATGGCGCACTTGAATTTGAGGAAAACTAGTGGGATAAAAGTGTATCTGTCTCCGCTGGGAACATAATCAAAACTTCCCGATTTATAATTTCTGTTTGCCATTCCTACATTTTCCGATACGCCAATTAAATGTTTCAATCCCATTTATCAAGCAGATAATTATGAATATTTGACTAGCCGCATAGTCAGCGTGAGAACGAGAATTATGCGCGTTACTGGAGTGGGAGTGAGACGCCAATAGGGGTGCGAACGCTCGAGGGTTAAACCCGTCATACCTCCTTAATTATGACAAATATGGAAAAAAGTGATAAGAAATTAAATATGCATTTCCACTTACAGAGCAAATTCTGCTTAATACTTTTTGCTGTATCTCTTACCGGTTTTTAAATAGAGCGTTGTAGACAATTCAATTGTTAATAACAAAAACACTGCTCGGTCAATTTAAACCAGAAACTAATCCGATCTAAGTTCCATGAAGACGCTCCGAATAAAACCTTGATGACCCAGATCGTTCGACCCGTTCGTGAGGAATCGTTAACGGAAAATTCCGATTCCGCACATACAAACATACCCAAACATAGACATTTGTTCAGAATTCGACGGGAAGCATTTTGGTATAGTTAAAATCCTAGTTACGAATCGAAATAAACAGAATCGATTTAGGGGTCATTACAATGACTTCCCGAAAAATCCGGAAGGTAAAAACATTTGAGTTTGCCGCACCTCTGAAAGCACCAGACCCAAGTCACCTGCAACACCATTTTACGATGTCAAAGGCATCTTTACCAGCTGGGATTTAATAAAAAATTGTATTGTTTCAGTTCTGGCTATTCGCAATCGCAGAAGAAGCGATTACTCGCTAAAGTTCAATCAGAATGCAACATGATAAATGTAGCGACTAAACCGGAACCCGGTGTTGAGTATCTTGCGCCACATCCGTGCCACGCGCCAGCCTGCAAGGAGCCACCGACCTATCAGGTAAACCAAAATGATTCCTGAATTGCGTGATGATTATTTGTTATTGATAGGATCTAGCGTACTTGGGGATGCGCCAGACTTTTTCAGTCAACTTTCACGCTTTCAGGGATGAAGTAAAATTTAGTGTTCCGTTGTTCTTGTGCATTGCAGTATGTGACGACGAGTAGCGCGCATCCGCACCTCCAGGAGCAGCATATTGTCTACACAACTGGTGGTGATAAGCGTGTTTCCTGGCCGGGTAAACGCTCTGAATATAAGCACGAGTATGTCCAACCACCAGCTGCGCACTCCAGGGACCACCAAAAGTGGACAGTGGCCAATCCAGTTCACCAATACAGGTAAATTTTGCCCCCTGATACGTTTCACAGCATGGTAATCCTGCGAGTTGCACGACATTCGGGAGTTCTTCAGTTCACCTATAAGCGTTTATTGCATTAGCAATGGTTGGTATCATTTCTGTTGACTGATTGAATGACAGGATATCAATGCCCAGTTCTGCAGTGAAATGGCAAAGGGAGCTAAGTTGAAATATTACAATTTTACGAAACGAGAAACTGTAGACATGGATTATTTTTACGATTATGAGGATGATGGATTCTCATAAATTTCTGCCCCTATTCCTCAGAATGTTTACAATGAAGAGAAGTTATAAAAAAAAACTATGTGCGTAGAGAGCTACGCGATAGAAGTGAAAGTTCGTAGGGGCCGAATTTATAGAGATGTTATGATATTCTGTAAATATTTTTTTCCACTGGTGAGGACAGGATAAGACCAGTGGCTCTAATATCAGTGTGAATCGGAGGTTATGATTTAAAACAATCCAATTATATCAATATACAAAAGATTTCTTATTCTGTTCCCATCTCACGATTTTCTACAAAATGAAATTATTGGTTTGTGATAACTGAAGTAGGAAACGAAAACTTTTGATTAACACACACACCAAATCATTCCACGACATAAATTATGATATAGAAAATAACGCTCGGCACGTATATAACGTATACATTAACACACCAGACTGGAAAACTGCTGGCTTTTTACCGTGGATAGAAAATGCGCATAACGCCATCTTACGCCCTGCGTTAAACTATGACGAACGCGTCATTATCGACTTTCCCTTGCAACACGTTGTAAATGGGTCTAGATGTGAGTGAATGCTCTATTCTTCTCTCTCTCGTGTCGGTTTGTGTAACATAGGGACTCGCGTGTATTCGATTCGCACCCAAAGGCGCCTAGAGAAGTTTCACTTAAAAAAAAATCCTCACACTTGAAAATTGCCCACCACCTTAAATCTATTCAGGTAACTCGTCTTGACTTTTAAATAAATATTACGGCTGCGTAATATTGAGACCCTGTAATCGGTTTTGTAGGCAGAGCCAGGTGGTTGGTTCATCGTCACATGGCAGTCATCACCACAGCCATGGTCACGCTGCCCACTTGAGCCCCGGCGGTGGTGTTGGGGGTGGGGGTGGGGTTGGCGGTGGAAGAAGTCCAGCTGCTGGTCCAGTTGTGGGTGGTAGCCAGCACCTTGGTCAGCCACTTTACCAGGAATACGCTCACGTTAGATCACGTGGACATCCAGTACCACCACCAGTTTATGTTACTGCCGCCCCATCCCAAGCCCCAACGGCCATACAACAGCAGCAAGTGCCCACCTACCAGGGATTCACACCCGGGTGGGTACCTAGACAACTAGTTGATGCATGCATGTGTGTACCAATTTATTATACAATTTTAATATAATTAGTGCATTAGTTTTTAGGGTAGTGCATTAGGTTTTCATCTCATTTCTTTCATTATTCTACGTTAGTTGAGAGGCTGGTAACTTCTGACGTCACGATTAGCGTCAATCATCTTGCTACAATAGGAAAAAAAGCATTGTGCTGGTTAATGGAACCAGTGAAATGTCTGAAGTCACATAATTTTTTTTCCTACTTTCGAGAGCAAAAAAATAACTTCTATCGAAAAATAAAAAAATAGGCAAATTATTAAATTTGAAAATAACATTAAATTATGTCTAACTTTGCACTTTCCACGACGTAATAATTTTTTCATATTCTCAAAAGAGATCTAGAAACATTTCCCAAAATATCAGAATATTTTTGCGAAATAAACTGACAGAAGAAAAAATTTACAAAAATTATGAAACCGTTTTTCGAGTATAGATACCCCCGGAAATTTTTCCGAACCTTTCTAGACTGATCGGTTACTATCAAAATTGATGCTAAAGTGTAACCAGCATGTTGAGTAAATCATTTGAGTAGTGGATTATTTGTTTCATGCATATTGCATTCGAGTAGAATTATACTGCCTGCAAATTTGAAGTAGAAAAATTTATTGAATCTATTTGAAGTAATGTTTGTTCATTCCTTTGGGGAAATATCTTCGATTCTCCTGAACTGGTGCTTGGACCCCGAAGGTAGCCACTGTCTCGGTGAGCGCTCCGCCGCCCCGTGTATTTAAATTAAAACAAAAAAAACTTGAACAATAGTCTTGCATGGACAACAAATTTCGACGCTTCGATAGTTAACAAAATTGGGATATTAAATATACCATTGACGACATTGATTGCACTTAATCTGGATTTATGGAATTTTCGAGGACTTCACAAATATCCGTTTTTCGAACATCTTTTATATGCTGTCAATACTATCGGCCAGGACGAAACTACAAAATTTTTGTTTCACTTTTTTGAAATCTCAAATATAAAAACCACTTCTTTGAAATCCATTTTTTTTTTGCAACACTGAAAAAGGAGGAGCAGCTTATTGAGCCTGGTCAGGAGAGTTGAATGATGGGCGTACAGTTTTTTTTCTGGTGTTTTTTTTCTTTTTTTAAGTATTCAGGAGCGTTTTTTATTGCATTTTGAAATGGGGTGTGCCGTAGATCACTTTTTCAGGAGATGGTTGACTGGAGTTCTAGATTGTTTTTTTTCGTCCATTTTGTAATTTGTAATCCGAATCATTCCAGCAATATCAAAATTTCGGTAAGGAATTATTTGTCATCTTTGAATTACGTAATGTTCTGAAAATTCAAGTTTTCATATATTTGACATATTGTCCAGAGAAGTGGCCAAAAAAATTGACCTGAATCCTCAATTTAAGGAGTAGTATTTTCGCAATACAAACCTCATTCATCATCACATTTTCATTATCACTGAAAAGCCATAAATATCAATAGAGATCAGCAAAGCAGTAATTGTGAAATGTCAAACAACATTTTAAAAATCAGTTCAATGTTCTATTAAAGTCTACAAAAAATTTTCAGAAAAACCATAACTTACTACTTTCATCATAGAATACTCAAATATTTTTATAAAATCAAAAAATAGTCAAGTTATTTTTTCAATGTCCTATTTGAGCCATTTAGGAACAGTTTGCAAAATATGACTATTGATAATCAGTCTAAAAACGACAAATATTAATTATAAAGTCGACCTTCATGCATGGGGTCATAGGAGGCATCGATAACGTTGCTGAAATTCCTACATTATCAGTGAGCCGGTAATGTCGGAAAACTGCTAAACTTATCGATACCCCATATCACCCCATGCATAACTACCAACTTTATAATTAATTTTCGTTGCTATTTCATCGATGGTATATCATCATATATCACTCAGTCCAGAATATAGCAGTCCCACCCAACTTCAGTCAATTTACGAACTCGAAAATTATCAAAAAACGAAACAAAACAGTTTTCGAAAAAAAACATTTTTGATGAATTTGACCGAGTTTAAAAATCTGAAAAAAAATCGTTTGCCAAAAATTTCACTCTATTGCATAATTACAATTTTTTGCTGATCTTTTAATGAAAATAGACGAACTTATGACCCATGAACTTGAACCTATAAAATTTAACAATTTTGTTCTGATTTTTTTCCAGCTCGTCACCATTAACGTTGTATGATTCTAGTCGTGCATTGCCACCACCAGCTCATCATAGCTCAGCAAGACCACTACTAGCAAGTCATGCAGCACATCCATTACCCGCCCATATGCAACCAACAGCGGTTTACGGTTTGGCACCACTATCCCCCGCCAAACATCAATATCAGCCATCGGGCTTGTGGTTCACCGAATAATTCATTAGCCTTGAAATCAATCGATCACACCTCAAATCGACTATTTCAGGGACAAGTCTTGAATAATTCATCAATTTGTTGAGTCTCATCACTTGACAATTTTACCTAGTAACGTATTCGACCATTTTTTTTTTCTCTTTTAATAAAGTGCGAAAAATCATGCTGAGATATTTGTCTGTTGATGGAAATTTATCTCGGAAAGAATGGGTTTAGAAAATGTCACGAGACATTTTTAGTCGAGGATTTTTGCTAAAAAAAATCATGAGAATTTTTCTCTGAATTTATCTTCAGCGAAAGGTGAAATTTTTTTCTTTAGCCAGTTTGGAGTACCTGGGGTTTGGGAGAAATTCAGCCTCGATTGAATGCCTCAAATTGACTATTTGGATAAGTCGCGATTGATTCATCAATTGATAATCTTGGTGAATCATGCGTCTTGACACTTTTACCTAGTAACGTATTTGAAATACCATTTGTTTAATGAAGTGTGAGAAATCAATTGGTATGCTGAGGTATATGTTATGCAAACAATAATGAGAGCTTCTCATTAGCATTATCAAATTGTACATTAGATGAATTGGTAGAATAGATTTTTCCAGAAGGCTCACCTTCAATTCTCACCAATTTTCGATCATCCCATAAAAGATTCAATTTTACAAAAAAATTGTCCACAATTTGTTTCTCTCACAAAACCAATTTCAAAAAATTATTTCCGTTTTGTCCTATATCTACGTGTTTCTGAGCTACCCCAAATTTGTCGAAATGTTTGAACCAAATGAACAAACTTTATTATCTTGCAATTTAAACTTTGGGTGAAATATTTCCACAATTTTTTCCCCTGAAATTGAGTAAAAAAAATATGATGATTTGCTAAAATTTCTGAGAAAAAATGGACTTTTTGAGGGACCTTGATCAACGAGCTGTTGAAAAATTACATTTCAATCATGATACATAACTTCGTCTCTTCTGGGACTATTGCTTCACAAGACTTTGAGTTCGATACATCACTTTCGTAATCCGTCCCAAGAACGCTGAATGATTGAGATTATGAAACGAAAAAAAATTAGACACAAGAGCCATAATGGTTCATGATCGAGTGGCACCTTGTTCAGAAATCTGCAAAATATTGCTGGACAAAAAACAAAAAAAATTGACTATTTGAGCTCATTATATCTCGCCTATTACCCCTTAATTTCACCAATAAAAACGTCAACGAAGCAAAGAAAAAAGAAATTTCAAATGAAGGCATTACTAAAGATACGATATAGATGTCAGGCTAGAGTTGACAATTATCCCTGATTTTAGTTTAGACAATTATAGCCAATAATTGATGTTTACTCAATAATTTACACTCCAACTGATTGGAAGAAAAAAGTGGGAGGTCATTGTGATGTTAAAAAATTTTTTTTTCCAACAAATGAAGAAAAAAAAACAAACAAATGAGAATGAAAGAAAAACAAAAAATGATAATTGTACTTGGGGGCTTATCCTCATTAGTTATTTTTATATTTTTCAGCCCGCTAGGGCACTTGAGCAATTAGAATTTAGTTACAATTTTGTAAATAACAGTTTTAGTGGGATTAACAATTACTGGTTAAATCTAGGAATTCATTTTCGACTAATGACATGGTTAATTTAATCAAAGTGAGTGGGGGGGGGGGGGGGGGGGGGGGGGGTAAATGAGGTAACTGAGGGACTTTTTATTTTAATGTACAATGTGTACATTGCGATAGTACTGTTAACAATCGAACAATTTTCATGAAATTCTTGCATAAATGCCGGAATAATTAATTGTGTAAATAATTATTGTGAATTATCCAAATATGTACATAGAATGGCCTTTTTGCAAATTATCATATTTTAATTAGAAATTTTGTTTAATATTAATTTTTAAGAAATTGACATAGTTCAATTGTCTGTGGGTGAATTACAATTTTTACCAAGTGCGATTTTTGCCGAGTGCATGAGAATACTGAGAGCAAATATATTAACAATAAATCAACATTCGATTTATTGTTACTTGTAGATGTGGGGGGGATTTTTTCGTTGCACTATTCTATTCTGTAGTTCCTTTTTTTTCTCGTTCACCGCCAAATCATGTGCTTCCTGTACATTATTTCAAGTACCTTATTTAAATCAAGTTATCAAAGTTCACGAATGTTTATTGACTCATTGATGAAGTGTTGAAATAAATTATGCCAATGTTTACACCTTTTTCGTTCAAACTTTTTTTTTCATTTTTTTTTTCGATTTTTAGTGCAAAATTTACAACATAAAATTGATGTTTTTAAAAATTTTCTGAGATACCTCCGGGGAAAAAAGCCAAAGTTTCGAAGTCGAAAATTAATCCTTCACCACTTCATCAGTGATCACCATCTTCCCGTCATAATTAATGTCCCCCTGGAGCTTGTGAAAAGGAAAAAAAATTATAATACTACCTATATTTTTATGTTTTAATTGAACGACGCTTGGACTGGGGTTTAATGTACAAAACTAATAATCTGTAATTTTTAGTAATAACAATCATGGTAAAAGCAAAATTATCTATCTAATAATGAGTAATAGAGTGGCTTAAGGGAATTTGTGAAAAGTTTGTAATTGGCAGTTTAGTGTTGCTATAATTATTGGATCTGATGATGTTGGGACCTTCAGGGGGTCACTCAAATTTTCCGAACGAGTTTTCCTGGTTGCAATAGGGACTTTGTAAGCAAAGCGAACGCCACTTTTGTGAAGCCTAGTGCACAAAACTCGAGAATAAACCCCCGGGTATAAAATATCCCAACTAAAGTGTTTTTTTCGTTCAAAATTTCTTTGATGCACGCCCGTGGAACCTTAAAAGACCTCGGAAGTAAAAGAAACATGGACACCACATGGAAACATTGCTCTATGAGTTTTCGAACAAGTCAACATCAAAAAGTATGCAAAAGAGCTCAAAGCAATTGTTCATTTTGAACTTACAGAATGAGAAAAGTTGAGATTGATTCGAAAAAAATGAATACTTGAAAAAAAGGTTTGAAAACGTGAGATGATCAATAGATATAGCGCCGCCATCTTGAAAGACAGAGGGGAACCAAGATGGCGGAGTCCATCGGTCAACCGCCTCGAATGATCTGTTTTCGCACAATTATAGTGTCTGGACAATTCGGGACTTATTTCAGTGTATAAGGAGGAAGAAGAATTGCTTTGAAGGATAATGCACATGTTTCCGTACTAGTTTGACCGAGAATTCATGGATCAATGTTTTCCCCGTATTCTGATAAATTCTTTGCAACCTGGCGGCCTCTTGAGAGGCCTCGACTGTAAAAAAAAATATCGATATCGAAAATTTTGCTACGTCGATTTAATGCACACGACAAGATATGAGAAGAGACTCAAAAAATTGTTCCTATTGTAATATCAGAATGAAAAAAGTTGAGATTACTTTGAAAGGAATTAATCCTTGAAAAAAAGCTCTGAACATGTGATGTGATCATCAGTTGTTGCGTCGCCATCTTGTAGGAAGGGGAGAGGGAAATCAAGATGGCGGAGCCCATGGCTGCTCACCGCCTCGAATGTTCATTATCAATTTTCAATCATTTACATTATTTATACCACTCTGGGCTTATTTCATTCCACAAGTATGAGTGGCACAATTTTTTTGAACCATCATACTCATTTGTCCGAACTACTTTGACGGCGAAATCACGGATCAAAGTTATCCCCCATTCCGATAATTTTTATTCAGTTTCGCGGCCTCTCAATATGCATTTATTTCGAAAACTTAGAGGTTTAGGATATAATATCATACAACATATTTGATAGAAAATGAAATTTCCTACAAAAAATGTTTATAGTTTTGTTTTCCAAACTCAAGCGTTATTGAGATATCTCAATTTTGGATAAAAGGTTCGATCCTCGATTACGAAAATTGAATTATTGGAATTTACTATAAATATCAGTTTAATGATTATTCATATTTTCAAGCCTCATTACCGCTTTAATTTGCTAAATTACGTCGAATGCTGCGAGCTCTCTTCCAAAGACACCTTTATATCCGCATAAATAATTGTGTTATCACCTTTATTAATTAATAATGCATTACGCAAGACCGATTGATCTTAATAAACGTTATTAGTACGTAAAGACCCTATTAATACGCGACTAAAATCGTATTTAACCGATTTGATGTGCCTGTTTAATGAATTAGCGTATCAAGTATAAAAAAATAATTAAAACAAAAACTATATTATATGATGAAATTGTTGATATAATTGGGGTAATGTAGATGAACATTATGTGTTTTATGATTAATTATAGTTGTATTGATACATTACTTCCACTGATCAATTGTATTACAAGCTTAGTCATTTCGATTGCTTCATCTAGCCAATGTTTTTTTTTTTTTTTTTTTTTTGGTATTGATGAATTTTTCACTATTTTTGTCTTGAGAAATAATCAATTTTCTTTATTTCGCAATTATCTTGAGATGGGGGGGGGGAGAAGGGGAAATTTTTTTAGAGCACTCAGCACTATTTAAAATTTTTAGAGCACTTTCATTTTGAAAATTCGAAGAATGAGATATTTATATTTTTTTTCTTATTTTAAATATTTGAAAAATTTTGAAAAGTACAGAAAAAAATTCAAAAATTCTACAAAATTTAAGAATTTCCTAAATTTTATAAAACTTGCAAATCAAATTATATCTTAGAAATCACTGGATTTACCAAATTTACAACAATAAAAATTTCAAATTTTTGTAAAGTAAATTTGAAAAAAAAAATCAATTTTTGCAAAAAAAAAAAGAATTTTTTCTTTGCAAAAAAGATTTTTTTTGCAAAAAAAGAGCGCAAAAAAAATCCAAAAATTTATCTGCCCCCCCCCCCCCCCACTGCAAGATAATTGACCCCCTAATACCACGGAAAATTGATTCTTCCCGTTCCACATATCTTCTCATTACTCTACCCACATAATAAATAATTAATTTCATCGTACACCGGATAGTCACCCAATGAGTCATAAAGCGACTAGTGCGCTCCACAATTTTACCATTCGTTTAATACCCCACATAATGATTTGATAAAAAAAGAAAGCCACAACAAATCATAGCATTATAGAACGATAAACAAATTTATTGTACACAGCAGACTCGAGGAATGATGATAATAAATAACAATTAAATATTACGATAAGGGAACAGGGGACATGCTGTAACTGTATATCGATGGTTCTAGTTGTGATATTTAACTAATTTAACAATTTTTACTATTAGGAAGAAAAAAATAAATGACTATATATTTGGTAGATCTAGCTGTAGTGCCTAAAGAAAAAAATTCCATGAGATTGTGTTGGAAAATATGGTAAAAAAAAAAAAACAAACAATTGCTAAATAACAAGTGGCTAAGAAATGGATTTAAAAAAATTCTAGACAAAGTATTTATATCAATGGTGACTGGGATGCATTACGGTATTTATTATAAATAATAGGTGTAATCCTCATGTCTAGAGTTATTGAGGAACTCATGTAAAGCGGAGAAAAAAAAACAAGTAATTAGTGTGATAGAAAAAAAAATGAAATATTTTTGGAATGATAAAACAAAATATGTGAATTTGTTGTGAATTCTTGAGTTTGGCCTATTCGCGTGGCTTAAAGACTCCTCATGCACATTGACTATTGAAGGGGGGAAAAAAGTGGAATAGCTTTTTTGGAGAATAAAAATTTTTTCCACTTTTTTCTTTCCTTGAAATTGTTCGTGAGATTTTTTTCGCTTTTGAAGAGACTTTTAAAATCTTCAATTGTGAAGACAAAAGTTTTTTTTCTTCTTTTTTTCTCGTCAATGGTTGCATAATAATGTTTAATGTTAATTAATCAATGTCCTGAATCAAATGTTGCGACACTAGCTTGCTGTAAGCATGAGTAACATGATAATCAAATAATTTGATACTGTATGGGTTGCGCGCTCAATTTCAAACGATGAAATGTGAAAAATGAAACAAGAAATGTGAAATAAAAAAAAAAACACTTTTGGGCCGGTTTTCCGGTAGAAAACAACTCCAATGTATTCAACCGTCCACATGTGACTGTAAATAGGCTTTTTTTCTTTTGCAATTTTTGTTAGTCAATGCATGAATCAATCAATCAATTGGGTCGTTTAGTCGAACACGTGGCGCCACTCCTACAACTAGAGTCACTTTGTGAAAGAAGAGAAAAGTGATTTGACTAGCTCGGAAATACTTGCGGCAACACTGTACGTCTAACTGACAGTCGAGAGACAATTTGACATCATGTGTAAAAAGTTGTAAAAGCGGTAAATTTGAATATGTTGTTAAGTACATATTTTCCCGCTCAAAATTGAACTAACTTAAAAATTTCAGTTTTGCTTATAACCATAGGAAAACCATAGGAATTCAGGATAACGGAACGAAAGAAGGAAGAGGATTCTATTTTTGAGGGAACACAATCAATTTTTTGTCTTATTTATTTTTCTCTTTTTATTCGAAGAACCATTCAATTTTCATATTTTATTTGTTTAGAAATTTCAATTTTTTTTAAATCGACTTGATTGATTGATTGATTGATTGATCCATTGACCAACTGAGTGACCGGTTAAGTGGTCGGTTAAGTGATTACATGAATGATCAAGCAATACATCAATCAGTTTATTATTGGTCCATCAATACATTGACCACTAGATTGATTGACTGATTGATTGCACTCTGGATTGATGGATTGATCAATTAAGTGAGTACGCAAATGATTGACCGATGAATTGATCGATGATTGGTTGACCTATGAATTGATCGATTGATTGACCGATGAATTGATCGATTGATTGATTGATCGATCGATTGATTGATCGATTGATTGATCGATTGATTGATCGATTGATTGATTGATCGATTGATGGATCGATTGATTGATCGATTGATTGATTGATCGATTAATTGATCAACTCAGTTACTACATGAACAGTCAGGCAATAGATCAATCAATAGTTTATGGATCCAACAAACGATTGATCACTTAATTTATCACCCTATTGATTGATTGATTAATTCACCCCTATCTCTTTTAATCCCGCTTCTAACAATGAATAAACAATTTACCAATTCAACTTCAAATCACACCTTGTTCGATATAAATAGAACCTAGGCAGCATGTACCAGCAGTTTTTTACATAGAAAACAAAAAAAAACTCAAATTCAATTGAACTCCAAATTAAAATAAATTCATAACCAATAGTTGTTCGTGACCTATTGATTCACCAAAAATAAAAAAGAAAAAAAAAAGGAACCCTCAATAGGACCATAAAAATTAGACTAGACTAGGTGGAGGGACTCAAAAAGTGCAGATTTATAAACACCTAATTAACATTTACAAAACTAATACTATAATTAATAACAAATGTTTGTAAAAAAATTAATTAATACTAATATAGAGAAATCCAATGATTGCTTTTCTTGTCCATACCTAAGTCTAGATGTGAGCGGACAAGAATTTTTTTTATTCAACCATAAATTTAAATGTTTATTAACAAAAACGAATAATGACGACTGAATAAGAAAAGAAAAATAAACAACAACAAAACAACAAATTCATTACCCAAAACGTCTGTTGATAAAAACCAGGGTTAACATTAATAATGTATAATAAACGAATGTAAATATGAATAATCAATTGATAATTTCAGGATGAAAAAGTGAGAAAAATAGAAATTGTTCAGAATTATAATATTGGGTACCTGTAACAGGCAAAATAGTTAAACCAGACAATTGCATATGTGTACATAAAAAAAAAATTATGCAAAAAGTAGTTGCACTTTCTGATGGAGAAAGCAAAAAAAAACATTGGAAATTAATTGTTTAATTCTCATTGAATTTGTACAACGAAATGAATTTTTCGAATTTTGTGGATTGTCTGAAAAAAAAATGAGCTCACTAGCAAAGTGGTCGCGGATGGCTTATCACCAAATATCTCAAAACTGAGGTAAAATAGCGGCATTTTCATAAAGACCTTTTTTGTAGCCCATAATGTCACCTACAAATTTATATTTCAACAAATTTTGTTATCTGTCTTAGTTTTCGAGATATTCAGCAAAAACAATTGTTGCGCTCGAGCTTACCGCAGCCACTTCCCTCCTGGCCTGACCGTAAATTTAAAACGTAAATTCAATTCGTTCAACAATTTCTACAATGAATTAGTATCCATAACAATAATTACATTATTATTGGCACTTAGTTCTATATCGAAATGGAGTAATCGATTACTATAATCAATTGAAAATAAGAGAATCATGAAAATTAATTTTGCAATTTTTTTGAGGAGACCAATTAATTTACGATTTATTTTGTTTAGTTTAACTTCTTTTCATTGCTAAGGAGTTGAATGAGAAAAATTAATTAGGACCTCCACAGGTGAATTAAACAAATCGACAATGCAATAATAATGACTAAATGTATGTTAATTAATGGACTGTGGAAGATAAATGACGTAAATATTTAATACACACTGAATGTTGCCTTTTTCGTCACTTTACTTAACAATTGGGAGATTATTCACCAAAATAATAATTAAAAACAAAAAAGTAATAATAATAATAATAACATTGGTAAAATTGTAACTGATATCTGGTGATGAGGTGATTAGATTATGTAGATAATGAGACTTCATAAGAAAATTGTGTTTGTGTGACACATCATAGTCCTACATTTCATTGTAGGCTTTCAATAAATTAACTGAGGCCATGAACTGCATTATTTATTTATCCACTCATTCAATTATGTGATATTTATCTATTTGCATAGCTGCATAATTACATGCTCATGTGCGGGAGTCACCATATATAACTTTGGTACACAAAACTGCTACCACACTTCTTTCAGGTCAGTTACGCAGACGTAATAGACATTTTTGACATACTGTGCGCAAAGCAACGTTTTCCGCACGCTGCGCATGCGTGAAAGCCTGCCCACGCGCATTGTATTTTCTGTCTCCGGTGTTGCAAAACTCGTCTTTCAAACTCACAGACGCCAGAAAAGATTTTTCCGCGCTTGTGTCGAAATGTACTGTTTAACTATCAATCTACGTTTACGTTCGTTCGAATGTTGGATGATGACCGCTTAGCCCCTCCCCATTCGGTTTGCACGATTTCTGAGCGGAAGGTACGAGTGTGGAAACTCGGTGTACACCTTTAGTCAGTGTGACAGCGGTGTACATCGAATTCCTGCATATCGGCCGGCTATACTACCCAGGTTTTCCATGGTTTTCCTCGAGTCTTGGCAAATGCAGTATAGTTAGGGAAAAAGACGGTTCCCATGAGCACCGCAGGGGATGGGAACAAAAATCGGAAAGTTTTTTACGGTCTTGTGACAAATTACTATATTTCCAGGCTGTCATTTTGCGCTTCGAGCGCAAACTTTGCGAGAGCAAAAAATCCCCAGAATGACAGCCTGGATAACGTTTTTCCGTAGTGACTTTTACTTTTCCAAGTTCGGAACAGGGCTAATACCAATTCCCGAACAGGAAGAGTACAAGGCGGTACGGAAAAATATCTATTCTGACGCACGAGCCAGAAAACTTTTTACGGCCGTGTTACGAATTGACCTTTTCTTCATACTGGGCGTAAAAGCATTCGACGGCGGATCGATGGTTCGTTGATATCTGAAAATCGAAAACTTCCATGGAATCGAGAGTTAGTCGACAGTTCGTTCGAGTTTAAAAAATGATGGACCGAGTAAAGGGCGGAGAGGGGGGGGGTGACCTGATGATGGATGGGAAGCGTCCGTAAAACGGGATTTTACGGACAGTATCAAAAACACTATATCGAACTGTCGGCGATATACCGATTTACGTCATATGTCTCTGGTATATATATATATACGTTCCATATAACGATCTCTATATATACATCAAATAACCATATATGTATTGCAATATTGTATAGCCAATCGTACCAGAAAATCGACATCGGATTTAGCAACTCCCCCCACCACCCGCCATTTCTATTATCACAGAGACTTCGGGTCTTTCCGGTGGAAACCCGAAGGCAATTGTTTGGTAAGCTAGAGTATACCAGTGTTCGTCATAGATCCGTTAGAGAGAGTCGGGATCTCCTTTTATACAACACTCGCCACGAAAAATGCAAATCCACGTGTTATTGAGCTCCAGTTCTCATCAAATCTCATGAATGCTCTCTACGAAAATCCGCATAAAAATTGGCCGAGAAAAAGCGAAGATTCGGAGTGTATCAATCAACAGAAATTTTTCATAAGGACCGTCCCAGGTGGGGAAAAATGGGAAATAAAATTTTACGAACCTAGAACACCTCAGCCTCCTTTCTCCATGTGACGTAATACAACGCTCGTATCCCTCTCTCTCCTCCACGTGTACGTAGGTTTGGTAAATATCTGAACACTAAACATTTCGCTTTTTCAGTTTTTTTTACTGAACTATATAGCAGTGATTTTCGTGCTATTCAACTATTTAACTCCTCGATTTTTTTTTCAAAAGTTCTTGATATATGGAATAATTTTTTATTCATTCATTAATCCTTCAGATTTCAATTATTTTTTTAATTTACAAAACTTTCTAATTTACAAATCCTCAATCCGTCTAAAAGTTTCAAATGTCACATTGGAATTTTCAAAACCATCGATTCCGCGCCATAACTTTCCCGTCATAATTTTCAAACATCCCAAAAATCCGAAAAAAATGCAATATTAAAAAAAACCGGAAAACACGTTTTCAACTTGTATATATATCACATCAATTTCCACTAAACACGTGTTACAAGGCCAAACATGGCTAAAACCAAAATTTCAAAAAATTCAAAATGGCGGACAAATACCGCCACCTGGTGGCCACTGCGCAACTACTTGCACGCACATAACGCACACATATATAACGTGCATAACATATAATCTTAGCGAGCCATTTTGTGTATTGTTAGAGCAGCTGTGCAATAATTATCATCGTCCTTAGCCAACAGAGAAATGTCAAATACTAGTAGATCATGATCGCTCATGTATCGTACTGATTTTCACTAATTCACCTGTTATATTTCCCCGTCATTTAGTTTAATCCACGACAATGTGCAACAACGTCACATAAAGTGCCAGTGCCTGAAAATTGTTCAACTGGAGTAATTAAACAATATCAATGGACTTAACTGGGGTGTGAACCATTTGGAAATTACCAGAAGTGACATTTTCCTTTTTCAATCAATCTCCTGCTGCAGTAAAATTGAAATAATCGTCATTGGGGGGTGAGTATCATCTTCGTGATCACCTCTTTTCTTTTTTGTTTAAAAATAGGCACAGGTTTACAAGGCCATGTTTTAGTTGAGAGCAATGGATACGTTGGGCTTTCAATGAATTTTCTTTGTTTTCCTTGTTGGGAAATTTAATTTACAAAATTCCTGTCGTTTCCTCATTTTCGAGGTTTTCCTTAATTACTCCAATTGCCAAATGTGATTCATCAATCCCAGATTAGAATTTTTCGATCATTCTTCAGTTTAATTTTTTCACGTGTCCCAGTAAACTAAAGTGCAAAAATATGGAAAAATTTTGTGACATGGAAACTCGAGAAATTTTGAAAATTTGAGCTCTTTTTTGGTGGACAAATTGTCTAGGAATGTTTGCGTCAAGTGACCGAACAATCCGAATGGCAAAAAAAAATTGCGTCGTAAATTGTTTTTTGAAAAAAATTTCAACTTCCTTATTTTGATTGGGTATTATTTTTTTTCAAAATACACGTGATTCGATTTGATCTTCAACTAAAAAAATGGTCCTTAAAAAATGTGAAAAAAAATTGACAAGTGACGAGACCATTGACAAATTTAATTGCATTGTAACTGAAACTAATGGCCCCCAAGGTTCTGACTGCCATTCACAAACTCATTACAAAATGTGGAGTAACTATTTAAACTAAGACATGACGTGTAAATACTTAGATTAACTTAGATCAAGCAACAATACTGTCAGTGTACATAAATTCTGTAAATTTGAGCACATATATATATATATATATATATATATATATATATATATATATATATATATATATATATATATATATATATATATATATATATATATATGTTTTTAAATGTTAAGAAAAAATTAAGTAAACGCGGTTTACATGAACCGTCTCAAAGCGTTGATATAATTTTTTTTCCGAAAGAAATTTAAATACGTTGTAGACTTTGTAATGTAATAAAAGTAACTGCAAAAAAAAAAAAAAAAAAAAAAAAAAAGTAGTACAAATGACACAAAAATCTTAACCGAACTCCATTTTCCTTGTCACGACATCCAATTGTTTATATTCATCTCCCTGATTTAGCGCATCGCTATACACCTCTATATAAACTCCACAAATATATTTATTTAAATATTGATGTGTACTGTAGGCCATCTATATCGATCAATCCCACGAATTTGATGACACATCATATGACAACCAGAAATAAATCTAATTTATTATTTTTTTGCAGGGAACAGATGGTTTTTTACTAGTCGAATTTTTTTAAAATTCTGATTAAAGAGCCTGGTAAAGGAGGAAGACTTTTATGCGACCTGATGACTCCAAAAAATTCTGCAAGAATTTTGGAGGATTGAGACAGTCGAAAAATCGTTTCATGTTTTTTTTTCAGATTTTCAGACAATATCTGAAAAAATTGTGTTTAAATTTTGGGAATATTTCGAACATATTTTATAATGACCTTTATATGCAAAATTTGAGGATCTTCCACACTTTTGCAAAAATAATATTTTCGAATTTCTAAAATCGTTTTGAGTATAAGTATTTTAGTTCTTCCTTAATTTTCTTTTGAGTAAATTAATCTTAAAACTTACCCTAAAATTTAGTGAGCCTGAAACCCATTTACGATTCATCCTAGTCAATTAGAGAATTAAAAATTGGGGAATCATCGTCCTCGAATCAACAGCATGTGTCATCACTAAAATCGGGAACCCATTAAGCACACGCTCGTTTGATAATTATTCCAATGACCCATGAAGTCTTTTCCGTCCAGGACACAACAGTCTCTTCCCTAAAACCTTGTTTAAAACGATTTTTTAGCTGCCAAATATTCGTTTTACACTGAAAAAACCTCATCTTTTGACTCTCATGCTGAACTTCCAGAGCTATTTAAATCTGGGTCAAAACTTAATTCCATAACTCAAAGTATTCCTAAAATTAGTTTCTTATAATTCATAATAAAATTTTCACATGTAGAACTATGTCACAAAAAAACAGTCTCATATTTTTTGTAAAAAAATAGAATGCACGAAATGCTCACCAAATCCTGGAAAAATTAATCGGCCTTCATTTGCCGTCTGATTCATTCAGAAACTATTTATAAACCCCCGAACTTGATTTTCTCGACGCATAGTGACATGCGGGATGCGTCAAGTTATCAGTAAGAATGAGCCTTCTCACTGTCTGCTTCCATCAAAAAACCTAACGATCCATTGAGATCCGTAAAATACATTGACATAAAACTTCCACGATCCGTAACCTACACCCCAAAAAGATTGCGCTCAGCACATTTCCACGCCAGAACCCTGAAAACTAAAGACCCCTCTGATTGCAGGTACCTCACCCTCGGAAGATGAGTAACGACAGTATGCAGACGGACCCACCGTCCCTAGTTCTGCACCCGGGTCACGAGCTCGACGATGTCGAGCTCTCCCCAGTTCTCCCCCTCTTCCCAACCTCCAGCAAGCCCTGCATAAACGTCTGGATGGACAAAATGAGCAAAGGAATCCTAACCTCTGCCCACTTCAAAGAGCACTGGCGAATTTGGGTTCCCAAAATTTACAGTCCCGAGCCCAACGGCAATTGCCTATGCTGGTCCTTCGACGAGGACATGGCCGAAAAAATGCTGTACAATACACTCGAGGAGTTCATCTGCAATGGTGAGCCGCGGGAGGTTCTCCAACACCTCGCAAAAATGGAAAATCCCCCATCAGTTTGCGGTAGATTTTTCAAAGTTGGCGAGCCAACCTACTTTTGCCGTGAATGTGGCATGGATCCAACTTGCGTTCTCTGCGTTGCCTGCTTCAAGGAGTCAGCCCACCAGACCCACAAGTACAAAATAGCAACATCCAGCGGAGGTGGCTGTTGTGATTGCGGCGATCCTGAGGCTTGGAAGAAGGAAGCCTTCTGCCGAATTCACGAGGCTGGAAAAGAAGCCAGAGAGTGCTCTGGCAACAAACTACCAGAGGACATCAGGGAGCGTGCAGCAGCGACATTCGAAGCAGTATTGCAGTACTGCTTCGAGTTACTAACCCGCGAGCATGTGCCAGGTGTTCCAGCTGATCTAAGAGTCAAGGAAACAGACGAGGGCCCACTCTCTCTCATAACAACCACCGGCAGCTACTGCACAGTGCTATTCAACGATGAGACTCACACATTCGAGCAAGTAATCAGCACATTAGCACGAGTGATTAAGTGCAGTCAGAAGGAGGCCATAGAGTTCGTTACTAACATCGATAGAAATGGACGGGCAGTGGTAAAGTGCTCGGACTTTCAGCACTGCAATGATGTTAAATCTGACATTGAGAGGTTCACTTCACGGCAAAGTCAGCCCTTGAAAGTTCGCGTTGTTCACGCCCACGTGATCGCCCATCAGATCTTTGCAATGAAGCTCCTAGGATGGCTCCAGCAGTTCATCAGCCACTGCGAGGGCTTTCGAATAATCTTCAGTGATGTTGCACTAAAGCGAAAACTTCCAGATCTATCCATTATCGAAGGCATCCTCATGAGGGACTCTCAATTGTGGAAAGCAGCTAGAACTGCTTGGCATCGTCTCTTCATATCAGGTATGCTCATGGAATACGAGAATAAAAAATCATTGGCAACGATATTCACCCAAACTTATGGGCCTGTTATGAAGGACTTTATGAAGGACGATCACGATCATTCTTTCTCGATATCATCGCTATCAGTTCAGCTATTTACCGTGCCAACACTTGCCCATTATTTAATCGCTAATCATGATGTACTTTTTATTCTTCTCAATACTTTTATGTCGGAGAGCTCGAGGCAGTGTAATACAGCTGGTAAGCTAGAGTTCAAGAGAAACTCTCCTAACACAGCATTCAAGAGGGCCCAGTACATACTCTGTGATCTCTCGTATTTGCTTGGCTCTAAGCCAGATACATGGACAGACGAGTTGAAAAAGGGCTTTATCCAGGGCATGTGCCTGCTGATGAAGCTGCTCTGCAGTATGCAGGGAATGGACGCTGTTTTGCGACAAGTTGGACAGCATATGGAGTACGAGCCCGAGTGGGAGTCGGCCTTCAACCTTCATATCAAGCTATCACCACTCATAAGTCTAGCTTTAGAGTGGTGTGGATCAGATCGTGTTGTCCTCATCAAGGCCTTCAGGCTGGTACTTCTACAATTGAGCGAGCAGCCTGGTACAGAGTCTCCGCCAGGACAACTGCGAGAGCTCGCTGATCATTCAGCAACATGTGTGGTTTACGATGTGGCTGTCGAGCCTGTTTCAATCCACCTTCCCCTCTCCAGATTCCTCGCCGGACTATTCCTCTATCTGGGAAAATATAATCTGGATTATCAGAGCAGTAAGTTCATGATTCAGGGAAAACTCAGCCCAGAGCAACTCATTGAACCAGTGCTTAGAGCACAAGCCATGATCTCACAGGTACATGCTGGCATGTGGCGGAGGAATGGTTACAGCCTTCTCAATCAACTATACTTCTACCACAATGTACGATGTAGAACTGAGATGCTTGATCGTGATATTATACTTCTTCAAGTTGGCGCTTCACTCATTGAGTCCAATGAATTTCTTATTCACATTTTGAATAAGTACAATCTTCTATACTGGGCGGATCCTGATTTCGAGACGAATACTTTGAAGAATCCTGAAGAGGACAGCATAAGACAAACTATCAACCTTGTTGAGGAGTTTTTGGGCTTGCTTATTACGATAATTGGAGAGCGTTATGTGCCAGGTGTAGGCCAAGTGACGGATGACGATCGTCTGAAGAAGGAGATCATCCAGCAGTTGTGTATCAAGCCAATGTCTCATTCTGAGCTCAATAAAACATTGCCCGATGGTGTGCATCATGAGACTGGTCTAGAAGGTGTTATCAATGATGTTGCAGACTTCAAAAAGCCATCTCAAAATTCGGGAGGCAAGGGTCTTTATGAGCTTAAACCAGAGCTCTATGCTGAGTACAATGTGTTCTTCTACCACTACACCAAGGAAGAGCTCAGCAAGTCCGAGGAGGCACAACGAAGACGACGCAAGAATATGCAAGAGCTGGAGTGTTGTCCACCACCACAACTACCAAAACTCACTGAGACATTCAGCCTAGTTGCCAATCTTCTGCAATGCGATGTTCTTCTGCATATAATGCAGACCGTGTTGGAACGAGCGCTGAATCTTCGTGCTAGGAGCTTCTCTGAGCCACAAGTTCACAAGATCATTCACATAATTGGTTACGCACTTCAAGAGCAAATGAGTGGCAACTATCCGTTCCTGGTGTTCACTGAGAGAGCTGCCAAGTACAGGATTTACAATCTTCTGGAAGATTTGTCAAGTAGTCCGCGTGTTGAGGCCCACAAGGATTTGGTTACTTGGGTGCTGGGTAAGTATAGAGAGACTGCAGGTACATCAATGGCTGAGGCACCACCATTGCCAGATACACCCAAGGAGGGCACTGCATCGACCACGGAAGACGAAGGGGCGAAGAATAGTAAAGAGTGGAGAACGCAGATGGCTGCGCAGAAACGAGCCAAGGTTATGGCACAAATGGCAGCTATGCAGAAGCACTTTATGAAGAAGAATGCTAAGCTCTTTGAGGAGGCTGCAATTGATTCTAACAAGAGTAACGAGCGCGGTTCATCAATGGACCTATCAGAACCAAGTACGGAGGAGCCACCAGTGGCCCTGGGGCCCCGACAAACTGCGAGGGTTGTTGAGGAGAAGACTTATACTTGTCTACTGTGCCAGGAGGACCAGACGGTGACACCTGGTGGCCGAGCAATGGTTCTCGCAGCCTTCGTCCAGCAGTCCACAGTTTTATGCCAAACTCGCAACGATCCAGAGGAGAAGAATCCACTTTATCTTTCGTCTAGACTTGGCGCGTCGCCTCACACCAGCACTTGTGGACATGTTATGCATGCAAATTGCTGGGAAAAGTACTTTGATAATGTCCTGGCCAAGGAGAATCGGCGACCTTACAGGCTGCGCCAACCAGCGAGCTTCGATGTTGAGAAACATGAGTATCTTTGTCCACTTTGCGAATGTCTCAGTAACACTGTGTTGCCGTTGTTACCTTCGCTGGCAACACTTCAGTCGAGTCGAGTGGACAAGCAGCAAGTGGACTTTGATATGTGGGTGGAGGCATTGAAGATAACTCTTGATTGCAAAGGGAAGAAGGATGTCGATGGCCATTCTGAGGGGGATCATGGAGACTGCAGGTAAGAAAAGGGCACACTTTGCCGGCATTCAGTTACGCATAGTCGATTGATCTCATTCCTCATGTTATAAAGTGTGATGTCTCAGATTTCTCCTAAAACGAGAATGGTATAATATGTAAAAAATAAAGGAATGATTTATTTAGAAAATTGATTTGGGAACTGATGAATCCCATTTTTTTTCAATTTGTCATTTTTAACTTCCCGATATAGGGGAGTTATTGTAATGGCACCGAAAATCAAAAGTGGAAATTTCATCAAGTCCACGTTTCCAAGTCTCTCTAATCGTTCTAGAGCATTTTTAAAAAAATGTCTGTATGTATGTATGTGTGTTTACGCGTACGTATGTGCCGACAATTTTTGGACAACGATTTCTTGCAAACGAATCACCCGATTCGATAATTTTTTTTTAATCGATGCGTCTTCACGCAACTGAGACCTCATTAGATTTTGAAAAAAATTCATACACTAGTTTCCGGTTTTTTTTTTTCAAACATGAAGCATGAAAATCGCCAAAAGTTTTAATCAATCATTATTTACGAAGGAAAGTTGTGATCAAGCTAGTCAATGTCACAATTGGAGTTTCTCGGCGTACCTTAGCTTCGATCAAAATTTGACTCACTTTCATGTAGTGAATTATTAGGTATTGGTTGATTTTGAGTGCCGCGAAATTTTAATGACTATTCAAACTTTTATATTCGGTCTAGATCCGAAGTTGTCCGACTACCGCCGGCGCATGCGTGTTTGCCCGCATTTGCACAGGAGAGTCTGAATGCGCGATGCGCAGTGTGATTGGTCAGTTCGTCACGTGACATAGTCGCAGGTAGCGACACCTGTTGTATTCCAGTATTCAAAATTTCATGATTTCTATTTGTTTCGCTGAAACCAGTCTTTGAACATTGAATTGACGTGTCGGAAAATGTAGGAATGGGAAACAGAAATTACAAATCGGGAAGTTTTATTTGTGCTCCCAACGGGGGCAAACACACTTGCATTCCACTAGTTTTTTTTTTTTTTTTTTTTTTTTTTTGTAAATTGATATTTAAAATTTATTTGAATTCTACTAGGATGTGTCTCTTACAAAAAAAATGATCTCTATTACCACAGATACTGCAAAGAATCTAAGCCAGACTTCACGGATGGAAGTATAGCGATGTTGGACTCGCGTGAGTCCCTCGCTTGTCCATTGCGCCGCATCGAGCAAGCGCTGGGCAAGCATGTTGCAGCAACATTTGATGTCCAGAGGTTGACGGAAGTCACCCAGACACCTCTCTCCGAGAATCTCACATCAATGGTCGATCTCTTCGCCCAGGCGACTTACACAAAAGGCCTCGGTTTGGACCCGCACGATAGTGACGCACGCGTGCCACTTCTCGCGTGGAAGTCCACGGCTTACACGATTCACGCTATTGAATTCCTCTTGCGTGACACCGAGAAGCCACTGCTGGGATCTCTGTCCTCGAGACAACGCGACAGTCTCGAATGTCTCGCGAGAATATCCGCGGTTTTGGGCTCCACGTGGCCCAGCACCAATGCTAGTTCAGGAACTGAGGAAGGTAATCTGAGCATTCTTGGGGGACATGCCATGACTCTACTAAGCACATTATTGACAGGTGAGACACTATTCGGGAAAACCTTTTGACAATCTCAAATGTTTCACCACTTTTTTTTTCCAGGACTTCTAAAGTTGAAAAAATTGAAGATTAAAAATAGTTGAATACGTTCATACCTTTTTCATTTACATCATCAAAAACTCAAAAATTTCAAAAATGTTAAAGTTTGGAAATTCCTTTTTTTCCAAGCCCCATTGAGCAATTTCAATGATTTGATGACCCTAAACTATGTAACCTACATTTACCACTAACCTCTGCTCAACAGAGACATCGGAGGAGTGTATCACGGACTGGGACCCCTTCGGTATCCTGGTCCCCCTGATCGTAACCCTCCCAAGTGTCTTCTCTCGCAACCCAGATGCGCCTCCAGTGATAACAGGTGGTCTCCACGAGCTCCACGCACTCAAGCTAGTCTACCTGAGCTTGATCGTGAAGATCCTCCTGACATCGGACCTGACTGGCTCCAACGAGATGGACGTCGACGAGGAGCCGGACGATGGAAAATATTCCGCACTCTCCAAGCTCATGAGTGTAATCGGCTTGGAAACAGGTCTAACTCTGACCGAGGTCTGGAGGCGTGTGAAATTCGCATCCTTACCTTTTCTCCGATGTTGTGCACTATACTTCCACTACGTCACTGACGTTCCAGCGCCCGTGGAGTTGACAAATAAAAATGGAGATACCTGGGAGAACATCACCATGTACTTGGGTCTAGGCAGCACATGCGAAGCTCTCCTCGGCTCTAAAGAAGTTATAACACTGGCCAAAACTTGGTCGGATCATCCTCGAGCACGACTACCAGTTGGTGTTAAGGAGCCCTTGACGGTCAATGGGCTTGTTAAACTTCCTGATGACTACTCTGAGCTCATTAACACAGTTTCATTATTCACTTGTCCAAATAGCGATAAAGAAGACTCGAGAAATCCCACCATGTGCCTGGTATGTGGTGAAATGTTATGCTCACAAAGCTACTGCTGTCAAACTGAACTTAATAAAACAATGGTTGGTGCTTGTACATATCATGCAAGCAAATGTGGCACGGGTGTGGGAATATTTTTACGTGTTAGAGAATGCGAAATATTATTTTTGAGATCGCCTAATAGGGGCGCATTTGCTTGTCCCCCTTATTTGGATGAGTATGGTGAGACTGATCAGGGACTTAGACGGGGGAATCCCCTGAAATTGTGTAGGGAAAAGTACAGGCAATTAAATCAAATGTGGCTTGGCCATGGGCTACACGAAGCTGTGTCCAGGGCTATTGAATCATCGAGCAATCTCATGACCACACAGTGGCAACATCTATAATTGGGGGTGTTAGATAAAGAGTTAATTATTGAATTTTTGGCGGGATTTTTTTTTTTTTTTTTTAATGTGTTGGATTGTTTGGGGAGGTGGGGGTTATCGAGATTTTTGGGGCAATTGCGAGCCAAATTTGGTTTCATGTTTTTTTTCTGGGGAACATAAATCTGCTAAGGTTGCTGTTTGGAAAAGAAAAATCAAATTTTTGTAACTTTTTTTTTTTTGACACATGGAAATATGGAATCATGTAAAATGGCTTTGGTTGAGAGTTCGCGAATTATGGGATTCTCCAAAAATCAACGAAATTGAGATAATCCGATTTAGGGTTGAATGATAAATTCATTAAGTGTGAGTACTGTATATATGGATGGTTGAGATATTTTTAACTTTTACTTATTCACCGATTATTATTTTAAAATTTGAGGAGTTTACCAACTTACCCACATACATAATGAGAATATTGCTAGAGTAATATTATTTATAATGATATTGAGAGTTATCGAGGGGGAGAATTAGAAATTTGCTGATTATAAAAGAAAAAGAGAAAACAAACAAACACGAGATTATTGGAATTTTATTTAATGAATATGAAGATTGTAAAATTAGATGTATACTATAAATATTAATTTGTTTTGTTTCACGAGAGAATTTTTCTAGTTTATTTCTATTGCGCTACCCATTGATTTTTAATCTATTTTAATGGGTCTAGCTAAATACAAATTCATCTTGTGACAAAGTACGATTACTCAAAGGCTTTACGATGATACATCAATCTGATTATTATTACTGATAGATAATAAGTTCAACTTGTTATGTTAGAGAACAGTTAAAGATCTCGTCATCTGGAGAAAAAAAACATCTTTGAGAAATAAAATTGATGATAGAAGTATGTTAATTATTGGTTTCCAAAGTGTTTCATTACAGTTGCAATGGAGTACTTCATTCCATGAAAATTTACCCGGAAAACCTCGCCTTTTTTAATCTGGGCGGCCATTTTGTTTTGCTGACGTCACTACAGGTTTTTAACGCGTCGAAATGATTATTTGAGTATATATATATATATATATATATATATATATAGAGAGAGATAAAAATCATTTATAGCGCACAGGTAAATTCATGGGAATTACATTTTTCCATTTGATCACAAGTCGCTATATATAGTGTTGCGCGCCATTTGGACCGGAAGCGCGCCATTTATTGAAAAATTTCGCGGCATCAGGCGAAACGATTTTGGGCGGATACTTCAAAACTAAGTATATTAACAAAATACCAAATGTTCATGTGGGATTTTATTATGTCTCTCCGTATGCACTATAAAAACATTCTCAGAAAAATTGCGCTTCGTCACATTGTGACACGTGCTCCGAAAACAAATTGCGCGCGCAAATGAACGCTCCGAGAACAAGAAGCACACACACTGACAGTTGAAAAATAATAATGTGAATAATCCCAAAATTCCTAACTTATCATCGGTTGGACTTGACCCACACAACCACTCAACATGCGTTCATGAGGTTTTATCAATGTCCCCCTCAGTTCCTTGATATTTACGCGTGTGTACAACAAAACAGGCAGTGTCAGTTCTAAAAAAAATCTCCCCCCAAAATCTAGTCTCCACCGTTTCCTCTAACCATTACGCCCGCAAAAATTTCGCCGCAAACAATAATTCTAAATAAAAATAATCATAATTTCCCGAGTCATGATATATATACAGCATTTACTATAAAGTCATTCAATGTGGCGGACAAGTTTGGAAGGTTATAGATTAACGTTTTGGGGTGTGGCATTGTAATTTTCATCAAAATAAATCACCCAGTGACCTTCTTTATGTTTACTATGTACCCGGAATTGATCACACATTTGCGCATTTGTCAGTGATTTTTTTTTCCCCATTTGGCAATGTAGCGTCAGTGATCAGTTGGTTCATTGTGTGGAATCACTTGGTCTTTAGTTTTTTTGGAATTTATCAGCTGAGAGGAGTAGTTGTCGAGTGGATTTTGGGGAGTTATTGTTTGCCCGCAAAATTGAGGTTAATTTTCTTTTTTTTTTTCTACTTGTTTAGTTACGGAGAATGAATTTTTGGAGAGTTTTTGGAGAACGTCGCGGAGACTTATGTCGGGTGACATCTGAGTGATTACAACCAACTGATTTGTTGTTTTTGTTATCTCCGAGGAGCAGCATCAAAATCAATTCGTAAGAATTTTTTTTAGTTTTTTGAAATATAAGATGTGTATGCGCTACTGAGATAATTGATAAACATGAGGGAAATTGAAGGATAATTTATGGACGGGAAAAATGTTGCGATTTACGCACTATAGATATACAAGTATGTGGGGAATTTTTGAAATTACGCGCAAAGTGGTGATGCATCGTTTTGTGTTGGCAATGACATTTATTTATTCGTTTATTCCTCTGTTTATTTATTTAACGCCAATCTACTATGTACACCAAGACGGGAAAACTAAAATGATATGTTGAGAAAGAGAAGAAATGATCGGCCATAGCAACCGTTATAAATGCTTCTTTCATTAAAAAAAAAGGAAATAATTATAGTTGCAAACAACTGATAAGAGAGTGTTTTAATCTTTCTTTCGACGAAGTTATTCTTTTGATTTTGAATAAACCCGCAAATTATTGCAAGTGAAATTTTTCCACTCTTCTCCTTTTTGACTTTCTTGAAAGAATACTCGGTTTCCTTAAATTTCGAAAATTTTGTGAAACGAGAAAAATGGAAAATGTGGAATTATTTTTCACCTCTTTCGTTACAGAAAAAAAAATCTACAATCAAATATTCAAATTACACTAAATATTGATGTCATAATTTTTCTTAGTGTCTATCTTATTTTTCAATTTCTTCGGGAAAAGTTTAACTTAAAATTGTGGTACTATCGTTAGATTATTTTTTTATGGACAGCATTCAATATAATTTTGTTTTATACGAATTGTCCCAATAAGATAATTCACAATTATCAGTTGTGTTAAATACAAAGTGACACAGAAACTGTTGAATATACTTTTTTTCTATTCAAGCATTTTAACTACATGGTTAATCCAGCTGTGTTGAATATACCTCTAAAATTGCTAGAGTATAATTTTGCAATTTTAATCCATGAGAAATTGAGTAAAACGAAGAATTCAATGAATACTTACATACACAAAAATTAAAAAAAAATGAATACTTACAATTTCACCTTAACATTAAATTTTTTTATGACCTTCTTGGCCCAAAAAAAATGTCTACTAATATTGGAATCAATTTTTGCGGGGAAATCGGAGCACTTGTTTTTATGTATATTTTCAATCAGGTCAATGTTTCAGTATACCAGCTAGAACAAATTGATTTATGACCATGTTGCATGCAGTCATACTTAATTATATCCCATTCATCACTCTCTGTGCATTTTTCTTTATACAAATTCCATGTATGTGCAAGATGGAACCCCTTCACTGAGTATTTTATTCCTTTCTATGACTTTCTTCTATCAAGCACAATCCCTTAAATTTGAGGAAATTCCATTTTGTCCAACAACATTGAGGCACTGGTCCATGCTGGGACCACCAAAAACAAGTTTGCGATGATGACTATTGGATTTATCGACTCAAATTTTCTTTACAGCAAAAACTAATTCTATATGTTTGCCTGAAATATAATAAAAATGTTCTGACATAAATATGTAGACAATATGTCGACTGTGCAATGGTCAGTGATTGTAAAGTTATCGAAAAGGTTGAGGGATTATCCCAAACTAAATAACACTGTACAAATTAGATGCGTTTGTAAGAACGCCATTTTTCGCTTATGGTACCTGGGGCACGTGACCCTTAAAATTGTTTCTACCTAGCTTACTTCTTAACCAGCATCAGTTGCGTGAACATTTCGCTTAAGTAAACTCGCTGAATACTGTGCCTTCAGAAGAAATAAAGATCACTAATCTTATTTAAATACGTGGCCAATGAAGGTCATCAATCAATCTGTGATCTGTACCTTTTAGTCTCCTCGAAAAAGTCTCTCATCATAAAATATTCGTTGGGGAATCATTCAGATTCAATGGATCATTTCGCTATCTAAAATACCTGGGAAAATGCTTATGCATTCGTTTGTATCCATCATCTGCCCATCATCTCCAAAGTTGAAGTAGAAGACATATGAATGACACTTTCTTACGAGCCATTGACCGATATTGACCGAGCACAGAATTCATGACCAAAGCCTCGATGCCATGATTTTTTTCTCCTCGGGTTTTATCGTATGTTTATATTATTTTATAAACATTCAACTGGAGTTCGATGTAAGACATAAATAAGCTCTCCAGAGAGAGTGATGTCATAGTTCACCGGATGGTATTATATTGTCCAGTTTTGCAATTGAATTGGTTTTATTCATATCAATACTACTGGCCACTTTTTCAATTATTTTTTTCAGACACTAATAATAATAATAAAAATATGCATCTGATGCATTTATTGTCGGCTTGTCCCACATATGCAATCACTAGTTATATCCATCGTCATAACGCGGCTCTGAGAGTGCTATATTATCATCTGCGGCATTCTTACGGGATAGATAGGACGCCCGGTGCTGCCTTATATTCCAGGAGATATTGAGACCGTCGTCGTGAATGAGAGGTGCAAGATTTACTGGAACTTCTCGTTTGCGACAACCAGGCTTCTTCAAGCAACGAAGCCTGACATCGTTCTCTTCGACTTCGACGATAAAATTATCTACGTCATCAAGTTCTCAGCCCCGGCTGAGACGAATATCGCCACGAAAGAGGAGGAAAAACGGCTCAAGTACCAACCACTCCTGTTCGAGTTACGTCAGCTGAACCGAGGATTCACAATCAAAATCGTCGTTCTCATCATCGGTTCTCTTGGGGGAATGAAACAGTCTTTCGTATCTGAGCTTGAAACTATCCCAGCATGAAGGCGTAATGCCTACATATTACCTGGCCAGATGCAGAAGGCTGTCATCCTTGGATCCCTCCGTTTACTTAGACAACATGATTCTGGACTGCAATAGAGCTCACCCTCTGGTTAGAGGGAGCACTATTGTAGAGCGATTAGGAAAAGATTGCATTGCTTCGCTTACTGGGTGGCCTCCGAGGTGAAGTCGGAATCCTCGAAGACCATTCAGTGACCTTATTTAGGAACATAATAATAATTCTGATAATAATAATAAATCAATTCACTATATTGATCACTGTCTAATCATCTCCTCAATGCTTTCAGTAAGTTTCATGATAGCCAGAGCACTTAGAGCCCCTGGGGATGTTGAACGCCATGACTCCAACCCACCAGGAGTCCGCCGAGATGTCTCGGTTGGCGGATTATTTTGTGGTCGTTGGTTACGACCACGACAAGGAACGAGGGGGAATCAGCAATGGCACTGTGGTCCAAAGATTTCCAGTGAAGGACTGGAGTGACACACCATTCATCGAGGGAATCGAGTGGTTTTGCCAACCCCAGGGTTGGGCCCTATCAACTGAACGCCAAGAGCCCAGATTTTTTGTCTCCATTCTCACGGACATCGATGCTAATCGGCACTACTGTGCCTGCATGTGCTTCAATGAAACTGTCTCAATTTTACCGAGCAAACCCGTCGACGAGGAGGAGGAGCCCGTTGATGCTAACAGTCGGACCCTTGTTAGAGCTATACCAGCGATTGCTCATCACAGCATAATGTACGCACCGAAGTGTCTCGTACTCGTATCCAGGTATAGAAAAATATTTTACTGAATTATATGAATCCCCGAAGGATCTCCCGAATAAATGTATCCCAAAAATATTCTATGTGACTCCATATCGTTGATTATGCTGCGACTTCAGTCAGTCAGTGCATATCAACAATACTGTAATGCTATCTATTAATTATTGTCGCGTTGTCACTTTTTCCGCTCAACCCAAGACCTTTTTTTTTATTACTGAGAATTAACTGTCCTACAATTTATCTATATGGATGTGAATAAGGCTATGTTGTTGAGTCATATCGTTGACTTCGGCTGTTGGACTCTGATAAAGATAATGAATGAATAAATGAATAAATTATGGGCTGAAGTGAATGCGAGCGGTTTTTGGAGGATATAAGAAATATAGGTGAACCCTCTAGTCCTAAAATTTCTGATACTGTTTTTTCCAAATTTATTACTGCTCAAAAAGCTGGTCAAGCTTCTCCATTAGGTGTCAAAAATAGAGAACAATCCTAAAAAAATGTTCGCATTTGCATTGAAGTTTTGTACCTAAATGGTGATAGCGTCAAATTGCAATTATCTGAGTATACAATGTTTAACTTTCCAAGAAATTGAAGTACAATTTCTTGAACGTAAATTACACATTGGAAATAATTTTGTGAGCTCTCGCTGTAAATTTAAACCGCTGAATATCTGTCTAACCTTCCACGTATCATGACTCCAGGCTGGATTATATTGAGACATTCAGAAATTGTTTGGGAATCATCTACACGGTTTACGTGGAGAATCTAGGAATTCCCCTGGAGACACTTGTTGGAAATATTCTCGGGTGCATTCAGGTGCCACCTGCGGGCGGACCTCAGGTGCGTTTTAGTATTGGAGCTGGAGATAGACAGGCGCTGCAGCCACCCATCAGTCCATCTCTACCCATCACACATACCAGCGTGAATTTATTGTTCCAGCAATTGGGTAGGATATTTAGCAATTTCAATATGATAAACGTCCAGCAATTCAATTAGCGAAGCTGCTTTCAAGAAAAAAATATATTGTACGCCATATGTCTTTTTCCAAATTAATACAACTCTCAATTTATCTAATTTGCTTGCCCAAGGAATTCGCAATGTCCTGGTCCTCTTCTGCGCCGTGATGACCGAGCACAAGATTCTCTTCCACTCAGCGAGTTATTCGCGCCTAACGGAGGGTTGTCGTGCGCTAACAGCCCTCATGTATCCCTTCCGTTACACCCACGTATACATTCCGTTGTTGCCTGCGGCCCTCGTGGAGATCCTGAGTACACCAACGCCCTTCATAATGGGTGTTCACAGTTCCCTGAAGCAAGAGGTATCAGAACTGATGGACGTGATCGTTGCCGATTTAGACGGAGGCTCAATAAGCGTGCCCGACGGCGTTTCTCTGGCTCTTCTACCCGAGCCCTTACTCTCCCAGACCCAGGATCATCTCTCCCTTGTTCTTCAGCCAGAGCTCACCTGCGCCGACTACGCATTTCCACCTTTGGCCACGCGCGCACCACATCCACCAATGCTCGATAAGGAACTGAGAGCTGTATTCATGAGAACCTTTGCACAACTACTCCAAGGATACAGAAGCTGCTTCACTCTTATCAGGATCCATCCGAAACCCGTCATTACGTTTCATAAGGTACAGGAAGATCCATAGATCTCTGCGGAGCTCTCCCGAGCTCTGCAGCAATACTTCCAATATTACAATTTTTTTTTTCTAATTAAAAAAAAATATATATATATTACAATCTGAAATGCTCATTCTGTCAATTTTATCGTTCCATCAATTCATTCTGTTATTTTGTACAGGATGTTCCAAAACTTGTAAGTCAGGCTTGGAAACTAGTTTGGAAAAGAAATTTTGAGACGAAAGTTCTTGGGCTTTTTTTTTATTTGAGCCCTCCATGCGAGTTTTGGGACAGCCTGTTTAAACCATTCTGTATCAATTCAGGTGTGGAAATTTTTGGTAGATTTTGGTGGCAACTAGTTTCGTTTAATCGCCTCGTTTGTCTCATACTTTTGATGAAAGCTTGAATTTTTAAAAATTCCTCTCTTCACAAGGCGGCCTTCTTGGGGGAGCGAGGCCTCACCGATTGCGACTTTACCATTCGAGTATTGGATTGTATGTTCTTCACGTCTTTCGTTGCGGAAAGGGGACCACCCTGGCGGCCATGCGATGTGTGGGACGAATTGCACAGCAGTATTAGTGATCAGCTGAAGCAGGAGAGTCAGGATCATCGTCTGATTTTGAGCCACATTCAGGAACTGGCGCAACAGTTGTATACTAATGAGAATCCCAATCCACAGCCCTATGTTCAGAAAATCCTAAAGCCACCGGAAGGGGCTTTTGCTAGGATACATCAGCCGCAACTGCCACTCATCAATAGTGAACAGGTAGGAAGTAGAGCATTGATGCTCCACACGGTTCTGGTACTAAAAACTCTCGATACTAATTTCTCCACTAAAATTTCTCTTCCAAAATTTCAACTTACTAAAATTTATCTATAGTAACTTTTTATTTAAAAGAATTGCAGAAAATTGAAAAATTGAAATGTCAGAAAAAACTCTTTGGCTGATAAATATTTCTGAAAAATTAAAAGGTCAAAAATTGCTTTTTAATAAAAAAAAATTATACAAAATTAAAGGTTCAAAAATGGTTTTTTTAATAAAAAAAATTATACAAGATTAAAAAGTCAAATTTGTTTCTTAAATAAAAAAAAACTAATTACAAAATTAAAAGGCCAATTTTTTTTTTAATATGAAAAAAATATTACAAACTTAAAGGTCAAGTTTTTTTTTTAATTAAAAAAAATTATTACAAAATGAAAAGGCCAAATTTTTTTTTAAATAAAAGGAAATTATTACAAAATTAAAAGGTCAAATTTTTTTTTTACATAAGAAAAAAATATTACAAAATTTTTCCTCGGGTTCTATCAAAATGGACAATTCTCAAATGTTAGATAATTCTTAGTGATTTTGCGTGTTTAAAGTTCCCAAAGCCGATCCTTTAAAAAATTGAATAATGTAACGAGATCTGGATAGTAATCGTCTCTGTTGATCAAATTCACCAGGTGCAAGCGATAATCGATGAAGGCCTCGCGAAGAACAATCTCAAGGTGAGGCTAACTGGTTTGCGCCAGGTGCAGCCCAGGATAGTTCCCCCAGGTCCCCACATCTCCATGGTCCACGATACACGACATCTGGTGAGCAATTCGGCTCGCAGACTCGAGGTCCTACGCAATTGCGTAAATTGCATTTTTGAGAATAAGATTTCGGACGCTCGAAAAACTTTTCCAGCAGTTTTGCGAGCACTCAAGAGCAAAGCTGCAAGATTGGCACTTTGCATGGAATTTTCACAGCATGTTGTAGGAAATAAAGCAATGTTGGAGCACCAGCAATTCGATCTGGTGGTCAGGTTGATGAACTGCGCACTGCAAGATGATTCCTCGATGGATGAACATGGAGTTGCTGGCGCTCTTCTCCCTTTGGCAACGGCCTTCTGCAGAAAATTGTGCACTGGTGTTATTCAGTTCGCCTATACCTGCATACAGGTATGACTCAACATAGCACTAAAACTTCAATAACTTTTTTTTTTTTTTTTTTTTTTTTTTTTTTTTTTTTTTTTGAAAATTGCAACTTTGGAAATTATAATTTTTGGGTTAAAATTTGAAAAGAATTTACTTCTAGATGGAAAATATTTTTGCTTTCAGGGTTTTGTCAATCGACGTATTTCCAAGATAAATCTAAAAATTTTATTTCTAAGGTTTGAAAAAAAAAAAAAAAATTCTCAACGCATTTCAATTGAAAAAATTTGAGAAATTTTGACCAAAATTTTAACACACACAAATCAATTTTTAAAGAACACCCCAGTAATTGATCATTACATCATGTGTGTGTATTTAGGAGCACGCTGTGTGGCAGAATCAGCAATTCTGGGAGGACGCATTTTACCAGGACGTCCAGAAGGATATCAAACGTCTCTACCTACCTGGAGACAATCTGAGAACTGGCGAGGGCATTGGCAGTCCTTTGAGTCCCAGGGACGGCAAGGAATTTGGCTTTGGCGACAGAAGATCCATGTACAGGAGCCAGGAAGCCTCAGCCCTGGAGATTGCAGCTGAACAAATGAGGCTCTGGACGGGAATCGATGCGGCTAAGCAGAAGGAACTCATTGGTAGTGAAGAAAGCACTTTGTACAGTCAGGCGATTCATTACGCCAATAGGATGGTCTATCTACTGGTACCGCTGGATATCGGGGCCAAGACACATAGACATGATCATGTCTACGAGGATGAGAGGGCTAGTAATAGTATTACGAATAGGTGAGTATGGGGTAACACACTTTTTGATCCACGGACAAAAAATAACGACACAAAATGGGGAACCTACTTTCAGAAGAGTATTTTAAAATTTGAAAAAAAAATTGACTAATGAATTGATGAAAATAAAAAAATTCAATTGCTTGTATTTTTTTTCTCAAAAAGGTTTAAAAAAATATTTAAAAAATCGAAACCCTTTGAGTAAACGACGTTTCGAAAAAATATAACATTGATTGTTTTTTTTTTAAGTACAGGTTCGGGCTATTTCAAAGAATTGAAAAAAAAAAGTGTTTTGGGGATTTTAGTCCGTGGATCAAAGCTGGCTAGTGAAGTGGTGAAAAAAAATGACAAGTTTTGGTACTCTCATCCGTGTACTATCTTGATTTTAAAAAAATGAAAAATCAGGAATTGGGATGCACTCAATCTTGAATATTTCCTGATCTACGAAAAATAAAGATATTGACATAATAACCTTTCTTGTAGTGAATTTCAAGAGCTACAAAAAGTGTCCCCCAACATTTTCTCTCCCTCCTTTAGTATTCATGTAATCCACCGGAAATCGATGCCAAAGCTTCATCACTTCACAACCAAAATCTACTAACTTTCTCGTTTATTGGAGAACTTATTTGTTGTTCTCACTCTCACAGCGATGTTTTTGTTCCGCGGAACAGCGTGGCGAGTGACAGTGGAGATGCTGAGTCAGGTTTTGAGGAGACCGATCCTGGGGAGACGGGCAGTGCTGTTATAAGGATGGTATCTCGATTTGTTGATAGAGTTTGTACAGAAGGGGGCGTGAGTACGGAGCACGTGAAATGTTTGCATCAAATGGTGCCGGGGGTTGTGCACATGCATATTGAAACCCTTGAGGCCGTACATAGAGAAAGCAAAACCCTGCCGCCCATCCAGAAGGTAACCAACACAATTGAAAATTTGCACAATTTTTGCATAACCTCCTCCCAATTTTTTTCACTCCAACCCCCCCTCCCCCCTCTCCCCTCTAAAGTTACCCCCACAAAACTTCTGCCAACCAAATATCATATGAAAAATTAAAAAAGAAAATTTCAAAATTTTAGTTTTTTTTTTTTTTCAAAAAAACAAAACTTTTAAAAATTGAAAAAGAAAAAAATTAAAATATTTACTGAAGTCATTATTTCAACGGACTTGAACATTTTTTTTTCTAACTCCCAAAAATTTTCAGCCGAAGATTCTGACGCCGAATATGTTGCCGGGCGAGGAGGTGATAATGGATGGTCTTCGTGTATACCTTCTCCCAGATGGTCGGGAGGAAAGTATAGGTGGTCTTGCCCGCACACCACCACTTCTGCCAGCGGAGGGAGCTATATTCCTCACGAATTATCGAATTGTTTTCAAAGGAACACCCTGCGACCCCTTTGCTTGCGAGCAAATGGTGGTCCGGGCATTCCCCGTGACATCATTGACCAAGGAGAAGAGAGTGTCTGTTCAGAATCTGGCGCACCTGGACCAGTGCATGCAGGAGGGTCTCCAGCTTCGCTCTTGTACATTCCAACTGCTGAAACTCGCCTTCGATGAGGAAGTCACACCTGAAAATATTGACACCCTTCGCAAGCTCATCAGCAAAGCGCGATATCCTCCACACATCTTCCATCATTTCGCTTTCAGCGGACAACTACTTGTAACTCCAACCGCGCATAATAAGGGAAAGGAGAAAAATGCGACATTGAAAGGTAAGAAAATGAGGTGCTCATCCTGGGTGCATTTTCACCCATTTAAAAACTCAATTCAAATAAAAAAAAACTAGTGGTGTGTAAATGTGTGTGCCCCGTACGGGGCACAAACAAAACTTCCCGATTTGGTATTTCAGTACAGCATAAACACGCAGTCATTGTGATGACCACACTCAACAGTGAAATCAATAATTGAAATTGCGAGTAATAATTACTGCATACGATCACTTTAGTTTATTTTTTAAGCCCAGAAAACCATTCAACTAGAATTCGTCCGCCTGGTTATCCCATCTACCTCTGTACTTACTCAGTTATCCCGCTCTTTGACATTTTTCCAGCAATTCTGGACGTATTCACTCGCCAAGTATATTCTAATTTAACTCGCGATATGTTCTAACCTATATTGAAAAAAGTCATATTGAATGTGCAGTTTTGTGTAAGGAACAATCTGGGTGATATGCATTGTGTCCATCTTTCAAATTGCTCAGACGGTCATACCTCCTTAATGATGCAAAATATCGAAAAAAGTCATTCTACATAAAATGCGTATTTTTATATGGGGAACAACTTTTGTAATATAAATTTTACACTATCTCTAATAGTTTATGCAATAGAACATTATGAACAATTGAAATTCAGTTCTCCTTGAGCCTTTGTAGTGATAGGACGCGTTTACTAGGTGCTCCGTCCCGACTACGTGGTGTCAATATCTTGCCGTAGTACCTAGATACTACGGCAGCAAACTCTCTGTGCTTCTTGATATGTGGAGGAGTTTACCCCTATCCAAAGGGGGGAGTGACAAAACAAAATGTCGTGGATCCCCGAGCAAGGGGACCCATTGTCAAGGGGGGCAAAATGTCCCAAACAAATAGTGTATCCGCAGAGCTTACCCAACAGAGTGGTGGACGCAGCTATGTTGCAGCCGCCAAGACTTCCCAGAAAATCACAAACGAACACGCAATCATTATTGAGAGAAACGTAGACGCACCACAAGAGGAATACATTCACGCATTATCACAGGTAATCCCGGGTTCCAAAATTGACTCGGTCTTACCTAATTCCCACAATCGTTACGTTGTATGGCTCAACTGTAAACAAACCGTGGATGATCTCATCAGATCTCGTAAGCACATCGTTGTTGCCAATCATATAGTTCACCTTCGACCGTACCTCACCACAAACAAAAGGATAACCTTTTCTCATGTATTTCCATAAGTCACCAACGAGGAAATTGAAACGATATTGGAGAGAAATTATGGTATTAAGGTTGCTTCTTCGGTTACCAGAGTTAAGGCGGGGTACGGCCGGGCAAATATTGCCCACGTATACTCCTGTAGACGACAAGCCTGTATTGTCCCTGAAGACATCAGCAAGCTCCCTGAGAAAATACAGGTGGAGGTTGAGGGAAAGCTTACCTATATTTTTGTCTCTACAGACTCCACGACCTGCTTCCTTTGTCGCAGAGCAGGCCATATTGCCCGCAATTGCCCAACAAAGGACTCGGATGATACCAATATTCCTAACAATAGCAAGCATAACGCCTCCAGGACCACTCCTAACGCATCAGAAACTCCCATGTCCATCGCCACCTCCCCCTCACAATTTCTTCCTCCTGAACCCGATACAACGCCGAACCCTCCTGTTAACATACTCCCTCTTCCCACGAGCAGCGATTCATCTTTGTGCCCAACAGATAACCAAGTAGATACCAGTCCATGCGACCTTAAGAATCAATTCCCTCAAGATCCAATAGAAGCCGAAAAACAGGAAAAACGGGGGATCCCCTCTACTTTCTCCTCTACCATCACAGTCACAGAAAAGCCGTGCACCGCTATGTACATAGACTCTGACGCAGAATCCAACGGGTCCTACTCATCCACATTGTCTCTAAGATCTCAGGGTGTCGGACGGAGCAAGGAGAAGATGGTTAGGAACCCTTCTAAAAGACTTAGAATAGAAAAAGACGTAGGTCCCGATTGGGAAGGGGTTAAGGCCCTCATTGAAGAACACGATGAAGCTCCGTATATTCTTTCGTTTGAGCAATTCCGGGATCTTGTGGATAAAACCACAAACCCTCAACATATAATCAAAAATGCCAAGGAGGTCACCGAACAAATTCCCCATCTCTTGGTCATGTTACAAGCCATGCAACGGCTCATCCCTGGGGGGACAAATCGTAAGAAACAAATTGGAAAAATGATTCAACTTCTCTCCCAAGAACGTGATAAGTTCCACCCAACCAAAGGTGACAAAATGAATAAGACTAGACGGGGCAACTCTGATGTTAGGAAACAGGACTAATGGTCACATCAAACCACTCAGATGATATATCGGAACCCTCCCTCAATGGGACTGCAGAGCCTCACGCCATCAACAATCCTCAGATAACCAGTGGACCCCGAGTCATCAAACAAGATCTCAGAATTATGTACTGGAATATTCGCAGTCTGGAAAACAGGTACCTTGAACTGTCAGTGATGCTTAACGATCTGGATGTATTGATATGTGCGGAAACTCGGTTAACACCCCAAACTAAAAAACAGTACTCCTTTCCGGGGTTTTTCGTAATTAGAAAAGATCGGGAATACAATAGTGGGGGAGGCCTTCTTGTAGCCATTAGGAAACATATTAGTTATAAGATTATTGACACCCCTGACGTTCCAGCCGAACTTATTGAGGGGATCGGGATTCATATCTTGAACTGTACCCCATCTCCAAAAATTTACGCCTTTTACAAACCTCCTCAGACTATCCTTTCCTCCAACCAATGGGACCAAATTTGCGCCCTCTCATCCCCTTCGGAAAAAGCCATTCTTATGGGGGACTTCAATTCCCACCACATTTCCTGGAACTGTGTTCGGAACAAGCCCAACGGAGATAAACTATATGATTCAATTGATAGGTTTGACCTGGTGGTTCTCAACCCCGATACCATCACTCGAATGGACGGGAATAGCAGGTCAACCATAGACCTGGTAATCACGTGTTCATCTCTAGCTCATCTCATTACGGTCTCGGTAGATGATCGGGAAGGGCGTGGCTCTGATCATTTTCCCATTATGACTCGCATTCCTATTAAAAAAATCATCTATGTTAAAGAATCATATAAATTAACATCTACACCGACCGATTGGAAATCTCTCGTCAAAACCCTTGATAACTCATTCCCATCCACCTTCCTTAATCCATCCTATGACTTTCTCAGTCCTGTAGAAAAATACTCCCTCTTCATCAAGCATATCTCCGAATCTATTAAAAACCACACTCCTGTGAGGAAACGAGTCCACCCTTCCGACCACCGCAATCCTGTACACTGGTAGGATCCCGAGTGCTCAGAGGCGAGAAAGGAGCGGATATCTCCTAGATTCGCAAACTAGAAAGACTCAAATATTCTGCCATTCGGTACTGTATATGGTATCGATGTTCAACCCCCACTAATATACTTTTAGCTGAATCCAAGTTACCCTTTATTGAAAAGAGGAGCGAATTCCTGTGTAAAAATTACCTCATCAAAATCCTATCCAACCAATCCTCCCCCATTAATTCGATCGTCTCGAAAATTATGAGCGGGGATGTCACCCTACATCATAAGAATCGGTTGTTTTACAAATGCATTTCTGACCTTACTCCAATGGCATCCCAGTTACTCCGAACCCCGAATTTTGTTCTATACGAAAACACTTTTTCAACCATTATGGCAACTCCTGCCACCAGGAATGAAGGCGAAAGAATTGACCCCCTGACCGAGGACATTATCTCTGATGCAATTAAAATTTTTACCGACGGAAGCAAAAGGGCCAATGGTCTTTCTGTTGGGGCCGCTTGTTATTCCCCAGAACTCACAATCTCCCGAACCTTCAGCCTAAATCCCACGGAGTCAGTTTTTACCGCCGAATGCTTTGCAATCAATGAAGCCACTCTGCTGGCACTTGAGTCTCCCTATCAAAACTATCAAATTGTTACCGATTCGCTAAGTGCGCTTGATACTCTCTCGCGGCCCTCCTCCACTGTGAGGAAGAACCCATTTATAATCGAAGCCAAAAGAAATTATAGGAGATTTAGAGAAATTAATAGCGGTGATAACTTTATTAAATTTATTTATTAAATTTATTTATTAAATTTAAATGGGTTCCCTCCCACACCGACATAGCTGGCAATAAGGAGGCAGACAGACTTGCCGGGGAGGCTACCCAAGTTGCCCCAGACATGACTCTATTGTTACCGTTCACTGACTTCAGAGAACAATTTCGGAAACTACAGATTCCATCTGCATCAGACAAAGTCTTGAGAAAGGGACACACTTTTTTGAACACTACCACAAAACTGGGCGAAAGCCATGGTTTATAGGGAGGAAATTGTCCAGGAGAGCCATCAAAAAATTTTGTTGACTCGAAACAATGTACGTGTGGTTTTTTGGATGAGACCCTTGATCATATCCTCTGGGAATGCCCCCTTTACGACCCAATTAGCCCAATTATGCTGGTTCAGCTGGCGAGTATTGGAGTCTTCCCTCCGTATAATAGCCTTACTATCCTCAAAGAATTGGACACGAAATGTATTCAGATTGTTACCAACTACTTAATCACATGCAAAATTGATATATAGGCGGAACGTCAGAAATCTCCATGAAGTCCATCCCAAATCACAATGTGTAATTGAAAGAAAATTTATGTAATTAATAGAACCAAGTCGGACTTCTGCTATCAAGCTGGATGTGATGTATGGGCCATGTTACCCTTAGAATTCAGAAACCTTAAAAATATACCAAGGAATACGTCTGTTGAGATTGACCGTTTCAAACACAACTGTATATCATTATTGTAACATTCATGTTAATATCTAGATATATATATATATATATACACATATTTATATACATATATTTATATATAATATCATTGTAAGCTGCATAAACTTGTTAAAGTTTCGAGCTAAATAAAAAAACAAAAAACAATTGAAATTGTTTATTACAATATAAGTACTACATCAATTTTGTGAGAAACCTAGGATCAAAATTTCCGGAAACGTTAAACAAAGTTTTGACCACACACACACACACACACACATATACAGACACTTCTCTAAAATCATGTCCGGATGATGCGAAGCATCAAGAAAAGCGAAAATTTCTTGAAAATCCGACTTTTCATTCTTGAGGTGAAAACAATAACTTCCGTCTGGGATGGGGAAGTTAAAAAATTATGTTAAATAAATTTTAACTGAGGACACTCTGCAAAAGAAAAATGTTTGAGCAAACCTATATTGAAAATCCCAGCAAAATCCTGCGTTTTAAATGCACATAAAAAATCAATTTAAATGCTAAAAAATTTTGACAATTAAATCTGAATAATTTTCCAGGTTTCGCGAAGAAAACTCTCCTTAAAACCGCGAGGAAGGCGGGCTTCAAGCCGAAGCAATCATCCAAGCGTCAAAAATACGTTCTTCCAAATATGAACATGAACCTCAAAATGAGTGTTCCAACTCCGAACAACAAGTACCTGACTTCTCCAGGCAGAATGAGTCTTCCTGTGACAAATGACTCCAATGATCTTAGCCATGACGATGATCTCAGTATCGATGAATTCGAGATATCGAATATTGTGCCACATCCACCAACAGACGCTAAGACACTCGAGCGACTCTCGGAGAGGAGCTATGTGAGGGATTGGTACAGATTAGGACTTTGCCCCAATTCTATAGAGTACAATAATCGAAGGAATGAGCCTTTTAGATTGACATCGGTCAATTGTGCATACATGATGTGCAGAAGTTATCCTGCGCTACTGGTGGTTCCCACCTCAGTCAGCGATGAAAGCATTCGAAGATTTTGCAGGTAAGGAATGTAAAATGACAAATTACACTCAAAAATTGGAGAGAATACTTATTATATTTATTAGATGCTATAACGTCTATTCAAAGAATGAGAATTCTTTCAGTTGCTCATACTGAATTTGATATGGGACTGCGCATGCGCAGATACCTCGAACGGCTCAGACGCAGGCGCAAAAATACAATTTTTTTTGTATTTTATTTTAAATGTTTGAGACTTTTCATGTTGCTGTTTCTTCTCAATTGGGTAAATTATTAAAATGTTTCGAATTTTTTAAATTTTGTTGAAATGAAAATTTTCAAAGTTCTTTTTAATATTGATTTTTTGGAATTTGTCGTTTTTCGATGTCCCAATTCTTTGGAACTTCTCGAATTGTCACAATTTTTCTTCGGAGTTTTGAGGAGAAAAGGAAATGGGGGGGGGGGGCACATACCAAATTCATGGAAGATTAACTAATTTTATCTGTCTATATTTGCAGATTGTACAGGCACAGTCGATTGCCTGTTATCACGTGGAAACATCCGCGAACGAAGGCCTTGCTGATCAGGGGAGCAGGTTGTCACGGTAAGGGTGTTATGGGGATGCTGAAGGCTCATCCCTCCTCCGGAAGTAATCTGAAGGCGACTTCCTCGGAGTCGACGTCTACACTGGAACAAGAGAAGTATATCATGTCACTGGTGTCCTCCACTCCATTATCAGTACTGAGACAGGGTTCGACGGCCTGGGGGATGTCCGATAGTTCGTTGAGCATCGATTCTCTACTGTTAACGACTGATGAAAGGAACACCGGGACTCCCGAGCAGGTATGGGTTCCGTAGAGGGGAGAGACGAGTACCACGCCTAGGTTTCTGCTAAGGAAGTGTCTCATTAAAATTTGTTTTTCAACATATCTCTTAACGGAAAATTTTTGGTAGTAATGTCGAACATTTGAAATTCTGTTGGGAAACTTTTTTCAATATTTCTTTTCATTTTTTTAACTTTCGAAAGTTTGAAATTTCCTAGAATTCTGGAATTGTTTGAAATTTTTGAAGTTTCTGAATTTTTTGAAATTTTTCTAATGTTTCAAATTTTTCAAAACTGTGAAGTTTGAGCAATTCTGTATAACCTTGGACTGTTGTCAAATCTTTGGAATTTGAGAATATCCTTGGATTTTTGAATGTCAAAATTTTTGAAAAATGTGAAATTTTAAAGATTTTTGAAAATTTTTGAAAGCCGAAATTCCTCAGTGATAATACTGGGAACGTCATAACGCTCAAGAACTACGTTCATCTAATCTTGATGTTTATATTCAATCCGGAACAGTCGCGGAGGACTGCCTTCAATAAAAATCCTGTGGGCGGTACCCTAGGCTCATCTGCAGGAAAAGCCGGAAAGAATTTTGGCAGGTGGGGCTCGCTCAAAGACAAGAGACATAATTCATCCCAAGCTTCTTTGGCATCCGTCAATCAGAGAGGGACTGTGAGACACTCTGCTGATTCTGATAGCGGAACTGAGTGTGTTCATACGTTCCAAAGAGCCGCGTTGTATATTCTAGGGGAAAAGGCCAATATGAGGGGAGTTATGAAGGTGAGTAGACGAAATTTCTGAAAGATTCAGTTTTTTCAATTCTCCATTTGATTTTTATGTCTAGAAAAATTTGTCCTCTTTTTTTATAATTTTTCAAATAATTGAAATTATTTTTAATTTTGGTATTTTCAAAAAATTTCGAAATTACAAAATGTCAAAAATTTTATTTCGAAATTTTTTTGAAGAAAATTTGAAAGTTTTTGAGATTTTGAAATTTGCAAATAATTTTGAAATTACAAAAATTTTCAAAGTTGTGAAAATTTAAAGTTAAAAAAAATTTGAAAGTTTTGCCAACTTCAAAAATTTATGTAAAAAAAATAACTTTTAAATTTGCAAGTTAACAATTCTCCATGTATTACAGGCTGAGTCATCCGCACCAAAAACCGATTTCATTCCCGTTGAGTATTACGATATCCGCCATACGAAAACTTCATTCAAGAAGCTGATGCGCGCCTGCATGCCAAGTTCGCAAAGCGTTGAGCCTGATCAGAGTTTCTATAAGCTGATTGAGACGTCCGAGTGGCTACAGCAACTGCAAAATCTCATGCAACTTTCGGGCGCTGTCATCGACCTCATGGACGTTCAGGGCTCTTCCGTCTCTGTTTGCCTGGAAGACGGTTGGGACACTACCACAACAGTTTGCTCTGTAGCTCAGGTATGCAACAAGTATCCACCAAATATCTTGAATTTCATGCCCAAAATTATCATCGATGAGACATGTAATTTTGCAGATATTTACAATTTTTTGAATTTACAGACTTTGTCATTTTTGGTTTTTCATTTTTCACAATTTTTAGATTTTTTCTTTGTTTTTTTAGTTTTTATTAATTTTTTATTTAGTTTTTATTAATTTTCCTTAATTATTCTTAATTTCTCAATTCTATCAAAAAATAAACTTTTGAAATCATCAAAGTTTTACAAAACTTTGAAACTTATCAATAACCAAAAATTGAAGTTGGAAATTTTGGAACAATTTCATCTTTCTTTCATATCTAAAGATTGTTCTGTTAGATTAGGAAGACTGCGAATTATGTGTATAATACCCGTCAATTGAATTCCACCCAGGTATGCTTGGACCCTCATTACCGCACAATCGATGGCTTCCGTACGCTCATCGAGAAAGAGTGGTTGGGCTTCGGCTACCGCTTCGGCCATCGGAGCAATCTCTCCGCTAATTCCCAGGTTACTAATTTCACCCCGACGTTTCTCCAATTCCTTGATGTCATCCATCAAATACAAAAACAATTTCCTATGGCATTTGAGTTCAACGACTACTATCTGAGGTTCTTGGCGTACCACTCCGTGTCCTGCAGGTAACAATTTTATTATCTAATGAATTCCTCAATTAGTTACCTAATTAATATGATAGTTAATTAATGATTAATTAAATTATGAATTAACTTTTTTTTAATTAACTATTAAAAAAATAACTAAATTTATTTAAATAATAATTATTTAATTATTAATTAATTCAAAATTAATTACATTATTAATTTTAATTTTTATTCAATTTTTATTTTTGTTTAATTTTAATTGTTTCATTAGTATTTTTTTTAAAAGTAACTATTGAAAAAATAACTAAATGAGTGAATAATTCATTAAGTAATATGTGTTAATTCATGCCTTCAGTTGATTATTTGTGCCAATTTTTGTATGTAAAATCCATTAGCATGTGGTGATTGGTAGGAAGCAATTATAGCTCCGGGAAACTTAAATTATAACTCGTATCATTCCTCATGGATATATTTATCCACTTCTCTGCAGGTTCCGAACATTCCTGCTCGATTGCGAGTTCGATCGGGTCGAGTGTGGAATCACGGCGATCGAGGATAAACGCGGCTCACTGAGCAGTTACCACAAGGGAGTTGACACCGGAAGTGACGACGAGATTGTCTATCCCGGTGGACGTCTCGCCTCGAGCACCACCAATGGCTCCAATTTAGGCCAAAGTGTCTTCGACTATATCGAGAAGCAACACACAAGATCTTCCCTATTCTACAATTTCATGTACACACCAAACTTGGAGCATCCAGTGCTGAGGCCAGTTTCACACCTTCCCAGTCTCGATATTTGGCAATATTATCTTGAGGAAGAACTCGCTCATGGGCCGCCCTACGATCTCGAAGTCCTGCAGCAGGTAATTTTCTTTCAACTTACTGATAGGGGAAGTTATTGTTTTGCCCCCGAAAATGGAAAATCGATTTTCCATCAGATCTTCACTTTTCATGCTATTTCTGACCTCTCTAGACTATTTAAAACAAAATAACCAAAAATTTCCCGGAACGATTTCTCGTGAACAAATTATCCGATCAAGGTCCTGTATGACGCAATCGAAGTGTCTTGCCGTAACTTAGAGTTCATTAGTTTTTGCTCCATATATGTCTGCTGGTTTCTATTGTTATTAACAATTTCAATTGTTTATAACGCTGTATCTCACGAAATATTATAGATACGAAAAAATGTGTCCAATAAATGTTGTTCCTTATAAAAAAATACATATTTTGTGTCCTCTGACTTTTTTCGTATCTCCAACCGTTTCGGCGTTGGAGCGTCATAAATAATTGAAATAATTTAGAGAGATCTATGGTGAGAAAAATGAGAGATTGGAAAGAAAGTACACATACACACGCAGATATAGGGAAGTTATAATGTTGGACCACGACGATTAAAAAAATGATCATCAAAATTTCAAAAACTCGTATATGCAGGATTCGCAGCAGGAGGAGGAGGCTGAGGCTGCTGATGGAATAATCGAGAAGAGCAACAGAAGAATTGTAACTCAGGGCCACGACTCCGTGGAGCAGATGGTGCCAGATCAGTTCAGTCATCTCCTCGAGGAAATACACAAGTTGGAGACGGAGCTGGGGCACTTGCCCCAGAAGTGGCGGGTCCTTTGGGAGAAGTTAGAATTACCTAATACTGACTCATTGACAAGACACGGTAGCTTCAGCACGGCACTCGTGAGATATCATGGGAGGCTGATTCACAAGAGGTTAGTTAGTCACTTGAAAAGGTCCCATTTTGTCGGTAGTTTCGTATAGTCTGTTACAAGTCCGGCAGCACGTGTTGCGCACGCGCATTTCCTTCTTCCGCCGCAGTAACTGGTGGCGCGTCGGCTTCCGTCTTACGCTTTTCGATAATTGCGATATATGTCGATATTTTCTTTGGTCTTTTCTCTTTACTATAGACCACAGATTGACATATTTTATGAGATAAACACAAGGATAATTCAACACGCAGATAATTAACACCGAAATAATTTAAATCATTTTTCCTTCATTTCCAGCATTTTTCTACTCTTTTCTTTTTGAACATTTGAATCCATTCATTTTTTATATTTAATTTCATCCACAGCCCTTATAACTTACTGTTGTGAGCTCACGTAAATATTCCATGCCATCAACATTCTTAGCATGAGAATTTACCTTTAGTTTTCACCGACAAATACTGAGTGAGAAAGAAAACCGAAGTGTAGAACTGTCTATGTGTTGAATTGTCTAAATGTTGAATAGTCCTGCCACCGTTGCTTGAGAAGAAAATCTCCGCTGGAAAATTGTACGTGGGGAAAAAAATTTTTTTGAATTTTTAGGTCGACCCTAGAACTCATTCTGAGGGGAAAAATGGCGGGAGGCAGTGGCGGAGCAACAACGAGTAACAACAACAACGAAGCGAGTGTCTACGCTCATCCCCACAGATTCGAAAGACTTGATACAGCAACACCAACACACTGTGATGCGTGCTCTGGTGTACTATGGGGACCGGTTAAAGCCGGACTGAGATGTGTCGATTGTGGACACGTGTGCCATGACAAGTGCGCTGATGCTGTGCCGAAAAATTGCACAAAGTATAAAGCAGTGGCGAATAATGTGCAATCCCATACATTGACGAGAACAGGTGGTGATAATGGAAGTGTTAATTCGGGGAGTACAATGCAAACATCATCGCAGCAGTATTATGAACAATTTTCTAGTAATGTAGCGGAGAATAGAACGCATGAGGGATATCTTTATAAGAGGGGTGCATTGCTCAAGGGATGGAAGCAGAGGTGGTTTGTGCTGGATTCGATCAAGCATGAGTTGAGGTATTATGATGCCATGGAGGACTCTCACTGCAAGGGGTATATAGGTGAGATTGCAATGGGCAAACACAATTATTAGAAATATTTGGCTAACTTAGAGCACAAGAAGTTTTGCACTTTTTTCATCTCTTTAGAATTGAGGGGCATCAGTAATGAATTGATTTAGCGAAAAAATTACTATACGAATTTTTGATGGAGGATTTTTTTACACACACACACACACACAGAGGTTCTTAGCCGACAATTGTCACAAGCTCATGGAACATCCAAAAAAGTAGTATGTCAAAGTAGTATTTCAGTTGCGGAGTGATTAGAATAGCTTTTCCTAACAGGAAGCTAAAACCGAATTAAATAAAATGTAACATATGTTCCTAACAATCAATTTTTTTCATTTAAGACCTCGCTGAAGTTGTATCGGTAACACCAGCATCGCCTACACCTGGACCACCAAAGAAAACTGACGACAAATCATTCTTCGATGTGAGTTTATCTGAAATTTAACAGTAGATTAAGGATATTCCACCGATATTGGCGAAGATATAAGAATTGCTTGAAATTTTGACATAGTGTTTTTGAAGCAGTAACAGATGCCTGTATGAAATTTGAGATTGATTCACAATACTGTTTTGTGGTTATTAATTATCAAAATTCTCAATTAACACGGCCGCTTATGGGAAAAATAAATTTTTTTGTAAATACAGTTCAAAATATAAAAATTTGTTGAAATTTTGAAAATTTACTATTGAAGCAGATATAAAACGATGGTCAAAATTGAATGACGATTGACTAAAATTTTTTTTCATTAATTTTTTTACACAATATAATATTGAGTCGCAAAATCAAATACAATATAATAATTTTCTATGGCTCTCACTTCAACTGATTAACGCATTGAAATATTAATTGGAAATTATTGGCGATAAATATAACGAATTATAGAAAGGGTCATAAACTTTTGTTTTGACTATACGTGTTGAATATCCTCAAGACGCTGGGGATTTTTCAAACGTCCAAAAAATTCTGCATTTCAACCTTTTTTTTCAATGTACAATCTTGCATACTTTTACTCAATTTTTTCATTTGAAGTATTTCATTACAAAAGTCGTTTTTGTTTTTTGCTCCATTAATCTCATTTTTATCGGATTGATGTAAAAGATTAACGCTTCATCTAAAAATTCTAACATAACAAACTAAAATCTCATGCTGGGTGCTAAACACTCATAGCAGATTTTTTTTTATTCACTTAAAGTGATGCGATCCATGAACAGGATCCCTTACACTATCACCCTATTTACATCCGCCATTAAATCTACAATTTTAAATTTGTCTATTACAGTCTTTCAGATATTCACACATCTCTTTTATTAATTCAATATCAGTGGCATCAACAATTTTTTTTGTGTCGTAAGGCTTGGTACAATTTGATTTGGACAATCGCTTCATGAGGTCCGCTCTCAGCTCAACATATTCAGCGCAAAGTAGAAATGTTGATTCTCCCAAGAACTGCAAAAAAAACAAAGAAAATTTATATCACACATTGTTTTATTTTTCAGCTCCGCACAAATCGACGTACATACAATTTCTGTGCAAGTGATGCGGCCATTGCTCAGGAGTGGATTGAAAAGGTCCAAGCATGTTTGCAGTAGTCTGATTTTTTCCAATACTTGATCTGTAGCAATTGAAATACTCTTTTTACGATAAAACAAAACGAAGAAAAAAAAAATTCTATGAATTACGTATTGAGCGTCACCAAAGCTCCTTAAGTTTGCGCAAGTGACTGATAGATTAATTAAAATACAAAACGAATTACGAGAGAGAGAGAGAGAGAAATAGATGGAACAAATATGAGTGAAAAAATGCATTAATTTTGTTACATAATTTTTGTATAGCTTAATTGATTTTCGACGATATGATAACACTATCATACATTCTGTATCCTAAACTAGTGCATTAAAGTGGTCCTAGAAATAAGAAATTCTTGTTTGTACATCTCATAATTAATGTTAATGTGTTGGAAACAGTTATTTATTTAAATCACGAACTTCATTGAAGAGTGATAAATGTGAATGATATGTCGACGCTTAGTGTGTTTTTTTTTTACAAAGCTTAGTATAATTATTCCAATGATATTTGTGTTATAGCAATGTTGACGTCTATCAGATTATTATAAAAAGAAAATTATAAGATCTTATTAAAAAAATAATTAATTGAGTGTGAAATGACTTTAAAAGTGGTAAATACAACAGAAACAATATTTCATTTGATCCGTCATTTTTCCACGCTCAATCAAGCATTTCCAATTTTTTATTATTATTATTATTAATTAGTATTGATTGTTAATACTCAGTGGAGGCTGAATCGCCAATGTTGCTTTCTAATTGTTGGCCATATCGTAATCATAATAGACGAAATGAATGGATGAATCTGTAATAATGAAATTGAATAAAAACATCATCAATCGCGTTTAATTTATTTTAACCGTTGATATTCACTTGCTGATTCAGTTAGTGAGTTGAGATTTATTAACTGTATATTATGTTGTACAAAAGAAAACTTGAGATATTAACAATTTTTATTATTTAAAACGCTCTATCGTGAAAACGGTTAGGGATAGGAAAAAAAGTTCATAATGAAGGTTATTCCTGATACAAAAATACACACATAATGTTTTATGACTTTTTTTTCATAACTTCCATAGCTCAGGAGATATCAAGGGTTAACAATTTTAATCGTTATATCGCTCTGATACTCGAACGGTAAGAGTTAGATGGAAAAGTTTTGAATGAAAGTTGTTCCCCATGTAGAAACAAACATTTTTTATTGGATGAATTTTTTTGTAACAGTCATAATTAAGGCGATAGCGTTTAATTTATTTCAAGTTTTCAACACACCCGCATACACAGACTAACACATCGGGAAGTTCATGATGCGATCCATCGAGGGCCGAGGATGTACTTTTGGAGATAGTGGAAGGAGAAGTCGTTATTGTTATTGTTATATTACATTACATGCGAGTAGTTTTGGAACACCCTATATACAGTCCTCGTATGTTAAATCAGCCTGTACATCTAGTGTGAACAGAATTTACACTATATTTTTCAACAACGCATTATTTTGACGTTTTCTAACACTTAGACGCCAAGTTGATATGGTGTGCGTTTTTCTACAATTTTTAATTAAAAAAAAAAAAAGTGTAAAAAAAGGGCTCGTCCGGGATTTGAACCCGGGACCTCTCGCACCCTAAGCGAGAATCATACCCCTAGACCAACGAGCCAACTATATCTTGTAAGGAAAAATTTCTCATTTTATTATAAATGCAAATTTTTGCGCCGGACACTGGATATTGAAATTACATAAATCGGATTATCTTGTTTACATGCAGTTCGGCACAAAATGGCGATGGTCGGCCAACAAGATTTCAATCGGAGTGCGTTGACAACGGAAAACAAGAAGGTCGGATATTGAAATTGATTTATGAAAACTGTTAAAAAAATTATGAAAAAATTTCTTTTTGCGGCAAAGTTTGTTTTTTGGCGGGAAAGTTGCGGGTTATCCGAGTTGCCTTTCGAGATGAATCTTTGTGATTGCAATAAACGAGTCATTTAGTTCAATTAGTTCTTTTAATTACCTTTTCTTAAATTGCGGTTTTTGAGAACTGAAAATATTTCCCGCGTTAATTCCGAAGCTTCGTCTCGGATAACTTCTTCAATGGCAAGAAAGTTCGTGTCGGCCTAGTGACAAAAGCTTCGATTATTTCGCTCGGGTGTTTCCGTGCCTCAGCTTCGCCTCTGTCTGTAAACACAGTCGGCAGCAAAGTTTTTTACAGCCTTGTCACGAAAACATCTATTTCTTCAGTCTGTTCATTATAGATAGTGGTTTGCGACACTTCGCCGTTGTGCGGACAGTATGAAAAAAATATGTAATTTCCATCCACTTAACTACGTGGTATAATATAGTATGTTTCATAAATGACTCGCAATAACGACGCTTGTAATGGCTGCCGAACAGCTGATGCGCATGAACCGATGTTTTCAAAGTGTCACTACGCCACTTGGTTGGCGGCAAGAAATGGAAATCAAAGTAGTAAAGAAGAGGTCACGTGACGCGCATGAAGAGTTGCGCGCGCAACTTCTCACGCGCGCCAATTACGGACACCATGTTTTATAGTGGGATTCGTGGTGTTTTGGCGATTTCTGATATTGTGTTAATAACAAATGGAGCTCGAGGAGTTACGTGGGACATTAAAAAAGTTTTCCTAGAATATTAAAACGAAATTGAAGTGAAATTAAAACGAAGATTGTCATAAAAATATTTTTCAGGCCCAGTAAACTAACCTTTTATTTGACACCGCAGGCATGGTACACAGGTCAGAGAGCTACAAAAATACCTCAGGGACTGGTAAAAGTTGTGGGCGTAGATTGCCAAAGTCTGGATCTATCGTACAACGAGTTGACGACACTTTCTGCATTGAAGGCATACGCCAATCTTCAGGAATTAATTCTGGACAACAATGATCTTCGAGATTTGAACACATTGCCGAGTATGAGCGCGCTAACCACTCTGAGTTTGAATAATAATAAGGTACGCATTGTGTAAAATAATAAGGTATACATTGTGTAAAATAATAAGGTAGTGTGACGACGAATCTACATACGAGACCGGTGGTGCGTGCTGCGCATGCGCATTGCCCCTTTCTGCCGCACTGAGTGGTGTCGCGTCGGTTTCGGTCTCACGGTTTTCGATAATTTCGATATATACCAATAGTTTCTTTCGTTCCTCCTCTTTATTATAGGCATTCCATTCTTAATTATTATTTTGACCTATTGTCAAAAATTTTTGAAAAATGAAAAAACGACATTCAAAAATTTTAACCATTTCCAAACTCGAAAAACAAATGGTTTTGAACAAATCAATTTCGCTCACACACTAACGATTTTTTCGTAAATTTGTGGTGATCCTAAGAAATAATAATGATGATAAGCTATGAAAACCTCGTGTACCTTGAATGTACTAGTATAGTAAGCTAAGAAAACTTTGTATTTTTGGGGAAAGGGGAAGGGAGCAAGATGCAAAGACTCGAGAGGGTATACATTATCGAATAAATGTAATATAATAATGATGATAATAAATTGTTCACACATTTAGAAAATTTGCACAGAAGCATTTCAGCATGACAAATTTATTTTTAGTCTGTCCCCAAAGCCCTATGGTACACATTCTAATTGGGGGAAAAAAAAATGTTTCTATCAAGTGCAGATAGACGACATAGACGAGGCAATAGAGAGGATCAAGAAATGCTGTCCCAACATGATGTACTTGAGTCTCTTGGGCAATCCGGGCTATCCTGATCAACTGACCAATCCCATGAGCAATGATGAGGCTGATTACAATCGTTACAGATTGTATGTGATCCACGTGCTCCCCAATTCCCTCAAATTTCTCGACTTTCGGCCTGTGACAATTGTCGAGAAAAAAGACGCACAGACACGCGGCCAGTTCCTACGCACGGTGAGATTCTCCACACAACCCAATTTTACAGATGAACTAGGATTTGATGAAGTCGATTCTATAATGGATTTAAATTGCACACCTTTGCCGAAGACCAGTCGCAATCCACTGGACCATAAAGGTACGAATAATACTAAATTTGCACATTCAAATTTGGTTGGGGGGGGGGGGGGGGGGGGGCGAGCCCCCCCATTCAAAAAAGAAAAAAAACTTTATTCAAAAAAAAAATTAATATGAAAACGACACTTAAATAATATTTCTAAAAAACGAGAAACAATTGATCAAAAGTTACTGATAATTGAAGTGAAATTTAGACTATTTACACGAAAATTAAAACTATGAAATAGCTGGGAGGTCAAACAGTTTCCTGCATAAATGGTACATCTTTTTCAACAAAATAATGATGTATTCGTGAATCTTATTGGAAACATATGAAAAAACTCTGCAGTCATTTTTAAACATAATTTCACAATACATAATGTTTTTTGATGCTGCAACACACATTAATTAATTTCTAGAACAAATTAGTTTTGTTGTTTAATGTCTTTGGAAATTATAATAATCTAAATGAAAGAAAAAAAAAAGTGTGGATTTCGAGAGAGCTCTGTTTTGCCGACGATTGAGATTTTTTCAGCAGTAGTGCTGGGTTTAATGAGCAATTTCCCGAAATCGTGCGTAAAGTGATTTTTTACGCACAGTTTTTCACTTTACGCACACTTTTTACTTTACACACACTCTTCTAAGAATGCGAAAAAGTGCCACTTTACGCACAGAAAACGATGCCGAAAAGGGTACTTTTTCAGGTACGTGTTGCAAAAAAAAAATTTTTTGTAAATTATTTCCAACATTTCAAAATTGCAAATATTGTTAAAAAAAATTTTAAAATAATCCTAAAAAAGACTTACCAAGTTTTCTACATTTCAGCTGCATTTGGCAAATGTCGTTACCGTTATTCGGGGAAGAACTCGGAAGGGAACAGATACATATTGAACAACGACTTGTGAAAAAGCTTGGACCAAAAAAAAAAATCCTGAAGAAGTCAATTTTTGCTAAAGACAGATTCCAGGCGAAAACAAATCCATTTACAGGTATAAAAGTTTCTCTTTATTGCTCCAGTGAAACTGGCAAATCCACTAATTATTAACAAATTCCAATGATTGATTCCGTAGAGGAAAAAAAGTCCCATACGGAATTGGAACTAGGAGAATAATTGCTTGGTAACAATTGATCCATTGCTCATACGTACAAAGTCCATTTATCAAATTTCTATGTAAATAATCTTAGATAATTGGTCCAATGTTTAGCACAATAACATCATACAAATATCGAATGTATAATTTCTTAAAATTAAGGAAATTGGCATTAATTCGCAGGCAGTATTTTAACGCAACCCTGTCTCGCCTAAGTACTTTCAAATATATCAAAAACTTGATTTTTATGTAACACTGCAAATCATGTTCAATCACAAATTATGGAACTATACCCAATTTTTTTTTCTTTACCACTATTGAAGTATCTTGGGTAAAAACAGTTATTTTTAAGGTATAACATTTTTTTATGAAATGCATATTGAGTATAAATATATTAACTTTCATACTGTCTCAGTTGTATTATTGTTACTCGTCTTTTTCAAATCCAGGTAACGATTAAGGATCGTGGCATCAGGGGAAGATAACGTTGGGAAACATGAGATCGCCAGGACGCAGCGAAAGGGTCATTGGGTTCAATCAATTTTGATAGCTGATCCATTTTTAGTGGTCAAAAGCAGATTCCAAAAATTAAAATTGAAAACTTGACATTTTTGAAAAATTTCAAAAATTTGAAAAAAATGAAAATTTTGAAAAATTTCGAAATTTGAAACGTTCAGTAATTTGAACATTTCAGAAATTTGAAAACCTCAGAAATTTGAAAATTTCAAAAATTTTCGAGTCTGGAAAAGTTCGGAAAATATGGAAAATTCGAAAAATTTGGAAAATTTGAAAAATTTCGAAAATTTGAGCAAGGATTTTAAGTATGTCAAAAACTTCTAAATTTCTAAAATTTCCAAAAATTTAAATTAACAAATTTCGTTGAACAATGTGATATCGTACAGAAAATTGGTTGAACCCGATTGGCCCGTTGGCTACAGAAAACCGTATTGTTAACAAATAACGAATACATAACAAATAACAAGAGCGCAAATTGACCCTTTAAACAAGATAAATCGCACTAGAAATCGTATTGCATAAAAAGTCACAAAAATTCCCCATACACAGACTTCATTTTTAAACAAATAAATTGCATATTTTTTTCCTGTTCACGAATAGATTTCCCTGGTGTCACAATCGTTGCATGCATCATTATAGGGACTTGAAATAAATATTCTAAGTACATAAACTTGTTGAAACCTAAAAGGTTTTTCCACTGCGAGTTTTTCAACGTTGAAATATGTTGTAAATTGATCAATTATTTCCTCAATTTATTTCCGAACAATTAAACGGGGGAAAAAATTGGAGGGAGAATTACCTTCAGGTTTGTTTTTACGCATATCTCAAAAGTAAAAAGAGATGGAGAAAAATTCATAAGAAAGTTTTTGTAGAGATGATTAAGCCCTACAAAAAAGTTCCTACAAAGATAATCTAGAAGTTCCAAGATTCTGAGATATTCGCCAAAAACTAATTATGGATCATACCTTGGGACTCCAACTCGCAATGGTCCCCTTAAGTCGTCTCAAATCCGCAGTTTTCATTATATCTCTTATGTAATGTAGGAGTGGATAAAGGAAAGTAAAGTATTCCCTTATCCTGATATCGTACAATAATGGAAGAATACTTTTCTAGGCCAGTCAACGAAGTCTTTGAAGTAGAAATAATTCCGGACATTATGAAAAAAAAAGTTTTTTTTTCATAATATCCACAATTATTTACACCCTTAATCCGAAAATCAGGTTGAAAAAAATAAACCCAAAGTTCAGACTGGTTCGACTGGTTCACTATTTAAATCTCCGAACTATCAGGGACGGATGTAAGTAAGTACTTTTGGCCAAAATTTATTCTGTGGAATGCAGAATGAACAATTCAGGTGACATTGCTCTTTCCATGATTGTGTAAATTGGGTCGTAAAGTTACTGCACCTTCCACCCAGAAATTGGGTCGCTCTAACATATTCTGCCAGAGTGACAGCTCCCGACCAGTTGCGTCCATCCAGTCCACTGGTTTTCCATAATGTTTACCTGTGGATGTTGACAAATTCGTTAAGAATTGCAATTGTTTTTTTAAACTTAATCGATTAATCATTTTCCCAAATTTTTTCAACTTCCCAATATAGGGAAGTTATTGTAATGGCCCCGAAAATCAAAAGTGGAAATTTCACCAAATCTCCACGCTCCAAAGTCCCTCTAATCGTTCTAGAGCACTTTCAACAAAATGTCTGTATGCATGTGTGTATGTGTGTTTAAGCGTACATATGTGCCCACAATTTTTGGACAACGATTTCTTGCAAACGAATCACCCGATTCGATCATTTTTTTTTAATCGATGCGTCTTCACGCAACTGAGACCTGATTGGATTTTGAAAGAAATTCATGCACTAGTTTCCGGTTTTTTTTTTCAAACATGAAGCATGAAAATCGCCAAAAGTTTTAATCATTCATTATTTACGAAGGAAAGTTGTGATCGAGCTAATCAATGTCGCAATTGGAGTGTCTCGGCGTACCTTAGCTTCGATCAAAATTTGACTCACTTTCATGTAGTAATTTATTAGTTATTGGTTGATTTTTAGTGACGCGAAATTTTAATGACTATTCAAACTTTCATATTCGGTCTAGATCCGAAGTTGTCCGATTACCGCCGGCGCATGCGTGTTTGCCCGCATTTGCACAGGAGAGTCTGAATGCGCGATGCGCAGTGTGATTGGTCAGTGCGTCACGTGACATAGTCGCAGGTAGCGACACCTGTTGTGTTCCAGTATTCAAAATTTCATGATTCCTATTTTTTTCTCTGAAACCAGTCTTCGAACATTGAATTGACGTGTCGGAAATAATAATACTTACCAGTTCCTAGATTGAACCTGACGCCACCCAAAAATTCGTTGCTTGCGATTCTGTCATGATCCCAGACAGTAAGCTCGAGTCCTCGTTCAGCTAACTCCTGAATACTGACATCTTTGTAAACGAACGTATGACCCCAAACCGGGGAACCCCCGGATCGTCTCACTACTCCCGTTTTTTGCTTGCCGGATCTCCCCTTGTCCGGCAGTAAATAACTCTTGCAGAATGGATCACAAGTACCTGAGTTCTTGGCTCGGGTCTGCAAATTTCGTGCCTCCTTCACGAGAACATGAAGTGATCCTCGACTCCAGTTCTTCTTGCCTTTTACGAGGGATTTTTCACATGTCGTGTTCTCCTTTTCTTGCAGCTGGGCAGGATCCGGTGGGACGAATTTCAGACCCACTATTACCTCGCCTTTGTAACTGATTGGATCGTCAAATGGCTCGGTTCTCTCTTGTAAGGGGTACCATCTGTAATTATTTTGATTTTTATATTCACGTCACTCATTTTTTGTCCATAAATTTTTGAAATATTTATTGACATTTTTTAAGCTTTTTGAAAGTTTTGAAATACTTGAACTTTAAGAACCTCTGTAATATGAGTAAAATTTCTTCTACGTTTTTATTTTTCAAAAATTTAATTGTTGAAACTGGGTAAATTGTTTTTTATTTATATTTTTTTAAAGTAAAAAATATAAAGTGATGTTTTTTATTTTTGTTAAAGGAAATTTCATTTAGAATCTTCAAAAATATTGAAAATTATGAAAATTTTTTCATTAAAAAAAAAACCTTTGAAAATGTTCAGTTTCTTGAAATTTTGAAAAATTTTAAAATCCTAAATTTTTTTTTTTTTTTTTTTTCATTAAATTTGGGAATTTTGTAAAATCAGCATTTATTTTTATAAAGCTGAACTAGGACCCACCTGGGCGTTGGGTCATCGAAAATTTTGTTCTCCAGTGGCATTCGTACTTCCCCCAGGAAGTCGTTTCTCCCAAACATGTCTGAGTGCCACACAGTGAGCCAGAGAGTTCTGGTTTCAAGACCGTTGAGGCCAATGTGGAACTTGAGGGTCTCGTCGAAGACGGGGTTAAGGGTGTGCTTCTTGACTTTGGTCTTGCGTTTGCCGCCCTTCGATTTGTCCGGTAGTAAGTACACTTTCACGTAAGGGTCAGAACGATTTCGCTTTATGTCCACTGGCGCCAGGTCTTTGCATTGACTCACATGGACCTCAAATGTTAGCTGCTTGTAGTCGTATTGCAGGGAAAATTCAACCTCTCCTCGGACTGCAACTGAACCACACCATCGACCCTCACCAGCACCACTATAGACTGAGGCCATCGAGTCCGATCTCGCCTGGAATTAATGAATAATAAAACTATTTCTTTGGAGACTGCGAAATTCCAAGAAAATCTCATTTTTCTTTGCAATTGAACCAAAATTTTACAATTTTTTGAAATGTTTCGACTTTTTGAATTTTTAGTTTTTGAAGTTTTGAAAATGTCAAATTTTTTGAAAATTTTGAAATTGTGAAATTTTTTGAAAATTTTGAAATATTTCAAAAATTGTGAAATTTTGAAATTTTTTGAAAACGTTGAAATTATGAAAGTTTGAATTTTTTTGAAAATGTTGAAATCGTGAAATTTTCTGAAAATTTTGGGATACTTCAAAAATTGTGAAATTTTGATTTTTTTTGAAAATTTTGAAATTTTGCTTTTTTTGAAATTTTCAAAGTGTTTGACATTTTTCGATTTTTTTATGCAATTTTTCACATTTTTAATTTTTTTGAATTGGTAAATCCTTGAAATCACTTTTTGTGTAAGTTGGACCTCTTCAATTTTTTCCAAATTATACAACATTGCAAAATCTCAACCAGCTAATTGGCGCCCCTCTTAGCCATGCATTGATCGGGCTCAATAATTCTCTGTAGAAATGCCTACCCCAAGGCTAGATAAAGATGCCCGTGTGTTCAAATGATGCGCCGTGTGTAGGCCTCCACGTTCCGTGTCATCAACATCCATGACAGTGCGACTGGAGCCAGACCTCGGGCTTGATCCAATTATTGGTGTGCTGCACGCTTCAGACAGACTGCTTCCATCGTCTACATGAAAAACGAGCCAATAAAAACCATTAAATTCAATTCAATCCCCTCTTTAATTTTTTTTATGAGAAACAAATCTGATAATGAAAAGCAACGGTATCACGCGATGAGCTTGACAGCCGTTGACGAAGCACCGTTCTCGAGATTTTTTTTTTTCAGAAAAAGAGTGAGCAACGTAAAAAAAGGCTTTAGCACGCATTCCGAAACTCACGGGAATGGACATGCTCCAGCGAGCTCAGCTACCGTTCTCCGTCCGGCCACTGAACGTCACTAAGCTACACGAAGAGGAAAACCATCAGATTATCAACTAACGCTTGTTTGTACTAAGGGGGCACCGTCCTGAAGCTTCCAAGTTTTTAAATATTGTGTACTCTCAAAGAAATGTAGTATTGAGACCCAGCATAGAAATGCGGCGAGAGACGAGACGAGAAAAAAGTAAGGAGAGACGAGAGAAAGATAACGAGAGACGAGACGAGACGAGAGAAAGGTAACAAGAGACGAGACGAGACGAGAGGTAGGTAACGAGAGACGAGAGGAGGGAAAGGTAACGAGAGACGAGACGAAACGAGAGAAAGGTAACTAGAGACGAGACGAGACGAGACGAGACGAGACGAGAGAAGGATACGCGAAACAAGACGAGAGGACGGTAACGAAAGACGAGACGAAAGAAAGGTAACGAGAGACGAGACGAGACGAGAGAAAGGTCACGAGACATGAGACGAGACGAGAGAAAGATAACGAGAGACGAGACGAGACGAGAGGACGGTAACAAGAGGCGAGCTGCGACGAGAGAAAGGTAACGAGAAACGAGACGAGAGAAAGGTAACAAGAGATGAGACGAGACGAGAGAAAGGTAAGGAGATACGAGACGAGACGAGAGAAAGGTAACGAGAGACGAGACGAGACAAGAGGAAGGTAACGAGAGATGAGACGAGACGAGAGACAGGTAACGAGAGGTAAATTATCATTGGTACCCGATACTATATTGTTAAATGACGGAATTAGCTTTGGGTAATTGACTGTAGTTTCTCATTAGTATATTCTCTCGCAAGTTTCGGTTTCATTATGGGTGAATTGTTTACAAGCAATGCTTTTTTTTCATAAAAAATAACGCAGATGAGCCGTTGCCACGCGTTGACACGTTTGTGTGCTACTGCGCATGATTGAGTGAGTGAACGGCTCGTCACAAGAGGGCAGTAACTGTGAATACTGTGATGGTGCGAGGAGTGGGGGCGACGAGGCCTCCAGTTTGCCATCGACCGTTGATGGATCATCATGTAACGCAAAGTACCACTGCGACTCATGCATTCCGCGCCTAAATTCCACTGAGGATTTAACGACAAGACTCGATACGAGACGAGAGAGTCGTTCGAGGAGAGAAATTCGAGACGGAAGATGAACGTTTCTTTCGTGTTACAAGACAACTATTGAAACTGTTTTACGAAGTAGTAAATTTTTGAACGTGTTACCAGTTGCAGATTCAGTATATCTATATATAGTAGGGTATACAGTATATATATATATATATATATATGTATATACTGTCCCTAGTTTCTGCCAAGCGTAGTTCCTCGAAAGGCCGATTCATCGAATGTCATCCGTAACATGTGGAAATGGAAGTTCCGGATCTTAACTCGGAATCGTCGAATGAAAATTTGTAAAAGACTTTTTTTTTTGCAAATAAAAGAAAATTTGTGGACAAATAATTTGATTTCATTATTGAAATTATGCAAGGCACTAATGAGCAATTAGAAGCTTATACACGATGCGAAAAAGGCCACTTTAATTGCACAGTAATTGTTAAGGTCTTGTTTTAAAAAATTCTGGAAACGTAAATGTGCAAGGTGAATGCAATGCACTGGACTTTTTTCACTTTGCAGCGTATGGAGGCCAGATTAACAATAAACAATTATTTTTGAAGAGAAACTCGAGCCGAGTTCGAATGAATCTTACGGTGAACGCTTGAAGTAGGAGGAAGGCAAAAGGCAGCAAGAAACAATGAAAAAAAACACAAAAAATTTATAGAATTAGGAATAGCTTTAAATATAAAAATCCGAAAATTTTTATAGTTTTGAGAATTATTTCAAAAAATATACATATATAAAGATGAAATTTTAAAATGCAAAAATTTCTCAAAAATTCAATGTTTCAATTTGTTTTTAAATTCGAAACATAATAATGTATAAAAAAAAATCATTATTTTGAACGTGAGATAATTGAAAAATTTGGTGTGAAAAAAAACCGAAAAATTCAGCAGATCCCAAAAAAAATTTCCAGATAAAATATCGAAAATACTCATAAAATTTTTGTCTAAAAAATTGTTTACAACTCCAAAACAAATAATTATAGTTCATTTAATTTTCACATCCACCTCCATTTTTTACCGAGCTAGATCAATTCAAACAGAGACTTTTCACGGAGATAATAGCGTTTTACGAACTGGTGAACACTCGCTTTCCAGTGGTAAAATCCAATTCATCTTTGTTTTCATCTGGATAATGAATAGTGATGTTGGCGCGATTCGAGGAAGAAGATTGCTGATTATTTGTATGATGATGAATTCACCGAAGAATGGTTAAAGCGTAAAAATCCGATTAGCTTTAGGGGCTGATATCTCTGGATCTATGAGAAATATCGAAAATTGTGTTAGCAACTTTTTGCAGGTCTTCAATTGCCCTGCAAAAAATGGTAATATAAAAATTTTGATGGAGACCATAGATTCTGAGATATGCCACAAAAAGTTAACGCATGGGGGAATCGACTGAGTGCGCTTCGCCACTTTAATGATGAATTATGGAAATCAGGGAGGGTGGGGAGCACATGTGCAGGAAGTGTGATAAAACCTTTATCTATGGAAATTTCACACACTACAGATCGATTCGTATTTTTACGCAAGTCATATATTCACGAGGTGGAAATGAAAGTTAATTCTCAATGAAGTTTGTGCAATAAAATTTTTCCTTTTGAGGAACAGCCCTTTTGGACAATTTCTTCCCTTCAAACCAAGGTTTTCGCTTATGCTGCAATAATGTTTAAAGTATATTATAAAAAAAAAAAAAAAAAAAAAAAAAAAAAAAAAAAAAATGAAATTCGAAAAAGTTTTACGAAAATAAATTATCAATAAGTTCTCCGTGCAAATTTGTTTATAATATTTACGAATAATTAATGAAAAATACTTCGGTTGCAAAAAGAATGTTGGGCGCGGATGACGTCACACGAGTGTCTATATAGTTCCCGCTGTATCCGGTGGGAGCGCTGCCTACTTCCGCTGCAGTTTGCGACGACAGCGACGCGCGTGATGACGCCCTCCGTACTGTCGGACGGACGCCGATCAACATTAGTGGAGCAAACAAACCCTCTAAATTACAACATATACCTATTGTGATAAACTCTGGACTCTGCGAGATCCTTCTTCTTCTTCTTCTTCTTCTTCTATTGTTCTGGCACTGACTATGATGTCTTGCGGCCGTTATCCCTCTGTCGGGGCTTTTCATAGTTATGAATGTGGAATGGGAAGTGGATATGTAGGATTGAGGTATTGTAGGGATTTAGTTGATCCGTCGAATTTGAAAAGTGGTCGTTTAGTTTAATTATCTAATTTTGTTTTTTTTTTTGTTTTTGCAATAATAATTGAAATAGTTTTAGATTGGTTTGTTTATGCTTTTTAAAAAGTTATGTAGGATGTAGGCAGTTTTAGGACCAGGGGATGATAATAGTTTTGTGAGTTTGCAAGGTGTGATATCCAGTTTTTTCAAGCAGCTTAGAAGAGTTTTCCGTTCTCTGGAATATTTGGGGCAATACCAGAAGACGTGATCTAGGGTTTCAATTTGTTTGCATTCGCATAGGTTGGAAGCTGTGATATTTTTGCGTTTTAAACTTTCGCCTAGGTTAAAATGATTTGATCTCATTCTATTGATGGTTGCTATTTGGGGTCTATTTATGCGTAAATCATGGAACCAGGGATTTTTCCAACCATGGTAGTAGTTTTGAAAATAGTGTTTGCCTTTATTTTTCCCTATATCTTTTAGTGATTGAGAAGTTCTGTGTTTCATTCTCTCCGTGATGGAGGCCTTGAAGTCTGTGTAAGGAATACCTGAGTCTTGGAGGTCACCGTTTGTAGTGGCCTCCTTAGCTAGGGAGTCCGCTTGTTCATTTCCTTGGATTCCTACATGGGCAGGGATCCATACGAAATTGATATCTTTGCCGTGTATAGTGAGGTTGGACCAAAGTTCGAGAATTTGATAGATAATGTGTGATGATGTTTTGAGAGTTGAAAAGTGTAGTACTGCTTTTAGGACACTTAATGAGTCTGTAAGAATAACGGATTCGTAAATGTTAAGTTGTTGGATGTGTTGGAGAGCACATAGGATGGCTAGGGCTTCGGCGGTAAATATGGAAGCGTAGGAGGAGGTTTTATGTGTGATGCTAGTCTTAGAGGATGGAATTGAGACCGCGTAGCCAACGTAATTACCGTCTTCTTTTTTTGAGCCGTCGGTGTAAATTTGGGTGTGAGAGGATAAATGTTCTTTACTGAGTTCGGCCTCGAGGTCGAGGTTTGGGTCGGCAGATGATTTGAGGATGCTACCTATGGTTACATTGATGTTGGGGCGTGAGTTGATTAGGCTGAAAGGAAACTGGTAGGGCGTTGGTAGAGCATGGCGGTGGATTTTGGTTTTTAGGTGGATAAGTCTTTCAAATGAATTAAATACAGGGAACCCTATTCTGATGTTGTGAATATTACGGTTAATTTTTCTGTTTATAAAGGACTTTAAGGTATGTAGTTTATCGTGGAGAGGGTGATTGGTGAGTGAGAGGGTTTTCAGGAAATATCTGTCTGATAGTTGGGAGATACGACATTTTAAGGGAGCTTCCGCTGCTTCCGCAAGCATGACGTTCTTGGGTGTGGAGAGTCTATAGCCTAATGCCAGCCTCAGGGCTTTTGATTGTAAATTGATTAGTTTGCTGAAGTTAGTTTCGTTAGCGTATTTTAGAATGTGGCTGCCGTATTCTATGGCGCTGCGCAAGAGTCCCCTGTAAAAGATCAAGAGATTTCTTGGGTCCGCGCCATACCATGTTTTTCTAAGAGCTTTAATAAGAGAGATTATTTTATTTCCTTTTTGTGAGAGATTATTGATGTGAGGGCTAAAAGAGAAGCGATAGTCTAGTGTTACGCCTAGGAAGCGAACTGATTCTTCGGCGTGGATAGTTGTTTCATTTATGGTTATATGGTGGTCGGAGTACTCAGAGAAATGTTTCTTTGAGAAAATGATGAGGTGGGACTTTTCTGGGGAGATTTGAAGTTTTTTTTCCGAAAGAAAGTTGGCGATTCGATTTACTGCAGTTTCTATTGCTGATAAGCTTGCGTCTAGGTCTGGACTTGTTGAGTATATAGCTAGGTCGTCAGCAAAATAAAGGGATTCCGTGTTTAGATCTTCAAGGAGAGGCGTATTGGAGAGATAAAGGTTGAAGAGGATCGGGCTAAGTACACAGCCTTGACCCGTGCCTTCGTTCATGGGAAAGGGACCTTCGAGTTGTCCATTGATAGCGAAATATGATTGGCGGTAGGCAAGGAGGAAATATACAAAATCTGCTATTTTTTTGGGTATTCCTAAGCGGGAAATTTCGTGGTATAGGGTGTAGGGATCTACGTGATCAAAGGCGCCCTTTATGTCGATAAGGGTACATGAAGTATAGTGATTGGTTGCGAAGCCGGTGAGAACGTCTGTGGAAAGGATCGCGAGGTTGTCTGCACATGAGCGTTTTTTTCGAAATCCGAATTGGTTATTGGGGAGAATATATTCAGTTTCTATCCACCACGTCAGTCGGTTTGAGATTATTTTTTCAAAAAGTTTAAGGAAACAGGAAGCCAGGGCGATTGGTCGGAATTTGTTGGGGGAGGGTTTGGGAAGAAGAAATATGAGAAATTTCCGCCATGATTCTGGGAATTGACCGGAGTTAATTATTTTGTTGAATATCTCGAGAAGTGCTTCTTTATAGTTTGGGGGGAGTCTATCAATTATGCAATAATCTATTTTGTCTAGTCCAGGGGAGGAAGATTTTTTGGTGGAGGCAAGAGCTTGGTTGAATTCATGTATCGAATAACTGGATTCTAGAAAGGGGTTTGATTGGAAGGGGATTGTTGGGGGAAGGGGAGGGATGTAGTCTTGTGAGAGAGCAGGGCAAAGGTCCGTTATGAATTCTCTCATTTTTTGGATCGATTCACTATTTTGTTTTGGAATATGTGTGGGGTTATAATTGTTCCGGTTTTTAAACCATTTTATTTTTTGCCACAGGACGTTAATGGGTGTGGATCTGCTGAGTGATTGGCAGTACATTTCCCAGCTTTTAAGTTTTTCCTTTCTGAGTGTGATTTTAGTTAGAGCGTTTTGTCTCTTCATTTCATTGTAGTTTATAGGGTTGATTCTACGTCTGAAGCGCGAGGTTGCCAACCTTCTGAGGGCTACAGCTCGGCTGCACTCCTCATTCCACCAGGGGGCAGGCGGTGATGATTTTTCTTTGTGCGTATTTTCGTTTTTGGGTAATTCGTCGTTTAATTTTTTATTTTTTGGAGTCGCGTAGTCAATTGCTTTCATTATCAAATCTATAAATGCTTCGTATTCTATTTGGCTGGAAAGATTGTCTGAGAGGTTATTGAGTAGATCGGTGTTTTGGTTTAGGTAAGAGTCAAATTCGCCCCAATCTATTTTTTTTTTGTTAATTTTATACGAAAAATGCTTGAATTTCTCAGGAACTATGTTAAGAAGTGTCGCGATGGGGAAGTGGTCGCTTCCCATGTGGTCCGATAGGACCCTCCAATCGGTGTAAGTTGCTATATTGGTAGATATTAATGTTAGATCTACGCAGGATGGGGCGTCTCCGGGGCGAGATATTCTGGTAGGCGTTCCGTCGTTTAGAAGGATTAGGTTTGAATTAGATAAGGCGTTTAGGAGTTCCAGTCCAGTACGACATGTCTGAGTGCTGCCCCATGCTTCAGAGTGACAATTAAAGTCTCCTCCTATAATGGTGGCGAATGAGGAATGTGTAGAGGAGAATAATTTAGTCCAATCAGCTGAGCTGATAAACACTTGAGGTTTCTTGTAGATGGACAAGATTGCTAGTTCACCTTGCGAGGTAGGGATTGAAATGCCAATAGTGTGGATGTCATTTGAGATGTTATCAAGGTTCGTAAGCTGGGTGTAAATGAGTGTTTTGTGGATGGCAATGGCAATACCTCCTCCCTGTTGATCAAGGGTGTCATTGCGAATAAGGTTGAAGCCTGGAAGTTGGAAGTTTGGGTCTGTGGGTTTTAGCCAGGTTTCTGAAAGGAGAATGATATCATGTCGATTGGCACTGTTAAGTAGGTCAGCGGTTTTGGGTTTTAGGCTTTGTGCGTTCCATTGTACGACTCGTAGGGGATCTTTGGTGATGTTTAAGGGGGTTCTACAAGCCATTAAGTGATTGGTTCGTCACTGGGTTCTTTAGATATTGAACTGTTATTTGATATTTGTATATTTATCGGGGTGTCTGAATTAAATGGGGGGATCGCAAAGTTAGTTGGGGTCTTGGGTGTGTTAGATGAGCTGTTGGAGGAGTGGGAGGTGGAGTTGTTTGGGATTGGGTTTTGGTTGGCGTGTGTAGCTTGAACAGATGTGAAGACGTTGGAAATATGGTCCAATTGGCTAGTTAGTCCTAAGCCTTCAACAAGGGGTTTCATTTTAGAGAGGAAAGTGTCTAGGAAGTTTCTGATCAGATTCACTAATGTGTTCAAATCTGCTGTTAAAGAGAGTTGAGATCTAAGTGGTTGGTCGGTTTGGTTATCGATAGTTGGGGGGCTGAGATTGCATGGTGTTTGAGTGTTGTTTGTGGTGGGGTTTATATTAGCATTCCATCTGGGTTTTGACCGCCTTCTACTTCTTGGCCCTTCATTCTGTGGATTCAGGGGGGGGGGGGGGAAGCTCAGGTCATCATGAGACAGGTATTGTGGATGGTAGGGTTGTCGAGGATGCAAGCCTGTTGGCTGATGAGGGTGATTTTGTGTGTCTGAGGTGAGTTCTGTCGTATGGTTGCTGGTGCTCGTTGAGGGGATATGATAATGGGCTGGAGGAGTGGAAGGTGGGGATAGGAGGGGAGTGGAAGGAGCTATGTGTCTACTATTTGTAGATGATGGGATTAAGGGAATATTTTGGTGGACATTGTTATAAAGAATTTCACGAGCTTCGACGTACGATATTCCCTCATTAGCAGCGTATTTGTGTGTCTCTCGTTGTTCTTTAAGTTTTGGGCAGATGTCTGAAGTTGAGGAATGTTCCCCTCTGCAGTTAATGCAAAGGGGTTTTACATTGGATCTTGGGCACATCAGGCCCTTTTGGATTTCATGGTCATTCTTCCCGCAATGGTTGCAGGTTTGTTTGCTGCGGCAATGCTTTTTTGAGTGGCCAAATCGAAGACAATTCGAGCATCTTTTTACTTGTGATGTGTATGGTGTGACTTCAGGTCTGACATTGTAAATGCTGACGTGGGAAGGGAGTAATTGGCCTTCAAATTTAAGGAGAATTGTTTGAGATGGTAACATTTGTCTGCTACCATCTGATTGGGGAACAAATCGATTGCATCGTGTGATGCTAATGATTGGGATTGAACTGACGAGGTCATGTCTGAGTTCCTCATCTGTGATGTTAGTTGGGATGTTTTTGATCACGCCTTGTCTGTATAGGTTAAATTCGGGGATGTATGCAATGATATTGTGATGTGCGAGGGAGGGGTGTTCCATTACAGAGTTAGCTTGTACAGCTGTGGCAAAGGGAATGAGGATCGATTGTCCGATTTTCCGGGAATCCCCGTAGGTGTAGGGCATATTCTTCTGAACGAGGATTTTGTAGACAATTTTTGCAAGGTTCATGGGGTGGAGGTTATGGGTATCGGTTTTGTTTGTGTCGGTTTGGAAAAATACTTCGTAGGTTGACCTTGGGGTATTGGTAGAGTAGCGATTGGCGCGCATTTGCTCTGTGATAGTAGTACGATGGGTTGGTTTTTGGCCTGATTGGTTTGTGGGTGTTGCTTCCTTGTTGTTTATTGATGGGGTCTTTGAGTTTGAGTTTTGAGGTGTTGTTGTAAGTGTGGGCTGAGTCGGTGATTTTGCGTGGTTAGTTGGACTGTTGTGGGGAATTTTGGCGCCCTTAGGGTTGCCTAGATCAAGGTCACTATCGCTGTATTGCCCCGCACTCTCTTCCAAGCTGCGTTTTCCTGATGGGGTTTTTGTTGTGTTTGTGGTGGAGAATTCTGGTGGGTAAAATGAAGAATTGCCCGTGAATGGGGAATTAATTGAAGATTGAGGTGATGGGTTGTTGTAGTTGAGAAGCGTGTTGACTGACGGTTCCGTTTCTGGGATAATATTGTTGTCATAGCAAAATTGGAAGTATTCGTCACGTTTTGAGACCAAGGTCATGTCTACGTCATTGTAGTTATCGTTATTTGTGTCTAAAAAGTCAGAGAGGATTGGTGAGGTAGGATTTTGAGTGGAGAGGAAGACATCGTTGCCCGTAATAATTGAGGTTTGAGGATTGGGAGAAATCGCGCCTAGAGCGTTTTTTTTTGCCTGAGTCTCCATATTTAGGTGGTAGTCGAGAGCAGTGTGTGGCACTGCTTAGGTATGCCCGCCGCGGCCACTGGCGGCGATCCTTTGCAGCTCGCTCGACCTAATACTTAGCTGTTTTTTTTTTTTTTCGAAGTTTTTATCGGAAAAGTTGACCTGTGTCCGGTTCCGCGTCCACTTGAGAAGTCACGAAGTCGGTCGGGGCTACTTTGCTTTGCTACAATCTGTTTCTTTGTTTGAATTATTAGTTTTGTGGTGGGTGGAAAATCGCGCACGGTGTGAGCACGTCCGCTCGTAACGGTGGCTGAGAGCCGAATCTCTGCGAGATCCATATAAATAATTGAGAGCTTCGACCAGCAAAATAGATCGATTGTCGAATTCGAAAACTCGAAAGTCGAACAAAAAATCTCGATTACGATGGCACAATCGAAGTCAAACCAGAATACAGCTAAGTAAAGGCAAAGTATCGCTATATCTCGAAACAATCGAAAAGCGTAAGACCGAAACTGACGCGCCACCAGTCTGCGCCGCGAAAAACGGAAGTGCGCGTGCGCCGCACGCGCCATCGGACTCGTATAGAAAAATTTGAATTACCTGGCGCGAGCGAAATCGCCTGCTGCCTTCTCGTCCTGTTTTCTCGTTTTCCCCCGCCTTGAACTCCAGGAATTTGCAATCCCGGCGCACTGAACGCCCTCTTGGGCCCCACTGCACCTGCTCCATTGCTCAGTGAATTTCTGGCAAAACCTGGCGGCCTGTATCTCGCCGACTTCACGTTACTGTGCTGCGGCATGAAGTGGTACATACTCTGCGCCTTGTGCATCGCCATATTTCCTGAATTACCTGCTAACCTTGGCAGTGAATTCGTCGTAGCACTGAGGACGAAAAGAGGAATTGAAGGTGTTTTACCAAAGCTCGAGAATTACGAGGGAAAAAATTTTCTAATTCCGAAAAGTGTTAAAAAAAAAAAACTAAAATGTAATCTTGTCCATCAGTAGTACACACCTTCCGCTGGTAGTCGCTTGCATTCCCCTAGGAAGTGTCGTCGCCCTGTCCCCATTGTACTCCATCTCGTCCTCAGTATCGTCATCCCCAGCGGACGCACCAGACTCCCTGGTATTGGCATCAGGAACAGAGGATCGTCTCCTATTGCTCCAGATCTTCTCCTCGATTGAGCCAACACTAACTCCGCCAATTCCACTATTGCCACCTCCAATGGAGCCGCAGCTTCGCACGCGGTCCAGCTGTTCTCTCGAGAAGCTCTTAGGATTGAATAGCAAATCTCCGGCGCTGCGTCGCTTTGCCGCCATCGCTAGAGCACTGGCACTAGCGCTCGCATTGACATCTCCCGAGCAAGCCAAGAGACTCAATTTTGTGCGTGAATCCGCGGCCATAAGCGCCGACTCGAAACTACCGCGCCAAGAAAATCTCTCGTAATCACTAGCCTCGCGCTCTTCGCCTTCTTGACCAGCTGCGGCAGCTGGATGTCCATTTATCAGGAGAAGAGGGTCGTGGGATTTCGACCTAGAACATGCAAGTTCAAAATTTGTTTTTTTCTCTTATTTTATTGAGCTACCGAACCCTTTTCGGATTGATTCGGCTTATTCAAAAAAATTATGGCCTGGTGCGAAAAGTTTCTCTTTATGACTCGGATTCAATAGCGCAAGTGGTCGCTCTTAGGGGAATCCCCGTATTTTATATTTTTTTATTTTCGGAACAAAATTGCAAAATAAAGAAAAAATTTCAAACATTTTCCGGCTATTTTCAGCTTTGCATCATATGAACGCGTCATGTGAGGCAATAATTTTTTAGTACGAAAATTTTATGCAGTTGTAAATCAATTTTGAGTAAATCCATCTAGGTACAGAATGACGGTCATAAAGAATGATGATCATAAAAATGCTGCATTTAGCATCGATAAATAAAAATGGGTTCGTCTATGTAGTTTGAGGAGTGCTGTCATAATTTCATGGCTAGATCAGAATTTCACTGACACACATAAGAATTTGTGATTTTTGGAGTAACATTTTTTTTTTTTTTTTTTTTTTGAAAATATTAAAATATTCGCAAATTTTCTGATGTTTTGCAATTTCTGAATTTTCAACGAAAAAAAAACTGACGACTTAAGGTGAAGTTGCAACCTATAGCTGGTTGCCAATTGTACAGAAAATTTTGAGTGTCTACCTCGGAAGCTGGAAATGGCTCGTGGACTCGGAGGACTCGTCCTCCGTCGTTGACGCCGATGAGGGCGTTCTATGATGCTGGGAGTAACGTCGCCAATTGGAGTGATGTTGAACTGTTGATGTTCCCTCTGAGACCTCGTGCATCAGAGCTACTAGTCTCGATCCAATATGGTGCATCACCTAAAAAAAAATTACAAAAATCTTTTAAAATTTTTTCCGAAATTTTTCAAAAATTTTTCAAAAATTTTCAAAAGTTTTCCAAAACTTCTTAAAATCTAATATTGCTACACCTCTCAAATTTTTTCGAAATTATTCAAATTTCCAACATTCCAAATTTTTTTTAAATCTTCAAACATTTCGAAGGTTTATCAGAGTTTTTTAACTTCTGACAATTTGATTTTTTTGCATTGTTCCAATTCTCACTTTTTAATATGGGAAAAAATTTTCGAAGGAAAAATATTTCCCGAATTTTCGGAAATTTTAATGAGAAAGAAAAAGGGAGAGCGATCCACGCACATCCGTCTTTTGTCAAGCGTCAAATATTTCGTGACAATTTTTCACTTCACTATCTCCGCTAAAGACGTTTCACTTCAATAGAGAAATTAGAAAAAAATGGATGCCGTGCAAGTTACCGTTTCTATTTGCCATGGAGGATATTCAGGTTGTTTAGCGTCTCTATCAACGTATCATTGACTAAACCTCAAGTTTTTGCTGATCAAAGGTGGAATGTCGTTTCGACTATACATGACAAGTTGACATCATTAATTTTTCCTAGGAAATTGTTCCACAAATTCGATTTTTTCCCTTATAATTAAATTTTCTCATTCAACTAAGAAGACAGGGGAAGTACTCATAAATATTCGTATGTTAGTTTTTATAATTTAGAGTGTTACGCAACAGAACAATTATTGGCAACGAAGCCATTCAATATTTAGAGAAATCATAAACAAAATTGAAAGTGACTTATGTAAGCGAACCCACTTTTTTCTTGTTATTCACTGTTCATATGGGATTCTCATTCAATCCAGTCGCACACATGCATCGCAGTTTTAAAATTTTTGAAAAAAACAAGATAGCATCCACTCTATGTATCCCAAAAAAATATTTTTTTTTGTATAAAAAAAATCTCAAAATTGTTTTTTCAAATTTTTTTAATACTTTGGTACAAAGCTATATTTATCAAAATTGTGATCTTTAAATTTCGGGATGCACATGAATTTTTGTATAAAAAAAAATCTCAAATTTTTTTTTGTATAAAAAAAAATTTCAAAATTTTTTTTCTAATTTTTTGAGTAGTTTGGTACAGAGCTAGATTTATCAAAATTGAGATCTTTAAATTTCGGGATGCACATGAATTTTTGTATAAAAAAAAATCTCAAATTTTTTTTTGTATAAAAAAAAATCTCAAAATTTTTTTTCTAATTTTTTTCGTACTTTGGTACAGAACTGTATTTATCAAAATTGAGATCTTTAAGTTTCGGGAGGCACATGAATTTTTGCATAAAAAAAATCTCAAATTTTTTTTTGTATAAAAAAAAATCTCAAAATTTTTTTTCTAATTTTTTGAGTACTTTGGTACAGAGCTATATTCATCAAAATTGAGATCTTTAAATTTCGGGATGCACATGAATTTTTATATAAAAAAAAAATCTCAAAATTTTTTTTTCTAATTTTTTGAGTACTTTGGTGCAAAGCTAATTTATCAAAATTGAGATCTTTAACTTTCGGGATGCACATAAATTTTTGTATAAAAAAAAATCTCAAATTGTTTTTGTATAAAAAAAAATCTCAAAATTTTTTTTCTAATTTTTTGAGTACTTTGGTACAGAGCTATATTCAGCAAAATTGAGATCTCCAAATTTTGGGATGCACATATATAGATTACATATACACTTTTGGAAATAACCTCACCTTGGCTATCAACGGAGGGCTGCTGTGAGGTGTCGACGACGCATCTGACGACCCCCCATCGCCGGTCATCTTCGTGAAGCTCTGCACGAGTTTCTGGTAAACGAACGCCGTGTCTCTCCCCACTGACGACTGTGGCTTGCCCTCCAAATCCTTCTCCTTTTCCACATCAGAGTTCAAATCAAACTTGTTAATAATCTGCTGACAACTCTGAGAAATTTGTTCTTGTAGCGCTGATCTTCTGCCACCAGCGCACTCTAAATCCGAGCTGGTATAGTCCGAGCTATCATACGAATCCGACCAAGTGTCCTCCGAGCTCAGGTACTCAACAATTTCCCTAACCTGCTCATCCCTGATCCCAGGCACAGTCTTCATGAGTCTCGTCAGTTCGTTCTCAAAGTATACCAATTGTGGAGGTTTCGTTCGATTTTGAGGGCACATCCTGGTCTTCCCCGGGAAGCCTGACAGCCTTGGACTCGGCACGGGAGAAGGACCAGTCGATGCTTGCGCAGGACCATTCGAATTCGCTACCATCGTCTTAAAGAACTGCCGCATCTTAGACATCATAAGATTTGTCTCTTCATCACTGGACCAGTTATTAAAACTGTCCTTGCGCGACAGTGAGGGATTAGGTGGCAGACTCTTCTGGAAATCTGACCTCGTTGACTTCGTCTGACTCGGCGGATCCTTCGTACCATCAGACTTTGGATCTGGCGACTTTCGGTGCTGTAGAAGATCATCGCAGCTTCCCACAAATCCAGAATCCCGAGATTGCTGCTTGCCCCTGGTGTCACCAAAGTTGGAGGCATTGTCAGGACTGGAAGATGACGAAGTTGATGATGAGGGAAAACTTAGCTCAGGTTGAGGTGTCTTTGATCTCTCATCGTCTGAGTGTAATTGCTCCTCGTTGAGTGTTTCTGACGATTTGAACTCACTCACTTCTGGGCTCTTATTCGTCCTGTCCTCGGTTACACGTGGACTCTGTGTTCCCAGGGTCCTCGGTTTTTTCTTCTTTCGTTTTACCGTGTCAAATTGACCATCTGCAAATCCAGCTGATTGATTATCTTCCGCACCATCGGTCTCTGTGGAAGAGCCCTCGGATTGTGTCTCTTGAGAGTCTTGATTGCTGAGATCTTGAAGAGAGTTTTGAGATGTCAGATTTTGTGAGCTTTGGGTAAGGGCTAGAAGATTGTCCAGTGAAGAGCTGTGAGATCTTCCTGTTCCCCTAGCCCTCACCAGCCTCTTCCTCCTTTGAGCTTCCGGACTTGGCCGTCCCTCGGAATCACTTCCCACTGATCCATCGGAGTCTCGTCTGTCCTGATCAAATCCAAGGAATTCCGACAGAAAGTATTTCTCCAGTCTGGAACTACCGAAATCCCCCTTCTCCTTAACATCATCCTGCCCCAATGATTCAAGTCCTTCCGAGTAAATCGATGACGTCTCAGACAGACTATCCACCTCCCTGGTACTAGCAACTGAATTAATGTCACCGCCTAGTCCAAAGAAAAAGTACTTCTCGAGTTCGGAGGTCGATGGTGGCCTCTGTCTTCTCAAATTACCCGAATGCAAACTTGGCTCAGCTTCGCTCTCCTCACAAGACTCTTCCACGATTGTGTGAAGTGTAAAGTCAATTGCATGACGATGATATCCTCGCAGTTCCTCTTCCCTGTCGCCGAGATTATTTCCTTCGTCTTCGGAGCTCTCCTCAGTGGCTGTTGCACTAGCCTCATCCTCGTCATGCGATACTTCTTCAACCCATGAATCATCATCGGCTAGACCTTCTTCAAGTATCACAACACCGGGACTCTTTGATTTGTCAGAATTATCGTCAATCTGGTGGATCGAGTTTGGGGGTGGTGTGGTAGTTTGGGGATTTAGGGGATTTAGGGGATTTTTCACTGATTGCACATCGTCACTCTCACTAGCACTACCAACACTCAAGCCACTATCAATCTCAAGCTCCTGGGCAACCGCACCAATTCGCTTAACCATCAATGGTCGCCTTGGTGTTATTCGCGGCTCACCAACTGCCTCTAACGCCAGATGGTAGTAACCAGCCAATCCTTGGGGCGTTTGCGCATTATCTGGATCTAGAAGTGTTGTTGTATCACTTGTAACGACACTCACTGGCTGATAACCACCCTGGGTTATCATAACGAAACTCTTGTATTTGTTGATTGGAGTGTAATTATTTGGTGGTGATGAAGGATTGTTGGTGAGTGAAAAATCGGGGGAAAATAATCCATTCTCTTTACGAGTGGGCGGGCGTCGCTCGACTGAACGATACCGTGACTTGCCCCTCTCCTGCGGTGTTTCCCCACTATTTTCAGAGACCTCGCTATCTCCCACCTGTTCGACTATCGCACCTCTCACTGCTGAGTTGAGAGGTGCTGCGGGAGAAATGGGAATGGCGGGGTGCGGGGATGTTGATGAAGTGGGGAATTTTGAAGAGGGAGATTGGGTTTTTGAGGTCTCTCCCTCGGAATTTTTGGGGGTTTTCGAGTCTTCCAGGAGGTTAAGTTTCCCAACGGTTTGTGGGAGGGATCTTGGATCGATTTTGGGGAATTGTTTTGACTTTTCGGGAGTTTTGAGCGATTTTGGGTAGGGCGTTAATTCGTGAACGGTGTTGGGTGGTTTTGACTTTTCCGGGGTTAGGAGGGACTTTTCGGAAAATTTTGGAGGGGTTGAGGGTGTTATTACTTCGTACTCGTGCAGTTCGTCACTGCTGACTTCACTTGTGGTGGTTGTCTCGCTGTCAGTGCTTGAGTTCAATTTATCGCTGGGGTCGATGACTGAGTCACAGGTGGGCGATGGCTTATCTTCGGTTATCCGGCGCGTGGCCACGGGCACGGTGGGGGGTGTAGGCTCAAGGGAGTCCGGGGTTACTGTGGAGTCCCAGGATGCCTCGTCTGGACGATCCGCCAATGAAATCTGTACATAAGATTTTTTAAAATTATATTCAGTTACTTTTTTTTTTGCAGTAAAGTCTTTACATTTTTTTGGAACTTGTCAAGTTCTCAAAATTTTTCAAATGTTTTTTTTTTACAATTCGAAGGTATGCCGAATTTTTTGTTTTAATTTGCGAATTTATAGTTTTGAAAGTTAAATTTTTTTCTCTCTAATATTTGAGTTTTTAAAAAACTCAATATAATGAAAAAACATCTATATATTTAAAAAAAAATATTCAATATTGTCTTAAAATTGTGAAAAATTGTACATTCATTTTAAAAAGAGCTCGATGTTTTTTTTTTTTTGGGGTACCTGAATTTTAGGGTCATGCAATATAACGAAAACAGTATTTTAGTGAATGAATTTGAGGAAAAGCTACATGAAATCAATGTTAATTTCAAAGTCGAGAAAATAAATTACATATTTTGATGTCGAGAAATACTGAAGAATAAGCAAGCAGTATTTACAAATAGCAGGGTATCTACTGATTGCGTTGTGATTACCGAAAAAGGTGATTACTGAAAAAGGGAGTTTAAATAATATACTTTCAAACTTCCAAACACGGAAATTAAGTGAAGGAATCGGTCATTGCCTCTGTTTTTGTTTCAATATCATGTTTCCGCTGATTATTCTTTTCATTCCAATTTCGACCAATGTAATTCCATCATTCGTTTGCCGCAATTAAAACGATTTTCTACTGATACAAGTTTGCGAGTTGAAACTAAATGGTCATTTCGTGCAATTCATTTTCCATTCCATTTGATTAAAAAATATTGAAAGCTTCAAAATTCAAAAAAAAACCGGGTTGCAAAACCTCGACAAGTTACATATGGAAGAAATTTTGAAACCATATAAAGTTTTAAATTTGGGGAGAAAACAACTAAATCAAAAATTACAAAAATTTCAATAGTATGATATCAATAGAAATAATAACAAGTACAAAATACATAAATACATAAAAGAAAAAATTCTCTGAAGCTATATAGAGGGAATGCAATGTTTTATGCATTTTTAAAAGTTGAAATAAAATCAGAAATTTAAGAAGTTTGAAAAATTTTGGTTTTTCAGTTTCTTTCAGTTTCTTTCTTTCTCTCTCTGCTCTTTTGGCTCTTCCAATTTCCGACTCCCTGATTCGAGCATTCCTATTTTTTCCAATTTGTGCATATTGAATCTTCTTAATTAATATTTTCTTAATTGGAAATTTTCAATGTGAGGAAAAATTGATAACGAAACATTACGCACATGTAATGCTTTCTCAGTTCCCTCATTCAAAGGTATACTATTCAAGTATACCTATATACACCTCAGGTAACTGAGGTAGAAGACCGAAAAAGCCAATACCTTTAAATCATTACTGTGTAATAGATAAATTACATATTTCGTCGTCTATTTATTCGAAGATTTACGTACCAAAAGAGGCCTGTCCCAATATAATTGGGATAGAGATGTGATATGAATGGACATAATCCAATAATAGTTACCTGATTCATCGATCTCTCTGCCAAGACTTTGATCACCCCAGTTGCTCGAGAATTCACGACGATCGGCTCGAACTCCGAATTGATACTTCTGATGGATCTGAGCTGTACATGTGATTCCTCATCTATGGAGTCAGCAAGATAGATCTCGCTCAAGCCCTCCTCTGGCAGATCCCCATCAAAATCGAGGTCCCTGGAGGCTGTCCATTCTCCCGAAATATCAGATTCTGCAGAAGGCTCTTCCTGCTCTGAATCTTCCTGCAAACTTCGAATCTTTCTAAGAACTACTGATTGGTCCTCATCTGACAGGGGAGTCACTCGTTTCAGAGTTATTCCTGGGTGATCAGGACTCCCTGGCGCTTCCACATCTGCTATCTCCTCTAAATCATTGTCGGTCAACGAATCTTCATTGACAACGAAGACTCTGGAAAAGTGTGGAGATGCTGATTCATCCAGGTCACTTGAGTCGGCTGATGAACGGCCTGAAGAACTTGCACAATCCATGGAATCATCATTTTTTGGGTCTTCAGGATCCAGCCTTTCAGGATCTTCCACGAAAACACTTTCAGGATCATGTGCTTCGGAGTTTGGAAAGGGAGAGACAGCATCTGGCGCTTTGGGAATTTCAGACACTGCTTCAGGATCAGGTTTTTCTGGATTTTCACAGGACTGGTTGGTATTGGGAAGATAGGGACGCTCGATTTTGGGAGAACTCAGGTCATTAGGGAAGAGGTTTGGCGGCTTCTGATCGTTGCAGAGGTTCTGGTTAGCATTTAGTGGTGAATCCGCCGACTTTGAGTCGGTGGGAGCCGCGGACTCGGGAAGAGTTTCTGGGAGACTGTCGTGCTCTTTGATGTTCTCAAATTGACCTGGGCAAAAATGTGGTTTCACCGAGTTAGGGGCCAAATTTTAGTCATTTCAAGTAGGTTTTTTTGCTCTTTGATTACAGACAAACTCCTTTTTTTTTTTGCTATATCGTCAAAAAATATTTCGCAGGGAAGCATTAAAAATATAAATTTCTTTTGTAAAGACTCACCATGCAGCGAGAGGTCCGGTCGAAATGTGAATATTGAGGGGTCAAAGTTACCGGTGGGCATTCGCGAGCCCCGCTGAACAGCGCTGTTGAGCGGATGAGAAAAGCGTGGATGCCAGGAGAACCAGGGGGCGGTGGGGTCCCCGCGTAGGCGCAGGGTGCCCTCCGGGGTACTTCCAGTGATCATTGATGAGGCAGCTGCAGCAAAGTCCACGTTCCAGAGGGCCGCGGGTATGGGTACTGGGTAGGGCACTGGCACTGGGATGGGGACCGGTACGGGAAGAAGGTTCGCCGCGGTTGAACCTCCGCAAGCCTGGAAAATATTTTTGATTACGTTAGCTCCTCTATGTTAGAAAGCTAACCGCTATTGGGAATACCCACCGAGCAGGCAGCAGTTCCTCGCCCAGGACAACAGCTCCAGTCCCTGATGATGCTCCTGCTGTTAGCCGCAATATCAATCCCATTAATATTAACACTATCCCTTAATCCTGTGGGCAATGGCAATGTACCACTCTCGAAATAATCCCAATCACAATCTTCGAGTCCTTGTGCATGACTGCCCCTCGGCAGCCCATTCAGGTAAGATGATCCTGAGCAACTGCTATCAGCGTCGTCCTCCTCTCTACCCGATGACGAGTCCGAACTGATGAACACCAAGCGACGATAATCCGGGTTCAAGTGGTCCTGAATGTGACCCTGGGACGAACTGCACTGGCGAGGTTGGAGACTGGGAAACTCTTCACTGCAGCAGGTGCGCGCATGGGACCTTCCCCGTCTTCGGGAACCTGAGAAAATTGCCAACTTTGAAATTTCAAATGGTTTATTTGGGGAGCATTTGGTTAACTGGAGGACACGATTGGAAATTTTTCCTTGAAACTTTACCCGCGAAAGACCGGAACCGGAAGACAACTGACGTCCCGGAAAAATATCCTCTATTTTTCACTTAAAATAAAAAATTCTGTAATTAACACATCAATGAAATTTGTTTTGATGAACTACTTAAGTTCGTTATCCGTGGGCTTGCGATTGTTCAAATTATTCGACCTTGTTCCGTTTTTTTCGCAGATAAGCCAAACGACACACCTGAGAGTCTCTAGGTGCTCAACTGGCTGCCACCCGTTGTTGTATTAAAAAAAAAAAAAAAAACAAGTTGGGGGTACAGAGTGGCGTTGTTAGGTAGCGGTGTGTGCGCGGCCGGAACAAGCCGGCTGTTAGCTTATCCATCGTCTTGCCCGGTGCCTCGATTCATTCGGACGAAACATTTATACTGGGTGGCACCATCGGTGTTTAAAGCGATATAGAACAAGTGGGCTTATTCCATCTGGGTCATAACAATAACTTCACCATTTAATACTTCTCTATCAATAACAATTTTTTCCCCAAAATTCCTCCAAAAAACGGACATATTTCGGTAGGGAGTAATTTTACGAAAAAATGGTATAAAATTTTTTTATTGGGAATTTCATTCGGAGAAGAAAAGTCTTTTAGCATTTTGACGTAAACTGATTTTTGAATTTCAAAATTGCTATATCGATTTTACCCAAAAGTTATTAGCCATCAAATTCTGCACACACAAGCACACACACACAGAGAGAAAATGAGTGAATAATTCAATTTCGGGAATTGATTGGCGTAATTAGATAATCTTTAAATCGGTTAATTAGTATTTTTTTTAAAAGTACAGTTGACACAATTATTCTGAACTAGCTTTAGAGAATGTACAAACGGAAACTGGATCAATTAGAGTGAAAATAAGTGAACAATGGTGTTTAAGCGTTTGAAAATTGGGTTCATTCTTTAGAGACACCCGGTGTATGGTTTTACAGGTGGGCGGATTGTAGAGTGTAACAGTGGACGTTACTCCATTATTCTATACGTATAGATATACACCTATATAGTACTAGCTGCGCGACTGCTTCGGGTAGTTTATACGCTTTTGCGCTACACTTGATACAACAAAGTCATAGTATAATTATATATATATTATATACTATATATATATTATATTATTGAAAAATTGATTGAATAATGATAGATATATAATTATACTATTACATTAAATATTGCTAAAATGTGATATATACATGAATTGTGATTAAAAAAATTGTTTCTCACGTCTCATTTTTGTATTTCAAAAATGGTTTAAACAAAAAGTCAGAATTGTCTAAAAAAAAAAACAAGTTCCGACATAGGAACGATTTTATGCAACTGAATGAAGTTCATGCAACTGATCAACCATAATTTAAATGAAAAACTTGTACTACCTCAATTTGACTTCTACATGTTGAAATCATCAGTGAACCAGTAGTAGAAAACTATAGACGCGCCTACATAAAATAGTAGAAAATAGGTTGCCACAAAGACGGTGACGAGAAGCTGACAAATCCTAATAGGGTCCATCCTATTCAATTACTTCGAAAATTGAACGAGCATTTTAATGAAAGAATTTATGTATTGGAATTGCGCACAGTAAATTCCTCCGAATTGATCTATTAAGGGAGGACAAGTTCTCTTTTACGCTAATGACAATATTTTTCTTTTAATGTTGAATGTGAGAGATGATCATCGAAAGGGAGCAACATGCAGACTGGTCCCAACTGGATGAACTCCGGGAAAAAGTTCATTGTGGGGCTTTGCAAATCGATTGTCAATTCAATAAAGCAAAAAAAAAGTGTCAGGTTCCATACTAGCGCTTGTTAGTACCTACTAAGTAGTTATGGAAATTTTAATAACGAATAATAAAACTTTAAAAAAAAAATGGCTCATTCGTTTCTTTGAATTTATGATTTCTCCAAAAAAGAATATCACGGACTTTTTTAAAATCTTCATCATAATTCTATCCACCAATTCTAAAAAAAATGCGTGGGACATACAGAGAGCTATACTCATTTTTTTTTTTTTTTTAATTTTGTGCCACATCTAACTCTTTCAGCAAATAAACTTTCAGCTACTGAGGAATTTATTTTGTTACAATTGAGATTTCCAAAAAATTTAAGTGAAATTGTATAATCCGATCTGGAGATACCATTTTTTCCAGTGAACTTTTTTCTCTAATTCACGAACGAAGCAATCGAGTTAAGTCATTTTCTGTCCTACGTCACTTTTAAGCAAATATCTTCGAGTGAAGAAAAGATGGTGAAATTTTGAAGGTAACCTTTTTTGTAGAGCATAATGAGATCTATCAATTTGGATTAGAGACAACTTTGATATCTCTGTCAGTTTTCGAGATATTTTCTTTGCTACTGAATTAAGCTTATCGAATACTAAGGCAACTTGTATCAGAAATTCTATAGAAAATTTCATGACAAATTACCATTTTTTAATGGCACAAATTTTTGAGTTTCTCGGATTTTTGAGAATTATTGCAACTTGCGTAATTAAAAAATAAATGACTGGAATATTATTGAAAGAATTCAAAAATTACAAAATTGTTAAAAACTAAATTTCAGGGACTTTCAAAACTTTCCAAAAGTTCTAAATTTGAGTCAAAAATTTGAAACCCACCAAAATTGTTGTCACTTTAATTCCAGAATTACGAAAAATTGAAAAGAAATCAAAACTCCATCCATTTTGAAAATATGAAAATTTCGAAAATTTTTGCAATTTCAAAAACGTAAAAATGATTTGAAATTTCCAAAATACCAACAATTTTTCCAAATGGGCCTAATAATGATAATATAGCAATAAATTAGTATAGCAAATTATATGCTCTAACAATTACATTTCCGTACCTTGAGCATCGAATTGTCTTCGTCTACGGAGAATACTTCGCCCTTGGGAAGACGTTCCAGTGAGTCTGCCAGGATCACGGGACAAACAGTCCTCATGTGGCTCGTCTTCTCCAGCACTAGTAGCACTGTCTCGTTGAATGGGCTCATCCAGGGACGTTCCTGGACAACAATGACTGCCACCGAACAGCCTCACCTTACGGGCCAGATCTACGTAACCGTGCAAGCCCGATTCACTTAATCTGAAAGCGAACGAAGGTGATTATCGGTTACAAGACCATGATCAAATAAATTTTGATAAATAGCCGAAGAAATTGTGGAAAATTCCGAACACTTTTTGAATTTATGTATATAGTACCAATTGACCACGAACTTTCAAAAATTTCCAAATTTTTAATATTCCAAAAAATTAGTTTTTGAAATGTCTAAACTATAGCCAGACTTTTAAATCGGAAAATTTAACGAAAAAAATTAAAATTTTGAAATGAAGTATTTTAGAAAACTTGATAATTTCCGAATTGGGAATCTGTAATTATTTCTAGAAAGATTCAAATTTTCAGATTTCATCCTATGTACATAATGGCAAAATCTAAAATTCTAATTTGAATGATTTTGTACCTAATGCTCTCACTACCACTGCTCTCATATCTCGTACTGCTATTGGACTCTCGCCTCGTTCTCGTAATAGCGTCTCTTATTCTCTGGGAGGATATGGACTCGCCACTCTGAGTTTTTCGAGGCAATGCAGGCGTCGGTTCACTCTCGCTTTCTCGCGGACTATACCTTGAGGAGCGAGTGCTGAGGGGGCTGGCTTCCGGTGACAAATGCTGTAATTTAAACCGAAATTATCATTCTCTTCTCTCTCATTTACTTGCAATTGTGCAACAACTTACGCTGGAGGAGCGACGATTCGGTGCATCGTCTGTATCGTCAGTGTTGGAGAACTCCTCCTTCGAGTATTTTCTGCGAATCTGACGAATTGAGAAAAATAATACAGACATTAACGACAGTGAAATGTGCAATATTTTTATCGAAATACTTTATTGACCGAACAAGTTTCAAAACTGTAAATTGTTAAAAAATCGAAATTTTAAAATCCAACCAATCCAGTAACCCACCCACCCAACCAACCTAACCCACCCACCCACCCAACAAACCCACTCACCTAACCAAACCAGCCACCCACCAACCCAACCAACTAAACCAGCTACCCACCCACCCAACCAAGCCACCCACCCACCCACCCAACCAAGCCACCCACCCACCCAACCAAGCCACCCACCCACCCAACCAAGCCACCCACCCAACCAAGCCACCCACCCACCCAACCAAGCCACCCACCCACCCACCCAACCAAGCCACCCACCCACCCAGCCAAACCACCCACTCACCCACCCACACATTCAACCCACTCGCCCATCCAACCCAACCAACCAATCAGCCTCCCACACATACATTTTGTTGCAAATCATCTAAATTGTTCGAAATGCCTTGAAACGTGGAGATAATGGAAAACCGAAAATGTTTCATTTTCAATACAATCACCTCCCCTATAAGGAAAGTCAAAAACATTCTCACCACAGCTATCTCCTCAGTCTTCTTGTATGGCTGACAATCCCCCGCACTCCTGAGATCTTCACTCGCCCCTGTCTTCTCACTATCACCATCACTAGCAGCAGTGATCCCATCACAATTATCCGTCTTTTCGTCATCACCAGGGTTCTCTTCCAACTCCCCAGACGACTGTATCTTCTCATTCAATACTTCATGGCACTCAATCTCCTTCTCATTTGCCATCTCGCTCTCAAAACTCGCATCAATCTCTTCAAGATCGCAGGTATAATCTTTTGAGCTTGAAATGGCAGGATTTTGTGAATCTTCAGAAGTTTCACATGGCTCTTCCAAAGCAGATTTGAAGAACAAATTCTCTTCGCTCTTTGGAAATCGCCGAATGCTCGAGAACTCTTTCTTGATATTGGAACTGGATTTTGGCTCCAGTTTCTCGCGTTTCGTTCGTTCGTCCTTCTGTTTTATGGAGAGCTTTGGAATAAGACTTGGGCTGGTACCGTCCTCCCTGCACCTTCTCAAGTCGTCAGTGCTCCCTCGGTACCTATCAAAATTTTTGTTGTTAGGGAATTTGGTTGCTGATATAGTAACAAAATTATGCAGCTTTGTCAGATCCAAACTACAATATGCTAATGTAAATTTCATATCAACGTTGTTAGATCCTCTTTTTATTTGACAGTTTTTTAGAAAAATGTCATGGTATCCAGTCGACACTGTTAGCTTTTGGACTTTTGATTAGGATTAAAAAAAAAACAAAAAAAACAAAAAACAAAAAACAAAAAACAAAAAACAAAAAACAAAAAACAAAAAACAAAAAACAAAAAACAAAAACAAAAACAAAAACAAAAACAAAAACAAAAACAAAAACAAAAACAAAAACAAAAAACAAAAAACAAAAAACAAAAACAAAACAAAAAAACAGAAACAAAAAACAAAAAAAACAAAAACAAAAAACATAAACAAAAACAAAAAATTGAAAAAAATGACTTGACAATTTTTACAATGGAAAAGTCTCAAGTAAGAAATTATTCTCTTCTTCATAGGACATTTTTGAGTACACTCATTTGCTGTCTTTATTGGTGGATGCACACGTGAGAACTGAACATTTGGCTGAAAGTCGTTGGAGAGATATTGACGTTTTTATGGTCGCAACGGCCATTTAACTCACTGGTAAATTATTCCTTCGATCTTATCTGGCAACATTAGATATATGTTACCAGGGGTAATTATCAAAGCTACAAAATATTTTTGAAACAATTGGCAATGTCAATTCTCACATTTTGTCCCGACTACTTTTTGAACATTCGAAAGAAAAATTTGTTTTTTCTGAAAATTCATAATTAATCAACAGGATGTTCAGTTTTTCCTATTTATGGAAAATGAGGTATGGAGACCATATACTATGTAAATAAAAAATAATCCACAGAAGAATTTATGGTAGGGCATTCCATGTGAGTTCGAGTATTTTACTAAAAATGTTGAGAGGAGCTACCACCTCTGGGGAATGAGCGAGCGTCTCGGCGATTCTCTGGGGCTCGTGATGTCCTCAAATTCCCGAGAGCTTCGTCGAAAGATCGGTATATTCGAGCGTCTCTCGCCATGTCTCGGTGATGATTTAGACTCTGGTAATTTTTGGGGATTTTTTATCCCTAGCTGGCTCTTCACTGTTGGAGAACTTCGAATTTTCTCCTCGGATTTATTTCGAAAATTGAGGGATTCAATTCTGAGGGAAGTGCCGGTCTCAATTTGCCGGAGAGATTCAGCTTTGATTGTTTCCGAGCGATTGTTTCTGCTCAGAGGGAGACTTCTGTAGATACGGAAATTTGGGGATTTCCGGGATATGGCCCAGCGACCTGGAGGCCCTGCAATTACAAGAAAACATAATAAATAAATATGAAAAAAAAACATTTTTATGTGTACATGGGGCATAACGGAATAGTCGGTGTGTCTGCTACTTTGCAGAAAACATTCGAGTGGAGAATGACAAAATTGATGTGAAGGTGGAAACATGTGCAATAATGTGCAGTTGAGGGGAGGTGGTATGCCCACGCCATCTGGAGTGGCCTACGCGCATGCGCAGAGGCGCGTTAAAATCACAAATTTGGGATTCAAAATATTGTATCCATAACAGTGGAAAAAATTGCGATGCTCTTCCTAATATGGTCGGAAATCAATTATACTTTATTCTCCATGACGTCAAATGATATGTAATTTATTAATAATGTCTGAACCATCCGAAAAAATTCTGTGTTTAATGTCGAAGGGTCAATGACTTCCGTAAAATATGATCAAAGAAATCTTGAATATTTTGAGGTGTCGATATGGAATTTTCATGTCATCAATATTGAGAAATACTCGGGCGGCGTTGTGCTATAGGCGCGACCAGAGGCATTGGGCGAATATGATTTGTCAAGGGTCAAAAATAGAGCTCGATTTTATTTTTCAAGAAAGGAAGATTTTCCTTTACGGCAATGTTTCCGGGCTGGGTCCGGGCAATATGGGACCTTACCATTTATTGTCCAAGCGCGACGGATGCTACGCTTCAGAATGTTGATGGGAGAATTTTTCCGGACATCAGCCAGCGGGAATCCGATGACAGGGGAACTCGAGAGCCTCTTATTTCCATCTTCGGAGAAATCACTGCAATGTGAAATGTGGGGGGTAGTGAGAAAGTGATTGTCATGCTTTTACGTGACGGTTTTTCATAAATATCTCGAAATCTTTGAGAGATAGGGAAATTTTGATAAATACTTTTTTTGCAGCTTTCGGAATTCTGCGCTAAAAAGTTCTTATGAAAATTTCGATAGCTCGCTTAGATTTCGACTTATATTGCAATATCTCGCAAGGCTCTTCCCTGCCCCATGCAACACTCATGACCCGTTATGCCCCACCTTCACTTTTGCAATTTATTTAGATAAATATTGTACAAATTTTGTGATTCACGGAAACTTTTAAAAACTGAATTTTGGTGATGAAAAAATTGATTAGGGATTTAAAAACATCAAATTGAATAACTGAGCTTTAAATGAGAAAAAAAATTGTATGATTTGTCGTAATCACATGGCAACAGCACGTGCTAATGAGAGATAAAAATCAATTTTTGGATTCAATTTCCGGTGAAATTGAGGAATAAAAATTCATGAATTCTGGATTACGACGTTAATGTGTATATAGATCAAACAGGACTGAATTAATCATTTTTATGATTTAATTATAAATAAATAGCGATATTTACATTTTTTTTATTTATATGAAAAATTTTATAAAAATATTAATATAAAAAAATTCCGATAATTTTGGTTCGTCGTCGACGATTGAAAACGGATTTCCAGTCAGATTTCACGATAAAAATTCTCGTTAATATTTTTAGATTAATTTATACAAAAAATGTACGTGACTGTGTGTCAGTGTGTCTGTGTGTTTGTATAAACATTTTCAAGAAGACTTTTCCGCCATAAAATTATGCGATCAAGATTTTATCTAGCGCAATAATGAAAGCATCTTCACGTAACTTACACCTGATTAGATTTTCATTGAAATCGGTCCCATACTTTTTGTGTTATTCAACCGAAGCGACAAAAAAAAAACTAATTTAGCAAAATTAAAAATCGTTGAAATCGGAGATAGAATCGTTTAAAAATTTTCCGAAAGCGCGCAAAAAAATGAACAATCTTGAGAGAGTGGCCCCAGAAAAAATCGGTTGGAGGAAAATCGTCAAGAAAATTTTTCGTTTCTAAAATTGTATTCCCATCAAAAAATATTTCACGTTTTGAAATGACTTGTCAACGAGGCATTTAACTTTTACTGAATATATCATAAAGAAAACCTTATCAAAAAATCCCAGATCGGTAACAATTTCTCGAGTAAATCCCAAACTTATCACTTTTATTCCATGTAATCCAAATTCTCGTCTTTCAATCTCACCAAAAATCACTTCCTGTTTTCACAAAATCACCGACCACTCTCCTTCACTCTCACACGATACATGCTGAAACCCTGGACAAACCGATCCAGCACCGGTGCCCGACTTTTCTCCTTTTTTCCTTTCGCGGGGGCGTCGCGGTCCCTGCGATCACCAGGTGCCCCCCCTCCACAATCGTTACCAAATAAAATAACAAAGTTAAAAGAAAAATCGGCGTAGGTTTATCCCCAATGCCAAAGCCCACTGGACTGAAAACACTCTATACAATCCGAACGCCGACGCCGATCTCAGGTAAACTCGCTCCTGGCGTCGTGCCTTTCCCCTCTATCCACACTTTTTTTTCCATTCCCCCTCCACCCCCCCCCCCCTAAAACCTCTCACTCCATCCTCCTCCCTCGTGTGTTCGTTCACGTTAAAAAACCCTTTCTGCTCTTTCACGATTTCGCTCTTTCCCTTTTCTCACTAACTTCACTCATAAACATTTCGCGTTAAACCGATTTTTCAGATTTTTAGCGAGAGTTTTCGTCCTGTGTGGAGGATGTTCGTTGTTCAAGGAGATTTACATAGGATAGTATATATGCTGGATTATGTTGAATGCATCCGATTTTTTTCGACTTTTTTTTTCGTGTAATTTAGCAGAAAATCGGTCTTTTGGATGGAGACCGATTTTTGGTTGCTTTTTGAAAGATCTTTATTGAATTAGATAATGTTCAATGTGCAGATTTTTTTCTCATGTTATTTTGTCAATTTTGGAGGTAAGTTATTTCGATTTATTGTTTAGAGTGAAACCGATTTCCCAAATTTTTCCCGAACGATTTTTGTACGGTATATACATAGTGTATACTTAGTGTGTACGGGATCGTCTTCCAATTGTTTCTGCAATTTAGTGAATAAAAATCGGCATTACTTGTGACGATCGAGTATTTGGCGCAGACCCGATTTTAGCGAAGGTCCAGAGTATTCTTTCCGTATTTATTGGACAGCTCCTGCATTTCCTTTTTCCGCCGCGCCGATTGGTGTCGCGTCGGTTCCGGTCTTACACTCTTCGATAATTCCGATATATACCGATTTCTTCGACCTCTTCTTTTTACTATAGAGAATGAGGTTGGAGCAGAAAATTTTTGGGTTTTTCTTCGTATAATTCAGTCAAAAAATCGATTTCGTATGGATTCTCAAATATTGTCGATTGAAAATCGTGAAATCTGAGGTAAGGTCAGTATCGAACTGTTCCTTTTACATGTTCCCGTCAACCGTAACCTCCAGCCCCCATCTTCGTAAAAACCAAACTTTTTATATTATACTCAATACATATCTAATGTTCCTTCTATACACTCACAATTTTGTATATATTATCGGCATGCATCTGTTGTTATCAGTGTAATGTTCTCCCAGAAAAAAAAACTCATTTCATACGATCGGCACTTTCCTTTCCGTTTGTCCATGATATTGATGAACGTTAGAATTACTTAAAAATTCCAATCACGAATGAATCAATGAAAAAATGGCTTCAAGGTAGAATCGTTTCTAAAACCAAACGATTACACAATTGAAATCTAATTTTGAGTAAAATCGGTGCGCCATTTTGGTCCCCTCAAAACCCAAAGATCTTTTCGATTTATCTCGAAAACGAGTCGATTTAGAGAAAAATCACAGGCTACCTTTCTTATCCCAAATTAAATTTCCTACAAAAAATATTTAATAACATTTTTCATAAAAACCATTCATTAACGAGAAATTCCACTTTCCGAGAAGATCCTTAAAAAAAACCATCGTCGGCCAAAATTACATATCGTTTTATAAATATAATTATAATCGTTAATTGCTATTAATGAATTCTAAAAATCCTGATAGTAATATAGATTGAATTGAGGAGAACTACATTGAATTAAATTGAACTGAAATTGAAAAAAATCCGGCGATCGCTCAATCGATCGATTTTATGTCTTTTCGATTAATCGTATTGTGACGTCAGTGGGGAACGGGCAGGGCATGACCATAAACCGTATGTACGTGTCGGGCATACTCTTTTCATAAGGATATGCTATATTGGTCTGTCTCAGTCGAGACTGGACTCTTAACCCCTTCCGCCCCCTCCCCCCCCCCCCCCCCCCCCCCCCGCCACCTCACTCTTCTGACTCACACAATCGTGTTTTCATGGATTGTGCTCGCGAGATCTGCAGGCAGTGGTCAATGCTTTTACATATACAGGGTGTCCAGGATAAATCGACGAGGCACGGGAAATGGGGGACGGAAATGTCTTGGAGGTATAGATTGTCGTTGACGGTCATGTTACGAAACGTGGATGACTGGCTTGGAGTGACGATCATAAATGTCTTGAACACGAATTTTCAACATTTGAATGTTGAGAAATTATTGGGATCACTGGGGAACCACAGACCCATTCTCTTTAATCTGACTGACGCTGGAAATTCTCCAGAAAAAAATATGGGGCTGTGTGTGTGTGTGTGTGTGTGTAGATAAAACATGCATCAGATGCTTACGTTTGAAGCTACTTGCACTATCTCTGAACCAATTTGACGATAAAGTGTGTGTATGTGTGGGTTTATATAGCCTCGCAGGGGTGTGTGTGTGTGTGTGTCGAGTAAATTTTTTGCCAGAAAATTCGCGACGACCGCAGAATAATCATACTATGGCCATATTACACAATACTAACAATAACGGTAATTTTGCATCTCTAATTGGAAGTCGTGGGGAAAAGTCGGGTTTCACTCTCAACGAAGGAAATTATGCGGGGGGTCGGTGAGAGTTTTTTTATATGGGGTCATTAGGGGTAATGGGAGTTTTCCAGGATTTTCTTCGAGGGGAATTCACGGCCGGAAATATACTTTGCGAGTCACATTGAACTTCGCCATGAGATCCTTACGGTCTTCAGAATTTTGTTGCAGTTGGGGAGAATGAAAAAATGAAGAGCAGATTGAAGAGGTAATTCGCGTGTGCCTGTGGATTCTAAATAAAGATTTTATGATTACTGTCCGACTTGTAGTTGAATCGAGATTATTATAAAAAAATCAAATTCGATATTGTCAATGTTCATTTAATTTCTCAGAATGAAAAAAGAAATTGTGTTGGAAATATATGCGTATGACATTTTCGTGACTAATGAAAAGTTAAGTAAATTATTTTTTTTTATTAAAAATTGTTTAAAAAACCTCGTTTCAAAATGCATATGGTATTATTTCGGGTAAAAGGTTTGAAGACTATAAACAAAATTGATATTAATGTGTGTTGTGCCTCTTAAAATTTTACACAATTTTTTGATTAATATTTTTCTATACATGCTTCCTTCAACTCTAGATACTACCAGAACTTTTACTGAAAAATCATGTTCTGGATATTTGCCAGTCATTGAAGAACAAATTGTTTTATAGTCTAGAGAAAGCATCAAAATATTTATTTCCATTTTCTGCAGCAAATTTTTATCTCAATTTCTCCGAGCAAAAGTTCACTCAAATTATGATATATCAATGAATTAAGCAAATCTTTATGCAAATCCACAATGAAAAAAACAAACAATAAATTGCATTTTTTTGCTCTCATAAGATACAAAAAATTCCCTCTCTTCTTCGTTTTGATTTTTCTTTTCGTTTTTGTATTGATTCCAGTTATTGCAAAAAATTATTTCATTTACGCGCATGAAATGACAATAATTTACAAGAAACCCCTTTTGTAAAACGCTTCTAATATTTCATGAGAAAAATTTTCATAAGAAAAATGATTTACAAAATCTCAATTCGATATTTTGACAATTTCAAAAATTCCCAGAGAAATTACAAAATTCAGAAATTTCGAAAATTGAGAAATGCGGAGAACGCTAATGTTTCTTTTTCAGTGCAGAATTCCCATAAGAAAAAAAAATCCCATGGAACAGTATTGATGCTCTTTAATTTTTGTTATGGAATATACTATTCATATTATTATTATTATTATTAATTGTCAAGAATAATTTTTCGTTTTGAGGCCCCCAGGGGAGAGGTGGGGGGGGGGGGGAATTTAAAATACAGCAGTATAAATGTTAATAAAAATAGTAACACCCATTGACTACACTAAAAAAGGACCATATTTACCTGTTTTTTTCCTCAGCTCGTGCACAGTCTCGTATACGTTCCATGTTCCCCGTATATAACTCGAGTCATTGATAACACCTTAAAAAAAATCAGACAAATCAGTAATCCATTAAAACAACTAATTTTTTCCCCATGCAAAAATTATGATCCCAATTTTTTCTTATTGCAAATTCTGCTCAACTTCTTGTAGGATCAACAATTTCTGGAGTTTCACAATAGTCATTCCTCTGTCAAGGTCACACAATCACGCGGAGCTAATTAAAACGTAATTTACCCATCGTCTAAACGTTGTTTTTCAGTGGAACTTCTTACCTGCTTGGGCTTAGGGACGGTGGCACAGACACTACGGATCTATAAAACATTTGGAAAATTAGAAATTAGGAATAACTCAAACGTGTCATTTTGAATAATTTTTACAACTTTTAATTCTTAACCGAAAATAAAATTTCCAATATATAACTTTTTAACAAAATCGACTTTCTACAATTCCATTTTTTTTTAAATATCACTTTTTCTGACATTTTAAAAGAGCGAAAATTTGAAAAAAAAACCGCCAAAAAATTACATTCAGAAAATTTGAAAACTCCAAAAATATTAGTACCAAAATTTTCAAAATTGCGAGAATAAAAATGTCACAAATTGCACAAATTCCATAAATGTCAAAGACCACCACAAATTCCACAGATTCCGAAGGAGCACTATACAACAATAATGTGATGCGATAAAAATTTTGCGAAGTTGTTGACGCAAAAGGTCAACGCACACGTAACTTCCAAAAAATTACGATAAATGAATAATAAAAATGTGAACACACAGTTTTACGCACATAATTTTGGTTTTTGTCAAAGTCTGGGAACGGTTGAAGGCGCGACACGAGTCAGACGTAGCATAGGAATGCGACGAAAAGTGTTTCAAAGTGTTTCAACGGACCATTGGGGACAGGTTTAAGGCCGGTTAAGCCCTGACTGTCCTGACTTGCCCTGACTGGCCCTGACTTCGTACTGGGGGAACCGCGAGAATGCAACGCTCAAGGAAAATATGCACTAAGACATTTCAATGAACTTTGTCAAGTTGTAATTTGAATTTTTGGGGGTTTTTGCGCCAATCCCGGCCCCCGCTGTGTCGATCAGAAATGCATTTTTGTTCGATTATTTTAATGCCAATGAACCCGGGCAAACCCGTTTGTCCACTGGGTTTTTTTTTCGTAATGAAATGAAGAGAATATTCTCGTAACGGAATCAATGCTACCTGTTGCGTTGGTAGGACAGAATCTACACCTGATTCTTTTGGACTCCGTACGCGCATGTGTTCGGCTCATGTCGGCTCGTGGAGACCACGTGGTCAGTAGTCGACGAATCAGGAACAGGGAGAGATCACGTGGCGCGCAGGAGTGACAATTTCTAAATAACCTATCTATTCTTCAGAACTGAAAATCATGTTCTTCCAAATTTTTGGATGTTAAAAACTTTAAAAAATGATGAAAGCAATATCTCAAAAGTGCCATTATATTCTTTTTTAAACCTTTCAATAAAATTTGTGTGATTCAAAAATTGCAGGTTTGGTTGTTCGTTCCCCAACTACTTAATTACCCAATTGGGGAAATTAACAAAAAATAACTACATGATGTTCAATTAAATTTATTCTCTTTAAATTTGACAGAATAAAAAAACTGATTTCAGAACTACTCAATCTAGAAACAAAAACACTCATTAATCTACGAATTTAAATCGTAAACTCTAATTGATTAATTTCATCGTTCGTGCTCACTCAATCGCTCCAATAGTGCCCCAAAAATTCACGAATGATCATTTTAGAAAAATATTCACTCCTGAGAGTCCCCAATGATAAACTATTATGAGAAAATTTCAGATCAATTTCATTGTGAATTCGTGAGTGAGTATTCAATAGGCTCCATTTAAATTTTCAAATATACAATTTCATTCATTCATCCAGTCAACATAAATTCATTCATACACTGCACTCCATTTTTTTCCCATTCATCTGACAATTGAATTATAAAACATTACTCATTCCATTTTGCCCCATGATGGATGAGTTCCACATGTGCAAATACAAATAAGTTTATTCATTTCCTGAACTACATGAAATTATGGCGAATGATATTTGAGCATATCCACTTGTTCTCCATTTTGATTGATAAAATTCGACAATTTCTCGATGACATATCATTACATCGTGAGATTTTGGGTTGGCGTACAATTAAAAAATATGGAAAATGCATTAAGTGCAGTTGGTTTAAGTTGATCTCAAATTTCGTTGAACGACTTCTAATATTTTTGGAGGTGTTTTACATTCTCCATTCCACCTTTTCCGGTTTACCTCCAAGATGAGTTGATTTAGAGAAAAATGTCCTAGAACGTTTTTTGTCAGAAATTTAATTCTCTATAAAAAATGTTTTATACAGTTTTTCTCTAAAACCATGGGTTAAGGAGAGAATCTTGAAAAATTATTTATATAAATTAAAATTCTCCATATTTTTTAATTGCCCACAGACCCTTACGAGGGAAATATGTTCAATTTTCTTTTTTGCAAATTGATAAATCACTGCAGTCACACAGTAACTGGCATTTCAATTTTAATCAATGAAATTATCTTCGGCGTTTAGCCAAAGTTTTATGATTTTATTGATATTTATTATCGCGATTCAGCTTTCGTTTTTGGCGGTCTAAACGCCTTTAATTTTTTGGCTTTTTTCTGCTTAGCTACTCCAGATCCTGATTGAAAGGCTTTCCAACTATCCACACGAGATTGTCGAGATTCTTCAAAATTTTTTTGCCATTCTTTTTCCATGGCCGCCTGGGCCTCAGCACTCAGCTCCTCCTCTCGTTTTCGTTTGCGTTGCTCTGCGTCCCTCATCGCCAGTTCTCGTCTAAAAAAACAATTTTTTATTTATTTTTTTATTAATTTTTTATTTATTTATTTATTTTTTTAAACTTGAACGTGAAAAAAAAATTCTTCCTCCTTCAAGAGAAACACCCAAAAATTTCCTGATTTGTAATTTCTATAATACCTCCAACTATATTCCTTCAAGACTCTTCCATTCTAAATTCAATGAGCTCCTCACTGAATAGTTTTGAAAAAAAAACCTTATAAGACTTTTTTGTAGAGAATTTTATTTGCGATAAAAAATATAGTTGCCCAATTGACTTCCATGGAGATACTCTTGAGATAGATCCAAAAATAAGACTATCATCTGTCCTAATTTTTTTTTTTTAGGAAATTATTATTTTTAGGAAAATATATTTTTAGGAAAATTTAGGAATATATTTTAGGAAATTACGAAAGTTAAGAGATGAGATCGTCTGACATAAATCATATATTTTTTAGAGACGGCCAATATTACTAGGATTCATGATTTGGCAGGGATTACCTTCTACGCTCCATATCCGCGAACAATTTCATCGTCATCACCCACACTGCATGACTGTAGCCCTCTTCACTCTCCTCTTCGAGTGCTGGCACGGATGAACCCTCTTTCAGCTCTTTCCTCAGTTTCTTTTTCTTTTCCGCTATCTGAAATATTATTTCAAGGTCAGTTATGGGGATTAGAAGTATTCGGTGTGTAGAATTACATTGTGGGTTCCAAAGTCTCGTGGGATCGATTTTGTAACACCCGTGGCAAGTCGTTAATTAATTTTCAATAAGATAGAAAAAATTGGAATTGGGATAATAAGTTAGAATGATAAGGAGGATGTTTAGGGAATTTTTTTTAGAGGTCTCACCATGTGATCCGTACGCGCTTTAGCCTCTTCAATAACATCCATACACTTGGCCCTTGTCTCTTCATTCTCCAGGGTCTTCCACGCTTTATTAACAACTGAAAAATAAGAAAGAGTGTCATAATATTTTGTTACTAAAATAAAAAAATAAAAAAAATATTTTGTTACGTTGTAAATGAGATCAGTATTTCGTAATGACTTACTTTCGAAGGCTTGCTGGGCCCTCTCGGCATCGTCCTGGTTTTTGTCTGGATGCACCAGGATGGACATCTGTGGGAAGACACATCGGAAATTATAGTCGTGGTCAAGAGGTCATATCTCAAGTTACGAAAATCATCGCAAAAGGATGGTGGAGACTTTTTTTATTAGGCCTGGTAAAAAAATGATTGTGGACCTTCTGAGAATTTTAGTTTTTAATTTTGCTGTTTTTTTTTTAATTTCAGAGTTTTGGAAATTTGGAATTGTGAAAAAATTCTGATGCGTATTTTTCAGGGAGGATTTTTTTTTTGAATACCAAATTTCTAATGGGATGTTTTCTGGAAAGTTTTATTTTGTAATCTAAAATTTTATGATATTTATGGAGATTCTATAGTTGTTTTTCTCGGTGTTTTGAAAATTGTGAAATTTTCTGAAGAATATTCAAATGATTTTTTAATTTAGTAGAAATGCAACTGTTCCTGAAACAGTTTTAAAAAACTAGAATTTTTTAGTTAAACTATCGGAATTTTCTGGAAGTTTTAGAATATTTTACAGGATTTTTTCGAATGTTTTTGAAATTATTTGAAGTTCCCAGAATTCTTTACAATATTTGGAATTTTCTATACAATTCTTTCAACTTTTTTTAGCGTCAGAATTTGTTTAAATTCTGCAGAATGGTCTGCAAGATTTTTCAGTCTTGTAAGTAAATTCCATTTTTGGACAGCTCTTTCGTTGAATCCAAGATTAAAAACTGAGAGAAATACCACAAAATGGGCGAGAAATATCAAATTTTTCAACAGGTGATACACAATTCCCAACTATTTTAAAAATAATTAAATTTTTTATTTAGGTTTTTTTTTATGGAACGAAAATATGAATAAATGTTGCAAGAGTAATTGAGATGAAGCAACTTATGCAGAATTTTATTCCAATAATTTTCACGCAATTAATGTTGAAAGTTTGATGAATGATCCTCAATTGGGTCAATTAGCCGAAAAAAATATGAAATAATAATAATTTTGCGAATCTTAAGCTATTTTAATAATCATCCAAATGCCACTTACTCGACGATATTTTTTCTTAACTTCATCAATCGTCGTTGTGGGATCAATATGGAGCACCTCAAAAGGATTCAGGTTAAAATACGACGATCCAGGTCGCAATAATCTGTCGATCTGTTGCTTTGGTGTGAGTACAGCATCGCGTTTCTCAATTTCTTTGACCTGAAAAGCGAAATTACATAAATTAATTCATACAATTGTTATTGCCACCTTTTCTTCAACTCTCAAAACCCGAAAACAATATTGAGCAAAAAAGTTTGGGTCATGAATTAAAATATTTTCACAATAATAGCAATTTTCGGAATACTGAAATGGGGGTACATAAATTTAAATTTTAAAAAGAAATTAAAAAAAAAAATTACTAACTGTTGTTCTTTTATTCTTGAAAACAAACTTGAATAAAATGGGACACCCTGAATAATAAAAATATATTTAAAAAAGGGCTTTTTATGGGTAATTAATGAATCAATGTGTGGAGAATTCTTCGTCAATTCAGTCACCTCTTTCCATCATGTTTCCAAAAAATTTGAAGAAGTGTCACATTATTTGTACACTAGAGAAACTGTCTCACGACTTTTGTCAGAGTTCTAAAATAATTTGGTATAAATAAATAAATAAAAATAAAAATAAAAATAAATGAAAAAATAAAAATAAAAATAAAAATGTTAGGCTAAAATGTTGTGTCTCTTCCTCATTTTTCTGTACTCTGAATTTTTTAAAAATATTTTGGATCATTTTTATGTAACAAAAATATGGGAAATTTCACTAAATTTCAACTCCTGCATCTGCAGGCAATTTCGATAATCAGAAAACCAATTAAGAACCTACCTTGCATACATATAATTTAAAGGAAATGAAGCAAGCATGGATATTCGATTTTTTTCTATCACAGTAAAGAGTTAATTAATCTGTTGTTGAATATATTTGTTCAAAAATGAAGACCTGAAACCTTCAAAAGCATTGCAAAAAATTGCACAAAAGTTTTTCAGGTCCAAAAACTACCTCAGATTTTTCCTAATTTCACGTCTTCATTTTCACAAAAATATGTTTAATAGCAGAGTAATTATTCTTCACTCTAATACGAAAAATTTGAATCTCCATACCCGTTTTTGTCTACGACATATATTTTTGTCAGGTGCATTCTTGTTTTTATGAAAATCGAAATTGTCCCAAGATGTGAAATACGTAATTTACTCTCACTTTCCATATTTTCTGACCTACAAATGCCCCAGAAATTCTTTCAAAAATTTGAAGAAAAATTTGGCAAAGTGGCAATAAAAGCCCGAATATTCGATTTCCCCACAAATGTAAAAAATTCGGGGGCATTAAAATATTCATATGTTCGTACCAGATCACCCAAAAATTTCGAAAAAAATCCTAGTCTCCAAAATATTCATATCTTTGCACCAGATCACCCAAAAATTTTGAAAAAAAATCGTGAGCAAACTTTTCGCTTATCTAAACCATCTTGAATATTTTCATTTTTTTTTAAACCACGATGAAAATAGGTGGCAGCTTTGACGGATCTCCAATATCTGAAATTTAAACGAGTGTTAGACATGGACCACATATCAGAAATTTCAATTATTGTCTAATAATTTCACCAAGTTCAATTTGTCAATTCCCTAAAAATTGTTCGAAAATACGTCATTGGTTCAAAACTGATTTTTTCACGTAAGAACATTCCACATTATCGAGTAAAATTAGAAACTAAAACTGGGGCAATTGCGTTTACTCAAAGTCACAACAAACAATTAAATTGAAATGAAGAGGTTAACTTTTGCCACAATTCCCGCAAAAAACAAAACTGCTCATTTTTGTAATTATTTTGTGTGAAAGGTTGTTAAATAGTTGATAAAAAAAGAGAAAATTTCGAATGTGAAGGTTTGTTGATGTGATAATAAACAATGAAGTGGTGAATACGAATCACATTTTTTGACATTTTTACGCAATTTCAATTCCAATAATTTTCCCCATATCTTAGATATTTAATGATTTATTAATTAATTGATGTCGTTACTCACTTCAGTGTAAAACTCGTTGAATTCATCCTCTTTTTTCTCCCCAAATTCACCTGATATCCGCGAGTTGGAAGCCATCTTTGTTGGGATTACCTCAGCCCCGGGAAACTTTCGATATCATATCGATATATCGAAAAGTCGATACCTCCCTAAATATTTTCTTCCTCGATTTCAGCGACGTCAATTGATCGAGTCCGGACGACTAATCACTATAAATCGATAGTTTTGTTGGTCGAAAAATTATTAAGGAGGTCAACGGTGCCTTAAGGAGGCATTTTCAAATTTGCCGCCATTTTTTTTAAATTTTAGAATCATTTAATATCGACGCTATTTTGGCGCCAAATTTTTTTGAAACTTGAAATTGTCAATTTTATTTGTTAGTGTTAGCAAAAAAAAAACAAATTTTTTATTTGTATATTTTTTCCGAATTTTCTTGTTTTTTTTTTTTAATTTATTTTTGTATTCAAATGTTTCTGATCGCGATATATCGATATATCGATGGCTTTTTTGAGTTCATATCGATAAATTCGTGTAATATCGAACACTTCTGCCGCCACTCGCGACGCTGGTGAGATTTTGTACTATCCGCGGAATCCGCGGAATTCACTACGACTCGGTAATTGATTCTGCGGTGAAAAAAGTGGGGGGGGGGGGGGAGGGCGGGTGTAGAGGATGGGAGTTTTTTACAGGGTATTAGAGATTCTTCCATGTGTTTATTATTGGACGTTTTCGGGTGGGGTGTGACTCGTTCAGAGCAACTCATTTCTGGATGCTGCAGATGATCTCATCTCAATGATTTGAAATCTACGCGAGGGAAAAAAATTGCTAGACTCCTCGAAAAAAAAAAAATATTACAACCATTATTAAAAAAAAAAACAAAAAAAAACAAAAAAAAGACACAAAAAAAATATAATTTTTTGTGTTACATTGAATATAGAATATATATGTTATCTACAAGCTGATAGAAGTAAATCAATTATTGATAGTGAATAGTTAAGAAAAAATGAATTATTAAAAAAAATCGTAAAATTTATGTAGCATAATGTGAGATATTCTAACTATCCATATTCACTTGGGATTCATGATCAAAAATTTTTAGTGGTTTACATTTGAAAAATCTGTCAATTCCCCATTAATGAAATATTAATTTACGAAAAAGCACTGGCCTTTTTCATGTAGCGCTATTTGGATTAGTGTTATAGTTGTGGATAAAATAGATTGAATACCGAAATTCAATGAATAGGAGGAAGTTAAGAAACGAACATATGTGGTATAGAAATTCCCTTGAAAAATTAGTGGGGTTTTTCTGTAATTCATTTTTTGTCACCCACCCACTCACTCTTCCATCCACCCACCCATCCACTCACTCACTCCCCCATCCACCCACCCACTCACTCACCCTCCCACCCGCCTACGCATCCACTCACCCTCCCACCTGCCCACCCACCCACCCACTCACCCTCTCTCCCACTCACCCACCCTCCCTCCCACCCGCCTACCCACCCACTCACCCTCCCTTCCACCTACCCACTCACCCTCCCAGTCGCCCATTCATCCACTCACCCTCCCACTCGTCCACCCACCCACTCACCCTCCCTTCCACCCGCCCACCCACCCACTTATCCGCCCATTTGTGGATGTGCTATATGTGCTTCACGTTTTTGATTTTATTTACAGATACACCCGAAAATCAGAAAACGAAACGGAAATGTGCATCTCGCGCATTTAAATATTATCTCACTATAATTGAAATTTATTGCATCCATTGGGCACATTGCCTTCGTTGCCTTCGTTGGCTTAAACTATGTGAATGCTGTATATAGTTTGGGAAACAGTTTTCATTGGCACCGCTAGGATGATCATGGTAAAAAAAGGGAAAAAAAAGATCAAATAAAATTAACAAATTGCTCATGACATATGGAATAATCTGATAGACTTGTGAGTTATGAGATATGTTTCATCATTAAGTCACGTCATCACGTGTCATAATCTGCACTTGTGTGCAACATTCGAATCCATCGATAATTATGAAAGACTACAGGATTGTGTGAGACTGATGTATAAACCGCAAATAGAGTATTATATAATGCACTTCCATAAAATCCATTTTCTTTTATGTTTCAATTGGAAAATTATTACTAGCGTTAACCTAATTGTACCATATTGAAGGATCAATTTATCTGCAATGAAGATAATGTTAGGCATCTCCATCCTGTAGTATTTTATACATATCTGTTCTATTAAATTGCTTAGAATTCGTAAGCCCATTCCCGTATATGCCCACCCACCTACCCACTCACCCAGTCCCCTCCTCACCTACTTACACGCACACCCACCCACCCTGACAGCCACCCACCCACCCTTCCACCCACCCAGCCACCCACCCTCCCACCCACCCTGACAGCCACCCACCCACCCACCCACCCTGACAGCCACCCACCCACCCTCCCCCCCCCCCACCCACCCCCACCCACCCACCCACCCGCTCACCCTCCCAACCACCCACGCACTCACCCTCCCGCTCACTCAGCCACCCGCCCACCCACCCTCTCATCCACCCACCCACCCTGTCATTTAGACATCCACCCTCTCATCGACCCACTCACCCACACTCACATCTTATCTAAGAAGTATTAGGAAGTCATTAAACGTCGAGAGAAGTGAAAATTTGATGCATCCCACACATTTCATTTTCGTGATGATTACAATACGAACCATAAAAAAAAAAATGAAAAACCACCGAGCATATACAACCGTAGAAAATCTCAAATAATCATCTGGCGGAAAATTCGAGGAAATTCCCGAAAGACATTTAATTCTCGACCCAAAAAAAATCCTCCCAAATGCCAATAAAAAGTCAATTATTCTAAACCACAAATTATCCAAATTAGTCCTCTCATTGTGGCTTAGAAAGGCTTAATTTTTGAAGAGCATTTGGATAAGTAAACCACTTGCCTCCACGTGCATCGTTTTATCACTTGGCCACTAAAAAATTACCTTATCACTCCCGGAAATTACCATAAATCGTTAATATTCACCTCTTAATCTCTTGCATAAGAATTCCCTTCCTACTCTTATCCTAACGCCACTGAATCATCAAACTCTAATGATGAATTAATAATATAATGAAGAATAAAAAAAATTGTAGGATGTATTAACGGATTTGAATCATTAAGCGTTATTAATAACTTGAACCTTGTCTGTAAATGTCATTTTTTATGCTTCCCAGGATGCGCGATTTACAAGGTCGTCTATCGTCCATAGACGATGTAACAGCCATTACGACGCAATCCGGGTTTGCCTTCTTTTTTTTTCCCGCCAAGTTTCTTTTTTTTCAAACCAATAGTTCCGCACTATCTCCCTCTCTAAAGAGAAACTGAGAAAAAAAATATTGCAATACCGAGTGGAATTGTTAATTATTGTTACCTCAAATGCTCCCAAGGCGGGATAACCCCGTCCGAGCTATTTCAATAATTAAAGTAAAGTTACATGCAAAAAAAAACTATTTTATTTTTTTCTGTGGTCACTATTGGATAAAATAAAATTCAATGTTTTTTTTCAAATATATTTCTGCATATCATCACCAAATTTCTATTTTTTATACCAACAAGTCCGGTGTCGCGTCCCAGGTGGGGAATTCGAAGCTTGAACGATGAGATCAATCTTGGTCCGACCTTTGATACCGAAGCTTGGACTTGATAGCTTCGACATAGTTTCATCCCATGTATAAGCCTGGATCAAACCAAGCTTAGTTATATCAAAGATATCCAAGCTTTGCTGGCCCAGCTTGTGCCAAGCTTGGCTCAATCTTAGCATCCCTAGCGTTGGTCCACAGGCAGAATCCAATCTACGTCCAATATTGGATACATACATACATCCAAGCTTACTAGAATCATCCAAACCCAAGCTTCAGAAACCATGTTGTGCTAAGCTTGGTCCGAGCTCAGCTTCGTTAGCTTTGAATCTTAGCTCTAACAAGCATGAATCGCGGATTGCTCATACCATCTAAACCCAAGCTTCTGAACTAAGGTTGAACTAAGCTGGATTGAAGCATATTTTTCCTGGCTTCGATTTACCGGCTTCAACGAAACTATGCTTAATATTGGATTCATATATAAATCCAGGATTGCTGCACCACCTAAACCCAAGCTTGGAAACGAATGTTCAACTAAGCTTGGTCCAACCTCAATGTTCCTATCTTCGAAGTTTCAACCAAGACAAATTTTGTAGCTTGGACCAAGATTAATTCCGATGCTTCGACCACGAGACACTTTGGAACTTGGACGAAAATGAATTTCGAGGCTTGTACCAAGATAAAGTCCGAAGCTTGAATGAAGATAAAGTTCGAAGCTTGTATTAAGCTACGTTACCAAGCTAGGCCGAAGCTTATTCTCTAAGCTGGGATTGGCGTTACACTCGCATGGTCTACACAGATTGACCGAGGCTTCAAAACACACCTTTGGCGAAGCTTAGGCAAGCCTCGTCCAAGCTTTGATCAAGCTTCATCGCATGGTCAATTCCGACCTGGGGTGCTACGCATGCGCATTTCCTTTTTTCGGCTCGCAGACTGGTGGCGCGCCGGTTTCGATTTTACGGGTTTCGATAAATTCGATATATATCGATGGTTTCGTTCGTCTCTCCTTTTTACTATAGAAAACGTGAGCGATGACTTTTGCCCCGGAAGTGCGAAACGTCAGAAAATTCTGATTTTTTTTTAGCGTTATTCAAGCATATGCCTTACTATACACCAAAAAAATTTCATTCAAGTCTATAACATTAAAAAAAAAAAAAAAAGAAGTCTATAATATTTTCCCATAAACAAGTTAAAATGAAAGAAATGTTAAATCAATTCATTTTTTTATCCGCATGACATAATCTACATTTAACAATATATGTTCTAGGAAATCTACAACATTTCTCTCCTTGTAAGAGAATTTTTCGATGGGAAGAAGGCCATTTGCAGCAACTGCGTGGCCTCTTCTTCACTCGTAAGACCGCAAAAAAAAGATACGGCCCTCGACCTATCACTTGGATTTAATTGCCACCGAGTGGTTATTTCGCACGATAATTCTGTCGTATAGGTAATTAAGGGAATTCCCATCAAGTCACTTATCTTATCGCACCCCATAATCGTTGAATTTTGAAAAATTTTGAAGAAAAAATTGAGGATAATGTGATTGTAAAATGAGCATGAGGTGATTTTTTTTCGTCTAATTTAATGACACTTTTTAATGGAGGTGGCTCAATTGGAGCAGATTTTTGAGCTGAATGTGTTAGTATATATACAAAAAGAAATTAATTTTTGTCTGACATATTTTTTTAGATTTTTCAAAGTGGGGATAAAGTATCCCGATTTGGGGATAAAATATCCCCATTTGGGGATGGAATATGCCCATTTGGGGATGAAATATGTCCATTTGGGGATGGAATATCCCCGATTTGGAGATGGAGTATCGCCGATTTGGAGATGGAATATCCCCACTTGATGATAAAATATCCCCATTTGGGGATGGGACATCCCCGATTTGGGGATAAAATATCCCCGACCTGGAGATAAAATATCCTCGATTTGGGGATAATACATCCCCAATTTGGGGATAAAATATCCCCAAATTGGGGATGAAAAATCCCCGATCTGGGGATGGAATATCCCCAATCTGGGGATGAAATATGCTGTATGTGGGAATGGAAAATCCCCGATGTGAGGATAATATATGCTCGAGGCATGGACAAACAATTACCGATTTGGGGATAGGATATCCCCGATTTGGGGATGGTATATCCCCATTTGGGGATGGAATATTCCCCGATTTGGGGATAATATATGCTCGAGACATGGACAAACAATTACCGATTTGGGGATAAAATATCCCCGATTTGGGGATGGAATATCCCCATTTGGGGATGGAATATCCCCGAGTTAGGGATAAAATATCCCCGATTTGGGGATAAAATATCACCGATTTGGGGATAAAATATCCCCGATTTGGACATCAAATATCTCCGATTTGGGGATGGAATATCCCCGATTTGGGGGTGTAATATCCCCATTCGGGGATGGAATATCCCCGATATGAGAATAATATATCCTCGACGGCTAACACATCGTCCATTCAGCCGCAACATCCGATGCAATATTTTTCTCATTCCCATCCCCTATTGAGGGATGTATTATCCCCAAATCAGACATATTCCATCGCCGAACCAGCGATATTTCACCCTCTACTCAACTACTTTTGTCCAACTTGCCGGAAAAATCCCCGAACTTCCCAATTCTTTCATTCTTTCCCTATAATACAAAAACACGAAATTTTTTACTCTTTCAAAATCCATTGAAGGGCCAAAAAAAAAAAACTCATAAATAATCCTGAATTTGGAATTGTTAGAAAAAAATCTGGCGAATATTCTCAATCGACAGAGTCAGAAGGCACTCCTCCTCGAACCCCCTTCCTGCGCCGCCCCTCCCCCTCTAACACCCCCCCCCCTCACTCGAAGATGAGCGCATGAGGTGGAGGAGGGGGAGTCGTGAGGCGCCACGAATTCCCTCGGCGCACTCAATCCCCCTCCCGTCACTCCCCCCCCCCCCCCCCCCCCGCCGCGCACTCATGCGTCGGCAAATGTCGGCAATTTCCGTCCGCGCGGGGTTTTTCAGTGACCGAACCGAGAAAACCAGTTATCGTGAACGCCAGTACGCGCCGCGCTGCCTCGCCGGCAACTTGAGATATTTTAATACCGCCCTAACACCTTCACACTTCCCCTCTTATCCAACATATGAGACGCGCAATTCGACCTCGTGGGTAATTTTAATATCAATAAGTTCTTATCCTTGACGCGAGATATTTTTCTCTTTCTCTCTCACTGCGCGCGATTGTTCAAACATTCTCCGTTGGTAAATTCATTAAAAAAAAACTTTTTTCCGCGCAAAATCATTAAGACCATATTCAACAATAATAATAATAATAATAATAATAATAATAATAATAATAATAATAGTAATAGTAATACAATTTGTTATTATTACGGGCGGATAATTCGGATTTTTTTACCGCGACCGGAAGTCGGTGAAAAACCGGAAGCGCCTTTTTTTGTCACCACCCAACATTGGAATTTCGCAGTTTCCCAGACTTCGTAATTCGCGGCCAAAAGTCCCAAGCAATTGGGAGCCGCAAAAAAGGGGAAGGGGAGTATAATAAAACAAAAAAAAATTCAGTGAGGGCAAATGTTAAGTTTGTAAATCGCGCGCTGCCGCGGGTAGACGCAGTCCCAGTTTGTGTGTGTTAAAACACTGAAATTCCGCGCCAAGTAGTGGTTGGGTGGGCAACTCTTGTGAGAGTACGCGTGTACCGTAGTCGCGGCCTTGAGAAACTCTTTCGGGAAAAATTTGGTGTGGCGTTATCGTGGCATTTTATTTCATTATCTCGATTGGGGAGATGAAGAAGTGTCGCACGTGGAAATCATTGGAATAAAGTCCATTGGGTTTTTGTTGTTGTTTATGTTCTTGTTCTTGTGTTTTTAACTCGTTGAGAAATTATAGAAAAAAAACCCATTCAAAACATGACCACGTGACCCGTGTACTCCGTAAACACGAGGACCACGTGCTCACCCCCCCCCCCCCCACCACTTGCTGCTTCATCCCCACTTCTTGCACTTCGCTAGATTCCCAAGTGCCGCGCATTTACGGAGGGCTTCAACAGTCTATGCCACGCGCCTTTGGGACAGGTGATAGATTAATAAGCGAAAAATCGAGATATGCGGTAGTGCATCGGCCAAGTAAGAGTTTAGGAATTTTCCGTGAAATTCTTGCTGCAGCTCCATTGAATAAGCAAGAGCAATTGGCAGTGTTGTGAAATAGGCGAAAAATTGCGATACGCGATAGTGCATCGGCCAAGTCAAAGTTTACAATTGTGGGTCTTTACTGGTTGAACCAACTGGAGTACGTAAATTGAGAGTTGCTGATTGGAGGTGATGGTAGATGTATTGATAAAATAATAGTTAAACTGAACAAGCTATAAAAAATCAGGTTGAGTGTAATGATAAGGATATAAGGAGGAGAGACGGTAGTGTATCGGTCAAGTAAGCTGTCAAATTTGCGCGTAATTGAAGAAACTGGAGAAGCCTCCTTGAGTGCTGTTGACTGGAGGTGATAAGTGATAGTGGTGAATTGTGGGGGGGCGATCAAAGTGGATTTCATGGAGGATATGATGGACGGGCAGTCGAGATCGCCCCAGGAGCAAAATCCCCATACACCTCAAGGTTTGTCATTTGATCTTGAGAGTGGGTTTGAGCCCCAAACACGGGCAAGATCTAACACGTGGCCGTTGCCCAGACCCGATGGCTATGTTGATGGCAATACTGGAACTGTAGGGGGTAAGGATGGCATTGAGGGGGGCACACCACCCCAACAGAGTACCCTGGGACAAGTGGGACTACTGCCTGTTAAGAAAAATTCATCGAGAAGGAATGCCTGGGGCAATCTCAGCTATGCTGATCTCATCACCCAGGCCATCACTAGTGCACCCGAGAAGCGGCTAACCCTTTCGCAAATTTATGAGTGGATGGTGCAGAATGTACCGTATTTCAAGGACAAGGGGGACAGCAATAGCAGCGCCGGGTGGAAGGTGAGTTTGTTTGATTGGAAGTGGGAAATGGGTGGTCCAAGTATCAATGTGGAAAATTGGGGTTGTCAGCTGAGAATATCTTGTTAGAATATGTTGATGATATTTGTTTAGCAATTCGGGAAGGTATCAAAAATAAATAAATAAATGAATAGATAAATAAATAAATAAAGGAATAATTAAATTAGAGAAACATATATGTATATATGGAGTATATGTACTATTTGAAGGTTGGTACGGCATGGAGAACGCCCGCCAGGCGTTAGCGGTCCTGTAGCCCATGACGCCTGCGAAGGGCCGACAGCGGCCCGAAAAACGGCGGGAAACCAACTTAATTTGAGAATCTGATGGATCCAATGTTAGTGGAATTGGGTTTCCGACAATTTTGATATTGTTACTTATTTAAATGCACTGTGGGATTTAAATGACGGCGTGTGGGTCAAATCGAGGTTTCTTTTTGAGATACCGAAAAATTGGGATTCCCACGAAAAACATAGTTCGATATAAATGATCTATTTTATTTTTTTATGAGAGATGCAACGTTAGAGAATGAAGAGCACATCTTAAGATCCGACGGGCAAATTTTATAGCGCTCCGAAGAAAACTGTATCGGCCGGCGGGTGGAGGGGGGGGGGGGGATTACCGTAGCGCTACGGTAAAAACGCTCAGCTAAAGTTTTCAGAGATTTCAGTAAGAAATTTCGCTCTTTTTTTTCCCACTTTTTTCATGAAATTTCGAGAGTAAGAAATAATCCTTGAGATAAGACAGTAGAACAGGAAGTCAGTTCGGAAAGAAGTGAAAAAGTTATTTTTTTGAAGTCATCAAATATTGAAATATGTCGTTAACGACTCGGTTTTATTGCACAATGTTAAAGACCACTTTTTACAGATAATTAAATAATTCACGAAAAAAAAAAACGCCTTTGACATTTTCTCTTCACAGCTCGTGCAGTGAGCAACTATTAAAAGTCAAAGTTTGGATTATGTAAGAGTTGATATTTGAGAGTTCGTTAACTAACTGAAATATTTTGATAAAAAAAACGGAAAAAAAATTCATTTGAAATGTCGATTTTTGCGAGGCCTTTGTAGAAAAAACAATTTTAGTATTGTAACTTCGGCAGATTTTTTTTTTCGTGGCTGGGTGGGAGGAGGGTGGTGGGTGAGTAAACATTAGCAAACCCGTATGTTTTGCCCAGAAATTCCTGAAATTTTCCACTAATAATTGCTCAAACTCTCTAAAACTCCACTTTTTGCATGCGGAACTCGTTTCTTCGACTGAGGCCAGTCCCCACTGTGTCAAGATCCTGAAACGTAAACACAGTCTACAGACCGTAAATTCACGAGAGGAAAAATTTATTTTAACATATGGCAAACTAATTTTTTTGCACAGTACTCCGATTGTGGTTGATTGATTTTGCAATTTGTAAAATTTGAAAATCACCACCACCACCCACCCATCCACCCACTCGCCCACCCATTCACCCCCCCCCCCCATCCACACCACCCAACCATCCACACCACCCACCCATCCACACCACCCACCCACCTATACGTCCACCCACCCACCCACCTATACGCCCACCCACCCACCCACCTATACGCCCACCCACCCACCCACCTATACGCCCACCCACCCACCCACCTATACGCCCACCCACCCACCTACACACCCACCCACCTACCCACCTACACACATACAATGACAAAATCCTTCAGATCAGCTCTTCTTGTCCTTCCCACAATGAACAAGTCCTCAAAGATTCTTCTTACCCGAATTGAATTCCCAATAATTCACCATCCTTTCTTTCGCGAAATTTGCGCTTACGAGCTCTCCGAGTTTTGGGAAAACTTTCGGTATTAACAATGATGCTGCAGGACAATATTAAATCGGCAAGTCATTAGTGTGGCCCTGATGGCACCCACTTCGCTCGCTGGTTTGAATTTAGAAATTCTTCCCTCAAATTCAAATGAAACTTTGGTTTAATTGTGGTTAATGGCCCAGTGGTAGCCCAGTAAGTATGCTAGTTCGAAACCCTAGAATCACGTGTCGGATTAGCTGGTGTAATGCCTCGATATGGCAGACGCGTAGAAGCGAGACTACTATAAGGCAATAACACATACTAAAATGATCGGTAGGTGAGGCCAGTGGCGCACGGCATACCAAGGCCGTCTCTTGGCATCTGCATTCCCACTCGACCCGACGAGCAGCCCCAGCTTTCCGTTAACTTTGCCAATGAGAATATTCGCGTGTTTTCGCGAGGAAAGAAAAAAGTACCATGGAGTAACGAATCCTCCGATTTCTGCCGATTTTTAACCGATCTCAAGCAAAAGTGATTGACACTTTTTCCACTGGTAGACATTTTTTTTAGAGGAACAAATATCAGAAGAAAAAAATTCGTAGAAATCTCAAAGAGAACACTTACGCCATAGTCATTAGCAGAATTCGAACCCGGGTCTTGCAACCGCGCCGGGCGTTCTTCCAACTCAACTACCAGCGATACGGATGATTTACATTCTCCAATTCCATCCTACGCCCGTCTACCGTCATGAAGCATCAATTAAAATGAATGAGTGTGACCCACTGGGGCCACACAAACAACTTGCCAATTTGTAATTTTTAACTATACTGATTTGTCTGGAAGATTTTAATAAAAATTTGATTGGCTTCGCGCTGAGTCGTTTTAAGGGAATTGTATATTTTTTGTACCGAATTTTATTTATGATGGCAAAACGTATTCACGAGAAACATCAGATTTTTCAATACCGTGTGTGTGCGTGGGTGTGTGTATGTGCCAGTGTGGTGGGGAGGGGGGGGTGGATGGGTGGGTGGGTGTGTGAGGGAGTGGGTGAATGGGGGTGGGTGGGGGGGGAGTGGGTGCATGAGGGTGAGGGGGGGGGGGATGAGGGGGGTGGGTGGGTGGATGAGGGGGGTGGGTGGGTGGATGGGTGGGTAGGTGGGTGGAGGAGTGGGTGGTTGGGGGGTGGGAGGGTGGGGGAGTGGAGGAGTGGGTGGTTGGGGGGTGGGAGGGTGGGGGAGTGGGTGGGTGGGGGTGGATGGCTGAAGCGCAGTTTGAGGGAAATTGATATAATAATTTCTTTATCCACTTTAATTTTAATTTCAAATTTTTCTTCCGAATAAATCGATATAATTCTTTTGAATGACAAACAAAATTTGGGAATGTCCGTTTTTTACGTTTTTTACGTACGAGACGACTTTGAGTCATTTTGTCTGAAGTAAAGTCCCAATGGACTTTTTCGCCGCGAAATTCTGAGTCACTTTCGCGTGAATGTCAAACCTTTTTTTAGGAATTTATTTTCAAACTTGGACATGTGAATTTGAAAGACTTCAGAGACACGATTTGGTCATTTGTGTAATCATTTAAGCACTTTTCTAATTAGTTGGTTTAGGAGTTTTATTACTTGAATTTAGTTTCTGATTATCTTAACTTCGAAATTACTTTTGAGGAACTCATTTTGGGCTTTCTAAATGGGTTAAGTCGAATCATCTACGCGGTAAATGGGATTTTGGATGACTGCAAATTGAGCCAATTAATTTACGGCATTCAAACCACAAAAGGAGGTTTTTTAGTTAACGACTTTGTCAACGAATTTCAAAAATTGCCAAAACTTAAAGATTTCAAAAATTTCAAAAATTTCAAAAATTTCAAAAATTTCAAAAATTTCAAAAATTTCAAAAATTTCAAAAATCTCAAACATTTCAAAAATTTCGAGAATTCCAAAAAATTCCAAAAATTTCAAAAATTCCAAAAATTTCAAAAATTTCACAACAGAATTTTTTTCACAAATTCAAACATCTAAAAAATTCCATTTGCACTTGACTTCATAGCTCTACATTCCTCCGTTTCCTCCGGAGAAATTTTTCAAAATTCCCAAAATTTTCGCGTTCTGTCAGTTTTGCCCCAGCCCCAAGGTTCCCATGCCAGTCAAAATAGTCTCCCCCAAATTTTCCATTTTTCATATGGAACATTCCTCCCTGCTGTGCAATGCGCTGCAAACCACAGCACCTACGTCATTTTCCGATGAAACTCGCTCTCCACGCTGGTGATCCGGCTCAGCCGGTGCAAAATCTACACCTATGTGGTACATATGTGTGCTTGTGTGTGGCGAGTTAGATAGCCGGGTTTTCCACGCGTTATTTTTGCCGTAGTGGCGTCGTTGCCGCTTCTCTTTACATCTCGCTCTGTATCCCCCCACACATACTGCACCACGTTGCCGGTGTGCAATCCAGACGGGCAAAAGGCGAGTGCTAAATTTCCATCTCAGATATCGGATCATTCGACTCGGCAGCCTCTGCGACAATCTCTCCATCGATCATTTTCAAAAAAATTTCATTAACATATTATGGATTAATTTGTCGTATGTGTATGTGTGTATGTGCGTCTGTCTGCTGTGTGTGTGTGTGTGTGTGTGTGTGTGTGTGGGTAGGTGGGTGTGTGGGTGGATGGGTGGGTAGGTGGGTGGGTGGGTAGTTGGGTGGGTGGATGGGTGGGTAGGTCGGTGGGTGGGTAGTTGGGTGGTGGATGGATGGGCGGGTAGGTGGGTGGGTGGGTAGGTGGGTGGGTAGGTGGGTGGGGTGGGGTAGTTGGGTGGGTGGATGGGTGGGTAGGTGGGTGGGTGGGTGGGTAGGTGGGCGGGTGGGTGGGTAGGTGGGTGGGTAGGTGGGCGGGTAGGTGGGTGTGGAGATGGGTGGGTGGGTAGGTGGGTGTGGAGATGGGTGGATGGGTGGGTAGGTGGGTGGGTGGGGGGATTTTTATAAATAATTATTATAGGATTAATTCACGATGGAATGAGCGGGGGGACCGGTTCTCAAATTCCACGACTGTAATAGCGAATAAACTGGATTATTCAGGTAGCCTTGCGGTCGCTAATAATAATAAAAATGAAGTTCATAATAATGATATGAATTATTAATTATATAAATAGCTATGAGTACATGGCGCAATATAGTGAAATACGTAATTATTCTGAAACCCATAAATAGGGCATTTGGGTGTGATGTCATCGGAAAAAAAAAATTTGATGAAAATTACGCTTCTGCTGGGTGAAATGCAGGTCTTCTTACTTTTCTTGTGCTTGAAGCTATATCCGACTTTGAAAAAATACTTCTCGGTGAAGTGAAATTCCCTACGCATCAATATACAGATAATTAAAATTGCGGTAATTTTTGCATTTTGCGCGGCAAAATTTCATATTTTGTGTGTTGACGTCCAGTCAATTTTACCGGAGCCGAACTTTCTCCTGAAGTCGCAATTAACCCCTTACATGGGTCAGGTAAATTTTACCCCACCATGGTCTGATGAAAATTAGCAAACATTTTCCCTATACAATTTCGCCATATTATATATATTGTCTCATGGGGTTTATAACGTTCCCGGGGTTTCTATTCGGAGACATGTGCACTTGTGCGTACTTCATCGTGACGCAAGAGAACTGGCTAACCGCTGTATCATTCCCAGGATTGTCCTTGTGTAGGTAATCCGACGAGTTTTGCATCTTTAATTTTCCGGGATTACCAAAAAAAAAAAAGGAAAAAAAATTTTTTTTTCAGAGGCCGCACATGAGTCAGAGCCTTATGCAGGGGAAATTCGAGAGTAGGTCATCAGAAATTTTTCAATGCTGCTTGTATTGTGGGACATTTCAAACATTTTTTTTATCCATTCAATTCAACAAAATGCAAATCATAATTTTTTGTAAATTAATCTCTTTCATAGTACAACTAATAACGCCTTTTTTGAGAAAGTGAATGAAAACGCGCTTGAATGAAGTTTGCGTGTTCCCGCCATTTTTCAAATTTTTCCCGCCCAAACCACTTTTATGGTACAAATATTTTAGATTCCGAGCTTAATAATAAAATTCTGAAGTGTTACTCAGCTAATGATGCCTCTTTCCATGAATAAAGTGAATGAAAATGCGCTTGAATGAAGTTTGCGTGTTCCCGCCATTTTTCAAATTTTTCCCGCCCAAACCACTTTTACTGTACAAATGTTTCAGGCACGGAGTTCAATAATAGAATTCTAAAGTGTTACTCACCTAATAATGCCCTTTTCCATGATAATAAAACGACTGAAAACGTGCTTGAATGACTTTTGCCTGTTCCCGCCATTTTTCAAATTTTTCCCGCTCAAATTGACGGCAAAATGGCGCTTTTTTCCCCGGATGATCCACTCACTACTTTTACCATTTTATTGGTACCAAAATGTCCCTCGTACACGCCCACGTGTCCATTGTCCACTTCCTAATTGTGATAAACTGTGCAATGCATCGGGTAATGAATTTGATAATGACAAATGCAAATTTTCGGGGGATTTTATCTGGCGATCGCGCCTCACGAGAGTGATTCGATGTCTAAGGGGTCGAGGGGGAGGGGCAGATCTTTGGATTCGAGGCAATGACCTCGCGTGCCATTTATCCCACACTCGTCCGACTCTGCTCGACGTGCTGCTTTTTTTTTCTTCTTTTTATTTCTCTCGAACTCTCCAACGGTCCTCAACGGGCTCGGTAACATTGACCGCCACTGTACCGACAACAATTGTCCAACGTTGCCGCCACTTAAAATGCCTCTCGCGTAAAATAAAATAGGATAATTGGGGATTATTTTTGTTACTATTATTATTGTTTAATTTTCCATATTACATTTTATATATTATATTTGTCTGATTGGAGATTAATGGTACTTGTTTTGACTAGCGATTTGATACCTTCAGTGGCTGCGCGCGCACCCTCCTCGTTGATACCTCGGTTCTCATTGGTGGTCAGGCGCCTCCCAAAACTTACGACGTCATTAAGAAGTGGGAAACGGTATGATCAATCATGGCGTAGCCGATATGTGACATATATTTGAGACATATATATATATATATATATATATATATATATATATATATGTTTTGAGAGTATGATCCAAAATTGGTTTTAGTTTCCAGCATTTATCAGCATTACTCAATGAATGAATAAATGGGGAATGAATATTGCTGGCAACACTGGAATTGTCCCTTTTTGTTAGAGGTTCTCTGCTGGACCACGAGGGCTTCTTGGGTGCCATAGCGCGATTTGAGTTCAATCGTTTCATGGTTGAGCGAGCACGAGGGCAAGCCGCGTGACGAGTCGCGGTAATGGATTCGAATATCTGGTGCTTGGGTTGGGACTCGAGAAGTGACTGGTTCGGTGAGAATATTACGCAAATTGAGGACCTTGGGGAGAAAAGGCGGATGTATGGTTTTCAATGATCGACGGTAATATGAGTCTTTTCAATGCTACCGGTGCTTATTACATTGGAGAATGCTCAGTGTCGGCCCATTGGATCACGATGGCACATTTCCGGGCTAGATTGCACTTCGTAGATTGCCATCCGCGACCGCGCCGAGGATGGCAAGCCCGCGGGGATGATGATTTACGTGGCGTAACTGGAGAAGACATCTAGGGAAGTTATTCAGAGAGCCCTAGCATGGCCCTAACATAAAGAAATTATTATTTTTTTTTTTTTTTTTTTTTTTTTATTTACCTGGACGTTTTCTTTGGTCGACTTCCAAATAGATAAATCAAATATTACGAGTGAGAAAATTGTTAGTTGTGTATCCTTGACTGACTCGAATTGACGTGCAGTAAAATCGGTAACAGTTGTTCTTTATTTATCGCGGGTGTCAATTTTCCTACCCATTCTATCAAGGGACTGGTTGAAGGAGCGCGCAACAGGTCGCTGGTTCAAGTGCTCAACCACTCGAGTCCCTATCGACTTTCGCACCTCTTGGGTTTCATAAATTGACATTTATTAATGCTTATCAAGGGTGTCCAAAAGTGTTGAGACAATTTTTCTTCCAAAATTGTTGGTCATATTATAATGTTACAAATGCAAATTTAATTAGTTTGATAATTGATAGTTCAATGAATAATTAGAGTGATGGCACTTGTGTCTAAATTGATTTTTCCCGCCCACCTACCCACCCAAACCTTTCTCACCCATCCACCCACCCACCCTCACCCAACCACCCACCCTCACCCAACCACCCACCCACCCTCACCCAACCACCCACCCACCCTCACCCAACCACCCACCCATCCTCAACCATCCACCCACCCACCCTCAACCCTCCACCCTCACCCCCCCCCCCCCCACACACACACAGAAACAGACTACTTCAGGTGGTCATGAAACGTGAAGAAATGATGAATTGACGACTTTCCATTTTCGAGGGCAGTGCTATAACTATCCGGAAGTTAAAAAAAATGATGAGTAAAAAATGACGGAAATGTACAAAAATTCATATTACGTCAAAATGCATTTCCACAAATGTGCGTTAATTCATTCACAAAATTGAGTAATTTAATTACGTAATGAGCAAATCCAATAATTCGATGAAGATGACTATCTCCTAAGTTATGCTCGAAAGTTCCTGGAAATATTCCAAAAATTCTACGACTTTGTCATTGCACAGAGAGGGGCGGGGGAGGGGGGAGGAGACAATATGAGAGTATAATGACTCATTTTTTTTGTATGCGTTATTACGTCGCAGAAGGAGGAAGTATCGCGTGGTGGTGAAATAACGCGCTTGACCTTCACCCGAGAGCGCTTGAAGGGACCTCTACACAGAGGCGTGGGTAAAGCTATGGCTTCGTGTCTCCATTCTACTTTTTTTTCTCGCTTAATTGAGCTCGAAAACCGCGTTTCTTCATCAAAATTACCTAAATTTTTAAATGGCATCTCGGAAAGAGCGATCCAAAAAAAAAATTTTTCATTCGAATTTTTCGTAATTGAAAAAAAAACAATGAAGTTTTGCAGTACTCACTATAATTTCATCGATCGATTTAAAATCGATTTCAAGTGGTTTAATGATAAGGAAATAATTTAGAGAATTTTAAGAGACTGATAAAGGAATATATATGTAAAACAAGTGAAGAGATTCAAAAATGTATAAAAGAGGTATAAAAGAAGTATAAAAATGTATAAAAGAAAAATGGAACAAGACTGAGAGCAACTGCTCCAACTGATGTACAAAATAGCTGAGAGCTAAATAAAGTATTATTATTAAAATCGACTTTGACTCGATGTGTTGATTTTCTGATGAACCACGTGGCTTCCCGAAATTGCGCTGGCGTTTCGCGAACGTTACATAATAAGCAGTGCTCAACGCCCGAGTTGGTGGAGAAACTAAATTAACTCGTTAACGACTGGGTTTAGCGAAAAATCTTATAGAACATTTTTTGTAGATAATTTCATTTCTGAAAAAAAATGTATTTGTCAAATTTCTGTCCGGCGACTCATTTTCGGGGTAGAGCCGAAATTTGACTGAACGAGATAGCTTCGTGATTGTGGTGTGTCTTAAATTACGGACTTAGAAAAAAAGTTATAGAACATGAAATGTGTATTTTTGAGAGAGGAATAATATTTGTTAAAGACTTTTTTCAATATCTCTAACGGTTTCCATAATAGAGCCGTATAAACGAAAATATTTAGAAAAAATTTCGCGAAATATTTTTCGTGTAATTTACCGTTGGAAAAATTTCTGGCGGGAAATTCTTATATATAATTATGTCAAAATGTAGTAAAATTTTTTGAGTATCCCAAAAAAAAAAATTCAATGAATACGTAAAAAAAGTCCTTTTGTATTAATTTATCAATAAGTTAGGACTTCATTGTCAATCAACAATAGCACAAAAAATTTATGCCCAATTAGGCGGCCCTTGTTATCAGTATCGATCGTTAAAATTATCATTAACGAGCTGGCGCCCATTACCCGGGGAAAACGCAATAAAAAAGTATATCTAAAATTTTTTTTTTAGAATTTTTCGTGAAAGTTGGTTCAAATTTTTTAGAAATTTTTAAGTTTTGCACATTTTTGGGACTTTTTTGAAATTTTCAAAATTAAAAAAAAAATGAAATTTTTTTAATCTGAGAAAAACTAAATTAATAAACAAATAATAAATAAAGAGGTGAATGAATAGATAAATAAATAAAACCATTGCTAAAACTGTATTACCACTCACACGTCTCCCTATCACAAAAGTGCCAAATACACTGATAGCGATGCTAATGATAACAAAATATTGTTACTATGCAATAATCAACTGGAATGCTCGCCTTGACCACAGTAGCCTTGCAAAAATGTCAGAAAAAACGCAAAAAAAAAAAACACCACGTTTTTATTAATTTCCATCATTAATATCGCTTGATATGCTATATGCTGTGTTGGCAGATGTCGAATGGAGTTGACTTTAATCATTGATGTATCAAGGATATCAATGGCACGTGTTTTATTCAAAATCGCAGGATATTTCCGCAGTGAATAAATTTTCCCATTTTTTTTTATCCGACATTGATTTTCTAATTATGACTGACTTTTCGCAATTCGATCTATGGAATATTTACAATCATATTGTTTATAATAAATTGGGAGATACTCATAAAAAAATGGAGAGAGGAGGTGAATTGAATGAGAAATCAAAAAGTAATGAGTTTCCCGCGCTTTTTTCCGGCGGCTAACTTCACGTCGGTCGGCGGCCAATCAGAGACCGCGCAGCGTGGATTTCGATATATCTCGATTGGAGGTGGGCTACGCTCGGAATATAAGAAATCTGAGCCCAAAAAATCAGTTTACTCAAATTTGTTGATGCAATCGAAGAATTGTAACAAGTGATAGCGACAGTAATATATATAGGTTATATTCGTCTTTTCCTTCGATTCAGCACTTATCTCATAATTGTGTCCGTGAATTTCCACTTCGTAATTCGATTCATGGAAAATTTATCATCGCGTTGTTTGCGTTACATCGAGAATGAATGAAGAAGTCGAAGAAACGGGGAATAACCTAGAAACGGCAACTTGCGGGTTTTCCCGCGCTTTTTTTCGCCGGCTAACTTCGCGTTGGTGATTGGCCAATGACGATTGGCCTTGGGATATTTTCGATATATATCGATTGCAGGACGTGGATTAAATTAAGAAAAATTATGCTAAATCACGGATTAAAAGTATTAATGAATTTATCATCAATTTGATAAAACATTGATGAAAATTCAGAAATAAAAAACATTTTGAGGTTTATCCACGGACTTCCGGTTTTATTAAATTTGTAATTTTCTGTTGTGATTCAAGGAGCTTTATTTTTCCTTGGGAGGCAAATATCAAAAGTGATTTTACATAAAAAGTAAGAAATTGGCTTGGGGAGGTAAAATGAAATTGAATATATTTTGGACGCGAGGAGATCAATTTCGGACGCCTGCCAAAAAGAAAAAAAGAAATTTGCCAAAAAATGGCGATACTGGTGAATAGGCCTATCAGTTCTATCGCTTGTGTTGATATATATGCCAGTGTACAGAGTCGTGCGTCACACGTGCCACAAGAAAACAGAGTCATTGCCATGACTTATGAAAGTCGGAACTATTCAGTGGCTCAGGCTCCTGCGGGCTGTCGCCTCTCCATTGAGCACAATTCAATTTTGCCTCTTGGGACAAATTTGAGGTTTTCAAATGCCATAAATTAAGCCATTCATGACGTACAATTGAATTTTTGATTTTCTAACTTTGCAAGAGTGTGAAAGTTGTTGCTACAAAAATAAAATAATACAGTCCTCCACCTAAACAGACACCCGCCCACCCATCTAAACCCCCACCTGCCTGCCCATCTAAACACCCACCCACTCACCCATTTAAGCAGCCACCCACCCACCCACCCATTAAAGCGGCCACCCACCCACCCATTTGAGCAGCCACCCATCCACCCATTTGAGCACGCACCCACCCACCCGTCCAAGGATCCACCCACCCATTCGTCCAAGCACCCACCCACCCATCGAAGCTGCCGCCCACCCATCCAAGTACCCACCCACCCACCCGTCGAAGCACCCACCCACCCACGCACCTATCGAAGCACCCACCCATCCACCTATCTAAGCAGACACCCGACCACCCATCTAAACACCCAACCCGCCCACCTAAACACCCACCCATCTAAAGAAGTACCCGCTCACCCATCTCAACACCCACCCACGCATCTAAACACACACATACGTTGATCATGGGAAATGAATTCAATGTTTCTTACAACCACAATGTTGATTGCCATTATCAGCACATTCTAGAATTTCTCCCAATTTCCCCTACAAAAATTTTCTAATCTTTGATTTCCACACAAGAAGTATGATGAAAAGCCCCTCTACCCAAAAAAAAAAGTGAACACATCTTGGGAATTATTGCATCATTCTTTGTTCTATTTTATTTGTTCATCAGCGAGTACACCACAATGTAAATTTAATGAGTGTATGACTGGAAGGTCAAAATATATCAGACATCATGTAAAACATATAATTACCATGAATATATTACGGTAATATATTGAATTATCTGATGGTTTCGATGACCGATAGACAAGTGCATTCACCCTCCAAATTGCTTTTACATTGTGTTCACGTTTCAAGGTTTTTACTATCTTTTTAGTTTAACTAGAAATAGCGGGCTTTTGTGAATGAATTAAATATCTCAATGGACAAAAATAATATTTATAGTGCTACACACTCATACACTTCCAACCACCCGCCCGCCCACCTACACCCTTCCAGCCACCCGCCCCCTCACCCACATCCTTCCAGCCACCCGCCCCCTCACCCACATCCTTCCAACCACCCGCCCACTCACCCACGCCCTTCCAACTACCCGCCCACTTACCCACGCCCTTCCAACTACCCGCCCACTTACCCACGCCTTCCCAACTACCCGCCCACTTACCCACGCCTTCCCAAGTACCCGCCCACTTACCCACGCCCTTCCAACTACCCGCCCACTTACCCACGCCTTCCCAACTACCCGCCCACTTACTCACGCCTTCCCAACCACCCGCCCGCTCACCCTCACCCTTCCAGCCACCCGCCCACCCACCCACACCCTTCCGACCACCCGCCCACCCACCCACACCCTCCCAATCACCCGCCCACCATTTTTTTTCTCCGAAGTATAATTTTTACCGCAATATTATGCTATTTTAATCCGATGAACTGTCGTAATTCAAACACAGATGCCTAGGCTTTTCACATCGACACTATGTGGGTATATGATCAAAATTTTTTTTAACGATTTCACGTGAACAAATAGTGCGATTGAGATTGTCAATGACACAATTGAAGTGACCTCATATAACTTAGATCTGATTAGATTTTTTTTTAACTAAAATGACTCGACAGTATTTCAATAATGAGTTTCGAAGTGGTGAAAATTCTTTAGATTGCGAAATTGAAAATTGACATTTTTGTGAATTAGACAGAATTTATGTTATGAACGCATACAATTGAATGTGCAAATTTTGAAAAAATGGGTACACAATTCTTTTAGTAATATCAATTATAAATATTTTTTTAGATATTACCATTTTAACAAAAATAAACAAAATAAGGGGGGCGGGGCATAATGGGTCATATCATAGTTCAAGCACTTGTTCCATCATGCCCCACCTTCCGCTATATCAAAAAGTTCGAAGATTTCGAATATTTTAGAAATATAAAAAATTTCAAAAAATTTTGGAAAATTACGAAAAAAAATCCCAACGCAATCTCTCAGTGCCAGAAAACAGTTACGACAAATGGGGAAACGATACATTGCGACCGGTGGTATAGCGATCGCAAGTCACATCGTAGTTTGTTGCGTAACGCGATAATTCACAATTACGCATGCAAAAGACGATCTTAGAATCGATGGCAACATAATAGAAGCGATCGTTCAGGTCATATAGACCCACATTTTGTTGTGCTTTCCATCGACTGCCACCCCAGGATCATAGGTCAAGTGCGCCTCACTACAATTGTGATAAAAATGGAAGAATCTTTGAATTTCAATGGCCGAAAATGTCTGCGTGTGCTTCCAATCGGAAATTCATTTGGAAATTTTGGAGAGGTTTGAAAAACTGAGGTTTTGTTGGGTTTTCAGGAAATGTGAAATATCTGGTTTACAATCGCAATTAAGCAGAAACATTATCAGATGTGTTTTGTAAAACATGTAATTCTGCGTAAAATATGTTTTATGATATTTTCCTGGAAATTGAGTCGTTCTCGAGATAATTCTGGAATTTGGGATATTTGCATGGCTTTAGGAACATACATTCTCTCACACTCACTCACCCACCCACCCACTCACCCACCTACTCACATCCACCCACTCACTCACACCCACCTATCCACACTCACTGACCCACCCACTCACCCACCCATTCACCCACCCATTCACACTCACTCACCCACCCACTCACTCACACTCACCCACCTGCTCACACTCATCCACCCACTCACACCCACCTATTCACACTCACTGACTCACCCACCCACCCACACTCACTCACCCACCCACCCACTCACTCACCCACCCACCCACTCACTCATCCACCCACCCACCTACACTCACCCACCCACTCACACCCACCCACCCACTCACACTCACCCACCCACCCACACTCACCCACCCACTCACACTCACCCACCCACCCACTCACACCCACCCACCCACACACACACACACACACACACACACACACACACACACACAGACAACCACAAACGCATACTCAGACGGACTTGATATTAAGTGAGATTCCAAAATATTAGGAATAAAAATCCAAAATTCTGCAAAAAAAAAAAATGTGCAAATTTTGTCGCAAAATTTTTTGCCAAAAGCTGAAGTGAAAGTCAAGTCCAAAAAGTCGTACGTACAAAATATGGGAACATTACAGTAAAGGTTACGCAATCTGCTGCTCGACCACTGTTCATGAGCCTTGAGTGTCAGATACGAGAATTCCTAGTGCGTAGGTATCGTGTGTAACATTATCGACTACCAACAAAACTCGTACAAGACATTTGTCTCCCTCCCTCGTCATCGTCTCACGCGATGCGCGATAAATCTATGTGGCAAACTAAGCCCGATAGGCATTAGAGTACAAAATAATTTGAGCTGTAAGCCGGGCCAAGAGTTATTTGTGTCCACTGCGTGGGTGTAGAATTAAATTAATAGGAAGTATTTAGGTATTCGGGAATCGCCTTTCGCCCCCTTCCGCCACACTGACAATTCATATCTACACATGCTCTATCTATCACTATCTATATCTGTACTCTCTATCTATATCTTGGCCTATGTATACATCAGTTCAAAATTTTTGAAAAATTTCCAAAGCTAACAATCTTTGAAAATTTTTAAAATATTTGTAAATGTAAAACAAAATTATAAATTTGAAAATTTGGGAAATTTGAAAAATTTGGGAAATTTGAAAAATTTTGTAATTTGAAAAATTTGAAAAATTTTGAAGGGATAAAAAAATTGCAACATTGGAATCGAAATTATAACCATATCATATTTATGCAAAGTAAATTTTACCTGGAAGAATAGTAATTTTATCCTAACGGTCGGGTAAAAATTACATGCCCATCAATAATATTTACTGTTCCAGTAATGTAAATTTTACATAACCGATTTTTTTCGTTCGCACTATTAGTGAATTTTTGGGTTGGAAAAAAATATATATATATACAGATAGTATATATATATATATATATATATAGTTTGAAATAGAAAGGCCTAATAAGACGTTACATTACATTTTTTTCTTGAATGACGATTAAATAAATTGGTAGTTTATGGGTGTTTGTGTACAATTCGCACTGGAATAACTGAGTAATTTCCAATTAAATTTTTACTATTTATTAGATGTAAGTCCTTGGATGTATTTAAAAGTGAATGAGCAAAAAAATTATTCCAAGTCATACGATGTAGAATTCATGTTTTATGAGATAGTTAAATTCAGTTGCACAGTGGTCAATCACACTTCGATAAGAATCTTGTTCGGAGGGAAATCCCAAAATGTTGATATAGACTTTTTTGTAGAGAATTTAATGGGTTAAAAAAAATGTCAATATCAAAATTTTCTCATCAGTCTTAGATTGTGCGGTATTTGTAAAAATGAAAAGCGAAATGTATCACATCATTCTGGGACGATTTTTTTTTCTTTTTTTTTAAAGGGACACATATATAGGATTAGCAATCGCGAATAATTTTATTTAGAAAACTTACGGATGTCATGAGGTGTAGAGGTGTGAGGCCCGCATTGATGAACTGGCAGCTCTTTTCAGGCGCATGAAAAGGGAAAAAAGTAGGTCTCCGAGAATTACCATACACGAAACTTTCCAAAGAGCCAATGACTCCTGTCCACGTGGGTCACTCCACGCGCATTTTACATTTCATTTTTATTTATAGCATTGTCCTAAAGGACAAGTAAAAATGATATAAAAAAAATTTAAGGCTTCATTAACATGCAGGTGTGCACTCAGATGATGATACAATTATTCTGGATGATAGATGAATGAGCATGGCGCCGCCCTTTTTTAATTTTGTTGTATTTTGACGAAAATGTTTTTCAATTCAGAATACCTTAAGATCCATCGACGCCCACCCCCATCAGCCCGCCCACCCCCATCAGCCCGCCCACACCTATCCACGCCCACCCCTATCCACGCCCACCCCTATCCACGCCCACCCCTATCCACGCCCACCCATATTCACCCACGTCTACCCGCACCCATCCAGGCCCACCCCCATCCGCCCGCCCACACCTATCCACGCCCACCCACCCGCTCATACCCATCCACACCCGCTCATCATACCCATTCACGCGCACCCATATCCATCCACGCCCACCCCCATCAGCCCGCCCACACCTATCCACGCCCACCCGCCCCCTCATACCTATCCACACCCACCCGCCCCCTCATACCTATCCACACCCACCCATATTCATCCACGCCCACCCGCACCCATCCACCCGCCCACACCTATCCACGCCCACCCGCCCGCTCATACCCATCCACACACACACACACACACACACACACACACACACACACACACACACACACACATACACATAGACAGAGGCATTTGGTTGCAAATGGTATAACAATGTTGGAAAAGACTTGAAACGTGGATATGTTAAAAATATTTAAAAAAACCTTTAAAAACGCGAAAAATACATGAAACTGGGGAAAAAATTGGAGAAAAGCCAACGAATAACAACATTTCTATTTCATGTAGATGAAAAAAAAAATTTTGAATGAAATTTTCCACTGAGCCCTGGATATGCAAGCATTTGACTGACTGTTGTGCAAATGAAAATGATAAAAGAAAGCAGGTACACGAAATGAAATTATCAATCACGCAGACGACGATTGCCGCATGTTCATGACACTTTGCTCCACATGACAAACTCGAAGCTATGTCATTAGCATTTCAATATTTTCCTCCCCCTCGCCACCCCCCCCCCCCTCGCACTCGAATGTTTAAACAAAAACAGCAACAAATCAACGTGGCGTGATAGTAAATATAGAGGTGAGCAAGGAGGACGCGCCCCTCGCAATCGAGTTTTCCCATTGGTCGATTCAACTCTACCCTTTCACGTTGCGCGCCCCATATCTTTGATTTAATCGTTCAATTCAACGTCAGATATAACAAACACACTGGCATTCAGCCCCTGGAATAATGATAGTGCAAAGTAGTGGGTGGGGGGTGGGGGTGGGAGGTGGGAAGTGGGTGGTAAAAATTATGTTGGGGATGTCGGACAACATTGGAGATTTGTTTAACCCAGATTGATGTTTGCGAATGTCATTATGGCCGATTGTTCGCCGCAATTTGATATCATCTTAAGGTCACTTCCGGTGGGATTTTTTTTTCAGAAAAAATCGTGGAAGGTCTGATTGAGCATCGGAGATTTTCTGAAAATTTTTCACCCGCCAGTAGTCGCGTCAGTTTCCCAACGCCCTTTAAGCGCGCATTGACAATTTCGCACACCTCGTTTTGGGGTCATATCTCGAGATCTAAAGGAGTTAGCGCAATTTTCTTCATCATCTTTTTTGTCGTGCTTATCCAGAGCTACAAAAAAGGTTAATAGAAAGTTTCGCTGGCATTCGTAGTTTTGAAGATATCCGCCAAAAACGGGACGCCCAATGCGCCACGATTTTTCGCGAGTTGAAGGATCTAACGCCCTCAACTTTATTGTGTGCTATAAATGAGATTTGTGTACACCTAAATGAAATGGAAGAGTTACTTGAGCCGTTGAAAATTTTTCGCTGAAATGTCTCATTTGAGAAAATTTGGAAAAATTGAAAAATTGAAAAATTCAAAAAATTCAGAAATTTTTTTTTTAATAATTTTTTTTTGAGATTAAAAAAAATTAACAAAATTGAGCAAATAAAAAAAAATGAAAAAGTGTGATATTGTTCATTACAAATTCGCTATCTCTTCACATTTCCAAGATATTCATCGAAACCCTCATTATAAACTATATCAGAATAGATTAGCTTCTGGACTTTACGATTGGAATGTTTTAGAAACTCCAAGAAAACGTAAAATTGAAGTGGAAGTTAATTAATGCGTCCTTGACTCGCGATTAGAAGCCGATACAGCGCAATATTTTCCAATAATAAAAATATGGAAATATCTCCTAACAAAAAAAAAAAAAAGAAACATTCAACGTGTCAACTGGTCTTAACTATGCATCAAGAGGACATTTGACGCGTTCACATTGTTCGTATATAGAACCAATTCACCTTGAATTCAATTTGTTTATAATGAGCTAAAACGCATTTGCTTGTCATTTCCTCGATAGACGTTAAATTTTCATATAGATAAGTGTTATTAACCCTAGATCGTTTTGTTCAAATTCATTTCTGGAATAACTCAAAAACCAAAGAGCGATGTTTGAGATTGTGTGAAAAATGTTTTTTTCCCGCTTGAAATTTTTCACCAATTTCAAATCGCTGTGGGTGTGTGTGTGTGTTCGGAACTATATTTGTCAGTATTCCGATAGGGGAAATTATTGATTTGTCCAAGGTATTTTCAATCATTTCTGGCCACTTTCAGAGCCATATATATATATATATATATATGTATGTGTGTGTGTGTGTGTGCGGATAGGTGGGTGGGTAGGTGGGTGTGGATGGGTCAGTGGGTGGATGGGGGGGGGGTGGGTGGGTGAAGAAGGGGGGGTTGGGTGAGTGAAGAAGGGGGGGGGGGTTGGGTGGGTGGGTGAGGAGCGGTGGGTGGCTGTGGATTGGTGGGTGGGTGTGGGTGGGCGGGTGGCTAGGTGGGTGTGAATGAGTCGGCGTGTGGGTGGGTGAGGATGGGTGGGTGTGGGTGGGTGAGGATGGGTGGGTGAGGATGGGTGGGTGTGGATGGGTCGGCGGGTGGGTGGGTGGGTGAGAATGGGTAGGTGGTTGAGTGTCGATGGGTGCATGGATAAGAAATCCTAAATTGGAAAGTTATCGGTGTGGCCTTGATCGGTCAAAGTGCCTCGGCCGCCCTCTTTTGGTAGACATGTCAAAAAAAAATTGGGAATAACTCAAGGGGGCGGGGGGGGGGGATGTGCGGGGTCATCGTTGAGGGATAACGTGTGAGTTGCGTTCGACTTAAACGTTTCACAAGATAACTAGTAGTGTCTTATCACCCAGGGTGACTTGGCGGAGGTTATCGCACTGACCAATGATTGCTACGTCCTTCGGGTGGCTGTCGTTGTTGTGCTATTTAACCGCATATTCCAAGGAATTATTATGGATTTTTTATAGCTTTGACGAGACTAATTGCACAATTTGGATAGATGAGATAGGGGCAAGTTTCGACTGAAAGGAATTAGCCCAGGACATTTCACTCGTCCGGCAAAAAGTTAACCGAGTGTTTTTCCCCAAATCACCAACGATAACGAATATTTGGACTGAAGGGAGCCACATTGCCAAGTAGGAAGTAACTATAACCGCATGAGTGTAACTACCACAGCAACAGGGGCAGAAAAGCTGATACACGTCGAGTACGAATGAGCAACTTGTTGCATTTTTCGTTGCTCGCCTTGTCGGCACGTAGGTCATTTCGCTGGCACAAATATTCACCTCCTTCAATCTATCTATAGCTATGCGCTGGTGGTGGGAAGTGCCTGAACGAAGTGAAAAGTTGGAAAAAAATTAGACTCCCCTTGTTTCTATTTTATTCACAAGAGGGTCTTCACTCTGACTCCTCCAGACCAAAAACAATCATAATCTGACATTTTGACTCTTCTCTCAAAAGAGAATCGGAGATTGGTCAGCTTCGTATCAATTACAATTTTGGAAGGCTTCAAAGAACATGTAACAATATATACGTATATATATATATATATATATGGAGATGATTCTGAATGGAGAGAAAAATTTACCCAATTGACAAGCGTTACCATACTAAAATTAAACGAGGCATGCTTGTTGGGGATATGATATAGACTTGTGAAAAGTAATTTACAACGAATATTTATTGAAAGTAAAATTGTGTTACACGTTCAGATACAGTGACAAAGTTCACTTCACTTACGCGTTAGGGTTTCTCCAATACGAGTGCGGCCGCACGTGCTTCGCTCGCGCATTTCCTTTTTTCGCCACGCTGACTGGCGGCGCCTCGGTTTCGGTCTCACGCGCTTCGATAATTTCGATATACCGCGATAGTTTCTTTCGTCTCTCCTTTCTACTATAGGATTAGAGGAAATATTTTCGACCCAACTGGTCGGGTAAAATTTATCCAACCCTACTCCTAATTTATACCCATATTTCGATAAAAATTACTGTTCTAAAAAAAATGCCTTTGGGCAAAATTTATCCATCTGAAAATTTGTATTTTCATCCGATAATTTCTACAGTATTTCTCTTTGGAAAAAATAATTAATGGGATATTTTATAGTTTTACTGTGCAGGGTAATTTTTACCAAACTTTTTTTCTACCATCCCTAAAGCACATTTTTCCCGCCCCTAAATTTTTTCGGGGTAAAAAAATGTCTGATTACGGGTGTATAATTTTCAATAATGGAATTCTGCTGATAATAAATTGTAACCTTTGAAATTTGTCTGTTGGTAAGAATCCAAAAGCGTGCATCTGCCCCATTTTACCCTAACATGAATTGCATTTGGCTTCACTCGTCATATTTTTCACACAATATATTACGGAGATTGAGATATAAAGTACGACATTGGCGGGGGGTGGAGGGGGGGGGGTGGGAGGGAGGGATAGAGAAAACAGAGATGGCCAAATTTTTGGCAGGAGTCCCACTCTCTCATCCCCTAATCCTTGAGAATCAGTAAAAAATTGACTTGGGATTCGCGGAAATACGAAAAACTTGGCAAATTTTCCACTTGTGATTTCTTTTGTGTAGAAATTGATAATTCAATCGGTAAAAGTGTAGTGGAATTGATAAAAAAATTGTCAAGCTTTCAAGTTTTTTGTGTCGCTCAATTGATGTAATTAAATCTATTCCCATAATATAGATCTCCCCCCATTTTTTAAAAATTGCTCCAATGATTTCTTAGCGAATTCCAATTGTTTATACCGCGCTATCATGAAAGTGGTTAGAGATACGACGAAAAGTGTTAAACGAAAGTTGTTCGTCTTTCAAAAATGCATATTTTATGTTGTATGACTTTTTTTCGTAGGTCGCATAACTTAGGACCTACAGTGATTCCAAATTTGTCGGCTCGCCCCGTGCGTTGTCACACCCGTAAAGCGGTTACTGGAATTCCGCATGTAGCTCGAGAGGGGCTGGTCCTACATAAATTTGCCATAAGGATTTTTTCTCGGGAATGAAATTCTCTACAAAAAATGTCATATAACATTTTTCGTTAAAATGAGTCAGTACGGAGAAAATTGAGTGGTTACAAAAATTACCGCGACTCAAGTTATCACTACGCGTCCTTACTATTGATAATAAATATGATAAAAAAAATTGGCAAATCTTAGTCGGTCGAAGTATATTTTTGGATCGACTTGGGACAACATACTATGGTGTATAACCCTCAACTTGGTAATCCGAGACTCTGCGTTTCCTATTGCACACAGAGGTAACTCGATATGGACCAAAAGAAGATGAATGAAGTGGAGGCTGATAGGAAATGTCGGTTCACAATGCACCGAGATTTTGCACTCCTGCAGATTTTTTTTTAACTTACCGATTTTTCGGGAAGGTATCGTAATGACCCCTGAATCGATTTTGTTCATTTCGATTCGTAACTAGGGTTTCAAGCCTGTGTGTGTGTGTATGTTTGTATGTGTGGAATCGGAATTTTCCGTTAACGATTTCTCACGAACGGGTCGAACGATCTGGGTCATCGAGGTCTTATTCGGAGCGTCTTCATGGAACTTAGATCGGATTAATTTTTGGTTTAAATTGACCGAGCAGTTTTTTTGTTATCAACAATTGAATTGTTTACAACGCTCTATTTAAAAAACGGTAAGAGATACGGCAAAAAGTTGTAAGCAGAATTTGCTCTGTAAGTGGAAATGCATATTTAATTTCTTATCACTTTTTTCCATATTTGTCATAATTAAGGAGGTATGACGGGTTTAACCCTCGAGCGTTCGCACCCCTATTGGCGTCTCACTCCCACTCCAGTAACGCGCATAATTCTCGTCCTCGCGCTGACTATGCGGCTAGTCAAATATTCATGATTATCTGCTTGATAAATGGGATTGGAACATTTAATTGACGTTTCGGAAAATGGGGGCACCCACAGAATTTTTTTTGGGGATGTCACATAAAATTAGATCTCTGAAAAAATTTCCCTGTTGATAATTCGCAGATCATTAAAAAATAAATAACCCCGTGGCTCATTTTACGCCGCCGACTCGAGCTAAATATACATCCAGAATTATTAATATCCCGAAAATGGCGGAAGCCACCAAGATTTTCTCGGTCCCTCGGTGAAATAATACATTTGTTTATTATGTACTATATATGAATGACATATGGCAAGTGTCAAAAAGATACGTTGGACGCCCTTGTGGGGCGCATTGGCCGCTCGTAAATCCCGTCCATTTCTTCACGCAACGGTCCGTGATCTACTGCGCATGCGCACTCGCGGAAATTGCAACGATATTCCCTATAGCACTATTTCAACTTAGAAAAATTTATGTCGTCAAATTAAATTTCCATAATTTTTGAAAATCACATAAAAAAATGAAATTTGTTATTTCAAAATTTTCCGCAACAAATTTATTAATTAATAAAAAAAATTCAAATTTCTCAAATATTTCGATTTTTTATAATACTTTAAATGTATAAAAAACTTTTAAATTCATTAACAAATTTTGAAATTTATTACATTTTCAAATTTCCCAAATTTTTCGAATTCGTAAACAACGTTTAAAATTAGAAAAGTTGCGAAGTTTGAAAATAATTTCAATGTCAAAAAAAAAAAAAAAATAGAACTTTTAAGAATTTCTCAAATTGCAAAACTCTTTCAATTTTTAAATTTTTTTAAAACATTTTATTACTCAATATTTTCTCAATTTTCAAATTTCCAAAATGGCGCGTATTTCCCAAAACGCTTAAATTAAAAAAAAAACTTGAAAATTTTGAGAATGAGGAGCGATTAAAAGATCCGTGGCTTGCCCTTGTGAAGCCCATTGGCCGCTCTAAAATCCCGTCAATCGTTCGAGGCAACGGTCCACGATCTACAGCGCATGCGCATTAGCCGCAATTGCAATGATGTGGCCCGCTGATATCGTTCAAGTAGCGGTTTTATATTGGTAGAGAAACTGTTTTTAAAGTGGGAGTGTGAGGCCATAATTCGCCTTCTGTGACGTCAGTGCTTGACCGTTCAATCGTCTTTTTTTATTTACGGCCCCACCAGTGGTTCTCCGCTTTGTTGATATACCCGGACACAATCACGCGCGGCGCGCTCCCCCCACCCCTTTCCACCACTCATAACCAGACGAAATTTGATGCGCAAAAGCGCTTGCCAAACGCTCACACACTCGGCAAAGTCACGGCTCTTTCTAGTCAAGTCTAAAAAATCTAATGTTTTCATTCTTCGCAGTTTGTTTACATTCCTCCATCAACGAAAAAAATCCAGACACGAGGCTCGGCCGATTACCACTGCGCATGCGCAGTAGATCGATCAAACCGTTCTATCACGTGACACTTGTTAGATGGAGGAAACTGTCTCTGTATAGCGCAAAAATCGGCAAAAAATAGAAATTGTTTTTTTTATTATTATTTATATATATATATACTTATATAGATCACGACATATGATCCAAAAAAAAATGTAATATTATCAGAGGACTACTGGGAGGTAAAAATATATAAAAATTAATCTCGAAAACTTTGGTAGTAGCATCTAAGACATTTTCAAAAGAATGTGTTCACCACTTCATTAATAAATTATTGTGACCAATATCTATGCAAGTGGTAAACAATTGCGGTAGGTTAATGCGCATCTGAGACGGCAGTTGATAGTGGAATTGAATTATGTGAAGTTTATTCCGGTGTATCCGGCGAAGAGCCATATCAAAGTCCATCTTCCCATCTTATTTCAACTCCAATTTCTCTACGACAAAATCAATATGATTTCTTTCTGGGAATCAATCATCAAAGCTCTGCGATTGCTTCAGCAGATTTAGGGGCTCGGTTTCAGTCGGCCAAATATTTTTACTAAATATATATATATATATATATATAGCCATGGTATATAGAATTTATAATTTCCCAATTGCAATTTTAAATATAGAACTTTTTCTAATTGTTTTGAACAAAAACAATTTACAATTGTGAAAAATTCTAACATTTCTACAATGGTTTTTTTCTACAATGAGCGACACAACATTTTTTTTTCAATGAGCTCGAAGTGTATTGCATAAAGAATTGCCCCCCCCCCCCCCCCCCCCCCGCCAACAGCGAAGTAATGTATCCGCCAATATTTCGCGTCGAGTTGTCAATTCCGCGGATTCTTATCTCAGTGGAATTATCATCATCGCACTCGATTGCATCTCGTGACTATACCACGTGGCTATCACCGCGATTGGTTGGCCTGGCCGCGTATGGAGAAAGCGGCGCCATATTTTTTTTTTTTTGTCAGTCTGTTCATACAGATATATGACGATTTCGCTGCACTTACGACTGATGATGATTTGCACGTACTCAGGCATCTTCGTACTGGGACACGCAGACGCCTTGTCCGAGGTCGGTGCTCAAGGTTGTAGCTGACGTCAAGCCTCCTCCGCCTCACCTTCAGTACAGAGTCCCAGGGGCAATTGGATAGGAATATGATGGATATAATGAACTCATCAGTCATTCAGGAGACAATATTTTGGATGCGACAGTTAGAGGGACGTCATTTCTTGGCGCTTCGAGAGAGTATAAAAAAAAAAGAGTCGGTGTTGGTGGAGTGGATGTGTGCATACAGACACACGATTTTCCATCCACTCTTACTTTCATCCACCCGCCCGCCCACACACACACACACCCACGCCAACGCACCCACACATACATCGACCATCCAGCCAGCCACCCACCCGTCCATACACCCACTCACCCATCCATACTTCCACCCACCCACCCACTCCCCCACACACCCGCCCATAAACCCACTCCACCATCCATACATCCACCGACCCATCCGTACACCCACCCGCCCGCCCATCCATACACCCACCCACCCACCCACTCCACCATCCAACAACTCACTCCCCCACTTACCCACCCATCCATACACCCACATACCCATCCATACATCCATCCGTACACCCACCCGCCCACCCATCCATACACCCACCCATCCAAACACCCACCCACCCGTCCATACACCCACCCCCCACCCATCCATACACCCACCCACCCGTTCGTACATCCACCCACCCATCCAAACACCCACCCACCCGTCCATACGCCCACTCACCCATCCATACACCCACCCACCCATCCGTACATACACCCACCCACCCATCCGTACATCCACCCACCCACTCACCCCCCAACACACATACATACTCGCCCACAAACGCACTTACACACCCACACAAATAGCATATTTGTAAATGTGAAGATCTCGGCCAAAATGGGAAAAATCCCGAATGTAATGCCCCATAGAATGATAATGAAGAAAATATCTATAGAGTTACGGAATCAGATCAAGCTCATTTTGATGTTGCATGAGTTCTTAGAATGTGAGGTAGATTGTAATAGTTTTTTCCCGAGGGCTTTACAATAATTGTTAAAAGCACAATTTATTTTCCTATATATCTATATAGTTGTTTTTTAACTTCTCGATCTTAGGAAAGTTATTGTTTTTCTATATCTATATTTATTTCTTATATCTAAAGAACAGCGAAATAAATGATAAATCGTATGTGATTAAAGATGAAGAAAAAAAAAATGAATAATCAATTTATTCGTTAATTTCCCAAAAAATATATTTTGTTGTTTTTGAACAATTCAAGAATAATTTAATTATCCAGTCTTACTCTTCACAATTCGAGGAAGTTTTTCTAGAGAAAAAAGATCAGAACCAACCGAACATTATTGCAATTCACTTCATTTTATTAATTCGCATTCGACAGCCTGGTCTATAATCGTCTCTCCAAATATTTACAAAAACATAAGATATAAATAAAAAAAAAAAAAAAAGTGACTGATATAAATATTTTTGCAGATGTGTGGTGTAGGGGGCCGAAGCAATATCGAAAAAAATTAAATGAGATCGGGTCTGAATAATCACTGAATTCCAATAATTTTCCTCCATTTTTACATCGAAAAAAAAAAAACAAATTTTACAAAATAATTTCTCTGGAGCGTTGTAGCCCTCAACAAAATTTCCCCAAAATAACCAATCCCTCTTTTTACGACAATACCGAATCAAACTCTTCAAAATTCTACTCAGCAGTTGGACGAATGGCGCGGCCGCTAACGGCGCGAGGGTTGCGCTTAGACCGCTCATTTTTTTTCTCTTGAATCTTGTTCCGTAATGATTGATCAACCTGTGAGATGATTGAGCTACCTTAAGAGATTTAGAGAAAATTGTTACACCTGCGCGTACGCAAGAAATGCCAAACCCACGCATGCTTACACGCTTGACTGCCGCTTCCCCCTCCTCCCCCCCCCCCCTCGACAATTCGATTGAATCACGTGAAACGCTACTTTGCACTTTGCAATTAGTGAGAGGCGACAGAATCTGGCTGATTTATCATTTGGAACGAGTTATTAATAACTTTCGAGAAACTCCGTGCATGAATCAAGATGAGGGGCAGTACAGTAGTGGTGCGGTCAAATCGTAATCGACGGATGCAAAATGTTTTGGTGCAGATACAAGAAGTTATTGCGGATAGAAATCCATTTGAATAACGTCGGAATTTTGCGAGGGAGACTGAGCTTTAATGGAATTATTTTGATTGTTTTAATTACCTGAATTAGTTATCTCGAAAATATGTCATGATAATATCACAGACTCCGGCCGGCCGATCCGCAATTTGTGGCGCGACATTTCAAAACAATACGACGCGCGGCAACAGCGCTTAGAATGTTTCTACTACGTATCTGGTAGCACTGCGACCCAGGTGGGAATCGACCATGCGATGAAGCTCGATCGAAGCTTGGACGAGGCTTGACTGAGCCTCGCCAAAGCTGTGTTCTGAAGCCTCGATCAATCTGTGCAGAACATGCGAATGTAACACCAATCCCAGCTTAGAGAATAACCCTCGTCCTAGCTTGGTTACGTGGGTTAATACAAGCTTCGAACTTTACCTTCATTCAAGCTTCGGACTTTAGCTTGGTACAAGCCTCGAAATTCATTTTCGTCCAAGTTCCAAAGTGTCTCGTGGTCGAAGCATCGAAATTAATCTTGGTCCAAGCTACAAAATTTATCTTGGTTCAAACTTCGAAGATAGGAACATTGAGGTTGGATCAAGGTTAGTTGAACATTCGTTTCCAAGCTTGGGTTTAGGTGGTGCAGCAATCCTGGATTTATATATGAATCCAATATTAAGCAGAGTTCCGCTGAAGCCGGTAAATCGAAACTAGGAACAATATGCTTCAATCCAGCTTAGTTCAACCTTAGTTCAGAAGCTTGGGTTTAGATGGTATGAGCAATCCGGGATTCATGCTTGTTAAAGCTAAGATTCAAAGCTAACGAAGCTGAGCTCGGACCAAGCTTAGCACAACATGGTTTCCGAAGCTTGGGTTTGGATGATTCTAGTAAGCTTGGATGTATGTATGTATCCAATATTGGACGTAGATTGGATTCTGCTTGTGGACCAACGCTAGGGACGCTAAGATTGAGCCAAGCTTGGCACAAGCTGGGCCAACAAAGCTTGGATATCTTTGATATAACTAAGTTTGGTTTGATCTCGGCTTATACATGGGATGAAACTATGTCGAAGCTATCAAGTCCAAGCTTCGGCATCGAAGGTCGGACCAAGATTAATCTCATCGTTCAAGCTTCGAATTCCCCACCTGGGGAGCGCTGCGCCGTTTTTCTCGATTTGCACTTCATTCAATAATGAATAACTAATTATACTGCAATCATGTAAGCATGGAATTGTCATTTCTGGATAGCAGACATATCAATTGAGAATACCATAAATCCTGATTGCACAATTCATGATACGCTTCGATTTATCGTGGAAAGGGACCCAAGCACACACACACGTCTATTTTGTCCCTAATTTGTATTGAACTTTGCCCTCGTCCATAAGTCCCCTGTGAAAATTTTTCCTATTCATCTCTCGATAATTCATGTGCATAATCGTTAACGCCATCTCCAACAAAAAGATTAGGAACTCGGCCGATTTTACGAGTACCCTCAGCACATCTGTCCATCCTCTTTTTCCCCATTTTTCTTTTCATGAAATATAACACATCCACCAACAATCTCCAATAGGGAAAAGTCCCATGACACATTTCACGAATACAGAATAACCCGTTCGCTTTAGCTCATTTCATCGGGATCATCGATGGGGTTGTCTGCAGCTGTCAAACGAGCCGATCTTTTTCCATTATGCTTCAATGAAACACGTTTCAAGCGCTGCGGGGGTGTGGGCTCTTTTATATGCATCACTGGGAAAAGAGATACAATTGCCTGATCAGTTCAGGGCTGAGTGCACCGAAAATGGTGGCTGGTTCTTGCAGCTTTTGCGACATTCAATGCAATGCATTATGACGCACCTTTTGTGAAAATTCATACGTCATTCTTCATTTTTTTTATCAGAATGAAGATTACATAAAAATTATGCGAAGAAATTTTGCCATTGCATAAACTGATTTTTCCTTTTTTATTTATTAAGTATAAACTCATTGTAGTAAATTTTTAGTTAGGACGACAAGTATCTTCTTGATAAGACCAAATTTTGGCCTGACCAATGTGTGTGTGTGTGAGTGGGTGGGTGGGTGCGAGTGGGTGGGTGGGTGGGTGTGAGTGGATGGCTGGGTGTGACTGGATGGCTGGGTGTGAGTGGGTGGGTGGGAGTGAGTGGGTGGGTGGGTGGGTGTGAGTGGGTGGGTGGGTGTGAGCGAGTGGGTGGGTGTGAGTGGGTGGGTGGGAGTGGGTGGGTGGGTATGAGTGGGTGGGTGTGAGAGGGTGAGTGGGTGCAAATAAAAAACTACAAAATGTGTATGTTAAAATCCTTCAACATGCAAATTACTAATTACGAATTAACTAGCTTCAAATTAAATTCGTAACATTCTTTTGCGCATACAATCACTCCTGCAAAATAACATACGCCCCTTCATCCCTTATTGTGCGATGATTTCCTGAATAATGTATCAATCCCTAGCAATGGCGTGAGCCAATCTTCAGAATTTTTATCTGATACTTCGTCTATATGCAAATATGACGATCCATCGCATGCATGCACCAACGTTGGCCCACATTGACCCACCTATATTTCCGTATTTTTTTTTTTCTCACTGTTGCAAATCGACAATTCCAGACGATTCCACTAAACTCAGTAATCTGAAGGTTTCATGATGCCGATAAAATCGGGGACAATCGACCGCGATCGATGTGATTATCGCGACAATAGCGCGAGAATTATCGCATGTGCTGATGGGTGACTGATGATGGCACCTGATGCGAATTATCAACTACTTGTCAAATTTCAGTGGAGAAAAATGGATTTAAATTCGGACAAAAAATTATATAAATTGTTTAAATAAAATATCGTCCAATGTTATTTATTTATCATGTGGAGTAATAATTTGCATGTCATATAGATGTACATGACTCCGACTGCTTATGTACGTCAAGACATTCCGTTCAGTTATGTATATTTTTAGGTTACATAGCCCCCCTGCCCTATCAGAAAATCTACGTATGGGGTGAGTGGGTGAGGTGGGTGGGTGAGTGGGTGGGTGAGTGGGTGGGTGAGTGGGTGAGTGGGTGGGTGGGTGAGTGGGTGGGTGTTTGAGAGGGTCGGTGAGTGAGTGGGTGGGTGGGTGGGTGAGTGAGTGGGTGAGTGGGTGGGTGGGTAAATGGGTGTGTGGGTGGGTGGGTAAATGGGTGAGTGGGTACGTGGGTGGGTGGGTAGGTAGGTAAGTGGGTGGGCGGGTGGTTAGGTGGGTGGGTGGGTGGGTGAGTGAGTGGGTGGATGGGTGAGTGTGTTGTACCCATTTTTCCGTACCTTTTGTCCGCGTATTGCTATAGAAAATCATCCCGTGGGAATGGGAAGAGTTGGCTGAGAAGAACGGTATGAAGTTGCCCGGAGAAATCAAATTAAGGTCGATAGTTGCCGCACAACGAGCAGCAATAAAGGCTTATAAGAAGATTAGCGAGTGGTCAGTGAAGCTTGTCGTAATAAAATCATAATTATGCATAAGGGAGGGCTGTCATGCATTGATTATGGGGCTGATTACACGACTCTGTGGAGAAGTGCCGGTTTTTAGGTTAGTGTCGGTCGTAATTTTGATAATGAACGGGGAAAATTTTGGAGGGGATTAAAGGGACTGGAAAATATTGCGGTAGGTAATTAGTGCATTATTGAGATTTTCACTTCCCTCCAAATTGAGGTCTGGTAAAAAGGATAATAAAATTTGTCAATGAATTATCACCGTCGTTACATATCGTTATATATATATATATTGTCCTTTTCATTTATATATATAAACCCCCCTCCCACCCACCCACCTACCCACCCACAGCCTCCCACACACCCACCCGGCCAGCCACACCCTCCCACCCAGCCACCCACCCAACCACCTACCGACCCACCCACACACACACACACATAAATTGTTTAAGATGCTTTGCAAGTCATATCGAAAAGTTGAAATCGATATCTTCCATTTGAAAAGTTGAACTGATAAAATCTGTCTTTATAGCTGACAAATCTTATAACATAATTACGTACGCGAACAAGTGAATTTTATTAGTAACAGCTATACCAGAACGACAATTGGCACAGCGATTGTAGTACATAAGGGAAGTTGTACTTGGAGATGTGATAGTATCTCCCCAGCTGCTATCCTTTAAATTAATCAACTCTTATTTGCGATGAGCGACTGTGACTGCCTCGCCGTGAAATTCAAATCTCAGTTTGCGTTGTTTGCTCGCCTTAACGCAAGATAAAATGCCCGGTAATTTGTTATACGATCATTTTTCTAATTTAGCAATCATTAATATCGAATGAGGAAAAGTCTATGTTGTTTATTATTTTCGATTTGAGTCTCACTGTTTCATCACTGATAACGTCAATCTGAAAACTATCGTTGATTACGGCTGAAATTATCATTGTTATTGATTGTTTGTATCGACGGCTCATCGATTTTATTTCCAATTTGCAGAATCACCCCCCCCCTCCCCACCCACTCACCCCCCCCCCCACCCACTCACCCCACTCCACCCCCTCCCCACACACCCATACCCATCCAACCCCCCTCCCTCCCCCCCCCTCACCCCACTCCACCCCCTCCCCCCTCCCCACACCCATCCACCCACCCCCCACCCGCCCACCCATCCATCCAATCAGCCACCCACCCACTCAACTACCCATCTACCCGCCCACCCACCGATCCATCCATCCCCCACCCACCCACTCATCCACTCACCCATCTAAACACCCACTTAAATATACACACATACGCGAATTCCGTTGAAACTCATCAGGAAAATTATAATACAAAATAATGAATGGAAAATAAATAAAATAAAGTTCATACTTCATTTTGACACGCACTAGCACATGAATGAAGTGAAATTATTAATTTCTGCATTCATTCATTCATGTTCCGTTTATGAATGCTCACCCAATATCGGGATCTTGGGCAAGCCCAATTGTCCCGTGAAACCTCATTTTCCAGATAACTCGACAATTACATATCGCTTAAGTCCAAAATCTGATAACTACATCCAACATCGTATGACTATCTCTTTGGGCTGACATTGGCCCGGATATAAGCAAATTACATTGAAATCAATTCATCGTTTGTGCTAATGGGAATAGACCGCTGAGGGTAGACCAAACGTTTTCCGTCATTATGGAATCTTATTTCTGACCTAAAACTTTCGATTATTCTTAGTCGGCAATTTTAAAGACCTTGTAGGAATTGGTTATCAGCCCGCAATTGTCCACTAAAGTTTCTCTCATTAATCCCCTAATGACTGGAACTATTTTCGTACATGAGTTGTGGGCCAGTTCAAGACAAAAAAAATGTAGCGTTTGAAAATGTTTATAGTGTATTTAAAAACTTCTTCCTCATGTACAACTGATAATTGTCAAAAACTTCCGATTCAAATTTTCGAAGTTGTTAATAAACTATTGCGTAGCTTTGGTAGTTTTGGTGGATGGGTGGGTGGGTGGGTGTGGATGGGTGTGTGAGTGGGTGGGCGTCTGTGGATGGGCGGGTGGGTGGGAGGGTGTGGATGAGCGGGTGGGTGTGGGTGGGTGGGCGGCTGTGGATGGACGGGTGGGTGGGTGGGTGTGGATGGGCGTGTGGGTGTGGATGGGCGTGTGGGTGGGTGGGCGGCTGTGGATGGACGGGTGGGTGGGTGGGCGTGGATGAGCGGGTGGGTGGGTGGGTGTGGATGAGCGGGTGGAGAAGGGTGAGTGGGTGGGTGGGTGGGCGTCTGTGGATGGGCGGGTGGGTGGGTGTGGATGGGCGTGTGTGTGGGTGGGTGGGTGGGTGTGGGCGATCGGGTGGAGAAGGGTGGGTGTGGATGAGCGGGTGGAGAAGGGTGGGTGTGAATGGGTGGGTGGGTGGTCTGCTGTAGATGGAAGAGTGGGTGGGCTGCTGTGGACGGGAGGGTGGGCTGGTGTGGATGGGAGGGTATGTGGGTGGGTGGGTGGGCGGGTGTGGATGGGTGGGCGGGCGTGTTGGTGGGTGGTTAAAAAACTCCTTCCAACAATATCGATAATTGAAAAAACAAAATCAAAAAACCATAATAAATTTTCAATAGCAAAATTTTATGGTAATCCTATTTCAAGGAGGCACTTGCATCGCGCGTGCATTTGCGTCCACAATTTTTTGTCTCCATTAACTATTTTTTCTCACCGCGGCCATCTAAATTCATGGGATCCCAAAGACGGAAATCCAAACGCTGCAAAAAAAGAATGAAGATGTTGATGCAGGTAAGCCCATAAAGAGGATATCCGTCGACAGGCCGAAAACATAAGCCCTCCCAACAAGCCCTTGTCTTGCGCTTGCTCCCGATGACGTTCTACTCAGATCCCCACAGCTTTTGCAACAGGTGGCACTCGTGGAATTGGATCCAACTTTTGCGGTGTGAGTAGCGGGGGCGTAGTACCTTTTCTCCCATACAAACGTAATCTAGCTGTTTTTACGAGTCGGTGCAGGGAAGGATGCCGTGCTATAGGGGGATTGCAATTTTTATTAACTTACCCGTAAGAGGAGAAAAATGGTCGATAAATTTTACCCTTCCGTTTGGTAACGCTGCATCCGCAATTTTGTACTCTTTTCTTCTAAGAAAAAAAAAAAGCAAAAATCATTGAACGCGTATACAAAAATTTTAGGCCGATGGGCAAATTTTATCATACTGAATTGGGAGGGTAAAAATTACCCAACCATAGGTAGTGTAGTTCCTAGTAATTAGGAATATCGGAAATTTGGAAGAATTTGAAATTTTGGAAAAATTTCGCAATTTTGAAAAATTGGAAAATTTGGGAAACTTGGGAAACTTTTGAAATTTAGAGATATTGGAAAGTTCTGAAGAGGTTAAAAATTCGTAAAATTTTTGAAAAGTAGAAAGTTTTTGGGAATTTCGGAAATTTTCAAAAATGGACATTTTTTTGGGAATTTCGGAAATTTCCAAAATTGGGAAAATTTTGAGAATTTGGTAAAAAAAGCAAATGTTCAAAGTTTTTAGAATGGAGGTAGAAGGTGACGAAGCTGAGGAGGCTGTAAGAATGAGAGGCGGGTCAATGGGGTCAATAAGTGGGGAAAGAGAGCGATGTGAGAGAGAGGGAGGGAGAGAGAGAGGAGGCAGAGAGAGAGAGCCGCTAGTGGCGCACTTGATTGATCGAGTGAGGGGTTGGATGGGATGGCGAGGGGCATTAAAAAAAGAAGGCAATTGTGAGTCTAGGTGGGAGTGGGAGACAATCTAATTGAGATCAATTGCGGCTCAGTCAGGGTCAACTTACCGTCAGCTACCAAGTCGTATCCATTTTATTTCATTTTTGATTTTTTTTTTCAAATCACTTCGTCGCTGAAAATTTTCATTTTCAACATTTTGTAATTTAACCAATTGGAAAATTTTTTTTTCAATTCGACATCTCCAAAATTTTTTACACTCCCAAAATTAAAAAAAAATTAATTTCGAAAAATTTTGAAATTTTGAATGTTAAAACTTACAATTTAATTTTTCGCTGCAATTTACAATTTAAAAAATCCACAACTTTCGAATTTTTCAAAAATTTCTAAAATGTTAGAAATTCTGTAAATTTTCAAAAAATTTGGATTGTATGGATTGAAAAAAAATTTGTTCTTTTTCAAAAGTTTCAATGGTCATTTTCCCAATTTTCTAAATTTAGGAATTTTTACAAATTTTTCAAAAATTCGAAAATTTTGAAAATTTCTGTAATCAATTGATTTTTCAAAATATAAAAAAAAAACAATTGGCAATTCAAAAAATTTTGGACCTTTACAAAGTCTCCAAAATTTTCAAAATTTTAACAATTTTTGATTTTTCGGACGCACTAAAATAAAAAAAAAACTGGATTCAACTTTTGCAATATTTGAACTGGATTTCCGATTGTCCAAAGAATTATCATCTCAAACGGAAGGCAATGGCAAGTATAGACGAGAGCAGAAGAAAATCTGATTGAGATAAATTGCGGCTCAGTCAGGGTCAACTTGCCGCCAGCCACCATATCCCAGCAAGTCGTATCAATTTAATTCCATTTTTTCCCCCGCCTCGATCGCTTGCAAACGCAAATGCACCTGATGCAGTAGATTTTTTTGTCGATTGTACCAATCGTCTATTTTTAATAAATTATCCACCGACGCGCTATTGATACCGACAACCCGCTGAGCGCGGTTTTTCATTGATATTGCAATCAGGGGAGTCCGCGAAATGATAATCGAGTTCACGGTAGAATCCAATTTTCTCGTATTTTCATGGACGAACTCAGAATGACAAATTGGGTCCGAAAAAAGAAGGATTTTTCACGAAAAATGGGAGGAAAAGGACGCGGGTTTAACCCTCCCCCCCCCTCCCCTCCCCCCACCGCCCCCTCCCTCTGGCGGCTTCAATTGACGCATGTTCCGGTCCCGGCGGTGTCGAACCATCGACTTTCTCCGTCACCATTGAAAAAGCGAATTCTACAATTAAAAAATATAAAATACAGATTATAAAGGTTAAACAAAAAATATATAAATAAACGGGACGTGAGTGTGACCTGTGTGTGTGATTATTATGATTTTTTTACGATATCTCGTAAAATATGATGGCTAGCAAAAAAAGTGATTAAACATGAAATATGTAGCTTCACGAGAGGAACAACTTTTGTGGGACACTTTTTCTCGTATCTATCACCGTTCGCGAGATACAGCGTTATGAATAATCAAAATTGTTAATAACAATCGAACGGATGGTACAATTGCAAAAACACTCCTTTCAGACCTGGGGACGTGTCGATTAAAAACTCTGCCATCAGACTTGTTATAAACAAAACTTGTTCTAAAAAAAAAAAAAAAAAATTGTTATAAAAAAAATTTGTTATAAAAAAAATGTGTTGTAAAAAAAATTTGTTGTAAAAAAAATTTGTTATAAAAAAAATTTGTTATAAAAAAAATTTGTTATAGAAACAAAATGTTATAAAAAAAATTTGTTTTATAAAAAAAATTTAGACTCTTTTTAACGCTGAGTTGAATTTTAATCAGATGAAAATTTTTACCAAGAATGTATTTCTTATGTGTGCAAAATTTGTAGTTGGCTACTGTCAAACGACTATCCAAGGTTTAGGTATCAACTTACCGTGACCCAGTTTCTCTTTTATCCCGTTTATGTCCAAGTCCCACATGATCTTGTACCCACTAATGTTTTTCTCTTCTTCCTTTCTCCAGTGTCAAAAGTTGTTTTTATCGCTTTCTTCCCGTTGAGTTGAACAGAAAAAAAAAAATAAAAAATAAAAACTCCCACTGGGCTGACTACTCGGAGAGAAAAGTTTGATGAAAATTACCGTTCCGTTTGGTAAAGTTTTAATACTCCCTATTTTTAAGGTTTTTTTTTTCTCAACGGGGATATAGCAAAAATTAGTTCATGAAATTTAAATTTTATTTTTCAATGCGTTGAATAAATTTTTTAGCGAGGTGTAGTACCATTTTTAATGCGTCTGAAACAGACTACCACCCCCCCACCCACCCTCCCCCCCCCCCAACAACCTGCCATTCAGCCACTCACCCACCCACACCCACCCACATCCACCCACATCCACCCACACCCACCCACCCACCCACACCCACCCACCCACACCCACCCACCCACACCCACCCACCCACACCCACACCCACCCACACCTACCTACACGCATCCACGTCCACCCACACCCACCCACACCTACCTACACCCATCCACATCCACCCACACCCACCTACACCCACCCACATGTATGAGTGTCCAGTACTCCCTTTCGAAGAAATGCTGAAGATCAGGTACCGTGGGGAGGACAAGTGAGAGGAACTAGCGAGGTGTAGTAAATTTTGTCTGCCATTTTTCCGAAAATTTTAATGAAAATTAGGGTTGGGCAAATTTTACCCTACTCGAATTTTTCATTTTAATCAATCGGTTGAGCTGTTTTTGGATCTCAAATTTTACGGAGCCATAAATTTTAGCCAACTGGTAGGGTAAAAATTACCCGACCATAGGTAAAATTTCCATTGCGGTGTAGTAAAAATTACACTTCAATGTAAAATTTATACCGAATTTTTTGAAATTCTCAAAATTGTTTCAATTTCTTCAGATTTCAATGTTTCTAAATATTCTGGTCGTACAATTTTTTTTTCCTATTCTTGGTGATAAAAAAAAGACTTCTGGTATGGCTTTGTCAAACGGAAGAGTCATTTTTCCAGAACTTGTGTCTCTGTGTACTTTGTTCTGGTCGACGAGCAATCGATATTTATGAAATTGAATTGAGGGGTTGAAAGACACGAGGGGTGAATGTGGGCCGATTTTGGGGCGGGAGGCCGATGGTAATGGCCAAGTCTTATAACTTCCTCTCATTCCGCTTCTTTTTTTTTTTTATGAAGCTCCGGCTCATTCAACTTGAAGACCTTTTCGCCAATGAGCATACATGAGGGAAACTGGGAGATTTTTATCTTAGGCGAGGGTGAAAGGGTTTCGCATCTAAGATGCTATCGGACAGAAAAAAAATTGGCATCTTCCAATTTTTTTTCTGTGCTATATAATTTTGTTACAATTTTGGGATTTGCGGTTAGGGAAGTTAACGGGATTTGACAAATTTTGAAAAGTTTTGGATGTGCAATCGATTCCAACAATTCCAGGTATTTCTTGGAACAGTTCCTGGAATTGAACTTCCTCTTGGAACCGTTCCCGGAATGGAACATTATTTTGGAACCGTTCGAGGAATGGAACTTCACGTTGGAACTGTTCCCACAATGGAACTTCATATTGGAACCGTTCCCGGAATTGAATTTTATCTTGGAACCGTTCCCGGAATGGAACTTTATCTTGGAACCGTTCCCGGAATGGAACTTCATGTTGGAACTGTTCCCAGAATGGAACTTCATGTTGGAACCGTTCCCGGAATGGAACATCATCTTGGAACCGTTCTCGGACTGGAACTTCATCTTGGAACTGTTCCCGGAATGAAACTTCATCTTGGAACCGTTCCCGAAACTGAACTTTATCTTGGAACAGTTTCCAAAAGGAACACTTTTCGGGAATTAATTCTTGTAACTGTTCGTGCACTTGGAACAAACAGTAGCATACAATTGTCCATGACTGAAAACATCTTTACGATGATTTATACCAATTTTATCAAAAGTTTGACCTTGACTTTTTTATGCTGCTGATCAAGGCTTTAGACGATCCTCACCATCTGGCGGATCGTCCGTTCGCGGCTACATGACGAATTATCTACTTTTGAAACCCTATGACTACTTTGAACCTTATTTTTTCCATTAAAAAAACAGAGTGTCGTCTGCTTTTATTCCCAAAATCGTCATACCAATCGATCTCCAGCTACTGATTTATCTATTTGAGGGTGTGACTGATAGGGAAAAATCACCTGATTCAAGAGAGCACTTTGGATACACTCGATATCCGTCACCGTCTGTAATTTCTTCACCATCAAGATTAGATTGATGATGTGATATCCAACAAAATGAAAACGGACAAGTGTTATACATTACGCAAGTCACATTTTGCCTCCCTCATTCATCCTTTTCTTATTCTTGAAAGAAATTCGGGGGGAATAGTGGTGGGTACCAGTGATAAGTGTGAATCAGGGAAGCGAATCGTGAATTTACCGGACAGCGAAATATAGTGCACCCTTGGATTTTAAAAAAGTTGGGTGGGGTGGGGGGGGGGGGGGGGGAGGGGGGGAGGTGGATATAAAAACTTACGACGAGTAAGAATTCATCACTTTGGGTAAATTGTGGAATGCGCTCATATGGAACGAAGGAGCGTTACGCCAGCTTCACAAATGTCACAGGAATGTACTGGTAGCCTTGATAGGAGGATCTATTAATCAGATTTTTCATTCCAAAGTCTTGCCTTCTCCTATGACCAAGTCGCATTATTCAAGTTGAAATGAAGCTAACTTTTCTTGATCAAAGCAGTAATGATCACGTAATTTATTGGCCAGAGATCATTGCAGGAACTTCTGGCAACACCCAGACACACACACACACACACACACACACACACACACACACACACACACACACATACACACACGCAAAATTAGTCCGGGCTTTGGAGATTTACCCAGTGTTTAGAAATACGATGGCTCAAATTGCGACAGTCGGCCCCAGCCGCATGGATGGGTGTCCGGTAGGGCCCTCCGAAGAAATGCTAAAGAGCAACTACCGTGGGGCGTACAAGAAACCAGGCCGAAAGAAAAAAGCCTAAAAATAAAGGGAAAAAAAGAACCACAAACGCCGTTTAAATTTTCGATAAGAAGTGAAATACAATTTGGTAAGTGACCGCAAAGTTGGACGGTTATCGTGGATTGTTCCGACAATGAGGATGTGACAGATATATTGAATCCCCAGGAAGTTTGCGGTGTACCATAAGCCGGAGAAAGAAAAACTAATCTGATAACAATTACTTGTTTTGATAGTTCATATGGCCAGTCAATTGAACTGGCCTGTATGTGTGTATGTGTGTCCGCAAAGTGTTTTATTAAGACCGCGAGGTGATATGCACAGCTACGCTTATAAGCTTCGGACTTTATTTTGGTACAAGCCCCGAAATTCATTTTCGTCCAAGTTCCAACGTGTCTCGTGGTCGGAGCATCGAAATTAATCTTGGTCCAAGCTACAAAATTTGTCTTGCTTCAAACTTCGAAGATAGGAACATTGAGGTTGGACCAGGCTTAGTTGAACATTCGTTTCCAAGTTTGGGTTTAGGTGGTGCAGCAATCCTGGATTTATATATGAATTCAATATTAAGCAGAGTTTCGCTGAAGCCGGTAAATCGAAACTAGGAAAAATATGCTTCAATCCAGCTTAGTTCAACCTTAGTTCAGAAGCTTGGGTTTAGATGGTATGAGCAATCCGGGATTCATGCTTGTTAAAGCTAAGATTCAAAGCTAACGAAGCTGAGCTCGGACCAAGCTTAGCACAACATGGCTTCTGAAGCTTGGGTTTGGATGATTCTAGTAAGCTTGGATGTATGTATGTATCCAATATTGGACGTAGATTGGATTCTGCCTGTGGACCAACGCTAGGGACGCTAAGGTTGAGCCAAGCTTGGCACAAGCTGGGCCAGCAAAGCTTGGATATCTTTGATATCACTAAGCTTGGTTTGATCTAGGCTTATCCATGGGATGAAGCTATGTCGAAGCTATCAAGTCCAAGCTTCGGCATCGAAGGTCGGACCAAGATTGATCTCATCGTTCAAGCTTCGAATTGCCCATCTTGGTTAAAGTCAGGTTCGATGAGTTCCGTTCCGAAACCACTGTGCGATCATGTTCTATGTTACCTGGAATCAAATCCAGCAGTTATCATCAATTTTTGGAATATTCACAGGAACGGTTCACCCAAGGTCATTTGCAGTATAGTCATTCTATGCCGGGACAAAAACACCACTGATGGAACCTGACTCCAATGACCTTGGAACAACAGGAGTGGCGAAATGCGATTGTTTACATTGAGGTTCTCCCCTCAAGAACATGGTGCTATGTTCTCAGAAAGTATTTCTATCAGTGTAAGGACTACCAAAATATGATACAACATCGTAGATTACTTGAAAAAATATCAGTCAAAATAATCTTTCTTATTAGTTCAATTAGAATTGATTAAATCGATTTATTTCGTTCATTTGTAATTGTGACTGTTCTTGTTTTTTGGATTCCATTTGACTAAATAATGAAGCTAGAGGAAAAAGTTGTAAATATAAAATATTCCTCATTTCACGGGGCATCATTTAGGTCCTATGAGTCATATATCTATCTGTACTACTTTCGGAGAAAATGGCGGTTGAATGTCGGCCGAGATGCAACCGCGTCCCCTCCCGTCGCATATGAACTGTAATACGTTGTAAAATATGGGAAATACGCTGGAAAGTCATAGAACTTGACTGATGGAATTTTTTATGCCGAATATTTTATGTTCTCACGACTTTTCTCCATATCTACTCCTTCCTTTAGAAATGGCGCAGCGGTCGCGCAGGTCCCCAAGCGCACTCACGCCGCCGCTGCTTCCACCCCTGTTTACTCCTTAATTATGGACTTGACAATAAAACTTATTTGACATAAAATGTGTAGTTTGACCTAACGAACAAAATATATTTCAACTTTTTTCTTCTATCTCTATTTGTTTTCGAGATATTTCATTTTTTCTATCCGGAGTACGTTGAGATGATTCATTGCGGCGTCGTAGCAGTGGATTACATAATTGCAAGCAAGCTTAACATACACACATGTGATTGGTTATCATTTTTGGATCCACATATGATTAGAGGATATTATTGTTATTATTAAAAAAATTTTTTTTACAATTTTATGTTTTGGAGAACGCGAAAGCCACATCCGCAAGGATTATTAGGATCCCGCAATTCGACACAGATTTGGTGAAAAAAAGAATCCGGTCCGATAAGAAAAGGAAGTACTTCCTGTCCAAAAAAAATAAAAAAAAGGGAATTGATTTTATACCAAACGAACTGATCGACATAATATTCTCCGGAAAGTTGGAAATTTTACGTCCCTTTGAAATGGTTTCCCTCATATATCTAAATAAAAGAGGAAAGCGAAATAAAGTTGAAAGGCCATCGAGAATGGACAAGAGAGGGAGAGAGGGTTTCGATCCATTTTATTCCGTGTCTCCGGAAAAACCATAAAATATTCATGGTATTCGTGCGGCAGAATCGCTTCAACTTCCAACAAACGCCGATAGTTAAATCACTGGAAAATCTGGCATTCTCTGTGTGTACAATTGAGTTTGCCGGTGATATTCCATTCGATGATTTATTTAAGTGACATTGTGCATTGGTGTATTAGCATCAATCTTCGAGCGCTTGAGATTTCGTAAGAACTGTGGCGAATTTATGGGGTACAGGAGGGGTGGAGGAAGAAATGAACTGTTAGAAATATTTTTCATAACTGGAATCGTGGTTTAATAATTAGAAAATTGATCTATTTGATAATAAAAATGGAAAATGGAAAAAGAAAAATTGGAAATGGAATATGACAAATTGAAAATTGGAAAAAGAAAAATTGAAAATTGAGAATTGAAAATAGAAAATTGAAAATTGAAAATTGAAAATTGAGAATTGAGAATTGAAAATTGAGAATTGAAAATTGAAAATTGAAAATTGAAAATTGAGAATTGAAAATTGAAAATTGAAAATTGAAAATTGAGAATTGAAAATTGAGAATTGAAAATTGAGAATTGAAAATTGAGAATTGAAAATTGAGAATTGAAAATTGAGAATTGAAAATTGAGAATTGAAAATTGAGAATTGAAAATTGAGAATTGAAAATTGAGAATTGAAAATTGAGAATTGAAAATTGAGGATTTAAAATTGAGAATTGAAAATTGAAAATTGAAAATTGAAAATTGAAAATTGAAAACTGAAAATTGAAAATTGAAAATTGAAAATTGAAACTTGAAAATTGAAAATTGAAAATTGAAAATTGAAAATTGAAAATTGAAAATTGAAAACTGAAAATTGTAAATTGAAAAGTGCAAATTGAAAATTGAAAATCGAAAATGGAAAGTTGAAAATTGAAAATTGAAAATTGAAAATTGAAAATTGAAAATTGAAAATTGAAATTTGAAAATTAAAATTGAAAATTGAGGATTGAAACTGGAAAATTGACAATTGAAAATTGAAAATGGAAAATGGGCAAGGGAAAACAGAAAATGCGGAATGAAAAATGAAAAATGGAACATTAAAAATTGAAAATGGAAAACTAAATAAAAAAAATTGAAAATAAAAAAATCCAGATAAAAAATACCCCATAAAAAATGTCTCATGCCCAAGATTACACAAACAAAAACCGCCACATTCCCTTCAAAAACTGCCCTAAAAGTAGAACTGGCAAATTCAAAAAGAATAACCATCACTTGTTCCAATGTCCCTCGAACGACAAATTATGCTGTCACGTGATTATCGATTTTCCGCCTCTCCTTATCAAAGATACCGACGGCCCTGAAACACCCACAAAGCCCCCTCCCAATTATGTCATGAAAGCCATTAATAAACAATTCGTTATATCAATTGTTAATTACCATAGGTTACTTCCTCAGTATTTATAGATGTGAATAATTTTCTAAAACTTTAACTATACCATATTTGGAGCACATTTTGCTTAATGTATGGAAACATTCCATCGTTTGGGCTATTTTTTATTTGTACAGGGTGTTTCAAAAACAACTTAAAAATTACCCCTCCAATGAACCTTTCTCTCTCCTTTGAACCTGTCCTGCTCAAAAAGCTAAACTGTTCTGTTTGAACCCTACATCTGGGCTGCGAGTCTCAATTTGGGACATCAGAGCCTGACTTGAAGACTTTCAGAGGTTTGATTGAACCTACTCAATTTGTGCAGAATAAGTGAAAGATCCCTGATGATTAACCTCCGCTTACAACCCCGACATCAGAATGTCCAAGTCAGCTAAGCGGGCAGTCTTACTGCTGCTTGGGTTCCTAAGCTAAAATGCCCGACTGGGCAAGAATTCTTTCGGATTGTCTGACAAGCAGACGGTTGCTCATTGAGTAGCCCGTAACGACATAGGTTTCCTCTGGTTTCCTGAGAAAATTCTACCCCAATATCATACAATTCGTTATATGAAAAGTTAGGATAGGTTGAAGTAACTTGATTTTACAAGCGATCAAAAACATGAAAACCAAATTTGCACTTGTGCAAATCTACGGCCAATCTACGTCCAATATTGGATACATACATACATCCAAGCTTACTAGAATCATCCAAACCCAAGCTTCAGAAGCCATGTTGTGCTAAGCTTGGTCCGCTCAGCTTCGTTAGCTTTGAATCTTAGCTCTAACAAGCATGAATCCCGGATTGCTCATACCATCTAAACCCAAGCTTCTGAACTAAGGTTGAACTAAGCTGGATTGAAGCATATTGTTCCTAGTTTCAATTTACCGGCTTCAGCGGAACTCTGCTTAATATTGGATTCATATATAAATCCAGGATTGCTGCACCACCTAAACCCAAGCTTGGAAACGAATGTTCAACTAAGCCTGGTCCAACCCTAATGTTCCTATCTTCGAAGTTTGAACCAAGATAAATTTTGTAGCTTGGACCAAGATTAATTTCGATGCTTCGACCACGAGACACTTTGGAACTTGGACGAAAATGAATTTCGAGGCTTGTACCAAGATAAAGTCCGAAGCTTGAATGAAGATAAAGTTCGAAGCTTGTATTAACCCGCGTAACCAAGCTAGGACGAAGGTTATTCTCTAAGCTGGGATTGGTGTTACATTCGCATGTTCTGCACAGATTGACCGAGGCTTCAGAACACAGCTTTGGCGAAGCTCAGTCAAGCCTCGTCCAAGCTTTGATCAAGCTTCATCGCATGGTCAATTCCCACCTGGCCGCCAAGTCGTATACCTAAAAAGAACAAATATCGATATACCATTTGCTTGATATGTTCAAATAATTTTAAGTGGTTATCAAAATGTTATCACTCATCCCATAAAACGTCCAACCCTTCAGCAATAGATGACGCGGAGGCGAGTTTTAAAAACTTCCACTTGGAATTATGCATTTGGATTGGTCCATGGAGTCTGTAGGACAGCTGTAAAAATGGCCCCAAGACCAGTAACAACGAAATATATAAGTGCTTTGATGGTTATATCTGCAACAATAAACTCTGCGTCTAGCGTTGTTGGGCGAATCGTTTCACCAGTCCTTTACCAAGAACTTTTAACTACAGTTGCTATATAGCCTATATGTATGTCGACGCCCGACAAGTTGACTACGACTTACTTCTATGCACATATTCCGGGAATATACCAAAAACCTGGAGCCCTTCTGCACCAATCAAAGTAAAAGTTTGTCTGATAATATATCGAGTATTGCTGAACTCCGCTCCACCTCTCTCTCTCTCTCTCTCTCGACAGCTACTAAAGGAAAACGTTTTCCTTTTACTTCCACTTTGCGTTATGTACACAGGGAAAAGGACACTCTAAACCATGAGAAAACGACTATGGACTTTCTAGGGAGCGTCGGTCGATTACTAGACTCGATCAATCGGCGGATCAGGGAATCGTAAAAATGGCTCCGCCTTGTATGGCATTCAATGGGTCGACCATGGAAATTTCATTAGCTTGGGTTGAATTCGGTTGCTTTAGTTTGGAGATTTTGTGGGGATATGAAATTTCATGGGGGGGGGGGGGGGGAAGAGGGGCGGGTGGAAAAGGGGTAGGTTGTGGAGGAGGGGGTGGCTAGAGGTTGGGAGGAGGAGGAGGGGGTGAGTAGGGGGTGGGCGGGAGGAGGAGGAGCGGGGTAGGTAGGGGGTGGGTGGGCGGAGGAGGAGGAGGGGTGGGGGTAGGTAGTGGGTGGGCGGGAGGAGGATGAAGGGGGTGGGTGGGAGGAGGATGAAGGGGGGGGGGTGGGTGGGAGGAGGATGAAGGGGAAGGTGGGTGGGAGGGGGGTGGGTATGGGATGGGAGGAGGGGGAGGGTGGGTGAGGCGGGGGGGAAAGCGGGTGGTCAATTGAATATATTCGCCAATTTTTTTAATTGTTAATAATACTTCCACAGTCTTCCATACTGGCCTAATGACACCTATCACTAAATGCCCATTGATTTTTTGTTTCAGAATTCGATAAGACACAATTTGTCCTTACATAACCGATTTATGCGAGTGCAGAATGAGGGGACTGGCAAGAGTTCGTGGTGGATGATAAATCCAGATGCTAAGCCGGGAAAATCAGCCAGGAGAAGGTAAATAATGAAGCAAATTGATTTTGATGTTACCCCTTTCGATATTACGAGAGTACTCTATTATTGGGCTATCAACACAATCACGTGGAGAAGACATTATGGGATTTTATATAAGTAATTTGATATTGCTAATCATATGATTAGATGAGAATTATTGTTATTACTATTGTAGATGGAAAAACATTGTTTTGTTATATCTTCAATATTATTAGTTTTCAGAAAAAAAATTCAAAATTTCTATTATTTTTTTTAAGTTAGCAAATTTTTCGGAACTTATGGATTTTTGGAAATCGTTACCCTTCCGGTAGAGAGAAGTTATTGAAATGGCCCCAATTTTGAAAAATCGATATCTTCACATTTCTGATCATGGTACATAATATACAACAAAATATTTATGTGTGTGGGTGAGTGGGTGGGTGGGTGTAGGTGGGTGGGCGGGCGGGTGTAGGTGGGTGGGCGGGCGGGTGTAGGTGCTGGATGGGTGAATGGGTGGGTAGGTGAGTGAGTGGGTGGTTGGGTGGGTGGGGGTGAGTCAGTGGGTGTAGGTGTGTGAGTGGGTGTGGGTGGGTCGGCGGGTGGGTGGGCGGTTGAAGGGGTAGGTAGATGTGTGCTTAACGTGGGTGAGGGGATAAGTGGGTGGGTGGGTAATGTGGGTGAGTGGGTGAGTGGATAAGTGGGTGGGTGGGTAAAATGGGTAAGTGGGGGGGTGTGGAACTTTTGACTTTTGAACCACGTAAATTTTGAACAATTCTTAAAATTTCATATTCTTAACAGCCTCAGCTTTTTTTTGGAATCATTGAAGGTTTTTAATACTATTACAAAATATTTGTAGGGCGACGTCTATGGAGACGAGTAAGTTTGAAAAGCGAAGGGGACGCGCTAAGAAGAAGGTCGAGGCTTTGAGAAATGGTGGATTACAAGCTGATGCGACACCGAGCCCTAGCAGCAGCGTCAGCGAAGGCCTCGATCTGTTTCCCGACAGTCCACTACATGCTGGAGGGTTCCAGCTATCTCCTGACTTCCGGTGATTAGTAGAAAAATTAAATTAATTTAATCCTTAATGTGATTAATCTAAACGGACCAATCTTTTGAAATCGTACAATTTTAATTTTTTTTACATGTTTTCTTTCTCATTTTACAACTTTTGGAATTTTTACAATTTCGGCTTTGACAAAAAATATATTCACAATTATTTAAACTTTGGAATTATTGACATTCTTGATGTTTCCAAAATTGTCAAAATTATTACAATTCCGAAAAAAAAAATTATTTTCGAAATGGTAGTAATTTTTAAAATATTTCCAGATTTAGACTTTTTAAAATTTTTGAAATTCTTGAAATTTTTGAAATTTTTAAAATTTTTGAAATTTGGGAAATTTTTGAAATTTTTGAAATTTTTGAAATTTTTGAAATTTTTGAAATTTTTGAAATTTTTGAAACTTTTGAAATTTTTGAAATTTTTGAAATTTTTGAAATAAATTTTCATCCTGCTTCTTGTGTCGTTAATTTCAATTTTTTCGCTGATTCTCGTTTAATATGGGTGACACTTGGTCTAGGCGAAACGACGTCCATTTGAAAAACTGACCATCTCCTTTTCCACAGTCCAAGAGCATCGAGCAACGCGTCTTCAGTGGGAAGACTCAGTCCGATCCCTGCGGTCCTTGGGGAGCCTGACTGGACCGGGAGTTACGGGTCCTCTTACAGTCCTGAGCAACTAGGTAAAATAAATTCCATTTCTCCAAAACATGAACAACTATCGAAAAATCCAATAATATCTCCAACTTTGCGGCATTTCTGACCACGAAACCTTTCCAACTGTCAAGTAACAACCGTCATTCTTATCCAAGATGATAATATACCTCCTGAAATCTACACATAATAATCTCTAATTTTATGCCAATTCCAAAAGCTGGAAACCTCGCTGAGTCGATGAAGCTGGAATCATACGGTATGTACCAAACGTCTCCATCGAGTCATCAGCAGCCGCCACCCTCCTACTTCGAGGCGCAGTACCAGAGGAACAATACGTTGCGTAAAACAACATCTCCTTATGGTTTACCACCAACGCCACAGCCTGCTACCCAGCAGAGATGTCCAATCCATCGCCTTCAACCTTGCACGTGTCAAATGGTAAAACAAACACTTGAAATCCATCATCAAGAACCAGATTGTCTTTCCTCCGGCCCCAAGTCTCCCTTCCCCTAAGCCCCCCCTCCAAGTCTCCCTCCCCCTAAGCCCCCCCAGCCTCCCTCCCCCTAAGCCCCCCCCCCAAGTCTCCCTTCCCCTAAGCCCCCCCTCCAAGTTTCCCTCCCCCTAAGCCCCCCCTCCAAGTCTCCCTTCCCCTAAGCCCCCCCTCCAACTCTCCCTCCCCCTAAGCCCCCCCCCCCCAAGTCTCCCTTCCCCCAAGTATCTCCCTCCCCTAAGCAACCCCCCCCCCCCCAAGTCTCCCTCCCCCTAAGCCCCCCCCTCCCCAAGTCTCTCTCCCCCCTAAGCCCCCCCCCCTCCCCCAAATCTCCTCCCAAGTCCCCCCCCCCCCAAAGTCCTCAGGCCCAAGGAAGCACATACAAATCCAAAATGTGTAAACAACCCATCCAATTCCCAAATTTGACATCTAGGATTGTCAACAATCCTCCATGTCCTAATTCATACGAGATCAATTGTCATTCTATCAGCATGAATATCCAAGATCATCAGAGCCATCTGCCTGGATGACAAAATTGAAAATTGCTTTTGATTCAATCATCTTCCATCTTCCAGAATTTGAGCCCCGTCTCGGGCATGTCACCATCTTACCAGAGTGAACCCAGTACATCGCCCCTCGGTGCTCAACAACAAACCCAACAAGCCCAACAACAGCAACAATTGAGAACGGTGAATGAGCAAGAGCTGCACTACCTCCTACAGGCGCAAAGTCAACCACAACAGAGACAGGCCCAAACGAGAGCATCAAATTCTAGTCCCCCACAAACACCAACCTCCACACCAAGCACAATGATGGGTCAATTAATGGGTGCATTAAATAATACAACGTTGCTTGACGACTTGAATATTAATATCGAGGGCCTACATGGCGGCTTCGACTGTAATGTAGAGGAGGTAATGAAATGATTATCTTGGGAAATTGAATTTAAGGCTTGATGAATAAGGTCGCTTGATATGCTGAAGAGGCGACACTGTCTAAGATAGATTAAGGGTTAATTAAGAAAGTCTAGGCGTTTGCATATTTTTATTACACTCCACTTCGCAAGTTGACATTTCATTGGTTGATCTGAAATTTCTGAGAGTTGTTGGGACTGCAAGCGGCCGGCATGTTGGCCAACTTTTTTCTTATTTAAATGATTCGGAGTTTGAAATGAAATTTGTAATATTTCGATTTTCATATTTTGTAATAGTTGAATTTAAGTTTGATTTCGATTTTTTAAAATTGAATTTAAAAATAGATATGGATGTTTGCATTGGAATTTGAATTTGAATTAAATTTGAACTTGAAAAAAAGATTTCAACGTGAAATTGAATTTTAGAATTGGAAAAATGAAATTGTAAATTTTTTGAATTTAAAATATGACCCCGCGGGAAGAGGAACCTGGCGACGCACATTTCAAAGCCAATGAGACTGAACATGAACGAAAACAGTATGGCGGGTCACATGACAGCCCATGACAATTGAAATTAGTGTAATGGCCGCTGCCATGACATGGTTGGTCATTTTTAGGAAGGATTAGTGGTGGATGAAGTCGTCGATGCACAAACAACACGTTTAGTCGAGGACGTGCCTGGACGAAAAGACGGTTATGACACTCAGAGTACGTAACTATCGCGCGAGACCACAGTGCGCATGCCTTGCAGCTGCGCAGATGCAAAAATGTTTCTGCGCAAACGTCAATCGCAAATTGTGCGTACGCACACACAAGTGTCGCTCATGAGAATTCATGTATTTTGTGTCGATTTCTCGATGTCAGTCGCAAAACAATCGATTACTCGCACCTAATCGACTTTCATGTCGATCTGTCGATTCTCCCGTCGATTGTTCCCTGTTCTTTTTATATGAGGATAGTTCCTTGGCGGTGGCCGCTACGCGGCCACATGCCTTTTCTTGCCTGCATTCGAGTTCGATTTCAATCGTGTCATCGATAATCGAGATTTATTTCTTCGACTTTCGAGTTTTCGAGTTCGATAATCGAGATTTTTTTTTCGACTTTCGAGTTTTCGAATTCGATAATCGATTCATTTTCCTGATCGACGCTCTCAATTATTTATATAGATATTTACATTTATATATATGCATTTTCCCTGAATTGGTCTAGCAGACCTCCAGCTTCCAGCATTGGTTCAGAATGACGGGATTAGGTATTGATGCCGAGATTAGTTAGTGACTTGTTTCCTCTGAGTAAGGATATGAATTGAAAGAGCTGAACCAATTCAGGTAGCGCATTGCAGAAAGTATTATTCAATACCATAATATTAAATTGACTTTCAGGTGATAAAACATGAGCTCTCAATGGACGGTACATTGGACTTCAACTTCCAGCAGGGTATAATGGGGTCTGCATCCGTCCAAGTTACGGACACTGCCATGAATCAGAGTAATGTTGTTACCTCTAACAATCAGGTTGGCTCACAAAATCCATCTAGCGGCGTTTATGCCACAACAAATCCAACGACACCAGCTGCAGCGCCCTCGTGGGTTCACTAGCAGTGGTGTACAGTAACAACGACACCAACCTCGTTCTCCCAAACTTCCGTGTCGCAGTATCAAACGGGTTTTCCTCAATATCGAGTGCCCAAGCGACAAAACACTGGTAAGTGGTATCATTAATCTTGCGATTGCAGTCCTCTAGAACCATATATGCAACTCGATTCATTACTCTGTTTAGACATATACATTAGTAGATATTTTGTACAATGCCGGGAAAGCAAGGGAAAGGGTTGAGTGATTAGAGGTCTGGTCTTTGGCACACGAGGTCCAGGGCAACCTGGAATTGTCCAGAGACCAGGTAACCTGGAATTGTCCGGGGACCAGGCAACCCGGAATTGTCCAAGAACCAAGCGACCTGGAACTATCCAGGAACCAGGCAACTTGGAATTGTCCAGGGACCAGGCAACCTGGAATTGTCCAGGGACCAGGCCACCTGGAATTATCCAAGGATCAGATCATCTGCAATTATCCAGGGACCAGGTTATCTGGAATTGTCCAGGGAACAGGCAACCTGGAATTGTCCAGGGATCAGGCAACCTGGAATTATCCAGGTACCAGGCGACCTGGAACTATCCAGGAACCAGACCTCTTGGAACTACCAAGGAACCAGGCCACCTGGAATTATCCAAGGATCAGAAAATCTGGAATTATCCAGGGACCAGGTTATCTGGAATTGTCCAGGGATCAGGCAACCTGGAATTATCCAGGTACCAGGCGACCTGGAACTATCCAGGAACCAGGCCACTTGGAACTACCAAGGAACCAGGCCACCTGGAATTATCCAAGGATCAGAAAATCTGGAATTATCCAGGGACCAGGTTATCTGGAATTGTCCAGGGATCAGGCAACCTGGAATTATCCAGGTACCAGGCAACCTGGAATTGTCCAGGGACCAGGCAACCTGGAATTATCCAGGTACCAGGCAACCTGGAATGCTCCAGGGACCAGGTAATCTGGAATTGTCCAGGGACCAGGTAATCTGGAAGTGTCCAGGGACCAGGCAACCTGGAAGTGTCCAGGGACCAGGCAACCTGGAATTGTCCAGGGACCAGGCAACCAGAAACTGTCCAGGGACCAGGCAACCTGGAATTATCCAAGTACCAGGCCACCTGGAATTATCCAAGGATCGGAAAATCTGGAATTATCCAGGGACCAGATAATCTGGAATTGTCCAGGGATCAGGCAACCTGGAATTTTCCAGGTACCAGGCAACCTGGAATTGTTCAGGGACCAGGCCACCTGGAATTATCCAAGCATCAGATAATCGGGAATTGTCCAGGGACCAAGTAATCTGGAATTGTCCATGGACCAGGCAACCTGGAATTGTCCAGAATTTCGTCAAAAAAACGCCTGTAAAAATAGCGGTTGTCCATGGTATCTCTCCAATTACTGGGTGGAACCGAGGAACATAGTGTCCATTGAGTATTGTGCTCATTGGTTTAAAATGTGTAAATGCTGTATAGTTTCGGAAAAAGCCGGTTCCCGTTGGCGCCGCTGGAAGTGGTCGCGCTGTATCCTAATGTTCTACCAAAAATTAGGGCATGCTCTATTTTATGCTTTTCCACATTACAGCAAATTCATCAAAAATCAATTTCACGTAATCTCAGCGCCCGCCAAAAGACTTACCCAACACTTTCGTAAACTACGAACAGCAACTCACTAACTTTCCCAAAATGCCCGAAATTTTGACTTACAAGATTAACTTCAAAATTCTATAAAAGAGACATAAAGAATCATAAACGAGAGGACAAACGGAAGTCGACATTGCGCGAAGCGGGGTGCAAGGGTGGATAAAAAGACGTTGGTAAGAACGTTTGGTGGAAGTTTTTCGGTGGAAAAAAGTTGAGGAAGAATGTAACGAATGAACAGAGGAGGAGTAAAAGGGAGGTGGAGTAAAAAGGAAGGTGAGGAGGGGAGTTTGAGATCTCTCCTTGAGCAACTTTATAATTCTTGCGACGCTTTTGGGGAATGAGATGGACGGGGTTGGAAAGTGGTGAGAGCAGGCCAAATTCAAAAGTGGGTGGGGGGAGGGGGGGGGGAGGTGGCGGGGGGGGAGGTGGCGGGGGGGGGGTGGCTCGACGGGCGTTGAGGTAGTGGCAGTGGCGCCAGACAGCGTCTGGGCTGAATAGCCGTTGACTTTTCGACTCTCGCACCCAGTTCTGCCCAAGTGCCTTACCAGGAATATCGTCCATCACCCGCTCCCTTTCCCCAACTTTTTTGCTTACTCTTCGGAGGGGAAAAATGTAATTTGGGGATTTAGCGACGAGGGGGGAGGGGAGGGATAATTGATCAAATCTAGCTTCTTAGTATGTCAAAAATTTGGGAAAAATGGTAATTAAAAAAAATGTAAGTCAGAATAGAATTCATATTCTTTTGAAATTATCAAAGGAATCTAAGAATTGTGAATACTACAAACAATCCATCCATCCACACGCAGCCACCCACACTTGCACGCACCGCCACCTACACCCACCCATCCACACGCCCACACATACCCGCCCACATACACTCACCGGTCTACAGACACCCGCCCACACGCACCCGCCCACATACGTCCGCCCACACATGCCCTCCCACACACACCCGCCCACATGCACCCGCCCACACATACCCTCCCATACACGCCCGCCCATATGCACCCGCCCACATGAGCCCGCCCACATACGTCCGCCCACACATGCCCTCCCACACATACCCTCCCGCACACACCTGCCCACATGCACCCGCCCACACATACCCTCCCATACATGCCCGCCCACATGAGCCCGCCCACACATGCCCTCCCACACACACCCGCCCACATGCACCGACCCGCCCACACACACACATGCAAGATGGTTTTATTACTCCTAAAGTTCTGGCTGATTACGATAATATTTACAAATTGTAATTTTTTTTTTTGTATTTTTCCATTAAACAATTTCTGACGTTACACCTTACATATCATTACTATTTGAAACCAGCTAATAACGAGCGCATTATTGGTTAAGACATTGAACGCTCTCTCAGGACCATCTCTTTGCAAATTTTACATGATTTTGCATAATTGTTTGTTTTCATCTTGATGAACAAGATAATAACCAAGAAATAGAGTTTGAATTCCCTCGGGCTTTTTACTCATCAAAACATGGTCTGATGGCCTATGGGGTCAATACACAAACTTCCATGCGGTTGTGGTATTTATTCTACAAAGTCGCGGCTAGTGAAAGGTTTGCAAATATTTTTGCAAAAAATAATTCCCCGATAGAAGTGGATAAACACCACGAGTGGGCAGACATGTGATTTCTTGTACACAACAAATACGTTATTTTTCCAACCACCATGAAGGGTTTCATTTTCTTTTGCGGTCTAGCATAGGGCGTAGTTTATACGATTTTTACGAAAAATAATTTTCGTAATAGTACTCTATTTTTTTTTTTTAATCGGGACGGGTTTTTCTATCCCCAACACTCATTCAGCTCCAGGAATTTCATGTGGTCCAGACTCCAATGCGCTCCCAATAAAATCGCTCAAAAAACCGACGAAACCCGATGGTGAGAGTTAATAAGGCACCCGCTGTCGTGAATGACAGTGACGATAACTTTATTCGGAGGAATTTAAAATTGGATTCATAAAAATTATTCTAATAGATTCCCTCGACTAAAAGTCGCCGCCCCAGGGGCAAATGAGGCAAATTTGATTTGACACTCGGGTCGACTCCAAGGAGACATCTCATCCCTCGCCACTCACTTTCTTCATATAATTCCTTTTCGTCGACATTCTTCACTCTTTTACCCTCTGTCCTTGTACCATTCTAACCGAGAATATTGCATATGCCGAGGGGATGTTTTTTTTTTCAAAAGGAGAACTTGGATGAGGTACCTTTTGATTTACGGGTTTTAGGGAGTCAAGTTGCGCTTTTTTGGAACGTGAAATATGATTGATAATTGATGATTGATAATTGATGATTGATAATTGATGATTGATAATTGATGATTGATAATTGATGATTGATAATTGATGATTGATAATTGATGATTGATAATTGATGATTGATAATTGATGATTGATAATTGATGATTGATAATTGATGATTGATAATTGATGATTGATAATTGATGATTGATAATTGATGATTGATAATTGATGATTGATAATTGATGATTGATCATTAATGATTGATAATTGATGATTGATACTTGATGATTGATAATTGATGATTGATAATTGATGATTGATAATTGATGATTGATAATTGATGATTGATAATTGATGATTGATAATTGATGATTGATAATTGATGATTGATAATTGATGATTGATAATGATGATTGATAATTGATGTGATAATTGATGATTGATAATTGATGATTGATAATTGATGATTGATAATTGATGATTGATAATTGTTGATGATTGCTAATTGATGATTGATAATTGATGATTGATAATTGATGATTGATAATTGATGATTGATAATTGATGATTGATAATTGATGATTGATAATTGATGATTGATAATGATGATTGAATTGATATTGATAATGATGATTGATAATTGATGATTGATAATTGATGATTGATAATTGATGATTGATAATTGATGATTGATAATTGATGATTGATAATTGATGATTGATAATTGATGATTGATAATTGATGATTGATAATTGATGATTGATAATTGATGATTGATAATTGATGATTGATAATTGATAATTGATGATTGATAATTGGTGATTGATAATTGGTGATTGATAATTGATAATTGATGATTGATAATTGATGATTGATAATTGATGATTGATAATTGATGATTGATAATTGATGATTGATAATTGATCATTGATAATTGATAATTGATAATTGATGATTGATGATTGATCATCGATGATTGATCATTGATGATCGATGATTGATCATTCATGATTGATCATTAATGATTGGTCATTCATGATTGATCATTGATGAACTGAAACATGATTTCCCAAATCAGTTATATGGTTCACAAAGTGGATGTTCAAAATAGTTACCGCTTGAATTTGGCGCCTCAGCCACTATTCGACGGGTGGCGCTAGTCGCTGAGGGTTCCGCCAATGCGGTTTCGCTATTCCGTATGTGCCTTTTCGAAAACATCGGTGCGCGCCTATTTTGGCGATCATAATAGCAACTCAAGGAAGTAATTTTGTAAGTGTTTCTTAGCGGAATAACGCTCGAGGCTCTCGTGCGTGTGTACAGGGGTCGACTTATGCAAATTCGGGTTAACCGTCGTGTCAATCAGCTGGAAAAGTTGAGGGGAGGGGAGCATGGAGGCTATAGGAGTCTTCGTGCTGGTCGACGGGTGCAAGTGGTCGTCGATGATGAGATTTTACGTTAATTACACGATTAATTAATGTGAAGAAGTCAGCTGGAAGATTAGAGCGAAGTGCGTGATAATGGGAATGTGCGTGCGGGAAGCTGCAGCGAGAATAATAATAAACTTTAGTATGAAATTTTCGAGAAATGTGATTAACAGAAGGTTATGAAAGTTCTTACTCCACAATGAATGTAGTCAAGCTCCAAATTTATACAAATTTATCTCTCGAAAGTCATATCCTAGTCCCCACCTGGAGTGCGTTCTGCGCATGCGCAACCGAACATTTGAATCGCCCGCGCATTGGTTACCCCCACTTTGCGCGGCAATACGAGGAGTGCCGGAGCGCGCGGTGGTGGGGATACAGGAATGGGAGGTTCGGCTGCCGATTCGCATGACTTATGGGAGGTTTCACTGTAAAAGGGAAGTAAATGTTGTTTGGAGAATAACCTCCGTGTGCGCGCGCAGATTCAAACATTCAAATTTGACAGATGTATGCTCCTACACCAATTCCGATTTTGTTGCAATAGTCGATGTTTGTTTACCTCCAATCGTTTCCTAATCGCTGATGAGGCCAGGGGAGTGACTGAGAACACTCTACTAGCTGCTCACCTGGTGAGGGAAGTGCCGCAATTTCGTGGACATTTTTCGTTGCATTTTATTTTCTTCTGTCCGTTCTCTGTAAAATTAGAGTTGAAAAAATGTTTCGCATTTTATCAGCAACGGACAATTTCCATTGCAATTTTGCATGGGCTGCACGTAATGCCGTATGATTGTAGCACTTGTTGCATCGGGCGCTCTCTCCCTCGCGTTGAGCCCCTACTTTCCGACTGGCCTTTGGCAAACTCACCCCCATGCACTGGCCAATGTATCGGGCTTTCAAGTGTCCTCACTACTTTTTCGCCAACCCTGCCAACTCACCCCCTCCCCCCCCCCCCTCTAAGAATGATCGGATGATAAAATGCAACAAGCTAGTAAATGCGCCAAATCGCCGGGGGTGCTGGACGATTTTATAATTTCACGGCATCACACTCCAATGCACACGTGACAGACTCGTTATCCCCTTCCGGCTTTGTCACAACATTAACCGCCGATGTTGTCGGTTCGGTCGGGGGGAATTGGGGGGGGGGGGGGGGGGGGGGAGGGGATTTGCGTGGGAATTTTAAGGTTTTCATTTTTGAAGAATGCGTTCTAGTTCAAAATAAAAAAATGAATTTACGAAAAAAACATCTCCCTCAGCCTCAAAACATCTATACGTGTGTATGGAGGCGCGCGTTTGTGTGTGGGTTGGAAGGGTGTGTGGGTGGGACAGTGGGTGGAAGGGTGGGTGGGTGGGTGGGTGGAAGGGTGGTGTGTGGGTGTGTGGTTGGAAGGGTGGGTGGGTGAGTGGGTGGAAGGGTGGGTGGGTGAGTGGGTGGAAGGGTGGGTGGGTGAGTGGGTGGAAGGGTGGGTGGGTGAGTGGGTGGGTGGGTGGCTTAGGTAGGAGGGTGGGTGGGTGTAGGTGGATTTTTGTGTGTGTGCGTATGTGTGCCTGTCCGTATCTCCTTACAAAACAATTTCGCCAACTAATTTTGTATTTACTAATAAATTCGATAATCCGTTTTTTTACCCAATAAAAATAATGTCATGTCAAAAAGTCGAACGCCAGCCCAAAAAAAAAATGTAATCTCAATTTTCCAATTTTTCGCAATCGCCCACATTCCACTGCGAAAATTCCTCCCTCCCCCCCCCCCCCAATTTGCAGATATTCATCAAAACCCCCGAAATATATGCCCACCTCCAATAAAAAGCTTTTCCCTAGAACGGGCTTTTAGCAAAATTTTCCAATCCCCTATTTTTGTATATTCATAAGTTTTTTTTTTTCAACATTTGATTTGGAGTTGGCGCCGGTGTCTGCAGCTCGGGAGACGTATGGTTGTGCTTTCGATATTTTATCGAAAAACTCTCTTTTTTTCGCCTCTCCCGTCTCTCGCCCGCGCGGTATATACGTAAGTGGAAATTTATGCCACCGATACTGGATAGAAAATTTTTCTGGGTCGCACCGTATCACTGTTGAATTTATCATCCACTTTTGAAGCGTCAGAGGATGTGAAGGAGCGGAATACATGGCTTGTGAATATGGTATGGGGCTACCGTAAATATTGGATTATTAACGTCATATCCTGGGTAATTCGTTGGCTATATCAGGCAATTTTGCTATTGTAAATGCTTAGTTTCTATTATATACCGAAAAAAAAGATCCAGTGGGCCAAAGGTACACGTGTCCCATTTTTTCGAGGACCGAAAACCCACCCACCTTCCTTACTCCCGCCCACCCACCCACCTCACCTTTCACTCCCTCCTTCCTCTCCACCCACCCACTCACCCTCCTTACCACCCACCCTCCCACCCACCCTCCTTCCCACACACCCACCCACCCTCCCTCCCACACCCCCCCCCACCCTCCCTCCCACCCCCCCCCCCCCCACTCACCCTCCCTCCCTCCCACCCACCACCCTCCCTCCCTCCCTCCCACCCACCACCCTCCCTCCCTCCCTCCCTCCCACCCACCACCCTCCCTCCCTCCCTCCCAACCCCCACTCACCCTTACTCCTTCCCACCCATTCAGTCTCCCACCCACTCAGTCTCCCTCCTTCCCACCCACCGACCAACCCACTCAGCCACCCACCCGACCCACCCTCTCACCCACACACACACAACAACGTTTCGTTAAAATTGCAAATATCGGATTTTTCAAAATTTTTAATACTTTGGAATTTTCTAAGTCACTGTCAATTTCTCAATTTAAAAAATGAGAATTTGGAAATTTCCCAATGATTTTGTAGAATTCGAAAGATCTTCCGAATTTAAGACATAAAAAAAATTCTAAGGAATTTCATATTCATGACAAAATTTGATGGAATTTCATTGACAAAACCATTTCCAAAATTAAATGTCTTTGAAGTCTTCAAATTTAGTAGAACCGAAAAATCATCAAAAAAGATTTCTGGCTTGAGCTGTATCACAGCTGAATTGATCACCCCTTTTGTCAGGATATGCACCGCAATATATGGGTTGTGAATATGTGTCGATACCATAAATATTGGATTATTAACGTCGTTTCGTTGGTATTTCTTCGGGGGCTATATCGAGGAATTTTAGTATCGGCAATAGCTCAGTGTCCATTATATCCGTGATTTTACCCATTGATTAGTACTTAGGAATTGAAATGTAAGGGAAGAATGAAAATTTATAAACGCAACGCTCGCTTCGAAAATGCGGAATTTATGCTTCCTTTCCGTTTTGTGAACCACGCCGAGCGGGATGTGTGCGAATGGTTATAGATATAGATGAGAGAGAGATGAGAGGAGGGAAAATCGGCGACTGTGGTACCAGACATCCTGGCACCCCGGAAATCTGACGAATCCCATCCTCTCGAAACTTGACACAATCGCTACGCCAATTCAACGATTGAAATTGTGGTACAATCTACGGTTTATTAGAGCTCAGTGGTGATTTCAGTTCATTCTTTTCGGTCGGTCATCATCGTTATGATTTATGATTATTGAGAGGAGCAACATTGATGATTGATCATTCAATGGGGGATCGTGTTAATTCTTAACAATTTCCGATTTCTGGGAGATTTTCAAATCTCTGAATTTTGCGACGTTTCTTTGGAAGTATTGTGAGTGCGTGTGTGTGTGTGTATGTGTGTGTGTATGGATTTGGGTGAGTAGGTAGGTTGGTGTGTGTGTGGGTGAGTGGATGGGTTGGTGAGTGGGAGAGAGTGGGTGGGTGGGTGGGAGGGAAAGTGGGTAGGTGGGGGGGGATAGGTGCGGGGGGGGGGGGGAGGATGGCAGCGTAGGAGGGTGGGTGGGTGTGTGGGAGGGTGGGAGGGTCGGTGGGTGGGAGGATGGGTGGGTGGGTGGGAGGATGGGTGGGTGGGTGGGAGGGTCGGTGGGTGGGAGGGAGAGTGAGTGGGTGGGTGGGAAGGAAGATCGGCGGGAGGAAGGGTGGTTGACAAAGAGGGAGGGTAGGTGGGTGGGTGGGTGGTTCTAAAGATCGTAGAGAAACCATATGAAATAATCGGCACACGTACAGTCAGTCCACCACTTCAATTGCCGAATCAAAAAATCTTCCATTCCCCCCCCCCCCCCCCCCCCCCCCCCCCCCCCCCCCCCCCACAAAAATAGTCCCAGAAACTTGACAAATGTAACATGCAATAGAGCTCTTAAATCTGGTAGATTGGTGGTAGATATGGAGCGAATCAAGATAGCACACCGAATGAAGCTAAAGAGGCCAAAAAAATGGGGTTCAAGGGGAAATGAAGATTGAGGATTGGGACAGTAAAAGTGTCCAGGCTCCTCCTCTACAACATTCAAAATCTTATCTCGCTCTCATCCTTTTCGTTTAGTGCAGGTTTCTTCATAGTTTCACAATGCCCGGACTAAAATGGGTGGGTGGGGGGGGGGGGGTGAAAAGAGCGGGACAAAGTCGTTGGCGCCGATTAAACAAATCGCATTATAAGTTAGTTGCTGGCTGCAGCACAACCTTCCCCCCCCCCCTCCCCCTCCCACCCTCTCCTCACCCGCAGAACTTATCCAGGAAAATTCACTTTATATTAAGACGTACTGTCCTTGGCTGATCCAGCTGAACGTAACTATGGCGTTGAGTGGCTTCTTCTTTGGGGCATAATTATTTAATTGAATTCCTTAATCAATTACAAACCTTTGGGATGAGCTCGAGGATTTGTAGACGGAATTATTGGTGATTTTGGGACTTAACGAAAGGTCATTGAGACTTTTATGGGCTCCCCTCAAAATTGATGTTACTGAAATTGTGTTTAAGTAACGAGACATACATTGTCTTGGCTTTCTTACAAAAATGAAACATGAAAAAAATGGCGGCGATGCGACCATAGCGCGACCTCTCAGAACTTGGAATTTTTTTTTTTCAAATTATCAGGTACCAAGAACCGTGACCTGATGAACCACCTCCTGTGAAATCCTCCCCCACGTCAGAACAATAAAACCCAAACGTGTGGACACCCCCCCCCCCCCCCACCCACCCACAATTTCCCCAACTTTTCCCGAAGCAGCGTCTTCATGGTTGCGTCAGCATGTTTCAGTTTGCCCGAGTCTAAAACTTTTGCCCACTGGCGACAAGATATTTCAAGTGGTCGCTCACGCAGTCTCGATTTTACACCCCCTGCCCCCCCCCCAACCCTTTGAAATATTGGACGATTTCTCCTCGCCTCCCCCTTCCCCCAGCCGCATATTCTTCCACCTCGCTTAACTCCCCTTGTCTCTCTTATTCCACTTCCCCCACCCCCACCCCCCACCCACCCCTTTTCTTTTGCCATTCTTTCGTACTCAGTCGGACTCTTCGCTTTTTTCACCCCTTTTTCCCCTCAATTTTATCTATCCAACTCCATTCTACTTTTCGTGGCTTTCCCACTCGTCCGCAAAAACTTTACAACTTACGAGTCGCGCCCTCGTATTCTTCAAATCACTCGGACCCATTCCCAAGTCCTCTTCCAAGTCCGGGAAAATGGGCACTAGGAGCTAACCTTTGGGCTAACTACCCATGAATGAATTATCGTTACATCCAGTCGTGTTATAATTCATTTTTTAAGAGGAGATTTATCGTGATACAGGGGTGGATGGGAAAATGAGGATGTTTCTTGTTGAGATTATGAGTACTTGATGAATTTTTAGTTCTGACAGGGCTTTTGCTGTTCAGGTTATAATTTTTTTTTGCCTTCGATGGAATCGGTGCTCCGCCCACCCCACCCACCTACCTACCCACACAACTACCCACCCATCCACCCAACTACCCACCCACCCACCCAACTACCCACCCACCCACTCACCGACCCAACTACTCATCCACCCACCCACTCACCCATCCACTCACCCACCCACTCACGCAGCCACCCACCCACCCAACTACCCACCCACCCACCCACCCACCCAACTACCCACCCACCCACTCACCGACCCAACTACTCATCCACCCACCCACTCACCCAACTACCCAGCTACCCACCTTCCCTTGAGGAGGGATTACTGGACACCCATCCATGCAACTCGAGCCGACTGTCACAATTCACGCCATTTTATTTCTAGACACAGGGTAAACCTCCAGAAACTCCTGTTCTCCAGGAACACCCCTCTCCCGCTGAATCGCGCTGCGTTTCCGTTTGACCTTGTAGTCTCATTTTAAGGGTCATTACTACCATTTTAGTTTATTTTAGTGCTATTTAGTACATTTTAGTACTATTTTAGATTCACTACTATCGATAGCAACTCATTATTATTATTATTATTATTATTATTATTATTATTATTATTATTATTATTATTATTATTATTATTATTATTATTATTATTATTATTATTATTATTATTATTATTATTATTATTATTATTATTATTATTATTATTATTATTATTATTATTATTATTATTATTATTATTATTATTATTATTATTATTATTATTATTATTATTATTATTATTATTATTATTATTATTATTATTATTATTATTATTATTTTGAGGTATAATCTTATAAATGATGAAGCTGATTATTTGGGATCTATGATCTGGAAGTTGGCAATTGTCAATTTTAACAGTGAGCTTAATATTTTCAATTCTCTTACAAAGCCATTAAAACGATTGAATAACGAAGCGTGATAAATTTAACGTCTTGAGGAGATGTCACATGGCATTTTAAACAGACAATGGATCATTTATTGGATCGTTTATTGAATAGTATTTCGTTGGTAGTTGAGTGTGTAGAGAGTCAGGGGTGAAGGAAGAGTGGTGGGTTAGTTGGCGCCGGAAAGACGCGCCACGGCGCCACGTGGCCATCCCCTTCCTACGTTATTCCCTTGGACTCGAGCTTACTCCTTCCTCCATCCACCTCACTCCCCCCCCCCCCCCCCCCCCCCCCCCCCCCCCCCCCCCCCCCCCCCCCCCCCCCCCCCCCCCCCCCCCCACCCACCCATTTGCCCGTCACTTTCCCCCCGTGTGCTAACGGCATTATACAGTCTTGAGTCCGAAGGCATCTTTCAAGGCACACGCTTACTTGAAAAGTTTCAACTGCCATTCATTAAGTCCGTGAGAGGTCCGCGCGAACGGTCTCAGCGCCGCCGTTTTACAATTTTACAATTTTTACCCGCAAGACCTATTTGCCCGTATCATGAGCCTTCCATGTATTTCCGATTGCGCCGTACCAATCAGCCTCATAGAAGTCGCGAAAATTCCGTATCTACATCTCAATCCACGAGTATCACAAATGTATCAAAGTATATTGAAATACTTTTCGATTCCCCGGCGATCCATCTTGCGGGTAATCCTATGACATCTGCCCGCATGCTGAGCGGAGTGCCTTCCATGTATTTCCGATTGCGCTGTTGCCGCAGCGCTTCTTCGGTCTCCAACTTCCACTGCAAAGTAGACAATTTTTTTTTAATTACCTGAATTAGTTATGTCGAAAATAGGCCATAATAATATCACAGACTGTCACCGGCCGGCCTAGCCGCCATTAGTGGCGCGAAATTTCGAAACAATACGACGCGCGGCAACAGCGCTTAGAATTTTTCTACTGCGCATCTGGTAGCACCACGAGCGCTGCGCCGCTTTTCTCGATTCGCACTTCATTTAAAAATTAATAACTAATTATACTGCGATTATGTAAGCAGGGAATTGTCGTTTCTGGGTAGCGGACATATCAATTGAGGATATCATAAATCCTGATTGCACGTTTCATGATATACTTCGAGCCGGGAAATTTTTAGTTCTATCCAAATTTGGAGAATTAAAAGAAATACTTGGCGTAAATTTCTTAGGATGTTTAGAAATTCGTTAAATGTTTGCCAATTTTTTTTCAAACATTCAAGAACTTGCGAACGAAGTTTTTTTTTTAGAACATCCGAAAACATCGCAATTTATGGGAAACTTCATTTCTATTGACCTGTCCATGCTCGTTCACTAACTCATAAACAAACTAATAATCCCGTGTCCACGAGTTTTTTCCATTAGAGTAAATAAACACTCGCCGTACAAAAAGCGGTGCAGTAGATACCCTATACGCTGGTCAGACGGTGGAGCATACCGCAACGTTTCACGAGGAAAAAATATCAATGAGAATGAAAAAAAATTGTAATAAATCGTGGCTACCTTTTTTTACTAAACAAGATTGTTTTCAATAACGAAAGACTTTGTATCAATTAGAACGTCAATGGCGGAAAAGTCTATTCAGTCAAAATTGAAAGCTCATAGCGAATCGACCTGAAACAAACACACATACATATTTTATTGAAAATTAGTGATTTTATTTTCCCGTTTTTTTTGTATTTACTACATGTTTTTTTTACGATTTAACCTGTTTTTTTATTTCTTAATTTTGAATTTTTTGAATTTTTTTGAAAGATTTTTATTTTTCGGGTTTTAATTTTGTTTCATTAAGCCCATACAAAAACACACATGGGAAGAAATATAAAACAATTTCAGCAGCAATGCAGTCCTTTGACATTTTGAATTGACCGCCATGTGCATGTGGCACCACCTAGTGGCGCGCATCTCTCAACTCAGTTGACAGTTTCAGTGGAGACTAAAAAATTGGACCGCCATTACGCATTTGAAATTACTGCAGTGTACAAAAACGCCTTACCAATGTTCGAATTTTACCAAGAAAAAAAAAATAAAAAACAGGATGAGAGTGTGAGTCTCTAGGGGTCCAACCAGTAACTTCCCGATCTCAATGTGTATTTTCATCTGGGGAACACTTCCTTTGACATTTTTTGTCGTATCTCTTCGTTCTTACGATGAAGCCAAATAAATAATTCAATTTGTTAATAACAATTGACCGCATCAGTTTTTGGGAAAAGCGTTCCTTTCGGACTTGAACACGAGTGAGACGTGTCGATTAAAAAAAAATGAAAAGTTCAAGTTTGATTTCCGTGGAAGATAATTAATTAATTAATTAATTATGCGTGCTAAGAAAAAAAGTCATAAAATATTAAATGTGTATTTTTTTGCGAGGAACAACTTTCATTCAACACTTTTTTTCGTATCTCGAAGCGTTCTTGCGATAGAGCGATATAAACAATTCAATTTGTTAATAACAATTGAGAGAATCAGTTTTTCGACAAATCACTCCTTTCGGACCTGGAGACCAGCAAGACGCGTCGATCAACTTCCGGTCCAGCTAAACGGACTGATATATTTTTTTCTTCATATGTTCTACTGAAGGAGAATATAAAAATCGACGAATGTTTATCGCAATAAAAAAAAAAAAAAAATGTTTCATTGAAAAATATGAAAAATAAAATAAAATAGTTGAACTAATAAAATAAAATAAAAAATAAATAATAGTTAAACTAATATTAATTGTGGTATTTTTGTTGCAGGAGTTCGAGGACAGGAGGACTGCCGAGACGATCGGCTTGTGATAAGATATAGAAATAATTCTAGAATACGAAAATATACGTACTTGAAGGACAGCAGTTTGCGCTAGGTAGTTGCAGAAACGTCGATGTAACAAGAGAGATAATAACTACACCCTAAGAAAACGAAAACGAATTACTAAAAAAATTAATTGAACGTACTGTGACGAGGATTTACGCTACAATTTATTCAACAAAAGTGAACAGTGTTCAAACTTGTTCCATTATTGGACAAAAACACTAAAATACACCGAATGATTAATATAATATTTTTTGTTTCTATTCCATGCAAACATTTTGAAATGTTATTTTACGTTATCCGTCAATTTTTTGCGTTCGATTTTTCGTGGTCGAACAATCTGATGTACTCGAACACTAGACGATCAACAGTGCACCCAAAAAAAACCTCAATTTATGTACCATCTTAAGGTAATCAATTTGAGTTCTGCAAAAAACTTCCATTGGTACCGCGCTAACAATTTAAATTCAGCACTTTAAAATGCAGCCAAAAAATTTACGTTTTTTCTATACATTATTCAACATCTTTACAAACAGCAAAAAAAATATAAACGTATATTACCGACCAAATAGCGAAAAAAAAATTTTTTGTATGAAATTGGTGGAACAGAGTAAGTTGACGGCGCTCGGTTCTTCGATGGATACCTCACAAGGGAGAAGAGATACGGAAAAATTTATATGAAACAATTTGTAGAGACGATTAAGCTCTACAAAAAAGTTCCTTAGAAGATTCTCTGAATTCCCATAGGTTCTGGGGTATTTATCAAAAACTGAGGCGACCTTGTATCCCAGCACTCTCTGACAGAGCTTAAAGTTGGTACTTCTGCATGGTATGCTATCATTTTCTGAATTTTCTCGTTATCCAATAGTCGGTAATATAGAAAGAAGCTTCGGCTCTTGATACTCGACCCAAAACCATGTATAAGAATCAACTTCAAAGTTAATTTTCCGCGTTATTCGCTCGGTTATGTCCACCAATTTTTTTTCTGTAGCTTGTAAACAAGTAAAATTGCTTATTGCAAAAATCTGGAGCTCCTGGCTGCATTTCTCAGCTCAATTTCAGAATATCTTTCAAAGACAAAAGTTTCAGGACGCTCGCGGTAGATGGCACTGCTGTTAAAAATTCAGTAGTGGCTAAGTCTGTGTTCTCCTACCGTCAGTTTCCGTCAAATATCTGGAAATCTAACGAAGATGGAAAATTTTTTATACAAACAAATTTGTAGATCTTACTGTGCTCTACAAAAAAGGTTATAAGCAAAATGCTCCTATCTCTTTTACATTTCGAGATATTTCGATTTTTAGATTTTGTAACACATTTTTTGAATCAAGGTTTTTTTTGGGTGTATTGAACCATTTTTTTTTACCAGGCCGTGAACTTAATAGCCATTGTTTTTTTTTTACACCCGATACTCAATAGGATCCCTCAGTAAATTTTAGTGAATATATTTTTCGTTAAACCACCCTCAGTAACTTGCTCCATGTTGAAAAAATCACAAAAATAAGCGTCGATTGTACAATAACAAAAATCGGTGCTCAATACCCCAAGACGCTTTGCTACATTAGTCAATAACTGTGCCGTGATTGTATAATGCGTAATACATAATAAAAATACCGATAGTACCTTTTTTAACAAAGGTGGAGATAACGAAAATACATTGTCAATAAATTATTCGCACAGTTACAGAAAAAGTCTTGGTTTTATTGTTTTTCTTTTTTGTTTTTTTTTTTTTTGCAATTAAAACTGTCAGTGTACGGGTAATACCTCAATTCAAATATTTTAATTACTGAGCGCCTTTTGCCCGATCAAATTAGCAGCAATTTGGTCAATTGGATTTTTGAAATTTTTTCAAGATATTTGAAATTTTTGGGGAAATTTTTGAATTTTTGGAAAAATTTTTGAATTTTTTTTTGACTTTTTTTTTGCATTTGTGGAGAATTTTTTGGAAATTTTTCGGAATTTTTGAAATTATTTTTAAGGTTTTCAAAATTTTTTTTATTTTTATTTCACAAAAATTATTCAATCAAAATTCGATTAAATCCGATTGTTAAATTTGCTACTAAATTGAAAAACCATAAGCAATTTATTAAAACGTACAAATATTTCTCTCAATTTACACAAAGCCCCAAAAATGAAGTAACAGCTGCGCGAGCCTCCCATTGCGTACGTTATATGGATAATTATTAGATAAATAAATAAATAAAATAACTAGCATCATAAAATACCTAGAATCAAAGGATGTAAGTTTATAAATGTGCAAAACTATATGAATATTGTAGAAAAAAATACGTGTGTATATATATATATTGATGTATATGTACGCACGGAGGGGGGGGGGGGGGGAGTACATACAAAGATATTTAGTAAAAATATTGTGGAGAGTATAATTTGAAACTCTAGATTGTTATATTGTCATAAGAAATTAGTTTTAGGTTTATCCGTCATTAATTAAGAAGAGGTTACACCCCAGAATTTTTTTTTTCAAAACAAAAAAATGAAAAAAAAACTGTGTTCTTGTTTTGTGAGGGAACATTTATTCCTGGTCAATTTTTTTTTCAATTATTCCAAAGTTAAAGTTTAAATTTCGCAAAATTGAAAAATTGATTTGTATCGTATTTCTGAGTATGGTTACTCATTTTTAATTTCGTATTATTTTAGGAAAAAGGAAGAGAAATTTTTTGAAAATAAATCTTTTGAGTTTCGTTGTGAGGAATATGCGTTTGACTGAACCGGAAGTCCACTTCGGTTTTTCTTTTCCTCTATTTTTCTACTAAAAACTGTTTTCTTTGCACTAAAAATGATTTGAAAAAATGATAATTGCCGTTGCTACACATTTGAATAATTTTATTTATACAGAAATTGTTTGAAAGAGCCTGAAATGGAAAAGAAATAGTCGATTCTCTCCCTCACAGGAACTCCCACCTGAGTTGTCGGCTTGACGTCGCTAGGCGTCGCTGCGCGCGCATTGCGCGGGTAATTCAAAAATATCGAGTTATTTTTTTTAATGAATTGGATACTTTCTGTGAGGAAAAAAATATTTACAAAAATTGTCTTTAAATCTAAAAAGAGGAAATTGAGAACCCTGGAGGAAATCATCGAGAAAAAATCATAACCTGAGCGAACTTTTTTTTTTTTGAAAATTCAAATTTGGGATTTGGAATGTTGAAAAAGAAACTGAAGCAAGGAGCGGAAAAGAAATGGAGAGAAAAATGTGTAGGAATGGAAAACATTGGTTTTCATTCGTTTTTTTTCGCAAAAATGATTTTTTTTAAAGTAACCTACACTTGAATAATTGAATGACGTAAGGGTCAAACTCTTTGTGAATGATAGATGAATTTGATAGGAGGCTATATATAATAAACAAATGTAAAGGATGGAAAATGAACATAATAAAATGGTGTAATGAAATCAAAGTGTCGGCCTACCCTCTTTTTTGCGTTTGAATGTTTTTAATTTTTTGAAATTTTTTAAATTGACGATTTTTTGAAGGTTGTGAAATTTAAAAATTTTTCTTTAAATTTTCGAAATTTTCGAACATTTCAAATATTTCAAAATTTTCAAACATTTCAAAAATTAATTTTTTTTTTTACTTTCGAAATTCTCAAACATTTCAAGAATCACAAAAAAAAAAAAATATTTATTTTCAAAACTTTCAAAATTTCAAAAAATATTCCATGTTTTTTGAAATTTTTTGAAACATTTGAAATTTTTCAAAATTTATACATTTTTAGAATTTCTCAACATTCAAATTTTATGAATTTCTGAAATTTCCTAGCAAAGCAGAAACCTCTGTAATGTCCTAAGAACTCCAGCAAAAAATTCTGAAAATCTGGTTCAACGATTCTGCAAATCATTATCATGTCACCTTTCTGTCACTTCTGAAAATACACTACAAAAGTCGTCTATCGTCGATTTGCCCGAAGGCGCACCGAGTAGTGAAAATATCAGCAATATCAAAGTATCATCCCAAAGATCGTTATCGTTCATACTACAATTATCAATATGCATAAGGGGGGTCGCCCCTCAAATGAAAAAGCAACTCCTTAGCTCGTTTGGCATACCATGCTTATGAATTATGAATCAGCAACTCAGTCGAAGCAATTGAGATGAAATCTTCCCAACATTTCATGGTCTACTCCATTCGCATTAGCTCCGCATTTTTTATTAAATTTGTAGTCATATAAAAGCACAACTAAACATGAAAATTCATGAAAAAAAGGGACAAATTTAGAGTTCTTCAATTCAAAATTTCTTCAGAATTTTTCGGTAATTCCATAGATTCCAAATCGTTTTCCGAATAAATTTTGAGGAATCGAAAATTTTCAAAACCTTCATTTTTCAATTTCGTGAAATCCTGAACTTTCATAAAGTTTTACAATTTTGGATTTAGGGAAGTTATAATTTTGCTCCTGAAAATTAAAAAAAAAACAATTTTTTATCATATCTCCACGTGGAGAGCACGTCTAAAAAACCCCGCCGAGAAAACTCCGTCAAAAAAAACGGTCTATAAAAAACTTAAAAAAAAAAAAAAATTAAAAAAAAATTAGTCAATGTGTTTTGGGAATTATTGGTTTTGTTTTGGGTACCGGAGCCGATGGGTGGCAGGCCTAAATAACAGAATACAGTCAACTGCCCCACCAGTGCACGTCCCACAAGTTGATGGATCCCTATAGTCAGTATCGTCATGACCCCACCACTGACTATCTCCTCAAGCGCCGCCTCCCCACCACTGTGCAAATGGTCCCACGTGACTTTGAATGCTACCTCACTGCGCTTACTAGTATCCGGGAGTGGGAGAAGTAGGGGAGGGTCACTTGTGGGACAGGGCGGTGGAGCGTCTGAGGAGAATTATAAGGCTGTATCTCGAGAACGATGACAGATAGGAGAAAAAGTGTCATACAAAAGTTGTTCTTCTCGTGAAACTACATATTTCATGTTCTATTACTTTTTTTGCTAGGCATCATATTTCAAGAGATATCGGTAAAAAATCGTGATAATCGATCAATAGTCGAATTTGCGAAACGGAGTTACAACTTGACTTCATACGTGTCTCGTCACACATACACACAGACTATCCGGAAGTTATAGATGCGACCCGCCGAGGGTCACATTCACGTCTCGTTTATATATATGTTGCTTTTGTCCAGAGCTTCTGAAAGCTACCCTACCAACTGGAGTCAACAGCCCGATGGCATTATCGATTGCAGCGCAATACTGCGATTGTGCAATCTGTTATCACAAGTAGATACCTGTTATCAGCTCCATGAAGAAAAATATTTCACGGCATCACTAGATGTCGCAGGTAAGGAAAGCTTGCGAAAGTACGACCGAGCTATTGGTAAACTTCGAAGATCTTTTGGACTTTTTGAAAATGGAAGAGAAAATAGTTGAAATGTGGAAAAATTTTAGGGATTTCCAAATTTGATTTCATTCATTCGATATTGTCGATTTTTTTTTTAACAAAATACTTGTCGAAAATTTTGAAAAAACAAGAAAAATTTCCGAAATATCAAAATTTGGGAAATTACCAAAATTTCGACAATTTACGAAAAAAAACCGCAAAATGAAAAAAAAATCAAGGACCCGAATAAGTTAAAGTTGTAAAGAAACTTATGAATTTTGAAAATTCAAAAACATTCAAAAAAAATTTCGAATTCAAAATTGTTAAATTTGGGAAATTTCAACAAATTTCGATTTTCAAGAATCTAAAAAAAATCAGAAGTAAAAAATCACCAGCCGCGAATAAAGTGGGAATGGTAGGCGCGTGGAAAAATATTTGACCCTGCAGAGTACTAATGTACCGCGTCTCCATAGTACAGATATCGTCGCCGCATCAGTACCAATCAGCCTCCGAGAAGTCGCGAAAATTCCGTATCTACATCTCAATCCACGAGTATCACAAATGTATCAAAGTATATTGAAATACTCTTCGATTCCCCGGCGATCTATCTTGCGGGTAATCCTATGACATCTGCCCGCATGCTGAGCAGAGTGCCTTCCATGTATTTCCGATTGCGCTGTTGCCGCAGCGCTTCTTCGGTCTCCAACTTCCACTGCAAAGTAGACAATTTTTTTTTAATTACCTGAATTAGTTATGTCGAAAATAGGCCATAATAATATCACAGACTGTCACCGGCCGGCCTAGCCGCCATTAGTGGCGCGAAACTTCGAAACAATACGACGCGCGGCAACAGCGCTTAGAATTTTTCTACTGCGCATCTGGTAGCACCACGAGCGCTGCGCCGCTTTTCTCGATTCGCACTTCATTTAAAAATTAATAACTAATTATACTGCGATTATGTAAGCAGGGAATTGTCATTTCTGGGTAGCAGACATATCAATTGAGGATATCATAAATCCTGATTGCACAATTCGTGGCATGCTTCGATTCATCCTAAAATATATTACCTGACACGTTTTTGAAAAATGTCGGAGGATTATATCGCCCGAGGCCTTTTAAACAGATTTGAAATTTTATGGGGTTATTCAAGGTATGCACTCGTTCACTGCGGATTTTTTTCAGAATTTTATCACTATTTTCTTCTAGCAGGCAAACACCATTAACCTGAATTGTATCACTGTTTTCGTATCCATCCCAGTCGTATATTTTACGATTCACACTATATTGATTGGGCAAAGTATTAACTCTACACCCTCTACACGGAGGGAAAAGTTGGGAAAAATTACTTTTGTGGTTAGTTGAGATGTATTATGTAAATGGAAATGGGGGGTCAGGGGGGTGTATGGGTCTAGTGGGACACACGCGCGATGTGAACGGTGGTATATCTAAAATTCCAAAATCTTCAAAAATTCGGAATTGTTGCAAATGTCCAAAATTTACTAAAAGTCCAAAATTTCAAAAATTTCCGAAGTTTCCAAAATTTACAAAATTTTTAAAATCACCATAATTTCCAATATTCCAAAATTTTCTAAATTTCCAGAACTTTCAAAATCTCCAAAATTTCCAAATTCCCAAAATTTCCGCAATTACTAAAATTTCCAAACTTTCCAAAATTCCAAAATTTCCAAAATTTCCAAAATTTCCAAAATTTCCGAAATTTCCGAAATTTCCAAAAATGCCAAAAACTTTAAAATCCCCGAAAATGCAAAACCTGATCACATCGCTATGACCCTTAGGGTCCTCCTCCTATGTCTTAGTTGCAGGGTTCGCGCCCGGCTTCCGGAGAATACTTCACTAATCAAAAAAAAATTCCCATAGATTCCGACCGGACCACTCGCATGAGCATTCAGCGTGTGCTATCGGTGGTCCCCACGAAATCAGACCGCATGCCCGGGCGGGAACCTAACCTGACAAAGGGGCGGGGGGGGGGGGGGGGGGGGGGGGGCATCACAGGTGCCCGCGCTCGTAGCACTGCTCTTTCCGGAGGTTTACCCTGTGTTCAGAAATAGACCGACCTAAACGGCGAAAGTCGGCTCCAGCCGGATGGGTGTCCCGTATGCCTTACCTAAGAAATGCTGAAGAGCAGCTGTTCTGGGAAGTACAAGACGAACGGAGGAAACAAACACACACACATTTTGTCGAAAATTCAGTATTGGGAGTATCTTGCACCCCCTAAAATAAAAACACCCCTATCAGCAAATTGACAAAAATGTTTGATACCACTCCAAAATAGGGATTACAAAAAAAAAAAAAACATTTAACTAATTTCGGAAATTCCAAAAATTTTCCAAACACCAAAAGTTTCAGAAAAAAAAAAAAAAAAAAAAAATTCCAACCCCATGATAACCCATGGCGCAGAGGTTGTGAATAGAGCGCATGAACGAATCCCCGGAGGTAGTCGGCCCGGGGTGCGTCTAGTCGTCGTATACAGGGGGGGATTATTGTCCTCGGTACTGGCTCGCAACGGAGCAAAGCCAGTCGCCTAAAATTTACAGTCCGTGCTGTTTCGCCTCATCTCGCAAAACTAAAAAATTTTTCCCAAAATTTCCCTCCCCCAAATTTCGCAGTTCCGGAGAACCTAAAAATTGTGATCGGAGAATAAGGGAAAATTGTAATTGAACGATGGCAATGTTTCCTGATAAAGCGTGGACGTGACACGAGCAACAACTATCCTCTAAATCTTGATTCTTTGCGTGACTTAAGAGCGTAAATCCCGCGGCGGAAGTTTCCGTTTTTTTTTATTGAGGAATTAATTTTGACTTAACGCTCGAAATTTTCGGACAAAGTTTCTTCACATTTGAATATTGTGTGCACTAATTATCAGACTGACTTCATCTTTTGGTGAGCACCCATCGCTTAACAACTTCTCAAGGTATCCTCTCGCTCTTACAATCAAAAAAGGACTTAATTTAAGTCTGACGATGTTAAATAAAGTCAACTTCCGGTGTGAAGTGGTAAATTGGGAGCTCGAATTTGGTCACCTGAATTGGACCAAATATCTCGTAACCGAGTGGACCCATCAAAATTTTGTTAAATACTTTTTTGTAGAGAATTTAATCAGCTACAAAAAATGTTTTAAGCAAAATTCCACTATCTGTCTTAATTTAGGAGATATTTGAAGAAAAAGGAAAAATGACTCAGACCACTTACTGATTTATTGAGTTGTTGAGTCAACGCTTAATTTATCGATTTAATGCATTGATGTCTTAAATTAAGACTGCTCAGTCTTGTTTGAGTGAGGCTTAAATTAAGTCACGTAGATGTCTTAATTGGGTATTTTTAGGAAGGTCAGTTAAGGGGCTTAACTCAAATCGTTTCGACTTCGATGATGTCTTAAATCTTAATGTAGAATTGCTTAAGAGCAATGGTCGGCTTAAGCTTAAGACATTCAGGGAGCTTAAATTCCTGGAAATTGATGTGAATATGGGAAATATTTTGAGATTTTTGAAGGGTCAATTTGTGGCTTAAGACTTAAGTCTTAAGGCCTACCTTGGATTATGTCTGTCGATTAAGTCCAATGACTTCACTCAAGTCCTTCAAATTATCGGATTATAAGCATGGGGAATAACTTCAGAGGACTTTAAATAAGTTTTTCGAAAGACTCATTTGTAAAGTTTGCAGAACTTAAATTAAGTTACGTTCTTTAACGGGAAATTTTTTATGGAGCGCACTGAAATATTACAGGTGTAAGGAGAAGTGAGATTGGGGGAATTTGGATTTTTTAATTTGAAAATTTTGCGGTTTTTGGGATCGCCAATTTTGCAATTTTGAAAGTTTCGGAAATTGAGGGACTTTTGGAAAATTTTTGGACCAGCCAATTTTTTTTTTAGTTTCTAGGATTTTTCGAGATTCTTCAAATTTTTGAAGGGAGGTGTTTAATATGCTTTTTTGACAATGCACATTTTTTTTTTCTAAATTTTGAGAATGCTTAAAAATGTTTGACATGTCAGAAAGGGTTGAAGATTTGTTTAAATGTTCAGAAATTGCAATATGTTCAAAATTAACAAAATTTAGAAGTTTGTAAAAATCGCTAAAATTTGAAGTTTTTCCAAAGTCGGGAAATTTTTGAGTTTCGAAAAATTCTGAGGTTTTTAAAATTTTTTAAAAATTTTGTTTAAATTTGCACATTTTACGAACTTTATAAAATTCTCGAAATTTGGAAAAATCTTTGATATTTTAGATATTTTTTGAATTTCTAGAAATTTCAAAATATTTATTAAAAATTTGGACCGATTTCGAAACAGTTTTGTTTTTTCAAAATTTTCAAATTTTCAAATTTTGCAAAATTTTTTTAAATTTACAAAAATCTGCAAACGTTTCAAAATGTAAAATAGATAAATTCATGAAACCAACTTTTGACATATGTCAATAATAGGATAACGATGTTTTCAAAAATTGGAAAATCGCTTCATGAAGTCGATAACAGATTTTAATTAAACTGCGACTTTTTATAATAAATATTTGTGAAACGAGCCGGTAATGAATTCTGTGGTTACTCTGAAAGATTTATCTCGATTTTCAATTTCAGTATAGTTTTATTTATGGATCGAATTCATGTTGCGATTAAGGGTGTTACAACTCTTTCCAATTTTTAATTTGTTTAAATCTCTCATTTTTTCGCAATCTTGTAATTCGTTTTTAGATTCTTTCAAGTTCGAGGAGTTTTGAAATTTTTGAAATATTTGAAATTTTTCAAACTTTTCATATTTTTCAATTTTTTCAAATTTTTCAAATTTTTCAAATTTTTCAAATTTTTCAAATTTTTCAAATTTTTCAAATTTTTCAAATTTTTCAAATTTTTCAAATTTTTCAAATTTTTCAAATTTTTCAAATTTTTCAAATTTTTCAAATTTTTCAAATTTTTCAAATTTTTCAAATTTTTCAAATTTTTCAAATTTTTCAAATTTTTCAAATTTTTCAAATTTTTCAAATTTTTCAAATTTTTCAAATTTTTCAAATTTTTCAAATTTTTCAAATTTTTCAAATTTTTCAAATGTTTCAAATTTTTCAAATTTTTCAAATTTTTCACATGTTTCAAATTTTTCAAATTTTTCAAGTTTTGAAACATTTGATGTTTTGAAATTTTTGGAATTTTCGAACTTTTGAAAATTCTTCTGGATTTTCACACTCTTTTTCTAAATTTGAGATATTTTTTAAAATTTTTTAAAAATTGTTGAAACTGTCGAAACTTTTGAGATTTTTTAACGTTTTGACATTTTTGTAATTGTTAAAAATTTTGAAGTTTTTGAAATTTTTAAAAATTTTGAAATTTTTGAAATTTTTGAAATTTTTGAAATTTTTGAAATTTTTGAAATTTTTGAAATTTTTGAAATTTTTGAAATTTTTGAAATTTTTGAAATTTTTGAAATTTTTGAAATTTTTGAAATTTTTGAAATTTTTGAAATTTTTGAAATTTTTGAAATTTTTGAAATTTTTGAAATTTTTGAAATTTTTGAAATTTTTGAAATTTTTGAAATTTTTGAAATTTTTGAAATTTTTGAATTTTTTGAAATTTTTGAAATTTTTGAAATTTTTGAAATTTTTGGAATTTTTGACATTTTTGAAACTTTTGAAATTTTTGACATTTTTGAAATTTTTGAAAATTTTTAGAATCAATTTCACAGATTCTTATGTATGCACAAATCAATATCAATAAATATACAGATATAAACTATGCACAAGTATAATATAATGTCCCTTAAAAAAGACAGAGCAAAGCCCTATGTGTGTGTTTCGCAGAATGATGTCCGGTATTAAAGGGCCTCAGTAAATTTCGAAATTTCATAATTCTAATAAGAAAGTACCTTGTAACTATCGGTCTTCTTAAGTTTTACATCGAGGAAGCTTTTATCGCTCACCTTTCAACACAACTGAGCCAATTGAGCACCAGCCGTCGATGGTAGCATTTCTTCGATAATCATGCCAAGATTAAAGTGATCAATGGGACGACACGAGAAACTAGGTGAGTGATGCCCCTTACCGATCCTATTTTTTCTCTCTCTCCCTATCTCCTCCTTTCATCACCATAAAACCTCTAATTCCATTCCAATTTCATTTCAATTCCGAGGTGAATGAGATGAGGAATTTGATGGCACAGTGCATGTCCAATTTAGATTTTGAATTGCATTTTCGAGACAACAAAATGTTGGGCTGAGGTCCCCAACTTTTGACTTCCACAAATTTTCAGGATTTTTCCAATCTTGGCATTTTTCGAAATTTCAAAATTTCACTCATTCCAAAAATTTCAAAATTTGAAAAACTTCAAAAATTTCAAAATTTGCAAAATTCACAAATTTGAAAAATACAGACATTTTTAAATCCAAAAATTTGAAAAATTCGAAAATTTTGAAAATTCAAAACTTTTAAAAATTCATAAATTTTGAAAATTCAAAAATTCAAAAATTCAAGAATTCGAAGAATTTAGAAATTTGAAAAATTCAAAAATTCAAAAATTTTGAAAATTTCAAAATTCAAACATTCAAAAATTTGAAGAATTTAGAAATTTGAAAAATTCAAAAATTTTGGAATTTCAAAAATTTTAAAAATTTTGCAAATTTGAAAAAATTTCGAAAAATCAAAAAAATTTCAAAATTTACAGATATCAAAAAAATCTCTTCAAGAATTCCCAGAAATTTGCAAAATTGTCAAAACTTGAAAAATCTTAAAAATGAAAAAAAAAAAAAAGTGGAAAAATCGGATAATTTGTGAAATTTCAATAATTCAAAACCTAAAATATTTGAAACTAAAAGTTACATTTACCTTACCATTATTTTTTCCTCTCATCACACCACATTTAAATATATTCTATGGAATTTAAAATATCAGATATCTATAAACCTGCCGCGAAATTTCAAATGCATAGACAATCAGCCCTTAACAGCGAAACCTCCTTAAGGCATTTCAAATCACGATCTCAAGCGCTTCGAAAATCCAATAAACTCGGAAAGTGCTTGACCGATTACAAAGATCAGGGTATTATTAGTCAGGATATACGTTTACGATTCGACGAACCATGTTTATGGGGTGAGCGAACTCGATCTTTAAGGCCGAAGGGTGCGAGACCGTAAGACGGAAATTTCGGTTTATGTAACCCTTCGTGGTAGTATATCTCCCGCACACGTGAAGCTAGGAAGTTCATCAAGAGCTCATTCCAAAGTGTTTGAAGAGGTCTTCTATACATAGAGCGGTATTATATCTTACGGCCCTATGAGGAGGGAAAAGTTGATAAAAATTGTCCTTCCGTTTGCTTTCAATGTGTGTGTGTGTGCGCGCGCTTTATGATCACATTTTTCATCCAGATCGACTTAAAAACTCATGATTCGTGACCCACTCGTCCACACCCATCCACCCACACCCACACCCACCCACACTCGCCCAGCCACCCACCCACCTACCCACGTGACCCACTCGTCCACACCCATCCACCCACCCACACCCACCCACCTACCCACACCCACCCACCCACCCACACTCGCCCAGCCACCCACCCATCCACCCACACTGACCCACGCACCCACCCACCCACACTGAGCCACCCACCCACCCACACACTCACCCACACTAAACCACCCACCCACACTGATCCACCCACCTACCCACACTCACGGACCCACCTACCCACACTGACCCACCCACACAATCAAAATGATGGATACATCCCTCGCAAAGTTGGCCTCGATAAAAAAAACCAACTTAAAGTACTTGACTGTCCCCAACACAATCATTTTTTTTCCAAACTCCACCGAATTCTAGCGGAAATAGGCGAAATAGTTTCAAAAGGTGTAATAAAGAAAATGGGTTTACGTATATATCATTTCCACGCGAATTTCCCCGGCGTTCAGTTACCCCACTGGAAAATACTTCAGTTGTGTTCATGCTCCGGATATTCTCGAAATTGGCAGAATCAGTGCTAGGGCACGTATCTCTCTACAATTCGCATAGCCCAAAATGTTTTTATGAAAAAAAATTTAAAAAAAAGAAAAAAAAAATGCAGCCTTCAGCAATAACGATTGGCTTATTTGCGCCTTTACGTTAGAATGAAAAATGGGAAAACTCACTTTTTAAACAGACACTCACATACACAAATCCACACCCACCCAGAGCTAGACCGAACCACCCACTCCCCCTTCCACACCCACCCACCCACCCAGACTCACACCCACCCACCCTCCCACACACGCATCCACCCATCTATATACACACACACACACACACCCGCACCCGCTGCCACCCACCCACCCATATACCCACCCACCCTCCCATACACCCACCCACCCTCCCATACACCCACCCACCCTCGCATATACCCACCCGCCTTCCCATACACCCACCCACCCTCGCATACACCCACCCACCCTCCCACACACACGAACCCACCCTCCCACACAAACACACACCCTCCCACCCTCCCATACACCCACCCACCCCCCCCCCCCCCCCACACACACACACACGCACGCGCGCGCGTAAATCATCGATTTTGTACGGCAACTTTTTACGTACGTTTGAAAACATGTCCTAAAGCGATAACGAGTGGGCTACTTGTTCCTTTTTAAGCTCGACTAGAAAAAAAAAGTAAAATCTCGCTGGATTTCAATTTGCCGGTTATCAATGGCCCTTATCGCAATGATTGTGTACCCTGGCCACATACTCGGCTTTCGTATCGAGAGCCTATGTTTTGCCGATAGTATTTTCACTGATCGATTATCAATATTTCAGGTAGCAGGAGCGGAAGGACTGAGGGACGAAGGGCACGATAAGGCGGTTGACGAAAACGAAAGGAGGGGGGGGGATAGAAGGAGGCAATAATGGGAAAAGGCGATAAGCGTGGTATCGCACAGCGCACCGACGGTGAGTATCCTCGATATTGTCGCTCTTATTTTCATCATTAAGGTGGTTAATCAGAAAAATGGAAATAATCATGTCCCTTCGAAGTTTATAGTGACAGCTTTGGGAAATAATTTTTTTTTTCAAATTTTCAGTCCTCAGAACTTTTTTTTTCTGAAATTAATATATATATATATATATAACAATTTCAATTGTCCATAACGCTGTATCTCACGAAATCTTATAGATACGCAAAAATGTGTCCAATAAATGTTGTTCCTTATAAAAAAATACATATTTTGTGTCCTCTGACTTTTTTTGTATCTTCAACCGTTTCGGCGTTAGAGCGGTATGAACAATTGAAATCATTTGGAGAGCTCTGTGGTGAGAAAAATGAGAGATTGGAAAGAAAGTACACACACACACACAGACTTCGGAAGTTATAATTTTGGCCCGTGGAGGGTGGAACCCACAGTCCGTCTATCATTTCCCATTGGGTGGAGATGGATTGAACATAGCCGGGAGAGATCTCGGGTACACAGGACATTTTTTTCCACCCGCATTAACAAGTGGACAGCGCCCTGTCTCGTATAATTCATTCTACAGGCGTACAACAATATTATAAAATATCTGAGAAAATGTCAAACATAAGGCAGCAATGGCTCGATATCAAACTGTTGATCGTCACGGCTGATCAGCAGTGGCATAGTACTGTGCAACAACAGCCCTTGCGGCGTCTGAAACTGCACCACCGCACGGATTGGGATCCCAATTAACCCCAGGGCATCCTAAATACTCAAAACAGCTACTCAATCTTCGTTGATCACCATTGGGACAGCACTGCACCACAGCCCAGACACATGGATCCGGTGGATTGCTTGGGGGCTTTGGTGTACGTGGCGCTGGAAATCTGCCGGCATTCAACCCCGGTCTATTTGGATTTATTCCCTGGAACAAATGGAATCCATGTGTAAAGCAACAATTAAACTCCCAATGCATTCACATGAAATTCACCGGATATCCTCAGGACAATCATTCACGAAACGTTAAAACTGGGCAATATTCATATTAGTCCTGGCGCTCGTTATATATTTACGTTTTTAATTGCACGCCGGAGAAGTGGGGGAGGATAATTAGCGTGATGGTTGGTGGAGCGTGATATGGGAGATTTTTTTTTTAGACAAATATTATGATTGCACACACCCACCCACACCCACTCACATCCACCCACAGCCACTAACATCTACACACACCCACCCACATCCACCTACGTCCACCCACACCTACCTACACCCAGCCACATCTGCCCACATCCACCCGGACCCACCCACACCCGCCCACACCCACCCACATCTACCCACACCCACCCACACCCACCCACACCCACCCACACCCACCCACACCCACCCACACCCACCCACACCCACACCCACCCACCCCCACCCACACCCACCCACCCACATCCATCAAGCCCACATGAAGGAACAGATATGAGCTATGATTTAGGTGAAATGCATGTGATATATATCTATATGCGTATATATGTATATATATGTCAGGTGTGTGTAACAATTGCAACATATGTATGAAAAGCTATATGAGAGGTATAGTCACGTATGTGTATAGATATATGAAACTGGCGTGATTTGACATATATATGGCATATTGCATTTTTTTGCCGCTTTTAGATTGCGATATATATGAGATACATGCGCTCATATATGTTTTTCCATGAGGGAATATGGCTCATACTACGCTTTCACCAAAACGGAAGAGTAATTTTCATCAAACTTTTCTCGGAGTTTTTCCACACAGAAAAATCTGTATAATTTATGGTAATTTAATTAATTTACGGGACTTCTCGCCGTCACAATTTCACATATTTTTAAAATTGAAATAAAATGTGGGAGAAATAGAATAAAAATCAGATACGCAAGAAATTTCGAGGAATACCGGTATTCTCAAAATTTCTCCCACCACCCCACCCCCCCCCCCCCCCTCCAGATTTCTACAATTTCAAAATCGAGAAACCAAAAAACGAATCGGAAAATTGACAAAAAAAATACCCCGAAAAATTTTCCAACAAAATTTTCCAAAAACATTTTCCAAAAAAATTTTCCAAAAACATTTTCCAAACAAATTTTCCAAAAAATTTTCCAAGCAAATTTTTCAAAACAATTCTCCAAAAAATTTTCCAACAAAATTTCCCAAAAAAAAATTTCCAAAAAAATTTCCCAAAAAAATATCTCAAAAAAATTTGCCAAAAAAATTTTCCAAGCCAATTTTCCAAAAAAAAATTCCAAAAAAATTTTTCAAAAATCTCCTCACCGGAAAATTGACTGCATCATCATCATCATCATCATCATCAAATCCCCCTCGAGAGGGAAAGAGTGGTGACGAGGTGGATGACCTGGGATTTGGCACAAGTATGATTCTCGCACTGACGGGAAGTGCATTGAGCCTCGTCTCATCCCACTTCCGCCGTTCCGCCTCGTCCAAGCTTATCACACCCGGCACCCTCTGCTTCAGCTCCACAACACCATTTCGTCTTTCCTCCTCCAGCCTCCTCTCATTTTCTTGAGCCCTCCTCTCCTCCTGCCACCTGTATGGATTATTATCGCTCCCTCTTCGTCTCTCTAGCTCCCGCCGCCTCTCCTCCTCCCTGCGGCGCTCAGTCACATCATTGCTGCGCGTATCGTTTCGCCTCCCTTAAGATTCAATAAAAATTATTTCTGAATTTTTCAGGTAAATAGGAAAGCGCGAAATTCAACAATTCCATACAGAATTTAAAATCTGAAAATTAAAAAAAAAAAAAAATATTTCAAAAAAATTTTAACTCAATCATTTTCAAAATTTCAATTTAAAAAAACGAGATCTCTAGTAATTCACTGGACATTTTTATTCAAATTTTTCAGTGTTAAACTCTTCCCTAAAAACAGACGTAGACCGGGATTTTCCGATTACGCATATACTGTTCGCCAAACCAAGCTATTATACCTTGACGTTCCTGAAGTCTCCTTCTGTCCTCCATCCTTTTTCTCTCCTCCTCGTTCCGCCTCTCCTCCATCCTTCTTCTCTCATCTTCTCTTCGCCTTTCCTCCATCCTGCTCCTTTCATCTATTATTATGAAGATCATAAACAATACCAGTTAATATGTTCATGTTATTCAATTCTATTGAAAAATTGCAATACTAAAGATTATAAAAATGAAGTAACCGTAATCCTCCCCCCCCCCTCTCCCTCGAAGATGGAATTCATGAAATTCATGAAATCAGATTCATGAAATTTTCACTTTTCCGACGTTTCATGACATTCTCATAAAAAGTGCATGTAAATGCGTGTGTGTGTGGGCGGGTCTGGATGGTTGTGGGCGGGTCTGGGTGATTGTGGGCGGGTCTGGGTGGTTGTGGGCGGGTCTGGGTGGTTGTGGGCGGATGTGGGCGGGTCTGGGTGGTTGTGGGCGGGTGTGGGTGGTTGTGGGCGCGTGTGGGCGGTTGTGAGTGGGTGTGAGTAGCTGTGAGTAGCTGCGGGCGGTTGTGAGTGGGCGTGTGGGCAGGTCTGATTGGGCGTGGACCGAGCCGGCTGGGAGTGAGGGGGGGGCGGGTGTGAATGGGCGTGGCGTGTGGGTGGGTGGATGTTCCACTGTTTGACAATATATTCCAACAGACGAAAATGACAAAATTTGTTTTGAACTCTCCTTAACAAATACTATTTCACATTTTTGTTTCAACCCACTCAATAACGCAATAATGATTTTTTAAAGGGGAAACTGTACCAGAGATCGGTGGGATTATCAATTATGAGTATAGTCATTTGATTCGTTGAACAATGCACAATTCAGAGGGATCATTCAGCAATTAATGGATCCAGGAATAATTGGAGCGAAAGGATAATTATTATGTTATGAATGAATAATTAAAGTTCAACTGGTGAAACTAGTGAAACATTGCCGCTGGATTTTCATAAATTGAAACGTTGCAGTGAAAAAGCAATCGCCCGTCCCGACGCGCCTGCCATCCGCGACTTCGCCGCGGATGGCAATCTAGCCGGTGCGAGTGGGCGATTAGTTCTCCACGCCCGGCAGTGTAATAGTCCTCGCATTCGCCTCGGAGAGCAATCTAGCGCGTGGAAGAGGGTGATTAATTTTCCACGGGGTTACCCCGGGTTAACCCGGAAATGTACTAATTCATGCCTAAATCGGAATGGCATAACCGTATACTCGCCGGTTCCGCACGTTTCCCTACGTTCGCCCTGTAAAGAGAATGAAAAAGCCGTAACGTTTCATTTTTTTTTTTCATTCATTCCCAAAGGCCAGACAACTCACGAAAATTTCACAGCTATTTAAGCATGCACTCCTGTAACAAGGCCAAAGAACTCCTCCACATATATATAAACGCTATTCCACAAAAGAATCTTGCAGAAAAAAATATTTCAACAACCGAATAAATGTTATTGCAAACAAAAATTTATAGTATTGTTTTCTAAAAGATGTCACATTGTGAAGTACAGTGCACGTCCTATACCTCTCCACTTCGTGGGCTAAGATTTCCGCGTAAACGGAGTTATGGGTTACCCCCTCCACGCTCGCGATAGGCGTGGCCATACCCCTCCAGCGCAATTTCTAACGTCCGGCGCAGTGGGGGATGCGTTCCCCGCCTGCACTAGCGCTTCGAGAGTTAAGGGCACTGAATGCTTACCCCTCTCGTCCTGCCGTCGTTTCTCCTCCTCCCTCCTGCTATCACCTTCACCCCTCTCCCTCTGTCTTTCCCTCTCCTCCTCCCTCCTCCTCTGTTCCATCCTCCTCCTCTCCTCCTCCCTCTCCCTCTCAACCTCCCCCCTCCGCTGATCTTCGCCCCTCTCCCTCCCCCTCCGCTGCTCCTCCAACTGCTTCCTCTCGTCCTCCCTCCTCCTCTCATCCTCCCCTCGCTGTCCCTCTCTCCGTCTCTCCTGCTCCCTCCTCCTATCTTCCTCTCTTCTACTCTCTTCCGCCCTTCTCATCTCCCCCATTCGTGCTCTCTCCTCCGTCCTCCTCCTGTCCTCCTCCCTCCTCCTCTCCTCCTCCTTTCGTCTCTCCTCCTCCTCCCTGATCCTCACATCGTTCCTCCCCACTCCCCATTCCATAGCCGGAGGTGATGGACCTCTCGAACGATCATGTGGCCTTCCACCACGATTTTCCACGACAATCGGCCTATTCCTCGCGACATATTCTCTCAATTTTTCCTCCCTCTCTTTCTGCTCCTGCATCAATCGCTCCTCATACTCCTTGCGAATCCTATCAATCTCGGAATTTTCATGGTTATTCCTGGTCGTGGAAGCTCGTTGTCTTTCCAACTGCTCTTGGCGTCTTCTCTCGATCTAGTAGAGGGAGAGACAGGAATAAATTGGTGGATATAATAGTTTTTCGGAGTAATTTCCAGCAAGGAGAGTACACACACACACTCTGCCACTCACCCACTTACCCACACTCACCCGCACTCAACCACCCACCCACATACCCACATGCACCCACCCACACTCACCCACCCACCCACACTCATCCACCCACACTCACCCTCCCACCCACACTCACCCATCCACCCACCCACACTCACCCATCCACCCACCCACCCACACTCACCCACCCACCCACACTCATCCACCCACCCACACTCACCCACCCACCCACACTCATCCACCCACCCACAGTCATCCACCCACCAACACTCATCCACCCACACTTACCCACCCGCCCACACTCACTCACTCACCCACCCACACTCACCCATCCACCCACCCACCTACACTCATCCATCCACCCACTCATTAACCCACTCATCCACACACACACATACACACACTTTATAATCCATTATAATCTTCATTCCACACTTATCTCGTAGAGGAATCGGTATAGAGATAAATGATATAAAACTTTTATGTCAGAAATACCATTCTCTATATAAACCATTTTATGACTTTTTTTCGTAAAATCACTTGTTAACGAGATAATCAACTTTTTAGATAACTATCAGGTAAAATCTTTCAGTTTGTATGGGCCCATTGAGGATCACATTCACACTTCAATTATCAAATTTCGTTCAATTATTAATGTGTAATTATTAATTTTTTCCCCTTCCTGTAGTATCATGTATTAATGACATAACAACCTCTCTGTGCTGAGCCCTTTGGTACACCTGACGTTGTCTGTCCGCTTCTGTTTGCACATGAGATTCATCTTCATCCGAAATGTAACCGTCGTCCTCCGCAAAGCCCCATGGACCATTGCTACGCCATGGGGCTCTAGGGCTCATTCCATCTGACAATATTGACCGAACTTTACGACCTGATGCTAGGTCACCGCGAGTGGGGATTCTCTTCGAGTCGAAGTCCGGGGAAGAATCATCGTCCGGGCCCATATCGCCACGATGTCGCGTATCCTGGAGATTCTCTTGGGCCTTCAGCTTTAGGAGCTCGTCCATGTCCTCGTAGATGCGGGGTTGGTCATCCTCGGAATAGTCCCAGTCTATCTTTACGGGATTCATGGGGGGCACTTCGGGATCCGTTGATGGGGAAGGCGCGGGTTCCGCGGGGGACTTCGCGGGTCCCGCGGATTTCGCGGGGGACTTCGCTGGTTCCGCGGGTTTCGCGGGGGATTCCGCGGACACTGATCTGGCAAATCGGGCAGATGGCTCTATTGGGGCCTCCAAACCCTCGCAGCCAATTTGGAGCTCGGGAACTACCTAGAACGGCCAAAATTATACATTCTTCAGGTTTCTTTTTCGAATTTTTGAGTTTTCGAATTTTTGAGTTTTCGAAGTTTTTAATTTCCAATGTTTTTTTTCTAAATATATGTAAAAATGGTAAGTTTTCGATAAATTTGACAGATTTTGAAATTTTGAAAATTTGAAATCGAATTTTTGGGTTGTCGAATTTTTGAGTTTTCGAATTTTTTGATTTTTAATGTTTTTTTCTAAATATATGTAAAAATGGTAAATTTTTGATAAATTTCACAGATTTTGAAATTTTGAAAATTTGAAATCGAATTTTTGAGTTTTCGATTTTTTTAATTTCCTTTAATTTTTTTTTTTAATATATGTAAAAATGGTAAATTTTTGATAAATTTGACAGATTTTGAAATTTTAGAAATTGTTGAGGGTTTGAAAATTTTTGAAATTTTTGGAAAATAGTTTTTCAGTTTTTGAAATTGTTAAATTTTTCGCCAAAATTTTGCAAATTGCTGAAATTTTTGGTATTTTTTTTTTTTTTACATTTTTGGCATGTTACATTGTGGTCAAAATTATTTTTTTCCTCGAATTATTTTTTTTTCACGTTTCTGAGGATTTTGAAATATTTAGTTTCTATGTGGTAAGCTTATGGGAAGCGACAGAGATAAGTAAACAAGTATCCTATCACACCATGTCAGTGGATCGTAATATTACGGAGGGTATTGATTAATGACGGTCATTAACGCAGTGCTTTGCAGCCGTTTAGGTGGCACGTACATGCTCCGGTGAGTTTATGGGAGTTTTATGGGGCTTGAGGCAATTGTCAAAGAGGTAAATTAGAAAAAGAAAATGTGTAATTTTGAAATTTTGATTTTTCTTTTTAATGTTTAAAATTTTTAGAAGTTTTGAGATTCGTCAAGTTCTTAAGATTTTTCATATTTCTTATTTTTTCTCATTTTCTGTTCAAATTATGAAGGTTTGAAAGTTTTGGAAAAAGTCCTCCAACCTCTCAATGTTTTTAATTTTTTCTGCATTTTTTGAATTATTCAAATTCGTAAATTCTTGACAATTTATGATTTTTTTTTCAATTTTTTAAAATTTTTCGAATTTCCAAAAATTGTAAAATTTTCAAATTTTCAAAAATTTTCAAAAATTTTCAAAAATTTTCAAAAATTTTCAAAAATTTTCAAAAATTTTCAAAAATTTTCAAAAATTTTCAAAAATTTTCGAAAATTCAATTTTGCAAACTGTTCAAATTTCCCGCCAAATCAAAAATTTGAGAATGCAATTTTTTTGCTGATTAATTTTGGCTAAATTTCGTGCGTGTTGGGTTCAATAAACTAAAAACTCTTATGAGTGAATCGTAATACCACGAAACGTATTGATTAATGAAAATCCTCACCTGAGCAGCTCGGTTTTGAGCCGTTTGGGTAGCACGTACATGCTCGGGTGGGTTTACGGGATTTTTATGGTGCTTTGGCGGGTAGTAAAGCGACTTCGGGGATTTAGTTTTTAGGACCTTTTCTGGTGTCGACGGATTGTTCCACGGGGGGAGGAGAATCCTGCTCAGTTCTGGGGAATCAAAGTTGGTCAGTCGATATATCTCGATCGAACCGGGCCCCTGATCCTCGAATTCCTGATCTGCGGAAAAATCACAAGATTTTATTAACACTGTCCGTCCCTGTGGGTGGTAAAAAAAGAAGATAACATCCACGTCTGAAGTTCAATTCCTGCGTGGCTAAACCTTCTAAAATGGCCAAAAAGTCCTGACACCTGCAATGAACTTCATTGCCACTATCACAAAATTTTCTGGATGTACAATTAATGATTTTAATTAATGGCGTTTGTCGTAGCGCGAGCTACCGATAATGCGATGACCTTAAATGTCGATGTGTGTGTGTGCGTGTGCGTTAGTGGGTCAGTGGGTGGGTGGGTGAGTAGGTGGGGGTGGGCAAGTGGGTAAGTGTGGGTGGGTGGGTGAGTGTGGGTGGGTGGGTGGGTGAGTGTGGGTGGGTGGGTGAGCGTGGGTAGGTGGGTGAGTGTGGGTGGGTGGGTGAGTGTGGGTGGGTGGGTGGGTGGGTGAGTGTGGGTGGGTGGGTGAGTGTGGGTGGGTGAGTGAGTGAGTGTGGGTGGGTGAGTGTGGGTGGGTGGGAGGGTGGGTGGGTGTATGAGTGTGTTGTAATACATCGTTGAAAATAAAAAATTGTTCAAGCGCTATTGGCTCAATATTATGAGTGCTAGTGAAAAATTCATAATGAAAGTTGGCCCTACAATTATCCAAAAAGCGGAATGTTCACCAGCGTGGCACTGCTCACCCGCGCACTGAACGACGATGGCAAAAGAGACGATTAAGCTATTTAAATAGGAATCTGAAGTGACCGCCTACTTGTATGGGGTTACCTTGATAGCTGTCATGAAATGAAAAAAAAATATGTGCACATGCACACATGCTGCTATTCACACACAGCCTCGAGCAAGACTCCGATTGCACCGTGAGAGTGCTTAGCTAGCTTTTCTGAGCGATAAGGAAGTAATCATGTTTTCTCTCCGCAACGAGAAAGAGAACCCATTTACTTTCCCACTATGTTTGAATATTTGCTAACAATTGAGGCGCATTGAATCTCAGTACATCACTCGTGTGCATATTCTTACATGCAATGACGCAAAACTTTCGGGAAAAACCAATGTACAATTGGGTGAGTACAAACAGTAAAAATTTCCTAATTTATCGTGTTTAGTTAAGATAATTCTTTCGGGGTATTTTCCAATTAAGACGATGTTCACACTGATGAACCCAGCCACCCACCCACACCCACCCACCCACACCCATCCACACCCACCCACCCACCCTTCCATCCACCCACCCTCCCATCCACCCACCCTCCCACCCACACTCGCCACCCACCCACACACACTCACTCACCCACCCATCCACGCCCACCCACCCATACACACCCACCCACCCACCCACACCCCCACACCCACCCACCCATCCACACGTACCCGCCCACCCATCCACGCCCACCCACCCATCCACACTCATCAACCCAGCCACCCACCCATGCTAAAGAGCAGCTACCGTGGGGAGTATGAGAGAGAAGCGGAGAGGAAAACATACACACATACGCCGATTTAAGAAAAATGGCCTGAAAGTATGAACATCACTTTCAAAGCTGTCATTAAAAAATACGTCATCTAGTGAGACATAATCTCAAATCAACAAAAAATATGCTCTAATCTGAAAAATCCCATAAACTTCTATCCCTCATACCACATGCATGAAGAACGTTAATAAGTCTTCTGAAAAATTATTTGAGACATGGAAATTTTCTTCAAAGCATTGAAAAATCTCAAATTTCGGGAAATTCCACATGAGTCGCGCGTTGTCAGATTGCGCCGCGTTGTCCCCGCAATTTATTAATATATCAATAGTTTTTCCTCAACGAATGACGCTCAATACATACAGATATATTAATTACCTGACCAAGCTTAATCGCTCTTAACCCTTCAGCGTTATTAAAATGTGCGCGGTCACGTTCGCTCGCTCAACGACGGCGGTCGCACCTATAGCAGATAGCTGATCATGAATTTTTTCAATTCGAAGATATGAAAATTCTAAGCTAACATCTCAATATGCGCTGAACATTACTAGAAATAATTCCAGTAATTCGTTCTTCGTTTGGAGATGGAACCCAGCATCCTTTCAATGGACCACACCAAAATCAATTACACAATATTTCATGGCTGTGATGTCAAGCCATGATAAAAGTTTATTGATGTGTGTGTGTGTGTGTGTTTATATGCGCGATCAAATTGATTTTGATTTTACCAATTCCTGCAATTGTTTAAAAGGCTCTATCGCGAGAACGGTTAGAGATAGAAGAAAAAATGTGTAATGAATATTGTTCCTTGCGCATAATAACACATATAATGTTTAGTGACTTTTTTCTATAACTCGCATAATTTAGGAGATGTCATTAGTTGAAGCTGCGCGGGGGGGTTTGCGTTTTTTCTGCGTGATGAGCGCGTGCTTCGAGCTTCTTTCGCACATATACGCACACACACGCGCACACACACACAAACACCCACCCACACATATACACACATACCCAACCACCCACAAACACCCACCCACACACATACACACATACCCAACCACCCACAAACACACACACACACACACACACCGAGAAGTTACTGATGCACTCCGTCAAAATTCTGGGCTCTATCTCTTGATATATCACGTTCCGCACATCAATATATAAAATACGCGCAACTTTCGCCGTATGCATGTGGGAAAATGTGCAAATCGCTGTGACAAATTTCGCTTGAAAATTCATATTACAAACCTTCAGATAGCCCAGAAAAATGCTTATCGTGCACATGATTATTGGATTCAGCTGTGATAACACCATCGATCGCTTCTTTCTCACTTCGATCATCCGTCCATTTCCAGTCCAGGTTGTCCTGAACAGTTGGTCCTTTGCGCTGAGCCAGCGCACTCCACGCGTATTGATCGTCAACAGGCGAGGTGAAATCAGAGGTTGAATCAGCCGCTGAGGTTTTTACTAATGCAATTATTCCCAGTGCAATTAACCACCACATTTTCACCCCAAATTGTTCCATTTTCCACAAAATTAATTATTTATAAAAAAAAAAATTATTTAAATGTAAGGGTGAAAATCATAGCAAATGCATTTGCTCCTCATTCTTCGCGTCACCCATTAATGTGTTCACGGATAATTAAGATGAAGAAAAATTAACTGAGCCACGTCATTATAATTGGAGAAAAACGGAAAAAAATCATTAAAAAAATTAATTGCAGATTTTTTTTTTTTTATTTTTTTTGGCGGGCCCAGTGCAACTTCCAGTTGCAAACTTTTTGGGCTTTCGTAAATTGCGGGGGGAAAAAAATTGTAAACAGGGAATTGTTCCCGCGCACGATCAGCACACTACTGAAGATGAAGTGATCTTGACACACTGCCGGTGCCAGGGACTCGTCACAGAATTAAATGGACGCTGTCCTCTTGCCCCCCTCGCGATACTCATCCGCCTCTCTTTTCTCTCGGCTATATGTTCTCCTCGTAGTTCTTGGTGTTTTTTTTCCGTTTTTTTTTTGCTTCTGCATCTACTGAGTGATGTACCTCCGCATTGCTAACGATAAGAGAAAGAAGCAACTGGCGTGCGCGGTTTTTTTTTCGGGGGTCTGTAGAATTTTCTTGAATTTTAGGAATTGGTCTCCATGTTGGTGTCTACTTCACACAATTCTTGGATAATTCTTTAACTCTTAAGTCAAGCTACCGATTATTTTTATTTGTATTTTCAGTGTGTGAATGTGTGTATGGATGGCTGTGGGTGTGGGTGTAAGTGGGTGGGTGGGTGTCAATGTGTGAGTGGATGGGTGGGTGTCGATATGTGAGTGGGTGGGTGGGTGTCGATGTGTGGGTGGGTGGGTGGCTGTTGATGTGTGAGTGGGTGGGTGGGTCTCGATGTGTGGGTGAGTAAGTGGGTGCCGATATGTAGGTGGGTAGGTGTCGATATGTCGGTGGGTGCCGATGTGTGGGTATGTAGGTATGTGGGTGGGTGGGTGTCGATATGTGGGTGTGTGGGTGGCTGTGGGTGTGTGGGTGGCTGTCGATGTGTAGGTGGATGGCTATCGATATCTGGATGGGTGGGTCTCGATGTGTGAGTGAGTGGGTGGATGCCGATATGTGGGTAGGTGGGTGTTGAAATGTGGGTGGGTGGGTGGATGTTGATGTGTAGGTGGGTGAGTGGGTCTCGTTGTGTGGGTGGGTGGATGGGTGGCGATATATGGGTGGGTGGGTGGATGTCGATATGGGGGTGGGTGGGTCTCGATGTGTAGGTGAGTGGGTGGATGCCGATATGTGGGTAGGTGGGTGTTAAAATGTGGGTGGGTGGGTCTCGTTGTGTGGGTGGGTGGGTGGCTGTCGATATATGGGTGGGTGGGTGGATGTCGATATGTGGGTGGGTGGGAAAGTGTCGACATTGCCGAGTTGAAAAAAATTGAAAAATTCAAAGAAAATCGAAAATACCGTAAATTCTAGAAATTTTAAAAATGGGGAAAATTAGAAAATTGTGGAACATTTTTAAACGAATTGAAAATCGTGACAACGTGATACCAGGATTCATGATCCTTGAATTGACACGCTCCACTTATCATATATATTTTTTTTTAATTTCCACATTTGCTGAGCGATATACCTAGGTCTGACAGGGGCCCCCGGTACCGTCAGCATCAATTGACATGACTCTTCATCTCGCTGACGACCTGCCATCCTAATAAACTCTTGGATTCCTCTCACAATTCTAACAATTGCCGACAATGGACTGGGACAATCCCGCGGATGAGTGATTAGCAGAATTCTTGCAAAAAAAAAATTCCATCTGTGAGAATTGCGATGGAGATTTTCTGAGAAGACCGAGATATGGGTAACACTTCCGGGGAAATATAAATAGCAACCCGAGTTAATGTTTGTAAGGCCAATATTTTCCTTTTCATTACGAAATAAGGTTGGTTTTTTTTTTCAATGAAATTAAATAATGAAGAATTTTGAAAAAAATTTTGTCAAATTTTTATGTCGAAAATTTGCAATAACAGATAAATTCGAAGCAAATAATTTTGAAAAAAAATTCGTTGCACTGAAACCATTTTGTGGAAAAATCATTAGTGAAATTCTGGAATTTTTTTTTTTTTTTTCATTTCCCAGGAAAACTGCTTCCGGGGAAGCGTAAATAGAAATCCGCGGGAATGTTTGGTTGGATGTTGAAAATGTTTTTTTTCCCCCCCAAATGAAAGAAGTGAAGTTCTGCTTTTTTGAGATACCGCGCAATCCAAAGGATTTATGGTACAGAACAAAACATTTTTATTAAAAAAAAAAGTGCACATTTGCTAAATTGGGTCAGACGTTTAGAATTTTACTGCTCGTCCAATGCGACCCGGGGCAGAAAAATATTAACAAAAAAATCGGCAAAATGAAATTCATTGGAAAAACACACAAAAATTTATCAAAAATATCAACGACCACGCGCGCACAGACAAACGCGAAAACAGTGTATCGAATAGAAAATAACCAGCGAATTGTCGGCCATCCAAAATGTTGCACATTGTCAACCAAACCGGAATCTTCATATTAAGAAAAACAATGAACAATTCATTCAACACCTAGCATAATCACAACAAATGTTTCATCAGTCCATTCACATCGCCGCATAACCCTGCTATATTGAATTATCTCTTTTGAATTATAACATCTATTTGATAACAACGAAGACTTCATGAACCAGTTATGTTCAATTGTGTCATTCATAATTGTGCTCCACCAGAAAATAAAATATAATCGATATCGGTGTTCACATGTTCAATTCGCTATATGTTGGTGTTATTGGTGATAGATCTGTTGAAAACCGTGAATTGGACCCATTAGGTCCATTGGACCATTTGCGCATTGGGCGAAACATTTTCCGGACCAATTGTATCTTTGGAAGCAAAAATTTTGGACGAAAAATTATTGGTCGAAAAGTCATGGGACCAAATATTACTACACTATCTTTACTGATAAGACACGCAAAAATCTTATTGCAAGAATTAAGAAACGAAAGAATTTGAACGTTAAGTTGGGGGAAGAAAAGTGACACTCCGGAGCTTGGTGAAATTAAGTGAATTGGATGGATATTTTAATGAATATCGCGGAACTGCATGTGGGCATTCTGTTGGAGAGTCGAGTTCTATGGAAGACACCTTTTTCAAATTTCTGATAAGTTCTGAGGTATTCCAAAAATGTAGTCTGACCAAAATGGAATATACTACTGAAATTGAGAGATACATGTTTGATGATTTGGGCCAATTAAACGAGTTCGAACAAATGTAAATGTTTTTCTGTCAATTAAATTTCATGGAATTTCCTTTCCGTGGTCAAGTTTGAGTTATTTTTGGGTCCGTTAATTCCCAAAATTCCCAGAATTTTCCAAATTTTCAAAATTTCCAAAATTTCCAAAATTTCCAAAATTTCCAAAATTTCCAAAATTTCCAAAATTTCTAAAATTTCCAAAATTTCCAAAATTTCCAAAATTTCCAAAGTTTCCAAAATTTCCAAAATTTCCAAAATTTCCAAAATTTTCGAAATTTTCAAAACTTCCAAAATTTCCAAAATTTCCAAAATTTCCAAAATTTCCAAAATTCCCAAAATTCCCAAAATTCCCAAAATTTCCAAAACATCAAAAACACGAAAAACTCAAAATTTTCAATACCTAAATTCGTGAAACTCTGCAGTTTAAATTTGCAAATGTTCCTTAAAAAAGTTCAATTTTTCTGTCCCCAATTTTCCCGAAAAAGTATCCATTGCCGCTAACCGGCATTAGCAAAAAGCTCTAAAGCGGTCCCAGTGTCACTGCCGCGTTTGTGTCTACAGAAGAGAAGGAGAATACATTTGAGCCGCAGAAAGCACACCTGATGCCGCTACAAAGAGTGTTCCCGGAGCCTGTGAAAAAAAACATAAAAAAAAGTTGAAAGGACGAAAGAGCTCGGAACAATTGAATTATTGACGGGGTATCGAAATAACGTTGGTGGAAATTCCCAAAACGTCATTACGTCGTTATCGCGCCCATCGCTCATTCAACTCTCAAGTTCTATCAATGTGTCAATTGCATCATAACACGGAAATTGTCATTGGTCGGACGATCGATTGTTAAAACGTGTCCCTGTGCACACCTCCAATTGCATCTCGTTGGAGAATTATCGTGTTTTCACGTAATCGAAAGCAGGATGTTGGAAAATTAATTATCACAAATGGGCCCTGTGGCAAAATGGAGTTGCATGTTTTGTTTGTACAAATTAAATTGTATAAACTTGTGTAAAAAGTTGGGGTCATTAGTAACATTTGCTGTTCCATCCTGGCTTATAGGGTGGCCAAAATTTTCCATATCAAAAATTTTGACTCGTGAGTAGTCGCGCCATTCAATCGACATTCGTTAGGGGCGCATCGTGATAGTCGCATTTGGTTTTAGCACTATATCTCGAAGTCTGTGACATGGCTTTTTGTAGAGCGCGTTGAGAGCTACCCAGGTGGGGAATTCGAAGCTTGAACGAATGAGAACAACCTTGGTCCGACCTTCGATGCCGACGCTTGGGCTTGATAGCTTCGACATAGCTTCATCCCATGGATAAGCCGAGATCAAACCAAGCTTAGTTATATCAAAGATATCCAAGCGTTGTCGGCCCAGCTTGTGCCAAGCTTGGCTCAACCTTAGCGTCCCTAGCGTTTGTCCACAGGCAGAATCCAATCTACGTCCAATATTGGATACATACATACATCCAAGCTTACTAGAATCATCCAAACCCAAGCTTCAGAAGCCATGTTGTGCTAAGCTTGGTCCGAGCTCAGCTTTGTTACCTTTGAATCTTAGCTTTAACAAGCATGAATCCCGGATTGCTCATACCATCTAAACCCAAGCTTCTGAACTAAGGTTGAACTAAGCTGGATTGAAGCATATTTTTCCTAGTTTCGATTTACCGGCTTCAGCGAAACTCTGCTTAATATTGGATTCATATATAAATCCAGGATTGCTGCACCACCTAAACCCAAGCTTGGAAACGAATGTTCAACTAAGCTTGGTCCAACCTCAATGTTCCTATCTTCGAAGTTTGAACCAAGATAAATTTTGTAGCTTGGACCAAGATTAATTTCGATGCTTCGACCACGAGACACTCTGGAACTTGGACGAAAATGAATTTCGAGGCTTGTACCAAGATAAAGTCCGAAGCTTGAATGAAGATAAAGTTCGAAGCTTGTATTAACCCACGTAACCAAGCTAGGACGAGGGTTATTCTCTAAGCTGGGATTGGTGTTACATTCGCATGTTCTGCACAGATTGACCGAGGCTTCAAAACACAGCTTTGGCGAAGCTCAGTCAAGCCTCGTCCAAGCTTCATCGCATGGTCAATTCCCACCTGGGTACAATAAACCATTTCCAGAAGTTTTCAATCGAATCTTATTCACCCCAAAAAATCGTAAAAAGTAACTTTACAAACTACCACAAGTAACTACAATTTCATTAAACTTTTGTATATGCTAAAGTTGGCTTCAATTAAAAACTCTTTCCCCTAAAAAAAATGAAAAAAAAAATAAACATCAATATAGGATTACATTAAAAGTGTTTGTTTTAATTGCCAGGAAAATTACATCACTCGCGGGCATTTTCTTAATCAATCGAGAGCATCTCGATAAATTGTTAACATTGCGTATGACTGCAGTTGTTGTAATGCGCGGCGTAATTCAAAACACAGGGTCACGGAAAAACAGATGTTTGTGCTTTTATGAGACCCGGGGCAATTCAACATCAGACTAGTAGAGTTCATTAAGTCAGGAAAAATATAGCCTTCAGATTTATCATGAGTGTTTTTTAAATTGTTAACGCAATTCCACTCTCAACGATATTTGTCGCGCACGCGGGAGAACTGATGACATTTTGAAAAACGAGGAATTTCGAAATGTCCGAAAATACTCGGGGAAAAAAAAATTGCGGCGTCGTCATGGGAGACCACGCTATACCGCGAGATTGCCATCCGCGGCGTCGCCGCGGATGGCATCATTGCACGCGGTCGGGGGAGTCACTTTTTCACGGCTCGCCCGGAAATGTAGCATTTCTGTTGTACCATATATTGAATATTTGGCGGGAAAATTCAAATTTCTAACCTGTGAATAGTCGCGCTCCACTAAAATTTGACGAAATTGAAAAATTGCGAAAATTGTAAAATTAATAATTGTTAAATATTTAAATAATTGTAGGCAAATACTATTTATTTCAACGTGGTTTAAATGCAAAATTGAGTGCTTGGCATGGTCAGAATGTGTAAATTTAAACGAAAATTGAGGCAAATGCTCAATTTAGTCTCAGGCTCCTTTGCTCCGGAATGATTTTGTACTATGTACAACGCACAGCTAAAGAGTTGTCGAGTAAGCGGTGGCAAAGGTCGTGCAACCTCTTGGGCTCACCCAAGTCATATTAATCGTGATTAGCGAGACGCTTCAGTGAAACACGACCTTGCTCTGCTCTCGTTGCGCCGGACACTAACTCTTCAATTTCACGAGGCAAGTTACTCCACCCGAGACCAATCGCACTCTAATTATTAATGCGATTCACATTTTTCGGCTGATTCAATCAAACACGCAAAAAAAAAAAAAAAGTTCTTTTTTTGGATTATCAAAATTTTTTCAATTCTACGATTTTTGAAAATTTTCAACTTTTGAATTTGAAATTTTTTTTACATTTGTGAATTTCCCAAATTACAAAATTTCGCGATTTTTTCAAGCTTTTCAGCCGTCGAAAATTTTGAGACCAATGAAACTTTGTAAAATGTTTGAATATTTCGAACTTTTTTTACATATCTCTTCTCTACCTATCGTTCCATTTTTTTTGTATTTTTGCAACATTTCAATTTTTTAAAAGTCGGCCAATTTTCTTAACTTCTTTTTTTTACGAATCGCCAGTCTACACTGTTCTCCTTACGCCGGATATTAACCATCCAATTTCACGATCTAAGCTAATTCAACCGAGACCAATCTTTAATTATTAATGCGATTCACATTTTTTCGTCGACGAAATTCAGAACAAAATTTTTTTTTGTTGAGCAATCATTAAATGTTTTGAAATTTACCATTTTTAATCCGTCTGATTTAGACAACCAACCACCCACCCCGCCCCCCCCCACTCACACCCACACCCACCCATCCACACTTACCGACACCCACCCACACCTACCCACCCACACTTACCGAGACCCACCCACACCCACCCACCCACACTTACCGAGACCCGCCCACACCCACCTACACTTACCGAGACCCACCCACACCTACCTACACCCACCCACACTTACCGAGATCCACCCACATCCACCCACACCTACCTACACCTACCTACACCCACCTACACCCACCCACACCCACCCATCCACACTTACCGACACCCACCCACACCTACCCACCCACACTTACCGAGACCCACCCACACCCACCCACCCACACTTACCGAGACCCGCCCACACCCACCTACACTTACCGAGACCCACCCACACCTACCTACACCCACCCACACTTACCGAGATCCACCCACATCCACCCACACCTACCTACACCCACCCACACCTACCTACACCCACCTACACCCACCCACACCCACCCACACCCACCCACACCCACCCACACCCACCCACACCCACCCACACCCACCCACACCCACCCACACCCACCCACACCCACCCACACCCACCCACACCCACCCACCTCCACCTACATGTATGAGTGTCCAGTACTCCCTTTCGAAGAAAGGCTTCAGAAAGGCTGAAGGGCAGCTTCCGTGGGGAGGACAAGTGAGAGGAACGGAGAAAAAAAACACACACACACACAGACACATACGTGTACATTTACTTTGGCATTCGAAATTGAATTGGGAAATTATTGGCTCAAATCATGCGGAAGGCTCATCTTTCCGCATATTCTGAGTTTGAAAAGTTCCACCCGGATATAAGTAAAAAATTTATTGTCATATCATCCCTCTCCCCCCCCCCCCCCCCCTCCCCAACTTTCCTGACCCCATCGACACATTTTGTCGGAGTTTTCCAGCTAGATTGACGTTTAAACATGAGATGAGCACAGGAAGGTGAGATATACATGTGGATGTACATGTGACAGCGCGTTTAAAGCCGCAAAAGCCGTCCCCGTGGTCGATACGTTTGATCTGACCATAAAGTGGCGGACCGCAGCGAACCGAAAGGCACCACACACAAGCAACAAAAAAAAGGCCACCCCCGCATCGGTGTTTCGCCACAAAAGGCGAGTACAGAGCCGCCAGAGCAGAGACCAATAGGAAAATAAACTCGGGCACAATGGGTTCGCGGTGAGGAGTCACTGACATTTTTGGATCTGTTGGGTTTCTTTGAAGTTTGGGAAATTTTGAGAAAAATTTCAATCGTGGAATCGTCTGAAACTTTACCAATTTTGGGATTTTGTTTGTGGTTTTCGCATTTTTTAAATTTTCGAAATTTTTCAAAATTTCAAATTTTTTCAAATTTTTTGAAGTTTTTCAAATTTTTCAAATTTTTCAAATTTTTCAAATTTTTCAAATTTTTCAAATTTTCCAAATTTTTCAGATTTTTCAAATTTTTCAAATTTTTCAAATTTTTCAAATTTTTCAAATTTTTCAAATTTTTCAAATTTTTCAAATTTTTCAAATTTTCCAATTTTTTAAAATTTTCCAATTTTTTAAAATTTTCCAATTTTTTAAAATTTTTCAATTTTTGAATTTTTGCAATTTTTTCAAATTTGGAAATTTTGGAAATTTTGAAAATTTTGGAGTTTAAGCCAAATTTTCAAATATTTTCTTCAGTTTTCGATATTGTTGAATTTTTGGAATTTTCCCCTGCCGGGAAGGAAGAGGTGGCTACGTAAATAAGCGTAACTACAATAGGATCAAAGTGAGTCGTCCGGGCAAATTGAAAAATATTGACTCACAATTGGAGATCAAGGAGCGAATCATAAGCGCGGGAATTCCATCGCCTCGAGGTGTGAGATAAATTCGCGTGCCGTGTTTTTGTTGGCATATGAATACTGGGGCGTGGCACATTGCGTGCGGATATCCCGGTGTATGTGACCTCTGACAAGACGAAGTCACCGGAGATGCGGGGGTGAAATAAAAAATGTGCTGGTAGAAGAGCAGAGGCGAAAAATGGCACTTGGAGACATACTAAAGCTGTTCACATATTGGATACAACTAAGTTTCCGCCGTTTCGCCACAAGATGGCGCCACCAGAAGGTTACCAGATGATTTCACTTGTTCATAACGCTCTAACGCCGAAACGGTTGAAGATACGAAAAAAGTCAAAGAACACAAAATATGTATTTTTTTATAAGGAACAACATTTATTTGACACATTTTTGCGTATCTATAATATTTCGTGAGATACAGCGTTGTAACCAACGCTTCGATTGCGTCATACAGGACCTTGATCGGATAATTTGTTGACACACACACACACACACACACATACAGACATTTTGTTCTATCCAACTTTCCTAATGATGCAATGTACTTCTTCCTTGAACACCCATCTCTCTCTCATTTCAATGCATCATGCTTTGAAATTCAATGTTTTCCATGTTTATGCAGTGTTGAATGACCCGACGAACATGTACCGCTCTCCAAGTGCTTCGACCCACCCGGGGAGCGCCCCATCATAAAACTTTCATCCCCATTCTGCATTAATGCATCTGAATTTCCGATACCGAAATTTCACCGTTTTCTCGGTTTCACATGAGCATCTGTTCCTTTGCGGTTTCCTCTCTCGAGTTATTTGCCGTAATCTCGTATGCTTGGCTCATGGGTAGATTGGGTGGGTGGGGTTGAGGGGGAGGAGGGGTGGTAAAAAAAACAATCGTCATTCTGAGAGGAAATTTTCGCGTGTTTTTAGAGAATGAGTAGATTGAATTGAGCACTCATTCGCACATGGGTAAATTCAAACTACTTGGGTCCCACAGAGACGCGAATGAATTATTCGCGATTTAAGGGGTGGATATATATATACATATGGGAGAGTTATTATATCTAATGTGTACTCGTATACGGCATTTTCGCCGTATTTGAAGCTTTAAAGCGGCTGGGGATGGGCCGATAACGAAATGAAATTGGCCAAAAATTTTTGTGGCATGATTTTTGATGTTTGTCAAAAATTTGGATATTTTGGAAATTTTTGAGATTTCTGAATTTTTAGAAAATTTCAAAATTTCTGGAATCGTAATGAATTTTAAGTATGTGTGTGTGCATGTTTGTGTGTGGGTGGGTGAGCGGGTGAGTGAGTGGGTGGGTGAGCGGGTGAGTGAGTGGGTGGGTGGGACGATGGGTGGGTGGGAGGGTGAGTGGGTGAGTGGGTGGGTGGGTGAGTGGGTGGGAGGGTGGGTGGGTGAGTGAGTGGGTGGGTGGGAGGATGGGTGGGCGGGTGGGTGGTTGAATGTGTGTGTGTATAAGATTTCTCTGCAATATGACTTAATTCGGTTCAATTACCACGTTCCATCATGAAAACCACTAAAGATAGAGAGAAAAGTCCTCCACAAATATTATTCCTCTCTCAAAAATACATCTTTTACGTCATATGAGTTTGTCCCCTAACTTCCATATTTAAAGACCTACGGCGCTCTGAAAGTCGTTAATTCGGCCCGCACATCAACACCCACACACTGCGTCTATCTAAACTTCTCATTTATCTCCAGAGTGCTTCGACGGAGACAATTTTCACATAATACTTTTTTGTCAGAAATTAAGTTCCCTACAAAAAAGTCTTATACCATTTTTCCCTAAAGCCATGCGTTGCGGATCTAAGTGCGAAGGAAACCCGGAAAAATTACTTTCTCCTGGTAGACTAGTCAGGGGGATTTTATTTACTAATCGCATACCTTTTTTTTTCTATTTCAGCAAGCACTAATCTAGTGGGAAAGTTCACGCAGAGTGTGAGGCGAATCGTGCAAGATGTCAAGGACGAGGGAACGGCAAGTACGTGCAGATGAACTAATATCAGTATTAAAGATCGGCTATTGTGCCGGAGCCAAAAAAGTAACAAGTACAAGAGTGGGGAAGATAAAAAAAAAAAGTAATTTAATCTGATGGCACGAGAGTTAAACGGGTACACACTGGCAGCAGGCCAAATAAACTGTTGCCTCCGCTCAGGTTGAAAGCAAATAGGAGCATAACAGGCAGTCATCGACCACGTGCCAGTCGGCAAAATTCTGTTTGCCATCTCGCATTGGCCCAGAGGAAACATCCTTGAATTTTTTTTTTTTCTTTCCTCCGAGTACAGAAAAAATTCACAATTTTCCAAAATGTCAATAATTGAAGTCAGAAAAAAATCGGATAGCACAGTAAACCTGTTACCTTAAATACTTATTCTTAATTCGGTGCTCTTAATTCGCAGAATTTTTTGCATACTCTGTAAGCTTGGTAGCGTTGAGACGAAGTTGTGACCCATTTGAGGATTAATTGCACTTAATTCGTTTGAACCTCAGGTGGCCAGACCAAGGAGGAAGTTATTGAGACTAATGAACGGCTGAGGGCTGTTAGAATACGTCTCGATGCCAGTTATGAGACAGCTAAGCGTGCCCTCGTCGATCTTATGACCAAATATACTGACAGCAAACAAGTTAGGAATATATTTCAACGTTACAATCTTCTCAAGGCAATGATAAAGGTGAGAATGTAATTTACAATTTGGTACTTCCGGTTTCATGATTGTGCCAGAAATTTCAGAAATGATGGAATCAACGAAAACATCGGCGCAATAAAATTCATTGGAAAAACATACAAAAATTTATCAAAAATATCAACGACCACGCGCACACAGACAAACGCGAAAACAGTGTATCGAATAGAAAATAACCAGCGAATTGTCGGCCATCCAAAATGTTGCACATTGTCAACCAAACCGGAATCTTCATATTAAGAAAAACAATGAACAATTCATTCAACGCCTAGCATAATCACAACAAATGTTTCATCAGTTCATTCACATCGCCGCATAACCCTGCTATATTGAATTATCTCTTTTGAATTATAACATCTATTTGATAACAACGAAGACTTCATGAACCAGTTATGTTCAATTGTGTCATTCATAATTGTGCTCCACCAGAAAATAAAATATAATCGATATCGGTGTTCACATGTTCAATTCGCTATATGTTGGTGTTATTGGTGATAGGTCTGTTGAAAACCGTGAATTGGACCCATTAGGTCCATTGGACCATTTGCGCATTGGGCGAAACATTTTCCGGACCAATTGTATCTTTGGAAGCAAAAATTTTGGACGAAAAATTATTGGTCGAAACGTCATGGGACCAAATATTGCTACACTATCTTTACTGATAAGAAACGCAAAAATCTTATTGCAATTAATGTCCCGTGAAATAGCATGTCTCCTAGGACCAATTAATTTCCTGCTGCTGAGATATCCAATTTATTTCAAAAAAATTCTGCAACTCTGGAATTGCTCAGAAACTCCTATTTCCTCCATAGGGGAACAGCAAGTTCATACTGACTAAAATATTCAAATAATTTTAGATCCGACCTTGTGCCCGTCTTATATACCAATCGGTATTTCCCATATTCTTATAAACTGAAAATTTAAATAATGGCGCTGGTAGGATCCTTCGCGCTAGGTGCAACTTAATCGCTGGTAAAAATGACAGGTTACATCATATGATGTAATCAAATCCTGAAGGTAAATGAGAGGATTTGAATTACTGACTATGAGTGAAGTGCTGAGGTTGCAAATTTTATCTTCATTTCGCGGTGCAATTCCATGCCGCACTTCGCATCGCGAAATTCAGCCCCCCACCCTCCCAGCCACCCACCCACCCACCCTCCCAGCCACCCAGCCTCCCTCCCAGCCACCCAGCCTCCCTCCCAGCCACACACTCACCCTCCCAGCCACCCACCCACCCGCCCACCCTCCCAACCACCCACCCTCCCAACCACCCACCCCCTTACCCACCCACCAATACCACTCCAACTTTCGAATTAATCGGAAATTTTTCTCAAAATGCTCACAGGTAAATGCAGAATCTATATATATATATATATATATATATATATATATATATACTGAGTTGGTTGCAAATGAAATATATACTCAGTATATATATATATTCTCGTATATAATCCATATGCGAAAGTGTGTCAATTTTTTATAAATTGCAACACATTTCATATATATCTATATATATCACCATATATTCTTTACATTCTGATGTATATAGTTATATAGGACAAATACCTTTTACACATATACTTACTTCACTTCATCGAAATCCTTCCTCCATATTTTCAAATCAATGATAGAAACTTCGTCAATTTCAAACCGTAAAAAAAAACAAATTTCAACCGGAAATTTGCGGTTTGGTGCGTGACAAACATCGCGCGGGAGTTTCTATACTTTCCATTGGACGCTACCCCTCCAGTCGTGTTGAAGCGGGACCGTGATTGGCTGGCCCGAGCCGAAGCGCGCTCGTGACGTCACAGCTGTACCCACGTGGTGTGAAAAAAGGTGGTTTTCAATATACGATAATTAAAAAAAAAAAAAAAATGTTTACTAATATTTAAAAAAGAAAAACAAAATACAGAAATTTCTCATATTGTAATGAAAAAAAAAATTATGTAAAAACGTAGGTTCATACAATTAAATTCTGCCAAATTTACGGAAAAAACTGAATTCTTTCACTCTCGTACATTTTTCTCTCCATGTAGAACTATTAAGTGAACGGGTAATTTTCATTAATTTTATTATACACCTCTCAAGTTGCGCCCGCCCGCCTTAATGTTTAATAATCCTCAAATTTTCCAAAATGATTGAGCTGCTTTAAGTATTATCCTAGGAAAATGACCCAACTGGGTTCATGAAACGATTACAAAATCCCGCATATCCGGTCGATCCTCCCCCAAAGGATTAAAATTGCATTATGAAGTAGATGAAAGATTAATTACGATTCCCTTCATGAGCCCCGATCCAGGCCGAATGACCTGATATGACCTCCAGTACGGCAGTCTACCTGTTGATCGGTGCCTCATAAAAATTCATAAAAATCGTAAAGAAAAATACCAATGAATTTTCGTCAAATTTTTTATTAACCCTTCCTTCCCTCTTCCACCTTTTACCGATCGGAAAATACCCAGGGAAGTTATCGTTTTGCCCCCGAAAATGAAAAATCGATTTTCCATCAGATCTCCACGTTCCATGGTATTTCTGACCTTTCTAGACTATTTAAAACAAAATGTCTGTATGTGTGTGTGGGTGTGTTTGCCGATGTACGTATGTAACCAAAAATTTCCCGGAACGATTTCTCGTGAACAAATTATCCGATCAAGGTCATTAGTGTTCGCTCCATGTATGTCCGCTGGTTGCTATCGTTATTAACAATTTCGATTGTTTATAACGCTGTATCTCACGAAATATTATAGATACGCAAAAATGTGTCGAATAAATGTTGTTCCTTATAAAAAAATACATATTTTGTGTCCTCTGACTTTTTTCGTATCTCTAACCGTTTCGGCGTTAGAGCGTTATGAACAATTGAAATCATTTGGAGAGCTCTGTGGTGAGAAAAATGAGGGATTGGAAGGAAAGTACACACACACGCAGACATCGGGAAGTTATAATTTTGGATCGCGGAGGGTCAAACCCACAGCTCATTTATTGCTGAACTCCCCCCCCCCCCCCCCCCCCCCCCCCCCCCCACTCCCCAGTAGTCTTCTGAAATTCCCAATGACTGCATAATGGACCAAGGAAGAGGAGAATTATTTAAACAATTTTTGCCCAGGTTGTGATTAAACTCGAGACCCAATATTGGACGCTAGTCGACATACCGAGACAGGAGAAGCAGGAAACGGTGCCGGCATTTGTATTGCGTGCTTGCGCCATTATGGAGAAAACTCACAAAAGCGGAGAGGGCGTAAAAACTTCAGCGCGACTTGCTGAAGAAGCTGAGAGCAAAAGAGAGCGGATCGAGCGACTTGAGAGTAGGTTCATATTTTTTTTTCACCCATTTCAAGGGACACCCAGATAAAGTTTCCGGTTTCTTCTAAAAAATCATGGAACAAGTAATTACGATCGGGATCAGTTAATTGCAAAAGCTTGAATATCTCGTTAAGGAATGATTTTAAGGGAAAACTTTATCAATCATTTTTTGTAGGGAATTTAATTTCCGATAAAAAATGTGGTATATGATTTTTGCGTATAGCGACTCATTCTCGAGATAACTCCAACAACTCCATTTCTTTACAATTTTTCTTCCCGAAAAAAAATTATCTGAAACAGAAACTATTAAATTTTTCGCAAATTTTCAATTTTTTTTGAAAACCAAATTTTCTGCATAAGGATGTTGGAGGAATATGGACCAAAATAACGAAGATAAAAAAAATTGGAGTGCTATATATATATTCTGCGAAATGTCCTATATATAGCATTCAAGAATTTTTTTTTTTTTGCAAATAAAAATGAAATTGCCAATAAGTCGACACTTTTTTCAACCGAACCATAAGCTATACAATAAACTGTGTTCTATTATCCATGAAAATAATATCCCATAAAAATGTGCATCTTACGTCGATTATTAAAGTCAATGATTGGCTCTAAATTACCCATTTAAAGGTACGCTTCGTTGATCATGACGTCATTGCACTAACGCAGCCGTCGGTTACGCCACATTCAGCTGAAAAACATTGCGCAATAAATATGCACTTGTCTCCCATATGGTAAAGATCACCCATAGGATATCCCATAAGAATCCTGAATGACAATTTTTAAATTGAGACCTCAAATTCTCAAATCGACATTGGCGCTTTTTTTCAACTATCATTAGTGATTTTGAAAAAGTTATCAATGGGTGTTTAAATCGCGATTAACGATTTTGGAAATTGTTATTAACGATTTTTTAATCATGATGCAGATTTTCTAAATCGTTATTCACGTTTTTTAACTCCGGATTAACGACTGTTTCAATCGTGATTAATGATTACTACAATCGTGATTAATGATTATTTCAATCGTGATTAACGATTTTTTGGATCATGACTAACGATTTTTTGGATCATGATTAACAATCGTTTAAATCGTGATTAATAATTGTTCAAAGTGTGATTACCGATCGTTCAAGTCGTGATTTACGATCGTTTAAATCGTAATTAACGATTAGTGTCTATTTCGATCATGATTAACAATCGTTTAAATCGCGATTAACGATCGGTCACATTGCGATTAATCATCGTGTAAATTGTGATTAACGATGGTTCAAATCGTTATTAACGATCATTTCAATCATAATTAAAGATTATTTAGATCGTAATTAACGATTTTTGGGACCAGGATTAACGATCGTCTAGATCGTGATTAATGATTGTTGAAATTGTGATTGACGATCGTTTAAATCGCAATTACCGATTGTTTAAATTGTTAACAACGATCGTTTAAATCGCGACTAATGATTATTTCAATGGTGATTAACGATTTTTTGGATCATGATCGACGATCGTTGAAATCATGATCAACGATTGTTTAAATTGTGATTAACGATCATTCAAATCCCGATTAACGATTCTTCAAATTGTGATTACCCATCGTTTAAATCGTGATCAACGATTGTTCAATCTGTGATTAACGATCATGTAAATCACGATTAAACATTATTTACATCCCGATTAACGATTTATTAAATCATGATTAACGATCGATTTATCGATTTAAACCTTCGACTGCATCGAAGGTTTTTGGTCAAAATCGGTTGACCGATTTTTTGGCTAATTTTTCACTTTTTTTGAGAAACGAAAAAACGGGAATCCCCGATTTATCTCGAGCATGAGCCAGTTCGCGCAAAAATTGTCTCTAGTATCGTCATTTGAACGAAATATGTAAAAACCTATTTGTTTCGCATTTGCCCCGGGGACATTGCAATTGAAGATTTTATCATGTCCAATTTATTCTCATTCTTCATTTCATCCTTCAAGACCTGACAACTGCGCAGATTGAAACTGAAAATACCCAGATGACAAATGATCTCTACAGACTCCTGAAGAAATACACTGGCCTTAGGAACCTCATTCGCGACCTCAAGGTGAGTAATGAAATTTTTATGGCTGTTATTTGACTTGTGAGTTATGAAACTTGATAATTGAAGCATTTATTGAAGTAGATTTGGGTCTGGTCGTGCTGGTCCAAATCATTTGGTCCAATGACTTCTCTATATATATATATATAATATATTCTATATATTTCTATTCTAATATTTCTGTATATAATAATTCTATATATATATAGAAAATTTCCAAAAAAGTAAAAACGATCCGAAATTTCCCAAACTTGTCATTGCTCAGAGGTCACTGGACCCGATATTGGACCCCAATTACCAAACCTGTAGGCCTAGATTAAACTAATTGTTTCTGTTACTAGGAAGAGTACAATAGCTCAAAAGTTTATCCAATGTTTCCTCGCTACACAATTCTGAAAGACATGATTAAGGACATAATGCACAATCCCGACTACATGGAGGTCTGCCACGAAGTGGACCAGGCATAGCGTCCAGACCCCCTCCATCGGTCGCCCCGTATGACTTTGTAAAATGGATTTTTGCAAAATACAAACCGGGCGGGGTGAAGGGGGTTGATTATCTTATTGGGTAGAAAATTTGACTATTTTCTCTGAGGGAGATTAGAATCTCCTGTGTCGTGTATTTTGCGCATATAAGGTATTCAAAGACTTCGGTGATAGTAGTATTCTTGTGTGTGACCCCCCCCCCCCCACTGCCTCCCATCCATCCCCCCACTCCCTCCCATCCACGCCAACCCCCCGCCCACCCACCCACCCATTCCCTCCCCCCTCCCACCCACCCCCTCCCATCCACACCCACCCACCCCCTCCCATCCACACCCACCCAACCACTCCCTCCCATCCACGCCCACCCACCCACTCCCTCCCATCCATCCCCGCCCACCCACCCCCTCCCATCCACACCCACCCACCCACTCCCTTCCATCCACACCCACCCACCCACCCCCTCCCATCCACACCCACCCAACCACTCCCTCCCATCCACGCCCACCCAACCACTCCCTCCCATCCACGCCCACCCACCCACTCCCTCCCATCCATCCCCGCCCACCCACCCCCTCCCATCCCCACCCACCCACCCCCTCCCATCCACACCCACCCACCCACCCCAACAAATATACAATGCGGGGATTCCCCATACGCGCAATCACGCAAAGATTGAATTGATTATCATTTCATCATTGATTATCATTGATTATCAGACAAACAATCCTTAAATTAACGAACCATAGTTGATTCATAACTCCCACTTTCGAAATGGAACAATTTCTCTCATAGGTGGAAGATTGATCGAAGAATTTGAATACCTTAGAGCCAGTGTCATTAATTTTGTAATTAATGAGTCGCTTTAGGTGTGACTGAATTTTAGGGTAGACTCAATGTATTTACTTCGTTCAATTAGTTTTGTATTTAGTCGTTCAGTAATCGAACCTGAATTATTGACAAATTGAGTCACAGAGTGATTAAAATTTTACAAATTAATTGTTTGAAGTATTTCCCATAATTAGAAGGGTGGATCAGGAGTGGAGTGATAAAACGGGTGGAAAACCAGTTTCATAAATTTAAATAAATTGCTAGATAATGGGGCCTTATCACTTCACAACTGATTCATTAGATACCCAAAAAAAACGATGAAAATAGCCGCTTTCACGTCAAAACACAAATTTCCGTTGAACTTAGAGATTAGGACAATTTGGAAAACTAGTTAGATTATGATAGAATATTTTCATTTAGTAATTGAGGACTCAATCAGGTGAAGTCCATTGGTTTTTATGAATATCTCAGAATCATTAATAAAAAAAAAAAAAAAAAAAAAAAAATCAACGAAGGGTCAAATTTTTGGAAAAACCTTTTTCCGTAAATCTCATGTATACATTTAAATTCATAAAATTTCGGTAATTTTTCAACTTGCCTATGTTTGAAAAATATTTTTGAAATTTTCTAAATTCTACAAATTTTCGAAATATTTTCTTTTCAATTTTCAAAATGTTGAAAATTGGAACTTGAATTTTTTTTTCACATTTCCGTTTTTTCTGGGAGCAGTCGAAATTTTTTGAACTGTCAAATTTGCTATAAATTTACAATTTTTTGAAAATTCATCGATAAAATTTGATCCTCTCTCAATTTTTTTTTTGAATTTTTGGATTGGCCAAATTTCCAATTTTTAAAGACTTCAAAATTTCCGAAATTAATTGAACTTTTCTCATTTTCAATTCCCGAATATATGATTTTATCAGCATATCATTGCATAATTATATCATTGACTCTTATTTATGTATATGAAAAATAAAAGTAAAGAGCGGCAAAGAAGTTCTTCTTCCCTTCAAAAAATAAAAATAAAAACAAATAGATTTGAACTGATTGAAAACTTTATTACTTTATGACTAGCCGTAAATATTACCACAGATTAGAAAGAAATTGTAAATGATAGCCACTAATCTGTTTTCGAGATGAAAATCTGACACTATGACATAAGATCAAGGAACTTTCTCAATAAAAAAATGTGAGCAAAAAATCACATTAATTTAAAACCACCAAAATTTGCTTAAATCTTCTAAAGTTTTTGAAAAAAGATACGGGAATTCGTAAATTAAATTTATGGAACTTGGAAATGTCCACAGGAGAACAATAACTGCAGGAATCGAAAGAGATTAAAATTTGGAGTCGAAAGTTCCTTTTCCACTTTTCTCTCCGAGGCTCCCCCGTCGAGTTATTCAATTTATACGCGAGCCAATCAGACTGCAGCTCCGCCCCCTCGACCAGTGGTTCTCCACTTTGAATTGCAGGCTGCGCCTCAAGGTCAACAGCGGCGCGGGCCAAATTCGCTCTGTGGCCTTGAGACCTGAACTCCCAGTTTCTCGGTCTTGACCTTGAGGCGTAACGTTCTATTTTTTTCCAATATAAAACGATCACATTGAGAGTCACTGGTCGAGGGGGCGGGGCAACGCTCTGATTGGCCCACCTTCAGGATTGAATAACTCGGCGGGGGTGCCTCGGAGAGAAAAGTGAAAGAGGAACTTTCGTCCCCAAATTTCACCCTCTTTCCAATTCGCAATCGAAGATCCACAAAATAATTTTTCTTCATATAAAATATTGTGAAAATATCCCACATTGTGCTGAGAAAGGATCCCAAAGAAGGTTACCCTAAAACAAAAACTTTTGCATTTTTTTTTTATAAAAAAAAAATAAAACACTACTCAAATTTGGAGGCGAAAAGAAAATTTGATTTTGTAGAAAAAAAAACATTAGAATTTTTTTCCTCCAAAAATGGAAAAGTTATTGGTTGGAGTGCCCTAACTTGCGCGCAAAAAAAAATGGGAAAAATGTCATGCCAAAAGTTGTTCAATCCCAGTAGTACTAGCTATACAAAACCAAAAACAAAAAAAAAATATGTTTACGTCGTTGAAAATTTTTCAATGTAGAATTGTGACTAGACTCAATGCGCCTAGATTGATTTAGACGTTGATTACATGTATGGGTAGATCAGGGAAATTCATCGTCAAGGTTGCGGAGGCCATAAAACATGATTAAGAAATAACATTTTGTGCCATTTTAGCACGTCTCCAATAATTCATAGGAGTTTATTGCTGAAAGGAGTAATTATTCGTATATTTGAACGAGTCATCTGCCACAGATGAGCCATTTTTTACAGTCATTAAGATGTGTCTGAGCAAAATAGAAGTTAAGAAGTATGCGGAACGAAATTTCAGTAGAAAAATGTTACAAGGTTAAAACTCATTGAACAAGTGGTTCGAGGATAAATGTTGTGACTTTTTTGTCAATTGACACTTTTTCATTCATTGCTAGTTTCAATTTAATGAATGGAATTTTTTCCAAGGAAAAAGTGGAAAAAAATTCGCATTCCGGGGGAGGAAGTATCCCAGCGCCATCTGGGAGTAAGTATCGAGTGCGCATGCGCATGATTCGCGTCAAGGTCACGTGCCGTTTACCGAAACGTGGGGCCCTTGAAGCTGCATAAAAACATATCTCGACTTGTAATTGTTGCCTAATCATATTTTGCTTCAACTTTTTCGTAAAAATGCAATTAGCACCTCATTGAGTAGTTTTAAGAGAAAATGTCAAATAACATTTTTTGTAGAGAATTTAATTTCTGACAAAAAAGTTTTATGCCAAATTTCTCTCTGCTGACCCATTCTCGAGATAAATCCCAAATTCGGATAAACGGTATATGGATGGGTGTCCGGGTGGACCCCTAACTTTGCGTTCATCGTACGTCCTCAGTATGAGACTTGCGAAAAAAAGTCATATGACATAAAATCTGGATAATTATGAGAGGAACAATTTTCATTTAACACTTTTTCTTCTATCTCTAATTGCTTTCATGATAGAGGCAATTTTTCATCGAAGATTCATTTGCAAGTAATTTTCACCTCACCCAAAACTGGGTAAAAATATTTTTAAAATTTTACAATGTCCAAAAAAGTCGGGACATTCTTATCCAGAACCACTTATCAAATCACAGAGAAAAAATAAAGTCGATGTTAAATAAAAAAATCCATATATATGTACATATCGTCGGTTCACACTGTGAACTCGCCTGACATTAAATACGTACTCGATAGTAATCAGGCTGACAGCCCTAAAAATCAAAATAAAAAAATAATGGAGCAACAAATGCAACTTGCATCGGTGAAAATGGAAGTGAAACAAGCAAAGTGATAAAAGCATAAGTTTGAAACAATAGTGCAAAACTTTTGCTTGCTCCAACTCCATGGCGCATTTGATACTCCTGTGCCAATTCATTTTTACCATTATCATTATTTCGTACCTGTCATAAAGAGAATAATTGATAAATGTTTATATTTTTACGTAGCTGCGCTATGAAAATTTATTTACGTGATTGCCCGGGGCCCAAGTGTCTTGTCACATATTTATTTGATGAAAATTTGTATATGGACGCTATAGGTGCTGGTGCCTAAGTCATTAACGTTGGTTTTAGGGTTTTTCCTGATTAGACCAGCCAATGAATTAATGAAGCCCCTCAGAGGCCAATTTTTACGAATGTTTGGAGAAAATTCTGAAGATTTATCCTTTTTTTCGATCACACAAAATGGCGTCTTCCTGCCGGAAACACTAACCGCTCAACCGCTACTCATCCGACAATGAAAAAAAAAATATCAGCTTAACGTGCAAGTGATTTGCTACAATTTTGAGGCGGCAACCGATACTCTACGATCTATAGTTTTCATGTAATCAATTGTTGAAGAGTCCGAAGTCAGACCGACGCCAACTCTGGCGGGAAAACCGCGTCACCCACGTGGGTTTCGCGCATGCGCGCTCTCGTGCAACCGACGCCGGGAGCTTTTGATTTCTGGGGTTTTATTAAAATTCGATTGGCTGAGTAAAAATTGAGCAGTTGGTGTTTGTGGCACAAGTAAGCATACAGAAAAAAATGTTCCAATCTCCTGTATCTTCTCCAAGCGAGTTCAGCTGGTCTAGACGCATATACCGGTTCGGTAGTGGGTTCAGTTTTTCCAAGATACCTCGAGTTCTATGGAAGATAAAAATTTTCTTCGTTAACCTTTTTTGTAGCTCTTGAGATTCCCCATCGAAAAGGTTATAATGAAAATTTCATTATCTCCGCAAGATTACGAAATATCCGCGAAAAACTGATTCATTATGAAGCGATCTGCTACTGTATCCGTCACAATTCTTGTTGCACTTGCTAAATTACTTCTTAGAATGATAAAATAAAATTCTCTATGGTCTAGTCTAAAATAGAAATTAATTTGTCGTATATCCCCGAATAGAATAGTCAAGTGGCATGAAAATGCGTGGAGTAAAAAAGATAAATATGTAATAAAAAAATCACATATCCATTATTCTAACACGTGTAGTCGATCAAATGATGTACTTGTCTCGCGTTTATAAACAAAAAAATCACCCATATCATCATAACCAGCATCACTTAGACGAGAATTAATTGATTTGATGAGGCAAAAGTATCAAACAAATTTATTAATTGCAAAAAGTAATTGATTCTAAATGAGTTTCATCAAAATCTAATACTTGTCTATTTTTTCTCGATAAAGAAGAAAAAAAAAGAAGTGCAAATGAGAAAAAAAAAATTTATAATGTATTTTTCACCGTGGCTTTGAAAAATTCCCATATTTTTATGCAAGAAAACACGAGAAAATAATAAATATCAGACCAAATTGTAAAATATTAATCCTTGGGATTATTTCTAATGCGTGATTGACAAATGCGTTGATCAAGTACAGGCGTTTAAGATAAATTGTATGATATTGTTTCGATTTTGAAAGCAGGAAGAGAGGAGAGGAAGAAGAATTTGAGGATAAAAATCAGTGAGACTAGACGAGTGCCAAATTGGAAACAATTATTGAGAGTTTATATGTATGCAAGTGCGTCTATTCATGCATACTAGTAAACAGCATGGGCATACCGTAATAAAACACCATTAGGTCTCGAAGAGATGGACATTTTAGTAGCAAAAGTGGGAAAAAAATTTGAAAGTCAATTTTACGATAGATTTTGAAAGGCGAACGGTGTATACGGAAGCGTCCGTCTCACTGAAGCTTGCTCTTCGGACTGTGGCCCAAGCGCTCCCCACCACCGCGCGACTTCCCCCACCACCGTCGCATCATCAGCGCACGCAGCGAAGATGAGCAGTGGTGGGCTGAGCGCGCCACAGTTGGACAAAGCTCAGAACCACGCATGCGCACTACGATAAGGCGAAAACATAATGACGAACCGGAAGTACTATCCATTTCAATATTCTTTTGTTTTTCGCAAAAAAAAATTTCACGATATCGGAAAATATCGCCACCGTTAAGAAATCAATCATCATCCTAATCTATACATACAAAATTTTCAATGTATCCCACACATTTCAGAATTTACGGTAAAAACTGATTTTCAACACAACCTCATTTTGCTACCGAAATCAGTCGTTTTAGTATACTAATTCCTATTGAAGATTTCGATGTTGATATGTGAAATGTTGAAGTCTCGCTCCACAAAGCGCTTATTAATGACTATTATACCGAAAATTAATCGTTGAAGTTATATAGAAGCTAGGCGAAATCATGGCCGAGTAGTTGGCGGTTATGATTTTTTAATTGATATAACCTCTCCTCCATTGTATTGTAATGATTGATAGGACATATATTGATGAAATCTTAGATCTGGAAAAGTAAAATGACTCCTCCATTCCTATTAGCTCTACTCTAAAATAAATTTAGACCTTACTTTACTTACTTTAAAAAAAATATGAACTATGTTAATTTGTATCCTATTTTAACCTCAAAATTCAAAAAAAAATTTGAATGGTTCCCGCGCTATTTTAAGCAGTCTTAAATACTTGTGCTAAATATTTTTACGCCAACTACGAGACGGCCAGCCATTCTTATCTATTTTGTTCGGAAATGACAATATAGATAGCCAAATACTTAGAAATGAAAATAAATAAAAATATCTTTCGTCTATCATTTGAGCAGTATCTCCATTACACTATTGAGCTTGAATGCGTGGGCCAGATTGAGATGGTGGCCAGCAAAATTTTTGACCAATCTATTTGTCTATATCATATCTCTAACCATGTAAACTCAAGTCCAGAGGATATAAAATTATCTAAAACACTGCTAGTACACACGCTCGATACCAATGTCTGTTATGGATGAATAAATTGTGTTGCATTTTTTTTTTTAATTTTTCGTGTGCAAAAAAGAAATTTAGATGCTCTATCAGAACTAGAGCTGCAAGGAAAGTTATTAACATTTTTAATTTTTTTTTAAGTGAAACTTCTTATGGCGCGTAACACAAAATTCGATGCAACCTTTTGAAGGGAAGGGGTGCAGCGCGAGTGGTGGAGGGGGCGTTACGAAAATTCCGACATGCCACATGGCACTGTAGCAGAGTGGGGGGAGAAGAACGTGAACGGAGTGTATTGCTAGTGTCAATTATGGGGAGAACCAATGCAGAACGTTGCAAAGAATATCGTGATCGTTTACGTGAAAAGAATGCTTTGAAACCAAAGAAAACAAAAACAGTAGGCCACAGTGCGGCCGAACGTATGAGGGATCATCGGGCCAGGGCAAAAGCAATCAATGTCAACGTTGAGGATCATAACCTCTCACATGTGAATCCACCGCGCAATGATCAGAATATTGAAACTGTACCAGAGCATGTCATTTCGAATATTGCCGGAACAGTTACAAGACTCAATGAAATAAAACTTAATCATGATTGTAATTAATTAACTCAGTCGATCAGTGGTTGAGGATAGAAGGGTAATGAGTGGTTTTGATATGTTATTCACTGAATTGATTGATCGAAACAGCACAGCGCAGCTGCGCACGCGCATCGCCTCTTTCCGCCGCTCTGACTGGTGGCGCGTCGGTTTCGATCTTACGGTCTTCGATAATTTCGATATATATCGGCAGTTTCTTTCATCTCGCCGATGGGCATTAAGAGAATTGGACAATTAAAGTTAAATTTATTTATAACAATTAATGCCGTCATAAAACAACGGATTTTTTTTTATAAGTTTGAAAAATATTATTTACAAAATTTCGCAACTCAGCTTAAACCAAAAATATGGTCCAGAAATTTTAAGTGATTATTGTTGTTAATAACTTTTGCATGCAGCAAGCCGAGGAAATTTTTCCAAAAAAAAAAAAGAATTTGGAACATTAAATTCATCTAAAAATGGAAATAAAACTGTAGCTAGCGTGTGGACTACTTTCGCTGCTTTTTCTACGTAATCAAGACATTTGACCTAGCATTTTGACCTATCAGAGTGGATAATTAGTGGATAATGTTGTCACGTGAATTGTTCATTGAATCAAAAGAAGGGAATATATAATAAACTAATTAAGAAATTTTTATATCCAATGCATTGGTGGAATTGTCATTCTTGCGGATGACCTGGTTCGTTGTGTGAGACAATGAGGTAAAAAGGGAAAGAAGATATGGTAGGAAAAATGAAAGTGAGGGATGAGAGGGAAGAGGGGGAGGCTGCGAACACTTGAGCGGCCCTGGGACCCCTCAAGTGCTTCCTCGAGCAAAGTCTTCGTGAAGCATTACTAAAAATATAGGGAAAAATGAATGAAATAGAAAACTTGCATGATTTACGTTCGACGAATCACATCTGTCAGTAGTCCCATTTTGAGGCTTGCAAAAATGATGCATTTATTTTCCTTGTTTTTGTCCTTGCACTGTCAGAAAATTTTTTTGAAATTTCAATCTGTCATGTCTTATACGCGAGTTCAATGGCGCGTGCTGCGCATGCGCATTTCCTTCTTCCGCCGCACGCACCGGTGGCGCGTCGGTTTCTGTCTTACGCGTTTCGATAATTTCGATATATATAGATAGTTTCTGCCGTTCCTCCTCTCTACTGTAGGATCCTGCACGAACAGAAACATTGAATCAAAATTAGCAGATAAGTTACGCAATTCCCGAGCGAAAAATGACATGATGACCGCAAAATTCTTTAATGTAAAGTTCAAATTCATTGTTATTAGCACAGATGGTTTTGAGTGTTTTGGCGCCGAATTTTGCGAGAGGAAAATGCCGATAGTCCCAGTCGGGATTCGAACCCGGGACCCGCCATTTCGCGCCCGTCACTTTTCATACATCCTGAAATTGAAACGAATTTCAGAATAAATTGCTCATGAATTCTGATTCATCCTGCAATTTCAATAAACTTCAGGTTGTCATTATGAATCATTATGAAGTTTCAATGACGCAATTTTTCCTAGACATGTAATTTGAAAATAAAATTTATATGAATTTTCCATTTTTGTCTAATCTTGATTATCGTATGCGGAAATTCAGATTTAATTGAGCAATCAAAAAATGATTTCTCAATTACGACATCAGTGAATATTCCATGGAAATTATTGCTTGTGTAATTTTTTTATTTTTTATTTTTAATTGAAATTGCAAAAGTAATTTTCTAACAGTGTGGGTGTGATCTTGAAGTGATATGAAATGGCCCTTATCAATTCCTTTTCGTTAAGTGACGTCATTAGTGCAAATTAAAATTCGAAAAATGTCATTGTTTTTGCCTTTCTTTCTAATATATATATATAAATTTCATTTTGTGAAAGTTTTTGAAAATCTAAAATTTTGAAATTTTGAGGTTTTAAAATTTTTAAAATTATGAAAATTTTGAGAATTTTGAAATTTGGAAAATTTGGAAATTTGAAAATTTTGAACATTTTTTTTAAACGTATATATATATATATTTTAAAAGTGAACTTCATACAAGTTTTCTATTGAGGAATAATAATAATTGTCAGTCTGCTTATGCATGAGATAAAGGGAAAGGAAATATGTCAAAATCATTGGTTTTCTTCAACCAATTATACGAAAAATTGTGTTGTGCGACTTAAGAAAAGAATCTGTTAATTTATAAAAACTATTTTTTTTTCAGCATCCCAACAATTTACGTGTTTAATTGATTAGCGTAATATTTGATTTTCTATATTATAGTCATTGTAAAATTATCTCGGTAATTATTTTCGTTGAAAATTTTTCTTTTAATTTACGTAGAAAAAAAACATTTCGTTTTAATAATTTGATAGAAAAAACGAAGTGTATTTTTTTTCATTCAATTTGTAGTACTGGAAAAAAATGCTCTTTGGTGTTTTCGAAATTATGATATTATTGAAATAATGTATAATTCAATCCATAAATTTTATAATTGTTTTTTTGTTCAATATAAACTAGCAATTTGAAAATTGCGCTCATTCCGAGACTTCTGTTTTTTTCGGACCACTGTGTTGTTAATAAAAAGAAGAATTTATGCAAAGTAAATGAAGCATGGCTAATTAATATAAATCCCCAAATAAACGAGTCCTGATATCACAATTTAATTAATGTACATTAATTGATTAAATTCCTCAATTTCATTACTTTCATTTATTAAATTAATTAATCAAGTTTTTTTTCCAATGCCCAATTTTTGTTCTTTTTTTTTTTTATTTTACTTGGGTTTTATTCAAGTGTACGATTGATCGGTAGCTGATTGATGAGAAGATGAACTTGCGATCAACTGGCTGTCAAGCAATCGTCATCAATCTAACAATCCTGTCAATAGCTGTCAACCCAACGTTGGGTGCAATTTGTGCAGCCGATTGATCGTCACGTGATCAATCGACCGGCCAACGAGGGATTGATTCACTGCCAAGAAAGTGTATATGTTCATCTGTGTACACGTTTGATCGCCACCTGATCAATCTAGCGGTCAATTATTGATCGATTGACTGACGAGAAAGCGTACATGTCAATTTGTATACCTGATTGATCGCCACCTGATCAATCTGACGGTCAATTATTGATCGATTGACTAGTACAAAACTTATTGTGCATTTCAATTTGTATACCTGATTGATGGCCACCTGATCAATCTGACGGTCAATTATTGATCGATTGACTAGCACAAAACTTATTGTGCATGTCCATTCGTATGCTCAATTGATCGTCAATGGATAGATTGGCTATCTACTAGTGATCACCTGACTATCAGCCAAGTCCGCCACGTGATCAATCTGACGACCAACTAATCATCGATTGGCCGCCAAGATAGTGTACATATGACTTTATGTACTCGATTGATCGCCATGTGATCAATCTCACAGTCGACTAGTAATCAACTGACCATCAACCAAGTGGACAGCCAAGGGTATAAGTCAGATTGAATCGTCGATTGATCACTGCACTAACCATTACGCAACGATGAGCTAATGATCAATCAAGCACACGTGGATCCCGCAGTAAAAAATCAATCAATCAATCTATCGATCAATCTACCGATCAATCTACCGATCAATCTACCGATCAATCTACCGATCAATCTACCAATCAATCTATCGATCAATCTAGCACCAACCGATCAACTTTTTGTATACCAAATTTGCTGACACATTGTGACGTTATAAGCAAATGGCCTTCATTTTTTGTCCTCATAATTTGATTTTTTTTCTCGCAAAATATTCAGATTTCTGCAGGGGAATCAATTACAAAATTTCGGCAAAAAAAAATTAATTCTCCGCTAAATCAGTACCACATGTGCAAGTGAATCCCACCAAAGAGATAAAACTGACCTACATAAAGCCACGAGGATAATTGAAGGGGGATCCGCCTTAGCAAAAAAAAACGCAAAACTCGAGTTACGAAACCGGTGGACCACGCCTTTTCCCACATCTCTACGCACTGTACGAAAAATCGTAACGACTTGAAAGCCAAAGCGGTAACCCAAATTGAGTAAATGGCGAACGTAACGAAGGTCCATTGCAAATTGCCATCGAACAATGGTGTTTAATGATCTTATCATTGGTTCACACTTAGTATAGGCCTTTTTAATTTTATGTAAATGAAAAGTCAGGAGGAAAATTGATTAATTTTCGTAATTGCAATAATTTATCGTACACAGAAAAAAAATTATTTTACAAACTTTTCCATTGCATAATTTCCGTAAAACGTCGATTATTCATTAACGACTGATTCTAGAAAAAAAAGTTATTGAACATTTTTTGTAGGAAATTTAATGGCCGACAAAAAAGTTTTATGCTGTTTTTCCATAGATCCACTTATTCCCGAGATAATAGTCTCATCGCGTCTCCTTGCGGGCGAAATCGGAGCGCCGCGCTGTTCGGGAACTTAGAAATTTTCTAAAAGATTGTTAGAAAAAGTTCAACTTTTAGTGAGGCTGGACCGGTAACCCAGATAAAATACAGCCTCACATTCAATAAATCTTGAGCGTGATGAAGGTCTATGTGGGGTTGATACCGGTTCGCCAGTTACGTCAAGGTGACCCTGGCAAAGGAGCTCTCGAGAGAATTAAGAGTGGCACAATGTAATCATCAACATTTCTTGGGCATTTTTTCGGACAATCTCCAACCACTTGAGGGGTATATATAGCCGATTCGAAAAAGGTCCAGCATCACTCTCGATTCGTTCATCCTGTAGACACAAGTGCTTTACGTCAATCAGCCATGAAGGTAATTTGTTGGATTAATCGTACGATTCTCGAAACTGAATTTTTCATTTGCAAATAATTTTGGCGAATTTTCGTGGAAGACATTGTCAATTTTTTTTTTTTTTCATCAAAATAATTTTGCTAGTGAATATTTTTTGATACGCGGTAGTGCATGGGGCAAGTAACAATTCATCCAAATTTATTTTCAGTCCTTCATCGTCGTCTCATGTCTCCTGGCATTCGCCAGCGCCGGTTTCGCACCCCTGACTTACAACTTCCAGGAGCCGAGCATCTCCTCCCAATCGTCCAACATCATCCGCAGCCCAGGCAACCTCCAGCAGATCTCCACCTACTCCAAAACCGTGGACACACCTTTCTCCAGCACTAGCAAGTCCGATGTGCGTGTGAGCAATCCTGGATTATACCAGACCTTGAGCTATGCAGCACCAGCTCCAGTACACTACGCCGCTGCAGCACCAGTTGTTCACGCAGCTCCCGCTCAACTACATTATGCCGCACCAGCACCAGTACTACACGCAGCACCAGCACCAATCCACTATGCTGCACCAGCTGTCGCTGCTGCTCCAGCAATTGCTACTGCTCCAGTTGTTGCTCATGCTACATTCTCAGGACTTGGATACTCCTATGCTTGGTAAATGGAGATCGAATGCCCCTCACTGTAGCTCAAATGACTAATGTATTTTGTATGTAAATATTTAATGTATAAATAAACTCGCTAAAACTGGTTTGCATAAATTTTGAGCTTTGCATTCAGCCTCTTCACTTGTTGTTCACCAGTTCAGTTGTCTATTAGCCCCATTACCTCACAGCGAGTAGATATCCCGAGATATCAGCGATTCTGAAGAATTAGGTTTGCAGCAAGAAGCTTCTTACCTGGTTTCCCGCATGCCATGACAACTGATGTGAACACAGGAACATAGTTCTCATCATTGGTATTTGAGAAAACCTACTACTTCCGGTTGATCGCAATCTCATTGGTCAGACTGAAAAGTTTTCCTACAATAACAGCTCCTTTAAGAGGAACAGCTACCACCTGTGTAGTCAGTACCGTGGAGTTAATCATCATGAAAATCGAATTTAGTCCTCCCTATTATCCCTTTGCTAGTCCATCCACTTCCTCCTCCCATATACGTTCTCCAGATTGAGTTCCACATCATTGCTACTTCCATTTTCCCGTAGTACCCATCTCCTAATATACACCAGTACTCTACGCAGCTCCAACACCAATCCGCTATGCTACACCAATCGCACTGCTTTGATTGCTGCGGCCCAGGCTACATTAATGCCATTGTCTATGACAACCTCCCGCGACTTGGTGTCGTCGAAGCCGAGTTTGTTGATAAGGTGGGACATCCGAGTGTTGTGTTGGACAGCACGCTAACCTTTGGTAAGTACATATGCTTCACATCTAAGGTTAACTCAACTTTTTATCAGCTCTACAGCTCGCGTAAGTACACCGATCTAACTCTGCGCAAATTGCCCGCCAACACCCTCGTTCTCCCTCATGTGTCTGTTGCGAGACGAGAACTGGGTGGGCTCTCCATTGCTAGTAACTGAGCTTTCTTTCTATGCACATTGATGTACCAAATTCAGCAATCCAGAAACCTCAGTTATCTGGTTGAACTCTTTGTGATTTTCACCAACACTAGGCTCCGCCGTCAGGTCTACGGCTCAGCGAACTCTTGTGGTGCCGAACTATCGTACGGACACAAAGCTGCTATTGCGGTTTTGGGATGTAAGCTGTGGAACACCATTCCCATGCATAGCCGTGACCTTCCAACTCTTTCTCTGTTCAAAATCTGAGGCTCTGGCTTGAGTCGTTGAACGTTTAACGACCCTCCTGCTCCTAGGAGTATTTATTCATTATATTATCTCCCAAATTCACATTTTTTATGTACCAATTTCCCCACACAAGGCAATAAAAACACCCCAAGTAGTATCGTTAGTATCTTTATTTCCATTTCCAAATATGAATAGTAATTCTATAAAATACCATCAGTTCCTCTCCACTTCTCCATAATTCTGTATGCATCAAAAATTTCATAGTCACTGATTTCTTCAGTTTCACATACAATTTTCACTCGAATAATATTGAGAGAAAAAACGCCTCAGTGTTTCAAAAAAATAAAGATGAAGGTTATCGAATTTCGCAAAGCCTCGCGTGTGCAAATTGTCAATAATTTTTTGTGAATTGTCTAACTAAAAATGATAGATCCCTAGATTAGAAGCGAAGTGATCTCAGGTGGAAAAAGGATCTTCAATATGGAGAAGTTTTTGGTGAATTTTTAATCCTTCTGAGATTGTGAGATATATCGTTTTTTCTGAGATTCAAAATTTGTATATTTATTGGAATTTCTTAAATTTTTTACTAAAATATTTCAGTAGTTATTCTCGCCATAATAATTTAATTTTTTATTTCCAATGTTTCAGTGAATTGCTGGTTTTACGGAATATATAGAACGTAAATACAATTAACTCAATTGTTGGAAAAGTATTTAAAACTACTAGAAATACTTTTCTTGCGCATTGACACCTACAAGCATAAAAACTTTTCCATACCGAAATCCTTTCAACCTGATACAGGGGTTTACACCAAATAAATTTAAAATAAACTGTTAGTCAAATTGTATCAACTGAAAACTATACTGCGTCGAATATTTCCCATTTATCTTGAGGGGAACACTATTTTAGTGACATTATTTTTTCCTGACGTCAGCTTCTGCTGAATATCTCGAAACCTATAAGAGATATCGAAATTTGTTATGAAACAAAATTGCAGATCACATGTTGCTCTATAAAAAAGGTCCATATAACAATAACTCTATCTTGGCGCAATTTTGAGATTTTTGGTGAAGTGTGACGCGAAAGTGATATTCGTGTTTTTGGTCAATCATTCTTTGAAGATGAGTACCATGATTTATCAGATTTTACCATTCCAACGAATTATAACGAATGATTGAAAAAAAATCAGAAATTTCAGGAATTCAAAAATGTTAAAAATCAAAAAGAATTATTTACAAAATAAAATGCAAGAGACGTTTCAGGTGAAAACCATTTCGAAAAAGAAAATTTGTCCATTAAACTTTTAATCCAATGCGCAAATTGGTCTAATGGGACCAGTGAATTAAACCACGAGTTATAACTGAACATCAATGCAATCACGAATGCAACTTAAATACAGTGGATGAGACATGTGAACACTAATATCGATTATATTTTATTTTCTGTCGCACAATTATGAGTGACCCAATTGAACGTAACTGGACGACGAACTGTCCTTGTTAAATTTTTTTTTATTTAATTGTTAAGTTGACATTATAATTCAACAGATATATATATATCTACAGTACTGATATGTGGAGAAGTGACTGAACTGATGAAACATGTGGACATTGAATCAATTGTTAATTTGTTTTCCTAATCTGAATATTTCAGTTTGTTTCTCCCATTAATTTTTTCCGGAGCTATTGGACGAAAAGTTGCTGGATGGACTTTTCAGTTGATAAAATTTGACTAACCATCTGGTCCATCTAAACTCGCCTTTCTCGATAACCCGCTGATGTTTTGCTTCGCCCAACCTCAAAAACGAAAATCATTCAATCATGTTCGTGAATTATATAAGAATGGATTACATCGACGTTGGCGACCAAAAATTCATTTCGCGTAGCTCGGAAGGTCTTGCTTGGAACTTAACAGTTGCCTGGGCGATGCTGGACTTGGGTGTGCTCTCTTCACTTCCCAAGTACGAGAGATTCTGCGTTGAGAGGGACTTTTTTCTGCTGAGAGCCTTGGCTGGCACCTCGACCACTTCATCCTCCTCTTCAATTTTATTGCCGATTCTCTCCCTGGACTGGCTGAGAATACTTCCAAGGAGCCATCCACCCTAAAGTCATATATTGGATTGAATGATCTGACAAAAGTCAGAACTTTTTTAACTTCCCCATGGGGGAAGTTATTATCAACCATTTTAAGTGTTTATAACGCTGTATCTCGAGAACGCAGCTAGATACGAGAAAAAGTGTCAAACAAAAGTTGTTCCTCTTGTGAAGCTACATATTTCATGTTCTATTACTTTTTTTGCTAGGCACCATACTTTACGAGATATCGATAAACAAATCATAATAATCGATCAATAGTCGAATTTGCAGAACTGATATACAACTTGGCTTCATACGTGTATTCTCTCACACACACACACACACACACACACCTGATATTTTTCCCGGTCTGGTATGAAGGCACCGGTGAAGTAACGATTGCCAGGCCCGCGTCTCCGCGACTTGGGCGAGCCCTCTGGTGTTGCTGTGGGTGAGGCTATTGGAGTGACTGGTAAGGATTGACTGCCTCTGCGTATCAACATGTCGTGTTTGTCCATTCTTGGATCGGAATGGTCTTCCGGCTTCTTGCTGTGAGAGCCCAGCATCATTCGAGTTGCCACGGTGACGATGGATTTACCACAGAGGGCAGGCTCACCGTGAAAACCATCATCCGTACCCTGGGATTTGGTCTGGGGTGAGCGGGAAGATACTACGACGGTCTCGCGTTCGGCTTTGGAGAAAAAATAAGGCGTCAACAGTTTTATCGGGGAATTCATGTCTAATTTTTGGGGATTTTCGATGTACGATAAATTTTCAAGGTCATTTCAATTGTAAAAGAAAAAATATTAAGATTCGATTTTGGAAAAACTTCAAATTTTAACGATACAATTTCAAACAGAAAAAGGTGATTGCTGATGAAAAAAATGATCCAAGAACTGTTTTAAGGAAAATTTCATCCAAACAATTTTACCTTTATTTGTTGTTGGAACAAACGGCTGACAAGGCAGTGGATGTTTGCTGAAATCAATGTCCTTGATGTTAGAGATCTTGGGTGGACCATTAACAGCTAGAGTGCAACTGTCATTCACAGGTTTGGCGTCATTAAGAACCTCATTTATCGGCCGGAAACCCTCCTGCACTTGTTGAGGTGGATTTACACTCTTCGCATATCGTATACAGAAAAAACTGTCGTCGTGCGAAGGTGGGCTGAACGTGCTTTCGTCGAAGTCAAATCTGGAACCATTAAAATTATCAATCAATCAATCAATCAATTTATTCCTCTGATGTTACAAAACTTGTTTTTTTGTTTTACATCTCCACAAGCCTGTCTCACTATTTTCTGTTTACCTTCTGATTATCTTATCACCATTCAGGGCCAGTTCTCGGTCAAGTTAACCGCGGTTAATGAGGAGTTAGTTACAGTTAAGCGCTGCGATTGGCCGGCGTTCTATTTTCGACCAATCAGAAGCCTTAACGTCAAAATTAAATATGGCGCCCACTAACCGAAAAATGGCCCTCCAATTTACCCAGTATTGCACTCCATTTACGTATAATACCTGCATTTCAAATCTCAAAAATGCACAATACACACAAACATATATATAATATGTGGCATTACATAATTTATCAATGTTGCATACGAATATCTTGCATAAAACAACATAAAAACATATGTCAAAAACGCCAACTGTGGTTCATAGCATTCGCGCCAATTTGACGCGGCTCGTGCGCATGCGCGTTAACCATGTTTCCATGGTTTTGTTTATATGGCGTACCCTGATGTATCTGCGAGTGCTTATTCAGATGGGGTGGACTTATTACCTCCCCCAAACTCAATTCCTCTTACTTTCTTCCAATTCCCGAATGTTTTTGTCATATTTATCGAATCGAAGTTATCCTAAATCACCGAGAAATAAAAGTTGCCATAAAATGTCAGTGAGTTTTAAAAATTCCCTCTTCCATTTGTCATATAATGAAAAAAATTGGAAATTTGTGATCACATTCAGATGAGTCCCATTTTAAGTTGCCTATATATATATATATATATATATATATATGGTTATAACGGACAAAGTTACACACACACATTTTGTTAAAAACTTAATTTCATTTCATTTCATTTATTCAACATAGTCAAACAATCTCAAGCCCAATAACATCAGATCAGGAAACATGTATATATATATATATTGTTGTCTAATTAAGTCACTATAAGTAACGATTTCTTTTTTTATTTTTATTTTCCATTCTCAAGGTCACGACTTTCTCTTCCAAAAAAAATCAGTATGTGAAAAAATTTAATTCAAGTAATTGATGGCATCTCACTTGCACCGTCCCACATTTATTGGCTAGACCACAAAAGTCATTTATAGATCAACGAAAAGGGGAGTGACATTGAAAACTCGACATTTTGATGAAAAATGCAAACAATTGAGGGAAATATTTACCAGCTGTTTGGCGAACCAAAAATGAAAAAAAATGAATAAACACTGGTTATGAAATATCAAGTCGTCGACTAGTTTCCCCACCAATTTGCGCGTTTTTCCATCGCCACTGCGAGTTAATTTCGTCATCAAACAACGAAACATATAAGCAAGTCCGGTGGGAATGACTCGTGGCGGGTCTTTCAAAGTTTTACTTCGAGAATTTTCTCATTTTCCACACGATGAGGCTCAAATTAATTGATAATAAGACTACCATTGTATGAGAAAAATAGAAAACGGGAATTTATTTTTCAGTTTCGGGGGTCTTAAAATCGATTTCTTCTTCCAATTTTCCTGCAAATGAAACTCCAAATGAAATTCCAAAATTTGAAAATGAAGAAAAAAATCCCCAGGTTAGGATTAAGAGAATTTTATTTTTTTTTCTACTAATTTCAATATGGTAATATCTTTTAAGGAACGAATGCAGAAAGAAACGAATTTGAAGAAAAAATTTAATTTTTCAAATTTTTCAATTTTTAAAAAATTTCTCAGTTTTTTCAATTTTGGTCAATTTTTTCATTTTTTTCAATTTTTTTCATTTTTTAAAATTTTTTTAATTTTTTCAATTCTTTCAATTTTCCCAATTTTCTCAATTTTTCCAAATTTCCAACTCTTTTCAAATTTTCAAATTTCCAACTTTTTCCAAATTTTCAAATTTCTTAAATTTTCAAAATTTTGGAAAATAAAAATTTCCAAAGTTTTCAATTTTTTCCACATTTTCAAATTTTCAAAATTTTGGAAAATGAAAATTTTCAACGTTTTCAGATTTCCAAATTATTCAAAATTTTCCTTCTAGTGAAGTCTCGATTTTATCCGATCCAAGTTCGAATCTCCTACAATAATCTTTATTCGATATCTCCTGACCTATGGCAGTAAGCGACAAAGGTCATAAAACCTCAAATGTGTATTTTCGTATAAGAAACAACTTTTATTAAAGACATTTTCGTCTATCTCTAACAGTTTCCCCAAAATAGCGCTATAAACAATTAACATTTTCTTATCAAACAGCATGAAATTTAATTAGAGAACTAAATTGTCTCTTTGAGTAATTCGGATTGGTCACTCTAAAATTCACTTATGCAATTTCCCAAGCGACGAGTTAAAATGCCCAATTTTCCAAGCAATGAAGTTTAATTGTTAATTGATGGTAACACTTACCGACTATCAACTTTTCCTCTCATCCACTGAGGAAAGGAGATTCCACTGCCCAGCGATCGATCCGGCTGTCTCGACGAGCCCATTCTCGAAATTAATTAATTTCTCCTTTTCAGGCGCTAATTATCTCCGGTTAATTGAAAAATTTCTATTTTCTTGTAACTATTAATTGTGTATTTTTTTTTAATTACTTGTTGATTTTTCAATGAATTTTTGTCGGATCAAACGATTTATTTGTCCAATCACAAAACAGATATTCAGTTCTCTTAATGAAATAATTAAGAAAATTTCCAAAAATTTGAAATCTCAAAAACTTATTGTTCCCAAAATTCAATTAATTGACAGCGACAGTGAAATTATTTGGCTAATTAAATATCTTGAATTGTAGTATTAATTGATAATCAGATATTGTTAGTATAATTAATTCGGATGGATAATTGTGGAATTGTTGATATGTCTGGATCTTAAGAGTTGGACATCACGAGCACCATTCTACTTATCTGAAAAAAAAGAAGAGATAGTTTTTAGTTCAAGAATAATTATTAAATGCACGAAATATCCATTATAATCATAATATATTGTTATATTATATTATATTGTAATATTACAATGGATTGTACGACTCTCCAATAGAAAATACAGTGGAGACTTTCCATAGCTCTTCGAGCGTGAGCGAGCGGAGGGGAATGCGTCCCCCACCACACGCGGGACTAGACATGGCGCTTGAGGGGTATGACCGTTTCGTTGCGCGTAGTCGCGCGTTGGCTCATGGGTGATGTAATATAAACGTTTTGGAGAGATTTAGGCTCAAGGAAACATGTATTGTTCTCACTCGAGTGATTGTATTATCGCTCTCTTCCTGTGGACACGCCCATTGCGAGAGTGGAAGGGGAATCAGTAATTCTCCGTCCGCGGAAGTCACAGCCCGCAGTCCGGAGAGTTATCCGAGTGCACTGTAGTTCCAGGGCAGCCATGGAGAACTAATCATCCTCGCCCACGTGTCAGATTGCCATCCGGAGCGAAACCGTGGGTGGCATGCACGTGGAGGGGAGGGGGGATTAGTATTGCATGGCCCGCTCGGGACGATATTTTTGCGATCAATATTGTTCCGGCCCTGACGGTTGAGGCTCCTCGCAATGAAACAAAACGATTTTTGGGTTCGAAGAATCATCGGGTAAGATCCAGTAGATCAATTATGTCTGAATCGTCGTGACCCTCCTCGAAATATCGGTATAGACTGCGATCTATAGATCGGTATAGACAAAAATCAGAAAATATATTCGAACAAATTCGAAATTTGTTGTTTATTATTTATATTTTTGCGTATATTGAATTGACAGATGAGTCCATCCAACTATTGGACCTTGATGGCTGTATGCGTACAAACTAAAACGTAATGAAGACATAATTGATCGACTGGATCATACCTTATGATTTTTCGAGGTCAACAAGCGTTTTCTGCGGAAGTTTTGAAAAAGTTTTTATGAATGGTATTTAAAGGTCCCATTGTAGAACTTTTGAAATACCGTGAAATTACGACTCAATGGAAATATAGTGACGTATGGAGGATGTCGAATGAATCAAGTTTAATATATATATAGAACATTGAATCTACTGAAGGTGTTAGATATGGGATGATTTAGTGCGTCCGTAGGACTGGTTCCTGTGAGTTGTCTCTAGGACAGTACGATCGATATTCACTGGCACACACGGATAAGTACAGTTAATTTGTAGGATTATTGCACCGTGTAAACGTCATTTATTCGACCACAGTCTTCCGATTTTGAGTTGTTGGTTGTTTTTAATTTGGGTGGCTGGTAGGTAGGTGGGTGAGTGGGTAGGTGGGTGAGTGGGTAGGTGGGTGGGTGGGTCAGTAGGTGGGTGGGTGGATGGGTGGGTCAGTAGGTGGGTGGGCGGGTGGGTAGGTGGATGAGTGGGTGGTGGGTGGGTGGGTGGGTGGTAGGTGGGTGGGTGGTAGGTGGGTGGGTGGTAGGTGGGTAGGTGGGTGGGTGGGTAGGTGGATGAGTGGGTGGTGGGTGGTAGGTGGGTGGGTGGATGGGTAAGTGTGGATGTAAATTCGTGTTTTATCACAAACTCGAAAATTTATAATTTAAAATCTCAAAATTCTTTTCATTACCCTATAATTCATCTAATCGAACTGTCTGTAGCAACAATTGTACCGACGAGTTATGTCGTATAGTCTAGACTAAAGTGAAAAATGCCAATGTTGAGTCAAGTGTTGGCATTTTTTTTGCACTCGCGAATAACAAGACGAAAAAAGTGACCTCCATGGAAATTTAGACGAATGAGTCGCAGTTCGGATTCCACACACCCGAAACATTTGTTTATTCATTATTCATCGACCACACTAAATATGAAAATGTGTTACAGAAAATTTTTCCAAAATATTGTATGGAGAAAATGTGATTTATGAGAAAAATCCATTATTTTCCTCTAAACTGATTTACGTGCTAATTAAGACCCATAGCAATAATACTTTCAACCTGCGATATCTCCTTAACGGCGCATGCTGGCGAACAAAGTTATACCACCGAAAATGTGTATTTTTAAACTAGGAACAATATTTGTTATCAACATTTTTTCCTATCTCGAATATTTTTTTAGATAGAACGTTGTTAATCACCAAAATTGTTAATACCCGAAAAATCACAATTTTCACTAAACTTGGTAAAACACAATTTGAAAAAAGGCGCAAATTCAGTGAGCAATCCTAGCGTAATCGCTACACACACACAGATAGAAACCTATCTAAAAAATTTCAGGTCATGAAACATCAAGAAAATGCAAATATATCTACAATACATTCATGGATTCTAACACATTTAATTACAATGTAATCATTCTCAATCATAAAATTTAATTGCAATTTGAATTAATAATTTTCACATTCGTAGATCACTAAAAATCACTGTCACTAAAAATTCATGGCATTCCCTTATTGCACTAAATATTCCATTCACTTTATTTCTAAAAAAAAAAACAAAACATTTTAAATTTGCCGATGAGCTCAAAAAAGAATCGACAAAAAAAACAAAATTCAATTTTATCATTCCAATGAGCAAAATGATCAACAGTTGCGTTTGTACCCCCCCCCCCCCCCAAAAAATTTGAGTTTTTCTATTAATTACACCACATTCTACAATCTAATTATCCACCTTGTCATGCCTAAACAATACATGTTGAATTTGACCTTGGCAACAATTGCATAGTCGCAATAAGTTCCCAAAAATATGTTAAAAATTATAGATCACGCAAAGTGCTCAAACATAAAAAAGAGCGCTAAAAGTTGATTCTACGACATTAAAAATTTTCAAAATGTCCCCTGAATAAAAAACGAGTATAAATTTCCCAATGAATTCGTTGAGTAACGACATATTTGTAGTAATTAAAAACCATGAAATTTTCACGTCAGGCGCGTCACATGTTGAGTTGAAACCGAAATCGCGTTAAACTAAATTTTCAGTAAAAGCGTTTGACAGTTGACAGTTGACAGTTGACCAATGCGTCACAATGACAAAGACCACTAAATTGTTAACGCTAAATTATCTAATTACCCTGCTTTTTCTGCACATTGTTGAGCTGTCAAGACTGGACCCCATAATAATTTTCAATGTATATATATATAGGGTTATTGGAACAGCTGTGCGCTTATGCAGAGCTGTACGATTTATACTTGTGTAACTGAAACAAGTTTGCGGAATTTGTGATAATTGATAGTAGAAGTGATCATGAAGTTTGTGATTTCACCTAGACCTTCAGTGCGAAGGAAAATATGGGAAAAAATTTTCTACAGTGTAGACATTTCCGGAGACCGCGCGCTATACCCGTCGTCGATTATAGCGGAAATTTTTGCCGCACTTTTATGGTTTTTTCGAGAAAACTGGGACACCGATGGGCTTAGTGACATTTTGAGTACTACATTTTTTGTTGCAAATTTCCAGCACTATTTAAAAGTCTTCAGCGAAAATTTGGTAGTGTTCATAGATTTTGCGATATTACGGAAATTGTCGACCGCGCTCTGGCAGCTCGCGAGTTTGACGATCGACCGCTAACCGGTTTTTCGGGAGTATCTCGAAGTAGAGGAGAGAGAGCGAAATTTTGGTGATTAGCTTTTTTGTAGATATTGAAATTCTGAACAGAAAAGTATTTTACATGATTTTGGATAAGAGCCGTTGATCTTGAGTTATAGAGCGAAAAGGGGATTCAGAAGAAAATCACGCTTCGCGGTTTTGCATGTTTATTTTGGAAAATCAATGGAAAATTATGAAATTATATTATTGGTAATTGAAAAAGTGGACTTTGAGAATGTTGGTAATGCGGGGTAATTACGAACAAGTGTTTTCAAATTTAAAAATTCGGAAATCGTATGTTTTTGGGCTGGAAGACGGCATTTACCGACCATCGATAGTATAAAAAATATTATTATGGTAGATCAAAGTCTTCCAGCAAAATTTGGGGGTGGATTGATATGAATTTTTTGGGGGAATTACTAATCAGTGGGATGATGTCAAATCCAAGAAAACCGTAAAATATTGAATATCCGTTAAATATACGCACTTTACCTACGATCGATAAGTCGAGCGCATTTTGCGGGGAATTATACGCAATACTATAACTGTATCTTACAGTGCTTAGAATGGCCGGTTTTAATTTTCACAAAATATGTGCACTTTTTTTTCATCTGTAGAATTTTTCTGAATTGTTTTGTTGTTCTCCGGCATTTTGACAATTTCTGTGATTTTTCTATTTTTCATGTTACTAAAGATTTCAATTATTGTTTTTTTTTTTTTTTTTTTGAAAATTCAAATTTTCAAGGTGCTTGAATTTTTCAATTTGTTGATTATTGGAAGTTTATATGATTCTCTGAATGTTAATCCAACATTTTTTTGTAGGCTTAAATCCTTGACAAGTTTTAACATTTTCTTTTAATTTCAAAATTTGCAAAAGCCTAATATAAAAAGCTGAACATACTTTAGCGGTTCCTGCCGGAAATTGGGGATAACCTAAAATATAAAAAAAAACCCTACAATCAAAAACACTTTGGGTTTTTAAAAACATTAAAAGAAGAATTATTTGAACATGAAAGAAGAATAAAATCCAAAAATACAAAAAAAGAGCGCGAAACGAAGTGCGAACTCCTACCCACCATCGATAACTCTCAACTGCGCATGCGCGCAACCTCTGAAATTCAACAACTTCCATTTTTCCGGCGCTAAGGCCCTCTTCCGGTTTTTCGTGCGTTAACCTACCATCGTAGGTGAGTCTCGGTGAAAAAATAATCCAAATAAATCGTTTCAATAACCCCTAAAAGAACAATTATTATAAATTCAGCATAAAAGTGCTCTCCGCGCCGAACCCAACGATTACAATATTTATGTTTTTACAATTCTAGACTTATATTAATTTCCACCCCTAGAATCGCCATATGAGACCTAGCCTACAATCCCGTAGGCTGTTATAAACAAATTGAACATTCTTATTTTTCCCCCATTCGCGTTTGTTGACATTGTGAGTAATTAACTAAATTGTGATTTTTTTAACAGGAGTGAAGGCAATATGAAGTTGAACAAGCTCGTGACATCCTCCAGAAGGAAAAACCGTAAACGCCACTTCACAGCACCTTCCCACATCAGACGTCGGCTAATGTCCGCGCCTCTTTCAAAAGAGCTCAGACAAAAATATAATGTGAGGTCTATGCCAATTCGCAAGGACGATGAAGTACAAGTGAGTAAAAATGTTCATTTTATGAATGACTTTTTTATCAATGAATTGTAGATGTACTCGCTACGATCAATGTGCAAACCTACATTAAAAAAATTTCCCAGTGACACCTCCACATGCACACGTGGTTTTTGTACGTTATTTGACGTTTTTCAAATGTGGTTTTTGGTCACGTGATTTTTTTTATATAGAGTGGAATTGGTCTTTTTGGTATTTTGGAGCATAGAAAAATTGAGGACCTCATGTGATGGCATAACCTCAAAATGGAAGATAGACCTATAGAAGAAGGAGAGACAAAGCTATAATTATAAAAAAAATCCATTCAGATAATAATACACAATTTTACGATTAAAAAAAACATATATATTTGTTTCATAGTAAAAATTTTTTAATGTTTTTTTGCGGGTCAAAATGATGAACCAAACCATTCACTGATGATTCGACAAATGACACTCAAAGAAGAGACATCCTCAAGGTTCTCTTGGGGTTTTGTTGATTTGCTGAGCTGTCTGTCGAATGCTGCAGAGCAATTGGCACTGATATCTCTAATCACTAAAATATCTTCATGACAACCAATTTTAACATTTTACTCATGCAACTCTTTTGAATTACAGGTTGTAAGGGGTCACTACAAGGGCCAACAAATAGGCAAGGTCATCCAGGTGTACAGGAAAAAATTCGTCATCTATATCGAGAGAATCCAGAGGGAAAAGGCAAACAGTGCCACTGTATACGTTGGCATTGACCCCTCCAAGGTATTGTTACTATAACAACTATGATTGACTTGTATATTTGTCTACACATTTATCCATGGAAAAGGCTTTTGAAATTTTGAAAAATTGACAATTTAAAAATTTATTCATACTTTGAATATTACTTTATTATTATTATTATTATTATTTTTTTTTTTTTTAATATTACCAAAATTCTTCTGAGTTGGAATTAATATCTTATATTTTTTTTGTTCTTAAATGTTCTTTATATCACAAACGTCGAATAGAACACGCGGGAATTTTCAAGGAAATTTAATTTGATTCATCACATCGTCACAATGTCAATGAAAATTAGAAAGTTCAGAAATTCCCAAGAATCTTCAAATTTGAAGAAAGAAATTGAATCAAAAATAGAAGGTTCAATGGTCTAGAAATGTCAGCAGTTGTCAAATTTAAAGCTTTCAAAATCTACAAAACGAATATTTCGTATCTTCTAAGAAAATTTGAAATTGGTACAATTTTCGAAAATTTTGAAATTTTGAAGATTTTCAAAATCTCAAAAAGCTTTTTTTTTAATGTTTATTTTACGTCGTTATATTTATACTACTTCGAGTGCTGATCAACGATGAGGTATTAAGAAAATTATTTTCTCTACTTCCTTAAAAAAGCATAGAGAGAAATTTGACAATTATCTTTCCTTGCAGAAATTGAATTCTCTGCAAAAAGTCCCCTATAATATTTTCCTTTAAAACCTCCCGGTTGAGACATTAACAGAAATTTTGAGAAAAAAATTCGAAAAAAAATAGTCGGAATTAGAAATCACAAATTGGTATTTTTTGCGTAGCCGCATTTGCCAGAACGTTTTCGATGCGTAGATTGAAAATAAAATTGTCCTGAAGCCTTAATAAAATAGGTGAAATATACTCGGAGATTTGGATTATCTGCAGAAAAAATTGACGAAAAAATATTAGTGGAGAATTTGAACGATTACACCACCTGTTTCATTTCGTCCAACAATCCGAATTAAGTATTGATTGCTTCAAATAAAAAAAAAATTAAGTATTGCCCATAAAATGATGATTTAAACCATTCACGGAAAATCGGAGGTTGGCTCAGTTGGCGAACGGTCTCCAGGGTTTTCCTGTTGACTAATTAAGTCGACTGAATTGACGCCGATTAATGTAGAACAGTTGGCACTGACCCACATCAACAATTTCCTCACTTGACGAAAATAAAAACTCATTGTATTAATCACAACAATTTACTCCTCCAGACTGTCATCGTCAAATTGAAGATGGACAAGGACCGCAAGAAGATCATCGACAGGCGAAGCAAGGGACGCGCTGCTGCTTTGGGCAAGGACAAGGGAAAATACACCGAGGAGACCACCTCAGCTATGGAGCAATCGTAAATCTGAATGTTCCCCTCCTACGTACGCGCATTAATAAAAAAAAACCATAAAATTTTCATTCTATCGTTTGATTTGACTTACCCGCCTTTTAAATCTTGATAGTTTTTTTTACTCATATTTTTCTAGAATTTTTAAGACCTATTTTAATTAAATACTCCAACTGGTTACCGAGATCGGCGATTGTCAGAATTTTTTAAATAATCAATCAGTGATTGATTAAATACAAATTTGATTCACATCATCTGACAGAGGGACTCACAAAGTATGCTTGGTAAAAATTTCAGAATTTTTTATGGAAATTTTCTCGATGAACGAGAGGTTTTAATGCATCCGACATGAAATTTATTATTTCCGTAATGTTGATGTATTAGAAAAAAATATAAAAAATGATTTGTAAAAAAAATTAAAGTGTATTGTATTGACAAACTCATGTACTTCGTGGGATAATTTTCACAATTACGATATCTGATAGAGTAAGGCAGAAGATTGATTTTTATGAATCAAGGAAAGGGTCTCTATGGAACTCTGGGGTCTGCATGTGATCCCAACACAAAATATTAGGAATTTTCTCAATGCGCGCCTGAAACGGCAAAAAAAGAGTGAAATCACATTTTATTCGTCGTTTTTTATTCTGATTTTTACAGAAACAGTAATTGCTGGATCAAAATAGAAAAAAATATTTTTTCAATAAAAATAACAGAAGTTTATACATCAGTGGTTCTATATCTCAGAAAATCAATTCCTGAATTTATATTAAGACTTTACAGGCAATTTTGAAAGTTACAAACTCAATAAAATTCTCACAATTTCTCAATAATTCTGAGATTTTAAGAACAATACTGAACTTTTCTCCATTTTTCCTTTTTTGCACACACTAAAAATGCCCGTTTTGCCCCATTAGCTGCTCCATTCATATTAGACCATCCAGTTATATTTAACAACACCCACTTGTACCACACATAACAATAATTATACACAATTTGTGCAGAGAAGAATTAAAATTTTGCTTTCTTTTTTTTTAAATTAATTATTTACATCAGCACAACTTCATCTATCGCTTGCTGGCAGCTAGGGCCTGCAAGATATGTAAAAACAAGTTGATAATATCTAGATAAATATTAATTGCAGCAATAATGTACTCCTCCGGTGAGAGAATGTGCATTAGCATGTGGGTGTCGTAAATAATGAAAAGTGCAAAGAGCAGAGCTCCACCAATACCCATAAATAATTCCATCATTGCACTTGGGTAGAAAATCTGAATGATTCCACCGACTAGGAGGGCAGAGAGTCCAGCAAAGAGCCTGTAAAAAAAAAAGACAAGATCATTAAATTCTGTAGATTGAAGGCATTGACAATTTTTACAAATGAATTCGGACGTCTTTGCTGATTGTCCAGGTATCTTCAGCACGCGTGGACCTAGGGCAAAGTGTCAATAACTTTTTTCGTGGAAGAGAAAATTCTCAAGAAAAAACGCCATTTGACATTTTCCCCTAAAACCACTCACTATCAAGACAATTCAATGTCTAACGAGACATTACCCAAATCCCATGAACGAAAAGTCTCTCTTTGATTGGAATGTGTAGACAGTCAATCCAATAACAATAGCCATTGTTATAAACATTGCTTTGAGCACTAGACTAACATCGAAGAGGGTGACAACAGTGCCAACAGTGTAGGATTGGACGACAGTCTGAAAAGCCGAAACAGATCATTTGTATTTTGAAGAGCTAGAATAAGACAATTTTGGTATATACTAATGGTGTATCAATCTCGATAACGATTGACTTCAGAGTGAAACGTTGAGAAACTTTTTTGTAGCTGACTAAATTTCCTACAAAAAATACGTCTTAATATTTTTCCCTGAAATCACTCGTTATCGAGATAATTGGAGATTTACCAATAGGTGACATTGACCTTGAACTGAATGAGACTTACAAATGCACCCAGGAGAATCAAATTAGTCGGATGATCTTTTCTCTTGAAATGAAGAGCGATGAGGATTCCCATGGTTGCGATAAACGAAGTTCCCATCATCCATGAGCTGCAGAAGAAAAATAATCAGAAGACTTGTTCATAGATATGATTACCTTGGATAATCATGCAACTTACTTTCCCTGGACGAAATCCTTGATTGGCTGGACTGAAATAAAAACTGCCGAGATGACGACGGTCAGTAGCAGTTGAATGGAGATGAGGCCGTACACCTTGCGCAAAAATGCTACAGAATCATTGATTAAATCATTATTAAAAATATTGTTACTGATAATTTAATTTTGCCCACTCACCCATACGAATTTTAATGTGCGCATTGTGCACATTATTACGGTAAGCGAAATCATTTTCTAAGGACGCGTCATCTGATTTTCCCCCGTTCTCCACGTCCTCTTCAGCTAATAGCAGTGGTATCGACGTCATGGTTCACCTGTAACTGAAATAGTGTAAATGAGTAATTAAAAAAATAGATTTTTGAATAAATTTGGGGAGAAAAAAATGTCAAAATTGGACGATATTTTTATAAGTAAACAATGAAATTCAAACTTTGGAACTTTTTAGTAAGAGGTGCTTGAAAAATATTTACTATTTTTTTTGGGATTTTGGCAAAATTTTGGTATTCCCATACATGACATATAGTTGTTTATGTTCTCAACTATTTTTCCAGTAATGCTATTATGAGTCACGTGTCTTATCAATAATTTTGAACAATTTTCCGCCATATTTTCTGGTGTAAACATACTGAAGGACACGTCAGTGTTTACAATCAAAAATTTGTTAAAAAGTAATTCAAAAGTGGGTGGAAAAAATTGTGTAAACTGAGATTGGAGAAAATGTAATTTTTGGGGGTCAACTACTTCGACTATTTTGACAGATTCAAATGTCAAAGATCGATGGAGGCCGTTGCTCCAGACTGAATCCGAAATTCCAATTATGGGTAATTAATTTGTATGTAATTTGCACGGGCAATTGATTTATGTGATTGAGTGTATGTACTTTTTTTGTATGTTATCGTAATAAGGCGTTTATCACTTCACGAGATCCACGGAAATTGCAAACTGCGACTGTCACTGACGGATTTCCCCGTGTTTTCTTACTTTCCTAATCCTTGACACGATGGTAGTGGTAATTTTTCCCAGTGGCGACATGTTCACGTTGTTAAATGGACGGAGGCACCATCTTCCGGACTTTGAGTTTTTACTCCAAACAGATGGCGAGTACAGTATAATTTTTATTTTATAACAATCAAGTAACCAGAGATTTCCTTATAATAATTTCTGCAAGTAACAAGTAGAATTTGAGAATAGGGAACTTACATGTTTTGTTTTTATTTCATTTTCAAAGGTATATAGATATAGTCTACGAGAAAAAATACTAATTAACAATTTTTTTTTCAATTATTGAATATTCAAAATGGCGGGCTTTCAAACCACGTGGGAGCAGCGGTGACGTCACAAACGTACCTCAGTCTGCCACTTCAAAATTTTAAAAAATTAATAAATATAAAAAATTTAAAATGTTTTTGGTTTTTAATTTTTTTGGAAATCGTTTTGAAATATCTTGAAAAGAGAATATGGGATTGTAACTCGTGCAAAGCAAAACATTAGTAACATTAGAGAACTAAATTTTATTCTATAGGTAGTTTTTGCGTCTACCAAAATTCCACTAATTGAACGTTTCACAATCAGCCCAGCGATGCCAACCATACCATTATCATGGTATGGATACCATGAAACTAGGCCCCATACCATATACCACGATAAAGGTCATGGTATCATGGTATACTTTTTTTTTGCGGGAAAGGCGGGAGCAAGGTATTTGAAGAAATCTTTTTTACATAACTTTATTCAAAACAATTTCATAGTCATATTCCCGTCGATTTTGGGTCGAAAAAGTGAAATTAATTTTTTTCGATTTTCGCCAAATTTAACATTGGGACCTTATGGGGAGGCAAACTTAAATTTTTTAAAATTGGATTTTTGGCCCCGTGTGCGTTGGTACTATCCAATAGGAACCCCTGGAAGATATTTCCGTCGATTTTGGGTCGAAAAATTGAAATTAATTTTTTTCGATTTTGGCCAAATTTAACATTGGGACCTTATGGGGAGGCAAACTTAAATTTTATAAAATGTAATTTTTCTATTTTTGAGGATATATAAATCACAGTATATTGTTGTTGATGTTATTTGAAAAATTTAATGTAAAATAATAGAGATTATTTGAATTTTTTTGAAGAGCCCTATTTTATCGTTAGATACTATTATGTCCCCCGAAATACCATTATTTCTCCGTCCCCATACCATGAACCGAGCTCCACGGGTTGCCAACGCTGATATCAACCTTAAGGTTAGAAGTTTACAGAATAAACGTTGAAGGATTATATAGTAAAAAGGAGAGACGAAAGAAACTATCGATATATATCGAAATTATCGAAAACCGTAAGACCGAAACTGACGCGCCACCAGTCCGTGCGGCCGAAAAAGGAAGTGCGCATGCGCAGCACGCGCCACTGGACTCTTATAGTAAAAAAGGAGAAACAAACGAAACTATCGTAAAAATCGTAAAACTCAAAACGGGGCACATTAAACAAAATATAAAGAACATAACTACCAAAATTAATTTATTAAAGGGTCTTTTATTACTGAACTAGTCAGATTCCTCCATCATCTGTTCATAGAAACTTTTCCTCGGAATTTCAACATTGGCTCTTTCTTCAGTTGCTTCTACAGAAGTTTCTTCATATTTACACACAACCTCCGATCTTTCTTTTCTTCTCTTCGACTTGAAATTTATGTCCACTTCGCTTCCACTCGTCTCTGAATTATCGTAAATGTGATCTTCTTCTTTCCGCAATGTCGCTTTTCTCGATTTTTTTCTTCTTTTTGGCACTCGGAATACCTCATTATTCGCTGCATTGACTTCATCCACTTTTTCGTCTTTCAGTTCCATTTTTTGGGAATGCTCAAGGTCGGAAATTACAGAAATGTCCTCGACACTCTCTTCTCGGTGTTTTAATTTTTTACGTTTCTTCTCTTTTTTTATTTCTTCACGTGTTGAGGGGGGCTCTGCAGGAAGATCTGAAGCATTTGGAATGTCAGAGAGGGATGTCTGAGAAGCGCTCAAGTTTTTCGTCTTTTTTAACTTCTTTTTCATTTTTTCATTCAGAACTTTCTTATTCTTAAAATGATCGTCAAAAATATCGACATTTTTTGGACTAACTGGTTCATAAACATCGAAAACTTTGCATTTTGGCAAGTCTTGCGCAGATCTTTCGTTTTTCTCAGTCGTAGATCTTTCGTCAGAAACATCAGAATCACTTGGTATGTCCACGAGGGAGTTTTGTAAGTTGAATAGTTTTACATGGCTTCTGGATTTTTTCTTCCCTTTCTTTTCAGGGAGTTCACATTCTTCAGGAACTTCGCTTTTTTTTATGTTCATATTTTCCCTAAAATTATCGAAATACTGAGGACTTACAGAGTACCGTCTCCTCCTTTCACATTTCTTCTCAATTTTTTTAGAGTCTTCAGAAATGAAATTCTCATCTTGTAAAATGTTTGCAACATTCTCATATTTTTGTTCATCTTGCACAATTTCGGAGACGTCATTGGAGTTTCCCTGAAGTTGTTTTTTACATTTTTGTCTTCGTTTCAAAAATTCAGAGTCTTCAATTACTGATTTTTCGACATCTGTATCATTTCCAAGATCTTCACATTTTTCCTCCGGTTTCGAAATTCGGAATTTGTCTCCGCAATTCTTTTGCAATCGTTTTGTTCTCTTCTTTTTCGAAAATTCAACATTTTTTATCGAAGATTTTCCGATGACCAAATCACTTTCAAGATCTTCACTGTTTGTCTCTTCTTTGATTTCAGATTTGTCTTCAAAATTGTTCATTTCTTCCGAAATTTCTGATTCGTCTAAACTTTCCATTTTCCGATTTTCCCATTTCTTCTTTCGGCGAAGTTCTAAATTGTTAATTATACATTCTCCATCAGTCGATAAGTTGTCTTCAACATCGTCAAAATTTGGCTCACTCCGGATTTGGGATTCCTCGTCCGTATTTCGATATCTCGCATCAGATATTTTTGACTTCTGATCATCACTATAATCAGAATCTTCGATATCGGGGGAAATTGACAAATCTAGATCTTCAAATTTTTCAAGTTCTTCATTTACCTCCATATCTTCAAGATCTTCATAAATTTGTTTGCAAATTGCGTCTGCTTTTTCCCATTTTTTCGATTTTATATCTTGACTTTTTATTCCCAACTGTTCTGACTTTTCTTCATCGTCTTCTTGGTCTGTTCTTTCTTCTTCTTTCTCTCTTTGTTTCTTTCCTTTTTCTTTTCTCCCTTCTTTCTTTACTCTTCTCATTTCTTCTTCTTCTCTTCTCTCTGTTTCTCTTTCTTCTTCTTTCCGTTTCTTCTTTTCTTCTTTTTCTCTTCTTTCGTCATGTTTTCCTCTTCTCGCTTTTCCTTTTCTTTCCTCTTCGTTTTCTCTTCTTTCTTCTTCTTTTGATCTTCTTCCTTTTTCTTCTTCACTTCTTTCTTCTTCTTTTTCTCTCCTTTCTTCTTTTCCTTTCCTCCCTTGTCCTTTTCTCGCTTTTTCGTTATCTCTTCGTTCTTCTTCTTCTCTTCTCTTTTCTTCTTCTTCTCTTCTTTCTTCTTCTTTTGATCTTCTTCCTCTTTCTTTCTCGCCTCTTTCTTCTTCCTTTTCTCTTCTTTCTTCTTTGCCTCTTTCTTCCTTTCCTTTTTCTTCCAGGTTTTCTCCTCTTCCTTTTTCTTCACATTCTTCAAGTGTATCTTCCACATCTACAAACTTCTCATCATTAAAGCTTTTATAGACTAGTGTCTTCTCCTCACTAAAAATCCTTCGTCTTTTATGACCATGATCTTCACTCATTTCCTCTAAGTCGTCTGCTATTATCTCAGCCTTTAGCTTCCTTTTCCTACGAGTGATACCTTCCTCATTTTTCACTTCAATGTCTTCCTCAGCTCGAATCCCAATTGACTCCATCTGCACCAATGGATTTCGAGACTTCACGTTTTTAGGAAATGGCACAGAACTTCTTGGCGTCATCTCCAGCTTGGGTGTTGTCATCAGGTTGTCCTTCACTTGTTGACTCACGATTATGTGCTTTATCGGATCAATAATACCTGAAAATTGAACGGCAGTGAGTAACGGTGGATGACGAGCAATTCCAAGTGGGACTTTGCATTTTCAAAACCAAAATTATATGTATGTAAAATCGAAAGAAGGTATCTATGTATATTGACCAAGTTTTTTGGTAAAACTTTTTCTAGAAATTTTTAGTTGAAAATTCTTTAGTGTCCCCGAGATGAAAAATCGATCTTCCATCAGATCTCCACGTTTCATGGTATTTCTGACCTTTCTAGACTATTTAAAACAAAATGTCTGTATGTATGTGTGTGTGTGTGTGTGTGTGTGTGTGTGTGTGTGTGTGTGTGTGTGTGTGTGTGTGTGTGTGCCGATGTACGTATGTGACCAAAAATTTCCCGGAACGATTTCTCGTGAACAAATTATCCGATCAAGGTCCTGTATGACGCAATCGAAGCGTCTTGCCGTAACTCAGAGCACATTAGTTTTTGCTCCATATATATCTGCTGGTTCTATTCTTATTAACAATTTTAATTGGTTATCACACTGTATCTCACGAAATATTATAGATACGCAAAAATGTGTCCAATAAATGTTGTTCCTTACAAAAAAATACATATTTTGTGTCCTCTGACTTTTTCCGTATCTTTGACCGTTTCGGCGTTAGAGCGGTATGAACAATTGAAATCATTTAGAGAGCTCTATGTTGAGAAAAATGAGAGATTGGAAAGAAAGTACACACACACACGCAGACGTCGGGAAGTTATAATTTTGGATCGCGGAGGGTCAAACCCATTTGTTTGAAATTTATTTAACATTGGGACATGTGATTCGAAAAGTACAAGTGATTCGAAAAGTACAAGTGATTCTGTCAATGCGCACCTAACGAGCCGTTTAAAAATCTTGAAAAATTTACCTGTTTTGTAGATATTTCTATCGTCACCAGAGTGCATCACGCAGGACATGGCATCACCATTGCTCATATGGATGTCATACCTCCCCTGTCCAATGATGATTCTGCGCTTCATGAGTTTGAACCTCTGACCACGTAAATCATCCTTCAAAATCACCTTCGGTACCTCCAGAACGTAGAAGTCCTCGTCTTCATCAATATCTGCTAATGTGAATGACGGCGAGCACTCCAGTGGAATTAAGTTACTTCCTTCAATGAACTCGGGAATACTCGTGGGCCTCAGCTGTGGTGTCAAACACCTCTCAACTTCACTGTGGCTCTCATCGTCATTATCGGAACCCTCAGACTTGCGTACTTCTTCTTGCAGATAATCCGGCTCTTCTTCACACAGCGACTTTAGGGGATTCCCCGAAAAATACAATTTTTTATTACATGGACAAAAATGCATAGCGGGCTCTGAAGGTGAGATTGGCTTTGAAAAAAATTGTACGACTAAAAAGTTTAAGGTAGTATGGTCATCAATCGATTTCCAAGATCGAAGTATGAAATAATATTTTTCTGAAAATTTACACACCCACACACACACACACACACACCCACACACTCCCACCTACCCACCCACACCCACCCACACACTCCCACCTACCCACCCACACCCACCCTACACACACACACACACCCACACAGACTATCAGGAAGTTATTGATTAAGAAAACCTAACATGAGACAAGTAAAAAAAACGTCGACAAAAAATAAGAAATTGCTTTTTTCATTTAATCAATTTTTGGCTGAAGAATAATCACGCGAGGGTTGATCATAAGGGCTTACCTGAATGTAACTCTGCCTCCCAGAAATCGATCGCAAGACATAGTTAAGAGACTCGGACTCAGTTGCAACAGCCAACTCCGTGGATCCCACGTTCCTCAACTTCTGGAGTCTACCTGCCTCATCATCATCTGGACACTCATCCACCTCCGAATCAGACCCATTGTATTGCGCTCTAAACGACAAAACATTGTTCGAACTGCAATCATCATCAGCACTCAGACCCCCAACGCTCAATTGTTCAAGCTCGATCTCCCTCGAATCTTCAATGCCAGTTGAAATTCTCATGGGGCTCTTCACGATCATATACTTCGACCTGACGACCTCTTCACAAGTGATCTTCACGGTAACTGACTTCTTCGGAGAAGCGTCAATGCTGTTTGCATTCTCTTCATCATTCTTCGAACATTCCGGGATTACATTCATCTCTGAATCTTCGTCGATACCAGAATCAGCTGGAGGCACTGGTACCTGATCATCACAAGGATCTTCATAACATGGACTTGCAATTGAACTCTTAGGATCTTCAGGAACATCAAGATCTTCAGGATCTTCAAGATCTTCCGGATCTTCAAGATCTTCCGGATCTTCAAGATCTTCTACGTTATCCAGTAAAGACAGCAGGTTACGTTTGACATCTTCTGGTGTTTTGGGACTTGATAAACAATTTTTTGTGGTCGAATCTTCAAAATTTGTTCGACACTCGTTTACTGGGTTATCCAGACCATCTTGGGTTTCTGATTTCTCGGAGAACCTTTCGTCGAAGTCTTTTATGGCAGTTTCGACGTAGTCTTCGAAATTTTTTGGGGGCGACTGAGATGCTGCGTCGAACTCTTGGGTTAACGTTTTGGTCTCCTTGACTTTGCCAATTTTTTGGGGACTTTGTTTTTTGTCGAAGTCAGTGTCTTCTTGTTGGGAGTCCATTACGATGGAGAAGTCGCTGTCGTCGTTCGGAGGAATTATGGGACTTTTTGAGGAGGTTGGGTTATCCCATGCTTCGGGTTCTGACTTGGGCGAACTTCTTGGGGAATCGTTTTCAGAATTCTCTGAGGGGTTATCGGGGCCTGGGGGACTTGCAGGCTGGTCGGGTATAATCAGGGGGTCTGCGAAGACCTTCTGCTCTTCGTAAATGTCGTCGTTGTCCATCAAAACAGATCCAACGTCGATGATACCTGTGAAAAAAATTGAAACCCGTTAGTGATGCTAAATGAGTGTAATGCACTGAGAACACAAAACAAACTTGTAAGATTTTTCCAAAAGTTCAGATATCTTCTCATCGAGGGGTTTTATGGGAAAATGTTATGGGACATCTTTTGTAGGAAATCTCATTTCTGACGAAAAAGGTAATTGGCGTTTTTCTCTACATTGACTGACTCGCGATATAAATCCAAAATTTCGATAAAAGAAACGAGTGTGGATTTTCTAAGGAACATTACTCATTTAACACGTTTTTTATATCTGGAGATGTTTTCTAGAGGATTTTTAACCAAATGTGTGTATGCATGTGTATGTGTGTTTACGCGTACGTATGTGCCCACGATTTTTGAACAACGATTTCTTGCAAACAAATCACCCGATTCGATAATTTTTTTTTCAATCGATGCGTCCTCACGCAGCTGAGACCTGATTAGATTTTGAAAGAAATTCATACACTAGTTTCCGGTTTTTTTTCAACATGAAGCATGAAAATCGCCAACAGTTTTAATCAATCATTATTTACGAAAGAAAGTTGTGATCAAGCTAATCAATGTCGCAATTGGAGTCTCTCGGTGTACCTTAGCATCGATCAAAATTTGACTCACTTTCATGTAGTGAATTATTAGTTATTGGTTGATTTTGAGTGGCGCGAAATTTTAATGACTATTCAAACTTTTATATTCGGTCTAGATCCGAAGTTGTCCGACTACCGCCGGCGCATACGTGTTTGCCCGCATTTGCACAGGAGAGTCTGAATGCGCGAGGCGCAGTGTGATTGGTCAGCGGGTCACGTGACATAGTCGCAGGTAGCGACACCTGTTGTATTCCAGTATTCAAAATTTCACGATTCCTATTTTTTTCTCTGAAACCAGTCTTTGAACATTGAATTGACGTTTCGGAAAATCTAGGAATGGGAAACAGAAATTACAGATCGGGAAGTTTTATTTGTCCTCCCAATGGGTGCAAACACACTTCCCTCCCACTAGTTTATCAAACCAGTTACCTTCACTAGTCTCAGGAACTTCAATGTCCCCATTATCTCCATAGCTCTCACAATCTGAGCTGCGGGGACTCAAAAACTCCTCATCAGACGAGTAAATTTTGCTGGCATCAGCCGCCAGTTGAGGTTGAATTCCCTCCGAAATCATCTTCGATGTTTTTTCAAAAATATGAGTATTGCAACTAATTGAGGGTGTGTCATCTTCAAGAGGATCCTCATCTCCACTTATCACAGGGACAATAGCATTTTCATCAGCATCTACCATGACAGTCATGATTTCTGATTTTTCATCATCACTCTCATCCATTGCTTCCCTATTTCCAGACTTTTTTCTACTTTTAATAACGGAAGTTGTGCTCTTTCGGGACCTCCTTGGTTTTGTAGCCTCTTTCGATTTAACTGGTTTTTTACTTGATTTTGGGGTAGAAATTTTTTGTGCGGCTGGAGTTTCTTTAGGTCTTCCTGGGGTGATTCTTCGAGATCTTCTGGCAGGGGTGAGTTCATCATCTGCCAGTAAAAAAAAATAAAAAATCAGGATTAGTTTTTTCCATCGATTATCTTTGGTAATTTTTTAAAATTTTTTCATTTTTTTCAATTTTTTTATTGTTTTAGATTTTTATAATTTTTTCAATTTTTAAAATTTTTTCACTTGTTTTTTTACTTTTTTTGCAATTTTTTTAATTTTTTCAATTTTTTTAATTTCTAATTTTTTAATTTTTCAATAAAAAATGTTTTATATAATTTGAGTTGAAATTGTGGGGACTTTGAAGTAAATCCAAGACTTCTATAAATTTCTTATTCTTCGTTGTTTTAAAGATTCTTTTTTTTTAAGTTTCAAATTGGAAAAAAATGCGGGTAATTTGGGACTGACTTATTCAATTTTCACACATTCCCTTTTTTTTCAAATCTTCAATTAAGTGCTATTTTAAGTATTTAACTTATGTGCGAAAATTATGAAAATTAATTGCATACTGTAATTATGATTACCGATATGATCCTCATCATCGCTAGACAACATTGTTTTCTTGTTCGCGGACTTTCTGCTTGGCTTTTTCTTCGGAGTCCTTCTCTCCTCTTCGGACGTACCGTCAGACTCCAGCATCATATCACGCAGCAATAATTTCAAGCACGACTTTGTCGCATCGCCTGCATGAACCTGGGGAATCCCCGGGCCATATATGTCACTTGAAACCGACGAATCGCTCGTCTCGTCATCATCCGACAGTGCTCGTAGAACCGCGCTCTGAAAATATTCCAGTATTCAGATAACCACAACACGAAATGTTCTTTTTTTTTTAATTTACGCAAGCAAGGGGTTGGGTTTAAAAAATTCAGAAACAACCTATAGAACAAAAAACAGATTAATTCAAGCAATTTAATTTCTGACTATGCACTGATCAAAGTTTGGTAATTAACTTGGAAAATATAGTGAAAAATTAGGAATTAACAGTGGAAATATCAAAACCACGTGACAAGACACGTGACATTCTTAAAAGATCTCTTCACTTTTCTTCTGGGCTGTCATTTCCATAAAACCTTTTGAATTTTGGCGCTTTCGCGCCTTTCCTTTTTCCCTGACATAGGATTCAATGAAAGTTGTACACTTTTACCAAAATATTATGATTGATTACCTTGAGTTTTATATAGTCATTATAGGAAATTGCTTTATTCTCCTGCTCCCGAAGCTGGCTGTTCAGCAGTTTGGTACGTCGTTTCAGGGATTTTTTTGTAGAAAAAAAGTGGATGAGGGAGTCATCCTGGACCCGGTCGGGGATCGAATTTGGGAGCCTTGTCCAGGTTATCTCGTAATTGGCACTGCCCGACTCTCGTCCCTTCTGCATTTTGGTGAGTATTTATTGTCATTTGATCATCAGATTTTGGGAGATTCGGAGACACTGTTTTCAATCTTTGTCACTGGATTTTGCATTACTTTTTTTCTTTTGGAAATTTGAAACGTAAACAGGTGAGACACGTGCGACTTGAAGTTGCTTGAAGTGTACATATCACTGGCATGTATCGCAGCATGAAGAACACGTGGGGCGCTCTCCTAGGTTATGCGCATGCGCGTGGACGCGTTGCTACGTACTGCGCATGCGCGCGCGCAGGAGCCAGGCGCCATCTTTGAAAACAAGCAATTTCGTTCTATTTATTACATAAAAATTTGAAAATACGATTTTTAACATTTTGAGACTTTCTCGAAACTCTCGAAATTTTTAATCCAACACAAAATTTACAATTTTCAATAAATACAAACGCCGCGAACTATAGATACGTACGAAAATAATTGCAAGACCTTTTCTAATTCTGAGAATGTTTCGAAGTTTTTTTTTTCAATTTTTATTTCAAACGTTTGGAAATTTTTGAACTTTTTTGAAGTTTTCAAAATTGTGAAAAAAACCGAAATTCTGGTTTTCACAAGTCGGAAATATCAGTGCGACAGTTGTCCTCACGGTTACAAATTGGATGATTATTCACGCAGGTTGTTTTGTCGCGGGTTCCTTTGCCCGATTTTTTTTACCCATGGACCCATCTCATCAATACCTGGAAATAAATAGTGGAGCTTGGCCTCATAAACCTGGAAACTAACGGACTGAACCGAAAGTGAATGTAGTCAGAGCACCGGCAGACACGGTCAACCATTCCATTTCCCCGACGTCCCTGTCTGCAGGTATTCCTTCGGGTCTTTTACCCGAGGTGGGGATCCATCCGATCATAGCCGAGCAATATTCTCCTCTCATGAGTTTACCAGTAACCGCTGTTGAAGTCGTTTCGATTCCCCATTTCCACCTGAATTTCTTCCTCAATTTCTCCCAACGAAAAAAAAAAACAATTTTCCGTAAAATGACGTCATCGCTCCAAAAATGGGGATCGAACTTTTTGTCGATTTTTCGCTGAAAAAAAATCGCCGCGGTGAACGTTTCGGGTTAAAAAACTGTGAAAAACAATCGTCGTCAATCATTATGTGACAATAAATTTGAGCTCTTCCTCAATTTTTGTAAAAAAGTTTGCGATGAAAATCGGTAGCGGAAGTTAACGGAGATTTCAATGCCCGAACTCAAGAAATTGCGTGTCTCACCGTTTTAGGAAAAATTGGAGGGTACAATTTTTTTATTTCTCATCTTTTTATTGTGCAGTGATTGATAAACGATTTTCAAATATTATTTTATAAGAAATTTGCGATGGTAGAGTCGGTAAAAATCGTGACGTTCAGGTCTTTGGCATTCAGCACAACTCGAGCTTTCACTTGATCCAGTCAAGAGTGACTTGGTACGAAAAATTAAGAGGGGAAAAAATAGTGTGGAAAAAATGAGCACGACAGAATCAACGGCTAGAACATTACTCAAGCGTGTTATAAATAATTGAGGATTTTGTTTTTTTTTTTTTTTTTTTTTTTTGAGTGGAACGAGGAGGAGTTTTGAACGGTTTTTTAAGCGACAAATGTAGTGCAATGTTCGTAGGATGGATTATCGCTGCAACGGTGGCATGGCTCATTCTTGGCATCCGTGAGTATATAATTGGTTATTGGTATTTTTTTTTTTTTTTTTATGGATCCGGGTTTGGAAATTCTTCCTTCGGCATTTTTCTGGGGCTCGTCAGGGGAAGTTTGTGGAAATTTTCGAGAATTTTGAAGGTTGAAAAAAAATTGAAAATTTTTGAAATTACTCAAATTTCTGAAGTTTTTAATTTTTTCAATTATTTACATTTTGCCACTTTTGAGGATTATTGAAATTAAAAAAGCTTAAATATTAGGAGATTTTTCATGGGCTAGAATTTTTCATTTCCGGAATTCAAGATGCCAAAATTGGAAAGTTGTGTTAAAAAACACAATCATAAAATTTAAAATTTCACATTCTAGAGAAGTGGCCATGGTTTCTAAAATTTGAAAAAAATTCAAAATTCACAAAATCTCAAAAGTTGAAAAAGTTGGAAAATTAGAAGAAAAATTATAATCTGAGAAAATTGGAAGAGAAAAACAAACTCAAAAATTGGGAGAGATTTAAGGTTCAGGGCCAGTAAACGATAGGTAACTTTGGAAGGATTGCGAGATCACCGGAAAAGCTACAGACTCAATCGAAATTTTCACCGTTAATTAGTCCGAGGTCCCCGTTCAGTGAAAATCTATAAATCATTGTGTTGCTATGTACAAGTAGCGAGTAATTAGACAAAATAAATTTACGGGACGTTATTAGCGCCATCTATTGCATAATCTACGTTCGCCTATAATCGGTAAAACCATAATTTCATGAAAATATGAAATATGAAAATATGAAAATATGAAAATATGAAAATATGAAAATATGAAATATGAAAATATGAAATATGAAAATATGAAATATGAAAATATGAAAATATGAAATATGAAATATGAAAATATGAAATATGAAAATATGAAATATGAAAACATGAAATATGAAAACATGAAATATGAAATATGAAATATGAAATATGAAAATATGAAAATATGAAATATGAAAATATGAAAATATGAAAATATGAAATATGAAAATATGAAATATGAAATATGAAAATATGAAATATGAAATATGAAAACATGAAATATGAAAATATGAAAATATGAAAATATGAAATATGAAATATGAAATATCAAACTTATATGTTTCAAAATTCATAAATTTCTCTAAATTTTGGAAATATTTCCCTTTTCTGCACTTTTATCATAATGGAGATATCGAGAAGCTTGAAATAGTTAACCAATGACGGGAACTGAGAGCAAGAACTAATTGTTGATGTGAATAAAATCACAAAAATATCCCTAGTAACTGATATATTGGGCGGATCTGGCGGGGAATTCAAATTTGCGTTATTTCTTCGACGGTTTCTCAGTCTATGGGGCGCAAAGCTATAGTTACAGAAATGTTACAAACACTTGAACAGCCTCAATGTGACATTGATTTCGAGACAAGGTGAACTTGCTTGTTGTACTCTTCGGAATTCTCATACTGGGTTTTGATGCGCACGGGATAATCGGGTCACCAGACACTCAACAAGAAGCCAACAATATAAATCTCCTTCAATCTCACGATGTTGCGCACCATTTTCCAGGAATAATCCCCGTTGGCTTGAGGGATACGAGAAAAACCTATGGTGACTTCCTTCGAGCCATGGGAAATAGAGGGAGGCGGATTTTACTCACAAGAAAGAAAAATTGAGTTGAAGATTTATGGCTATGATGACATTCTATGAGAACTCTGAGACGGCCGCAAATAAAAATAAAATGAAAAATTGTTAATCGTTTTTTTGTAATTGCAATTTTGTAACTTTGAGCGAAAAATTCTAAAATTGAAATGTTTTTTAAAAAGGAGTCTAAAAATGCAATATGAAGAATTTGCAGTTTTTAAAAAAATTTTGCATTTTCAAAATTAGCTTAGTAAAATATTTCGAAAATAGTGCAGCGAAGTAGGGTCATCAATTCTGCCAAATTTTGATGGAAGAATGTTGTAAAATTTTTTGGCATTCTGATTATGTTAACGCAAAATGTCATGGTCTTGTCCATTCAACGTGAGCTAGTAGGAGTAATATGTTTATTCACTATTCGGTTAGCTGAATGATAGTAGTATATATATATATATAGTAGTATAGTAGTATATTTCATGGATTTTTTGGGGCGAATATTAAAACAATTTCCGCATGATTTACCTTGTATTCCTCGTTCTGAAGATGTGGAAGTGAAGAGAGCCGGTGGAAAAATGAAAGAGCGAGATCGGCGATCGAATGAAGTAATATAATATCAGCTATAAGGCCTTCCCGATAATTTCTTATAATGATGTATATTCAGATGAAATTAAAAACAGAACTTGTTTCTTGAATCTGTGCGAAATTAAATATTTTGGCAAAGGTCTTTTTGTTGGAAGCTTTTTTTTGCAAAAGTTTTTTGTTGGAAACTCTTTGCAAAAGTTTTTTGTTGGAAGCTTTTTGCAAAAGTTTTTTGTTGAAAGCTTTTTTGTAAATGTTTTTTGTTGGAAACTTTTTGCAAAAGTTTTTTGTCGCAAACTTTTTCGCAAAAGTTTCTTGTTGAAAGCGTTTTTGTAGAAGTCTTTTGTTGGAAGCTTTTTGCAAAAGTTTTTTGGCGGGAGCTTTTTTGCAAAAGTTTTTTGGTGGAAGCTTTTTGCAAAAGTTTTTTGGTGGAAGCTTTTTTGCAAAAGTTTTTTGGTGGAAACTTTTTGCAAAAGTTTTTTGTTGAAAGCTTCTTTGTAAAAGTTTTTTGTTGGAAGCTTTTTGCAAAAGTTTTTTGGTGGAAGCTTTTTTGCAAAAGTTTTTTGTTGAAAGCTTTTTTGCAAAAGTTTTTTTGTTGAAAGCTTTTTTTGCAAAAGTTTTTTGTTGAAAGCTTTTTTGCAAACGTTTTTTGTTGAAAGCTTTTTTGTAAAAGTTTTTTGTTGGAAGCTTTTGGCAATTTTTTTTTGTTGAAAGCTTTTTTGCAAACGTTTTTTGTTGGAAGCTTTTTTGTAAAAGTTTTTTGTTGGAATCTTTTTGCAAAAGTTTTTTTGTTGAAAGCTTTTTTGTAAAAATTTTTTGTTGGAAGCTTTTTGCAAAAATTATTTGGTGGAAGCTTTTTTGCAAAAGTTTTTTGGTAGAAGCTTTTTGCAAAAGTTTTTGTGTCGAAAGATTTTTTTTGCAAAAGGCCATACAATTTTCATATGTAAATTTTCAGTAAAAAAATCAATATTTCCCATAGGATTTGAGATAAGGAATTATATAGGAGTCGCATAGAAAAAATTTTAGAGAAAAAAATCCCAACTTCCCATGCCACTTTTAAATTTAAATACCCTGGAAATTTCTGCGAAAATCACAAATAACTTTTATGGGAATTCCATAAAATTTTTTTACACATAATTTTTGCAAAAATTGCAGAAAAGGAAAATACATTTTGGGGGGATAAATTTTTGCGGCTGCACAGTAAGAAGTTTATGTGGATTTTCCCATGAAGCCAATAACGCCTGAGGCCTTCGGTTCAGAGAACCCGGAGGTCGGACGGGCATTAAGGTGGCTCATTCGTCTTGTAAATTCAAAACAGTTACAAAATCTTTTTGGTTGTAATTTTCCAATTGGCTCAGAATTTTCCAATTTTTCATGCCAAACTGCTCCTTAAGACTGTCCCCTCACATTTTTTCATATAGTTAAAAATGTTCAATCTCTGTAAAACTTTTTTACGCACATCTTCCATCTTTTTTGAACCTCCATACTAAATTTCAAGGATTTTCACCGTACGATTACAACGCTATGAATTTCTGAACAACATAAATTTTACTGGCAATCTATCACTTGTATCTGACAATATTTACATCTTTGAAATTTTACGACTTCCATTAAATATTTTTCGAATTTTCTCGCAAAATTTTCAACTTAAATTTCACACAAAATTAACAAAATTTCAGAGGCATTTATCAAAAATTAGCCCAAAATTTGCATAGATTTTTATGTTTGAGAAAAAACGAAAAAAATTGCGATGGCAAGTTGTTTCATTGCAAAAAAATGATCTCACAAAAAGTTTAATTACGAAATTTCATACAGAATTTACGACGGCATTTTACGACCGGAATTGAGACATAGATATTTCCGTTCTAGGCGGTAAAAAACTTTTCCGCACTGCGGTATATATCTTCCTTCTGGGATTGGTATTAGCCCTGTTCCGAACTCGGATAAGTAAAAGTCACTACGGAGAAATGTTGTCCGGGCTGTCATTCTAGGGATTTTTGCTCGCGCCATTGCCTGCTCTCGGCTTCGCCTCGAGCGCAAACTGCGCGAGCAAAAATCCCCAAAATGACGGCCTATAAATATACTATTTCTGGCCCGTCTATTTGCAGGCGTAGTATTTTTCGATCCTAGGAACGTAAAATGAAGTATTTTCAGCCGCCTACTTGCCTTGGCAACAACCCATCTACAGATATTTGTCTGCCCCAAACAATGCATGGTAATTCATTCAGGTTGCTTTTCCACAAAAAACCAAACAGTTATCGCTTATATTTAATTAGCGGGTTGTTTCATTTCCGCATGGAAATTTCGAGTTTGATGACTTCGCCACCACTTTGCTATTAGTGGACACATATTATTATGCAACTTCCGATGCATGTATATGTGTGCGTGGACAAATTGTGAAAAATAGAGGGCGCGCATTCATATGATTTTTTCTTTATTTATCAGTTATATTGATCTACGCTATCATTTCACATTTAGTACATGTGTATAGGTTAGATTTAATGGCTTTGTAGGTTCGGGCGATCTAGTAACGCTCGGGGAGACTCGCGAAATATCATCGTTATGATTGGTCGGCTAATACGTCATGATAAATCCCACGCGCTTATTGGTGGACATTTGGCGCCAAATCATCGCCATTACAAATACAGGCGTGGTTGATTTTAGGAACCATTCTCGCAAAACTAAATAAATAAGTCATAGTTTGTTTGTTTTGGTCGCGAGATAAGAATTTTGGTGATATTTTCGAGGCGTATCCAGTATATCTTCAGTACAGAAAGTGAAGGAGTAGGTGGGGCAAGCGAAGAGCGGACAGCATTCGAAAAAAATGGCATTTCGAAGGGGGGAGAAGTAAAGTGAAAGTTTCGGTCTGTGGGTTCGCCTACGGACGTCATCGGAGGGCGTCAGCTCCCTTCGATACGGAAGCAACCGCTGAGAATTTTGTTTTTTTTTTTTACTTCACGGATATTCTTCAATTTCATGATACGAAGTAGTCGAAATTTAATATCGCTCTAAATTTGCAAAAATTAAAAAAAAAAAACGTCCACGTGACAACTTTCGTGACTGGTCTTTTCATTTTTTTTAATCCATAATTTTTTTGTAAAAACAAAATTAGTCACAAAAGAACTTTTCCAGAATTTTACTCTCTTGATTACGTCTCGAAAGTTTCGCAAAAAACTTACTTCAATTAAAACTTCAGTCATGCAATTTTATGGCTTTATTAAAACGACTTGTCTGAAATTGAGGAATTATGCTAATTACGATAATTAACATTTTCCAAGAGATTTCCAAGTACGGTAAGCTTTCTGTAATTTTGCACGGTGGACTATAAAATTACAATTATAAACAAATCTTATACCAAATCTCCGAAAGATTGACCGAGCAGTTTTTTTTCTTATTACCAATTGAATTGTTCACAACGCTCTATTGCAAAAGCGGTAAGAGATACGGCAAAAAGTGTTAAGCAGAACTTGCTCTGTAAGTGTCAATGGACATTTAATGTCTCATGGCTTTTTTCCATAATCGTCATAATTAAGGAGGTATGACGGATTTAACCTTCGAACGGTGGCACCCCTGTTGGCGTCTCACTCTCACTTCAGAGACGCGCATAGTTCTCAATGTTCATAGTTATCTGCTTGATAAATGGGATAGTTTACAATTCTCAAATCTGCAAGTTTTCGTTGTGAAGCTCCCACAGATTTCCAGTTAATCTCTATTAAAATCACATCGCCAGTTGTAATTAGTGAGCGCCATATTTAATTTTGACGTTAAGACTTCTGATTGGTCGAAAATTTAATTCCGGCCAATCACAACGCGTAATTTTAACTTTAATAGAGATTAAGTTGATAGAGAACTGGCCCTCAATAAATTACGTGGAACTTTTTGATCAACGTAGTATATATATCTACTTCCGCATGGGTGGCGCCATGGTGGGGGAAGGAACTCTTTGACACTGAGATTTTTAGAATTTCTGTTTGTTTTCATGGCGCATGATTGGCCAGTTGGCCTTGTAAAAACATTCGAGGTGTTCCTGAATCACGTGACATCGGGTCGTCAGCTCAAGGTGTGTGATGCAAGAGAAATACAAGTGTATAATTCTTGGGTAGCCCTTTCCGTTTACCTGGGCCGGCGAATAATGCCCAAGGGAAAGGTTGGACTTCGTGGAAATTGCGTTTGAAACGTCTAGTCCTGGTATATCTCAGTCATTTGGTCGCACTTTCATCGTCCCACTTTCTCTCTGGGTTCCTCAAGACGAACTAAAGCTGATATCCGACTCATCGACGCCCCCCCCCCCTGCCCTGACTGAAATGAGAAAAACCCACTCTCACAACCGAGAAATTAACTTTACGAAATTGTAGTTTCTTATAATGTCTCATGGCAATGTATTATAATTACTATATTTAGAATTAATTAATTACGTACAAAAGCATGATCTCGTTTATGGCTTGCTGGTGGTTAGGGTCTGGGGAGTATCCAAGAATAAGTTGATAATATCTAGATAAATATTAATTGCAGCAATAATGTAGTCCTCCGGGGAGAGAATGTGCATTAGCATGTGGGTGTCGTAAATAATGAAAAGTGCAGAGAGCAGAGCTCCACCAATACCCATAAATAATTCCATCATTGCACTTGGGTAGAAAATCTGAATGATTCCACCGACTAGGAGGGCAGAGAGTCCAGCAAAGAGCCTGTAAAAAAAAAGACAAGATCATTAAATTCTGTAGATTGAAGGCATTGACAATTTTTACAAATGAATTCGGACGTCTTTGCTGATTGTCCAGGTATCTCCAGAACGCGTGGACCTAGGGCAAAGTGTCAATAACTTTTTTCGTGGAAGAGAAAATTCTCAAGAAAAAACGCCATTTGACATTTTCCCCTAAAACCACTCACTATCAAGACAATTCAATGTCTAACGAGACATTACCCAAATCCCATGAACGAAAAGTCTCTCTTTGATTGCAATGTGTAGACAGTCAATCCAATAACAATAGCCATTGTTATAAACATTGCTTTGAGCACTAGACTAGCATCGAAGAGGGTGACAACAGTGCCAACAGTGTAGTCTTGGACGACAGTCTGAAAAGCCGAAATAGATCATTTGTACTTTGAAGAGCTAGAATAAGACAATTTTGGTATATACTAATGGTGTATCAATCTCGATAACGATTGACTTCAGAGTGAAACGTTGAGAAACTTTTTTGTAGCTGACTAAATTTCCTACAAAAAATACGTTTTAATATTTTTCCCTAAAATCACTCGTTATCGAGATAATTGGGGATTTACCAATAGGTGACAATGACCTTGAACTGAATGAGACTTACAAATGCATCCAGGAGAATTAAGTTAGTCGGCCGGTCAATGAAATCTAATAAACAACCTTTTAAATTGTTCTTCTTGTGGTATTGCAGATGCCCAGTACAGCGATAACACTCCACCCACGATGTACTTGGACCGAACATGGGTACTAGCTGATACAGAGCCTGTTGGTAGTATCGTAACTAGGGTTCCAGCCGAAGATAGCGAGCAGGACTTGCTAACTTATGGGTTGGAACAAGTTACCCATCATTATAATGGAGATACTGGACCCCAAGCACCACTGCCATTCGCCATCAACAATGAAACCGGAACGATTTTCATCAACGAGACTTTGAAAGGAAGAGTACGTCAAAAATTACAAACCAATTTTTCAAGTTTCATTATTCGGAAATGTGATATTTTTCAATGCCACTCCGGTTAACACATAGTGAAAAATCAAAAATTGAAAGTAGGTAACTCGTCAATAGTTGCACTGCTCTATCCGAAGGTGCTGCTCGCATGGTGAGCGCTGCGCCGCCCAATGTGTTTATTAAAATTTAATAGTTATCATCTGCCTCAGCCAATTTACGGTCAGTTAATGAAAACTGATAAGAATAATTGCATGCAATCAAAGTCTTAAACTCTTACTATAAATCAATTATTTACAATTTTTCTTGTTTACGTATTTTTGTGTGCTTTATGAATTTTTGCCGACTTTTTTGAAAATTTGGAAAAAAAGGTAAATGATGATAACGGCATTTGATGAGTTGTTCACTGATGATAAGACGTGAAAACGGTTTATTTTTCAGGTCAATAGTTCCTCAGAAATCTAATAAACTTGGCGGAATTTTCTAAAAATTAAAAAAAAAATAGAAAACTTTGAATATAAAACTGGAAAAACGAGACTAATGATTTTTTTTTGTTTTCAGGTAGGACAAAATTTATTCCTATACGTTACGGTCTCGGATGGTCAATTGACAGCCAAAACGGAGGTTCTGGTGCATATTAAAAATTCATCAGCACCACATGGGTAAGAGAAAATCATTTGCAAAATTCCCATTTTTCAAGTTAAAACGACAGTGAACATTTTGTTCATTTTTCTTTCATTTAATAATTTCGGTTATATTTTTTTTACATTTTTGTTAGTTTCTTTTTATATTTCGGTTAAATTACTCATGCGCATTAAATCCTGTGACATTATTCACCAATAAAGAATGAAATGGGAAAATATAAGTTGCAATAAATTATTCATCAATAAAAAATTAAACCGTTAAGTTCTTTTTTATTTCTAACAGTTTTATTTCTCAATTCTGATTGGTTCATGGGAGACAATTGAATTGACCATTTTTTCCCCCAAATTGACGCACTAACTTTGGGGCTAGACTGATGGTAAAATTTGGGGTCGACAGTTCCCCTTCCACTTTTCTCTCCGCAGCCCCCCCTCCTCCCCCGGCTGCGGGCTCAATGAATTTTTAAGTGGGCCGATGAAAGCGTAACCCCGCCCCCTCAACCAGCGACTCTCAATCTCATCATTGTCGCACCGCTGTCGCAGACTCATTCCCCCACTCCGCGCGCCAGCCGATTCCCCTCACGCCCTCGCGATTTTCGTTACGCCGGCGATATTCTGCCGCGTCAGTAAAGAAGTTTCACTCCAAAAAAATTATTTCTTTGCAGACTTTCGAATATCATCCGTCCCCCGCCGTTGGGTCTGCCGAATCTGCCAACATTCCACCGACCTATACCTCCGAAAATGCCACCGGGTTTCCGAAACGACGAAAAATCGACGATTCTTCGGCCCGAGCCAAGCAAACCAGATGATTTTCGCAAATCTGCATCGACAGCTCGACCACCACCTCGACTGCCACTCCATGAGATCGAAAATAATGAAATTGCGGAGGCAACCGTGTTGACGGAGGCAAAAGTTTCCTCCAAGGAGGGCCCGGCCCCCCAGGACTTTGCCATGACTCTTGTCCCAGTTATTGCGGGTTGCGCTCTGCTACTCAGTGTTGGTACAGGAATTTGGACGCTTCGGGGAAAATTCTGCGCGTCGGCCAAATCGAAGGAAGATACCGTAAGATAAATTTCAATATTTAGTGAATAAATCAGTAAAAATCTGATGTTTTTTTTAAAAAACAATGCCTTTTTTTCAGAAGGAACAAACTGTTCGTGTCTCTACGATCTCCGATAATCCATCCCTAGTCATGAAGAATTGGCAAAGTCCCAAGTTCAGGAACAGCAAGCTCAAGGATTTCGAGAAAGATCATCAGATATCGGATAAAAAACAGCAGGAGGATAGCTGGGAATTCCCAAGGCATCGATTAAAGGTGAATAATATTAAAAAAATTAGTTTAATTAACTGATTAGAGTTTTTTCAAAGGCGAGGCTTATAGACTTGTACAAATTGAAATAAAGTAAAAATTCGGAAGTTGGGATGGTTGAGAGTGCCCTTCTACATATGATACAATCTCCGAAAAATTTATAGAGAAAACATCGCATTTTATTGCAATTTTAAAGAATCTGTCAGAAATGTTTTGACATTGATTTTGAATTTTCCCGCCACGCTTTTTGCGGCGGATTCCCCCAGAAAAATTCAGTTCGCGAACTGACCGATTAGAAATCAAACACTGGGTCAATAAAACCTGATTTTTATATGGAAAAGGAGGTAATTTTTTTGTACTTCGGTAATTAAGTTGAAGAAAGGCAGGGAGAGTAATGAAATAACAATTATCAAATAAAAATTTCCACCAGAAATCCCCAGATAAACGAGCGTTATGATTCTTCCGCTCACTACACGACATCGGCACGTAATTATCGACCTATGAACTCTTATTTGCAATTTTAATATTATCGTTTCACCTTTATTATGTGAAAAATAAGTCGGCAATCAGTTGTCGCGTACGCGCCGCTTCGAGGTACCTAAATCGGCCGCGGAAAGTGGTGGCGCTTCGGCAGTCGAGACAAGAAGAACGATCACGCCAGGGCTGTAACGGTTCGGCCAAACAATTTGCCGCCATTGGAGAATGAAAAAGGATACAAAATAAAGTGAAAATATATACAATGGAATGTTTATTTTTTTATAGGTATTCAGCATCCTTGGTGAGGGCTGTTTCGGGCAAGTATGGAAGAGCGAAGCGATGGAGATTGACGGAAAACCGGGTCCATCTATCGTCGCCGTGAAAACGCTCAAAGAAAATGCAACTGAGCGAGAGCGTCTCGATCTTACTCAAGAGTTGAAAGTCATGAAGAGTCTTGAGCCCCATCCAAATGTCGTGAGACTTATCGGATGTTGTACAGAGCGCGAGCCGATTTTTGTTATTCTGGAGTACGTGAGTGGTGGAAAATTGCAGAGTTTTTTGCGGGCCTCACGAGAGGAGAGAAATCACGGCGGGCCTGGACTTACCTCCAGGGATCTAACTGGTTTCGTTTATCAGGTAATTGATCGAACAAATTCTGTATGGATCCCTGATTTATCTATTTTCTAAGTCGTTGAAATTTTTGAGATGCGCTGAACGAAGTACAGTGCACTTTCCACAACTCTCCAGTTTGTGGGCTGAGGTTTCCGCGTACCAGGAGTGACGGACAGCCCCTTCCACGCTTGCAATGGGCGGGGCCACATGAGAGGGGTAATATGATGCCTCCAGTAGGCAACGAAACGGCCATACCCCTCCAGCGCAATTCCCAAGGTCACGCGTAGTGGGGACGCACTCCCCTCTGCTCGCTGGCGAGAGACGAGTTGTGGATTGGAGATTTGCGGAAAGTTCACTCTAATTCTGTTAATAGAAAGAAAACTCCAATCTCTGTAGTAGAAAGGAGAGACGAAAGAAACTATCGATATAGATCGAAATTATCGACAACCGTAAGATCGGAACCGACGCGCCACCAGTTCGTGCGGCGGAAAAAGGAGATGCGCATGCGAAACACGCGCCACCGGACTCGTATTATAATATAATACAGACTAGTTCCCCATTGTATCATATTAATGATTACATGTCTCATTAATTTTGGTTTTGTTATTATCTTCAACGCCTTCGATCCATTTAAGGATATATGGTCTTGTGAACTATAAAATCTCCAGTGGTATAGTGGTGAGCATTTCCGCCTGTCTCATTGATTTTGAGCCAGTCGGTGAAAATCGTGGTCAAGGTGAAATGTTTTCCTGCAGTCCACAGCAGGGGTACTCACTGTAATGTCTCTAATATTTGATGAAATGCAAAGACAAATGGCGGCCTATCATCATTTTTTTTACAGGTTGCTAGAGGCATGGAATATCTAGCATCGAAGGGAATAATTCACCGAGATTTAGCCGCTCGGAATGTACTAATTGACGATAATCGTGCCTGCAAAGTCGCGGACTTTGGGTTCGCAAGGGATGTGGCGGCTAATCAAATTTACGAGAGAAAGTCGGAGGGACGATTGCCCATTAGGTGGATGGCTCCTGAGAGCTTGTACGATAATATTTTCTCAGTTAAATCTGATATATGGAGCTTTGGTGTGCTGATTTGGGAAATTGTCACACTTGGATCGACTCCCTATCCTGGAATGGCAGCTGCTGAGGTCAATAAAAATTTTATTTTTTGTTAAGCCATTTGGTTTCATCCTTAGTTGACAATATTTGGAAACAAATCCGCCGATTTCGGTTATAAGTAATCTCATATGCTTATCGACATTTTTGTTACGAGGCTCAAAAAAAAAGCTCAAATTCACATTTTGTGTCGAACGACAAGACACTTATGAAGTTTTCGAAACCACATTTACAACTCTGCAGGTCTACTTATCGTAAAAAATCCATTAAATATTCATAACTCGAGGAAAAAGGTGGAGTTATTGACAATTAAAACGTTGACTTCATACGTGAATTGACACACACACACTGATTTTCCACTTTTATGTTTGGTTCCCAAGCCTCGTAGTCTTCCATTGCTATTTTGAACCCCGGCCATTGCTTCCCCTTCTGCAACAATTCAATTGAAATGCAATTTCGTTCAACAGGTAATGAAGAAGCTCAAGGAGGGCTACAGATTAGACAGGCCTGAACACTGCAAAAGGGAGCTCTACAACATCATGTACTACTGTTGGGATAAGGATCCATCCTGTCGTCCCTCATTCAGCGAGCTCGTAGGACTAGCTGAGGGACTTCTCCTCGACGAAATTGACTATATCGAACTCGACAGATTTCCCGATCACTCTTACTACAATGTTCTCAACCTCAGTGGCGAAAAGCTCTAGCATTAATTTATTATTATTATTAAATATCAGTCTATTGTAAATGTCACCTCTTCCTCGCTCGCTAAAGAACCCTAAGAACTGGATTGATGGTCATCCGAGACTTCCAGAAATGTTATGTCATTTTTTTAAGCTTATATTGAAACGATACTTTGGCAGATCTCCAGTTGAAATTTTTTTCTCAACATTGAATTGATATTTCATTTTTATCCAATATTTTTTAGACATTGTCTGAAACTGTAAAAAATTTTCAGAGCAATTTTAACATGTTTTTTTTTCGTTACAAATTTATGTAATTTTTTTTTTCTGGAAAAAGTTGATCTTTTTTGAATGATTCAAAATTGTTAAAAATGTGTATTATATAAATTTACCTGACATTACCTTAAGTATAATTAATCTAAATTAAAATTGTTAGTGTTTTTTCTTACGATGAGATTATCACGAATAATGCAATGTTACTCAGCATCATGTTAGTGTTTCGTGTTATTTCGTCATTTTTGTATTTATGAATAATGTTCCATGTGCTTTATTGAAGGTCCAGTGATTAAAATTTTTATTTGAAATTAATTCCTTATTTTCTTTACAAATTTCACATAAAAATTCGCATGACGTCACCCAGTCCAAAAAATATTCTTAGTAGATAATTTTTCCATCTACAAAAAATCATTCATAAAAAAATTACCATTGCAATCATTCATAATAAAATGTCAAAAATATGCTTTTGACGTAAAATAAATTGGACCTCTAAAAAAATAATCAATGATTTTATCTTGCTCCAAGAATCCTCATCCTTCCCTTATCCCGAGAATTCGCTCTTTTTTCCGATACTCTGTCCTAATAGCATCTCCTGAGATCAACCTGCAACGCCATCTTCATCAACACCTCTCAAATTCTCGTTATAATTACCGTCAGGTTCGTATAATTATCCACTGAAAGGTCGCAGATCACCCAAAAAATTTGTTCCCGGAAGTAAAGATTAGTTCCGGAAGTACACGTCTCTCCCTACCCGGAAACAGTCCCACTTTGCTGACTGGCACTAACAACAAACCTCAACCTCTTCTGCAACTCCGGTCTCAAGTTCTTAACAATCCCCTCCACATCTTCCCTAATAGCATCCCCAACAAACATATACTTGATATGATAAAGCAAATCGCAGACAGGATCTGCATACTTCATCTCCCCCCTGCTATCGACCTTCTCCAGCATAGCATAGAGAACCCTGGCAATCTCCAGAACGCAGTTGAACCGCTCGACACTGAGCCTGACAAGCATGGGTCCAATCACATGACAAACGAAGATGAACTGCTCCTCAGTCTGGACGACTGGCAGCAGCCTCCTCCTCAACATCAGTGGGATCTTGGTTATACTTGCCAAATCTTTATGGTACCAAATTGAATGGGCCAGTGCTATGACATAAGCAAACTTCGTTTCTAACATCGCAAAGTGGACTGTCTTGAAATTGAAGAGTTGAAATGGTGTCTGGGGGTACCTCCAATGTAGCAATCCCCCATTCCTGACTGTCTCCACAAGCCTATCAAAGAACACATCGGTATAAACTTCGGGGAGGCTTGCCATGAGAAGCCCGATGCAATTGATCCACGCGTGAATATCAGTCTGAGGGATCATAGGAAAGCCCCTGGTGACAACATCTAGAAGACAGGTGCCTACGAAGTCCGGAGGAACTGGCAGAGTCATCAACTGAACGCAGCTTAAGTATAGAGCATGAGCTCCAGGATTCGGGAATTCGTGGAACCTCCAGTCAATTGTTGAAGCATGAGGACTCTCCTGCATGACTTGGACGAATTTTCTGATGAGATCGATGAAATAGGGCGGTCCTGGGACCCAAATTTCTCGGGCCTTAGCGAGGTAATCCAGGAAGTCCTTGGAGAGGTCTGAGGTAGTTTTTGACGAGCCGAGAACAGTTGACACCAAGCATTGTTTCAGTTCTGGCTGGATCCTGAGAATCTGCTCGTGATAGTACAGAGTTTCGTAGAGGAAGCATACAGGCTTCTCATGCAAGTTGTAGAGTGCACCCAAATGCTCCAGGATCGTCTCGAGACTTTTGTAGACCTGGGGGATCTCCAGGTATCTGTGGATGACGATGTCGAATACTGGTAAGAGCCTGAAGCATACGTTTCCGAAGAATACTGGGAGGTTTGGGGATGCTTCACCTACGGCAGCTGACGCGAATGCTTCTGGATACTTCCTTTGATACCTCAGGTGCTTCTCGTGTCCATTGACTTGCCAATGTTCCTTGGAGTACTCCTTCACCACCTCCTGTACTCTGTTTCGAAGCTCTGACGATTTTAGGAGGAGAAGTTGAATTATGAAGAAGCATACTTGGGCTTCGTTTCCATCGTGTCCTCGCAGGGCCAAGCACAGGACGAGAGTATCGATTGGTACGATATCGTACTTCCAGATCATGTGGTTAACAGCATCGATACACCTGTTGTGGCAGAGACGAGTGAAATTACCAAATCATTTCGATATTTCGGATATGACATTATTAAGAGAATGAATTCGAAAGATTTACGTGAATCCTATAGTCCTATAGTAGAAAGGAGAAGCGAAAGAAACTATCGATATATATCGAAATTATCGAAAACCGTAAGATCGGAACCGACGCGCCAGCAGTCAGTGCGGCGGAAAAAGGCAATGCGCGTGCGAAGCGGGTCTTTTCGGAATCAATGATTTTTCCAATTCTAAAATTCAATTTCACGTTGAAATTTTTTTTCCAAATTCAAATTTAAGTCAAATTCGAATTCCAATGCAAACATTTATATCTATTTTTAAATTCAATTAAAAAAATCGAAATCAAACTCAAATTTAACTATTACAAAAATTGAAAATCAAACATTTTAAATTTCAGTTCGAACTCCAAGTCATTTAAATAAGAAAAAAGTTAATGTGAAAAGTCGGTCAAGATCCGGGCCGCTTGCGGCCGGGGTGGCGCTGCGGTCGGAATTTTATAAGGATTGCCTTCGGGCTTCAGCGCCGAACTCGCCCGAACCAGCCGTTTTGCGCCTCCGCAGATGGAAACCCGAAGGCAATTCTTATAAAATTCCGACCATAGTTACAGAAAAAACTAAAGATGGTTGCTCCAAATTGGAAAATTGAAAGCTTCAATTTTTTCGGAATCAATGATTGCCAGTATCTTCATCTTCGAAAAAGATATTGTTACTCCAAATTTCAAATTGTACTTCAGCGCGCGAAGCGCGCCATTGCGCTTGTCGAGTGATTATAACCTATATCAAGTATGACGCTAAATAAGGTTAGTTCAGTTGGCTGTTCTGAAGTTAGCCACTTACTTGTTCACCTGGGTCTCCCCTCCCGCGCTGTTGGCAAATTCGAAAACCAAATAATCACAAAATTTTCGAATATGCGTTGTAATACTTCTCGCGCCAATGCGTTCCAAGATTTTGTAAACAATGGGCGTCACCATGTCGGTTTCTAGGATCATCTTCCAAACAAGACACAGGAATAACGGAGCTCCTGGAAGTGAAAAGTGTCTGATGATATCATTTTCATTGCTCATTGCCGCCCAATTTCTGTATTCCTCATCAATGGCTTTTTTCAGGTAAACCTTATTCCTTTTAGGAACTGGATTCTCCTTGAACAAATGCTGCATGGCCACTGGAAATGTAACCAGAGTATGCTTGCCCCACGTGATTGCATTGGTTTCCATGATTTTCCTCAGCAATTGAAGCCCCCACGGATCTTCAATTCCCGACATTTTGAATGATTTGGCAACAGTGAGAATCAGAACTCTATTGAGCTCCTCAGTGTGTAAAAACACTAGCTTCTTCGGATCGGGATACTCTTTGGCCAAGTAAGGGATGGCGTCGGACGCTCTCAACCCAGTGATCATCCTCAAAGCTGTGCCTTCCAAGTAAAGATTCAGCTGAAATTGATTGGTTTGATTGGCCGACATAAGACCTTGAAGACTATTAATGACCTGCGCTCGATAACTCGGTAGCACATGATGCAGTCTAAAACTCAGAATCTCGAGAATAGTAAGCAGGATTCCCCAGCAATTAGCCTGAAATACCGATGGCAGTAATCTCGTCAGCAGCCACTTATTCCCAACACTATCAATTTCCGGATAGATCAAAAGTCTCGCATAAGTTTCCACCAGAGCTGGAGACAGTGCATTAGCTATTCTAGCCTGTGCACTTCTGACTATGTGCGTACCTAAACTATACATAAAACTCATCTTGGAATGAATTGACAGGCCATCCAAAATGTCCATTGCCAACGGAATTGATGGAGCTATCAGCTTCGGGTTCTTGGGTCCCAAGAGCGCATCAACCAGCACCGCTAAGGGCCTCGCGAAGTGCTCGTTGTTCGTTGAGAAAGCATTGCACAACAGCACTGTTGTAAAGTCAGGAATCTTCCGGAGAACAACATTGGGATTTACCAGGTCCTGAAAATACTGATAGTGTCCGAAGATGGCGACCGGAATGGACCTGTTGACGTTAAAATTCTCAACAGTGGCTTTTCGGAGAATGTGGATCCAGACTGAGACAGCTGCCATTTCGTAGACACAGGAAGGCTGCTTGCAGTCTGGCAGAGGTATTGGTTGGTCCTCAGGATAGAGGCTGTCGTAGAGGGTTAACGCTGGCAAGAAGTTCTGAATGGGACTCTTCTGAGCGCTCCTAGAAATAAACTGCAGGAGAATCCACATCAAGCGGTCTCTCCCCTTTCGCAAATCTTGGAAACTCTTCAGCTTGTCATTGAGGGATGTTACGATGGTTGGGAAGCAGGCAAATTGAGCGTGAGTGAAGTGCATCAGTTGGGATGATACGTGGTTCCAGAGATTTTCTACATGAGATGAGTCTTCTTCTGCTGCCTCCATGGCTTGCATGAGTAGCTTCACAAGGTGGTCTTCTAACGCTGAGCAGTGATGCTGGGTTCGCTGCTGACCAGGTGGATGCTGAAAGGTTAGGCTTAGCATGGAATGAACCAAGTATTTGCTGTTGGGCTGATCTAGGACATAATGCAGGAGCTCTCTTTGGGGCTGCAAGAGGTCGTCGTCGTATGGTAGATGGCCTCTTAAGAGAAATTTTAGGGTGTGACGATCTAGAAGCCATGATGTGGGGACATTCGACACTCCTGTGATACGAAAGAGAATATCAGGGTTAAGGATAGTCGACCTATATTGGCGGAGATATAAGAATTGCTTGAAATTTTAACATAATGTTTTTGAAGTGGTAACAGATGCCTGTATGCAATTTGAGATTGATTCGCAACACCGTTTTGTAGTTATTAATTGTCAAAGTTCTCAATTAACACGGCCTCTTATGGGAAAAATAAAAATTTCTGTGAATGCAGTTCAAAATATAAAAATTTGTTGAAATTTTGAAAATTTACTATTGAAGCAGATATAAAACGATGGTAAAAATTTCATGACGATTGACTAAAATTTTTTTTCATTAATTTGTTTAAACAATATAATATTGAGTCGCAAAATCAAATACAATATAATAATTTTCTATGGCTATCACTTCAACTGATTAACGCATGGAAATATTAATTGAAAATTATTGGCGATAAATATAACGAATTATAGAAAGGGTCATAAACTTTTTTTTTGACTATACGTGTTGAATATCCTTAATCTCGGTAATCACCCTCGCGCCGCTAAGTTTGCCATCCTAGGCGAAGCTGGAGATTCAAAGAGGATGGTCATGAATTGATTTCCAAAATTGGAACATGGAACAATTTTTTCAATCAGGGACATGATGAACTACCTGTGTATCAAAGATATCCTACCTGTGTGCTGGACAACGGGCCTCAAGTTGGAGTGCCCCACCACTGAGATCATCTGAGCAAGTGGCCGGAAGGTGTCAACGACATCTGATAAAAGCTGGGATAGCTTCCAGTGGGGCACTTTGTCAGGTGAGATAAAAGATTTTTGCAGCTCAGTAATGATGAAATAGCTGGGGAGGAGCGCTGATTTTCTGGAGAAAATCTCCGTTAGGATGGATTCAAGAGCGGAGATCTGGGGGTGAAAGGACGCGGGAAAGGAGCGCGGGAGATTCTCGCTCTTTTTCAGGATCAGGTTCATGATCTCGCGGATGCCCTTGTAGTCCACCTTGGGGAGCAAGCGGCGGATCAGGCCGAAACATCCGAGCCAGTAGTCCTGCTGGTCGAGGGCCAGATGATAATGGTTTAGGATGGTTATGCACAGATTCCTAGAAAGGACATATCCGTGACAGATAAATAACTATACTACATTAGTAAATATGTGAGTGCAAAGACTTTTTTTCAGGTGAATCAACCGAGGTTTTTGATTGTGTGGTTTTCAACCGAACTCTCTCCACCATCGCCGACGCATGCGCAGTGCATTGCGGAATGAGGGAGGGGGGCCGAATGGCGGCGCGCATGCGCGTACGGTGGTCGGGAGAGTTCGGCCGGAAACCCGAAGGCAACTCTTATAGTGTCGTGACCATACGACTCGTTCTCCGTCGTCAATCACAATTGTGGTTGAACGGATAGCGCAAAAGGGGAAGGATGGAGGGGGGGGGGGGGGATTTTTTTAAAGCTTCAAAAAAAGAAAATCCAAAGGAAATTCAAGGAGAGGAACAATAATTTTTTTGTAGTATACCTTGCGCTTAAGACATCGGGAACTGCCGCCTCCAGAAACTCGAGCATCGGCCCTATTTGTTGATTATTGATGTTAGTGGCTATCATGTTGAGAAATACCTCGACAGCTGCCTCCCGCTCATCCACGCCAATTTTTGAGAGTAGTATTGCCAAATTTGCTTTCCATCTTTTCACTTGCTCCTCATTCACTTGAGATGGATATAGTAAGTAAGGGCCAAAAGTCTCCTCGAGTATTTGTTGCTCCTGGTGAACGCGAACAATTCAATGAAATCAAAAACTGACATTTCGAAAATTTGGAACAATTTAAATTTTGCATTTTGCGCAATTAAAAAAAAAATCAACTCATAGTTTTCTAAAGACATTTTTTTCACATGCGTACCTCAATAGAATGAATAAATTTCAAAAGTTCCGCCGACCGCTCCATTTCACGATTTTCGAAATATACAAAACAATTGTATTTTATCCACGGTTTAAATTTCCGATATTTCTATAAAATCCTTTGCATTTTTTAACCATGCAAGTCAGTTTACTTGAAGAGTAAATTGAAAAATCATTTCACAATTGACTTTGCTCCAACTTTCATTCAATGTAGAATGGTAGATATTTTCACTCGCAATTCTCTCAATATGTCTCATGTTTGTTTTGAAAATTGGGAATTTTTCTATTCCCTCAAATACAGTAACGTAAATATGCGGTAGTGGGGCGATCAGCGAAATTCAACGTTCTAGCGGTAGTCGGGCCCTTAGAATTATTTGCAATTCATTTATTTATTCATTTTTTAGAGGCATTCATACACACATACATACACACACACACACACATCAAAACTAGGACGCAGAACTTGCTGGAAGTTTACCTTGTGTTTAGAAATACGATAACCTAAATGGCGAAAGTCCACCCCACCCGTATGTGGATGGGTGCCCAGTAGTCCCTTCGAAGAAAAGAAGAGCGGCTACCGCGACGAGTACAGGAGAGGGGGACTGAGAGAAAAAAAAACACACGTGGCCTCGAAAACGTGAAAATTAAACAGTTTTCATTTTCAAGGTCATCACAATATCCAATAATTCTAAAAATTATTGGAATGTCAAACGTTTTTGAACGACCAATACTTAACCAATTTGGCGCGAAACGTGGAAGCCACAAATGAGTTCAACGATTTTTCGCGAACGATCGATTGGATTCACAATTCCTGAATTTTCGGATGTTTTTCTAATTTTGTGAAACTGTTGAGCTATTGACAATTATTAAACATTTTGCAAAATTTAAAAATGGAAAACTTTCGCCAGAGGGAAATGTCAAATGTTTTTTAACGCGCGCGGAGTCAAACAAATTTGGCGCGAAACATAAAAGCTACAAGGGAGCTCCGCCATGATATGCTATATATATATGCGCGTGCGTACATTCACGTCCAAAAGTCTGTTTTGACATTTCAACTGGCAGGGTAAGGAACCAGATTTCCCCGGTAATCTTACTACAATTAGTAATAATAGTCATTGTCTATTTTCAAAATGATGTTAATAACTGTGATTAATTTTAGCGCTTCCGGAATATACCTATATCTGTGGATGAAACCGCCTCCCGCAACGAATTTCATCACTCAGCCGGAACAATCATAACCAAAACACGAAACCAAAATTCAAATTATAGACAAACATTGTATGAGTCTTTGACCTGTCAAAAATCATGTCCAATGTTATAAAAATTGATGGGAGTCTAGGAGAAGGTGTAAGTCTTTGATTTACATTATTATTCCAATAATGGTGCTCGAAAAAATGGAAACTGCATAAAAATTCATTCAATAAAATTTAACACTTAAAAAATATATACACACTGTATTTTAGATTTATATTTACGTATGGTCCCCATGAAGGAATGAAATAAAGTTTTTTTTTCCTATAGGGAGGACAAGTATTGAGGATCGCTCTGAGTCTCAGTGCCCTTTACAAAATCCCTGTGGAAATTGATAACATAAGGGCGGGGAGGCCCAAACCAGGACTCGCTGCTCAGCATTTAAAAGGTTTTGTAGTCTCATAAAAAATGGATCCCCAGGTTACATCTCATTTTGTGATAAAGTGTCTAAGTAAAATGACAAAATTTTTTTGTTTTTAATTCTTTACAATTTGTTATATTTGTGGGAAAAAATGGTTCTGAGAAATCATGACGTGACATTGACACAACATATATAATCTCCACTTTTTGATTGAAAAACTTGCAATTCAAGCTTGACAAAAAATGCTTCAATTTGGGGAAAAATGTGAAAATAATTTTTTAAAAAATTTATTTGGGTTTAAAAAATTATATATTTTTTATTTAAATTTTAGGAGTGGAACTCGCTCGAGATATGTGTAATGCCAAAGTTAAAGGGGCATACATTGGTTCAACGCGCCTGGAGTTCCATCCGGATTCCCTGAAAACATCAGGAAAGCGTGAATTTTATGCAGACACTAAAACAGCTGGATGCATTTGTTTGTTGGCCCAAGTAGCGCTCCCCATCGCCTTATTTTTACCCTTGGGCAGTCGTCCAATTGGGATTACCCTGAAGGGGGGCACCAATGTGCCCATGGGGCCCCATATAGAGTTTATGACTGAGGTTTTTAGGCCCTGGCTCAGGAAATTTGGAGGCGACTTTGATTTTACTGTAGTGAGAAGGTAAATTATCATTTTTAATTCCATGGTAACTGAAGGCAAGATCTTCCCTTTTGAAGTGCCATGCACTTTCGAACATGTTGAAAGTTTTGGAAATTTTACAAATTTCAAAAAATTCAATAAAATAAAAAAAATTCAACAATTCAAATATTTTGAAGAATTCTCTAATTGAAAAAAATGACTGATTAAAAAAAAAATTTTTTTTGGAACATCAAAAAGTGGGAACAAATTTTACAATTTTTACACATAAAAAAACATTGCGAAATTTGGCAGCATCGAACAAGTTTGAAAAATCAAAAATCTGTAAGAGCTATCAAGACTTTTGGAAAATTTAATGCACTGTGTTTAATATTTCTTTTTACGTCGTCAGCCCAAGAACATTTTAAAAATTTGGAAGAATTTTAATAAAATTTAACGAGTTTTAGGGAGTTAGAAAATAGCAGAAATTAATTTTGCAAATATTAAAAAAAATAAAATTGGGTAGCTAAATTTTTTAAAACTTTCAACAAAACAAATTGGCACTCAACTTATTTCCAATATTCCCTAAGCAATTCCTATTCTAAATGTTTCTCACAAACTGACAATATCGTTCCAATAGTTTATATAAAATTTACTGTTGAATTTTCTCTACTGCATTTTCTTTTTATATCTACCATTTCACTAGAGGATACTATCCGAAAGGCGGTGGTGAGATAAATCTGCAAATAAAGCCGATAAAAAGTTTGCAAGCAATCGATTCAACTGATCCGGGAAATATCAAAGGAATATCTGGATGGGCCTATGTAGCAGGCTCAGTGCACTTGAATGTGGGTAAATTTCTCTTTTCTCCATTTGAATTTTCCACTGTTCTATGCATAATGATTTTCCCAAACGTTTTTCCAAAGCAATTCCTTGAAAAAATATTCATAAAGTTGAATGTATTTACCCTTGGTTCAGAAAACGTGAATGGAAAAAAACGGGGAGAGACGTACAAAAAAAAAATTGTCCCATAAAAAAATCCCCTTGAATTTTCGAAGTCATTACCATGTCTCTCCCCATTCACGAAGGTGACTGCGATTTCCATTACAGGAAGCACGGCAAATGGCTGAAGACGTGAAGAGCTCCCTGTGCCAAGAGCTGAGTAAAATCGACGTAGAAGTCCCACCTATAAACATCGAATCGTATCGAGAGGACAGGAACATGGCAGTGGGAAACGGTTCCGGCATAAAGTGGGTATTGAACACGATAAAGAGTAAACTATTTGATGGCTGTAGACGTGAAGGAACAAACACACACACACACATTCACCGGATGTTTCTCGGGAAACACTTCGATTTCCTGAAATACACAAATCGGCCGGCAATACAGAAGTTTCATTTCCGAAATGGAGAAGTTGTTTAGTAAATTTATGAGACAATCTCAGAAAAATTCTAGCAGTCTCCTGCAATCAAAAAGGAAAAAATTCCGTAACGAAAATGCGTCAAGTAACATTTTGATGCAAACCCTGAAATGAGTCCTAGTCAAATTTTGAAAATAATTGTGATTGAATTAAATAAATATATATATATATATATATATATATATATATATATATATATATATATATATATATATATATATATATTAGAAATCCTAGGAGACCATAGTCGGAAATTGAAAATATCATGAGAAAACTGAGGAAATCCTCAACATAACAGGTGTAGCGAAATTGTTCAAACCTCTTTATTTTAATTTCTGCCATTTTAATACTCAACATTAAATTTTCCGGTCACTTTTTTCTTCGTCCACCAAGTTCAATAATGATTTATTCTAGTGTTGTATGCCAGACCGATAACGGCTATGTGTTTGGTGGTTCTGGACTCGGATCTACGAGAAAGGATTCAGCCAATCCTGCCCAAGAAGCAGTCGAGCAAATTAAGAATCCGATAATGCATAAATCATGTGTGGATGCGCATATGCAGGACCAGGTATGCAAATCTCAGCCCAAAAATATGAGAAAAAAAAACAAACAAACCAAAAAAAAAACAAAAAAAAACAATGTGCTAAAAAAAAATGTTGTGATTTCAAAAGTTCAACAAGTCCATTTAAAATCTAAACTCAGTGAATGAGTACGAAAAAAAAAATAATTAAAATATTGTAATGATTTCTTTCAGTTGATTTTGCTGATGGCTCTTGCGAAAGGCCGATCAACTCTGGCCCTGGGCACGCAGAAACTCACACAGCATACAGAGACGGCCATTGAAGTGGCAAGAATAATGTTGAAACATCGAGGACTGGGCATTCAATTGACAAAGCGCCAGGAAGCTGATAACGAGTTCCTACTGCAGTGTGATGGCTGTGGGCTCGTCAATGAAACCTGATCATACATCACCCGCCAATTAACTGCTTGATTAATGCAACTGAGCCATTCTAAATTGTACCAGACAGTAAGTTAAGAGGGGAAAAAACGAAGAAAAACCGAAAGGAACTTAATAAATCGTGTTTTTACGATAAAAACGAAATGAATTCCGTAATGCTCTGAATCTTTTTCTCACTATATGGGCCACAGTATTGCACGTCCACCAACTTAGAGAAATATTGATGTTCAACTGGGTGAGCACACCCAAAAATGCTCATGATGATAATTCTCAAAAAGTAATTTCAAATTGTTTGGTGACATGAGAAGGGGAAAAAAGAGTTTAGCTGCAAAATTTAAAGGATCAGAGCATCTACTAGTGAATATAATGTACAATTTTCATACTAGTTCAGCATATTTATTGAACATGTTCATCATCAATTGCACTACTCAGTAAAGTATTTAAAACTATTTGATAAAGCAAATGAGATTCAGCATCTGGTTGATTAGATATCTATATTAAATATGTCACATAGCAAATCGGTTACTCATTAATTGTGTGATACTTGATCGGCGGCTGATTGTCAAGCAGCAATTCCTCAACGATCCATTCAATGCACACCTGACTTCCGTCAATAGCACAATCAGATGTGTGGGGAAAGCTTCTCACCGTTGCAACGATGTCTGGTGTCCATTGCGAATTAAACTGAGTAGGTATTATTGGTTTCTTAAAAGCTCAATACGTGTAATTTTTCTGATTTTCCAATTCTCCCAAACCGTATATATTGCTGACTGATGTCTGCTGGTGGGCACTTGCTTCATCAAATCATTCCACCCATGGGAACATTGGTCTTCTAGGAGCAACGCGTTGGATATTAATTCTTGCTGCCCATTTGTTCGTATGCTGCTTCCTGGCATGCACATGTGCATTGCGTTCAATTATGAAAATAACGATAGCTGCAACCATTCCAGAACTTAAAAGTAGAAGAAGTGGGACGACACCCTGAATCTCGACGACCGTATATTCGATATTCTGTTGCTCCAATGTCGAATAGTATTTTCGTCGTAATCGACTGATAATTCCAGAGTACGTGAAGCGTCTGAGACTGGATTATTTTATTATAAATATTTTTTTGTTTAATTCAGCTTAGTCTAGATATGGTTGCAATATTTGCCCTTACTGATAATTGAATATATTTATGAATTCACTGTCTCTCGGAACGATCATTGCCGTTTCCATTTTTCCACCAGCGTCAATAGATGTTATGTCGCACGGTGCTGAATCCAGGGCCATTCTCAGCATAGTTTCATGCACATAAAATCCAACTCTGCTGCGGCAGACCTATATGCAACATACCAATATTGTTGATCAGTGAATAGCCAGTTGTGATATGATGAGACGTACGCAATAATTAAATATTTTCAGGTTTTTTTTTCTGTTAAATTTACTGCTCTGCAAGCATTTATTTCGGAGAATTGTCCATTATAGCAGCGAGGCGTTGGGAGTGCACTGTATTACTGAAAATGCACCGTACCTGTGTCAATGCTTCGTGATAGGTTACAGGAAGTAATTTTACTGGTTTCATCAGGGGTATCAGACTTCGCACTCCCACTTTCTTCGATATCTACGGAACAATTATAAATCAAATTTCAGTGAAAAATTTACTATCCGTGGCAAAATCTCCGAGAACAGAAAATCTAAAGACATAGGATCTATCAATTGAATCTGCCATTCTAAAATTGTCCATGGCGGCTAAATTTCCGCAGTTCCTCATGGGTTCTTGGTTGTTGATGTGATGACAGTGATTGACGATTGAAGATATATAATCAAATCTTGTGGATGAATTAAAAAATATATAGTTCATTACAGTATATTATCATTAAGATTGATGACCTTGATGTTATCATACATGGCAGTATCCCGCAACACAATTACTGAATAGGTGCCATCCTCCACGAATTCCTGAATCGTCGTAAATGGTGCATATGTAGACGACATAGCGATAGTGCTGATTATCCTCGCAGAATATGCACTTGAGATGATCAACGCTGATATCAAGATCGATACGTACGCAATTCTCAGAGATGTTTTACTGGGCAAATCTAGGTAAATTATATCTTATATTCCCCGCTTGAATATTTTGAAAATATTTTATTACCTGACAAGCCTTGTTGACAGTAAATTCCCCAAATGTTGGTGAAATTTTCAAAAAGAAGCGGGAAAAAATGGGACGTTCTTCTATATGTCACGAGGGTTAGAAGAAGAGGTGTTGTTAGAACTAAAGCTACAAGGGCAAGCCACACATTCATCCCCAACACCTGTAAAGTTAAAATCCGGTTCTAGAATAGGAAACTTGCATGTTTTTTTAAAATCGATTCTTTTACGGGTATATAGCTCGCATAATCTATTTGTCATGAGAAAAAAAAAATTTCGACGGCAAAATAATTGTTTTTTTCAATGTCCAAATTTAAAATACTCTCAGCCCTCGAGACGTTCTGTGGACTGAGATTTCCGTGTACGATGAGTTATAGATTATCCCTTCCACGCTCGCAACCGGCGAGCCTACAGAAATGGAAGACCGATACTCATATCCCATCAACCATGAGCCCAAGCGTCGCTATATGCAACGAAACGGGCACTCCCCTCAAGCGCAGTTACTAATGTGGCTGCTCGCTGACGCTCGGAGATCTACGGGGAGTGCACTGTGGCTGTCCATGTATATAGACGCTAACCACCAGAACAAGTGCCTCAGATTTCATGACGCGACGCGGGCTTCCCGAGTTTTTTTTCCAATTTGGACTTTTTAAAAAATTCGTAATCAATTATTGGGCCAACCAAAAACTTTTCTATTACATTTCCTTCTTCCGCCGCACTTACTGGTGGCGCGTCGGTTTCAGCCTTACGGTAATATCGATATCGGTCTCTTACGCTAATATCCATATCGGTATCTTACGCTAATATCGATATAATATATAGATTTTTCGATAGGTTTCTTTCGTTTCTCCTTTTTACCAGAGGATAATAATGGGAAATATAGTGACGTCATACATGACCTTGAAATGAGCGCTCCACATCAGATCGCCAACATCAAGTCTTCTAAAATACAATTTAAGCGAACCCGACGTAATAGGGATTAGATATTGAACAGCAACACTCCGTTCATTACTTAATAAGAAATCGGTAGCAGCAATATCAGCTTCGTGTCTATTAATTCGTCCCATAAGACCATTCCAATGATTGGTTCTTGGATTCCATACACCACGTACATGTTCCCTGATTGTATCCGATATGGTGAAATTCATTGCTAGCATTAATTCATTTATAACTTCACCGATGAATCCTCTATACTTTGTACTATTCGTCGCTTTTATTTCGCTTTCCTAGAAATTAAAAAGAAATGTTTCATGGTGCTTCAGAGATTTCACCGTATTTTACATTCAAGATAGCGATGCGCAAGCCCCGGCCATGCAATGAATATCTGTAATGACGACGTGAATTTTTGGAAGCCCAGATGATCTCCTGATTTCCATTCACCGCTTGTCCGATTTTTTGGGTCTCGGTGCGATTTTCTTCGACAGACCACCATTCTTCGATGACGTTGGAATGGCAGCATGAGATAAACATCCTCGACGTGAGTTTCAAATGCAACGAATTCCCAGGTGGATCACGACAAAAGTGGCATGTTTCATGGTCAGGATGTCGGGTGAAGAGTATCAACCAAATGCCATAGCTCGTGTCTAAATTCTTGGTGGTTAACATCAGGTGGTTCAATGATACAAGCGTATCGACAATTGTCACAATGAGTATTCTACTATTTCCATCCTCGTCGATGTTCAATCTTCTTCTAAGTCGGCTAAAGCTCAGTACCGAGGTGTAGACTTTGCCATGGGATAAAGCCCTCACTATGTTATACCAGTCAGTGATTTTTTCTAATGCTGCAATTCAAAAAGAAACATTAATGATCGAGTGCCCATGAGGCTGACAATCACTAAAGTACTTGGAATGATAATTTTGAGATATTGTTCCTCATAGTAATCCGCCTTGTGCGATGATACCCGAATGGAAGGTTGTGAAGTTTCATCAATGTCTTTGCGATTCACTTCAACTTACAGCGATAATTTGTGGGTGGTACTATAATTACATCAGCGCAATTGTATTTATCACGAATGCTTTTGAAGAGAGGGTTATAGGACTCAACTTCCTTGGACATGTCGGATATTACGGTAGGCACAACGCACAAATATAGCGTGAAGAATATTGAGCATCTCATGATTTTTTTTCTCAATCTCAAGGTATCAATCTGGGATCAACTGTGTCTGTTAGATGGTGCAGAATGTTTCGTTTTGTTACTGTTTCAGGGAAAGCCCAGTTCCCAATATGTGGAAGAGCACATACAAAGCAACATTTTGGTGCAATAATATAATGCAGATCTTATCGTGGAGTAGCGTGGTCTATGTACATAAAAACGTTGCATTTATTCTATTTGGTTTCTCAGAATGGGGTGAAATATATTGTCTGCTTGCACGTCTAATTATGAGGAGTGGTATTTGTCTACTGTCAATTTATTTTGTTCACACCCACACACACACACATACTGGTGAAACTTAGCTCCATAACCCAAGGATACCACAGGTGGGCTGCCATAACAGCCTCCCTGGTACCAAGGTGTACGAACGCGATGAGGAAATTTTAAATGTTTATAACGTTGTATCTCAAGAACGATTCAAAATAGGAAAAGCTGTATAAGACCAAAAATATTGCTCACCTAAAGATACATCTTTACCATTTTGTGATTTTGGGTTCTAACTTGCATAACTATAGCACAAAACCGCGGAAAATTTGCGAATATTTGAGCGCTCCACTCTTGCGCATGCGCACTCCGCCAGATTATCCACACGTGAAATTTTTAAATATTTTGCCAAAAATCTGTTCCAATAATTACAAATTGGAATTTTTTTACGATCCCCTCCCCCGCACTATTTTTTTCATTTTCAAAATTGTCAAGAAATGTTTGAAAAAGTAAAAAAATAACAAAAATCGAAACTGTCGAAAGCATCACGTGGCCGCGTAGCGGCCACTTCGGAACTAGTATCAATGCGCAGGCGCATCCCAACCTAACCTTCATTTCACTCACCCGACACATTGGAGACATTAGTTTGACAAAATATAATTTCGCGGTGTTCAGTGCAGGTTCAGTGTTTATTTAACCAAGTATCAACGAACTAATGTTCAAATTTTATATACCGAGTATTGCAGAAAAATAGTTCCTGAAAATGTTTAAAAAGTGAGGGATTACTTAATTTGTTTACTGACGGTTTCCAATTATCCGCTTGGAAAATGTTGAGTGGATCATTTTTTGAAATGATTTCCCAATGGAAAAATTCACTTTTTGCGTGATCGAGACATTTCGGAACTTTAATATAATGTAATGGAAATGTTCAGTTGTGATTTGTTGACATGGTTACGTGCTCCGGACATTTTTATCGCAAAGAATATTCAAGCCCACTATGTCCAATTTTATTTCCTTAATTCCATTCTCGGAGAAAGTTTTTTTCAACATTCCTTTTTAAAAAAAAAGTTTTATGAAAGTTTATATAAGTTGATAAACAGTTTCTATATTTCTTATATTTTTTATGCACCAAATCGTTTGTTGTAAATTGATGCCTAAAAATAGTGGAGATATGGTTGGAAGGAAGAACTGCTCGCAAAGTAGCAGAGAGAATTTAGAATATTCCAACTTTTTTTTTTTTAATTTTAAATTTTGAAATTTTAAAATTTTTAAATATGTTTAAATTGAAATTGCAAACTTTCGTTCCAACAAAAATATACATCTATGTTAGGTGTGCTATATACCACAACATACCTCAATATACCATAAAAGAATCATGATTCTGATTTCATCAGAATTGAAATCATTTCAAATTTTGACTTTTTCAACTAGGCAAATAGATCTCATTTATCATTGTTTCAGATTCGATGAGAAGGACAGTGTATCGGGGGTCCAGCAACTCAAATCATCTGTTCAGAAGGGAATTAGGTCGAAATTGCTGGAGTTGTATCCTTACCTGGAGAGCCACATTGATCAAATAATTCCCAAAAAAGATGCGTTTCGGCTCGTTAAGTGGTATGCCCCTTTTGGATTTCTTTTCTCAAATTTACTGTGAAGCCAAATTGCAATAGGTCTTCAGTGAATTTCCAGAGCTATGAAAATTTTTTTTTGGAGATTATAAAAGTCAGAAAAAAAATTTCACAATAAGAAATAAAACATTTTTTTGGGAGTTATAAAGCCAGGAAAAACAATTTAATAATAAGAACAATTAAAAACCTCGTGTAAGAGTGATTTGAAAAATTGAAAAATAAGAAGAAGGAATCATATTATGGGGGTCATACAACCCTTGGTGTGTGTGTGTGTGTGTCCACTTGTTACTACTTTTTCAAAATTTCAGTCATGACCACATCGAAATTATGGTGAATGCAGCTGGAGAACTGTTGTTCTTCAGGCAGCGAGAAGGACCCTGGATGCCAACTCTGAGATTACTGCACAAATGTAATATTTCATTATTTTATTACGCTTAATCAATTTCATTTATTTTCATACCATTCTTTCATTGGGATCTAAGAGTCTTAGGCTAGTTACATAAAGGACTTTTAGTACAGAAGAGAGTCTCTTTTAATATAGAGAGTAGCAAATCTAATAGGAGCAAACGCAAATTTAATAGGATAGGGACACAGTATAGTACCTTACTGAGGGTAAACAGTACGAATACATATGAATTGTTCTTTGATAATTTTTGTTTTTTTCTTTTGCAGATCCGTTTTTCTTACCAGTAGAACAAGTTGATAAAGGTGCCATAAGGTTTGTGCTCAGTGGAGCGAATATCATGTGTCCAGGACTTACTTCCAAGGGTGCCCAAATGACACCAGTGACTAAGGGAACCGTCGTTGTATCCTTACCATCAAACCTTGCATTTTTAACAAATTTAAAAAATTTGTTAGATTATTGGAATTTTTCATGTTTTTGTTTTTTTTTGGAAGTTCTTTACATTTTTGGAATTTTGGAAATTTTTGAGACTTCCATTTCCAATTTTTTTTTTTTCATTTTTATGATTTTGCAAAATGCTTTGAAATAAAATAAAACACGTTGGATTGTTGTGTTGGAACTTTCTATAATTTCTGAAATTTTTTCAATAGTTGAGATTTATGACATTTTTGAAATGTGAATAAAAAAATGAAATCTGTGAAGTTATTAAAATTTCTGGAAATTTTAGAAATTTCAGAAAATGAAGATTTTGTAAGTGCAGTAATCTCTAAAATTTACATCAGTTGCAGCCGCATTTTTTTGCAGAGATTAAAAAAAAAAATTATTACTCTTTTTGAATACACTTTGAATTTCCTTAATGCATTTTGAAGGCCGTCATGGCAGAGGGAAAGCAGCACGCTCTAGCAGTTGGTGTGACCGTGCTTTCTACAGACGATATGTAAGTAGCTTGATCACAGTGTTCGAATTTCAATCGGCAATTCCACCCTGCCAGTCATTTTTCGTTCTTTTTACACAATTCTAGTAAAATATGACTTTGTTTTTTTTAAGAAAAAATATTCAAATTTTATTCTTTATCCTTTGAATTTCTATATCCACTTGTCACCTCTATTTCACTGCTCGCAAAATGTTAATTGCATCTGGTAATCCACTCAATTTATCATTTCAGAGCTAAAGTGAACAAGGGCGTAGGTATTGAAAATTGTCACTATCTTAACGACGGCCTATGGCAAATGAAAGCTGTGAAGTAAGATTAATAAAGCTGAATGCATTCTTCTAATTAAAAGTTACTCGATTTATTTTTTACCTCCCATGACCTTGCTGGAGCCGACGACGAAACCTGAAAAAAAAACCAAAACAAATTCTCTATCACAGGAACTTTACAAAAAAAATCTCCATCGGGAAGTTAATAATCTTGCCTTGCTCCTTCAGAGACATGATTTTGCCATTGCAAGGAAAATTGCAAAAGACTAAAAGGATTTGGGACCAATGAGCTTCCCCAGCAAGAAGTTGGTATTCCTGACAAAAATTTTGGCGACCAAAATCTGAGAAGAGCAAAAAAAAACAAAACTAGGGCGAGGTCCAGGAAAAAGGATGATGAAAGCTGGATTATTGTCTGGGTCATCAAGTGGGTCAGAGTCTTTCCCGTTCACTCGGAGCGACCCCACCTGCTATCACTCCCCTCCCTGAAGTCACCCACCCTTCGCTGCTCAAGATGGCTGTTTAGCACTGGATCTCCCATGACAAGGACAATACCACCAAATAAACACCCAAATTATTTATTCCACACTTTATTCATTCAATAATCCTCAATTACCATGAATCGTCTCTAAATCAATGTAAAACTCCCTGACACTTATCTCCCCCATACCAAATCATCTACGTTATAGTTCCAATAAAAAAAAAAACCATGTATTCAACATTCGGAAGTGTCTTAACTCTAATGAGACCCAGTCTTAGCCTCGGCCGCTTCCGCCTGTCCCTCTTGAGGTGGTCGTTCAGGCTCATGCACTGGTCCAGGATAGTTAGAATTTCCCCCTTCACTCTGATTCCCCGATGGATTTTCCCCTACAGAATGCGGCGACTGTGGATGATAGGGCGAGTGAGGGCTATGGGGGCTATGAGGTCCATGGGGATGTCGTCCCATGGCATGAGGTGGGTACTGGGGATAGGGCTGATGATAATAGGGATGAGAGTATTGGGGATAGGGTTGATGGTAGGGTTGCTGTTGTCCATAGCCGTAGGATGGATGAGGTGGCCTTGGTGCCAGTGGTACATTTTGTGCTTGGGGCTGATTGCCAGGTGAGTACTGCTGCGAGTAGCCCTGGCCTGGTAACATTCCCGGTGCTTGCGATTGCATAACAGGGGCTCCTTGTGGCGGCTGATGCGGTGGAATCGAGTGATTGATCATACCAGCTGGTGGATGAGGATTTAGGGGTATTGAGGGTACTGGGGATGATGATGGTGGTGTTGATGGTGGATTTGGTGCTTGGGGATGTGGAGATGATGAGGGGTGAGGGTTGTGGGGTAGTGGACCTGGGGATGCATTGGGAGGTGTTGTAGAGGGATTAGCAGGCCCTGGAGCATATTGAGGAGCGTTGGGGACTTGGGGATGGGGTGAGGGTGATTGAGCTGGTGCTGGGGACATCTGATGATTTGGTCCAGGAACTTGGTGATTTGGACCAGGAACCTGATGATTTGGACCAGGAACCTGGTGATTGGGACCAGGAACCTGGTGATTTGGACCAGGAACCTGGTGATTTGGACCAGGAACCTGGTGATTTGGCCCAGGAACCTGATGACCTGGCTGATGAGGCAGAAGATGGGGATGGTGTTGAGGCCCTTGGGGTGTCACTTGAGGATGCAGAACTGGTGGTGTGTTTGAGGGCTGCGTTGCTGGCTGCATCTGGTGAGGATTGGCTGATGGAGGGTGGATAGGTCCTTGTAGTTGCGGTGGGCCCTGATGCTGGGTCATTCCTGTTAGTTGAGTTGGTGGGTGAGGCTGGGGGGAGAGCTGATGGTGAATTGGACTGACTGCACTGGAGTACATTGGCCCAGAGTTATTTCCATTTCCAGGAAGTGGATTTGTGGGACTTGAGCTATCTATGGCTGGTGGCGCTGTGCTCATAGTTATGTTGGGGGGACTGTTGCCATTTCCATTGCCATTGTTGCTGGTGGGTGTGCTTGAGGGACTCGTTGAGTTAGCCATTGTTGTTGGTGTGTTTATCACTCCTGGAGGGGCGTTTGGCATCGATGGTGGACTGTTATCGTTGGCCTTGATTCCAATTATGTTTGTGTGATTTGTTACTGAAGTTGGCGAGTCAGATTTTGCTTCGACGTAGGGGGGCGATGGACTGTCCTTCTTAGGATCAACCTTTTCAGGCTCTGGAGTCTTTTTGTCTGATTGGTCGGTGTCCACGTCCATGGGGGTTGCTTCCTCGACTGATGCTGGAGTCGGTGTTGATGTTGGGGTGGAGTCGTTGGAGCCAGTGTCAGGGCGAGTCTCTTCAGCTCCTTTCACACGCTCGCGACGCAGAAGATCGTACTGGCGTTCCACCATCTTGTTGAATGTGTCCTCGTCAACAGCTGGCTTACAGTGCTTCTTGAGCTCCTCTTGGAAAATCTCACTTGTTTCAATGAATTTGCGCTTTTTAGCCTCGAATTTCTCCTCGATCTGCTGCAGCTCTGCTTCCAGCTTCTTCTGGTGCATTGTTAGGGATTGCACTTGTCTACGGAGTACCTGCATTCTTTGGGTGGTTACCACTGATCGTACGTCGGGGACCACGGTATCACTGAAGATCTCGTTGATCAGTCGGTGGTTTCTTGTGTATCTGGAATAAGCTACGTGCTTCACTGAGTAACCATCGTCCTGGTCATCGTCATCTTCTGCAGGGAGAATGTCTATGCGTCTGTCCTGAGCTGCTTGATTTTTATTGCCACTCGAAGAACGATCGTGCGATTCTCGATCGTCGTTACTTGTATTGGTCACGCATATTGCAGATTTGCCACGATTTTTTGCTGCAATGTAGGCGAGGTAGGCGGGAGAATTGTGGTAGGTCTTCAGGGATTTTTCGTACTCAACTTTTTCCGTTTCGTACTCCTCGATGAAGTCGGTTTTTTGATTCTCTGGCAATTCTCGCCACATTTGGCCAATGATTTTGCCAATTTCCCAGAGCTTTAGCTCGGGATTTTGGGCTTTCACTTGGTCCCAGACTTTACGACTGTATCTCATGTATGGCATCAGGGGCTTTTCTGGGGGTTTTGGCGGCTTTGGCAGCCTGGAATCGGCCTGCAATTCAATGGAATATGACTTATTTAAGTTGGGGAGATTTTGAGAGGGAAAATGTAAATTTGAGGATAATCAAATTGCGCTTTTTATATAAATAGTTGGAAATAGTTGGTTTTGTAGAACTTTACTATGTTCGTAATCTGTAAAGTTATGCTTAGATGTTCGATAGAAGATTGTTGCTAGACTTGAAAATTTTTGCGAGCAATTTGTGGGTTGTAGGGAAAACCTTAGTTGGTTGGTTGATGGGTCTCAACTTCGTTTAGGGAGGAATTGCAGAACTTACCGCTGCATTCTTTCCAACTTTTTGAGGAGTGAAGCCCGGGTGACCGTGGGGCGTCTGGACGAACGGACTTGATGAGTCTTTCTGGAATGCAAAGTATGTATTAAAAACTGTAACACCAACAATTCAAATATTGTGAATTTTTCGGGGAGTTAATTTTTTTTTTTTTCACTCGACCTCTCTCACTGGAAAAGAAAACAAAAAATGCAATAATTGGAATTAAAATTTTGATCGCAATTTTTGAGAATTTATTAACTCAAAATATCTCGTACTTTCAATTTTTCATAATTTAGCATTTCTTAAATTTCAATGAATTGGAATAAAAATGAAAATTGTTTCTGAAATTTTTAAAGTTTAGGATACCTCTAAAATTCAGAATTATCTTGCGACCTTGTGGAATTAAAAAATCAAGGGCTGTTTTTAAAATGTAGAATTTGTATCATAATTGTAAAGAGCTCAATAAACTTGACTTCCTTTCATAATTTCAATTATATATTTATTTATCATTTTTTTTCATCAACTCACAGTTCCACCGGAGCCACCTCCCCCTCCTCCAGAAGCTCTCAGGCGCTCTAATAAATAACAAAATTTATACCATTATAATTATCACATAAATATAAAAAAAATATTATGAAATATTTTCGCAGAAAATGACATTAAATTTTTTTTAGGAAACTTATCATATTATAATCTCCAGAAAACTCTCAGAATTCACAGTTCCATATCATTTTTTGGCGAGACACTATGAAAAATTTCGGAAACAAGTAACATAATTTTTTTTCCGAACTTTCCAGTATTACGTCATCTGTACAAATTTCACCACGTAAAAACGTGTAACAATGAATTTACGTAATTTATTTATAAACGCTTCGTTGTACAAACACAACGTAGACCTCTCATCATAAACATTCGTTAAACATACATTGAAAAAAAAAAATTTTTTTTTTAAAATTGACATGGAATTCAATGACATTAAAAAGTGAGATAAAATCGTCGGATAAATTTTCATGTGCCAAAATCGCAAACAAATTTATAAATTATAAAACAAATGGACCAAATAATGTCACAGCATCCATCCCAGTATCTCATAATTATCTCGCAAAATAAAAAAAAAATTATCTCATGCCCACCTCAACACACCGTAAACCACTATATATATATATATATATATATATATGCCACAAAATATTTGACAAAATCTGTCATATAGTGTTCTAAATATGTCAAAATGTGCACATTCCCAACTTTCCTACAAAATATAGAACACTGATTATTGAGGAAAATATTGTTTCTCTTATTTCTTCTAAACATCCGGTAGAATTTGTTCGTATACCCAATAAAAGAACAACAAGTAGTTTTCAACAATGGACAATAATTCGAGTACTTACGGTTGGTAGCCACCATACTAGAACCCGAGAGGGCAACTTGCTTATAGTTTCCAGGAAGTGCCATTGTGTTGACAAATGCCCGAGGTCCTCCGACTCGAGTCCTGCAACCAAAAGTAAAATGAGTATTTTTTCAAATGAAAATAAAGGCGCGTCAATATGAAGAGAAAATTGTTAATTGGCGGATTGAGATATTACAGACGCCACGCTAGACGCGCCCAATGCCGAGTCCCTCTTCACTAAGTCACTTGCAATCACTCAGATCACTCGGTTTAATGCGCTCCCAGTTTGCGCACAATTTGAAAAACTTGTAATGATAAATTGGGGGATTTTTGAAGTCCTGTAAGCGATAATTAGGTATTACCTGTATTGTCAATTATTGAATGCAAGATCGGGCGTCTTGATGGAAATTTTTTAACCACTTTCGGCTCTGGTCAAGTGAACATAGTCAAGGGAGCGCGAGGGCTCTGAAGTTGCCGCTTGTATGTGGTTCATTTACAAATGGCGGGTAAGGCAGCTTGCTCGTGGTAAGTGCTGGGGTAGAGCAGGTAAACTTTTTAGCGGTCCATGATAAGGATAATCTTGCGCGTTATACTGACAGCTGATCATTCAACGGAGCGGGTAAGTGACAATCCGCATTCGGGGACATTGATTCTGCTTTTTCCAATTTATATCTTTCCCGCCAATTTTCCCGCGCTTTTAGGCTTCTAGAGAGAATTGCCATGATCTCGAAAATTAGTTGGGCGAATATGGTTGTGTTACTGGGAGGAAGACAAAAATGAACATAGCATTTTGTAATTCTTGTCTGAGATATTTTTTCCCAAGATTTTCAATCATATATTTTTTATTATAACTAGCGCCTGCCCGGGCGCAAGTGGTCGGATCGATGATCCCCTCTTTTGTGTTAGAATTGAAATTAACAGTTTTCCTATAGTAGAAAGGACCGAAGAAACTATCGATATATATCGAAATTATCGAAAACCGTAAGACCGAAACCGACACGACACCCGTCAGTGCGGCAGAAAAACGGAGTGCGCGTGCGCAGCACGCGCCACCAAACTCGTAATATGAATGTTGCGAAAGCAATTCTGAATTTTTAAAAATACATTTCATTTATAAATTTATGGAAATCGAAGGAGGGTTCAATACTTGGGCATTAAAAAAACCGCAAATTCCGTAGATAATCGGTGGAACATTTCTGGCTGAACTATTGGTAAATAAACTGTACCCAAGCGTGAAATGTATACATATTATAGCAAAGTGTCGCTCATGTAAATTTGCCATGAAATTTGCTATCGATTCCATCCGCTGAAAATCGATTATTCGCATGCAAATGATTTTCTCATGTCGCTTGTCCTTGTTCTTCTCATATACGGGTTTTATAGATAAGAGTCCAGTGGGGCGTGCTGCGCATGCGCATTTCCGTTTGCCGCCGCACGGACTGGTGGCGCGTCGGTTGCGGTCTTACAGTTTTCGATAATTTCGATACATGTCGATAGTTTCTTTCGTCTCTCCTTTTTACTATAGGAATATATAAAAAAAAAACACCCTATATTTTTAGTTATATTCAAAAACACTTTTTTCAAACCACGTGGGAATACTTGTGACGTCACGAAAGTGCCTCTACCGGCGCTAGCCAATCGCAGACAGCCTTCGACATGACTCGAGCGGGCGTATCCAATAGGAAACATAGAAAAGTCAGCGCGACTATTCTGACGTTACTAATGACAAATTTGTCTGTCCTACAAATTTTCCTTACCCCGCGCCAAAATCCATAAACTAGTGTTTCTTTAATTGGAAAAAATACGCTACTTTCACATATCAATTACAAAAATTAGTGGAAAACGTGAAACAACGGAACTAGAGAAAATGTCGAAAGCGAAAGCAAAATGAACTTTCCTTTGAAAATAAATAAGAGGGACATCCGTTGTCCAACAAGACTCGTCCATTAGCCCAATCTCAGTCGCTCATAGTACCATTAACCACTGCACCAAAGGTATATAAATGACTCGACAATTGAACTAACTCAGTAATAGTCGGGGATACGAAATGGTCACAATGGAGGACAAAATGTTGCACGTACTTCTGGTTGGTATTAAGCCAAACTCAATCCCCAAAACAAAAGTTGACATTCCGGGAGGATGTATGGAGAGAAAAGTTTGATAAAAAATTACTGCTCGGTGTAGCTGTCATGAGTAATTGTTTTGTTTAATTTTGACAGAAATGTGACAATTTTTTTTTTACATTTTTAATTTGGAAATTTGCCCCGATGAAGCTAAAGATTCAAGCTCCAATTTTCATTTCTGAAAAACCTTAAGGATCTCAACCGATTTTTTTTTTGTTCAACCAGTGTCAAAGGCGCATTTGACAGAAAGATAGATCAGCGAAAAATTAGATATCGAAAAATTTTGGTCCTAATAGCTTCCACTCATTTACTGTCACTCGTTATCAAACTTTTCTCTCCGCAACCAGTGAATTCATCTCCATCATCTCGGTATTTCATTGCACAGTTACATTTACAGATCACAGTGTGGCTTGTTGAGGCATCCCCGATATCAAATCGATCACCGCTACCATCGCGAAATGTCGAGACACCCTCCCGGGGATATCTGCCGTCACAGAATACCCAGAGTACCCAGCGTTTCGGTTATCATTACGGATACGAGAGCTTGCTGAGTCCATTGGATGCTGCGCCAGAACACGACTACAGTAATACCTCATCTTTGAAATTTATTTAAACAATTTACGCAGTTTGCGTCAATCCCCCCGTTTTGCCCCCAATATCTCTAAAGGAGAAAGATAGATAGATAGATATTGCAGTTTATTGTTTTGTTTTGTTGTTGTTGGCCTTTTCTCTCTTGTATGTTGGTGGTAATAAGCTTAACTTTTTGTGCTTAGAGTGTTCATTTTAAATTCGACGTTACGGTCCTTGTCGGTGACCATCCTCAGGAGTAAATTTCCCATCTATATTACAAATGTAATACTAAACAAAAACCATTCCATAACATCAATGTAAGTGAGGGCGAACATTTTAATAGAAAACTAACAAAAACTAATAGTTCCTGCTGTAAAACCATACAGTAGACATTAACTAATGCGAAAAACATTTGTAACATAGATGGAAAATTTACTGCTGAAGATGGTCACAAACAAGGACCGAAACGTTGAGTTTAAAAAGTTAAGCTTATTACCACCAACATACAAGACCGAAAAGGCCAACAACAACAAAACATAACCACACCGGTCAACCTCAAAATTAACAAATTGCAGGTGGATATAGAAGGTTAAGCGAAACGACACACGATTGCCACGTAATGGCTGCCACACAACTGTTGCAACTCGATATTTTCAGCAACGCACGTAGTTGTAGAAATAACGACACCGGATTGGTCCAAAATTTAACGACTGCCGCCATCTGTCGTGCGGTCGTATAGACACGAAATGCAAGTTGTAAACGAAAAGTAAAATCTGTAAGCGAAAAGTACTTTTCATTTGCAGCTGCTGAACGTGACGAAAAGGACCCCTTTTCGCACAGAAATTAGCACACAAAAAGGGACTTCTCCAAGCACGAATGCCAAAGAATAATGAAATATAAATGAGTAAATAACTGAGTGAGTAAAGCATAAGTAATCAGCCGCGGATGCGCGAATAGGTTAGGTTACACATTATTGAGATTATAAGCGTTAGTTTGCAGAGAACAACAAATGATGTAGATCAGCGAAGGGGGAAGGAAGGTGTAAAACTGGCTAGCATCAATTAAATGAATATTCTCTTCTATGTCATTCCATGAAACTCTTTTGTATTTTAGCTGAAAATTCCTTCATCACGGTATCAACTGGTCCCACCGAGGCGGAAACATCGAGGCCAGTGTATGAAATTATCGAGGATGAGTACTGGCCGTCGAGTCCCGCAGCAGCCCCACCCGTCAAAATTCATTCAGGCGTGCGAACCCTAGTGCCTCCGTCAAACCCAAAAAATCAAAAATACCATCAGAATCCAGCGACGAGTGCAGTTGCAACGGCAATCACGACACTCGATTGGCTGCTCGAGAACAAAGGATACAACAGCCCAATTCATCCCGTACCAAGTCCAGTCATTGCACTCGTATTGTCACACTATGGAAGATATTTACCTATCGCACGTGGCCCACGTGTCTATTCATACATGGCAGTCAATAATATTCACAATAATCGCCCCTTTGGTCAATACAAGTGGGCAAGTGATGAGAATGGATAGATATTAATGAATGTTTCTCATTGAGCCGTGTGAAGATAAATATTTCGGTGATTTCAATATTTGTTCGTTAAGCCTTCAGTGGGCGCGCGATGAGAGAATCCCCGCTACGTGTATTTTTCAACTTAGTGGGGGCAAATGAGCTTCCATGTTTTCGATGACAGGATTGAAATTTGGAAATCGCTTCTCGGCTTTTTGAGCTCAACGAAATTACCAATGAATGGCTAGTCGTCACCCATTGGGTGCCAAATCAATGTATTCCAACGTCGGCAGGGACTTTGTCCTCCCGAGGAACACTCTAAAATTGTAATTTTGCAATAAAAGCCTTTTTATCTGTTCTTATCAGCTTAATATCTGAGAGACTACCTATTTGGGAGTTTCAGTATTAACTCGTTCTTTGGCAATCGAGGCATTCATGGAGCTTGCTCGGCTGAAAAAAAAAATGAAACAATTCTTCACAAAAATTCTTGACAATTCGTGGATGCCTATTTTTTGCTAAAAATAGGTAAAAAATAACCTTTTAGTACTTACTAAACATTTGAAAATGAAGTATTTGAGTAATTTATAGCCATTAGTCACTCATTCATCATCCATTCCAAGGATTCGTTTATCCCACAGTGAATGATAGCGTGGATGTTGCGTGGAAGTTCAATAGCCAGGGTCCATAATTTGTCAAAGAATTTAGCAATAAAGAAAATTACTCTCACCATTGTTATTTTACACTCAACGACTCCAGCCGTCGCGATAGAGCTACTTAAACATCGCCCTCAAAGTGAGAATAGGGGAAGCGAATTCTAAGAATGCGACTCGATTGTCCGACTCCCACCACGCGCATGACGCCGAGCGCTAGTTCTGGGAAATATCACAAATTCATATTTGGCCTCTTTTATTTTTCGGCAACCTTGGCAATCAAAACAATGCGGCTTCCGAGAAAACACTAGAATGTTATTGCTCGATTCCCGCATTTAACGAACGGCTATCACAATATTATTTTTTGAAAGTAAACATCAAACTATACTTATAAAAATGGACATTGCTATCTTCCTCTACCCATTGGCTCATCTCAAAAATTTCTCCTTGCCGATATTATCGTCAAGAATTTTTCTGTTGTTCTCCCCGCCGCTACTTCCGGCAGGCAAACAACCAGTTCTAAACTTATCAGACAGACAACCCCTGGAATTTTCAAATTTCACTGCTATCTTCCCTTAACTATTGAATTAAACTCTACAAATTCGCATCGACACGAATATCTATCCATTACCCCATCCCCTCAATTAATCTCCCCTCCTCCAACCCCCCCCCCCCCCCCCCCCGCCCACCCCCTACCTCGCCCAAGTGACTCCGCGTCTGGAGTTGCGCCGTCTTGAACATATCAAATTGGAAACAATCCAGAAAGTTGCGTAACTGCTGGAACAAGTCGAAGGGCTTACGTGCGTCAGATCAAGTGAGTGCATTTACTAAGGGCGTTTATGCAAACTGAGTTAAGCTGTTGTACAGTTTGCTGGAGGATGGGACACGTTAGTTATTCCAGACACGACTGTAAGAGACACAGTAGTCGGTGGAGTTTTAACATTCTATCTCGCTCCTTCCTCATCTTGTCCTACTCCACTGCATGAGGTGCCCCTAGGTGTGTTTGTGCTCCTGTCTTCTCAACAGTTTTAAACTGCGTCTTAAGTCACCCCCCCACCCCCACCCACCTCTCGCCGCTCATGTTTTTTCTCCTCAAGTTGACTCCAAGTTAAATTGCAATGAGAACGTGAATTTTCACGTGCTGGACCCATCGGGTTTACTGTATTTGGCGCTGAGGAATGGGATGAGGGGAGATGACAAATTCCGGAGGATGAAAGAACGGGTAAATGGTTAAGAAGAATTGTGGTACTGAGAAGAAGTTAATAAAATTAGGGAGATGGCGGGGGTTTATGAAAAAATGTGGTATGCACTTCAAGTTCTTTTGCCGGAGTGAAATGGGATAAATGATTCGGTGAGATGTTATTGAAATGGAAATAGGGTTCTTGAAGTTTGTTTGGATTTTTTTGTCCGCAAGGTAGTTGTTGTGCGTTTCTGCGGTAGGGACTACTGGACACCCATCCAGGCGGCTGGGGCAGAGTTTCGCCATTTAGGTCATCGTATTTCTAAACACAGGGTAAATCTCCAGATGAAGCCCCCCCCCCCCCCCCCCACCCAACGGCGGGGTAGGAGGGAGCCCGGCCTTACATTACCGGTTAAGATACCGATGTTGTAAATCCTGTAGTAAAAAGGAGAGACGAAAGAAACTATCGATATCCTATAGTAAAAAGGAGAAGCGAAGAAAAATCTCGAAATATCTCGATATCGCGTAAGACGAAATATCTCGAAAACCGTAAGACCGAAACCGACGCGCCACCAGTCAGTGCGGCGGAAGAAGGAAATGCGCGTGCGAAGCACGCGTAACCGATCTCGTATATCGAAATTATCGAAAAGCGTAAGAGCGAAACCGACGCGACACCAGTCGGTGCGGCGGAAAAAGGAAATGCGCGCGCAGCATTATGGTAATAGGCAATTATGTCACCAAATTTGGAATTTAACGGTAAATTAATGTAGAAAAGTGTGGAAAATTTACAAATTTTTTTTTCAATAGTGTAGGACCTCTAACAGAGCTCTGCAATGAAAAGCAAATTCGAGAATCCATTTGCGGGAATTTTTTGTTTACAATGTAAAATGACGAATTTGTACCAAAATGTTGCGTTATATTGTTGATACTGAATTTATGAAAGAAATAATTACTATAACAATTCGCATTAAAACCACTGGTTCCTGCGGTAATTCATGAGTTAACGAAGCGTAAAATAACACATTTATGAACTGTTGTTATGGGCATTTTACTGGCGCGGAGTAATAAAACCATGTAACGTTAGGACGGATACAATTTTTTAAATAGTGATTTACATAGTTATGAGCTCGGAACAAGGTAAATAGCTATTTCCGAAAAAGGCAACATGAGTAATATAGGAGCGTCTTTTCGTGTTGAAATATTTTGGGCAAAGTTCTATAAAGATTCGGAAATTGAGCAGGAAAGTGAGCTAGGGAAATTATTGACTTTTTTAGTATTTGGAAATTTTCCTGAGATTTTGAGCTTTCGATTTTTTGAAATTGGTTAAATTTTCCAAGAATTCATTGGAAATTTGTTGACAATTCTATTCGGTTTTTGAAGTTTTGGAATAATCAATTCCTTAGGACACCTTCTTCCAATTATATATATATATATATATATATATATATATATATATATATATATATATATATATATATATATATATAGTAGGGGCCTCCGCCCCCTGCTCGCTCCGCTCGCCCACCTGCCCGTCGGTTTCGGGTGTCGCATGATAGACCCAACTTCGGTAAGACGCTTTCGTCTTATGCTACTCGATATACCCCCACCCCTCCCTTTGATATACACCCCCTCCTCTCCCCTCTTAAAATGTTTTAATTTTGAGTACCAATTTTGTGCCACCAGAAGTCGATTTGAATTTTTATAATATAGTGAGATATATATAGGACGCTTCAGTCGGAATATATATATATATAGGAGGGTCCGGACTACGATTGGTCATCTCATCAGAGGAGAATAGTCAGCGAAAAAACCTTCTCTCGGCCGATACCCTGCTGGGTATTTCCATTTGTACGAATTACAGTGACTTTGTAATATAGCCAAGGGAAATCAATAGTGTAATCTCGTCTTTGAATTAATTTTGCGTTCACTTTCGTCTTTTTATCTATCGTCACTATTTAATCAAATCAATTTCAGGGAAATTTGCAAACGAAGAAGCTTCTTGGGCGGCATTACAAATGTAACTTGACTATAATATCCACCAAATGATTGTCAACTGAACACCCCTCCGCCCCCCCCCCTGCATGAATTCGGCATTCTCCACTTGCAGAGGAATCCCAGACCGAGAAGAAATGTCCCATAAAATTGTCTCCAACTCGACGATAAGACGGATCAGCCATCAGCCGAGACCGCCTGCAGAACTCTAGGTGCGACATGATCCGAATAATGATGAGGCACCACCCTAGATCCTGGCTTTTAGCACAGCCCAAATCCTGATATTCCTTCTCCCACGTTTCACATGTCTCTTTTTTCCGGCTTTCTCACTAGACAGACTAGAGTAGGACGAATGATTGAGTTGCCTGTACTTGAGACTTGTCGAGTCCTCGAGGTCCAAGTACCGGTTCCCTCAGCCTCTTGTCTTTGCCAGAAAGAGTAGAAGCCTAGGGGGCTCCATTACACAACTGTGGAAATGTCAGAGTAATTTTTACGGTTTGTTCGTAGCATGTTTCTTGCTCTCCAGTGTATCACGTGGGTCCAATAAGCCACGTGGGCGGAAGCCTGGAAGGGAGGTAGGTGTTTAGGACCCCTGTGGCTGAGAAGTGCTCTTCAGGCTGACGGGGTGAAACTTTAAGAACGAGGGCAACAATTATAAACACAGCAATTATACCCAAGAGAATACTCACACTCGCTTGACGGCTGCAGGCTCGTCGTAAAAAGGCTCTTAGGGCTTTTACATCTGCATGACAGCCACCTGACTTTGATCCGCATTTCAGGGTTTAGGGTTAGTTGCAAGGGAGTGGTGAAGAAATCCATTTTGCAGATTTCTATTTTGGTTCGGTTGGTTTAGGTGAACAAGTCGGTCATCCAATATATCATCATCGTAGCTGAATCATCTATGTGGGATGATTTTCGTTAGAAGATCAAACAGCTGTAAGCTTAAATTCACTTCAATAACGAGATGAAAATACACTAAAGTTGTTACACACAAGAGCCTTAGATTGAACACTTCGATAACGATTATAATTTTAATATGCAATTAGTATATTTCGTCATAAGGGCGTGAAGCGCGGTCTCACGCACGTAGCGTCTGCATGACGAACACTATTTTTTGTCACAGAAGTGTCTAAAGCGAGGTCAAAGGGGCCGGAGCGGGCGCGGGAGGGGGTCCAGGGGGGTGGAGCCCCCCCCCCCCCCCCCCACTCACGAAAACAAGATCAGCAAAATTCTCAAAAGTGTCCAAAAATTTAAAAAAAAAATCAAAAAGCTTAAGAAAATTTCCATAATTTCAACAATTATGGTTAGATTGTGCGTCAGTGATGAGGTCCATCACATCATCAGGATACTCATTGTCCTCCTCATCAGAAAACATATCTTCAGAATCACAACTTTCGCTACTATTATTTTCTTCCGATCTATCACCTTCTTCATCGCTGTCAGGGATTATATGAGACATTTTTTATTTGAGCAAATTTTTTTTTTGGAATTATGAATCAATCTACAACACGAATGTGATGGAGACGCGTCAGCTGACTGAACTGGTTATTGCGCTTGCGCGGAATCACTCAGCCATTGGGCTAACTTCACGTTGATTTCACGCATTGTACAATTGCCTCACACACTGCTCGAGCGCTTCATGCATCGTTTCGCCGATGCTTGTGAAACACTACCTCACGCACCGCTGGGAGTGCGTGAGACCGAGCGTTAGACACTTCAGTGGCAAAAACGTATATTGCCTCTACACTGAGGACTTCGTGAACGAACGTCTACAAGATGAAGGACCGTCGTCGAGGACTTGCGCGTCTAATCCACCGAATTTTACTTAAGCTCCCAGTTTATAAAACTACCTCACTTTCTCTTCCCATTCTTTCTTCTCTCATGTTCTTCTTCCTATTAGAAGCCCTCTCTCTATAGATATTTCTCTGTATATTCTTCTCCAAGTATTGCTTTTACCATGTTATATTAGTGTTACTTACACGACCGCAATCGTTTCTTATCTATTTTTATGCTATGTTTTTTCTGTTCAAATGACTAAGTCATAAGCTTTTGTACAACATAATGTGCAGTGAATAAAACTCAAATCAATCAATCAATCTAGCGGACAGTGGTCTTCTCCCACTCCGACTACCTAGACTCATCAGCCCATTGTCGACGACAATATTTCCGACCTCCTCGGAGCCTTTCCTTCGGGCCCCCACATTCGGCTGCGGCAGTACACATTTTAGGGTGGTGACCTCCTCGGACCCATTCCTCCTACGGGCCCCTACATTCGGTTGCGGTAGTACCTCATATGTTTGATCATTAGTTGGTGTCCATAATGTTTCTCACATTCTTTCCGGGAATAAGTTTCCACTGATCGGTTCATTTATACACATTGCTCAGCATAATTCCCACCACAACAACACCCTCCACGACATTTTTATTGTCCTTGTATCATCTGTAGATGTCCGCTACAACGTATTTCTCCCCCAGTCCAAGTAGCTTCTTCCTTTTTTTTGCCTTTCTCGGCTGACTGGCTATTTCAATCCCTCCCTACTCACCCTTAAATGCTGGAGATTAAACGACTGCTTTCGCTGCTAGTTAGCTTCGAGTATCTCCGGGATTAGTCCGCGCGGAGAATGATGGAGGATTGCCTGATGGGGATGAGACAACTTCAGCACCGAGTGAAACGTAATCAAGATATTTCTTTGAGTCGAATGCGCCAAACTGCGAGCGCGAGTGAACGGGGGGGGGGGAGGGGGAGGGGATTCCCCGGCGCGCTGTTTAGGGCCATCTCCACCCTTGGTGTTGGTGAAGTTGCTAACATGGAATGAAGATAAATGCCAGGATTTTCATAATCATTCGAGTTTCATTACGAGGGGGGCTCTTTTTTCTCTAGGGGGTGAAAGCCATTCACAAGGTTATTTTCATCGTTTGAATTTACATGGCAAGGCCATTGGGGATGTCGGCTCATTCTGAATTCATAATTTCCCATTTGTTCCGGGAGTTAAGGATGTGCTGGGAATGTGAATCAATTTTGATAGATTTTTGGAACATTGTATGAATGTGCAGCCTCGGTCAATCTGTGAAGAACATGCGAATGTAACACCAATCCCAGCTTGGAGAATAAGCTTCGTCCTAGCTTGGTTACGTAGGTTAGTACAAGCTTCGAACTTTATCTTCATTCAAGCTTCGGACTTTATCTTGGTACAAGCCTCGAAATTCATTTTCGTCCAAGTTCCAAAGTGTCTCGTGGTCGAAACATCGAAATTAATGTTGGCCCAAGCTACAAGATTTATGTTGGCTCAAACTTCGAAGATAGGAACATTGAGGTTGGACCAAGCTTAGTTGAACCTTCGTTTCCAAGCTTGGGCTTAGGTGGTGCAGCAATCCTGGATTTATATATGCATCCAATATTAAGCAGAGTTTCGCTGAAGCCGGTAAATCGAAACTAGGAAAAATAGCTTCAATCCAGCTTAGTTCAACCTTAGTTCAGAAGCTTGGGGTTAGATGGTATGAGCAATCCGGGATTCATGCTTGTTAAAGCTAAGACTCAAAGCTGACAAAGCTGAGCTCGGACCAAGCTTAGCACAACGTGGCTTCTGAAGCTTGGGTTTGGATGATTCTAGTAAACTTGGATGTATGTATGCATCCAATATTGGACGTAGATTGGATTCTGCCTGTGGACCAAAGCTAGGGACGCTAAGATTGAGCCAAGCTTGGCACAAGCTGGGCCAACAAGCTTGGATATCTTTGATATAACTAAGCTTGGCTTGATCTAGGCTTATACATGGGATGAAGCTATGTCGAAGCTATCAAGTCCAAGCTCCGGCATCGAAGGTCGGACCAAGATTGATCTCATCGTTCAAACTTCGAATTCCCCACCTGGGATACTTTTTTGTCTGATGGCTCATCATCAGTGTCCTATTTTTTCCCAAAGTATTCCACTAAAAAATTATCTAATCCTCTTCAATGATGAGTGAAACTTGAGTGAGGAAGTGAAGCTAGGGAAGTACAGTCAATATGCAAATACTAGCCTCTATTGCGCATGTATTTTCATCATGTCATTTCACCACTGAAAATGTGACACCGAGAGGAGGATTTTTCCGTCGCACGTGTTATCGATATAAAATGTGGTGCAAAAAAAAAAAGGAAAAAGAATATATGAAAATATGGGAAAAAAGTGGGAACACAGGGAGTTTGGACGCGGCTGTTGCCATATCCCCGGGTGGCTCTCAGCTATCGGGCGGGAGAGGAAATGATTGCCGTGCAATTTCCTGGCGCCGTCGGATCGCGTCGGGCTATTACGCGTGCCGGCTCCTGGAAAATTGACGCGACGCATATCCCAGCTTCGAAGTCTTATTCGGCGCGAAATGCGGGGGGGGGAGGGGGGGGGGCGGGAGGATCCCCTGATTTTTTTAAATAACGTATGTGCTTGTCACATTCTTAGGGGACATCCGGACGTTATCTGTTTATAACGGTGTATCTCACAAACTATTGTAGATACGCAAAAATGTGTCGAATAAATGTTGTTCCTTATAAAAAAATACATATTTTGTGTCTTTTGACTTTTTTCGTAGCTTTAACCGTTTCGGCGTTAGAGCGTTATAAACAATTGAAATCATTTAGAGGGCTCTATGGTGAGAAAAATGAGATATGGAAAGAAAGTACACACACACACATGCAGACATTTCACATGGGAATTGAAATTCCCCAAAAATAATTACTTGGAATATTTTGTACCTTCTATGAAAAATTATTTATAAATAGTCCGTTAAAGAACCGATTTAAAAACACAAAATTAATAATGCTATTTTTTTAAATGTAAAATTATCTCTTCATTTCTCATATTTAATTTGCCGTCTTGAGAAAATTCTGAATTCCATGGAATTAGATATTATCCATTTAATTATCCCCTCAAAGATAAAGTAAAAAGCCATGGGTTTTAAACTCCCGGAAGCAGGTGATAAAACATTGGATTGAATACGATAAGTCGAAGTGATCTTGAAAATTTTCATATTGCTGTCTCTTGAAAATATTCGCCTCACTCGCTCTATTTAATTCTCGCAAAAGTTTTTTTCCTTTTCCAAGCCACGGACAGTTCAAATGTTGCGTGTTTAAGGTACCATTCCTTCTGCGCATGTCACGCCATGGGGCCTTAATGGCGGCTCGCAGAAAGTAGCGTCAGGCGTATTTATCAGTTTACGACTTTTTAAACTCGATTGGGAGAAACTTGAATTCTTTCTGGTGGATTTTATTTGTTGGATTTGTGGATTTTATATGAGAGGTTGACATTGTTTATTGATGTTGCCAACTGCGGCCTCTACAGATCGCAAAATTAAAAATTTGAATGGGCGATTTTGTTCCCGCAAGCACAAGTGTTTGCTGAATTATGATTTGAAATTTGAAGTAACAATATCTTTTCCGAAGTTGAAGATACTGGTAATCAGTGATTCCGAAAAAATGGGAGCTTTCAATTTTCCAATTTGGCGTAACCATCTTTAGTTTTTTTCTGTAACTAGCGCCACCCCGACCGCAAGCGGCCCGGATCTTGACCGACTTTTCAAATTTACTTTTTTCTTATTTCAATGATTTGGAGTTTGAAATGAAATTTGAAATATTTTGATTTTCAATTTTTGTAATAGTTACATTTGAGTTTGATTTCGATTTTTTAAAATTGAATTTAAGAATAGATATGAATGTTTGCATTGCAATTTGAATTTGAATAAAATTTGAATTTGAAAAAAAAATTCAACGCGAAATTGAATTTTAGAATTGGAAAAATGAAATTGTAAATTTTTTGAATTCAAAATATGAGCCCGCGCGAAGAGGAACATGGCGACGCACATTTCGAAGCCAATCAGACTGAACATGAACGAAAACAGTATGGCGGGCCACATGAGAGCCCATGACAATTGAAATTAGTGTAATGGCCGCTGTCATGACATGATTGGTCATTTTTAGGAAGGATTAGTGGTGGATGAAGTCGACGATGCACAAACAACACGTTTAGTCGAGGACGTGCGTGGACGAAAAGACGGTTATGACACTCAGAGCACGTAACTATCGCGCGGGACCACAGTGCGCATGCCTTGCAGATGCGCAGATGCAAAAATGTTTCTGCGCAAGCGTCAATCGCAAATTGTGCGTACGCATTACACAAGTGTCGCTCATGAGAATTCATGTATTTTGTGTCGATTTCTCGATGTCAGTCGCAAAACAATCGATTACTCGCACCTAATCGACTTTCATGTCGATCTGTCGATTCTCCTGTCGATTGTTCCCTGTTCTTTCTATATAAGGATACCGCGCTTTCTTGAATAGCATAGAATTTTCGACCGAAACTTTGATAAAATTTGAGAGGCTCATAATGGAAAAATTATTTTGCGCAGCCTGGGAGGATGCGATTCATCATCTGTTGGACCACAACCACTGATACTCATCCCTAAAAGCCACTGAAATTAATCAATAGCCTTGTGTAATTTGAGGACACAATCTCACTTAGTGGTCCATATGATTGATGCTGGGAAAATCTCAACATCTGATTTTCCATCTCCGTAAGCTCTTTATTATGTTTGTGTCCGCAGAGTAGCTCTAGTGATGTCACTCAGGGCTTGCGTAAGACAGCGGAATAACCTCATCAATAGCCAATAGAAATCCCCCTGAGGGCGCGTGTCCCTCTCCAGATGACAAACAGATCGAGTGGAAATGATAGTATGTTTCTTATCAAATTACGCGCCCTGGATGCGCTTAGGGATAATCTCAGATTAATTATTTCTATGCGCCAGTTTGAAAATCATATGCTAATCTCCAGCAAATCGCAAGATAGCTTCGAGATATATCTTATCTATTCGCAAATTGAGAAAATGAGAAAAATTTGAGAGATTTTACCTCGAAATTTGTGATCGGGAAAATATGGTTGACTTTTTGAAGAACGAGTCCGGCGGCGCGCACTTCCGTTTTCCGCCGCGCGGACTGGTGGCGCGTCGGTTCCGGTCTCACGGTTTTCGATAATTTCGATATACATCGATAATTTCTTTCGTCTCCCCTTTTTACTATGGGAATTAATTTGGAGTAAAGGGCATCTTCTATTTCTCACTTATTCATCAGACTAATTGATTTAAATACCTTAGTTCCAATAGAAATTTTCGTGGATGCTGTGCATGATGTTCTGGACCATTTTCCGAGAGCTCAAATCTTTCGAAATATTTGCTACCAGAGATTTGCAAAACCCACACAATTGTGCCCATAACAAATTATGTAATCTGATAAAAAAAAGATGATAACAAATTATAGTTATCTTATTTTTACATCGACCGTTCCTCCAACATTTAATCTAAAGGACACGAACCTGCATAAACACTATTTCAATCATTACACTCCCAAATAATTACCACTGATTCACCAAATTTCTATGCATATATGTGCAAAAGCATTCCTATACAAGCCAATCAATTATCCTTCTTTTTAACAAATGGTTTTCGCTCCAATTACATAATGAATGCCATCGAATTACTCACCATGGCCATTTGAATTTCACCCTGTTAATTCAATTTGATAGCAACACCGCAATACCCCCCCCCCCGGAGGGTGAAATCAGATACATTTGTCACTGGATATGATGAAAACTATTGGCCATTGGCTCAGATTTATTGACCGTAGAAAATGCACGTAATAATAGGGATACTTCATGATTTTTTTGAGCTGTCCGGAGAGGGACCATGACCGGTAAATCAAGGTCTCCATGGACCTCTCCCCCCCCCTTCTCCGCACTGCGTCGGGTTAGGTTCCTGCCCGACCTTGCGGGCTCATTTCATCACCGCCGATAGTACGACTTTGTATGTGTGTCTGTATGTGTATGTGGGTGTGTGTATGTCTGTGTGTGTGTGTGTGTGTGGCTGTGGGTGTGGATTGGTGGGCGGGTGGGTGTGGATTGGTGGGTGGGTGGCTGTGGGTGAGTAAGTGGGTGGGTGTGGATTGGTGGGCGGGTGGGTGTGGATTGGTGGGTGGGTGGGTGTGGATTGGTGGGTGGGTGGGGGTGGACTGGTGGGTGGGTGGGTGTGGATTGGTGGGTGGGTGGGCGCGGATTGGTGGGTGGGTGGGTGTGGATTGGTGGGTGGGTGGGTGTAGATTGGTGGGTGAGTGGGCGTGGATTGGTGGGTGGGTGTGTGTGTCTCATAAATAAAATCACTCTCCTGTCCAATGTCATTAATTAAATTCCAAAACTGTCTCATTCCCCGAAGCATCACAAAAACTGTCACTGTCCTATGACAACGTAGACACCTCGGATATTGCAGAACATTCTGGACCATTACAGAGTGCATTCTGCCGACAGTAATCTCTGGGTGCATTTCTCCCAAGAAGTGAGTCACTGAAAAGCCGAAAGTGGGGAGAGCAAAAGAAAAAAGAGAGAGAGATCCACTGATGGGCGCTGGGAGGGTGGGAGCCGTTAATTACACCGAAAGAGGGACGTGCATTGTCATTTAGTGTGGCTGGTGGCGCCCTCGGTTCGGCTGTTAGTTCAGCTATTTCTCGTACATATATAGACATACCCTCAACAGTGGAAACGTGCTTTCACGGAAATTCGTACCCATTCCGTTTCATTCGGATGCGATGGGGATTCAGGGACAAGCCTTTTTAGCCCCCTCCCCCTGGCCCACCCGCCGTCCACCAACCCTTCAACTTTTTTCCTCACGGCTAAATTTTCTTATTACGTTCGTGCATTTCATTGTCGGAGCGGATTTTTTGGCTCTTTTAGGCCATCCATTTCGTTAAAGCCTGGATGAGGAATTGTTTCTAGGGCTCCATGATTCGTCTGCCAATTCAACTTACAGGCATCGTTATTGGGAACCTGATACTTGCTGATTATTTAGACAATAACTCTGAAGTTTAACTTCTTATGACACGTCGCACAAAATTCGATGCAACATTTTTAAGGGAAGGGGTGCAACACGAGTGGTGGAGGGGGCGTTACGAAAATTCCGACATGCCACATGGCATTGTAGCAGAGTGGGGGGAGAAGAACGTGAACCGAGTGTATTGCTAGTGTCAATTATGGGGAGAACCAATGCAGAACGTTGCAAAGAATATCGTGATCGTTTACGTGAAAAGAATACTTTGAAACCAAAGAAAACAAAAACAGTAGGCTACAGTGCGGCCGAACGTATGAGGGATCATCGGGCCAGGGCAAAAGCAATCAATGTCAACGTTGAGGATCATAACCTCTCACATGTGAATCCACCGAGCAATGATCAGAATATTGAAACTGTACCAGAGCCCGCCATTTCGAATATTGTCGGAACAGTTACAAGACTAAATGAAATAAAACTTAATCATGATTGTAATTAATTAATTCAGTCGATGAGTGGTTAAGGACACAAGGGTAATGAGTAAATTTTTTATATGTTATTGCGGATGGTTTCACATAATAAATGCGGTATTCGCCATCCTACATTATCTGCAAGATCAAGGGTTACTGAGATGATCCATGTATATATTCTTCAAACACCCGTCCCCCCCCCCCCTTGATACACTCAAGTGTTCCATTACATTATTGACTTTCCCAGTAGAGTTTGTCTTCCAAAGAATTCATAAATATTTATGATTAATTCTCGACGACTGTTCCAACTGAGCAGACGTGAAATTTGGCGCATTTGAATAGTGAGGGGGAATGCTGTAGCGTCACATGAGTCGATTGGTCTTCCCCTTGGCTTGAGCCCTTCATCAAAAATTGAATGTCAAATTCCATTGGCTTGAATTGCCATTGGCCACATAGGAGAACATGTTCCAGATATGTCTTTTCTTCTCTTTCATTTCGTTGTAATGTAATTCTGGTGGCCCCTAGGATGCCTTTGGGCGACACCTCCACCCGCCAAAGCCCTTTCTAAGTCCGTCATTATGAAGCTCGAGAACTCGAGGGACCATTATCTTTTTGGGCGCTGGGGGGGGGGGGGGCACAAATATCCCCCAAGACTAGCCCAGCACTGATCAAGCTATTACAATCGCGCCTATGTGCAATTAGTCAACATAACCAGCTCTTGTGATCATAGAAAAGGGGCTGTCAGCACCACACGTGAGATCGTGGGATCAACTGAAATTATTCTTCTGTCACTTCCATCGCAATTTTTGGACTAGCCTCCAGAGTCCAAGGACTATCTGACCATTTTTTTTGTTTATATTTAAACAAACATTTTTATTCTGTAAGACATGTTCCAAGGATCGATCATTCATTCGGATTCCAAAGGTATGCCACCGACGGCCATGGCCACATGGACTTGTGTATTGCCACCGCAACACCACCACCGGTGTTGGCAGTTTTGTCTTCCCTGATCAGCGAGAAGTCTGGTATGTTGACTTTCTCAGATTTTCTGTTTAGCTTAGTTTCTGAAATTAAGATAATTCTAATGTTATTTCCATGGACAATATGTATCAATTCGTCGAGATTCGGTTTGAGAGCATGGGACGTCTACGGCCCGGGCGGCCCTCCATGTTAAAGCGCCGAGTAGTCGAGTCGGAACATGGGTGGATGCCCGGTTATAGTCCAGTCAACGAAGATCCGGAAGGCACCAATGTGGAAACTGTATGTAGACCTTTAGTCGGTGTATCGGCGCACATCTTCCGGCAATATCGGCCGGCTGTACGACCCGGTTTTCGGGGGTTCCCCTCCATCTTCGGCAAAGGCAGTAAAGTTGGGAAGAGAAAAAGACGGTCTCCATGGCGCCGCAAGCGCAAAGAGGGGGGGGGGGGTTATAGATAAGAGGTGGAGGAGGGAAAAATATGTAAAGACCCGAGAAGGTATACATTAAAAGAGAAGAATAAAAAAAATATATATATGTTGCTCTGCAGAAACTTCACATGAGCATCAGTTATTCCTCCGTATTCCAAAATTTGTCGTATGCCACTCACATAGCACGTCGATTGTCCCCCCTGAAGAAATACCGAGTCGCTCGGCTGTCTCACAGTGATGACAAACCGAGCAAATCTTCAGGAAAAAAATCCTGAAACAAGAGATGAAGAAGAGGAAGGAGAGGAGAAGAAACAAAAAAACAATCAGACAGGTCGAGTTGCGTCATTAGGACTTTACAAGCCCAAAGTTGAACAGGGGGGTTCCCAGCTGGCCGGCACGCGCGATACGTGACATGAATGGAGTTCATGGGTATTGCCCCTAGAGGTCGCCCAAAGAGCTCTCCAAATAATCGAAGATGGTAGTCACCAGGAGGAAGAACAAGAGCCCGAAAAAAAAAACGAAGGGAGAGGTGAGAAAAAGTGAGAATTGAGGAGAAAACTTGAGGAGTTAAACGGTGTGTTATGGTGGTCCCAAGTGATGCCACCATTTCACTTCTGTTAACACCATCAAATGTTCGTGAGTGGCATTTGATTATTTTTCATCTCTCTCTATCACAAGCCTTCACATCTTCTTCACGTACATTTTTTTCTTCTCACTCTTCCAAGTCTCTCACTCCATCTCGACCATTCAAACCGCACCCTTCAAACTCAGTACAGCCGGTATAGTACCTTTTAAATTGCAAATAACACTACCCAAGGCGAAAGGCAAATGCAAGATTCAGAAAATTTGCATGCAAACAACTGGGTTGGAGAGGGTGGAGTTGGTGGGGGTCTAGCAAACGTAAAGACATAGAAATTGCTTGGCTGATGTGTTTGGATGGCCAATGATGTGAATGAAAATATTTGGTGTCTGCAGTTTAGGTCCAATTGACTATGATGCTGATGGTGATGATGATTGTTACTCTAAAACTTCTCTGAGCTCACTGGACTACGTAAGCAATTTTCGTGGTGCAACCTTGCTTCCTTCTCCTTCCTCTAAAGGATTTTCCAGAAGTATATGCTGATACGGAAGGGGTGGGTTCAGGGGGTGATTCTGAACAGAAAATTCCTTTTCCACTTTTTGATCAGAAGCAGCACTGAGGCGTTCTGCTTTGCGCGCACACACACACACACACACATGGCTGACACCCTGCGGCGAATCTAATGCCCGGTGTGTATCCGTGGATGGCTCTGGGAGCGTGTGCGTACACGCGCACCTGTGTGTGTGTGTGTGCACTTCCAGGACTCCCAGAGCAATCAGCCAATTCCAATGAACAAATTGTGATATTGGTGAGCCCTGAAATTTTTGGCGCGAATGTTATGAAATTTCCCAGAAGCCCTTAAAAGTTAGAGCCTCCATCACTTCATTGCATTATCATTTTTACAGACCCATAAAATGCCCGGGCATTATCCCATAAAAGCACATCTGTATTATTTCAAAACCGAGGTACACTGGCATTATGATTTCCACATCTCTCTCTCTCTTGCTCTCTAGCCCTATCTCTCTCCTTCGTACTCTGCTCCTTCCTCTTGCAAATTCTCGCATCATTCTCGTCGTCCGGTACACACCACTACAAGCAACGGCACAAAGGCCGCTTTTAGCCGCCTATGATGCTCCGACTTAATTCAATTTTTCTTCTCTTGCCCCAGGAACAGCGCCGGTAGAGAATTCCATCCGTCACATTTCCACTCTCTAGATGTGTATCAGTTAACCTCTCCCTTTTACAACCCCTCCCAGCGCTTTTCTCAGTTACAATATTCTCGATTGTAATTTTGAAGAAATTGCTTGCAACGGTGGAAATAAGGAGTAGGAGTTGTAAGAAGGGTGATGGTGAGACAATTGGATTGGTGTTGTTTCAATGTTGAGTGGGGTTGAATACAAATATTGCGTTTGAATCTGTTGAACATAATGAATCTGTGTTTGTAATATTTTATTAAGGTTTGTGTGCAATTGGAGGATTTTCATTTGAACCGACAAGTGCTCCGAACCGATTGGACGAAGGATCTGACCTGATGCTGCTGATGATCCTAATGAGGATTTTAACCATCAGCTCTGTCTGTCCGAGGTACGCTATGCATAGAGCTGGAAGAAGACTGCTATGGGCAAGCTTCTGCTCTGGAAAAGACGGTGTTGGATTACCAATGAATAAATTGTACACATCGGTGTTGGAAGGGTCTGTTGCATGGAACAGCATGGGACGAAGACATCAAGAAGACATGGAAAACTTCGTCCGCTTCGGATGCAGCATATCCTGAAGAGTGGATCGGATGCAAAGAAGGATGTAGACACCAGTCAACAAGTCTCCGCCGACACACAAGCTGTACCCAGCCAACTTCTACACAACGAGATTGTGACCTTCCTGTCCGCAGCTCGGAGAGGTTCCCTCGATTAGCGTCGCTTCTGCTGTTAATGGCGAGGTGTTCATAGCAGCGCTTCTAACAACCAAGGGGTCTTACCGCAACCTACGCTTTTCCACGTGTTTCTCGGCCATTACTGTAGTCTGGGCACCTCACGCAAGGTTTTAATAGCATCCCGTAGGATTTCGGAGTGCACACCAATATTGATCTGCAGAACTACACCTACCTCCACCTTCGCTCTCCCTCGTCGGCCTCCTTCATCTGAGGTTTTTTCAGCTTCTAGCTGAGGCTTCATGTCCAAGTCGATTGCTTGTAGCCTTCTGGAGGTTCCCGCTGGTTCCTTCTCATGCCTTGATCTGATTGTCATCATGTTGTCTGTTCTACAGATCTCCGCGGTAGGTGACCTCATCAGGAAGCACTTCACCTTCAGCGACAGCAGAAGGGCCGAGTAAGCTAAGCTGTCTTAGTGCTGTCTCTTGAGTTCCTAAGTTCCAATCACCGATTGGGCCAGCACTCCGGATGGTCTAACCAGCGGAACGTTGCTCATGGAGCAGCTGCTCATGCCGATCTAGCTTTTCAGTGATTTCCTGTATCTTATCATGCGAATGCAGTGTATGGTCTACAAGTTCATATTCTTAATGGATCGAAGGCGGTAAAGATAGAAAAATGGAGATTTGATGTCGTCTTTAGAATGTGTCAATCAGATATCCCCTTTCTCCACAAGATATCCTGGAAGATGAAAAATGGGGGGGAAAAATCGATTGAACGGTTTCACGAAATAAGATTCTTTGTAGTTTGGCACGATGTGAGAATCATAAATCAAGCTTACACATTGGCCAAGTGTGTGGGCGAGTGTTCGTGCCGCTGGAATGTGCCTCATGTCCTCGCCCAGTATCGTGTGTATTCGAAAACGTTTATATAGGTTTCGTGGGTACTGGAGGTTGACCATGGATACATTGGGGGGGGGGGGGGGGGGGGGGGGAGATAGTCGTTTAATTCACGCCTCGTAGGTCTTCCATGCTACAGACAGTTGAACATCCTGAGGAATCGATACGTTTCATTGGTGGACGATATATATTCCTTGTTTTGGTTTTCTTGCGGTAGCTGAAAGGCGACACGGTAGTTTCAGATTGCAGTGATGTAAATGCTTTACTCGCGGGACGACATCGTAAATTGCCAATTTTTTTTTTTAACTTTTTTAATATATGGGAGATATTTTATGGTGGTGTGTGGGGGGGCCGGTGGCATTGGGTGGATGACGAGGAATTTATTATTGGGGAGGAATAAAAATTTGGAAATTGTGAGTTACGCTGTGGGTTTCAACCTAGCTTGGGTCGACATACAAGCATACCGGGAATGATGACGCCGGTCAACTGGCTAAAAATGCGACGGTAACAAACGTTTGATGCCATCCGGACGTCAGGCCAAGTCGCCCCTGAGGGTGAGAACTATTTCAAATGGTTCTTGACTACAAGAAGAAAAGAAGTATGCAAGTAAAAAAAGTTGCCTGGGCTAGTCCCGCTAGGGCTGATCATTACCACTTGGCTCATCCCAGATCAAGTTCTGGAGACTGCGCAGAAAGTTATGTGGTGGGAGTTCGGAGGAAGATCTTAATCAAGTACTTTGGCAATGTTCAAAGTACGATGAAGCGACGGCAATTTTAACGGACCGTCTGAAGCGGTATGATTTTTTCATTCCGATTTGTGCGAGTATGATAAGGATAGTTACCGTAGAGACAAGGACCAACGATTATCTGACACCCCCGACCGACGGGCCTGAAGAGGTCCCCAAGGGACCGAGGACTGAATCGGCCAGGGCAGGCGGCGGCACTCGGTCATTTACCAAACGATAGTTGACACATCGGTCCACATTCTTATCATTAACCTTGCATCGTTCCATATCAAGTAGATTTCACGTGTACACTCTTAATAAATACAATACAGTTAGTTAGAACTCATGAAAAGAGACTCATTATTTTAACCACTGCACGTCTGAGAGCTACTGGGTCCTTCCACCCGTATCAGGTCAACGTCTCTCTCCATACACTCAATACCCAAATATTATATATAGTTGTCGATCATCTCGATGCTACAAGTCTTGAAAATCCCGGTCGGCCAGAATTGTGAGATCTAACAATTTACAGTCGTGATCAGATTCGCGAATACAAGTCAAAAAGGTAGTGGAGCGATGTAAAATAAGAAAAAACAAACAACTTGGATTATATCGAATGCTTACTCGAGGAAAACTCCATATGATCAATGGAAAATTCGTCATCTTGATGCTGACAAACATATCGTGTATGTAATTGTCGCTGATAAGCCAAGGTTAAAAGCTTGCAATAAAAAAAAGATGAGTGCTCTCCATTGATGTATATGGGTTAATCTTATGCATTAAGCCAATAAAAAATTATGAAAGCAATATATGGCACTGAAATGCTTCGACAAAAAATGTGATTTTTTTTTTCTCAATGCGTCAGCAGAAATACGGATGAGCCATACAACCTACGCCTCCCCTCAGATATTCAGTCAATTTTTATGGGTTTTATCTGCCTTTACCGCGCTGATCTGAGTCCACCAATGGGATGAGACCGATTTGACGCCTTTGGAATTTTTTCCTCGGCCACTTCCCCGAGATTCATGCGATCCGAGTATGAATGTCTATAACGGACCACAGCATCCCTCTTCCCGGTCCAACTTTATTCCTTCTAATTTTCAATATTATATCCGGCCACCTTTTAACCCAGAATCGGCGGATAATTGTGTCGTTAGTTTTTTTCAATTTTTAACTTTTCCATTCACCTCTCAACTGCACTGAACTTTCCTCCCCCCCCCCCCCCCCCCCACCTAAAACTTTCATGTCGCGATTTTTCCGTCAATATCTGAAAAGAATTCTTCAAGTTGCAATATATCTGAAGAATGTTTCCCAAGAACTCCAAGTGTACAGCCAAGCTTGACCCACATTTCTAAGAAAAAAAAACAAAAAAATAAAAAAAAAACAGTAAAAAAAAGAGGGCAGAAAACACCGGAAATATTATCCCTGGCAGTCTGCACTCGAAGCCATGACGTCTTGAAGAGCAATATGCTGCAACAGCTACACTTGTGTGACACTTTATTGCGCACAGCTGACGACAAAATGTCACTGCCAACTTTTCACTCAGCCCAAACAAAGGTACAACAAATAGAAAATGGGGAAAATGTGGGAGGGGGGGGGGAGGGGGAATGAAAAAAAAAGTGCGAAACGTGTTTTATAGAGAAACGGTAAATGGACGGTGGGTGGGTGGGTGGGGGGGGGGGGCGGGGAGATGAATGTACGTGTCTGGCGCACCCGATAATCAACAACACTCGATGATGATCAATTCTTTTGTTGTTGTCACGTAGATTTGAACCGTCAGACTCTCTTTAACCCCTCGCCTCGGTCCATCCTAAACATCCACTTGTATTTCCTCATTTCTCTGCCCATACACTCACCCCTGTCTATATTTTTATTTTCCCTCAATCATACACTTCCTGCCCCCCCCCCTCCCCCCACCAAGTGCACTAAACACACTATGGGACTGATGGAGTAATGCAGATACATGGGGACATAATTTATCATCCATCGTCGAGGCTAATATACGGACATAATTAAATTTTATTTATTAACTTCAATAAGAAAAAAAAAAAAAAAAAATGATTGACTTCCCAATAGCAGGGAGTGCTTGAAGTGACTCATAAAATGAAAATGTTCCCTGAATCTCTCCCACTTTTTCAGAAATTACGAGTTACGCTAATACAATTCAATAAATTCCTTGGGTAGGGCATATTGGACACCCATCCGCGCAATGCCCGACTTGCGTATTCCCCAATTTTTTTTTTCAGCCCAGCCTTTCCGAACTGAAAGCTTTTCCAATTTGCTAGATCACATTTGCCTTGGTGACAAGAGCCAAAAAAAATTAATTACTCACACTGCAATGAAATTACGAACCGCAAAAATCTCATAAATCACGTGTGAAATCTGCAGTTACACTAATCATCGAATTTTCGCGTTTCTGCGGTGTGAAAACAAGGGTTGGGGGTTGAGGAAAAAAAGCCGCTTCGTATAAAGAATACAAAGTTGCCTTTGGCTGGCGCGGGGGGGGGGGGGGGGTTAGGCAAGTCTAGGTGTGGCGCCCCAGTCGCATGTAAATTAGTTTGTTAAACTCTGGCAAGCTGCTTGAAGCTGGAGAACCTCAGGCGCGCGCCAATGCGGCATTCTTTCCTCAACCCCCGCAACATTGCCCCATCGTGCCAGTGCCTCCCGCCCCCCCCCCTCACACCATTACTCTTCATACCTACGCGGCTACATGTGGAATGTAGCGTCAATTACATTAAATGAAGAGCCGAATAGTGAGGAAAAAGTTGGCTCCATACATAATGCATAAATACAAGAGTTCATTGTAATGGAGTCCGCGGGGGGTGGATGGGGGGGGGGGGGGTAATGCGGCTGTGGTATGCGCTTAATTAATATCTCGTTTTGGGTGGATCAGCTACTGCATATAATAAATTTTTCCAGGTGAACTGGTTGAGGCGAGGTCCCAACGATCTTACGATGGGGTGGGGGGGGGGGTAAAAATCGATGAAACGGATGAGTTGGGAAATGAGTGTGTTATGGAATAACCCGGAACGACTTGCCATGGAGCAGCAAGCATTACCCCTCCCCCCCCCCCCCCCCCCCCACCCACTCACACCCCACCCCCACCTGAGACTATTCCATCGTCACTTAGCAGATCTTCATGATGTCCCATGTTGCATTACCATCACTGCTGCGCCATATGTCGGGTCAGTGACACGTCCAATGATTTTCTCGCACCGCTGTAATGAGCTTGACTGGTTGAGTTCTGATGCTTCTGATGTTAGCCCGACGGCCAAGTGGGGAAGGGTTCAGGCTAGTGTGGGGCCAGCCGGCTCGACACGCTGGCCAACAGCCGTCTCCATCCGATCTGCATGCAAGTAATTATCACTATAGCATACAGGCAGTCTGATAGCACGTGAGGGGTGGTAGGAGACACCAAAACACTCTCGCTGTTGCGGGGATGTACCCCAGACACTAGACCTTATCGTGTTAGTGGATTCTACGGCTATAGAAATTGGAATTGGGGTGGTTGTGGGCGGGGGGTGGTGGGGGGGGGGGAGGTGGGTGGAAATGGAGAGAGCCATTGGCAAAATCTGTGGCGGCCACAAGCCTTGGCAACCTTCGCAGCGGGATTGTTGGGGCAATGGGAATTGTACTGGCTCCCCCGTTACGGATCTGTCCCTATCTAACGCCAATCGCGAATAGGCCGCTCTGGGGCTTTGTCACTGATGGGACATTAGGGGATAAATAGATGGGGGATTTGCATGTGCGTCGTGTGCTTTCTGATGAGAATTTATATTTTTAGGCGGCGTATACCAACACCTAAAACTTGATTAATGCTGGTCAAGCTGGAGGGGTAAAGCTGGGGTTGGTCATTTAAAATCTGGGATGTGAGTCATTATTGGTGGAGTTCTTAACAGGCCTCGGATAGAGCAAGGGAGCATGATGAATGAATTCAGGACTGGAGAATGTGGTATAGTAAGGTTGCTTGAGTTTTCTGTTAGCCGGAAGTAGGAGATTTTTCCCGGAAGTTCGGAAAAATGTCAGTGAACAAGATGTAAATTATATTTCTGAAAATACAGCCTTTTTCATAGGACGCCAGATTATAATTCCCTGAAACACCAAAGCCATTAATCGCGACCCAAAAACCACCTTCAGCGAACAAGTCTCAAGCACGTCCGCATAGCCACAATTCTCCCCAAGTATCCACTCGTGATTTCCATTTAATAGCGAATTAATATATCTCCACAATGCTGGAGCATCATTTCCGGAAAAGTTGGCAGGGGGATGTGCATACACGGCCCATGAATATCAAGCCCTCGAGTGCCGGTGTCCAGCGTCGGCCGCCGTCCAAAAACCCATACCATTGTTGAAAAAGCCGCGCACACATGGGTGCGTCTAGCGGCGTAACGAACGACTCGCCGCACGCGGAATACAAACTGCGCTATTGGCTCTGTCTCACTCGTTTGTTTTTTACTGCACATTTCATATAGGGGATGCTTGCAAATTCTAGCACATCCTGTGCTATTTTTCGATCTCGAAGTTATCGTTTCTGGAGAATCCTTTCCGAAAAGTGGTTCCCGGAAAATTGTTCTTGGGAAATTGCTGCTGGAAAATCCTTCTTGGAGAATTGTTCTGGAATATTTTGCTTAGGAAATTGTTCCCGGAAAATTGTTCCTGGAAAATTGTTCCTGGAAAATTGTTCCTGGAAAATTGTTCCTGGGTAATTGTTCCTGGGTAATTGTTCCTGGGTAATTGTTCCTGGGAAATTGTTCCTGGAAAATTGTTCCAGGAAAAATGTTCCTAGAAAATTGTTCCTGAAAAATCGTTGCCGGAAAATTGTTCCACGAAAAATGTTCCTAGAAAAATGTTTCTGGAAAATTATTCGTGGAAAAATGTTCCTGGAAAATTGTTCCTGGAAAATTATTCCTGGAAAATTGTTCCTGGAAAATTGTTCCAGGAAAATTGTTCCTGGAAAATGGTTCCTGCAAAATTGTTCCTGGAAAATTGTTCCTGAAAAATTGTTCCTGGAAAATTGTTCCAGGAAAAATGTTCCTAGAAAATTGTTCCTGGAAAATCGTTGCCGGAAAATTGTTCCACGAAAAATGTTTCTAGAAAATTGTTCCTACAAAAATGTTTCTGGAAAATTATTCGTGAAAAATTGTTCCCCGGAAAATGTTCCTGGAAAAACGTGCCTGAAAAATTGTCCCAGGAAAAATGTTTCTAGAAAATTGTTCCTGGAATATTGTGCCTGGAAAATCGTTCCCGCAAAAATGTTCACCCGAGAAAATTTACAATTGCAATTCATTTTTAAATTTTTCATGATTTTAAAATAAGAAGGGGGAGCAATAATTTCTATTCTGTTTTCTTTTACTCAACCATCGCAATTGATAACAGCCTAGTCTACCTCTTCGATTTCGATACTATTTCCTCCTCCCAGAAGTACATAAATTCGAGTTTCAAGCTTGAAATGAGATGAGCGCATGTATGTAATCGCGAGGAGGGCAACTGGTGTATAAAGCCAACCCTTCCCTTTTTCCAACCCTCATCTCCTCTTTCCCGGTAACGGATGACGACAGTGCAAAGTGCAACCCCGGATTAAACCTTCCGACTCTCCTGCTCTCTTTCATCATCCCCCAACGCCCTTTTAATCAGCGGTGCTATGTTGTGGGACAATTTGCATTCAAGCTCTGTTGATTTAATTTTTTTTTCACCAGTTTTTGGGTCAGGTTTACGTCAATTGAAATGCATTGACCTACATTCATTTCCACTGGCTTCGTAGGTGGTTCTAATTAACTTGCAATGAGACCTTTTTTGAGGGTGGTGAACTCCGATTCACCTTGGTAATGCACTAATTTCGAGTGAAAAGACTTCGAGGAAGGCAATCCATGAAATTGTTGGAACTTTGGTCTCTCCCAATGGAAAAATCAATTGGGCGGCGCATCGCTCACCATGCGAGCAGGGTCGTCAGACGGCTACTGAGCGGGCCCATAATTTGACAAAATTCGGTCTCACAATGAAAAAATAAATTGGGCGGCACATCGCTCACCATGCGAGCAGGGTCGTCAGACGGCTGCTGAGGGGCCCATAATTTCACCATTATTGTAGTAATTCCATGGTTAATTTCTGCCTTGAATGAAATTGCCAAGTGGCCCATGCCGTAACAACCTGTGGCCCAGTGGCTCCAGCTGTATCCACTGCAATGTTACGTTGTAATGAGTACAAAGGACGTGGGAGACACGTAGCCGAGTACATATCGCTCAATATCCTGGTGCCGATACCGTGGGATACCATTTACCGGATATCATTGAGAATCACAGGTTCCATTGTTGAGGCAGCTTGTCTGTTGCACTGGACATGATGACAATGCCCTCGAGCAGCTCAACAACGGGATTCATTCGAAGATGCTGACGTCAGGTTGTGCCATTTTGGTGCAGCATTTGGTATGATGGTATTTGTGGAAGTTAGAAGTCCATTTCTTCATTCAAGGTGGTATTGATTTTTATGACAATGGATTCCGCTTTTTATTAATCATATAATCACATTCCTGTTCTAGATTTTTGACTTATTGAAAAATGAATCTATTGTAATTACTTCGAAAATGCAATGTTTGGTGAGTGTGTGGGTGTCCGTATGGGTGTGTAAGTGAGTGTATAGCTGGGTGGGTAGGTAGGTGTAGGTAGGTGGGTGGGTAGGTGTAGGTGGGTGGATAGGTGTAGGTGGGTGGGTAGGTGTAGGTGGGTCGGTGCGTAGGTGTAGGTGGGTGGGTGAGTAGGTGTGGGTGGGTGGGTGCGTAGGTGTAGATGGGTGTGAGTGGATGGATGGCTGGGTGGGTGGGTGGCTGGGTGGGTGGGTGGCTGGGTGGGTGGCTGGCTGGGTGAGTGGGTGTAGGTGGGTGGGTAGGTGTAGGTGGGTGGGTAGGTGTAGGTGGGTGGGTAGGTGTAGGTGGGTGGGTAGGTGTAGGTGGATGGGTAGGTGTAGGTAGGTGGGGGGGGGGGGGGGGGTGGAAAATTTTGGAAAATTTCTGGAAATTTTTTTTTATCAAAATCAATTGTGGCCGCCTGCTATTGCCAATAGTTCATAAATAAAAATCCTTTACACATTCTTAAAAAAGTCATACTGCTGGACTCAAGCAGTTGATAAACATTGTGCACATCCCTCTTCAGGCTTTTCACTGCTGTCTCGGCTGGTGGAGCATGGTTACGTTACTCGACACTCACAAAATACATTCGCATACAGCTGTTGTCACTCGACAGGGTGGGAAGAGACAAAAATGCTGAGAGTGGAGAACGGAGTAACCATATAAGGAGAAGAAGTCGGAGGACGTTTTAAAGTTGGGAATCGCTAGCCTGGAATTTCACTACGGCAAATGCCACTTGACTTTACGTGACTGCGGATTTTCTTTATACCTTCATAATTTTTTTGCTTTCTGTTTGCAATGATTCAGAAGTATTGCACGTTATTGATGTAAAAAGTTTAATCTAGATGTGAATTTTAAATTACTTTCCTAGCCACCCACCCATCCATCCAACCAAACCACCCACCCACCCAACCCACCTACCCAACCAACCTACCCACCCGCCCAACCCACCCACTCAACCAACCCACCCACTCAACCAACCCACCCACCCACCCAACCAACCCACCCACCCACCCAACCAACCCACCCACCCACCCAACCAACCAACACACCCACCCACCCAACCCACCCACCCACCCACCCAACCCACCCACTCACCCACACATCCACCCACCTACCCACCCACCCACCTATCCACCTATCCACCTATCCACCCATATGCACCCCCAGAAACACATACACACACAGGCGGGCTGTGGAAAGGGACGGGGGTGATTTTAATAGTAGAATTCGTCTTTTTAGTCCATAAAGAGAGCTTCCTGTCAGGAAAACGAGTGCCAGCATCGAGTAAATCGATTTCCATCTTTATGTGCAGCTCTATACCTTCCATATTTGTACGAAGCAATATTTTTTTTTCTTCCAGAGACATATTACGATAGAAATGATCAGAGAATCGTGCAGACAGTATAAAAAATAAATGAGCGGGATCGATGTAATGCTCGACATTCGATGCGACAATGTCGTTGGTCTTTCTCGGTAATGTATTCCGGGGGCTGACGATGTCTCTTGTTTAATCACTGTTTGAAGAACCCAACTTGATGCAATAATGTTTGAACGGTGATTATAGTTTTATTAGTTCCCATAATTCTTCCCCCGGTGAATTCTTTTTCCAATTAGCGGTTAACGATGCCAATGCAGAGAGCCCGCGAAATTCTTCCATTACTTGACCCAGAGTGAGCATTTCTAGGAGTTTTCCTGGGAATATTGGAAGATTAAATTCATCGTGATTGGATGGGAATTTCTCGTATTCTCCAAGTTAATTGGGCTCGACCATTTCTTTTCGGAGAATTTTCCATCGAAAGACACCTTCATTCATGAAAATTTCCCTGTCAATCGGTGGCATCTATAAATAAACTGAATGGACACTTTAATTAATTAGCGCCACCCCGCCCGCAAGCGGCCGGGATGTTGACCAACTTTTCAAATTAACTTCTTTCTTATTTCAATGATTTGGAGTTTGAAATGAAATTTGAAATATTTTGATTTTCAATTTTTGTAATAGTTACATTTGAGTTCGATTTCGATTTTTTAAAAGATAGATATGAATGTTCGCATTTGAATTTGAATAAAATTTGAATTTGAAAAAAAAAATTTAACGTGAAATTGAATTTTAGAATTGGAAAAATGAAATTGTAAATTTTTTGAATTTAAAATATGAGCCCGCGCGAAGAGGAACATGGCGACGCACATTTCGAAGCCAATCAGACTGAACATGAACGAAAACAGTATGGCGGGCCACATGACAGCCCATGACAATTGAAATTAGTGTAATGGCCGCTGCCATGACATGATTGGTCATTTTTAGGAAGGATTAGTGGTGGATGAAGTCGACGATGCACAAACAACACGTTTAGTCGAGGACGTGCCTGGACGAAAAGACGGTTATGACACTCAGAGTACGTAACTATCGCGCGGGACCACAGTGCGCATGCCTTGCAGATGCGCAGATGCAAAAATGTTTCTGCGCAAGCGTCAATCGCAAATTGTGCGTACGCATTACACAAGTGTCGCTCATGAGAATTCATGTATTTTGTGTCGATTTCTCGATGTCAGTCGCAAACCAATCGATTACTCACATCTAATCGACTTTCATGACGATCTGTCGATTCTCCTGTCGATTGTTCCCTGTTCTTTTTATATGAGGAACGACTATTCCAGGTGATTGGTTGGTGCAAGCAGGAGTGCACAGTTTGGGAAGAACTCGGTTTCCACTGGTACCACTGCTGCCAGGGGCGGGTTAACCAGGCAAACTTGAACCACCTTTTGCCTTGATCTGTACCTCCAAGTCCCTATCTGCGACCCCATCAACTTGGCTCTAATAACACACGGGGCAAATTTTAGATGCACACAGGGTCAAACTATCTCCATGTTCTTTGGCTCAACGCGTGTTTACGCTCAATAAGTCGAGCTAAGAAACTTGTTGACTGCGTCAGTGGCAACTCACGTGTTCGGAAGCTGTTTGAACTTCTCGAATTGCCTCACGAGGAAGTATGATCAATCTAGGAATCTCTTCAGATTTTCCCCTAAATTCCCATAAACTTAACAAAAAAAAAAAAAAAAAAATACCGCAATAAATTCATCGCAGTCCTGTCATTTTTTCATGATTCCCATTTCATTCACTTTCTCCCTCGAAAAATAAATATCTCCACAATTTCACGGGCCCATAAATAATTTTTATGCCTCGACAATGCGAATATGAAAAAAAAAATGATAGTGGGGTGGGGCGGGGGGGTTGAACAAACACATACCGAGCGATATATGAAATAACTGGGCAATGGCAGGACGCTCCAGGATGTACTCTATATGAGCACTTCCTCCGGCCGCTCGGCCGGCGGCCGCACAGTCGCCAGCAATTCCAAGTGCCTATGGTGGGGTCGCACGCGCACCCCATGACGTCCATAATGCGGCACGAGTGAATCTACCTACCTCTGCCTCCGCCTCATCCTCAAAACTCGTCCGTTTCCCCTCCCGCTCGCACGATGATCGATTTGTCGATCGATGTTTCCTCATACCCCACTCCCCCTCGCCCCCCCCCCCCACCCGCCGCGAACGAGTTATGCAATACTAACGAGCCCCGTGTCTAGCCATTCATACGTTTCACTCCACTTCCACTCTCTTGCTTCCCGGATGACAGTTAATCGACGCCAACAGTCATCAGTACACAGTGGTTCACTATGTTTATTTTAGACAAATTTGTTTCGTGGAATAAAAACTGCTGTGGGCTTTTGAGGAAATTTTTCTTTCGTTCATTTATTGGGGATTGAAACTATTGCCATGGTTAATTTTTTGAGTTACAATGCCCAAACGTGGTTTCGTAAAAATGACGTAGGGCTGAGCGGGCACCCATCCATGTGCAGACTCGACTCGAAGTATGTTTAACTTCCCGATTTAGGGAAGTTATTGGAATCACCCCGATAATGAAGTGTCTCAGAAATCGAAAATTTTCACTTTTCTCAACGTTTCACATCATTCTGACCAATTTTAGATGAGGCTTCTGTGTGCCTGTGTGTGTGTGTTCGTATGTGACTGATTCTTTGACAAACGGTTGCCGGTAAGCGGCTCGACCGATTTGGTTCTGCTTTGACCCAAAATTACCTCTGACTGATGTCCAGGGCGGAAAGGAGTGTCAATGTTGAAAAACAATTCCTTCAATTGTTATTAACAATTGTAATTGTTTATAAAGCTGTATCTCGAGAACGATGACAGATACGAGAAAAAGTGTTATACAAAAGTTGTTCTTCTCGTAAAACTACGTATTTCATGTTGTATTACGTTTTTTGCTAGGCATCATATTTTAAGAGATATCGGTAAAAAATCGTAATAATCGATCAATAGTCGAATCTTAATTGTTTATATCGCTCTATTGCGTGAACGGTGAGAGATAGAAGAAAAAGTATATGATGAAGGTTATTCCTCATACAAAAATACGTATTCAATTTCTTATGACTTTTTTATGACAGAAGAGGCATATGTGTGTATGTAGAGTATATCGTCAGTTATAATCTGGCTTATATATTCTTCGAGGTCTTTCGTGGGATTCAACACCACCTGCGGCGTCGTCAAGTCCCGACTCGAGCCAAGTGCTGTAGGGCATTTGATGTTTCCTCGTTATCACCATCTCTAATGAGTCTCTTGATAAGTCCAACAGCAAATGGCATGCCGAATTTTATCGTTATATGGAATATGTTATTAACTGACATCCTGTACCGCCTCATCAATTCGATCATAATTAAGTTACCTCACCTTTTTTAATTTGCTTAATTTCATTTGGTGCGAAAATCCGTTATGAACATAATTATTCGCTGACTACACCTCGCACTCCTGGAATATGGCCGGCAAAAAAAGGCAAAATGTTGGTCTGTGTCAGAGAATTCAATTGCCCTCGTTACTCAATTTTCGAGTATCGTTTGGGTAATTTTTTTGTACAGTGCGCGTGCGATTATCATTTTTCCATCGATTCGTCTTTTTCGAGAGGAGCCAAGTGGGCAGTGACCCTCATTCCGCATCCATCCCACGGCAAAAAGAAAAAAGTGAGGCGTCATGGGACACCTGGTAGATGTGAAACATGGAAACACTAATTTGGATCCAAATTTCTCTATAAATTTTTGACAATTTTTCCAAAATGAGCCAAATTTTTTCGAAAATTGTTCCAAAATTTTTTCCACAATTTTTCAAAATATTTCCAATTTCTTCAAAAATTTTCTATTTTTCAAAACATTTTTTGTCAAATTTTTGAGAAATTGTTAAAAAAAATTTCTAATTTATTAAAAAAAATGCAAATTCTTTTCAAATTTTTTAGAAGCGCTGCAGCGTATCTTGATATGTACATACAACTTGTGCGCATCGCCTTTGCGTCGATGACAGAGAGGGGGCGATAGATAAGCAGTGTGGTATACCTATGTATATTTGTCAAGGAAATTATCTATCCCGAGAGTAAATTGTTCCGATCCCATGCGCCGCATTAGATGTTTCAAATAAAAAATTATTTATTTCTGTCAATAAAAAAAACAAATTAGCAACCATGATTAGAATTTAACAAACTAAGAAAACCATTTTTGCGGGTATTGATAACATATTCTTTTGTACACAAACCATTGTATATACGTTTTATTTTGTGTGTCATGAATTCATAAATTCACAGTTGACCGCAACTCTTTACTCGGTACCTTAGCGCCAGCGAGCGGAGGGGAAAGCGTCCCCACTACGCGCGACGCTGGAAACTGCGCTGGAGGGGTATGACCGTTTCGTTGCATACCGCCGCGCGTGGACTCATCGGCTACGTGATATAAACATTGTGGAGGGGGCTCGGCCCAACGCAGCGAGCTTGCTTCTTCCCCGAGTCATCATATTATCTCCCTCCTTTCCTGGCCACGCCTCTTGCGGGCGTGGAGGGGGTATCTGTAGCTCCTCGTACGCGGAAACCTCAGCCCGCAAACTAAACTAGAACAAAATTACAAAAAATTGTAATTAACAATGCTTGAACATTTGATGTTTTCTTCTTAGCTACCCATGCAATGAGATCCAGCATCTTTTTAACCTTTAATTCATCCACTTTTTGAGCGACTTTGGGCAACGCAGATCAGATTGACTCAAATTTCTTTGAGTTTTCAAACATAGAAATTGGGACAAGTAAAACCAAAATCCACTTCCGGTTCGGTTAGCCACACATGCGCCTCCACGAATTGTCGGGGGGGGGGGGAGGAGGGGGGGGGGGAGGTGAATAATCTCATAGAGGTCGTGGAAGCATGTAGAACACGTTTTTTTTGCCCTCTCCTCGTATTTCACGGATTAACGTAAAACTCGATCCTATGAAATATGTATTTTTTTTCTTATCGCACGTGTCGTCGAGGTAAATTTATGGCCCGCGTAAAGTCAAGTGGTCAGAGACAAAGGGACCGCCCCAGATGGGAGTTTAGGCTGAATGTTGTTATCCAAATGGCGGGGTGAAAGGGCAAGGAATAAAGTTAGTTTGGTGTAAAGAGCCGAAGGGGAAAATGAAACTAACACTCCTACGTACAACTTTTAATTAGTTCTTGGGGTCGCTTATCGTTGGAAAACGTCGAACCAATGAATTTTTCAGATAAATCATCTCGAATAATGATCGGTGAAATTATGGTCTCGAGTTTTCTGTAGTTGCTATCTACTCCGGGGAATAAATGAAATTCACGGTAATGCGCAAAGTTGATGGGAATATTTTATATGGGGTGTGGGAAAAAGGGCGAATGTACTTGACACTGTTTGAGAGGTTATCGAATCTTTATGGTTTACGGGACTTTGAAAGAATTTGGGGAAAGGGTTTGGGAGATAATTTTTTTGGAGGTGAGTGCCTTAACAATTTAGCAGACATAAGCTTGTACATGAACTATGCAATGTGGAACTATCAAATGGGTTAGATTGTTGTTGGTTCAATTGTTGGATGTCTGAGCTGTGATTTTGATAGGGTGAGTTATAGTTGAATTCGCAGTCACCCATAGGATTCGCCGCAAGGTCTGTCCTCGTGGGCAATATGGAGACGCGCACTCACCCAAGTGGGGTTGATGGCCTCACTCGAGTTATGATATTTAGTAATCATAAAGTAAAACACTCAGAAAACCTCTGTGATATGATAGTAGGTCCCCCCCCCCCTCGTGTAATGGACTGTATCCCGGCAGTGGGTCTTGCGTTTTTTCCGTTCCTGTCTCTTGTACTGCTCATGGTAGCTGCTCTTCAGGATTTCTTCGAAGAGGAGTACTGGGCAGTAACCCATGCGGCTGAATCGGGGTGGGTGGGTGTGAGTGGCTGTGGGTGGATGTCAGTGGGTGAGTGGGTGGATGTGACTGGGTAGGTGGATGGGTGGATGTGACTGAGTGGGTGGGTGTGAGTGAGTGAGTGGGTGGGTGAGTAGGTGGATGGGTTGGTGGGTGAGTGTGAGTGGGTGGGTGGGTAGGTGGGTGTGAGTAGGTGAGTATGAGTGGGTGGGTGGGTGGGTGACTGGGTGGGTGAGTGGGTGGGTGGGTGGGTGGGTGGTTTTGTCTTCCAAAATAATTGAGTCGGCAAAAAAACCAAGAAAAACTTTTCATATTTGATTCCAAAACAATATATATTGATCAACCCCGCTGTCCCTTACACCTATACGCATTCTAAATAATTTTCCCACTCTTGTTTATAGATCATAGAATATTCTCTCTCTCGTTGACTAAAATACAAAGTCATTGGTGGCATTTCCCACATCAAATCCCGAAAAACGAGCTTTATTTACTCGGTATTTCGCGTGGACACGAGAGTTTTCCCCATTAAAAATTTACCAAGCGCTAAAAGCGCTAAAATACAGGTATGAAATAACAAACATTTTTCCTCCATGTTTGTTGGCCGTCAGCGGTTATTTGTCAATAATCTGATGGACTAGTCCCTCAAACCGGAACGAAAAAAAAAAACAAAAAAACACCCACGGTTTTTCCGCTAGCACTGTTTTCCCTGGGGTCCAATACGTGGGACAGGTGTTGGGGGAATAATCACGTATATGAACTCGAGCCGCGACAAAATCCTCTGTCCATTAATTCCACTTTCTGTCTATTTACAGCCGCCGAAATAACTCGAATAATTTTCTATTTATTTCTTTCGCACACAAGATATTATTCATCTTTTCGGAAAGTTTGAGTGATTCGAAAAATCCTTCAGAAAATTCACTTTACCAAGTTCGCATGGTTTTTTCCGAAGTTTTCGCTTCCTTTGACTCCAAAATTTTTGAGAAAGTAAGACAATGTTGGCAGACCCCCCTCCCCCCCCCCCCCCCCCCCCCAGGATCATCCCCAGTCCACCTTGATTTTCCTCCGGCTATCCTGCGTTACGGCCTGGTCAACTCAGCGGCACATACGTGGGAGTCGTCGCAGTGGGCCGGAAGGTGGCTCGAACCACAGAGAAGTGAAGAGAAAAAGCGTGTAAAAAAAAAATCCGCCGCAGTCTCTCTCCCCATTGCCCCCGAGTGAGACAGATAGAGAGCAAGGGATATCGCACCGGCGTGTGGAGCGGCGAAGTTCCCCGAAGCGCAGTCGAAGAGAGCCGAAATGACGAGCCCTCCGCCACACGATAGACCATCCAGTCGTGCTGCGACCGTCAAACTGTTCGCCTCGCGAGTGACAAATTTCGGATGTACAATAACGACAAGTGCTAGAATTTGACACAAGACGATCCCCAAAATTAGCGCCTAAAAATCCCGAAAGAATTTGCAAGAATTTCTAATTCTGAAATTTGAATTTCCCGCCAAATTGTGCGCGCCCCCACTCAGCATTGGACTGATCAATTAGTGCATACCATTAACAGGTGTTGACAGTGATAATCTTCGTAAGGGCATCTGCGTTGTCAATAATATATAACACGTGTTTATAATTGTTGACAGCGGCTTTTGACAGCAATTGCACATCATGATCTCCTGAAGTGTCACAGTGGCATCCTTGATAATGAGTGACAAATGGACAATGGAGTTGCGAAGAGTTGTGTAGTATTCAACAATCGTGATAAAAATTTTCGTTGCGCGAGTGAATTTATTTACGATAATTTGGTGACTTTGGTTGCTGTAGAATTGATCACGTGCCAGTGGTAAACACAAGCACGATGGAGACCAATGACAATTGGTCGGGGCGAAAGGTGCTGGATGCTGCAGTGCCGAAAAAATTTCGCAAGGATAATCAGGCGGTTGAAGTTGGCGGTCTCAATTGGGCAATGCTATTTCTTTGTATGGGCAGCCTGGGAATATCCGCTATTTTGGCTTATCGAGAAGTGCAGCTTGAAGCGAGGATAGATAGCTTGGAGGCGCGATGCGATCATCAGGAAACATCGGAGGTTATCATTAAGAGGCTGAGGCGCGAAGTGCAGGAGGCTTTTCTTGGCCAGAAAATACCGTATCCCGAGTCACCTATGTTCAGGATTAAGAGGGATGCCGGAGATTGCAACTGTCCAGCTGGTGAGCGATAATTATGATTATTATGAATTTGTGTAGTGGGAAAAAAGATGGAGGTATGGGTTTGCGGCTTACGCGTTTTATCTGCATCACGTGATCACAAGAGTCATCTGAATGTATTAGTGTTAGTATTTTGCTTGTTAATATATATAGTATTAGTATTTGTATTATTATATATGTTGGTATTTTAAGCGCGGGAAAATTCTTAGTTCCGTGCTGTCAAAAAATGGAGCGGCGGCAGACCGTGAATTTTTTGGTGATCACGTGATCTTTCGCTTTTCTGGAAACGCGTTAGGTTAGTTTGTGAATGCAGAAAAAATACATTTGCAGAATGGGAGAAATTGTGGTCAAGTATGGTGGGATTAGAACTTGAAATTGTGGGAATAATGATGCAGCCATTTTGGGGGGGGGGGGGGGCGTCTGCAGTCATTATTGGCGGGAACACATTCAAATTATGAACTTTTCCCGCCAAAAGTGTATTTGCGCGCGAATTGACGGTATTGTATATGTGTTATATATACCTCATGCCATCTTAGTGAGGATTTTTGATAAGTTGACTGGAGTTTTTATGTGGGTGATGATGCAATCGAGTGAATTTTCTATGGAAATTGAGGTGGAAGAGTCATCAGGGAAATAGCGAGGTTAAAATTTGATGAGGCACTCCAGAGCTCTCGGCTTTGACACAAATAAAATTGGATAAATTGTTTAGCTACATTTCGCCCTTTGGTTTTCTTTGCAACAAATTTAGGGGAAATTTTTGATAATTTGATGTGCCATTGGTCGCGTCATGAGGGATGTGCCGGCACTCGTCTTGATGCGAATCTTCGTGTAAATTTAATACTAAGTTGTGGGAAGACGAACGTGTGTGTGTGCGTAATTGCTGATTGGGAATTTTTTGTATGGCCCCAAGAGGTCACACTTACTCCACTAATTATTATTATTATTATTATTTTTGCCCTCAAGCAAAGGGGAAAAAATCTCGATTTCGGGTATACCCTCTCTTAATTGCGTTTGTTAATCAGTTAAGTACAAAATCAGCTTATGCGATCACATTGTGAACATTGCGGTGAGATCAACTTACGTTGTGCTGCGTTTACTTTATCCCCCCCCCCCCCCGCTTTTAATTAACATTCTTCATGGGGATTAAGAATTGATGAATGGCTTGGATCAGATTGCGGCTACCTATTTCTGCTCTCCCATAAATTTTTGAAATATTGGTGTGATAGTGAAAGGTTGAGAATACAAACTCTAGGATTAAGAGTGAACTACTGTGAGTTTTTCCAGTATCAGAATATTTAAATAAAATTCCTTGCATATCGGATCGTGACAAATTATATTCTTGAGGATGTTGGGGTAGTAGAAGAAAGAGAATGGTTAAGTTCGTGGGAAAAATGTATAGGAAATATATTGCCAGCCACCCACAACCATCACCCACCCATAACCCCCCCCCCCCTCCCCCCACTCACCCACCCACCCACCCACCCACCCCCTCCCCCCACCCACCCCCTCCCCCCACTCACCCGCCCACCCACCCACCTACCCACCCACCCACACACACACACACACCGTCGGGGCTTTGGCGTAGTGGTAGAGTATCTGCCTACTACTCCAAAGGTCCTAGGTTCGCTCCCGGCCGCTGGCGAATATTTTTTCAAAATATTTTCTCATGGATTCCGACCGATGCAGGAACTTCCGTGTATCGGCGGTACGGAATAAAATAAAATGGGACCGCCCGGCCGAGCGGGAACCTAACCCGACGCAGGGGGGGGGGGGTGGGTTCCATCATAGGCGCCGGCCATCGTAGCACAGGGGTTTCTGGAGGTTTACCCTGTGTTTAGAAATACGATGGCCTAAAAATGGCGAAAGTCGGCCCCAGCCGCATGGGTGGGTGTCCGGTACGCCCCCTGAAGAAATCTTACACGGCCGCTACCGGGGGCGTACAAATGAGAGGGAGGGAGGAAAAAAAAACACACACACATACTGGCTTTTCATGAATTCAGAACAGATATCAATGTCATTTTTATGATAGAATATGGAAAGCAATTATTTCCAGAAAATAATAACTGGATTGGTAACAATTTTTGTGATATTTTGAAAAATGTTGGAGAACCTCGTTCACACTGTACCTCTCAATGAAATCCCCGGGTTTTCCATCAAATATTTTCGCCCCATAAAAATATCGTTTTCCGTCACAAACCCAGGGGCTCAAATAACCCGTATATATCAAAGAAAATAAAATTGGTACAGATTTCCGTCCGACCCGATCGAACTGTGTCGTGAAAAATGGAATTTAAAAGTTGGAAATTCTCTAACCTCCTCTTCATGGCAAAGTTTGTTTGCGTATAAAGTTTGTGTGGATTATTCGTCGTGTTCTGGGAAAAATAGTCGTATATACATTCTTACTGAATTTAATCAATTTCAGGAAGTTCTTTTACAATGTCGACTTAATTTTATATGGGCCATTTTAACCGAATTTCGGTGAAATTTGGATGATAAAAAGTTTCAGGTTATTTTTTCCACTCATTTAACTGCCTTTGAATTTTTTTTCCTGGTTTCCTGTTTTTTCCTGGGGCAAAAAACTGTTTGCGAAATTTTCCCGATTTACGTGGAATTGAAACTTCCGTAATTTTTTTTTTGCATTTTATAAATTTTTGCTAATTTTTAGTAAATTTGTTATTTTTGGGACGGTCGAGTAGTCTGCGAGTCATTTGACCTGTGTCTGGTTAGATAATTTAACTCTAGTATTTCGCGATAAAATGAAACACATGTGAGAAGTCACGGAATGTTTGTAGGCGTGTGTGTGTGTGTAGGTGGGCCGTTGTGGGTGGGTCAGAGTGAGTGGGTGGGTGGGTAGTTCAGAGTGAGCGGATGGGTCAGTGTGGTTGGGTGGGTGGTTCAGAGTGAGCGGATGAGTCAGTGTGGGTGGGTGGGTCAGGGTGGGTAGGTGGGTCAGCGTGGGTGGATGGGTCAGTGTGGGTGGGTGGTTCAGAGTGAGCGGATGGGTCAGTGTGGGTGGGTGGCTCAGGGTGGGTAGGTGGGTCAGTGTGGGTGGGTGGGTCAGTGTGGGTGGGTGGGTCAGTGTGTGTGGGTGGTTCAGAGTGAGCGGATGGGTCAGTGTTGGTGGGTGGGACAGTGTGGGTGGGTGGGTCAGCGTGGGTGGGTGGGTCAGGGTGGGTCAGTGTGGGCGGGTGGGTGAGTGTGCCCATGTAAAAAGGGACCATGTAGGTGAATGCTGCTTCGGAGATACTCCCGGTTTTCTCTCCCCAACTACCATTTAAACCAATCTTAAATCGGTGGCCCGTCTGTTCTGCCCCAACACTCTTTCCGTATAACTGTCTCACCCCGAACACTTCCTCTTACTCAGAAGATATATTTACATTACTCGGATGAAATGACGCGGATTTGGTTTCTGTCGCGGATAAACTTCGGTTTGTTCCGCCTGTTCGCTTCGGCCAAGAGTTCCAAGTTTTGGTGTTCTTTGCCTTTCCGGTGGGCGGGGGGGGGGGGGGGGGGGAGAAGAGGGCACCATTTTTTTTTTGCAGTCTAAGCAGATTCTACAAAAGCTGAAATTGGGTTTGCGGACGTCCGCCGGACGGAAGAGCGATAGCATATTGCCGGTGATGCTGAAGTCTTCTCATCCTATATGCGGTATGCAATCCGTCGGATGCCGCTTGTGAATTACAGCCTGTTGGCACGCATAGTTGCAAACTCGGTCAAGCCCTTGCACACGCGCGCAATGGTGATGTTGACGGTGTTCTTCAACGATTTAACGATTTTCCACATTAGCCCGATCATTCATGTAATTTTATTCGGGATATACACCTGGCTTAATGTTGGGATTAAGGAAAGAAGATTGTTAACCCAATTTTTACTTGATTGCATTCTCTTTTTCACCTTCGCCTCTCTCATCCCCGGCATATCACCATTTTATTGCCGACCTCTGTGCTTTTTTTCCCCCAGTTTCTAGTTAAAATAGACGGATTAAACGAAAAACCAGTGCGACTCAGAGGCATCCGTCGCGATTTCTATTTTCTCGTGCATTCGCGGTGCAGATTTAATTAAAACAAAAAAACAATTGCACCGACAAAAATCGTAAACCAAATATTTTTGGACGAACCACGGCTGTCACGGTGCGAAATTGTAATTGGAGAATTTCGTGTATTTTGTATGGGGAGTGGGTTTCCCCCAGCGCACTTTTGCCGAGGAATTTTTGGAGCTTTGACGGCACTGGATTTTGGTAGGTGACCAACTTTCAATGGATTCACAGTGATGAAAATTGTAATTGAGAGTAGGGAAAATGGAGTGTCCTTCATTATGATACGCCAGTTTTCAGTTTGGTAGAAAAATGAATGCTGCAAAAGCAATAAAAAAATTGGATATGATAATTATGGAAATTCTAGAACATTTATAAAGTGCTAAAGACTACCTTGTTGGATTTTTCACTTTGTTTTTCCTTCGTTTCTCTCTCTTGTACTTCCCACGGTAGCTGCCCTACTAGAAATTGAATGTCGCATAGGCCTTGCCGCGGCATTGCACCGCGGAACTCAATGTTAAAGGTATAGCCACTTCGGCTGAATGCCGCAGAATTTCGTCCAATTTCTACTAGGGTGCTTTGGTGCAATTTCTCCGGTAGGGCGTAATGGCCACCCATCCATCGGAGTGGTAAACACAGGGTAAACACCGCGTGTGTGTGTGTGTGGGTGGGTAAGTGGGTAGGTCGGCGGGTGGGTGTAGGTGGGTAGGTGGGTGGGTGGTTGTAGGTGGGTGGGTGGTTGTAGGTGGGTGGGTGGCTCTAGGTGGGTGGGCGGTTATAGGTGGGTGCAGGTGGGTGGGTGGGTGTTGGTGAGTGGCTAAGTGGGTGTGTGTAGGTGAGTGAGTATGTGTAGGTGAGTGGGTGGGTGGGTGTAGGTGGTTAGAAAGTCATATGCATATCATCACAAAAAGCATGTCATTTTAGCTACTTATCTTTCGTCGACCCTACGTGTATTGATCACCTCACAATCGATCGGTGAAAAAAAAATCGAAATTTTTAACCATTCAAAACAAAACTAGGAATAGCCGCAAAGCTCTGTCGACGCTAAAGTTCATTAAGCCCTTCGAAGTACAACGTAACGATATTAGCGATAGGTAAAATATCAACGAACATAAAACATTGGGTTCATGTCTTTGAGGATCGGCGAAGCTCATCAATTAAATTCCAAGTGCGGCTGTTTCTCTGGCAGACGGTAGGACCACGAGACTGTTGAAATTGAGAGAGAGAGAGAGAGAGAGAGAGAGAGAGAGAGAGAGAGAGAGAGAAGGCTCCAAGTTGGAGTGCGCACTGGAGATTATTCGGAACTCTCCAACTAATCCCCTGCTTATTTTGAATACTGCCGTCCGCTATTTCCCTGGGAATGGGCTTGAAACAGCAGTGAAAGAGCGAGAGCCTGTGGAATTAGCCCCATGGTGACTTTTTCCTGTTGCTATTATTCAGATTCCTGTGTTTTGACGGAGGGCAGTATTGATTTGCCTTGTCAATGGAGGGGTAGGGCAAATGAACAGATATAGAACAAATGCTCTTAACTATCAGTAGAAAATTTATGAACATTTCTTACTAGTGAAGTGCAATTTACTCACATAATCATGGTTCATATGTGGGATGCTAAATCAGGCCATACGCCATTAACATTTTGTGTGTGTGTGTGTGTGTGTGTGGATGAGTGAATGTAGGTGGGTGGGTGTGGGTGTCGGTGGGTGGGTGTGGGTGTCGGTGGGTGGGTAGGTGGTTGGGTGGGTGGGCGGGCGGATAGGTGGGTAGGTGGGCGGGTGGGTGGGTGGTTGGGTGGGTAGGTGGTTGGATGTTTGGGTGGGTGGGTCAGTGGGTAGGTGGAAGCGTGGGTGTGAGAGGGGGGTCGAGTCGGTGGGTGAGTGGGTGTCCCTGGTTGCGGTCCTTTCCGCCCTCTAATAGGTATAGGTAAATTATTAAATATTAAGAAGCGCTCTTCAGATGAGGCAAAAATATTACTGCAATGCAATCCAACTTCTATAACAATTTCGAACAACTTCAATGAGAGCTCATTTTGAAGATTTTCTTATTCTCCACTCTATACGCAAACTTTTTAATAACACCATAGTCTCCGCCTAATTTATTTTCCGCCATTTCGAGGCCAGGTGCAGACAGAATATTTCAGCAAAAAGTTTATGCGTCATAAAGACAAAAAGAAAAACAATTCTTGCAATGTCGTACTATAGAAAATGATGAATTTTCAAACAGGAACATCCGATTTGTTATCAACATACCATTTGCTGCAAGATAGAATTTGAACTCCGACTCACGTGAAATCGATTAAATCCCAGCCATTATAACTGAACTTAAATCCTTATACAATGTTCACGAAATGACTTAAACATTTCAATTGCCCTGGAAAATGTCCAATTGCCATTGCTACTTTACTGTTGATAACGAGCTTATGGTATTTGTAGATTCCGTTTCTCATTTTCAATTCGTCAGTGGTATTTTGAGCAAATAATTTGGTGCATTAATAACGCTTTTCATAAGTGAATATATGAGGGATTTGCTGTTCGAAATCCATTCATCGAAGTTATACCTGGGTAGCTTCCAAAATAATCGCGGATTATTCGGTGATTCTGATTTCAGTGGTTAATCGATACATAAATTTTGGGTGTTCCATGATTGACAAGTGAAACCAACCCACTCACCCACCCACTCGCACACACCCACCCACCCGCACACCCACCCACTCACACACACCCACCCACTCACACACACCGACCCACCCACTCACAGCAACCCTTCACCCGCCCAATCACCCACCCATCCACCCTCCCATTCACCCACCCACCCTCCCATCCACCCACCCACCCACCCACCCACCCACCCACCCACGTTTCCATCCACCCACCCACCCACGTTTCCATCCACCCACCTACCCACCCTCCCATTCGTCCCCCCCCCCCGCTCTATCACCCTCCCACCCATCCAACCTCCCACTCTCCCACACACACACACACACATACATATCTATACATCTTCATCAAATGCCGCAGAGTCTAACTCTAACTCTCGAGCAAAGTGAAAACCGAATCCATATCACCTTTTAATCTGTGCCATTCTTACCCCATCAGTAAGTTAATGAAGAAGTTTCTGTCATACTACTCAGACCCAAATTCCACCACGAATGAGATGACACAATTTCACAAGCCCAATCACTCCGAGATTTATGAACAATGAAAGTGGATGGAGATTCAGTGGAGACATGGCCTGATGAGTAGATACCATACGTACAGCACATCCCTTGGAGGTGATTTGGTGTGGTATGGAAAAGGGGGAGGGGGGGGGGGAGATTTCAACGTCACTAATTGCATCATGACCCCAAGTACTATGCTGGTGGAGTTATATAGCTATAGTGGTTACAAATGGGATGAGGATGCAGGGACCATGGGTTTGGCTTGCGAAGAGGGCGGAAGTAACGTTCAAAGCTCTTGCTAATCGATCAACACCGCGCTCTCACCAACGCAATCTCGGCCAACTTTGGGGTATAGGCGTTTCAACGGCCTTTTCCCTACACGGTCTAATGGAAACTTGGCCATGTGATGCTAGCTAGAGGGAATCCTCAGTTTTTTCCCCCTTTTTTCAGATTGTTTTAATCTAACATCAAAGGTATGGAGTCTGGTACTTTACGTCCAGCATCCATTGGTCCAGGATTTTTCTCTCGTCTGTTAGGAACACATCTTAGTGAACAACTTGAGGTGGCTAACTCATGGTGTTACACAATTGTATCGTGACGCGTGTCTCGTTGACGTATTTAATTGTATTTATTCCAACGAATTTTGCCAGTTGTTTGACTTCCATTTGATTTGTTAATTTGTTTGGGAAATTCTTCAGTTATTATTACTTCGTTCCATTCTCCCATAAATTACAGTCGAGTTTAAGGGGGAGGGGTAAAAAAAAAAATAAAATTAACGGACCATTATATATTCCTGAATTTTATTGGCCCAGCTCCAAGCTCCAACGAGGGTGTAGTACTCGAAAAAAAAATTAGTTCGTGCTGCACGTGTGTGACGAGATACATCTGGAGTCGTTTGAACGAATGTCGGAGGACTAAATTAAGTGTAATATGAATTGGAAAAGAGATTAGTCGCAGTATCAAGTGTCTGGGTGGGTGGGCGGGGGGGGGGGGGGGGGGGTGGGGGCGAGACAAATCTCTCATATCCAGAACGAAAGTGTGATTTGAACAGCGTGAGGTGACTCCTTCATTCTCAATAAGAAAGATATTTCATTGAGAGATGAAAATAAAATGTCTGAATATTCATCAGAACTATTTGCTTTGATGACTAAAGTTATCCGGATTTTAATTAACTTTTTTTCGTTTTCTTTTGTCCACCGAAATTTATCAAGAGATTGAATTTTCAACAAGTTCAACGTGAAATAATCAGTGTCAAAGTTTTCCCTTAATTCCAATCCTTAATCCTGGGGAGAAGTTTCGTCGGTGAACTTCAAAAGTCTTCACAACATCGAAGATTGTATTGATTTACGAAGACCCATCAAATATTCAATAATCCTTGTAGTAGTTGAGGCGACCTCTTCAGCCATCAAAACTTATGTCTTACCCCTCAATAAATTCTCATAAAAATTTTGGAAATATTTTTGCGGGCAATATACCTATATAGCTCGTCAAGATGGAAGACATCAACAATACGATTGTGATAAACCATGAATAATTTATTGCCTGTAGCATTGACGATAGTCATACTCCTCATCCAATATCAGTCATATCACGAGCGAACGACATATGAAAACCAAATTCACCATTCCTTCTGATGACATTATTATGACCTCATAATCCTAGTATTAATCGTATTTAGCGCCATAATCATGATGGAAAATTGTAGAACGGGTGTGAGTCAACATCGTTAGTGCTGTAACTTTCAGCCATTGAATTATATATCCAAACCGGTACACGAAACCTTTGCGAATGTAACACCAGAAGTTACAGTCATAAATAACATGCAGGTATAATAACACAGTGCAATTTGAATACAATTGAGTTTGGCAAAAAGAAAATATTGCTGGTTGGGGGTTAAATATTTGAATGTTTTTCTCAATTGCCGGTTTTTTAGGCGGTCTGGATGGACTAGTCACGTGTTGCGCGCGCGCGTGTGAGTGTGTGTGTATGTATATGTGTGTGGGTGGGTCGGTGTGTGTGCATGTGTGCGTGTGTGGGTGGGTGGGTGGGTAGGTGGGTGAGTGGGTAGGTGGGTGGGTAGGTGGGTGGGTGGGTGGGTGGTTGGGTAACTGGGTAGGTGGGTGGGTGGGTAGGTTGGTGGGTGGGTTGGTGGGTGGGTGGGTTGGTGGGTGGGTGTGACTGTGTCACAGACGTTACAAACATGGAGATGATCAGCATCAGTAATTTCCTAAGCTTGATCCACTTCTCTTGATTGCGTCTTGCGTTATGTTCGTTCCACGCCTTTCAGATCGTGTTACCAACCCCCAGACAGCCAACTGTATATCAACAAAGGAGCCCATACCAGAGTGCCCATACAATACCGGTCGCATTGCAACGATATAGCGCGCTCGTAATTCCCGATTGCGATTAAAGCTATCGTTGATACCAGCGAGAGTGGTGCATTATACAACACAAAACTGGCAAAGCCACTATCGGGAAGCCGCATGATTTGCCCTTGAGTACTTCTTTTATCCGCCATGGAACACTATTGTTTTCCCCCAATTCTGATTGATTCCTGCGTTGAGTGGATCTGTATGAATTGCTGAGCTTCGATTGTGTTTGCTGCGTTTGATTGAAGATTTTGGAATCAAGGGTGGGAGCAAATCCACTAAATTGAGGATTGTCGTACGGATAGCTTTGAAAGTGACAAATTGTTGAGAATTACAATTTTCGTAAATCAATATAAATCTTTCTAATTCATTATATATTAATTTTATATAATATATATCACCCATTGGCCCACCCACCCACTCACCCACCCATCCAACCACCCTCTCACTCACTCACCCACCCAACCATCCACCCATCCACTCACCCACCCACCCGCCCACCCGCCCACCCACCCACCCACTCACCCACCCACCCACCCACCCACCCACCTACCCACCCACCCACCTACCCACCCACCCACCTACCCACCCACCTACTCACCCACCCACCCTCACACACACACACACACACCCATATACACAAATACGTACATTGTTGTGGAGAGTCATTTGAACTCTCGATTCCCCATATGAATACATGTATTCTCGATGAGTTTGAATCAAAAGAATTCCACACAGTTATTAATTAATTCGATTATCATTGGTACTTGTGTCGGTGGGCGATCCTGAAAGCCGTGTGACCCTCCAATCGTTGCAATTAAATTAATTACTGCTGCTCAAGACGCCGAGAGAGCCCATGCGGTTAGGTTGGTTTACGTTCATTTAATCAGATCTATTTGCCCGAGGGAGATGCCGGTGGAATTTATTTGTTGCTTGACCTCACTGTAGATACTATTTGCGGTTGAGAGCATAGTAGACTTGACTCCACAAGATACCTCTCGAATAATTCATGGATATATCGGTATGTAAGATGATTTTTATGACTGATAATTTGCGCATCGGCAAAAAAATGTTAATAATTATCGTTTTCGTTGATATAGCTAGGTGTGCGAATTTTTTTGGTTTTTTATCCCCAAAATTTACTAAACGAAGTGCAAATTTTCTGGAACTAAGGATCAATTCTGTTTTGGTTGAAGTAAAAAGTATTTCATCTTGATAATTTTTATATTGACTCCGCACAAGTCACAAGGATATACCTCCAGAGGTCCGGACGGAGAGTCACAAGAATGTGTTCTCTGGAAGTCCGGAGGGGAAGCCCCTAGGATGCGTCCTGCGGACGTCCAGTGGACAAGTCCCAAGGATATGTCCCGCGGACGTCCGGTGGACAAGTCCCAAGGACATGCCTCCTCACGTCCGGACGAGGGGTCACAAGGATATGTCTTCCGGACGTCCGGACGACCCGTCACAAGGATATGTCCTCCGGACGTCCGAAGTATTACATAAGTTACAAGGATATGTCTTGCGGACGTCCGGTGGACAAGTCCCAAGGACATACCTCCAGACGTCCGGAGGACAACTCGCGCTGATATGTCCGCCGGACGTCCGGACAACTTTTCAAATAAGTCCCAAAAAGATGCCCTCCGGACATCTCACCAGGGCCTGTCTTCCGGACGTCCTCCGATTCATGCTATGTCTACCAGCTGAATTCAACAATAAATCCAAACGTGAGCATACTTTTCGGGAGAACTTGGAATAAATATTTTTCGGTATGCAATCCTTTTAGAGGATTACAACTCTCACCTGTGTGTCAGTTAAGTTCCTCTGTTTTTGGCTGTTTCAACATTGTTCGGTGAAAATATTCATGCGATAATCTTTGGCATAGTCCCGAAAACCCCTGAATTCATAATCCGATTATTATTCGGTGTATTAAACGGAGGAAATTTGCAAACCTGATGAGGATTACTCTTGTGGACAAAAAAAAAAAATTTGTGGTGAGAAGATTAACTTTCGGAGAGGGCCATTTTTTTTTTTTTTTTTTTTTTTTTTTAATATACAAATTGTACCATCGGACAAGAATTTCGTCTTGGCAAATATTGTCACACATATACCATTCGCCTGCCGGTCCGTCTTTTCATACGCCGGCAACAGTCTCTATACTTCGTATATTGTTCGCGTTTCTCACATTTACTTCTTCGTCGCCCGCCACCGTCGCCTGCCATTATCGAGTGAAAAAGCATGCAGTGGTAAATACCTTGTGAGCGTGAAGGAAGCAATTTAAAATAATAGATGCAGCAATGCGAGTGGGAGAATCGCGGTGGCATATGAGACTGTTGGCGGGGTAAAAAATATTTGATTCATGTATTTTACAACAGCCGATTCGCGGAATATAAATATCCCCAATTTGTTGATATTTCATTCAAGGACCGATTTTTCATCGGCAAATTGGGGATACTTCAGAAAAATCCTTAAACGTCGTCAGGAACGACTCTCCAGGTGGGAATTGACCATGCGATGAAGCTTGATCCAAGCTTGGACGAGGCTTGACTAAGCTTCGTCAAAGCTGTGTTCTGAAGCCTCGGTCAATCTGTGCAGAACATGCAAATGTAACACCAATCCCGGCTTGTAGAATAAGCTTCGTCCTAGCTTGGTTACGTAGGTTAATACAAGCTTCGAACTTTACCTTCATTCAAGCTTCGGACTTTATCTTGGTACAAGCCGAGAAAATCATTTTCGTCCAAGTTTCAAAGTGTCTCGTGGTCGAAGCATCGAAATTAATCTTGGTCCAAGCTACAAAATTCATCTTTGTTGAAACTTCGAAGATAGGAACATTGAGGTTGGACCAAGCTTAGTTGAACATTCGTTTCCAAGCTTGGGTTTAGGTGGTGCAACAATCCTGGATTTATATATGCATCCAATATTAAGCAGAGTTTCGCTGAAGCCGGTAAATCGAAACTAGGAAAAATAGCTTCAATCCAGCTTAGTTCAACCTTAGTTCATAAGCTTGGGGTTAGATGTTTAGTTCTTAAGGATATATTGTTCCATCTGTTACCAGAAAATCAAATAGCATCAAATGAAAATTTCTATATAATCACCATTGCCGAATAATTGGAAGTGTTCATCGTCGTGGGTATCTCTTTCACCTGAAATTACCCCATAAGGTATGAGTTACATCGAAACTTATACTACGGCAGTCGAGGTTGGCCTATACTCTGTCATTACCGAAACACCTTTCATCTTCCTGCCTTGGCATGTCATTAGGTCCAACACAAATACTCAATGCAGGGCCTATTCGTTTGAGGATCCCACAATATTGTGTGTATTAATTATCTTTTCACCAATTATGGTGATATTTTAGGTGTGCAAAATATGCCTCGAGTTTGTAACTTTTGATTCATTAAGACAAGTTACTTGTCGAAGTAATGAACCTACGGAGTGAAACATAGCACCTGGACAGAAATACATATATACAGTTCACGTATATCACAAAAATTACATGGGGATAAAAAAATCCCCGATTTGGGGATAAAATATTCCCGAAATGGGGATAATATATCTCCAATATGGGGATAAAAATAGCTGATTCGGGGATGTTCAGATCCCCAATTCGGGATATTTGGATCCCCAATTCGGGATATTTAGATCCTCAAATTGGGGATACTTAGATCCCCAAATTGGGGATATCTAAATCCTCAAATTGGGGATATTTAGATCCCCGAATTGGGGATGATTAGATCCCCAATTGGGGATGTTCAGATCCTTCAGGTGGAGATGTTTAGATCCCCCAATTGGGGATCTTTATATACCCGAATCGGAGATATTTATATCCCCAGAATACGGAATCAGTTTTTTCCTGTGGGCTCCTTTGGTATTTACAAGCTCTCTCCAGTCACTGCTCTTTCTTAAAATGGAACGGAAAAGGTCAGAGTGCTCATATTAGTACCTCATCTGTATAGGGAGTAGCAACGGTATCGAACTATTTGTTCAATAATTAAATATCGTCAATCAATTCTGACCTAAGGCAGACGAGTTAAGAGGGTGTCCATCGACCCGTCAATTTCTTCATCAAGTTTCATGGTTCATATTTCTGTATTTATCAACCGATTGAAGTATTTGTTCTGCTATTTCTCTGATTGTTGTTCTTGAATGAGATATATATGTGCATCTATTAATATTATATGCTGTGTAAGTTTGTGTGCATATGTGTGTGTGTGTGTGTGTGTGTGTGTGTGTGTGTGTGTGGGGGTGGTTGGGTGTGTGTGGGTGGTTGGGTGTGTGTGGATGGGTAGGTGGGTGTGTATGTGTGGGTGGGTGGGTGTGGTGGGTAGGTGGGTGTGTATGTGTGGGTGGGTGGGTGTGTATGTGTGGGTGGGTGGGTGTGGGTGGGTGGGTGGTTGTGGGTGGGTGGGTGTGGGTGGGTGGGTGCATGTGTGTGTGCATGTATTGGAGTGAAATGCAGATAGGATCGAGTTTAGCAAAAACTCAATAGTTTTCAGTTATTCGACGAAAACTGTGATTTTTCAAAATTAACGATAATATATCTATAGATATAAACCATCATTAACATTACAAAAAAAACCTGTTACCGTGGTAATGAACTTTGAACAAAACATTGCGAATCGTATGTTACAATTTCCATACGCATGTTATAGGTTCGACCCATAAAGCGGTACATCCGCATACCGTTCATTACAATCAAGATTTGCACATAGTGGTTTTGAAATGTTGAATATGTGCATACATTGTGTGGTATTGCTGCGGTAATTATAATCGGAAGCAAAATTTCCAATTTCATTGGAAGATCATATGCATGATCCACCCATCATCAACCTGACATGTGTAAATCTTTACACGAATAATTATCCTGTATAACTCGGTTGATGTACGAAAACTTGCAATGCTCTGCCATTTAACGGAGGTGATGCATTCTGCGGTGCACAATATGATATTGACACAACTAATCCACGGCAATGGATACTATTCCCATCAACGTTGTTGGAACATTTGGAATGTATTCCAAGCCAATTGGACTAATGAGAGAACCATTGCGACAAAAGCATCCAATTGGTGCGGGTGTCCAAATAGCACCAGTACACGATGGGAAGCATGACCAGGTTATCGACAAATACGTGTTGGTATTAAACAAATTTAAAACGTTGGGCATTTGCCATATAGAACATGTAATGATCTTTTCGATGGGTATGTGGCATAGTAATGACATTTGGTATCCCATTCACATGTTTTTGACAAGATGGTGTGTGTGTGTGTGTGTGTGTGTGGGTGTGAATGGGTGGGTGAGTGGGTGGGTGGGTGTGAGTGGGTGGGTGGGTGTGAGTGGGTGGGTGGGTGTGAATGGGTGGGTGGTGAGTGGGTGGGTGGATGTGAGCGAGTGGGTGGGTGGTTAGGTGGGTGGGTGGGTTCATGTGAGCGAGTGAGTGGGTGGGTAGGTGAGTGGGTGGGTGGTTGGGTGGGTGGTTGGGTGGGTGGTTGGGTGGGTGGTTGGGTGGGTGGGTGTGAATGAGCGAGTGGGCAGGTCGATGGATGTGACTGAGCGGGTGGGTGGATATCAGTGAGTGGGTGGGTGGATGTGAATGAGATGGTGGCTGAAATAATTCACTTTTTAGGAGGAGTTCTGAAACAACAAATAACATTTTTCCACAATGGAAAATTCATCGTGTGGCCCTAGTGGGCCAATCACTTTGCTCACTACTTTGCCATTTTTGTTTGTTTCCTCATTGGCGTCTCCTTCATAGAAGATTTTTATGTCCGCATACCCACTACAGTCTATGGAATCCTACCACTTATAACCGAAGCCAATCATCGCAAAAGCTCTCAGTTCAGCCTCTATGACAATGTCATAAAGAGCGGCTATTTTTAGTTGGGGAGGTGCGTTTATGTCACATATATTCAAACCATAGTACTGCAGTAAAACAATATATGTATATTAAATATGCGTGGAGTTGCGGTTTTATGGTAATGAAATATCTCACGTAGGCAGGAGGAATAGCACACATATTTTTTTTCTCTTCTTATTTTTGGGAACAACTAATTTTGGTGGAGATTTCGTTTCGTCGATCCAGACTGTGATTCGCACATTGCATTGACAATCTGGTTTTTAAATAAAACAAATCTTGATTTCTCCATTCCCTACCACATCTGTCTTAATCGATTCAGGTTTCTCCGTTTTCAGCCAATAGTTAAATTTCCTGGATGAAGTATAAATCAGCATATGTATAACACCATCAGTGTTCCAAATACCGTATTACAGTTTGTATAGAGAAATCTTCACTGTGACCACGATGAAACATAAATGTGCATCATATACCAATGCAACTATGGATAGAGTGGCCAAGCATACGGTGCAGTATGCGCATATAACATTTTGCCATGTATTCATATGACACAAGTCGACGGTGGGCTTAGTCGTTAATCATGCTGAAACAGTAGTTGCTCATATAGCATATCCACTAACGTGCTTAACGACGAGTATATATGCCTGGAATTATTTGGGAAATCTATCCAGTCGGGACTGATCCACTTTTAGGTGGAACATCTGTGGGTGGGATGGGTGAAGTTCGGTGGCGGGTGGGGGGGGGGGTGGGGTGGCGGCTGGGGAGAACCGAATCAACGAAATTGAGGAGGAGATGGGGAATGGAGTAGAGCTCGAGTAAAGCTGGACATATATTTGGCGAGAATGTGAGGTTGAAGTGATTCGAGTGGTAGCTTCAAACTGAAAATTCGTTTAGCTTTCTCCAACCAGACAGACACATTCCAAACTGAATCACCCAAACTATTTTGGGAGATGTGGCCCAATCACACGTTTAATCATGGCTTTAGTCAAATTATTTACCGCTCTATTATTCATCAGGTATGTATTTGTGTAGGTTTTGTACACAGCCTACCCACCCACCCACTTACCCACCCACCCGCCTACTTACCCACCCATCCGCCCACTCACCCACCCGCCTACTTACCCACCCATCCGCCCACTCACCGACCCACTCACCAACCCACCCACTCATCCGCTCACTCAGCCACCCGTCCACTCACCCACCCGCCCACTCACCCACCCGCCCACTCACCCGGCACTCAGCCATCCACCCACCTACTCACCTACCCGCCCAAAACACAAACATGCACACACATACACACACCCACATACACACACACACACACACACACATACACACACACAACATATCACCACGAGTATCATTGGCATTATCAGGTCTCAACAAACGATGATGAAAAAATCAAAATTTTGGAAGCTCCAAATTTACGTGTGTAAAATAAAAAAAAAACCAGACGGTTGAGTTCACATGGAATGTCGCATATGGCTGAATCAATCAATCAATCAATCAAGTCTGCATCTCGCTGTGGCTACAAATAGATGGAAATGATTATATGATTGGTGGGATTATCACTGGAATTACTTGAATGGCAGCAAATGAGATGAATATTTTCTCATGTGGATTGGGGAGGGGGGGGGGGCGAGTCGTGAGACTAAAGCCGATTACAATGATTCTCGTCTGAGCTCTCCCAGTTGGCCATCATTAGCGGCAGATTATTGTAGTTGAAATCATTCAGCGAGATCCCATGCATTGCTGGGCCAATGATTTCATTGACAAGGATGGACTAATGGTGCTCGTCATTCAATGATCAACCGACGCTAGGTCCGTGGTAATCCTTTGCGTTTACAAGTGTTATCCGCTTGACCGATCAGCATTGGTCCAATTCTAGGCGGCAGGAGAATATCAACAGCTTAAGCAATATTGAAAATTCGAAGAAAAAATCCTTTAGCATCCTAAGTCGCGGCCATAATGAAACAGTAAATAAAATTTCACCGTTCGCCAAATTTCTCCACCCGACAAGTGTGAAATTTCACAATGTCGGACTTTTCTATCCGCAAATGAAGGGACCTCGTTTCACCTTGTGTTCCTCCTCCGACCGATTTTTTTTTCCTCTCAAGGTTTTTGGCCACACTCCAGTCTTCCTGAGATGAAAGACGAGTTGGCCAAAGAAGGAGCGAATATAGAGTTACTTAACAAAGCTGCGTGAGGGAGAACTGAGAGTAAACAGCCGGGGGCTAGTTTACTCGAGTTTTCAGACTGGAAATATTTAATTGACTTTGCTCAACGGCAGCTTTTTATTTTGCCTTGTTAGCTTGCTATTTTCCTAGTTCTTCCAATGTTGAATAACAAGCCGGAGAAGCATGTATGTGGGTACAGTTGCCGAGATATTTCGGGGGAATATCATCTAGAGCGTGTCCACTATATAACAATATATTGTGCATTATCTAGCAGAATGCAACTTAAAAAAAGAATACAAATATTGCAAACCATAAGCATCATCAGAGTGACCTAGGGGATGATGCGAAACGATTTATAATTAGTCATTTTCGTCCAGAATTATTTTTTCCCATATATTTTGCTGGAACTTCAAACATCTCGAAGTGTCCATTTTGTGTATCTGTGTGTGGGTAGGTGAGTGGGTGAGGGGGTAGGGGAGTGAACCGGCGGGTGAGAGGGTGGGTGAAGGAGTGGGTGGGTGAGTGGGTGGGTAAGTGGGTGGGTGAGTGGGTAGGTGGGTGGGTGGGTGAGTGGGTGGGTGAGTGGGTGGGTGCGAGGGTGAGTGTGTGGGTGAGAGGGTGAGCGGGTGGGTGGTTGAGAGGGTGGGTGGGTGGTTGAGAGGGTGAGGGGGTGAGAGGGTGGGTGGGTGGGAAAGAGTCAGGGTGAGTGGGTGGGTGGGAGGGACAGTGAGTGGGTTGGTGGCTGGGAGGGAGGAAAGGTGGGAGGTACGGAGAATGGGTGGGTAAGCGGGTGGGCGGATGGGTGAGCGGGTCGACGGGTGGGTGAGTGGGAGGGTCATACGTACATCCCGTTTATTTATTCCTCCCAAATTTCTGTATTTTCAAATAATTCGTGTAACTTTTTTGGGGTGCTCATTCTGCAAATTTACTGGGCTCCATTCTGATCCATAATAATGTGACAGTAATAAGAGGTAAGGGTTTGAAATCGATGAACAATTGGGATGAGAATGGTGCACGTCTTATTGTTCACAAGTAAATAGCTGTCAAGTTTCTCATCTCGTGAATACACCCCTTCAATCCATCTACTGGAGTAGTGTCCCTTGAATATGCACATAGTGGAGTGATCCTCTAGAGCAGGAAGGTTATAGTCAACCTGAACACAGCCATACACACACACACACAAACGAACTGAGCTTACATACGTAGCCGGATAGGCACACACACAGACATGGACGCACATCAGGCGAAAATCCCACGACGGACAATATTCCCTTTTGCCTCCTCTTGTGGGCTTGGATCAATTCTCGAAGCGTATACCGAAGGAGCTAAACTATCCATTCGAGACACCTCAGAATACTCTTCCTCAAATTAGGCTTTGGTACATGTACCACCTATACACATGGCCACTGTACTTGGTGGGTAATATACAGGGTCTGATGTAGATTACATCTGATACAACCGCACTTGTGTACCTTAAACAATGCCAATAGCTATTCTCTATGAACCCGGAGATGGTATTGGGCTGATGTCCAATTGAACTTGGATATTTTGGGATGTTACTGTGATTATACATTGTATTTATTGGGGGGGGGGGGGGGGGGGAGGAATGGGGAGGGATTTTTTTGGGGTGTTACAAAAAAAATCATGAAACAGAAAATGTATGTTTCTACATGGGGAACAACTTTTATTTAGAACTTTTCCATCTACCTCTTACTGCTCGCGTAATAGAGCGATATAAACAATTAAAATTGTTAACCAGTGATATGACCTGAGCTATGGACGTTATGAAAAAAAGTCATAAGAAATTATGTGTGTATTTTTGTATAGGGAATAACATTCATTATACACTTTTCCTCCTATCTCTAACCGTTTTCGCGATAGAGGGATATAAACAATTCAAATTGCTAATAACAATTGAAGGAATTGTTTTCCAATATTGACACTCCTTTCCGCCCTGGACATCAGTCAGACCTAGAATTTGTCGGACAAAGAATCACTCACATACGAACACACACACACACACACACACACACACACACACACACACACACACACACACAACCCTCATCTAAAATTTGTCAGAATGATGCAAAACGTGGAGAAAAGTGAAAATTTTCGATTTCTGAGACACTTCATTATTGGGGTCATTACAATAACTTCCCTACATCGGGAAGTTAAAAAGAAATGCTATCTAATTTTTTCCATCAGCGGAATCATGTTGAAGATTGAGAAAGGTAATCTAGATATCGTTTTTTATTTTCATCTCATTGAAGATACAGATTCGAATGTTGAACTTATTGGAAGCTGGTGTATATGGAGGGCGAATGTGTGGGCGTCCTATCGAAACGATCTCGAATCGTGGACACTGTACACGGATAATTCGATTTCTCAACGAGTCACGGTGTCTTCCACAGCATCAACTATTTTACTGGCGCAGTATTGTGAACATTTTCACAAAGCGTAGCAATAAATAGGCGAAAAAAAAGACGACTGGTGGAATAAGGAATACAATGGGTAGATAGGAAAATGATGCAGTACTTGAATTATGCGTAGAAAATAGTGCCAAGATATACAAGAATGAGGCAGTATTTTCTCATAATCCTGATTCGAGATGTACCATTCTGAAACTTTCATCTCCAGGAAAATGCTTTCGGGAAAAATCGCATTTGCCGACAGGCTACATTATTTTTCCTCCATGTATTCATAAGCGAAAGAGAAACTAAATTGGAATGAAAATATATTTTTTTTATATTTTTATATTGAATTTTCATTCAAGAAATACAATTTTGGAATTTCCATTTGAGCTACAGGGTCTCGACGTAAATCTCATCCGGACACACCCACCCCCCCATTCGCACCCACCCACATTTGCACACACCTACCCACAGCCACCTCCACCCCCCCCCACCTACCCACATCTACACACACCCACCCACATTTACCTACACCCACCCACAGCCGTTTACAGCTACCCCCACCTACCCACACCCACCCACATGTACACACACCTACTCACATGTACCTACATTCACCCACAGAGATCTACAGCCACCCTCACCTACCCACACCCACCCACATCTACACACACCCACCCACACCTACATACACCCATCTAAAGCCACACCCGCCTACCAACACTCACCCACATCTGCGCACACCCACCCACACCTACCTACACCCCCACACACACACATATATACATACATACAGGGTTGGGTCGGGCGGGAACCTAACCTGAGGCAGGAGAGGGGTTGGATTTCCTCATAGGCACCCGCGTGGATGGGTGTCCATTAGTCCCTTTCGAAAAAATGCTGAAAAGCACCTACCCTGGGGTGTACAAGAGGGAGGGACGGAGGAAAAATCACACACACACAAACATGTCTTTGAGAATTTGTTAAGATCATGTAAAATGTGGAAGGAAGTAAAAGTATCCTGAAAATTTCAGTTTTAATTTTTAGGGTTATTACAGTAACTTTCGTCGATCGCAAAATTAGATTCCGTATATACAATACTATCCCATGATCCGAGAAATTATTGAACCATTATCACGAGTTGAGTAGAATGTTCTCTTGAAAAATCTCATTTGTGGATAGACTACTTTATTTCCTTTTTATCCATTCGCAATTGAGGCGAATCTTTTATTACGGAAGAGTCGGGTTTAATTTCATTCAGATAATCGTGTGTTCATTTTATCCAACTCTATCGTATTTCTTGCTCACCGAAAAGTTTCAGTCGATTAAAATCCAAACCGTGAAATTCATTAGATGCAAATAAATTTCATTAGTTGAGAGTGAATAAAAGTTTTGCAAAAGTAAGACAAATAGAGAAGTGAGTCTGGTTAAACTGATTGCTTTTTCTGGCGAGGTAATGCCATTAAATAATCAGGAAATTCCCTCGGTTAGTTGCAACAAAAAGTTACCGCTGTCTCCTTTGATTTTCCAGGCTTTTACAACTTCGGTGGATCGAACGAAATCACAAACTTGTTTGGTATATTCTTTTCTGAATGGCAATAGTTTTTTTTTAATACTGTGTTGGCAAATTATTTTAAGGGAATTTTTTGACGGGTTAAGTCGCCATCGTTCGCGGATTTTCGCGGTTTTTCGCGGTTTCCTGTTGATAATTTTGGAAATTATATTCGAGATAAAATTCGGAAAAAAGTGCAGAGCTTTCAAGAACACAATTTTCCTTAGCTTTTTTTGTTGGGGTGGTTAAAAGTTATTGTTAAATGGAACAATATGGAGGGCGGCACATCCCTCATGACGCGACCAACGAGGTTACCGATCGAGTTTTCTCTTTAAGAACTTAGACAATTTGGAAAATGGGGAAAATAGAACAATTCAAATTAAAAAAAAAAATATGAAATTTGGAAAAATTGTGAAATTTTTAAAATAGTTTCCAAAATTTCGGAAAATGAAAGTCTCAAAGGAAAATTTCGAATATTGTAAAATTTTGGAAAATTTCGAATTCGTTGAAATCCGAAATATTCTGGAAATTTCCAAAAATTGGGAAACATTGAAATTTTTTGTTTAATAATTTGCGAATGTTGAATTTGTAAATTCAAAAAAAAGATAAAAAATCTCTTTTTCTGTTTTAGGTAAGTGTCCAAGGCTTTAATTCCATGAGGAGCCCGAGGGAGTAAGTCCATTTATTTTATTTTTAGAGAGTACCACATTGAATGCTATATGTATGTATTCTACACATATATATACATGTCGCAGGTTTTTTATGAAAATTTGATTTCGCTTCCTATATTCCCTATCTCATTAGGACCATGACATATTTCCCAACAGTAATTATAGATATACTCAATACACATGGGCAAGCCAATTTATTCACTAGACGAGTAGCCGCCCCATTTTGCCCCAATCTCTCGCCAAAATCCGAAGCTAAATTTTTTTGTGAAATTTCCAAAATTGTTGAAACTTTCAAAAATTTCAAACTCTGAAATTATTTCAAAAGTCACCCACTTTTACCCAGTTCCAACTTCGATCGTTCGTGTTCGGAGAGATGGAATAAAAATCGCCGACCCCACAAGTCGCTCGCTGATTACACAACCCCGCCCCAAATTTAACGTGACCGTAACATAATTTTTCATGGGCAATTGTACCCAAAATTACAGAAAACCGTAAAAAAAACTTACGATTTCAGGTCATTTGAAAAATTACATGAACGGTTCGTACAATTTCCGCTACAAAACTTGTGTGTGAAATTGCAAAACACTTCACTTGTTTTATTTTTACGTGCTCACTATATTTGACGACAGTATGTGCACACGTGTTTCATTGTAATAAAAGCGCCTTCTGAAAAATTAATGAATTTTACGAAGGAAATTATTTCCAAAATTTCCAATTAATCGTTTGTTTTTGACTTCTCGATATAGGGCAGTTATTGTAATGGCCCTGAAAATCAAAAGTGGAAATTTCATCATAGCTCCACGTTTCAAAGTCTCTCTAATCATTCTAGAGCATTTGTAACAAAATGTCTGCATGCATGTGTGTATGTGTGTTTACGCGTACATATGTGCCCACAATTTTTGGACAACGATTTCTTGCAAACGAATCACCCGATTCGATAATTTTTTTTTTAATCGATGCGTCTTCACGCACCTGAGACCTGATTAGATTTTGAAAGAAGTTCATGCACTCGTTTCCGATTTTTTTCCAAACATGAAGCATGAAAATCGCCAAAAGTTTTAATCAATCATTATTTACGAAGGAAAGTTGTGATCAAGGTAATCAATGTCGCAATTGGAGTGTCTCGGCGTACCTTAGCTTCGATCAAAATTTGACTCACTTTCATGTAGTGAATTATTAGTTATTGGTTGATTTTGAGTGGCGCGAAATTTTAACGACTATTCAAACTTTCATATTCGGTCTAGATCCGAAGTTGTCCGACTGCCGCCGGCGCATGCGTGTTTGCCCGTATTTGCACAGGCGAGTCTGAATGCGCGAGGCGCAGTGTGATTGGTCAGTGGGTCACGTGACATAGTCGCAGGTAGCGACACCTGTTGTATTCCAGTATTCAAAATTTCATGATTCCTATTTTTTTCTCTGGAACCAGTCTCTGAACATTTAATTGAAGTGTCGGAGAATCTAGGAATGGGAAACAGAAATTACAAATCGGGAAGTTTTATTTGTCCCAACGGGGCATGTACTTCCATCCCACTAGTTTGCATTGAAAATCTTGAAATGTAACCCACCTCTATCACCAAATTCACTATTCTCCGCCGCAATAAGAGATATATGTTCTCAAGTTGCAGTACTCGAGTAATAACCAACTGTTAACGGTCGTGGTGAGTAAAACCTGGCCAAGTGCCTCCTACTGTCCTTTCCCAGTCGACACCCCCCAACGACACCGGCACCAACTGCAAGGGGGGTGTTATTCGCCTTATCTGTCGCTCGACACGCCAACCCCAGGAATGGCAATATGCCGCTTTCCGTTTTGTCTCCAGTGGAATTCGTATTAAATCCCGACCTCTTAGAGTCGACGAATTGTCCGACAGACGCTGATGTAGCACCGGCATATATATATATATATATATATATATTTTTTTTTTCAGTTCTCTCTACCTCTCGGCAACGCCTTGTTTTTATTGGCCCCGAGGGGCGCAACTTCGATCCAAACGACGATTGCCCAATTTTTCAACTTCCCGCTCACTTTCCAGTGATTTTTATCCCACTTGTTTTGTATGGGTTAGTTATGGGGTTGTGTGTGGGTGGATTTTTTAGGGTTCGTCAGTGTGCAGTTGCAAGGCTCAGGGGTCAGAAAAAAATTGGGTTGCTCAATTGGGAAAATTTGGAAATTTTGAGAATTTTGAAAATTTTGGAAATTTTGGAAATTTTGGAAATTTCAGAAGTTTTGAAAATTTTGGAAATTTTGAAAATTTGAAAATTCAGAATTTTCAAAATAGAGATAATTTTTTGGGAGATCTAAAATTTTAAGAACTTAAGATCGGTATGGGGGGAGATTTTAAAAGATCAGAGATTTAATGAAATTGTGAATATTCTCAGTGAAATCAACATCTCGTAGATCAACTCCTCTTCTTACTCCTCTACCAGATAAGTCAAAGCTAAACTAGAATGTATCACATCGTGATGAAACGTCAGACTTGGCTGAAGTAACTTCCACTCATGTTTCTCCCACTTTCATTTCCTTGCCCTCGATATATTTTTCCCTCACGTTTTCCGACACACGCGAAAGGGACAAATTATAGGTGGGGGACATTTCTTCTGTGATTGGTGACTTCAAATGGTGAAGATTTCAAAGATACATAACAGTAAAAAATATTGAGTTTAAGAGAGATGAACTATTTAAAATTGAAATAATTTTCGAAATTTCGGAATATAAAAATTTCGAGAAACAAAATATTTTAGGAATTGTTGAATTTTGTTGGAAACCTGATAAAATCCTAAAGATTTAAAAAATTTTGGAAACATTCAATTTTTGGTATAAATTTAAAAAGTGGAAAAAGTTTGGAAAGTTTGAATCTTGAAAGAATTGTTAATGCAGACGCAACTCCATTATGTCAAGCGGTGTGGACCGAGAGGCGTGGCCGGATCTCCCGTTTGTTAACTTCCCCACCTTCCCCCACTCACTGCGACTGAGGCGGTTGCGCACCAGATTGCGCAGTACCATCATGAGGCTCACGTGCCCGACGTTATTTAAAACAACTATAGAATTTCCGACATTTTTAATTAAAAAAAAATCGCTTTTTTAAAAATGAATGTCCCGAAAATATTTTCTTTTCGAAAATTGCAACAGATTTCTGGTAACAAAATTTTAACAATCCTGAAAATCTCATGTTACTCTGAAGCAATTTTCACACACGTCTTACTTTTTGCCTGTGATTTTTATCCCCCACTTTTTTATTCTTGCCCTCTTTATATTTTTCCCCAGCGGTGAACGACACACGCAAAAGGGACGAATTATAACTGGGGAATATATCTTGTGCGTTTGTGTGAGACAGAGGGGCTTTTTTTCTTTATTGGCCTTGTGTGAAACTCACTGATGAGGCTCATTTACTCGGGTGTCGTTTTCTCGTCGGGCTGATGCTGGGCTTTTTGGGAAGCCATAGCCGATCCGAGTAAGATCTTCTGGCGTGACGAAATTACATGCTACGATTCGATCCACTAAAAGTGGAGTTTAATGGAGTGGTATTAGCTATGAATTATTATTATAAGGTTGATTTTTTAAAGTGGAATGGGTGGAATGAGGCGAGAAGTGTGGGACAATCTTGATAATACTCCCGATAATACCAAACGACTTTTTACCTTTTTCTTTTTCTAATTATCTTCCTCATGCTTTTAAACTCAAAAATGGCATATTCAGTAGGGTCTGGTAAACCACACCGTCTCACGTTTCTAACGTGTAACTGAATATACGCACACATGGTAATAACCGCAGACACTTCTCCCCGCTTTTCGTTACGTCCAGAGAAACCTCAAACAGCCACTTTATACACACTCGATAGGTGGAATTTTATGAGTTCAAGTTCAGGGGGGATTAGATTAAAAATGGCCGAAGTTATTGGCTCAGTAATAAAATATCCACACACACACACACACACAATGAGATGGGAGAAAAAGTGGATTGTCCACCCACATCCACCCATACAACTACATCCGACCACCCACTTAAGCACCCACCCTCCCATCCATCCCCCCACCCCCCCCCCCCCCTCCCATCCGTCCACCCACCCCCCATCCACCCACCCTCCCATCCACCTACCCATCGCGCCCAAACACCTACATCCGCCCACCCACCCACCCACTCATCCAGCCGCCCACCCATCCGTCCACCCACTCACCCACTCAACCCCTGACCCACTCACCTACCCACACACAGATACATAAAATGGCGACTTACTCACACACATACACAATAACATTTTAGGTGAAATCGATTTCGCATTCTCCGAAGCAACCTACCTTTTCTTATGAACAATTAAAAAAATTCAAATAAAAGCAAATTCAAATATGCACACACATGTGTTAATAACCGCAGACATTTCTCTTTTCTTTGCGTCCAGAGAAACCTCAAACAGCCACATTATTCTTCGTCCATACTCACTCGATATACGAGTTTGCTGGCATTTTATGAGTTCAAGTTTGAGGGCGTGTGGTACAACTGCCAGCTGTCACCACATAATCCATAAAAATGTTGACGCCAACTGTGTAGATCTCAGCCTCACTCAGCTCCTATGATCAATTTCTCCTTCATCTTCTATTTTTAAAGTTTATGGGGATGGGGTTAACATGCTCACGGCTTTTTGTTGGTTTGAAGAAGCGAAGTGGTCACGTGTTACGGCAGCACGGGTCAAACTTTGGGCGAGGCACTGGAAGAATTGGTTGGCTATTAGCACCCACACACACACAACCATCCACCGACCCATACACACACCCACCTACCCAGCCACCCACCCACCCACTCATACACACACCCACCTGCCCACCCATACACACCCACCCATGCACGCCCACCCACCCACTCACCCATACACAGCTGCCCACCCACCCACCCACACACACTCACACACCCATGCACGCCCACCCACCCACACACCCACACATCCATGCACGCTCACCCACTCACCCACCGACCCACCCATATACACCGCCACCCACCCACCCACTCATACACACACCCACCTGCCCACCCATACGAACCCACCCACCAACCCATACCCACCCACCCACCCACCCATACACACCCACCCACCGACACACCGACACCCACCCACCCACCGGCACACAGACACACACCCACCCACCCACACACAGGAAAATTAAAACACGGAAAATTATTGCATAATTTCCTTATTGATCGATAGTTCCACCAGTCAGCACCACAATTTTCCTGTAACAATTTTATCTATATACCAACAATCCCACAATAATTGTCGTGTACAATAGGTACGGGTGAATTTATAAAGCATTTAAAGGCTTTAAGAAGCATTCCCATTGTCAAGTAAAACAGAGAAATTCTTATCGTGTTATGTTCGTATCTATGAATGAGTATGCAGCCAGAAAATACCTCAACTTGCCTTGTCTCACCTTAAACAAAGGCTCTTTGCCGCTCGAGATACCGCGGCCACTCCAACGGGGAGACTACTTTTGCGACCCTTTCTTCATTTTTTACCATGCTTTTTTTTCGTCATTCTGTAGCACTCAACCCCTCCGTTCCTCCGCTCTCCTCTTATTTCTCCGTTGGTTTTTCCCAATCTTTCTGTTACTTTCACGAAATGCTCTACTATGTACACATTGGCCCCATAGTAAATCCATTGGCTTACGAACAATACGCTAGGGTATATGGGAAAAATACGCGCAACCCATTGCAATTATTGCAAATTTCTAATTTCGCTTAAAAATAATGCAAGCTGATCTGAAACGTACTTGAAACGTAATAAAAGAGTTTAACGAAACTGGGAGATAGTAACATTCATTCAATTATATTCGAATATATATGCAAGCCTCGTAGAAATTGAATGTCGCAGGGATGTCGTGGCGACATCGCAGCAATGTTCCTACTGTGTAAACTTGTGCAGAGGTCACAGCGACACTGCCACGATGTCCCTGCGACACTTCCATTGTGGAAATAAGTATAGAGCCCTCGCGACGTCGCTGCGATGTTCCTGCGACACATCCGTTGCGCGACGTCGCTGCGATGTCTCCGCAACACTTTCGTTGGGCAAATTCGCGTAGAGTCGTCGCGATGTCGCTGCGATGTACCCGCGACTTCGCTGCGATGTCCACGCGACACTTTCGTTGTCATCCTAAAACTTAACACGTATAGTTTACGTCAAGATAACTCGTTTTTCCCAATCATTTAATTCTGTTATTTGTGGGTGAAACACACTCTTTCACCTTACTCTATCTATCACGGTGAGAATTAATCATTCACCGAAGTTTGATCGAATTTGTCTGATTCAACGCCGATGAAAGTCATACCGTAGAGTATGCAGCAAGTTTGGGCGATACTGTTCTGTATCTCACTGCGCTTGGCAAACTTGATATGCATACTATTGTATGCATAACTATTTTGGACATTGAGTGCTGAATTTCAGACATTGTACGCGACGATGCGTATATTCATTCATTCACAAATCCGTCTCCATGGCTCCGGAAAAAAGTGCACAATTTTTTTTCGACAATATAATTATCCAATTTCTATTCCCCCGAAAATTCTCTGAAATCGATTGTCATCAGTATAATTACAAGCACCCCCACCTCCCCCCCCCCCCCCCCCCCCCCACCACCATCACCACCAATGATTATTATATCTCAAACGCATCTTTCTTCATGAATGCCCTGACGATGCTATCTCATGCGTGAAACACGAGGCAATTATCTCACCGTTACATCTAGATTTTCGACACAAAATGCCAGACAAATAAACTATGTCCCTTTCCCTCCTAATGCTCAAGGTGTGTATTCAATGTGAGTGTATACCCAGCCAGGTTGTCGCACTCGAGTCGTGAGAATCTCGAATTTCCTGGGCTTGCCGTTTGGCACATGAAATGCGACGACTGTAATACCCCCAAAGCGGATTACAAGTTATTTCACCTGGCTCGTGTTATATTACATCATTGAAGAAATTGATTGTCCTGATATTCGAGTAGGGAAATCACTCTTTTGAGTAGTAAAAATAAATTCTTCAGGGTTATGTTTTGTTGAGGGTAGTGTCGCAAGTCCATTGCGGATCTGAGAGAAAAAACAAACATAATTACAGGAGCAAATCAAATGTGTTTGTGGGCACAACAAGACTTGCCAATTTGCATTTCCAATTTGATATGTGCTACGCCAAGATTTTTCAAATTCTCAAGTACCTCGGGGGCGACCCGGCGGGAGTGCAGGCGTCATAGATTTACAAACTCAACTATCATCTGCAGATTTTGCCTGGGGTTACATCTTAATTATGCAAGTCGGGAGAAACCATCATCAGAGATGAAGTATGCGGTTTTACATGAAATTTTTTAGTTTCATAAAAGAAGTTTTTCCTTGATGGAATCGCTCTATTAGTTTGCGAGTAATCGTGGTTCAAAAGTCTGATGACACATACACACCCACCCGCCCACCCATTCACCGACCCGCTCGCTCACTCACCGAGTCACCCACCCACTCATTCACCCACCCGCCTACTCACCCGCCCACCCATCCACCCACAAACACACACTCACCCACTCACTCACCCACCCACCCACCCGCTCTCCCACCCACAAACACACCCACCCGCCCTCCCACCCACAAACACACCCACCCTCCCTCCCACCCACAAACACACCCACCCACAAACACACCCAGCCGCCCACCCACCCTCCCACCCACAAACACACACCCACCCGCTCGCCTATCCACAAACACACACCCACCCGTCCGCCAACACACACATACACACACACACACACACCCGCCCGCTCACTCAGACATACCATCTCCAATTTGTTTGAGAAGACATTTCAGTACCCTCAAAAATTTAGTTATAATTGAAAATAGTTTGGAATTTTTGGTAATTCCAATTGACCGAACATCAGCATTCGCTTCAAAAATAATTAAATATTTCACCCCTCCGTAAAAGGAACCAATCAGTTATCCCCTGAAATTTGAAGATATTAAAAAATCTAATTAAATTGACTCCTCCATCAGTGGAAACTCTGCCAATGGGACAATCTTTTTGATACATTTCCTGAGTATTTCTAGGGTCTGGTGAATCGGGTGTCGGTTGAGAGGTACTTGGCGTTGTTCTCGCGATATTGGGAACACCCCCATGCCAAAAGTGAGCGAGAGAGAGAAGTGCAGCGAAACGTCAAGGGGGTGTAGAGGTGGGAGAATCGCGCGAGTAGCCAGATAATTGCATTCCAGTCGATGTATCGATCCCTAGGACACACTCTATCTCTCAGCTTGTACCTCCCTCTGGCTTGTGATCGCATCGTACTTACGTCCATTACCTTTCCAATTCGATTACTCGTGCTTCAATCACGTGCCATCCCTCCACCTCATGGACGAAAGGTTCCGCTGTTAGTTTCACCATTGTTTCCGTCAGTTTCTCATGGCACATGCCAGCCCTGTCGTGCATGCTGCCAGGAAACTTTCGGCGTTTGAATAAATATACATCTGGTACGGGTGGATTGTCCACGTTTTGATTGATGCCCAGCGGACTAATATGTTGGCTTTGGGACATGGTTGGTTGGGAATTAATTAAAACCAAAGGATGGGTGGCCCTGAATGGGTAAAACCAATAACTTCCTGGTGCTTGCTAAATGGTCCATCTCCAAAGCTATGAGAGGTCTGGACCAAGGAGATGGAGACTCCAGAAGATTTCCCAACGCAATAAATTCCGACATCCTAGTTAGAGGGCATCGAAGTGGAATTAATTCTATTCCGACCCAATGAACATCAAGGTCATCGATCAATCAACATCTATGGATAGAGGAACCATTGCAGACAACTGTCAAAAATTGGTGATGGAGTGATCAACATTTGATGAAAATAATGATAGTGAAGGGTTATAACAGCGGTCTGCGCATGCGTGAAGAATCACCGTTTTTACTTACATTGTTTCAACCGGAAATTTTGGCGCCAAATTTTGAATGGGTTTCTGCAGTGTGGTGCTATTGATTCTGTTTGGCGCCAAACTTAAGTGAGGTGTCAAATTTGTATCGTGTAACATTTGACTTTTTTCAAAATACGTCATTGCCTCATTTGTCAATGTCACTTATGAGCACTCAACGGTCGGTGCACTTTGTTACAGCTGTTGGATGAGCGCAAGCATTAGGTACACGTGTATCACCCAGAATAACATAATAAATGGCGATCGTAAAGGCAGCCTTGGTGTGATTACCTGCAGTGTGAGGGATAAAAAATTCGCGTCTCGTAGAGCAGCCAAAACTGGCCAGTTTATCCGCAAAAGATGAGGCACGTTTTGTCGCTCGATCGGACCGGAAAATGGCCCGAAGGCCCTCTCCACCTTTACTTTTCTCCCTTGTTCTCTCCCTATTTTAGGATCAAAAAGACCCTCGTAACCACGTTCTGAATCTCACTCCCCCCCCTTTTATACTTCTTCCTCCTGGTGTTTTCTCAGCGACAATCGAAACAATATTCCTCGAGTACAGCTATCACAAATATACAAAATAAATAAAATAACAAGTGGTCCGAGTGAGTGTGAATCATCGGGGTTTTTTGTTTTTTTTTTTCAACATTAGTTCAAAAATTTTAAAAACTCGTGAATGATTGGTTTTCTGAACAAATTCTATTGGACATAATTTATAGGAAATTTTATTTAGGAATTTTGTTATCCCCCCCCCCCCCCCCTTGAGGTTTTATATGGAATTGTCGACTGGTCTACGATATTGCATGTTCATGTAATGTGTATCATGTACATCTAGAGGCCGGAATCAATCTCAATGTAGTGCGCCGGATCCAAGGGTATCCGGGCCCTCTGGGCTCAGGGCTTATGCATGGACCGGCAAGTTCAATTTTCCTGTATTGTTCCATCAGTTATGGTTCACCGACACCGGGCCGCAACAATTTAACGCAGCAATAGGGAAAAACCACCAGTAACGGGAGATTAATCCACAATGAATGATGATAACGCCAATTACCCCACAATTCTATTCAGGAATTGTCTTAATTGATTGCGATAGATTTGCGAAATGTTTGGAACCCCCCCCCCCCCCCCCCCCCCCCAACTATCCACCCGCCATTTACCCACCGACCCGTCCACTCACTGGCACATTAACCCACCCGCCCACCCCTTTACTCACCCGCCCATTCACCGATCAAGCCGCCCATCTCCCCACCGACCCGCACATCTACCCACCGACCCGCCCATCTACCCACCGACCCGTCCATCCACGCGCCCAGACACCGATCCGCCCATCCACCCCCACCCCCCGCCACATCCAATTAATTATAAATAAAAATGTTCCCGAATTGTATTTTTTGTCATGCAAAAAAAAACAAGTGGGAACAACAAAAAAATGCAAGTGAACTTATAAAACACACATCGTAGACCTCTATCGTACGTAGAGAGCATGAATGTAGCGACGTTAAATAATAATTAGAAAAAAAAAATGCTAAAACTTGATGTCTTCAGTATACTAGTAATAGTGATTCAAATAGTATTTTATCCAGCTCCACTGGCTTATTCGATAAAAATAAACTACTGGAAAAGTGTTCAAGTGAGAGAGAAAAATTTTGGCAATAAAATACTGTAGTGTCTACACTGATTTTTACTGAGACCCGTGGGTGGTATCGATTTGTGATAATGGGATTGGTCCATTGCTATGGGAAAATGGACGTAGGGAGGGGGGATGATGGAGGAAAAGATAAATTTGTAATTGGTGAAAACGAAACGAGCAAACGTGTCGTTAGATAAATCTAAATGCTGTTAAAAGTGGAATTTAGAAGTCGTAATTTTTGGGAATGCTCACGATATTTTCTCCTCATCTGAAACTGGAATAGAAGAGATTGGTTGTTAGTTCTGTACTGTAAAAATCGGAGAAAAAAAAGCTAGAAAAACGGCTGTAGATTTTTTTTATCGAGAAATTATTTCGTCGATGGATTACTCGATATTGTCCCAGTGAAAAATTGGGACATAGTCGCAGTTGCAGATTCCGAATTGATGTAAACAAGCGCAAATTTATATCACCGAATAAATGCAAATAATCAGTAAAAGAGAAGGCAGGAGTTGAAAAATTTCTCTCCGAAATTTGAAGCGTTCTGACTGACCGCGGTAGTGCTAGGTCCCGCCAGGCGGCGCCGCACGTGGAGCGCGTAGAAGACGCCACGCGGTCTTCGGAGCGTCCTAATTTCGGGCGTCAAAAATTCCCAACCGTAAAAATTGTTTTTATGTAAAATAAATTATGCGAGTTATATCCTCACGAACTAAATAATGAGCAAAAAAATTTTTTGCAAGTTCCTTTGAAGAAAAAAATTTTTTTTACCATTTAAAATAAGTTCAATCAATTAATTCCGAATAACTTCAACTCAACTCCCATAAATTTCCGGTTATCGCTTGAAAACTGTGACAGACCCTGGCACTAACGCGAAATTGACAAAGTGTTCGGATCCAGTGGACAAGAGAGCAGTCAAGGGGTTCTAGCGAAAAAAAATGGGTGGTTAGGAGGGGGACCGGCAGGGGGTGGGGGGGGGAAGGAGGCTGTACTCGGCGGCACATCCCCGCCTCCCATATACTGCGAAAAAAACGTAATTACGGCCGATGGAAATAATAAAAATAAATTTTCCAATCAATTAATTCGAATGAATTCTCACCTCACATCAATTTGCGCAATCACTTGAAAACAGTGACAGAGCCCGAAAACGTGAGATTGACAAAGTGTTTGAGTCCGGTGGACAAAGGAGCAGCCCCGTCAAGGGGTTCCGACGAAAAAAAAAAAGAAGAAACATGAGAGTAATCGCGATTGGGAAGTGGTAAGTGAAGGGACAAGAAAAGGGTATTTGAACGGAGTGAGGTAAAGCCGGCAGGAAGTTGTAGCGTGTGTCGATTCCGGTGATATAAGGGGAGAACGGAGAAAGGGGGACGAGTTTGCAGTGCAACACATCTGATGGTCGCGTGAGAGGAAGGAGGACGATGTGTTTCGTCGGCGGAAGAATAGGAAATGCCCCTCAGGAAGGAGGCATAAAGGGTCGGCTGCCGGTAGTCAACCGTGATTGATCGCCATGCGTAACGAAGCGCGACATCGGGTCTCCTCGGCTGCCACTATAGAACAGCTGATATCTCACTTGGCCACCCCCCCCCCCTTTTTTTCGAACCCGGGTCTCGCTATCGCGGCTTTACATCTTGCCACCCTTGATTGTGGAGTAGGCAGACTTAGTCCTACGTGGGGAAAAAATTATTTTTGAATGAACAATTCCATGGGTGGGTGGGTGGCTGGGTGGGTGGCTGGGTGGGCGGGTATATGGGTGGGTGGGTGCATGAGTGGGTGGATGGATGGGTGGGCGGATGGCTGGGTGGGTGGGTGGCTGCATGAGTGGGTGGATGGATGGGTGGGTGGATGGCTGGGTAGGGGAATAGGTGGGTGGATGGGTGAGTGGGTGGGTTCGTGAGTGAGTGGGTGGGTGGGTGAGTGAGTGAGTGGGTGGGTGAGTGAGCGAGTGGGTGAGTGGGTGGGTGGGTGAGTGAGTGGGTGGGAGATGGGTGAGTGAGTGGGTAGGTAGGTGGGTGAGTGAGTGGGTGGATGGGTGAGTGGGTGGGCTGATGTGGAAGCCTGGGTGGCCGGATGTGGATGGGTAGGTGGGTGGGTGAGTAGGCGGGTGGGTGGGTAGGCGGGTGGGTGTTTGAAATTTCATGAGTGAAGTCGATCTTTTATGTTACCTTAAATTCGTTTAAAGAGTTTTAAGATAATGTTGAATAAAAACTGTCTGACAATCAAATTACAAATTTTTTTTTACTTTTTTTTTTAAGAAGAAATCTTTTTTATTCGGTGTTAGAGTAATTTGACTATCTCACTTTATTCGGGTCAGGAAGTTTCATAATTATGTCTGGAAATAGCTGAGAATATCGATTTTATAACGCAGTTGACAATCTCTCCAGCTCCATTAGCTCTTGGAATTTCCCGGAACAAATTATTCAATAGTAAAACCCCAAATTCTTCGATATCTCAAGATCAAATCGAGCGATAACACTGGTCCACCCAGTGTTTCCAGTCGTAAATTTCCCCAGCTATCCGACCATAACCGAAGTACCACTTCACCAAATGTTTCCCATCGAAATCAATTCAGAGAATTACGGAATAAAAGTGGATAACACGTATTATCGTCATTTAGTGTATGCATTCATCAGCAATTCTCTTTTCTGGGTTTTGTTTGATACATATACTGCAGCGCCGTTGAGTTGGTACTTTCCAACGCCGGTTAACCATAGATCAATATTTCGAAAATTCCTAAAATACCGAAATTACCAAAATTACCTGATAAAACATGAAAATTTTCAGCAATTTCAAGGATTTCAAAAGTTTTGAAAATTTCAATAACTTCAAAATTTTTAAAAATTTCAAAAATTTCAAAAATTTCAAAAATATCAAAAATTTCAAAAATTTCAAAAATTTCAAAAATTTCAAAAATTTCCAAATTTTCAAAAATTTCAAAAATTTCAAAAGTTCAAAAATTTCAAAAATTTCAAAAATTTCAAAAATTTCGAAAAATTTAAAAATTTCAAAAATTTCAAAAATTTCAAAAATTTTAAAAATTTCAAAAATTTCAAAAATTTCAAAAATTTCAAAAATTTCAAAAATTTCAAAAATTTCAAAAATTCCAAAAATTTCAAAAATTTCAAAAATTTCAAAAATTTCAAAAATTTCAAAAATTTCAAAAATTTCAAAAATTTCAAAAATTTCAAAAATTTCAAAAACTTCAGGAAATTAAAAAAAATTGGCGATTGTAGTATAGGGTTTTCTGGAGGTTTACCCTGTGTTTAGAAATAGCATGGCCCAAATGCCGGACGTCGGCTCCAGCCGGGAAGATGGGTGTCCAGTACTCCCTATCTGCTGAAATGCTGAAGCGCAGCTATGGGATGTACAAGAGAGAGGGGCGGAGGACAAAAATGAGACACCCACACACACACACATAAAAACATATATGCCATTTATTTCAATCCCCTGAAAAAAAAAGTTTCATTGAATTTTCACAAACTCGACACCAGCGCAGTAAGCCCGCGGTGAAGAAATACGACTAGTAAAAGGATTTGGGAAATGTGAGAGTTAAACAGGGTGGAAGAAAATGTGCGAGACAGTGCTCTCAATTCGTTGAATAATTGCCAACTAGTGGGCGGGTTACTGGGAACTGCGTGGCTACCATCGTAATTTCCACTCCATTTTCAAAGATACTAAACAACACTTTTACGTTTATTTATCCTCCAAATAAATTAATGCACACCCATTAAACCACACGAGCCAACGACTCATAACATTCAATTATAATTAAACCACTTAATAAATACCATTCGCAAACAAATTAATTATTCAAAAAAGAAAAAAAAGTCGAACCGCCACTCTCCACCTACTCATTAAAGTTTACTTACCTCCAGTCTCATGAAATTATGAATTTACATCGATATTCAACGAAAGAAAAAGAAGAATATTCTGTTGAGCAATAAATTTTAATATCCTTTTTTTTCCATAAAAATCGTTAATTAATCCTATCACCAAGTTGTCTCTTCCAATTACGCTGGGACAAATTAAACTGCACAGCTAGACTCCAATTTCAATTTTTCCACTGAGATTTTTCTACTTCGTGCTTTATAAGAAGCCATTAAAAAAAATTAATCCATTGAATTTTAATGACGCCTAATTGATGGAGGGAATAAATAAATAATCGATAAATGCTTGAGGGTTTTGGATATTATCAGGTGGGGATGTGAAATAAGCATTTTATGGGCTTATCTTTATATAATTTAAACTTTTTCGATCGGAGTGATAATGTTGAAAACAATTTTTGCCTATAATTAGTAATATATTTAATTTTGTAAGTATGAAATTTCAGGTAAAAATAGACTTTTGGGATGCTTGTGTATTTGGGTGGGGGGAACAAAATTTCAAAAATCACTTAAAATGAGATGGGCCGCAGTCATGAAACTTGCACTTTTTTGAACGTTACATGACCCGCTGACACTGTTGAGCAACCTTGTGTGTGTGAGTCGGCGGGTGCTTGATTGGGGGTGGGTGGTTGGGTGGTTGATTGGGGGTGGGTGATTGGGTGGTTGATTGGGGGTGGGTGGTTGGTTGGGTGGGTGAGTGGTTGGTTGGTTGGGTGGTGGGGGGGGTGGGTGGTTGGGTAGGTGGTTGAGTGGGTGGGTGGGTGGGCGGGTGGTTGGTTGGGTAGGTGGTTGGTTGGTTGGTTGGGTGGTTGGTTCGGTGCGTGGGTGGGTGGGTGTGCGAGTGGGCTTGTGGGCGAGTGGAAGGGTGGTTGGGTGAGTGAGCGGGTGGTTGGGCGAGTGGGTGGATGAGTGGATAGGTGGGTGGATGAGTGGATAGGTGGGTGGATGAGTGGATAGGTGGGTGGTTGAGTGGGTGGGCGGGTGGTTGAGTGGGTGGGCGGGTGGTTGAGTGGGTGGGCGGGTGGTTGAGTGGGTGGGCGGGTGTGTGGGCGACTCGAATAATAGCAAAAATTACCCATTGAGAATATTATTAGCATGGATTTTATCTCGTAAATAAATCCAGGTAGAGAAAACTAAGCGGAAATTTCTTTTTCAGGAATTATATTTTCTACATAAAATACTTGTTAGATTGAGCCATCCATTGACGCGAAAAAAATTATGAAACTATCATTTCTCAGTTGTTATCAATGATAATTTTTCAACTCGTAATGACGCGTAGTGCAATAATCTTTGTGTAAAATAAACACTGTCTGAATTAAGGATTAATAAAATGATAATTTTTCCGACAAAACGTAAAACAACTATGAACATTTAATATGAATTTTACATACGTTTCTGTGCGGCGGAAATGATATAGCTGGAGTGTGCAATGAATAGGAAGAAATACAGAGCAATTATTGTTACGGTGGATGGGCCTATCCTCCCCAGGAGTCGTTGCCATATTGCGTATTGCGAACCGTCTCCCGCTTTTAATGTAGAATGTGGGGGAATATTTATAACGCGATTCGGTATGTGGGTGCAATTTTAATTCGAGCTCAATATTTAAAATTATTGGAGGTGATAATTTCATGTTTTCCTGGCAATTCATTCAGGAAGAGATCTACCTTCGGTTATCTAAAACACATTCAAAATTTTGGAAACTATTTCCAGCAAAATTTTGTAAAAATTCGGAAGCATTTTTCACCTCTCCGTGTAAATCTATTACGGATCTTTCAACTTATCACTCCCTGATTCCGCTTATTCTTATTCCAAGTTATTATATATATATTAAAACTTAGTTATCGATTATTCATCCAGCATTCTATAAGAGAGAAAACAAATAAACAAATAAATAAATAAATAAGTGAATAAATAAATAAATAAATAAGTGAACAAATAAATAAATAAATAAATAAATAAATAAATAAATAAATAAATAAACGTCCGACTATTTTGGCGATCAGATGGGGCCACGAATTAAAGGGATTCGTATTGCGCGATAGTATTCGAGGGAGGTTGAGAAACTTCTCTGGTACGTATATCGGCAAACGAGACACATTAATTGCAACGATCGCCGGGCGTACATAGCAAGCAGCCCCCAGGGTTGTGGACGCGGCTAATGACAGCGCGTGTGCGCAAGTAATACGAGATTCGTTCGCTCATCTGCGTTACGTAGGCCGTGAGGTGGAGAGGGCGGCTGGAGTGGGGGCGGAGCGGGAGGGGGGGTAGGAGTGGGGGATACCTCTATCTCCGTCCTTGGCTCACGAAAAGCCCGTGTGAGAAGGAGCGAGTAGCCCCGGGGCGACATTTGCACTCCCCAATGGGTAAACCTCCATAGAGCCCTTTTCGGAATTACACGTGTTGGGGAGTACGATCCCACTCGGATGACTACGTACGCTACCATTAATTAAGACTACCCGCTTGACATAATTAACTATAACGCTCAATGAGAGCTTGGTCGCTTGGCTTTGGAGTGGATCGTCAAAGGTCGAGTGATGGATATATTTTTTTTTTTTTTGAGCTTGTTTGGGTTATGGACGTGGTGGGGGGTCTTTGATCTTCAGAAATTTGGGATTTGATCTAATGAGCATGATTGATTACTGCTAGTGACAAATCAAAAATACTTTCTAGGACGAACATATGCGGACCATTAACAACTTTGGTAGAATATTTTCATTACGTTGTAAAAATATTGTAAAAATACAGGAAGATCATTACCACCCAAATTTGCATAAACCCATACCAAATTAGCAACAAATATTTATATCAACATAATCAATGTGCAATTTGAAAAAACTTTCGCATACATTATCTCGAGAAATTATTTGCAACTGAGCGATAACCGGAAATCACTAAAATAAAACTGTCATAAATAAACATCTGCTATTCTTTATGCTCATCAACTCAGTAGTACGACTGCGCAGCTAATTGCGCATAACCCCAGGCGAGCATAACCTGACATTGTGTTGTAATTACGAACTAAAGACTCAGGTTTCTATCCATTTTCCATTATTTTTATTTGTGTCGGCGAGCACCGGTAAGCGTTTTATGACTGGCTTTCGGAGTGTCCCATAATATGGCAAATATGGGACATTGAATCAAAGTATTTTAGGCTTATTATTTTTTTCACTGTATTCATTGTCACGGAATCGACCTGGAAAAACGTCACTTCAAGAACTACAGAGCCGTAATTTTTGTCGCATCATGAACTTCCCGATGTGTTAGCCTGTGTGTGTGTGTGTGTGTGTGTGTGCGGGTGTTGACAATTTGGGATAAATCAAGGGCTATCGCCTTAATTATGAATGTTGCACAAAAAATCATAAAACAAAAAATGTATGTTTCTACATGAGGACGAACTTTTATTTAGAACTTTTCCATCTAACTCTTACTGTTTATGTAATAGAGCAATATAAACAATTAACATTGTTAACCAGTGATATGTCCTGAGCTATGGACGTTATGAAAAAAAGTCATAAAAAATTATGTGCGTAGTTTTGTATAAGGAATAACATTCGTTATATACTTTTTCTCCTATCTCTAACCGTTCTTGCGATAGAGCGATATAAGCAATTCAAATTGTTAATAACAATTGAAGGAATTGTTTTTCAACCTTGACCCTCCTTTCCACCCTGCACATCAGTCAGACCTAATTTTGTGTCAAAGGGGAACCAAATCGATCGAGCCGTTTACCGGGAACCGTTTTTCAAAGAATCACTCACATACGAACACAGACACAAACACATACACACACAACCCTCAACTGTGTATGAAAAAAGTTTGAGCGGAACTAGGGGAGCCTAACAACCTAAAGCGGCGACGGTAACCGGCGGCTTTCATGTGAACGCGCCACTATTGCTTACCTTCTCACGGTCGCTGCGCGCGCAACCACCGCGCGTTCCAGTAATGCCCTCCTCAATCCATCATGTTTACCCTGATAATTCATATGGCTTGTCCAGAAGAGATGAATATTAATATTAATAATATTCCAGCCACACCCTCGTACTCGATTAAAATCCAATAAATACTTGATATTCAATTCACGATGTGGCTTCTTAATGTCAATGACGACCATGACTGAATCCCAAACGAGTAATTGGAGATCCCTCGATTCAACGTTGGTATGACATCCGGAATATGAAAGTGAAAGAGAGATAAACAGAAACGGCGGGAGGCTGAACTTTGCTCAATGCATGACAACCTCAAATCCAGATGATTATCTCGGCAAGGGGCGACCACTGCCTCACCTTTTTCTTTCACCTCGCCACAGAGACAGCGGGAAAAGTGTGGGCGATGCCGCACGCGCTATTCCAGCCTACCTTTCTTCTTCTTCTTATCCGTTTTGTCTCCCATCTCATGTATTTTTTCTCACTGTTGCCTCGGCTACATTGCTCTGTTTTAAAATTTTTTGACCATTCGGTAAGTCGTTTCTTCTTGGATTGTGTATTCTCTTGTATTTCCCTTTAAGTGCAACTTCTTATGGCGCGTAACACAAAATTCGATGCAACGTTTTTTAGGGGAGGGGTGCAACACGAGTGGTGGAGGGGGCGTTACGAAAATTCCGACATGCCACATGGCACTGTAGCAGAGTGGGGGGAGAAGAACGTGAACCGAGTGTATTGCTAGTGTCAATTATGGGGAGAACCAATGCAGAACGTTGCAAAGAATATCGTGATCGTTTACGTGAAAAGAATGCTTTGAAACCAAAGAAAACAAAAACAGTAGGCTACAGTGCGGCCGAACGTATGAGGGATCATCGGGCCAGGGCAAAAGCAATCAATGTCAACGTTGAGGATCATAACCTCTCACATGTGAATCCACCGAGCAATGATCAGAATATTGAAACTGTACCAGAGCCCGCCATTTCGAATATTGTCGGAACAGTTACAAGACTAAATGTAATAAAACTTAATCATGATTGTAATTAATTAACTCAGTCGATAAGTGGTTAAGGATAGAAGGGTGATGAGTAAATTTTTGGTATGTTATTGACTGAATTGATTGATCGAAACAGTAAAAAAAGAATTTCGGAGTTAATGAAATGAACCACTAGCAAGTTTCACTTGTGTTACCTACTTTTGTACCCATCCAATTTTTTTTCAAGTAATTTAAATTAATGACGATATGTTTCTTTCTTTTTGTTTTAGGTAAGTGTCCAAAGTCTTCATTTCGCGAAAGCTCACCCACGTTGGTTTCTTGAGTAAGTTCAAATGATTTATATACAACTTTAATGGCGATGTTTACTCATACGAAAATTGAAGTATCTGGTCGAGAACCCCTGCGGCAAACCCAAATTTTTTCAGAAATCTTGGAGGCACATTGATTGCACCATGATCTTATTACCAGCATCTTAATCCCACAATTTGTTTCTGAGAGATTGATACTTTTTATTCAGTAGTTTTCATATTTTTTACTGGTAAATTCAGAGATTCTTTACCCTCAGAATTTAAGTCTAATTCTCTAACATTATATGTGGCAAGATTCCCCATTTTTTTTTCGGAATTCCAGAATGAAAGAAAGGTGTCAACTCTTGAAAGGCTTCGCGGAACTTGACCTCAATTGAATCATTGCTCAATCTACTAAACTCTAATGCGTACCATGATGTAATTACGATACCATATCAATGCGGCCAAAATTATAATGGGTGAGCCATAAAGAAAGCGAAAAAAACAAAAACAAAAACAAAAACAAAAACAAAAACAAAAACAAAAACAAAAACAAAAACAAAAACAAAAACAAAAACAAAAACAAAAACAAAAACAAAAACAAAATTCTGAAAGAACAAAAACAAAAACAAAAACAAAAACAAAATTCTGAAAGAACAAAAACAAAAATAAAATTCTGAAATAACAAGAACAAAAACAAAATTCGAGGAACAAGAACAAAAACAAAATTCGAAAAAAAACAAAAACAAAAAGAAAATTTGAAAACATCCCGTGCACTTCTCGAGACAATCAACATTGGTCCATACCAATGAAGACAAGGATAGCGATTGTGTGATAGGGCGGCGGGGAGGGGGAGGGGGTAGAGCGGAATGGAGTGGGATTTTCAGTGTGTCAAGAATCTGCACGACTCGTCGCTCCCTAACGCTCGTGGCTTCCCGCTGTCTTCAATCCCGCCTCAGCGCCTCCGCATCCTCAGACCGTATAAAATATATACTTACGATGTGTATAAAAGACCTCTTGCCCGTAACACTGAATGAGAAATTTCCGCTCGATCCCGCCTACTTCCAATTCCAAAATAGATTTCTTCTCGAGTTCGTATATCGAGAAAAGAAGCCACTCATGTGGGTTTATCGTATTTCTCGGCATTCAATTACATTTTATTGTACGCAAATCGCTTTATGCAGTCATAATTTTTGGAAATTATAGCGCAGTTGAATATTTACGGTGTGAGAGTATTTTTTTTTGTGGTGGACATACGCGCGGTTTTTTTTTAATGTGGACATCAAATCAGTTTCGCTTACCTTTCTATCAGGTTTTGAGTGGACCAAGTGCATTCAGTACGTCAAAATTTTTTTTGGAACATTCCCGCAAAAAAATTTCGCATTGCCATAAAATTCCTCCCACCACCCACTTCCGCCCGAGTCCTTCTGTTGGCAACAAATGTGGCGGGGGTAAAAAAATCCATTTGTCATGAGAAATTTTAAACGCCCTATCATGGAGTACATGCAAATACAAGCCGATGAACAAGTGAGATTTTATTTAAATCACCACTTTTATGCACAACCTGTAGTCACTGATATCAACACGATATGCACCTATTGTCCCGATAATTCGCGGTGAAATTTCCATTGGCGTCGCTCATCAATGCCCACGCTCGATTCGTGGTATGGTAGTTTGTGCATACCCCCTCACCACCCCCAGCCCCCCCCGTCCACCCCCAGACCCCCCCCCCCCCCCCCCCCCGCCCACCCCCACCCGTGAAACTTCCACCACATACACCGGTGAGTTTCAATCACGCAGAATATATGCGCCCACACGTAGTAGTACTCCCAACAATGCGGTACATTGAATGGCTAAATGGCGGTCGAGTGTCCGCGGCCTTCGATAATATATCTCCATAACACGTGTTTTTTTTTTTTTTTTTTTTTTTTTAAATTGCGCGATAATAACACTTCCAATGGAATATTGTAATGCAATTTTTTAGCGAATCTTCGATAACGCATGGGAGGGTCGGCGCTGGATTTTTTACGCGCGTTCAGTAGCCGCGGAAAACTCGCGGTTACGACGCGCGATCGCATCGCGGATTTTTTTTCTATTTTTGGGAGAGTAATGGGGAAGTTTGAAGGGAAATTGGAGGATTCTGAATTATGGAAGAGATATCCATCGTTCCATTTTTCCTTGCAATTGCTAGATATTGGGGATAAGCGGCTTTGATTGGGAGTCCGTGATTTCGCCGGAATACAATGTCGGGCTTGCCGAAAATAGTCAAGTTCTATGGGATTTGAATTTTGTGTAATGAGGATTCTGAGAGGTTGGAACATTTGCAGAGCACTGTTGACAACGTTTTTAGGAATTTTGAATAATTTTGGAATTTTGAAATTTTGAAAATTTTGAAAATTTGAGGCAATTGATTTTTCTATATATAAATTTTTCTAACAAAAATTCGATTCTCATAAATTCAATAGATGGAATGACTAAATGTATACTATATCTCCACCATAAGACATTTTTTTTTGTAACTGCCTGATAATAATATTCTCAATAGAACATCGTCATGTAATATTATCCTAATTTTTCTCAGAATTTCCGTCGAAAATTATGGGGATGGTAATGTTGTATTTTATTCGCGAGGGTTCATTAATTTATAATGAGGCAAATCCATCCATTCAAATTATATAGCGTGTTTCGCGTATAATATTCAAGGATTTACATCATATTTACAATAGCCGGAGTGCTTTGTTGCAAATGGGAGGATTAATGATTGAAAATACAATGAAAACTTTGCAGCCCTAAATTCTGCAGCAAAAAATCAAAAGTGTCTTCGAAATTTAGTTGCGCACAATACATGGAATACGCATTCGATAGAAAATGATAAGTTATCATCGGAGAAGCTGAGATGCATCTTACCTTGAGGATGGACCATCTGAGATTCTCTAATTCTACTTATTTATAAAGATTTTTCGGTACTGAAATGGCCCGCAGAAAATCATATGTGTGTGTGTGTGTGTGTGTAGGTGTGGGTTGGGCGGGTGTATGTATGTTAGTGGGTGGGTGTATGTGTGGGTGGGCGGGTGCATGTATATGGGTGGGTGGGGGGGGGGGGGGTGTATGTGGGTGGGTGGGTGGGCGGGGGGTATGTGGGTGGGTGGGTGGTGGGGGGGTGTATGTGGGTGGGTGTGGATGGGTGGGCGGGTTGGTGTGTGTAGATGGGTGAGTGGGTGGGTGAGCAGGTGTGTGTATGTAGGTGAGTGTGTGTATCTGTTGTAAAATATAATAATGTAAAATAACAAAAAAATAAAAAAATAAAATAATTTCATAACAAAATAGTTTTCTTGACTCGCTTGGGGGCTTGAAAATTAAATCAGTCACTTCATGTACTTCTGCAAAAATAATATTTCCACCTGAAAAGTATGCAAACTGGAGCACAAGAAATCATGCCAAAAAATAGCTTGGGCAAGACATAATGCCCTGGGCACTTCAACTTGTCCAAAAACTCAGTGTCGTTTCTCTATATGGATAACCGTGTCATAGTCCCCCTTCTTTTTCTTGAGGCGCTCAAGCACTACGTGCCTGGGGAATACAACTCCTGGAAGGCGCGTGGTTTCAGTTGCATAAGCTCACCCATAACTTATTTCCCCGCTCTCGAAACTTCCCCATCTACTTCTCCATATCGTCCAACTTATATAGCCCTATCCCCTATAACACAAGCAACTTTGTAAGTACGATGAAAACGCCGTTTGGCACTTATCGATCGTAAGCCCTTCCTTCCTTTACATTTGCCTCTCTATCGAGTACATAAACCTCAAAAACGATGCGGATACGCGGGATGTTCATCGTAAAAGTTCACTTGGTACTTTGAATAAAGAAGACGGGGAAAATTTAATCAAACGTAAGATAATATGGATGTAAAAGTTTGATTAACTGGCAATATTCGATGGAGCCATTTTCACATTTTACATTTTGAGAAAATTCAAGAATTAAAAATGTACATTTTTTTCCATATATTAGACAATTTTTATCATTTTTTTTTTTCGAAACAAAATTTCAAAAATTCCAAAAATTTCAAAAATTCGAAACATTTCAAAAATTTCAAAAATTTCAAAAATTTCAAAAGTTTCAAAAATTTCAAAAATTTCAAAAATTCCAAAAATTTGAAAATTTTCAAAAAATTTAAAGATTTCAAAAATTTCAAAAATTTCAAAAATTTCAAAAATCGTAAAATCAATTTTATTATTTACACCCCCCCCCCTCCCCATCTTCCCTAAAAGTTATTTTGGGAAATCCCGTAAATTATATCCAATTTTATGTTTATAAAATTTTGTCATTCGGCTTTATGGGGTCACTCCGCGCCAGCGCCTCAAAATCGCGCGACACATATAGACATACACACGTGTGTGCAGTATGTTTTTAATTAACGAAATAAACGTTGAAGCATTGAACAATTTGATGGCAACATGTGTCGATATTTGATGCGATTGCAGATCGGTGTGATTGCACAAAAGTTCGTTACACCCCCCCCCCCCCCCCCCCACCCCACCCACCACCCACCCACCGTACAAAAGTTATATAATGAGAGAGTTTGAATGATCGCAACGGGGATTCAACTATCGTGTGCATTCACAAACGTGTATCGTCTAGCGGTCATTAACGATACCAGTCTCGCGAATTAATTAATTTATCGGATGCAACGATGCATTTTATAATGCGCCATTACATGATTAAGGGGTTGCGCAAGTGTTCGACGATACGAGGTGGGCGGGGGTAATTATATTTGTCACGATGGATGGTTTTAGAAAATGAGGGAAATTTATGAATTTAGGGGATGGGGATTCACATTACTGGGCGGAATTGAAATAGCGGTCATCATGATTTTCATGGGATAATGAAATGGATGTTAAATTTTGGTTGTGAGGGAAATATCGCGTTCCCCGACGAAAATTTGACCTATCGGGAAATTGAAAAAAAAAAAATTCCGAACATTTTGAAGATTGACAAACACATTTGGAAAAATTTGAAAGAAATAAAAACTCAAAAAAAAATTTTGAATTTCAAAAATTCTTCAGAATTTCAAAATTTGAACATTTTTGGAAAATTGAAAAAGTTGAAAAATTTTGGAACTTTTAGGCAGTATCAAAGTGATAGGAAATGAGCGGGTGCGAGTTATCGTAATTTCAAAAAAATTTGAATTCGAAAATTTCGAAAAAATGTCCAAAATTGAGAAATTTTGGAAAATTGTGAAAGTTTTTAAAATCTGGAAAAAATACATTTTCGAAAATAGAAAGTTTGCAATATTTCAAAATTTCAGAAATTTCGAATATTTTTCAAATTCTAAAAAAGTCCGAACGTCCAAAATTTAAAATAAATAGCAACCGGCTATTGCGTAATCCAAAGGTTATTCGCGTTGACAGCTTCAGCCTTCCGGCCGTTATTGCTCCTTATCTGAGAAACGACCAAAAATATCGAAATTTTCTATACCACAAAATTTGTAGATCTACTTTTCCTCTACAAAATCGCTCTGCCCCAAAATGTCGCTATCTCCTCTCAATCTCGAGATATTTGCTTCAAACCGACGCACGCCGGAAGCCGCGTTTACTGCTGTTACCACTTCGCTGCTCAATTACCAAAAAATTGGAATCGCCCAAAATTTTCCGAACTTGACCGAACTTTCCAATATTCATCACAATATCCCGTTCAAAAAAAATGGCGCCAAATTATGAATTCAGCCTTGGAAATGCATTGTCGAACAAAATTGAAAGAGAGCTCATAATGATTTCCACGCTAAATTGAAAATGGAAGGTAAAGTGCGCTGTTTACAGGAGAAATATTACATTTACATTCAATTTTTCAATTTTCAAGCACGAGATATTGCTGTGTAAATATATTTTTTTGCCAACGCGAATGAAAATGTATTTGAAATTTAAATTCACTGTTGATTTTTGGGGTAAATGAGACTGAAGAGGTGAGTGGTTGCTATTTACTATCAGAATGTTTCATGTTTGAGTTATTCTGCATGACAAATTTTTTGGGTGGGTGGCTGGTGGGGGGGGGGGGGGGGGGGGGGAAGTTTATGGGTTATTTTTTCAGCAGATTGCAAAATGAATGTTTGTAATCTCGCTTTTATAGTCGGGTAGTACACATAATGGGAATTGGGAATTCATTTTATTGAGAACTGCAATCATTGAAATTTGAATGTTTCCGTCTGTCGAGCATTATTCCCCGTTGAGTATCTATTCAATCCTTTCAGCACGATAATCATTCTTTGAATCATTCACGAATTGGAAATCTATTTCTCGATGAAAAATGATAGAACGAAGTTAATTAACTTCCTGAAATGTGTGTGTGTGTGCATGTTTTTTTCTGTCCCTCTCTCTTGTACTCGACACGGTAGCTTTTCAGCATTCCTTGGATAGGGAGTACTGGCCACCCATCCATGTGGCTGGGGCCGACTTTCGCCTGACACCCCTGTGCTACGATGGCGGATGCCGATGGTGAAACCTCGGACCTTCAATGCAGTAGGCAAAGTCCCAACTGTGTGTGTGTGTGTGTGTGTGTGTGTGTGTGTGTGTGTGTGTGTGTGTGTGTGTGTGTGTGTGTGTGTGTGTGTGTGTGTGTGTGTGTGTGTGTGTGTGACCGGGGTGAAAGGTGGGTGGGGGGGTGGATAGATGCATGGATGGGTGGGGGGGGGGGTATAGATGGGTGAATGGGTGAGTGGGCGGGTGGCCGAGATGGGTGGGTGGGTGAGTGGGGGAGATGGATGGGGGGGAGATGGATGGGAGGGGGAAGATGGATGGGGGGGGGAGATGGGGTGGGCGAGAGTGACGAGTGGGTGGGTGGGTGGAGGGGGGTGAATAGGTGGATGGTTGGGTGTGCCAAATTCCCTACAAAACTTATAGTCACTTATTTTTCCGAGTCGATGATTTCATTAAATTCCCCTATTTATCTTATTATCACAGATGAATAACTTGAGCAATTCTCTAATGATTTTCCATATTTTTCTGACTAAGTGAAATTGGCGAAAGCGTTGGTAATTGCATCGTTACAAAAGACGAGAGTTTCATTCGATAGATGAAGGAGGGGGTGAAGGACGAGTATGAGAGCATAAAAGAACGCCGGTATCTCATCGTTTACCCTTGGCCGATCTTCACAGAGAAGCGCCTTATAAAGAGATCCGGTGTACGTCTTATCTTTCGTTAAATTAATCGTCTTTCCGGCAATAATCCCTCAGCATTCGCCTCCCCACAGCCATCTCATTCCTTATTTTTTCGCCTCTACGCGCTCCATCTCTCCCCTCGCGCTCGCTCTCTCACTCCCACTCTTACTCTCTCACGCACTCGTACATTAGACGACTCTTAGTACCGTTGATGGTCCCCATATCGTGTCCAAGATCAAGGAATTCCCATAATTCTTTTGACTCACTTGAAACGATGGGAGATCCCTCCATTATGAAAAATTCATTGTGAGCTCGAAACTATAAAATCTGTCTCTTCCTACTTTTAGGGAAAATTTATGAGAAATATTTTTTCCAGAATTATCTATAAAGGGGAGGGTAGGGATTTTTTTTTTGTAAATTTGGGAGGATCCACACAATATTGAGATTAAACATAAGAATTGAAAGATTCGTTACGGCGGCGCTGAGACCACACAACAATCTCTCACCCCTTGATCTACCAATACTCCGGAATTTTCATCCCCTAAAAAAACTATAACGAGAAAGTTCCTGGAAGTGAAATTTGTTAAATGCCTCGATTTTCCTTCAGAAAAAAGTGCAGAAGCCACTCGATATCCCCGCCGAGTTTTTTTAATGGCGACCGAACGTGAGAGGTGGGTACCAGGCCAATACCGTTGATACTCATTTCCAAGACGCAGTGAAGTGACTGTAAGCCGGTTATTTATAGGAATTAAAAGTGTCGCTACGATCGGAAAGCGACCGAGGGTTGGCTTTATCCAGGCGCGTTGAGACCCCACAGACTAGAGCAGCCCCCTGCCTTTTTTTTCACACCAGGGATTATAGATGATGATGCTTTATGTATAGTTCCGTTAATTAATGATACTATTATCCCATAGTGGCAAATGGTATACGCAGTCTAGGATTTTCATGTATGTAATTCACGAAATCAAAATTGTGGTAAGTTGCATGTGTGTGTGTGTGTGTGTGTGTCTGCCTGTGTATGGGTGGGTGGGTGGGTGAGTGTGGATGGGTGTGTGTGTGGGTGGCTGGCTGACTGGATGTGGGTGGGAGTAGGTGGGTGCATAAGTGTGAGTGGGTCGGTGGGTGGATGAGAGTGAGTGGGTCGGTGGGTGGATGAGAGTGGATGGGTGGGTGGGTGAGTGTAGTTAGGTGAGTGTGTGTGTGTGTGTGGGTGGCTGGCTGGCTGGATGTGGGTGGGAGTGGGTGGGTGGATGAGTGTGAGTGGGTTGGTGGGTGGATGAGAGTGGATGGGTGGGTGGATGAGTGTGAGTGGGTCGGTGGGTGGATGAGAGTGGATGGGTGGGTGGGTGGGTTGAAATACTTTTTTAATTTTAATTATTTTCACATGTTTTATTGAAGAAATTTAAAAATAGCAAAAAGTTGAGATGTTACACGGTGTATCTATACCCACGAATTCCATAAAACGCCATTCAATTTTCTCACCCAGCTATAATCGTCCATGTTTTTCCCAACCCCTTCCTCCCCCCCCCCCCCGACCGCCCCCCGCCCCTCCCGACGACCTCTTTTTTTCCCATCGAATAAATCGATGCCGTGTGGGCAAAGAGAGCACCTAAGTGCACATTCTCGGAAAACACAGCGGGCGTTTATGAATTTACCATGAAAGTAAAAGGGCGCTAGCACATACGGGGAATATGGGAAATGTTGAAAAGAAAAAATTGCGAAAGAATAACAGGGAGGACGAAAAAAAAAATCGCGGAAGAGGGTCGAGTATCACTCGCATCTGTGCCGACGGATGAATAAAATAAGGGGAGCCTGCCAGTTTCATCAATATTACTCGATTTCACGTGGTGAATTTCCAAACAAAAATGCTTCAATATAAAAATGGAAAAATAACGGAATTGGCGCTTTGAGCATAACTGACAAACGAGTATGTCAATTTGCCACATAACTCCTGGACCAAAAGCAAAATTGAATGGAAAAAAAATTTTGAATCTGTGTTCAAATTTTTTGTAATTTTCAATGTTTTTTCTCAAAATTTTTAGAATTTTCGAAAATCCAAAAATTGAGTTTTGAAAAAAAAATTGCATTTTCTTTTTCAATTTTGGGAATCGACGGAACTTTTTGGACAGAGAATTTGGAATTCTCAATTTTTTTCCAAATTTACAAAAAAAAAAAAAAAAAAAAAAAAAAAACAAACAAATTATTATTACGGAAAATTTATTTCTCACATGAGGCACACAAATTTTCTTATACACCTATTTTTTACCTGTTCTAAAAAATTCATAATATTATAATAATTTTTAACGGTGTATCCCGCAAATCATGGGAATTTATTCCATAGCGCGCATCAATAAAATTTCCTCGAGAAGTAAAAAGACGCGTTCGGAAAACTCGGCGATCCCCACTGCACACAGCTCTGCATTTCTCCCTCGAATTCTTTAAATGACGACAGTCACGTGTAAATCTACCTCTCCCCGCCATCAATTTTTCCACCTCTCACATCTTTTTCATCCTGCATAAAAACATATATATTCTGCACCCATACTATGCGCCAATTCTATTTTTTATTCCACGTATCTTCGCCGGTACCTATAATAAAAAATGGGAAATTGAAAAAGAAACATTGGAAATTTTGATAATTCATCCTCAAATTCATCGCAAAAATTTTTCGGCGAATTTTCACCAAAAAAAAATTTAGCTCCTCCCCCCCCCCTACCCCAACCAGCCACCGTCCCTCCCCCCAGCCGCCCACCCACCTTCCCTCCCCCTCCCCCCAGCCGCTCACCCACCCTCCCACCCCCTCCCTCCAGCTGCTCACCCTCTGTCCCCCCTCCACCCAGCTGCCCACCCTCTCTCCCCCCTCCACCCAGCTGCCCACCCTCTCTCCCCCCTCCACCCAGCTGCCCACCCTCTCTCCCCCCTCCACCCAGCTGCCCACCCTCTCTCCCCCCTCCCCCCCAGCCGCCGCCCCCCAATTGACAAATTGCAGTGTCAAGTTTCGAGTGCCATCAAAAAAAGTCCATCTCCACCGGAAAGAAGTCAGCCTTGTAGAAAGTTGTGGAAAACTTTGTGATACATACATTTTCCACCATTTTCACGTGTACAGGAACTCGTTGGAAAATGTTGTAAAGGGCTCTTCTCGCGAGGAAAGTGCCGGGTGTGAGTAAAGCCGGATAATGGAAAGCCGGAATTCGGTTCAACAGCGCCACTCGAAGGATCTTAATTAGCGATCGAGCGAGGGGGTGGGTCTTGAAATAGAGAGAATGATCGCATCGGGGGTGATTAACTTTGCCCCCGGAGCACAGCCTCAACCCCAGCAACTTAGATGGGGGTAGTGGGGGTGTAGACAGGTAATTAATTAACCTTGGTTGGCTACCGAGTGCGAAGAAAGCGGCTTCTTTCGATATAATAGTCCACCCCCTCTCCGCCCCCCCACCCACCCACCCCCTCCGCCCCCCTCCTCCCCATTGCCCCCAACCATTACGTAGAACTCCGGAAGATAAGTAAATTACGATTTGATGCTTCGAGACAAAAAAAACCAGGAACAGAGCTAAGAAGTTGAAATATGGCAAATGAATTTTCCATGATTAATGCAGAATTAAACTTGCACGACGTACCGACAGCAAGGAAGATGCTGCTCGGTTCAATTTCTTACAGATTGAACGAAGTGTTTGTGGCTGCACTGATGGAAGGATTCAGTAGCCATCAGTAAGGATAACCATTGGGCTGGAGGTGTGTATGCCCCCATTGGGAGCACAAACAAGACTTCCCGATTTGTAATTTCTGTTTGCCATTCCTAGATTTTCCGACACGTCAATTAAATGTCCAACGACTGGTTTCAGAGAAAACACTAGTGTGGGTTAATCAGTGTGACCCACGAGGTTCACAACGAAAGCTTGCAGATTTGAGAATTTTAAACTATCCCATTTATCAAGCAGATGATTACGAACATTGGAGTAGGCGCATAGTGAGCGTGAGAACGAGACTTTAGTGCGTTACTGGAGTGGGAGTGAGACGCCAATAGGGGTGCGACCGCTGGAGGGTTAAACCCGTCATACCTCCTTAATTATGACAATTATGGAAGAAAGTCATAAGAAATTAAATGTGCATTTCCACTTACAGAGCAAGTTCTGTTGAACACTTTCTGCCGTATCTCTCACCGTTTTTGCAACAGAGCGTTGTGAGCACTTCAATTGTTAATAACAGAAAAACTGCTCGGTTAATTCAAACCGAAAACTAATCCGATCTTCGTTCCATGAAGACGCTCCGATTACGACTTCGGTGACCCAGATCGTTCGGTCCGTTCGTGACAAATCGTTAACCAAAAACTCCGATTCCGCCCATACAAACACACACACACAGACATTTGCTCAGAATTTGACGGAAAGCATTTTGGTATACTTAAAACACTAGTTACGAATCGAAAAAAAAATGGATTTAGGGGCCACTGGAATAACCCACTCTTCCTTTTCCACTTTTAACCATTACGCAAAAGTCCGAGAGATAAGTAAATTGCGATTTGATGCTTCGGGACAAAAACATGGATCGATCCAACGAGTGGAAATACGCTAAATGAATTTTCCCGGGTGAGCATTAGCCCCTTCCGGCTCACAAAAAGAACATGATTAATGCAACATTAAATAGCCTGGAGAACTTCCGTCTTCGAAGACTACAGTAGCAGCGGTTTTTCCGCCCATTAGTTGAAGAGATATTTAGAGAAGGCTTTTTATGAATGCGCATGAGTGGCTTTTTCATTATCCTCCAAGAACTGTTTGAGAAAAGTGCCTCTTTCAGTTGGGGGTTTCAAGCGGAAATTTCACGGCAATATACGCTATTCTTATAATAATAGAAACAATTGTTTCTAGTGAGTGGTAGTTAGGGAGCCGCATAGAATTAGACAAGCTATATACACAGACCATTCCATAAAAATGAAAATGATGTAACCACTAAATGGCCTATGGATCGGACCCTCCGCGGGCCAAAACCATAACTTCCCGATGTCTGCGTGTGTGTGTGTACTTTCTTTCCAATTTCTCATTTTTCTCACCATAGAGATCTCCAAATGATTCCAATTGCTTATAACGCTCTAACACCGAAACGGTTGAAGATACGAAAAAAGTCAGAGGACACAAAATATGTATTTTTTTATAAGGAACAATATTCATTCGACACATTTTTGCGTATCTATAATATTTCGTGAGATACAGCGTTATAAACAATTAAAGTTACAGCAGGACGCTTCGATTACGTCATACAGGACCTTGGTCGGTAACAGCGGAACCATCCACGACAGGAGGCTGGCCGAGTGGTTGCCGTACAAAAGTTCGGTGTTGACCGAGGCCGGTTCAAATTCCGCCGGAGGCCAAATATCAGTTGTCCTTCGGGCTGTACTTCACCAGTATGATCTGGCCACCCAACCGGAGTCTCGTAAAATAAACGACTACACCAGCTTTCCCATGGTTCTCCATCAAAGCCTGCGAACTTCTGCTTCCAGCAAATACCGACCGAATTGGAAACAAACTCGGCTGCCATTGGCTTCGCGCGGTAACGGAACGAATCGTAAAAGCTCGAAAGGGTATACAAGAAGAGCGATAACTACAAATGATCGCAACTTAATAGACGTTAGATATTTCGATGTTTGGTGGAGGCTGCTGCACCGGATAGTCCTTCACCCATGTTGACACATATTGCTCAAACGAAGTATCCAATGTCTCACTCAGATCCCGTAAACTCAGTCTCATCCCTATCAAGGATACGTTACCGTCTCGGACCAAGTTTCCTCCTCCCCCCCCCCCCCCCCCCATCCTCCAAAATGCATGTACACAGTGATTTTCGCCCAACCGGAAATGTGTAGAACCCTCATCTCCCACCGCAAAAGAGTCTCGACAAATTCCGCGTCAGCGGCTTCTTGAGTGGTTGTATACCAGAGACGCAACAGAAGATTCGTATTCGCTGAAAACATCTTGAAGAAGGCGAAACGGTGAAGAGGAGGAAGATGTAGCAGTTGCGGCAAAGTAAAGGTGGGAGGAGAATGTGATGCGGTATTACTGTGGAGAAGTAGGAGGGGGAGAGAAAGGTCTGTGTAAAGTGGTAGGTGTGGAGTAGTCAGAAAGTCAGCAGGACTTGGCTGTATAGTCCACGTTTTGGCATGAATCCAGACGACATTGGATTGGACTGAGTTGGAGTGACTGCCACAAGGTTTACTGGGGCTGGTGAAATACGTAGAAACTGCAAGAGAGTTTTCTCCCCAGTGCCCCCTGCCCCTTCCACCCTCCCACCATAACGCCTACACCCATCGTCTTCATCGCACCGATCCACCATTTCCCCCAGGGGGTGCGACAGCGATTATTCATGACTAGTCCGCAATGCTGAACGAATATCCGTGATAAATAGTTGTCGAAAGTGGTGTAAGCTTGGGGCTTGAGAGCCTTGGGTGATTGAACCCTGGCCCCTACCAAAAATTCCGAGATTTTGGCAGGAGATTCTGGTGATTGTGGAAGGAGGACAGAAGGTATAATAAAATTCATGGTTAAAGTACTTTTATATAACAATCGAGAATAGAAGAGCTCCCTCTCTTCATTTTGAACATATCGATCGTGCTGCTGGATTAGAAGATGCTTCTTCTAGCAAACTGAGGAAGCCTTTGGCTGAAAGAATTTGAAGACAAAAACCTCACAACGAAACTTGGAGCTCTTCGCTGGGTGAATGAACCTTGGCTATTGGCTACGATAAAATTTGGCAACTCATCCGGACTATCAACTGGGAAATCTGAAATCCGTAATAAAATTGATACATGACCTAATCTAGGTGTACGTTATGCTAAGCAATTCCAGGAGATGAATGTCGAAGCTAACCATGATGGAGAAGTCGATTAATGCACATGGCGGACTCTAGGTATAACTGCAAGAGGACACCTGCCAGAAGTTCAAACAGTGGACCATCCAGGTAATTTTCCTCGTTGAGCTTGCACAATCAGCAACAAACCACAATTTGAGTCGTCCGTCCTCTGGTCAAAAGAATATTCCCCAAATTCAAGGTGTCTGAATCAATGAAAGCGTTATCAAAGATTCTTGATCTCGCCATTCGCTTCTCCAGCAATTGAGCATTTCCCCTCTGCTAGACCAACTCCAACAATATTGCCAAGGGCTTATAACGATCAAAGAAGAAGGCCAAATCCCATAATAAAATACATGGATAATGTAGGTTTAGCCGATGTAATGACGAACGATATCAGAAATGTTTGATCTACAACGGGAGAGAGATTGAAACTACCCTTTAGGAATGTTTATAGACAAGCCATTGGAATCCCCAAGCTAAAGCGAAGGGATACCGAAGGCCAACTCTCCCCCCCCCCCCCCCCCCCGTGAATGTTTACCCAATTAACCGGATGCTCTGTACCATAGCCTGGACTAGTCCCACCGCTCCCAGACAAGTGCCGACCACCACACCATCTTTACTCACCTTCTATATCTATATGACACGGAAAGAGAAGCGTGTAACTGCTGGCGTTGTGCGCACACCGCACTATATTCTGGAGGATGGGCAGATTCACGTTGCACGGAATTATCCTCAGCCTCCGGGCGATCATATTTCATTAACTTAAAAGTACCAACGTAAATATTATCCTTTAACGGGAGAAGAGTAAAGCTCACCTTCTCGTTTAGTCAGAAACGAAGGATGAGGTTTTAAATCTGGGGCGGAAAAAAGAAGAATTTAGGGAGGTGTAGATGGAAGACAATTGATAGGATAATAGCTGACAGATCACGGAATCATTCAACATCATCTCAGTCAGCAGATCCAATCTAGCTGATGCTTACAGAAAATTTTGCCCAATGTATAAGTCACTACCTTATACTCCCATTTTATCCTCTGTCCTTATTTATCCCTACGTCATCACCTTCAGACGATTGGATTGGCTCGCCGCTGTGTCGGCATTTAGTATTTAAGATCGGTTTTTCAAAAATTTCGACAGTTCTATCCTCAATCGAGTAAAAGTACATATTGTTGACCTCTGCTCAAGTTCAAATACAGTGCATTTACTCATCTGCCACCGACTTCACACCGTTACTAGTCTAATTTCGTTTTTTCTCAATGTTATTCAGTGTTAAAAATTAATATAAACATTTTAAAAAAGATTTACAACTTAATAAATATAAGTGTCAGTCAAAGATGTTCCCATAATCAATTAACCTAAATTAACGCACTGGCTCATGCTAACGTGCGGGGAAAAAAGACTTTTCACCGTACACACTTTAAGAACATAAAAAGGCTTTTATTGCATAATTACAATCAGAGGGTGTTCCTCGGGAGCACCTTGTGAGTTCTAAATTTTTATAAAAAGAAGAGACACGGACAGTGCCCCATTCCAGTCTCATCCTCTTTTTGCTCTGACTTGCCTTTCGCAAAAGTCAACTGAGTAGTTTGCCGAGGTCTTGCGGGATTCCCACACCAGCCGTTTGCCAGATTCTCTTTCTCCCTCTGGCAAGTCACAGCAAACATGCCAATTGCTTCTTGTTTTCTTTTTTATTTCTCTTGTTTTCCTTTTATTTCCCTTTGAGAGGCCAAGAGTTCGTACGCCCACCAGCAATAAATGACTTACCTGCAAGCTATGCTCGTTGGTATTACATTCTACTTAAGGTCAGAAACAGCTGAATTCGGGTTATTGGAAATTCAAGGGGAGTCCAGGAGCAGACGTTTATTACAGTAATGATCAAGTTGTTGGGGTATACACGATGGTACTTCTGATTATTAAATCAAAAACTGAATGGGTTAGTGCTGCGGTTGTTTAAGCAGTCTAGGTTATTGCTTCAGCAATATTACATCTGTGAAGGCTGTTCCTTCTGCTGATTTCGATTCGTTCCGATGCTGATGATTGATTTGTCATAGGGATGCAACGGACCTGGTCTTCTGGAGAACATCTCCAAGGTGCAGACAGGCTACTGTGGTACTGGATCTCATGCTATCTGGTCTAGGAATGGCTGGACCACCAAGCAGTCTTAGCGCCGCCGCTTGGGTTCCTAAGTTCAAATCCCCGACAGGGCGAGAGTTTTTTCGGATTGTCTGATGAGCGGTTTACTGTGGTTTCCTGTGTCTTATCATGCGAATGCGGTGCAGCGTATGGCTAAGAACATCGCTAAGAACCTAGGTAGTTGTGATTGGAAGCATACAGCACAGGCCTGATGCAACAGTGATAGCTGTCAGCGTCAGCATTCCAGTCATCCAGCTCATGCCCTGTTCTTAGCTATCTTGATGTCTCCATGGAATACTTTTCTATGATTGATATCCGTACACACACATTCGTTCCGGCAATGTTCGGTCACTTTCGTGAAACGAAATCAAGGAGCCACATTTTCTCCCCATTCTCACTCTCATTTGCTCGGCAGATTTCCCACGCTACTCACCTATGCTAAAGGTATCGAAATTAGCAGGAAAAAAGCACACGCCAATGACATCTGCACACATCAAGCACCTAAGCAGCTCAACCATTAGCCTGGTTATTGATGAAGAAAAAATTCATAAGCAAACAGCGGAGTGAGATAAATACAGCAAGCAGACACTACCAACTAGGAAAACATTTCTTCCCCATTCAACAATATTAACTGACACACACTGTAGGCTAATTCAGTCGCTGCTGAGTGTGTCCGATAATCCATACTGTACCACCCACAGACACTCGAGTGCACATCCAACCAGCCAATTTCCGACAGCTGAGATCATTCATAAAACGTCGACTCCAGACGTTTCAAGTGGCCTCTCAGTTGAACCATCGCATTCGACCATCACAAACTCGTCTCACGTACTCATATTCTGCCGCTTCCTCTCTGTTTTTCGGTATTACGAAAACATGCCAGACCGGTCGTTGTCTATTTTTCTGAGATTCAAAAAAAAAAAGAAAAAAATTAAAAAAAAAATACTGATTGACATGGGTATCAATAAGGGAAAGCACGAGGGTAACTATGCAAACGAGTTTCTCAAACTTGCGTTGAACGTGATGCAAATGTCTTGTACATTATACAAACTGGGCAAACACGACGGACCCCACTGGTTAGTGAGAGGACCCTAGGAATTCATGACACGTGTGGGCGTGAGTGGTTTGCTGGGATAGTTTTCGTGGTGTACCCACCTTTAACTCCTCGCATTTTCATTTTTTTTTTATTTCAGTGGCTTGTTTACCTTTTGGGTAGTTAGCATTGTGAATGGCAAGCAGGGAAAATTGATTGACTGAATCAAGGAAATAATTGGCTGGATGCAGGATCTTCTTCGTGACTTGGGTGGGGGAACTTTTGCAATTTTTCTTTTTAGGCACAGATGCAGGCATTTATTTCCGACGTATGTCACTGCATAGAACAGTTTCGTTGGGTTCTTCAGATTTGTTGGTGTTGGTGTGGGGAAGCGGGGGGGGGGGGGGGGTTTGCTATGGAGTTTGGGCAAAAATTGGGGTCCATGCTTGTGGTGGGTGGGCAAGTGGGTGGGTGGGAGAGTGAGTGGGTGGATGGGAGAGTGAGCGGGTGGGTGGGAGAGTGAGTGGGTGGGTGGGAGAGTGAGTGGGTGGATGAGTGGGTGGGTGCGTGTGTACTACATCGGATCAAAATAGCTAGAAGACATTCAAAAACGGTGAAAAAATGAATGCTTGAGAAACCCATGATTCAGATTATTTGGAATAATTTAAGTGTTTTTATTATCGTGCATTCAAACCAGCGAAAAATCTGGAATTCTTAAGTTTCCAGTTTTGATATTTCTGACCATTAACTCTCCCTCACCTCACATTCTCGCTTGATTGTGCTTTCTTAGAATTGCAAAAAAAAATCAGTTGGCGTTAAAAAAAACGAACGAGAAAAATTCTCTTAAAATTCTACGGATGTCGAATGCGTTCAAATATATATAGCTCTGTTCCGCAGAACGTTTCTGGACAGTTCTCGAATGCTTGATACACAAACTTATGTAAACAGAGGAGGGTCCGACAAGCTAGTCACTTCACCATTCTGCCTTGTGACCGTAACAAATATGTAAATATCATGTGATTCATCCGAATAAATCCAAAGTTTCAATATACACGAAGTTCATAGTTGATATGGCGAACTTGGTATGCAACATTTGTTTCTGTTGTCATGTTTCGCAATCTGTTACATTAGGTTGTGTGTGTGTGTGTGAATGAGTGTGCGTGAGTGGGTGGGTGGGCGGATATGGGTGGCTCTGTGGGCGGTATGGGTGGGTGAGTGAGTGGGTGGATGGGTGAGTGGGTGGGCTGATGTGGAAGCCTGGGTGGCCGGATGTGGATGGGTAGGTGGGTGGGTGGATGTGGATGGGTGAGTGGGTAGGTAGGTGGATGTAGATGGGTAGGTGAATGGGTGGGTGGCTGGATGCGGATGGGTAGGTGGGTGGGTGTGTGGGTGAGTGAGTAGGTGGGTGTGTGGGTGAGTGGGTGGGTGTGTGGGTCAGTGGGTGGGCTTATGTGGAAGCGTGGATGGGTGGGTGAATGTGGATGGGTAGGTGGGTGGGTGGATGTAGATGGGTGAGTGGGTAGGTGGATGTGGATGGGTAGGTGGCTGGATGCGGATGGGCAGGTGGGCGGCTGGATGTAGATGGGTGAGTGGGTGGGTAGATGGGTGTGTGGGTGAGTGAGTGGGTGGGTGTGTGGGTGAGTGGGTGGGTGGGTGGGTTAGTGGGTGGGCTTATGTGGAAGCGTGGATGGGTGGGTGGATGTGGATGGGTAGGTGGGTGGGTGGATGTAGATGGGTGAGTGGGTAGGTGGATGTGGATGGGTAGGTGGCTGGATGCGGATGGGCAGGTGGGCGGCTGGATGTAGATGGGTGAGTGGGTGGGTAGATGGTGTGAGGGTGGGTGTGTGGGTGAGTGGATGGGTGAGTGAGTGGGTGGGCTGATGTGGACGCGTGGGTGGGTGGATGTGGATGGGTAGGTGGGTGGGTGGATATGGATGGGTGAGTTGGTGGGTGGATGGGATAAGACTACGAATTGAGTCATTCCCCTCTCATTTTATGGTGGTTTTTTTGATTTAGCTCAATATTCGGGAGTTACGCCCCTGTATGATTATTAATTTTGGAGAATGGTGGAGAAAAAAATTGAATGATTAAAAAACGAAGGGGCGTAAATGCCTGAGTTACGCCCCTCTATTATTATTCATCCTTGGAATAAATTAGAATTTCAATAGAAAACCTGGAATAAAAAGGACGCACGCATCGTGATATTGATAATTTGTCCCATACATTTTTCACAAACATACAGACACACACACATTACGCGAAGACGTAATTTCCTTTATTTTATCTAGCCTATCGTGTACACCGACTCGGACTCCCCTCATGCCACCCAACAACTACCTTCCATCACCTTACAAATGATAATTGTCAATAACTTCGTGATACATTCGGAAATTCTTCAGAGTATCCATAAATGATGACCAGTAAAATGTTTCAGAGAATGTCTCAACTGCAACTCTCGAATTCCTCATCCCTCGATGAAACCTAAATGAGTAATTTTTACAGCCCCAGTCCGTGTTTCTTGAGTGAAGATAAATGCATTTTAGATGCTATCATATTTCCTACCCTCCTGGGGTAATTGCCCAATTTCTGACCAGTCGTAAAGTGTTTTTGTACATTTTCAAACACGAGTAAATAGAACCCTTCTTTCCTTTTTTTTTTGCACTCATAAAAATCCCCCGGCGAACCGGTAGATGCCCAATGAGACCTGGCCAACATTCCTGAATGAAATTTTTATTTTTAGCAATTTACCATCCAATTAACGACCATGTGTCAATGAGTTTTATGGCAACGACAAATTTCTTTTTTATTTTAAAGCCAACAAGCCCCGTGAACTCATGTCGCACGTACAGACATGTGTTAAGGGAGTGCCATTAAAGTAAGAACAAGCGGAATGTAGCAATCAACTTGCAGTGATACAAAGTCGAATGTCTCTTTTTTAGCTTCGCAGGAAAAAAGAAGGAAGAAAAAATGCCGATTTTCTGGTCCAAAACCATGTGCGATTAACTGAATGCGCCCGTAACGGGCGTCGAAGATTCGCGCGACTACTCGCAGGTTAATTGGTTCAAATTTTATTTTCATCTTGTTCGTTATATTTTCAACAAAATTTCGGATGTGATAGCGATTGAAAATGTCGGGCGATACGGAAAAAATTAAAAGTGTTCAAGTGCGAAATTGCTGCAATGAAGTCATATAGTAAGATCCATGCTTCCACGAATATCTCAGAAGCACGAAGAAATGGAGAAAATTTTATATGAAAGTTTTTGTAGAGGCGATCGTGCTCTACAAAAAAGTTCCTATAAAGATTTTCCTAATTCCCATAGAGTCCAAGATTTGGAGCAAAAACTGATGCTACTAGAAAATGCACTTATCTCCTTTTGTTACAGGACCGATGAGTGAAAAAAAACTCGTTTTGCGACTTCGCCGCAGATTTAAAAAAAAATTGAAAAATGTCTAATCACGAAATTAAAAAAAAAATAATTTGAGCCTATCAATCAGCTGTTCATTTCCTTTTAACTTCCGGCCAAATGTTGGAGTAACAAAAAATAAATTTCCTACTTGAGACACTTTTGCCGCCACCGTAATGGACTGAAATGGCCGTGAAATTTCGCTTTGATACTCACTATTTTTTCGTGCGAATGAGTTTTATTCTCTCAGTAAAATTGATGTGCCTTGGAAAATCGTCAGGACGAACGTAAAATGTCAGTGTGCGACAATTGAATGGACGCGGCCCTTAGGTTGCTATTAAATCCCTTGGGTTTAATTAACCCCCCCTCCTTCCCCCACCCACCCACGACACGATCCAATGAAAAGGAATTACTCCTTGGAGATGGTGGTGTGGAAGAGGTGCCAAGGAATATATGTGGGCGACATTTGCTCTATGACACCTGGATTGAATTGAGTGTCTGGGCCACAAGGGAATGAGTCACAATTTTGCGGAGACTTTCATCAACATTCGCGATCTGCAACTTCCTTAGCATATTATACGAAGGCAAATGCTCGATGAAAAGTCGGCTTTCATATTCTATACTGCAGAAATGCGACAAAGAATGATGCTGCGGAAATTTTCTTCTGGGATCTGTAATTTTTACCATACTATGCGTAAAAATTACTCTACTCTCAGAATTTTTGTATTTTTTTTCTGGAATGTGAATAGAATTATTTCTATAGGTTGGTAAATTTTACCTTACCGGTCGGATAAAAATTACTTGCCGAATGATAATATTTACTACACTGGTAGGGTAAAATTTATTCGTGGATCGGTAATTTTTACCGTACTATACGTAAAAATTGCTCTGCTCTAAGATTTTTTGGAATGTGAATAGAATTTTTGCTATAGGTTGGTAAATATGCTACCGGTCGGATAAAAATTACTTGCCGAATGATAAAATTTGCGGAACAGAATGGCAATTTTTTTGAAACCTGCCTTTTCATATGGCTCTGGCATAAATGTGTTACTTGAAAAAAAAAAATTCCGAGTGAACGATTTTGACGAAATCTCCGACTGAAAAATATAGGATATAACTCGTACTATAGCTTTATGAATGGTGCCGTACGAGTCGGGCCGCGCGGGCGTCGCACGCGCACTTCCGGTTTCCGCCGCGCAGACTGGTGTCGCGGCGGTTCCGATCTTACGTCTTTCGATAATTGCGATACACATCGATATTTTCCCCGGTCTCTCTTTTTTCAGTAGAGACACAGATTGAGGCCACCAATGCGGCATATTGCGAGATTATCGATATATTCTGACATTATCCTTTTTAGAATACGATTTAAATGGCACAAGTATTTTTGTATTTTCACGACAAAATGATTGAATTGAGGGTCGCAGCCATGCGGAAATGGGTCGCTAGAATTTCATCTACATTTGCGATTTGCAAGTTCCTCAACGTCTTATTCGACTTGACGCATTATCGTCATTCCTCGGTGACTGCTGAGGTGTGGGAAGAAATTCTTGGTATTTCATGGATTCATGAGGGAAGGAAGTCATTTCTAATGTCGCAAAATATGCCATGAACATTTTGATGAGGCGTTAAAATGCTTTGAATTGTCGAAGATTTCCCACCTTTTTTCCCCATCACCGGACCCATTTTTTTCCATTTCTATATGGTAGCCAATGGTTGCAATACCATCTAAAAAAAAATACCGGAAAATTATTCCCCAGTGTGATAATTTATGAAACTCAATTGCCGCATAACACTTTTTATGACACATCCAACCGGAAGCTCTCATTTTTTTTCTGCCACTGGGTCACCGCCAAAGGCCCAAAAATACTCTCGCAATGGAGCTATTAGTTTCCGGTAAAAATTCCAAAAATAACTCATAAAACTCGAGTGTCTTCTGCTATTGCTCATGCCAGCTTCACCATCACCAATTAACCAATCTCCCCCCGCCCCCCCCCCCCCATAATTAGCCCAAGTGACAGTAACAGCCAGTGACGTTCCACCCCAAGCAATTTCACCAATTCTCTCCAATGTTTAATGCACAATTTCCGTTTGTACTAATCTCGCCGAAATCCCAGTAAAACACGATAAGCAATTTATTTCTCTCTGATCAAACATCAAGTGCCTTACACGCGATTTCCAGTGGCTCGTAAAGATGCCAAGTTTACGTTACATCCTTACACAACCTTCTGTGTTGATGTTAGTGACGAGCTTTTGCCGATAAGATCCGCGCGAGTCCTCCTCCCGCCCCCCCCCCCCCCCCCCCCTGCAACCCACCCACCCACGGCTCGTGAAAATGTTATCGGTGTCGACCCCAGCGCCAAACGTGACAAGATTTTGTGAACCAACCAACAACCATTCTCACTTGTTTGATGACAATCTGAGATGTCCTATCAGTTTTGCATTTTCCGGGTTTATCCCACGTGTCATTTTAGTTTTGTAACTTGCCGATAGGGACGGTTACTGTAGTGCCCTGGAGAATGGAAGGACTTGAAGGATACATGGATACTCTGGGATCATTTAGATACATTCATGAAGGCCTGAATTTTTAATTTGTTCGACGAGAACCTTTATACGCAAAAAATAGTTTTCCCAGTATCCCCAGATTCTTATATCAAACGAGTTTCAATCGTATGTTGGGGCATGTCAAATAATTTCCCATGGAATTCCCTTGATTTATCCATAACCTGTCACATGCACCCTGGAGGGGTGACCCTTTTTACTTCGATCATGCGACCCAGGAATCTTGATAAGGAAATTTATTGATGTTTGAGGGGATTTCTAACTATATTAGGCTATATAGATATTCCAGAATATATATATATATATATATATATATATATATATATATAGATAGATATATGCTCTATATTGTTTTTGTCTCCGTCCCTCTCATCTGTACACCCCCGGTAGCCGCTCTCTGAGCATTCCTTGAGGGGCCCTACCGGACACCCATCCATGCGGCTGGGGCCGACTTTCGCCATTTAGGCCATCGTATTTCTAAACACAGGGTAAACCTGCAGCAAGTTCTGCGACCCGACTTTGGTGTGTGTGTGTGTGTGTGTGTGTGTGTGTGTGTGTGTGTGTGTGTGTGTGTGTGTGTGTGTGTGTGTGTGTGTCTATATATATGAATGCCTCTAAATAATGAAGAAATAAATGAGTCGCAAATAATCGTTGAGTCTACGATGGCACGCGCCTATGGGGACCCCCCTCCCCCCTTGCGTTGGATTAGGTTCCCGCCCGACCATGCGGTCTCATTTTATGGGTACCACCGATAACACACACGGAACGTTCCATGGACACATCACAAGCAATAAATATCACTATTTTTGATCTCTCATTGCAGTTTTGTGGGTAAAAAAATTGTAGAGTTATGGATTTCGTGTGTTAACGCATCTGCAATAATTCTGTGCATTTAATTTTACAGCGTCATAAATAGCAAAGCAATTGAATTAATGAATGCAACGATGATATTCGAGAAACTCACCATGCCTCACGATATATCACATATTCTCAGTACCGTAAAGCCCACGTTTCTATGGGTTAATCCTGGGGTGTTTTAAAATAAATCAATCTGTCACCTATTTAATCGGCATACGACGCTCGTACACCGCATGCGCGTCAAACAAATCTCACGCTCAGTGTGCATTGATGGGGAGGGGGGGGGGGGGGGCTATCATTTATCAGCCCACGTATATGCTATCTGTGATTCAACATTTCCCATTGGCCCGATCACTAATACTGTACATCAAGTCAAATCGCTGGAACTTTGTTACGGGGTTTCTTGATGGCTAGTTGGAGATGACGGAATCACGGAATGAAAATCGCGGTTGCGGTCCGCGGTTCAAGCGTTACGGTCAAGCTATAATACGGACCGCAGAAATTAGTAAATAGTCATCGAAATGTGGTTTTTGAAATTTTTTGAAATTTTCAAAATTTTTAAAATTTTTGAAATTTTCAAAATTTTTGAAATTTTCAAAATTTTTGAAATTTTCAAAATTTTTGAAATTTCAAAATTTTTGAAATTTTCAAAATTTTTGAAATTTTCAAAATTTTTGAAATTTTCAAAATTTTTGAAATTTTTGAAATTTTTGAAAATTTCGAAATTTCCAAAAAATTTCACGGTTTTTGTGAAATTTTCCAAAATTTTGAAACGTTAAATTTCGGATTGTCCGGACTGACAGGAACATTGGAATCTTCAAATTGCAAACCGTCCAGGATCTCTCAAGAAATGTGCACATAAAGAGCTATTCACAAATCTATCAATATTTTTTTTCCATTTACGCAGGAACTCCCTCACCTTCGAACTCCAAAAAAAGCAAAAAACCTACAATCCCTCAATTTCTTCCGCTGACAAACCACCCGAGAGAAACATTAAATTTCAAATATTTGCCATCAGATTATATTCAATCCCGTCTTCATCCGCCAGCAATGTCAAAAGACCCCCCACTCCCTATTCAATTCAAAAGAGAGCGCGCGCACGAGACATCAAGCGATGATTCCCCGGCAATCCCAGCAAATTGAATCCACGTCTCATCGTCGTCCGGTTCACGTAGGCAGAGTTGTACCCATACACACGCACGCCCGCCCCTTGCCTCTCCCCCTCCACCTCCCACCCACCCACACCGAGTCGCTGCCTCCACCGCTTCGTGTACCTTTAACATTACACGGTCGGCCGCTTCCTCATCTACATGCAAATTTGTGATTGAATGAGCCGCGCGGTGCATTACTGATCCCCAGAGTTTAACCGCCGCGAGTCAAGACTCGAATAACATATACGTTTTCCCGGTCACTCAGCCCTCATTTCCCCCGAAATCCCTCACTTTGTATTCGTTTATCTCATTATAAACGCATGGTATTGCACTAAGTCGTTACGAAGATTCGCATTATTCTAGACGGAAAGGAAGAAAACTTGAATTGAAATTATTGAATTACCCACCCACCCACCTACCCACCTACTCACCCACCTACCCAACTAACCACCCACTCTCCCTCTCACCCACCTACCTACCCACCACCCACCACCCACCACCCACCCACCCACCCACCTACCTACCCACCCACCCACCTACCTAATCAACCACCCACCTACCCACCTATCCACACAGCCACCCACCTACCCACCCAGCCACCCACCTACCCACCCAGCCACCCACCTACCCACTCAGTCACCCACTGGCCCATACACCCACCTACCCACCCACACCCACACACACACACACACCTCGCTGCATCCATCTCCCATTTCGAGGTAGTAGCCCATTTTGCCCCACTCTCTCCACCATACCTGTTCATCACAACTAGGAATTTCTCAGATGAATTTTGAGAATTGCCATGTCACGGGGATATTGCCTTTTTCTTCTCTCCCAGCATCCACCAATTATAAAATTTTATGGACATCTCATGGACCACGTATGCCACTTTTGGGGTCATTCCAATTTATAATAGTATTTCTCTACACGAAGAAAAATGTTTACATGCAGTGGAAAAAGTTTTTGTCAAAGTTTCCCACTACCACCTTAATCCGGAATCAATTGGTCCATTATCTGACATTCTGGCAAGAGATAAAAGGGAGATGTGGGTCATCTGACCCCGGAAATCGACTCTAGTGCTCCAGTTTTCCGTAAAGGTGGTGAGGTTCCCATCAAGTGCCCGGTCAAAGGCTGGGCGGCCAACAAACTTCCTCAAGCGTCGACACAGATGACGATGGTTGGGAGATACCGGAAAGTTTTAAAAGTCGAGCTAGTGACTCCACATCAAAGCCACCGCTTTCTCACCCGGGGTATCACCCGAGAGATCGCCGAAAGCCCGAGAAAAACATGGGGAAATGAGGGATTCCGGTGGGCAAATCCTTTTCGATAATCGTGGAGGAACAGAGCTGTGCAATCCTCTTATGAGGAGGAAAATTTTATTAACTTCTCGATAGGGGAAGGTATTGTTTTGCCTCCGATAATGAAAAATCGATTGTCCATCAGATCTCCACGTGTCATGGTATTTCTGACCTTTCTAGACTATTTCAAACAAAATGTCTGTATGTGTGTGTGTGTGTGTGTGTGTGTGTGTGTGTGTGTGTGTGCCGATGTACGTATGTAACCAAAAATTTCCCGGCACGATTTCTCGTGAACAAATTATCCGATCAAGGTCCTGGATGACGCAATCGAAGAGTAACTTAGAGCTCATTAGTTTTTGCTCCATATATGTCTGCTGGTTTCTATTGTTATTGACAATTTCAATTGTTTGTAACGCTGTATCTCACGAAATATCATAGATACGCAAAAATGTGTCCAATAAATGTTATTCCTTATAAAAAAATACATATTTTGTGTCCTCTGACTTTTTTCGTATCTTTGACCGTTTGGGCGTTAGAGCGTTATAAACAATTGAAATCATTTGGAGAGCTCGATGGGGAGAAAAATGAGAGATTGGACAGAAACTACGCATACACACACGCAGACATCGGGAACACAGCCCATTTATTTTATGTAGTGGTTTTCCATGTAGAGGTCTAAGACTGGACTAATTATTAGAGCTTCGTTAACGTCTAGAAACATATATTATCATTGATGCGGACATATCTGTTGCGTGAACTCTGACGTACTCTCAATAGGGAAGTCAGTAAGTTTAATTGTAGTGATGTGCAATGCTGGAGTTAGTTAACTTATTCTGAAGGGTACTTCGAGGTCCTCCGAGTATCTATTGGTTAGAAGGAACGATGCGGAATTGTAATGCGGTACTCGATGATCACAATGTTAGGTCTCTTCTTAAAGATAGAACTACGCATGACACACAAACCACATAAATTTTGAGGTAACATTTTTTTACATTATGGATATTTAAATCGCGCTCATTATTTCAATTTTCCAAAAAAATCCGCGGCCACGTGTATGTGTATATATAATTCGTCTACGCACTACGCGCTCAAAATTTCCTCTCATTGCGCAACACTGCTTGCGCTGAGGAAGTCAACCAGCTTAAAATACCTTAATCCCGCCATGTGTTTTACGCTCATCGGCTCGAATTCATTCGCTTCAGATGCACAAGTGGCTTATAGCGGCCCTTCCCCACCCACCCAGCAATGATCCACAACGCATATAACGAGGCCTCTGTCTTCGGGCCCTCCTCTCGTCTCATCCATCGCCCGCATGCACGTGATCGCATTTTCCGCGTAGGCGTGCGAGATTCGTTATGGTCAGTCTCCCGCAGCTGCTAGTTGACTAAATTACAGTTTCTCGTATCATTTAAAAGGGTGGGGGGAGGGGGGGGGGGTGACAGGTCTGCCCCAATCATAACTCCTGCGCATCAAGTTAATTTGACATTTTTTATTTCATTCATTCCGACTGAATTTTGTGAAGAGAACTAACTTACTTTAATTCATATTAACTCCTCACCCCCCCCCCCCCTCCCATCCAGTACCCTAGCCAAAGCACCAACTATATATGTGCGCGCGTATGTGGGTGGGTGGGTGGGTGGGTGGGTGGGTGGGTGAGTGGGTGGAATGGCTGGGTGGTGAGTGGGTGAGTAGGTGGGTGAGTAGGTAGGGTGGGTGGGTGAGTAGGTAGGGTGGGTGGGTGGCTGATTGAGTAGGTAGGGAGGGTGGGTGGCTGGGTGAGTAGGTGGGGAGGCTGGGTGGGTGAGTAGGTGGGTGGGTGAGTGGGTGAGTAGGTGGGTGGGTGGGTGAGTAGGTAGGGTGGGTGGCTGATTGAGTAGGTAGGGAGGGTGGGTGGCTGGGTGAGTAGGTGAGTGGGTGGAAGGTGGAACAGGAGAGTGTAAAATTTACTACCCGTCAAAATGCAAATTCTTAAATTCTAGTAACTTTGCCTTTCATCACAAACAACACTTACCCTTGAATAAAATTTATTTTTACGCAGAACACTATTAAAAATTTTTTTTTCACAAAATCCTTACCATCCAACATTTTTGCCCGAATAATTTTATTCACCTCAAAGCCTCATAAAACTAACCCGTTCTTTCTCTTTTCTGTTGCAGGTAAGTTTTCACCGCAATTAATGGATATATGTGGACATGGGTTTGTTCCCGACGACAACGGGGGGATGAGAGAGAAAAACAAAAAAAATATCATCTTACTGCTCATCAAGTGTCAGCCCGAGTATCTCAGATTTATTTTTTACTGGATAAAGGAACATAAAAACACACCAGAAAATTTTTCCGTGGATGCAATTTCATCCGCTTGGTGAGATAGAATAAAACAGAATTAACTCCTAATGAAGAAAAAATAATACAACAAGAAAAAAGTACCTGAGGAATAAAAAATAGAGTTACGAGTATGAGAGAATGCCGGTGGTGTGGGTAGACAGGCAGAACGTAATATCGTCCCACGTAATACACAATTAACTCAACCGGCCGTTAAATAAACATTCGAAATACCCTTGGTTTGTTTCTCGGATGTATCTTGGTGGTCCAACTGGCCATTCCTGCTTCTCCACTTCCCCCCCCCCCCCCCCCCCAACGTTTTCCGGGTATCCCTTTTCGGGATAATTGCTCTATTACGTTCATTACGTCTTTGACGTAGAGAAACCTGAGTATAAGGAATCCCCCCCCCCCTCCCCCCACCCTTCAACAGGTAATGTTGGGTTGTGGACATAATCCCCTTGGTAAAAAGCCTAATTATTCAAATTATTTATAATAATGCTGGTGTTTCCGGCGGGAAATTTAAAGTAAAGGTTTGGAGCTAGCGCGGAAAATTGTATGATTTGAGCCAGTTTGCCTGACCACTATTGGCTCCGTATCCCGAAACCTAAGAGAGATAGCGAAATTTATCTATATATAAACTTGTAGGTCTCACTCTAGTCTACAAAAAAGGTCTGTATGAAGTTGGCTCTATCTCCATTCCAACACGCGATAATACACGCGGAATCAAGAACAAGCCCAAGCCCCTTGGTCCTGCTCTTCTCTACCTATCCCTTAATTATTTGCAAATTTGCACATCCATCACTTTGTTTTACACCGTCGGTAAATAAAAAGTCCCATATATCGTCACGGAGATTACCCAACGTACCCCAAAAAAGTCCAATCATTCAAATTATTTCCAATAACGATCACCGCACAGTATGGAAAAAAAAATACCCGACTTCACCGTCTCCAAGGGCAATCGTCCACCATTTCATTATTATTATTATTCCTCCTTCCCTTTCTTCTTCTTCTTCTTCTTCACTGAACACCCTTAATTGCTTCTCGCGGATTCTCCATAGGCTATCGATCTCCCTCTAGCGGTAGCGTCCCATAAATATTCCCGCGCCAGTGGTGGGGGGGATGAGTGTGCCGGAGCGGCCTTTGGCCAAAGCACACCAAACCCGCTTCTCATCGGTACATGCGCCTTGACATTAATTACCCACACCAGCTGCACACACCCGTGCCTGCTTTCTCCTCTTATCGAAAGAAATGCTTCCTTGGTGGCTCCGGCAAATACAGTTCACCCTCTCGCAAAAACCGACACAACTTAACATGCCCCCCCCCCCCCCCCCCCCCCCCACCCACTTATATTCCCGTATAAAATCTTAATTGAATATCTTGTACCCTGTGACATTAAACGCTTGGTTTACGGGAAATAAATAAAATGCACAACTGGGAGGGGGAGGGGGTGGTCGTGGGGGGGGGGGGGGGGAGGGAAAGAAACATCCAGCTAGATGAGAAAAAGCAAGGAAAAAACTATGATGAATGTTATGTTTCTTTAAATGCATCGTACTTGTTGGCTGAAATGGGGGGAGGGGGAGGGGGGGGGGATGAAGGGGGAAGAGGGTGGAGATGGGGGATGGAATAAATGTTGGATGTCGGGAATATCTTGTTTTCCTGTTCTCCATTGTTAGATGTTGGGAATAGCACACCATTATCTTCTCCCTGGGTGATGGACGTTGTACACTTTTTCCGTTGTGCATGGATATCGTGCGTGTGTGGGATATGCTATCTGCTCCTGTCTATTTATTCTTGTTTGTAGTGAGGGACATTCTGGATGCGTCAGGTATGAGGAATGATGGAGGGATGCTTCTGGGGCGGAATGGTTTCAGGGAGAAGTATGTTTTGTAATGAGGAAGAACGTTTCTACCCAGTGGAATTCAACCAAGGTAGCTCAGATCTAGGTGCTCCTGGTGGATGTGTCTACGCGTTGATGTGTCCTATGACGCCAGGGCTCGTTCCAGGCGGATGGGATGGATCCAACTGGTGATATAGCTCCATTCAGGGCGTGTAGAAAAAAATGGACACCATCATATAGGGAGGAAATACGTGTCCTAGATATCCACGTAATTGATATATTTTCAATACACTTATTTCCGTAAGCTGCTGGGTAGTGCTGGGGGGGGGGGGGGGGGGGGGGCTGGAGGTGGAGTAGAGCGGAAGTTGAGCCTTGGGATTGTCGGCAGCGCATCCTTCCTCTGGTCTTCCGGAATCATGAGGGACGGAAGAGTGCACGTTGCCGTCGACGATGGCAGCATACTCTACCTTTTACTCCTCTCATCGTTCCCCCTCTTGGAAACTTCTTATCCGGACCATTGTGCGCGGAAAGCATTCTAGCCGCCTCTGGGAACAATGACGGAGGAGTTCGATGAAGCTTCACAAGCACCACACGATCCGATATCTATATCTCGGTGTTGAAGCATTGCCGTGGTATATTCGGGCAAGGCCGGGGATAGTATATGGGGATGGGGTAGTGTCGATGTTTTGTTTGAGGGAAAACTATATGGGTACTTTGGTAATCGATCCCCAATGTTAGCCGAGGGGTCAGACTAGCGCGGGCAAAGTTGAGGGCCATAAATGTCGATGGTTGTGATATTAAAACTTGAGAGCAGAATGGAAAATTTCGGAGATTCTTCCCGGGGTAAATACTAGAGTTACAAAGTTCGGCGGTGGCGGGAGGGGGTGGGGGGGGGGGATGATCAAGAGGAGGTGATGCATTGGCTAACCTTGTGGATACCTGGGGATAATAATATCGTAAATCAGGATATCGGAAAATAATGGCCATATTAAACATTGGGGGGGAATTCAAATTTTCGGAAAATGGCGCCTCGCCCTCAACGGCTCTCGTAATTATGATGAACCAAGGAGGAAATTCTGAGAAAATATTTTTGGAAATTTGAAGTTCGGGAATTTCTAGAACTTTGATAAATCTTTGAAGAACTAAAACTTTTGAGTCTTCCAAAAATTCTCGATTGGTATTCAATTTTTGGTTTTATCTCCAACGAACTGTTCTGATAGTCTTATTTAGTTTAAACCTCAGATGTTAATTAGATAGCCGAGTACAATGGAGTGGGATTGGCAAATTCTCGAGGGGACTTTCAACTTGTAAATGAAAACTATGTTTAAGTGAGACTTAAGCTTAATCTTGGTACTCTCAGTCTGAGCTTCCAGCTGAGGATCAACTCGAATGAGGTCAATAGAAGTTTATCGCATTACCATGGGGAAAATCCATGGGCGAGGTAAAACAAATTTCGTTGGCATTTTTTTTAACCGGCCACTGCTCTACATCCAGTCAGCCACCCACCGTCCCACCCACTCACCCACCCACTCACCCACCCACTCACCCACCCACCCACTCACCCACCCACCCACTCACCCACCCACCCACTCACCCACCCACCGTCCCACCCACTCACCCACCCTCCCACTCACCCACCCACCGTCCCACCCACCCTCCCACCCACTCACCCACCCACCGTCCCACCCACTCACCCACCCTCCCACTCACCAACCCACCCTCACACCCACCCATCCACCCGCCATCACACGAACACACCCGCCATCACACACACACACACACACACACATATTCTGTACAAACTCGAATTTTCCTTTTCCGCACTAAATATGAGCTATTGCGCGGGCATGTAAAAATTAACCCTGTTTAAAAAAATTGTCATAAAATTTTTTTCTCAAATGAGGGAAACGCATCAAAGACATATCTACATTCTTCCTAAAATCAGTAAATTTGTTAACGAAATCGTAAACCTAGGTTTGAAACCACAAGTACTGAACAGATTCTACGTAAAGAAAGCTGAAGGTCCTTGGCAATCCTTACTCGTCTCCGTTCTTCACAATTTTTATCAAAAAATATAGTGGCCACAAAAATTCCTCAGTCCCTTTTACAACTGCAGCACTTTGTGCGGTGTCTCGTGTAATGAAAAAAAATCATGGTGCCATATATTTGCCGGTGGGTTCTAAAGCACAACCTTGGAGGGGAGAGCCTCGGCCAAAAATTGCCAAGGTTTTTCCTCCTTGCCGTATCGCCCTGTATGGTCGTTACGTGCATAGGTGGCTTTTTGTCTACTCCTTCGTAATTCGCGAAACATAGGCGAAAAAAAGGCGACACTGATGTATGGCGCGAGTACCACTACTGTTGTAAATTCTCATTCACAGAAAAAGAAGTGCTTGAATTTAGCAATCTGTCGCGATTAAATTCATCCCTAAATGAGGAAATAAGGAGAGTGAAAAAGGGTTAAAATGGGAAGCGCCCTAAAAGGGCGATGAAAAATGAATTTTATCCTGAATTCAAATATTTTTGAAAAAATGTTTTGAAAATAGTTTTTTGAAAATAATTTTTTGAAAATAGTTTTTTGAAAATAATTTTTTGAAAATAATTTTTTGAAAATAATTCTTTGAAAATAATTTTTTGAAAATAATTTTTCGAAAATAATTTTTTGAAAATAATTTTTCGAAAATAATTTTTCGAAAATAATTTTTTGAAAATCATTCTTTGAAAATAATTCTTTAAAAAGATTTTTTTGAAAACACTAAAAAAAAAATTTCAATTGCAAACCGGAAACAATGGGAAACTGCAAATTGAAAAAAAAAAAAAAATTAGAATATTGAAAAATTAAAAAATTTTAAAAAAATGTGAAACCGGAAATATCATATTTTTGTCTGTTTCCTATTATCACTTTCCGTTGTTGCGTGATAATCGCGCCAAAGGAAGGATGATTGTCAGTTACTACTCGCATAATACGATGTCGGCACACGTAGAATTAAGGGTGAGTTGAGGTAGTGAAGGGGGGGGGGGTGGGGGGTGGCTTGGGATAGGGCGTATCGATGACGAACAGAGAGTGTAATCCCTGAGGCATAATGGGTAAACCTAATTACTATGATGCGCTTTCGCTGGGTGGATCGTCACATGAGTACAGGGCATATATGGAGGTGAGTTATATACGACAAATCGGATTTGTCCCATCGCTTTTCGGCATTAACCTGACGGCCAAATACACGTGGATTATATTATTCCAGGGATACAGGCTTACTGTTATCATTTGATACTGGATAACCAAGGATAATAGAATGGAATTTGGGAGATCAGATATATGAGAAGTCTCGGGTCAACTGGCAATCCGAGATATAATTGAGTCCTGCATCATCTGGGGATGGTAGATCTCAAAGTTGTAGATTTGACTCAGCTTCAAATTTGTCAACAGCTAAGGTGTCCTCGCCGGAACAGCAAAGTCGGCTCGCTTGTGATTAGCTCGATCAGGTTGATCCGATTCCACAATGGATTGTCCAGTTTTCATTAATGGGACCAAGGTTAAGTGATTGATCTTGAGGGAAGGTTTGTCTGCCTGCTCTGATTAACCTGGTCCTGATGGCTTGGTCCTGATGGCTTGGTCCTGATGGCTTGGTCCTGATGGCTTGGTCCTGATGGCTTGGTCCTGATGGCTTGGTCCTGATGGCTTGGTCCTGATGGCTTGGTCCTGATGACTTGGTCCTGATGACTTGGTCCTGATGACTTGGTCCTGATGACTTGGTCCTGATGACTTGGTCCTGATTACTTGGTCCTGATGACTTGGCCCTGATGACTTGGTCCTGATGACGTGGTTCTGATGACTTGGTCCTGATGACTTGGTCCTGATGACCTGGTCCTGATGACCGGGTCCCGATGATCTGGTCCCGATGACCGGGTCCCGATGACCTGGTCCCGATGACCTGGTCCCGATGACCTGGTCCCGATGACCTGGTCCCGATGACCTGGTCCCGATGACCTGGTCCCGATGACCTGGTCCCGATGACCTGGTCCCGATGACCTGGTCCCGATGACCTGGTCCCGATGACCTGATCCGGGTGACCGGGTCCTGTTGACCTGGTACCACATCCAGCGGACCACTCGGAAGCATTCTGGTCAAACTCGGATTGGGGAAGTCTGACGCTCATCTAGGATTCACCCATCGTCATTCAGCTCACGTATTTTTGTCTGGTTTAATCAAATTTCACGCTGGTGTGTTATTCTCAAAATGACCAACAGTAATGGTTCACTTTACAATGAATGTCCTCCAAACTTGGACAACTACAAAAATTTGCAACTCATAATCATCATACAGAAACATTTCCATAGAGTGCCCGATCAACCTATAAAACCTTCGAAAACCATAGTGGCCAATCGGGCATACATTTAAAAACAATCCCGAATCTGGTGCTGGCAGAGCCGACCTTCCACCCATTTTGTCCGGTGAATTGCATTTGAAAAAGCAATTCAATGGAAAAAATTTTCCCGATTAAACACTCCTGACACTCGAACTGTAGTGCTACCACTCAAAACCAATAAATACTCATCCATTTTTTACAAGCCCACGGTGTGAGTGGATGAAAAAATTACCTGATGAAATATAATAGAGCAATTTTTCACCACTGAAAAAAAAAAATGTTTACCCTATTCACTCATCAGTGCCGTGTACATAAAGTGTTGGAGTGCCTCACTGAATCATTCCAAGCCTGTGTTTTGCCTCCCATTGCCTCCAGCAATGTCCAAAGTGGTATATTTATCGAATCGCGATGAGACTCAAGCGTAGATCCCGCTTGAATATACCTCCTGCATCCGTAATGCCTTTCTCCCCACAAACAGTAGTGCATCTCTGGGAATTAATTATATAGTGACAATTGTGAATATGTGCACCCTGTGCTCTAAATTCGGGATGGGGAGTCAGGCTCAGCGGATTATGGTTGCAATATGAAGTAGCGAAAGTCGGTCGGACCCGTGATGCAGAGGTGTCTTGAGATGGTTTCAGCGATTGAGGTCTTCTGGCGCCATCGGAGTCCTCTAAAAGTGATGGATGGTCAATTTCAGCGCCAAACTGATGAATGCAAGGTCAATACAGGCTGTTGCCGTTGGGAACAGCCGAGGCAAAACTGGATTTAAGTATTGCACCTCATTCTGGACAGCAGGTGTAGGGCAATGAAGGTAGTACAGATGCCCCAAAGATGAACCATCATGTATGCTTCGTTCGCATGGATGCCTCTGATGAGGTGTCCTTACCGCTAGGTCGTCATCCAATTGCAATGACGACCCGGTCCATGATGAACCGTTGCAGACTTCGGCAGCCTTCCAATCTTAAATTCAATTACTCGGCATCAATTAATGATTAATTGATCGAATTGATCGAATTTGGTTACGCTTGAGTATCTCATCTGCCTGCGCAATTCCTTTCACCGAAATCCGTGGTGGTGCGGTAATTAATTGCGCAGTAGCATCCGTGTAGGTTGGATTCACGCAATGGTCGAAAATTTTAGACAGTAGGTGTAGGGCAATGAAGACAGCGAGAATTGCCATGGTGTATGATTTGTTAGTGGCTAATTTCGGTGCATTTTGATCAAGCCCATTTGACAGTGGCTAGGCACAAGCGTTTATCATTCTCATTGTCGTAACTGATTAATTGCAGCCGGATGCTTTGCTATTGCTGTGTTTGTTATCTTAGTTATGTGCCCTGAGGGTGATCATTGTTATCGGGCGTAGTTTACCCTCATCAAAATTCCCTCTGTTGTATATTGGAACACCACTGTCAGCCAACGATCGATCCTATGTTTTACGGTGAATTTGTCTATTCGATTAGCTCGACTATGTGGCATAGTCGGGAGTGAGTTGAACGAGGTGAAACTATCAATACTGCCGCAGGGCGACGGCCATTTTCTGTGGTACGCTTAAGATATTTACGGAAGTCAAATTCTGAGCAAGTGTGTGTGTCTGTATGTGTGGAATCGGAATTTTCGGTTAAGGATTTGTCACGAAGGGACCGAACGATCGGGGTCATCGAGGTCGTAATCGGAGGGTCTTCATGGAACTAAGATCGGATTAGTTTTCGGTTTAAATTGAGCAGTTTTTCTGTTATTAACAGTTCAAGTGCTCACAACGCTCTGTTGCAAAAACGGTGAGAGATACGGCAAAAAGTGTTCAGCAAAACTTGCTCTGTAAGTGGAAATGCACATTTAATTTCTTATGACTTTCTTCCATAATTGTCATAATTAAGGAGGTATGACGGGTTTAACCCTCCAGCCGTCGCACCACTATTGGCGTCTCACTCCCACTCCAGTAACGCACTAAAGTCTCGTTCTCACGCTCACTATGCGCCTACTCCAATGTTCATAATCATCTGCTTGATAAATGGGATAGTTTAAAATTCTCAAATCTGCAAGTTATCGTTGTGAGCATCGTGGGTCACACTGATTAACTCACACTAGTGTTTTCTCTGAAAACAGTCCTCGAACATTTAATTGACGTGTCGGAAAATCTAGGAATGGCCAATATCAGATGGTAGATATTCATTCTTTTGAACGTTTTTAATTAGTTTCAAATTCGGGGAAATTCCCAATGCCCCAATAACTCGGCTCCCTCATTACGGCGAAATTAATTATCCCCAACATAGGATAACCTTAATAACTACAGACGCCTGGTGGAATATTCCCGAAAGTTTGCTCTCATCGCTGCTCAAAATTTCGCTTAGACGTATCAAGTATTAGGTTACCATAGTTCCTGAGACGTATTCCAATTAAACAATCCACTCCTCCCAACCCCCCCCCCCTCCCCCCCCCCTCCTATTTTCCCACCAAATATTTACATAATTCTCGCACATAGTAACCCCCATTCTTACCAAATAAATACTTGAAAATTGACTGCTACCCCACATTCATCATCTCTTTTTAACCGTCTGCGGCTGACATGTACCAATATTTGATGTTGAAAAGTGCTTACTGGTAGCCATCACTTTCTCCCTATACTTCGTAAAATGTTTGCTCACCTATTACTTGGAGAAAAATATTTAATAAAAATTATTCTACGATTTTCTGAGTTGTACATGAAGAAGAAAATGTAAAAAAAAATTATTACAAAAATAAATTTTTGAATGATGAAACAAAAAATGAAACAAAAAACTGAAAAAAAATTGAAAAAAATGAAAAAAAAAATATATAAAAAAATGCTTGTATGACAGGTTTAACGAATTGTAATGCATTGCAAATTTACCATCTCCCCCATAACTGAATATCAACATATATTTGAATATTTATGTGCCCCCATGAAAAGTATATCATGCCGATCTGGAAATAAAACCAATCAACAATTCGATAATTACAATGGCCCATCAGATCCCCCCCCCCCCCCTCCCTCCTCCCTCCCCCCCCCCCCTCGAGCAATTATCCCGTAGATTTTGTCAATTAAATTTTACACATTTTATATTGCCCACATATGCAGCTCATCAGACTAATAATCCAAACATATGTAACACGTATTCGCCATGCATTGAAAATGCAAATAGAAAATGTAAATTTATATCGCATTCGCCGCTACACGAATACTGAATACCTATTGCGAGATTCAATTAGCCAGGGTAATACGCGCTGGTGTATGTAAACTAATATCTGGACCGAGTGTCACAAATCTCGATCCCCACAGACTTCCAATACCGCGGTATTTCCCCCCCCCCCCCCCCCCCCACCCACTCGTCTCCCTCGCGGCTGGACCAACTCTCCAGTACCTTGTTGAAAAATCTGGGTAAAGCGCTATGTACTTGTCATTGAATTTCAAAGCGCCAAATTTTTTCGAAATTCAAAAATTTTTTGCAAATTTTTTTTTTTACAAAAAATTTTTGTTTTACAAATTTTTTTTTGTGAATTTCCCAAATTTTAAGGATAATCCAGAAATTTTGTTTCCTCATTACATCACACGAGTCCATCCACGTGGGAGTAGACGGGAGGGGGGGGGGGGGGGGGGGGGAGGGTGGGAGTGGGCGGCGGGGGGGGGGAATGCCTTGAAATATCTGGTTGAAAAATCTGGGTACAGCGCTATGTACTTATCCTCGAATTTCAAAGCGCCGAATTTTTTCAAAGCTTTGCAATTTTCGAAATTCAAAAATTTTTAGCAAATTTTTTCTTTTTACAAAATTTTTTTTTTTACAAAAAACTTTTTTGTGAATTTCTCAAATTTTAAGGATAATCAAGAAATTTTGTTTCCTCATTACATCACACGAGTCCATCCACGTGGGAGTAGACGGGTGGGGGGGGGGGGGAGGGGGAGGGTGGGAGGGGGGAGGGAATGTCTAGAAATTTCACTCGAGAAAAAAAAATGCAGAGACACCGCAAAAATAAACCCAAGAAGATAGTGGACAAGTAATCGCATAAAAACTCATAAACCCGTAAAGCAGATAAACGTTAGTGCATGGTCTACTGGCTTGAGCGCCAAGATTTCAAACTTTATGAAGCAATGATAGAGGGAGAAAGGGACTAGTCGAAATGGCGTATATTTACATCAGGCAGTTATTCGTAGCAGATATATACAATACATAACGATAGTTGCGTAGGGTTGGGGGGGGGGGGGGGGTAGTGTCGCCCCTTTTGGGGCTGTCCACAACGACCAATCGTTTGGTAGCTTCTCCAAAGTTGAGCAGAACGATATCTATAAAGGTATCCCGTGGAGCGCGTAAAATTCAACAGACACTGGCCCTGCTCCCCCCCCCCCCCCCCCCCCCCCCTACTTGCCAGTGTTAAACTTAACCGCCCGTACGAAGTCTGGTTACCAGTTTCTTCTATTACATTGGCAACAAAGGTTACATTCGTGTTCATTCGCCCGTGAACATGGGTCCAACATTGATGATTGCTTGCATCGGGATAACAATGAAGACAGGCGACAGTGAATATTGTATTTGGAAGTAGCAACATCACAAATCTATTACAACCGTCCATTCGGTAGAAAGCGTTTGGTAGTGATTGGTAATTCATTTAAATGATTTGGTAATGAAGAAACGTCGTTTGGTAGTAATTACTGATGAGCAGTTATATATATATATATGTGTGCAAACTGACATCTATCTGCTATATGTATCTATGTATTCCACAACAAAACGTTCCGACTCTAATATTAAAATTGTGGTAAGCAGTGCGCTATTAATTGTCTAAATGTCGCAGGGGAATCGCAGCGATGTCGCGGCGAGCCCGCCGCGACCTTCCATTTCTAGCCATTGGAATCACTAGCAATGTACATCTGCAAGTGAAATGGAAATAATGCAACCCTTCTATTACAGAATTTAGTTCCTATTTCTATCATTTGTTCCTATTAGAGAATCCATTGGTTGTAATGGGTTACCACAATATGTTTGTTGGATATCCTATACACAAGATAATTGTAATCATCCGTGCAGATGACTATCCAAGTGCTGCGTCCGGCTAGATGAATGTTAATCCTTTTCCAAGTTCAGCAGTGCTGGATAATATAGTAAGCCGAAATTGCATTGAGATGAGATATGGTCCAGAAGCTCCCCAACGGATGAGGTCTTGTGGGGAGCAGACACACAGGAAGTGAATAATATCATTAGTCTAATCTCCTATTGCACCTTTCACAAAGTTGGAGGATCTCTAGACACTCTAACGAGGGATGCAGAGGTGCTGCTGACGGATGGTCATAATAATGCGAAAACTGTTTCTAAAATTATGATGTAGAACGAAATCGCTGAGAACTTGTCTATTAGTTCATGCAGAATGGTCGATGAGCAGGAGATCGATAGCTCAGATCAATCATCGATCTTAATTGGTACCATTGGAGATCACTGCTATCCTCGTCGAGATTCCTCATATCAGCAATGCACAGAGGTAGCAAAAGCAAGGCGAGTAAAATTGTGTTGATCCTAGCGGTTTATGTTGTCCCATAGATCCTAACATCCGCGGAACAATTGGCCGGAAAAGATGCCTAGGATTCTCACAGTAGCAACAGCTGTGGAAAATGGGAACTAGAGATTACGACAGTGTGCAATGTACCCACCACTCTGTCAGCACAATGCTTGCGGATTAATCTGAGATTTTCTCCAACCAGGTGTGGTTGGCCTTAACATTACAACCAAGGATCATCTGTTATAAACATAAATAAGAATGCTCTGGCCTCCATTAGTACCATTGTAGATTGTCATCGTGTGGTGAAAGAACAATTTGCTGGATTGATGATGTGATTAACCAGTAAAACCAAGTATTTCTTCATGTCCAACATTTACATCAATGCCCCATGAATCTCTTTCACCATGATACCATATTATCAACAGTTAAAACTGTCTCACATCCCAGGAGAATCCATTTGTTACCATCAATACAATATGAGCCTCTTAACGACGATAATAATTTGATAACCAACTTTAAAGCGGATGTAGTGGCCATCCTTCGTACCATCAATTGACTTATCAACAACCCACCACCCCACCCCTCCCTTCAATTCACAGCAGTAATACTCCCCTTCAGGAAGTTCCCTCTTCCGCACTTTCACAAGAGTTCCCCCCCGGCTGAAAATGCTTTTATGCTTTCACATCCCCACTTTATTATAAAGCATAATAAGAATGGTAATTAAAAGCCGAGTCATCTTGATTAAAACCAGTCGACTCATTCTGAATGGTATGAAAGTCCCTGATATTCCTGTCTCTTATGCTGTTTGCTAGCCTGGCCAATCCATGTTGCTGCAAGCTGAAATGAGGATTGGCAGACTGGCTGCGAACGATGTAGACAGCATGTATCATACCTAGGGTGATAGAAGGTGCTGGAGGCCAGTCTCCAGGAGCACCAGAAGAATCAACACTGAAAAACCATCGGCAAGCCATATTAGCAGAAGCCCCTCAGAGAGCTGTATGAGAAGCTTCGAAATGATGAAGAAGAGCACCCTGCTCCCAACCTCAGGCAAATCAACGTGCACGTCCGGAAGAAGGTTCTGTAGGGAAAACAACCCAATTTATTAAAGAATGAACGGAATTTCACTCCCGCCCATCCTGAATTGGACAATACTTCCTTTCATCACTTTCTCGTATGCTGCTAGCTACCAGACCAATCTAACGTGCATTAGCCATAGCAATCTCCTTGCGGAAGCTGAATGACCGTACGAGTGAATATCCGGATGGAATATAAACGTTGGATGAGTGGATAAAAGCGAACGATGGGAAAGTCACTGGATGAGATGTGCCATCCTCTCATTCTCCAACTAGACGAATCATCATATGGGGAAGAGTGATCGTGTATGAGGGGAAATGGCGTGAAAGAGCCCATACTGGGGAGCTAGTACCCGAGGGTAATGAAATGGGTGAGGGAGATGGAGACAATCAGCCGGGGAACAGGATGTCTGTTCAATTATAATCGGAGGACAGACGTCAGCGTTGATTTGATTACAGAACGTTATTGGTGAGACTGGTGGTAGTGATTTGCCACTGCCCACATTCCCACGTGAGATTTCCAGGAGGGGTTTAGGGCTAGTGCTATAACATTAATGTGGCTATTAAATGCGGGAATTAGTCAGGTAGTGTTAACTCGCCCTCACACCCAAAAACCACTTGCATTCACATCAAACCACTGTCGACATCCACCAGAGACATTAGCGAATACTCGATTGTTGGTAATGAATTTTCAGGGTGGTTAGATAGGTGTCAAGTCCGTCGATGTGAGTGGCCATCGTTCGGGTCTGTTGGAATGGTCAATTTTTAATGCAATGGTAATTCGTTGTGCGTGGAGGAGAGGTGGTGCTGCACCATCCCGCAGATCATTCGCGTCCTACGTGTTCACTCCACTTTGATGACTCCGGAAATGTTGGATTTCATTTCAAATTAAGTTTAGTGCCTTGAGAAATGTATGAAAATTCGTGCCTTTATGAATTGTTTCGATGCCACAATTTAGCATTCGCCTAAATGGCCCCAAATTTTATGTCTAAGAAGGAAGGATGGAAACGATACGCAAGAACACAGATCAGATGTAATACGACGACTAGCAGATTTACACGAGAAGAATTGTAGAACGAAATATATTCAAGTTATATTAAAGTTGGGAATTTAAGTTTCACTTGAAGAGTGAAAAATACTCTATAAACCTAAACAAATTTTTTGATGTAAAACATCTAATGCGGCGCTTGCGTTGGGGAAAAATTCTGGCTGGAACAGGCATTTCCAGTACAAATGTATATATAGATATACTCTACTGGTTACTCATGGTCTGCCCCTTCTGACTGCCATCGGCGCAAAGGCGATGCGCACAAGTTGAATGTACAAATCAAGATACGCTACAGCGTTTCCAAAACATTTGAAGAGATGTGGAAAAAATGTTAAAATTTCAATAAATTTTAACAAATGTTGGAAATCTTTGGGAAATTTAGAAAAATGTTGACAAAATTGGAAAAATGTTTCGGAAAATCTTTCGAAAAAATTTGGCTCATTTTTGAAAAGTTTGTAAAAATTGGCAAAAACTTACAGAAAAAATGGAAAATGTTTGCAACAATTTTGAAAAAAATTGCAATTTTTGTTTTAAATTGAAAAAATTTTGCTACAAGTTTGAAGAAATTTGGAGCACCTTTCTAAAAATTTGACAAAAAAAATTTATTCAAAAATAATAATTTCAGTAGAACTTCTGGATTCAACAATTCCAACAATATTGCAAACTGCAGCCGCGGAAACTGGTAACTTTGGTTGAATCCTTTTCTCCATCTGCAAATTGGAGCATTGAGGTTTTGGGTAGAATTTTGGAATGAATTGCGTGATTGAATTTCCCAGAGGAGCAGTTTACGGTTGCAAGTTTAGGCAATAGGCCCGATTAGAAATTGGCGGTTGGGTTTATGGGTGCGCATGTCTGGAGTACCCACTCAATGGATGATGTTTATGGTTAGCAGTAGGATTGTGGACAACAGGGCTATTTAGGTGGCGGAAATGGGCACGAAATGGGTGGTCCCATTGTGAATGGTATAATGGGAATATTGAACAGTCTTTGTGGTAGTCTGGTCATCAGCTGATTTGACTTTTGGGATAGACAAATGATATTGATGGATGCAAGCTCGCTTGCTAATTAGACAAGAATTTCCTTGCATTTATAGATCGAATTCAGAGTCGTGATGACTAAATCATCTTCATCAACCTGCACTTAGTTGGTGAATATTAATGCTTGAGTATGTGCATTCTTCCCACCTTTATCCCTCAAAATTCAAGGATTAATCATCACTACAGGACCATTAACATCTCCGCTAAATCAACTGAAATTGCTCCACCAATTCCAGGGAACCCACCATCACCCCAACGACTAGACCAGCACCGACATTAATTTTAACGTCTCCCAATTGGTCCTCTTTACAACCCGTCGTAATATCTTCTCCGAGAAGACATCAACTCAACAAAGTGAGTTGAAAAAAAAAATGGCAAAATTTCGGTCAATACCCTCATGCAATACATGGTGAAAATATGTACGAGATATGTGGGACATTCCATGAATCCCTGGGAGCACAATCTGGCCGTCATCATCTTCCGATTTTCTTTTTAGTGTATGCTTTTACCACCATCAGGAATCATCATTTTTGAGTTGAGGCAAGAAAGTCAACTCTCTCGTCTTGTCTCGAAATTATAAAGCCACTTGTTATCTCGTCTCATCTCGAGGCTCGAGAATGAAATGCAATCTCGGATTGTCTCGTCTTGTCTCGATTTTTTTCATTTCTCATGTGCTGCTTGAGAACGACTCTTTTCAAAGGCTGATTTATTAATACGAAAACACAGGAATCGATTAAGTGATATTCATGCTGAAATGCTTTAGTACCTTCATTCTTGGTTCCTGTGTTCATTACCACCTTTGGTAGGGTGGTAATTGAAAAAATTGAAAAGCGCCATCCAAATATCCGTTCTAATTATTGAGAAAGAAAATATTGGCAAAAAGTGGGTGGTCATGTTGGTAGTTATATTGACAGAAATATATCTTCAAATTTTTACACTGTTGGATACATGCAATTTTCTAAATGTGTCAACAAGTTATATATATATTATCATGATTAGTAACTTGGCGATTTAGGGAAGTTATTGTAATGACCCTTGACAATGAAATGTCTCAGGAAACGCAAATTTTCACTTTTCTCGACGGTTCACATCATTCTGACAAATTTTACATGTGGGTTCTGTGTGTGTGTGTGTGTGTTCGTGGGAGTGATTCTTTGAAAAAAGATTCCCGGTAAACGGCTCGACCGATTTGGTTCTCCTTTGGCACAAAATTAGGTTTGACTGATGTTCAGGGTAGAAAGGATTGTCAATGTTGAAAAATAATTCCTTCAATTGTTATTAACAATTTGAATTGTTTATATCGCTCTATCGCGAAAACGGTTAGAGATAGGCGAAAAAGTGTATAATGAATGTTGTTCCCTATACAAAAATACGCACATAATTTGTTATGACTTTTTTTCATAACGTCCATAGCTCAGGTCATATCATTGGTTAACAATTTTAATTGTTTATATTGCTCTATTACATCAGTTTGTTGATGAAATTGACTGGTTTAAAGCGTTTTTTTTTTCGAATTCTTGTCGAGACATCTCGTCTCTTCTCACATCTCTCTCGTATTCTCTCGACTTGGCGATAATCATGAAATTGCAATTTCTTTCAAGTGGATATTTCAAAAATTAGTTGTTTTTTTGTAAGAGAAAGAAATTTCTTTCGCGTGTGGCGGTATTTAATGCAGACAAATGTTAGTTGATACCCATGCTGTTTCTTTTCGTTCACAGTACCTTTATTTTCGTATCACACTAAACATGTACACATGGCCCCATTGCATTTTCATGACAATAACTGATGGAGAGTAAAAAAGTAACAAGAGAATGATGAAAAGTGTCGACAAATACGAAAGCGTGAAAGTGTGGAAAGGGCGGAATGAGGGAAAAGGGAGATGTGACTATTTATGCGCCGTCGTGGCAAATGGTCCAGGGACGGTGGGGTGGGGGGAGGCGCGACACAAGAGAATAAGGTGTGAGCTTGGAGAGCCTGGGAGGAGGCTAGAACGAGAAATGAGAAGAGCTTCTAGTGTCAGCTTGAAAAGTATAGACCCTTGACTTTGAAAATTATTAACTAATTAAAAGCAAATGACCGAAGTGTGAAATTCATTACCGAGCGAATTTCACAATTAAGCATGTGTGTTTATTAAAAGAAAAAAAAATTGATGAAAGGCTAAAAAAAGAGCATATACTGTCCAGCAATTGGCAATTTTTTTCTGGTGTAAGTTCAATGAGGGCTCTGAGATCCATGCATAATATGCAGACGACCGTACCCCTGGTAACACTGTTGCTAATATCAAATCCGTGGTTATTAACCTCTCTTTATACGCCTATGTTAATAAAAGCTTCCAAACGGAATGAATAGGTTGGGACTAGTGCCAGCCGCAGTGCACCGCAGGCCCGAGAGTATTATAGTAGTGGGGGTAAAGACGAGAAGAAGGGGAAGTCAGGGAAGGCGTGGTATTCCAACGAGAAGAGATTGGTAACAGAGACCCCCACCACCTCGCGACGATTTTCGTGACGGTCTTGAGTCGGTGTCACTTCGGACGTTCGAAATGCACGTCGTGCGTTGTTGATTAAAGGCCAATGCAGTATTGCAGACCGAGTCGTTAGTTGGTTTGAGTGTGAGATGTCACTGCCAATCGAAAAACTTAACCTTACCGGATATGTAAAGAATCATTACACCTGTTACTTTAACTTTTGGTCAAAACTAAATCGATTCATATCTCTCGCATCATTATACTGAACAATACGATTTATCTTTTATTCTCGTGTGTTATAATTTTTCAGAAACAATCAAATGGCATTCCGGAAGGAACAATTGCTATTTTTTTTTTAGTGCGATGGCCGATTTTAGAACGATTGCCGATACTTTTGCAACGTACTGCTAATGGGAGGAATGAGAGAAACGGTTTTGGTTGAGACACTACTAGAGTATTTAGGGAAGACGCCGGAACGCAACAAACGCAAGTGAGATTTCCTGGTGCTCATGGAGATGAGTGTAACAGGAGCAGCAAAAGAGGTGGAGGGGGGGGGGGGGGAGGGGCCACACGGCTAGAAGGAACCGCAAGGAAACACGATGGATGGTTAGGGCTTCTCGCACGATTTAATGGCACCCGTGGCATTTAGTTTGCCACTCGACGAAACTCCCAACTAACGTCCTCACGTCACGAAGACAACCCCCACACGCGCCAGCGGATTAACGTTGCTGTTGCATCCCCCCTCTTTTTTCGACTTGGTTTATTTTTAAAAATTAACGTGAGCGTGTTCTGGACTTCATCAATTTTTATGTGAATTTTGAACACTGTGGGAAGTTAAAAAAAAATAGGGACATTATGATATGGAATTTACACATCTTGAAAAGTTTCGGAAAATGAATATCTTTTTTTGTTGATATCTCTTATTTGCTATATGGAAGTGATGTATTGCAAATCATTGATGGAAATTATTTTTTTTCTGTTCTAGGTAAGTGGACACAGTTGTTATAGCACCATTGTCACCAGAGAGTAAGTCCGGGAAATACATCAATTTAGTAAATTGTCGCGAAAATTGAGCAATTGTAATATTAGATTTTGCGACAGAGGCGACGGTTCCTCTATACGTGTGGATTTTTTTCAGCAGACGTAACATTCACTAAATCTTTTGAACAAATTTTGGGGTGTTCAAATATTCCAAAAAGTGGATTCCACGAATTCCAAAAATGTCGAAAAAAATTTCAAAAATTTCAAAAAAATCAAATTCCACAGATTTCAAAAATTCGTAAATTTGGTATCTAAAAAAATTGGAATACTTAGAAGACGTGAAACAGAATAGAAGAAAGCTCGAGTCAGAAAAATACAGATTTGTGCTGGGCTTCTGTTGCCCCTTAACTCACTTTGGTAGAGCATTCTTATTCCAAGCGATACGTTTTTAGACATTTCCCCCTCCCTCTCCGCGCGCCCATTTTTTATTTCTCTTATGACTTCCTACCGCATTTTTTTTATCACTCCGAACAGACTGAAAACAAAATGTTTCTCATTTCAGCTTGAAATTTATTCGTGGCAGACGACAGCTACGAGGTAGTGTCATATCTGTCTCTTGGGTTAAAGGGGAAATAAAAAATTCATTGAATTTGTTAAGTATAATAGAAAAGTCGGACTGGGAGGAATATATTCCAAGAAAGTAGAGATAGGAGTTTCGAGTAAAATAATTGGATAATTTTTATGTTTGTCATTGGCAATTTATAGTTTTTCAGAAGATAAAAAATCGATTTTCCATCTCAGGTCGGATATAACAGACTCCGCACAAGCATTCGTTTCCTCCTCTACCTCCTTAATTCCATCTTTATACATTGTGCAATTACTTCTATACATAAAAGCCCGAATGCCCTCTTCGCGTGCTGAATTACATTTTCAAATTGGAAGTTTGTTTAATTTGTTTACATTGAATTAAAAAATAGATATAAATGTTTGTATTGGAATTTGAATTTGAATTAAATTTGAACTTGAAAAAAAAAATTCAACGTGAAATTGAATTTTAGAATTGGAAAAATAAAATTGTAAATTTTTTGAATTCAAAATATGAGCCCGCGCGAAGAGGAACATGGCGACGCACATTTCAAAGTCAATCAGACTGAACATGAACGAAAACAGTATGGCGGGCCACATGAGAGCCCATGACAATTGAAATTAGTGTAATGGCCGCTGCCATGACATGGTTGGTGATTTTTAGGAAGGATTAGTGGTGGATGAAGTCGACGATGCACAAACAACACGTTTAGTCGAGGACGTGCCTGGACGAAAAGACGGTTATGACACTCAGAGTACGTAACTATCGCGCGGGACCACAGTGCGCATGCTTTGCAGATGCGCAGATGCAAAAATGTTTCTGCGCAGACGTCAATCGCGAATTGTGCGTACGCATTACACAAGTGTCGCTCATGAGAATTCATGTATTCTGTGTCGATTCCTCGATGTCAGTCGCAAAACAATCGATTACTCCCATCTAATCGACTTTCATGTCGATCTGTCGATTCTCCTGACGATTGTTCCCTGTTCTTTTTACATAAGGATTTGCAGACTATAATGAAAGTATACATAGACACATCAGGAAGATGTCAGTGGGATCCGACAACGGTCGCCCACTTCCTCGATTATTAGTGTTCTCGTAATTTTTGCGACTTATTTCGGGATAAAACGACGGCTATTCAGGAGCAAGGAGCCTTGAAATATAGTAATCATCGTTCTTTCGGCCATTTCACAAGCTTTTTTGTCGGAATCAACGGGGGGCACTATGTTTGTCGCGGTCTGGTTGATCTGATGGCCCTCTTGTTTTTGCTCATTTTTCGTTGTTTTTTTTTTTCGAGCAAGACCGGCAATAGTGTTGGCCGTGAGAGGTTGCAACTGGGGGTTACCACACGCTCCGAAAATATACGAGCGCCACTGAGGCATTCATCGAGCACTATAGCTGGTATGTCTGTCGCAGTGCCAGACGAACTGCAAGCATAACGCATAATCCTACAACAGAGAATGTCACCGACCCTCGCATATGCCAACTGTGTACTTGTTTTGCCACACTCACTTTTGCCCTGTGTTTTGCTCAGCATACCGCTCCCTCCCCCCCCTATCCACCGCCGGCCGCACCGCCCGGCATGCCGGATTAACTTGTTGACTTTTCTTTGACGATTCAAGGTCAACATTGCTTAGCAAAGGTAAACACAACAGGCGGTAATGCTGTCGGGGATGTGCATGCGGGGTGATAGCCCGGGAATGGGATATTTTATGCTGCTTTATGGGGGAACATAGCTATGGTAAATTATGGAGCCACCTGTGTAACGTGGCCGGGTTAAACGAAGTGCATATACGATAGTATGTGTCATGGACCAATTGGAAATTTGGAATTTTAAATTTAATTTCGCCCCCAAAAATCCTGATTTATTTCCTTTGCTTGCTGGAAATACTGTCCAATAACAGACTGATGTCCCATAACGTATGAAAAGCCGTTGTCCTTAGGCAGCAAATGAATTGCCGCGGCGAAAATCGAATCGGCCAGTCCCAGGGCGCTCCGAGTTTATTGGTTGACGTGGTTCATTGAGTGAGTGCATAAAGCACGCGATGGGCTCATCGATGAGGGCCAAAGATGATGAAAGTCCGCGATGGGTATTCCTCCAGGGGCCTCTTCGGATAGCCAAGCACTCCGGAGATGCTGTGCCTGTGTGTGCGTGTGTGTTCGTCGATGTATTGGTATTGTCTTGAGTTTTAGTGAGTGGTTGGGTGCAATGATATGTAACTCTTTCGTTCTGGCGCTCATCCAAATTGTTAAAATTTTGTCACTTCATTTTTCGAAGTTTCTGAATCTCAGTAGAAAGCTTAAAAAAAATTGTGGGATAAACGTGTATGTGTCCCTGTTGGAAACACAAATAACACTTTCCGATTTGTAATTATTGTTTGCCATTCCTAAATTTTCCGATACGTCAATTAAATGTTCCAATCCCATATATCAAGCAGATAATTATGAATATTTGACTAGCCGCATAGTCAGCGTGAGGACGAGAATTATGCGCGTTACTGGAGTGGGAGTGAGATGCCACTAGGGGTACGAACGCTCGAGGGTTAACCCCGTCATACCTCCTTAATTATGACAAATATAGAAAAAAGTGATAAGAAATTAAATATGCATTTCCACTTACAGAGCAAATTCTGCTTAATACTTTTTGCCGTATCTCTTACCGTTTTTGAAATAGAGCGTTGTAAACAATTCAATTGTTAATAACAAAAAACTGCTCGGTCAATTTAAACCAAAAACTAATCCGATCTAAGTTCCATGAAGACGCTCCGAATAAGACCTCGAGGACCCAGATCGTTCGACCCGTTCGTGAGAAATCGTTAACGGAAAATTCCGATTCCACTCATACAAACATACACACACATATACATTTGTTCAGAATTCGGAAGCATTTTGGTATACTTAAAACACCAGTTACGAACCGAAATAAACAAAATTGATTTAACAGTCATTACAATAACTTCCCGAAAAATCGGTAAAAGGGAGGAGGGGGGGGGGGGGGTGGTAACAGCGAAACAGGGGCGGCGGAAAAAAATGGCAGACGGGGATGAGAGATGAAGGAATACCGGAAGCTGCAGGACCCGATTCATCAGTCGAGTCGGAATCTCCAGCCGTATCATCCATCATACTCGTGTTTCTAGCCCATGTACATATACCCTTCGCTCAGTGTGTTACATTGATTCACTTTTCCCTCGTTTTTTGTTCTCCAATACCTCCAACTTTTCTCTCTCATATCTTTTTTTCTCCACTTTCATTATTCCATCCCTCAGACATGGTTTCTTTATACCTTCAACAATGGTGCAATCAATAGCCTATTCCAGGCGCACTTTTGTTGCCGAATGCCACATAGACGTCTCATGTACATCCAATTCACGTATGACGTGAATTCACACCCTTCATTGTTTCATATGATACGCGATGCGCCTCTTAATTTTCATGATATTGCGCATGAGAGGTCGTGCATTCGTTCAACTGTGATGGTGATAAAAAATGGGGAGTATTGTATGGAGAAATTAACGGTGAATTATAGGCAGTGGAGAGTTATAGGTGAATATTCATGTACTGGTGAAAGAATTTTTAATAGTGATGCTAGGTGAGGGTGACCTATTTTGCGGACACATAAAATTTAGGGATTTGGAATTCCTAGGGAAATTTGGAAATTTTCAAATGAAGATGATAATTATCCGAGTTCATGAATTTGATGTTTCTTTTAATTTTAGAAAATTTGGGCAATTTGAAAATTTTGGAAAATTTAGAAAATTCCAAAATTTAAAAAAATTGAAATAATTGAAAAATTTGACAAATTAGATTTTTTTTTAATTTACATATTTTGAAAAATTTACAAATTTTAAAACTTTTTTCAATGTTCGAAAATTTAAAAAATGTTCAATAAAGTCCCAAAAATGTCAAAAACGTCAAAATTTCAGGTATTTCAAAAATTTCCAAGATTTCAAAAATTTCAAAAATTTTAAAAATCTTCGTTTTTCAAAAATTTTTAAAATTGCAAAAATTTTCAGAATTTTAAAAGTTTTCAAAATTTTCAAAATCGTAAAAATTTCAAAGTTTTCAAAAATTTCCAAATTTTTAAAAATTTCAATAACTTCAAAATTTTTATGGAATGACCTAAATGATGTCCACTAAAATCCCAATTCCCAAAAGCAGCCCAAAAATTTCCAACAGCACAATTCCCCAGTTACCACCACCCATCAACTCCCCCACCAAGCCCACATCACCAAACAAAATCCCTGACTCATTGACTCTGACCTCGCATAATCCCCTACCTCGATAAATCGATAATTGGCCGAAGCTTCGTTGGAGACCCCAAAGAAAAAACCTACAAAGTATACAACCAAGTTTGTAAACAGGATTTATAATCAGGCCATAGCCTCTTCATCCCCTTCTCCCATTCTGTTTTTTAAGAGGATGAACCAAGAGTGAGAAGTTTGTTATGAAAGTCTTTGTGCCAAACTTTTCTAGGGATATCTCTTCAGTGATGCTTGGGCATTAAAGAAATTTTCACGCTGGTTCTTACAACTTTTGATGGCGAAATACTTGCTCCACAGACTGAATCCTTTTGTCGTCAACTTTTTCAATAAGAACCCCCCCCCCTCCCGCCCCTCTTTTGCGTATAGACTGATGTATCCAGTTAATTAACTTGGCAACTTCAGAAATTCGATGATGATACCATCTCTTAGGGTCTATTTAGTAAAAGTTCATAACGACCTTATGGCCACCTGAAGGAAAGTCAAGGCACTTGCTGAAAAAAAGATTCAATTTTTGTGATAGATTGGTGTATGTGTGTGTGTGTGTGTGTGTGTGTGGGTAGGTGGGTGTGTGCGTGGCTGGGTGACTGGGTGGGTGAGTAGGTGGGTGGGTGGGGGAGTAAGTGGGTGGGTGGGGGAGTAGGTGGGTGGGTGGGGGAGTAGGTGGGTGGGTGGGGGAGTAGGTGGGTGGGTGGGTGATTAGGTGGGTGGGGGGGTAAGTAGGTAGGTGGGTGAGGGGGGTGAACGGGTGGGTTGTGTATGTGTGTGTGTGTATGTCACAATCACTCTATTTTCTTCTTGACACTCCACCTGGAGTAAGATGAGCTTCAACATGTTGCACGACAATCTCAGTGGGGGTGGGATGATGAGCGCGTGAAATGCAAATAAAATTTCCAAGTCACGCAGAAGACGTCATGCTAAGTGGATTCCAGCACGCAACCTCGTTAAAATCAGTCCCCCGCCAGACTGCCCAGTGAAACATTTAAAGAGTAAGATCCTCTTAACACCTGACCTTCACGGTTGATTCATGATGTGGCGATGTCACCATCACCCAACTACTGGTAAAGAAAAACCACGACAAATTGGTGGTTAACCTGACCGCTGTTCCAATTGATTTATCTGGCAGATTTGATTTCCTAGAAAAATTAGGACATGGTAATAACCAAAAGGATGAAATGAGGAGTTGATTAGGAAGCTCCAACAATGAGAGGCAGAGGCTCCAAGGTCAGTGTTTTCGCGGTCCAATTTGACCATTGACGACAACTGGAGTCTCAATGATGAGAAACTCACCCAACTTTCCCGTTTCAAGTGACCATTTTACTATTTCATAATTGTCACCTCAAAATCTTATTCATCTATTTATGTACTAGGTTGAAATCGCCCAGGCTCCAGTGCTAACACCACTGGTATTCCTTTGGTATGATACTAGCATCATGTTACTTGTCCCTTGGTACATGGGATATTGCCGTCGTACACATACTTGCCATCTCATGGCCTCTGTTGAACATGAGACTTTGATGTAAGGAGCCGAATAGGTATCATATTTTATGAGTCATTGTCATGTTAAGTGTCTAGTATGAGCCTGCTATTTTTAAACTATGCGGCATCTCAGGTTATTTACTTTACTGGTTATACCTCGCGTGTTAGTAATTTCATTTTTTTTCTTACATTACTCTTTGAATGCTGATTTACAACCGCGAGAGATTGTAAGGAATTATTAATGCTCTCATGGTGCCTGGATGCATTGCAGGTGAGAATGAAAATCATTAAACGATAACAATCTAAATCTTCGAAGAATGATCAGCTTCTATGGATGATCTGCTTAGATGTTCGAGCAGCGGAACAGTTTCGAGAGACTGTTGCAAGAAAAGCTAGGTAGGTATTCTAGATGACGTCTCCGAAAGCCAAGATCGGGGAAGAACTGTAGCACGTACTTAGGCCGGATTACCACAATGCCCAACGGACGTGTACCTTTAAAACCTAAAGCTTCCCCAATCGTCATCCAGTTTTCAAACCGTCAATCCAATCCACCGGAAACAGCATCAATTCCATTCACCTGATGACATCTCACCCATATAGGTTATATTCACGATGGCATGCAATCCACAAGTTGGTTACCCGTATCCAAATGAAACAGAAGCCACACTCAACTTCTCAACCACAATAGCTCCTGCCCTTAGCCCAACGTATATAGCCTATATAACCAGAAGATCCCGAGTCAGATGACTGCCCTCTACTGCATTTGGAATGTTGGGTTATAACCGAGTCGAAGAGAAACGACCAAAGTATCTCAGCAGTGTAGCAGTGAAACAATCCAAGTTTCTGATAGTCCATGTACAAGAACTAGTGGTCCAATGCCAGATGCTTGAATCCACGTGATATATGGCGCCCTATATACCTACCGCAGTCCACGCCACCCTCGGATGATTGATGATGTGTATGTTGTACAGCACATAACAGCACGGAGTTGTCGAGTAAGTCACATGGGTAGCTGAATGCAAATCAAGACACGTAAGGCGCCCTACTCACTGAATGTCGTAGGTATAAAGTGCATTTTGGGGTTAAATCCACTTGGAGAAATTGAATTGCTACATTGCGGTGGTGGTTTTTTTTGCAGGACTGGTCTTTTTCATGTTGCCATTCAGTATGATGGTTCCTTCTACCAGCCGACCAAGTGCACAGGGTTGCTCCATTGATTGAACGAACAAGTTGACTGGTGCGTAATTGGGCAGTGTTGAGAAGCATAGAATTATGAGTTTTAAAAGGGTTTCCAAAAATAACCCAGGAATGGTAGACTGAAGCCTTTCGTCTAGCAACCTTCCTAGTGCTCCTGCATGCCCCCTGGCTGTTAGACCTACCAGAAGGTTTTTAATATCCTCCATTTTGATCATCCTTCTGCAATACCCCATTCCGCATAAATCCTCATTGGTCAAAAAGTCATTGAAATGGTTTCCGACCAGAAGTACTGAACAAAAATGCAATCCCAAAAAAGTTGACAGGGAGCAACTGTGGGCTTTCCTTTCCATCTCGAGGGGATCAAAAAAAAAATACCGAGATTTTACTGTACAGAGTCCTGCTCGTTAAAACCCCCGGGCAGGATAACGAGTTCATTGTCGTCGACGGTGTAAATCTCCTGGAAAAATGCAATATCGCTCCCCTCGTTCTGCACCGATTTTTTTATTTTTCTATTTTCATTTTTTTTCGTTCCTTCGCCTCCCAGAGATTTCTCCCTCTTGTTTATCCCTTTTTCCGTGGCGTATCTGTCTCACTCGTGTTCCACCTCACTTGGCTAAAAGATATATCACGGGGAAAGCCTGTCGCCTACGTAATTTCGAAGCGAGTGACAGGAGTAAGGTAGTTGTTGGATATCATTACTTCGTAGTCGGGCCAGTTTCACTGGGCGAAAAAATAAGGACAGTTGGATGATAGCAGGAGATGGTGCATTTGCTTCTGCCAAGGGCCATCATCCTGAGAACCTGGAGGAGTATACTACAAAAGCAGAAGCTGAGATAGCGAGAAAAAGAGAAAATATGAGTAGTGGCGGTGAATGCGTGCCACCCATCCAGATCACAAAACCTCGAAACAGACAAAAAAAATTCAGTCGCTGAATTGTTGGACCAAGAATTCCTTGATTCTCGAGGTAAGAATCACATTACCTTCATTGTTATTTAACATCGCTATGAAAATCTGGATTATCGGGTCGGAATAATGTTTGGACACTATATATATCATAAAGTAAGGACTTATTAAGCACGTCTTTATACACTCTCTTATCTCTCTGATTATCACGCAACGACTGACTAGGCGAGTCCGAGCACACACATCGTAGGCCCGCTTGATGCCAGTGCTGTGCCAATAGATATACATAAGAAAGCGGCTAGGGGCGGACGCCTCAAATCCAACAAAATCAATAAGCAATTCTAAATTTGAAATAAAATAGACGAGTGAATTGAAAGCGAAGAACTTTGACAATCTGTACTCAGCCTTGGATTCAATGTAAATGTCTTAGGGCAAGGTATTCGACAACCCTGAATCGTTCAAAAAGCGGTCCCGCCATGTGTAAAGTATTGGTAACAGTGAAAAATTGAGAGTATCTGGACAGAACTCGACTCGATCATATCGCCAAATGGGCCCATTCTTCGTTAAATACATTTGGGACATCATAGTACACTTGGTTGTAAAATAACGAACTATATTTCACTTGCTTTTGCGTCCTTGTACAAAATAACCATGTTCACTTGAATCGTGAGAATAAACATGTTAAAAAATACGTAAAACAGTTCTGCGCATACACATGGCGCTTTTTTTCAATTTTTGATAATTGTTGTTATTAATGTCTTTATTGTTATTTAACGTCGCTATATCTATGCCACTTTCAAATGCTATTCAAGGACAGAGGTCTACAATGTCTTTGTAAACAAAGATTCGGAACCTCAATACCTGAATGTTATTGTGCTTGTTCCAATGACATCCAGTGTTTACCAACACCCCCCATCATCTTTGTCCGTCAGAAGAAGTTATAAACCCGAATAGACTCAGTCGTTATCTACAGAATGATTAAATTACCTTTTCTCGCTCATTTTTTTTCCGAAAGATGTTTGCTCAGTTCGTTTCCCCCGGAGGTTGGAGGACTCTGCTCCTGCCAAGGGATATCACACTGAGATACCCGAGGAGTATAATACAAGAGCAGAAGCCAAGATAGCGAGTGAGAGAAAAAATATAAAAAGCCCGGGGGGGGGGGGGGGGGGGGGGGGGGGGGGGAGGGGGCAGCAGAATGAGCGATAAAGTTGGCTTCAAGGGTAAAGGGAGACGGCAACTCATTGTCCCTGTACTGGCATCTCAACTCATCATGTGAGGTCCCTCGATCCATCCCCCTTCCTCCCACCCTCCACCCCCCCCCTCCCCTCATCATACTGCTGGATGGACCTCCCGTGGATATTCCTTGGTGCTTCCTCACTGAATTCATTCGCGCATTCGCACCAAGGGGGGCCCACGGAATTCATTTCTCAGATTATAAACTATGTTTCGCTACCACTGCCTCCACCATCACCATCTACTCGGCTTGGCATTATCCCGTGTATGTGTATTCTGGGCAAACTGGTGGCTATGGTATCTCATCTGACTTCTACCCCTCATGAAGAGAAAAAGAAGAAAATTTGAGTTTGTATGGTGAAAATATGGGGGAAAGAGGGAGAGACAATACAGACGTGGGTGTTGATGTCTGGGATCTCTCGGCACCGCTGGATTATCTCTGAAAGCATCCTCCTGGATTATGTTTCTTTTTTGTTTTTCATTAGCTGGGTACTTTTGGAGATGATAATTTTTGTAAATGCGACGAATATTTTTTGGTGGCAAGCAGAGTTTTTTTTTCATCAAGCTCTAGGATGAGGACAATGTAGATGTTGGTATTCCTTTTCAGTTGAATGACGGAAACTCGACTCTTTTTCTACGTTTCCGAAGGTGATCGGAAATTCGCGTTATTGATGCTTTCCCATTTCGGGAAAAAGCTGCATCATTTTCACCTCAGTGTTGTCCTCGGCGAATGCTCTATCCTTTTTTTTTGCCAGTCCAAACCGCGCGGTATAAGTGACAAACCACGTACGAGTCCAAGCACTCGATGTCAGCTACAGCATTGGAGCCAATCGATCAATTGCGTTGGACCTATTGGTACGGATATAGCTATACTTGGCTGAGGGTTTCATGGGCAGTAGCCAATTTGGCTGGCGAGCAGAACGTGCCGAGAAAGCCACATTTAGGCGAGCCCCTCTCTTGCCTGCCCGTCCATGGGGCCTGAAAATTTTACCCGTAGAATTGCGGACCATCACACGCAACCCATGCGAAGGTAGCTATACACATAGTCAGAATTGGGTGGAGGAACAACGAGGGCTTCCGCTTTAATCAGGATTTTCTCCTCTGGGCTGTGCTCTGGCTTTTATCCCACCGTCACTTTAATTCAAGTCCATTTTTTTTTCACTGTCTCAACTCACCGCTTGGTAAACACCAATTGACGGAGATAGATTTCCCTATTTTGGTCACGAATTCTTCAATTTGGAGTTTCTCTTTCATTATTTGCTGGTGTGAATGTTGCTGAAGTCTTTGGTACGGTGTAATGGTAGCAAAACAGCCATTTGGGGTGATATTTGGAGGGTGGATGAAAAGGGCCCACTTTGTCGATTCAGGTGTTTAGCAATCCCAATTGCATTCAGAGTGAGGCTAACGTGATTTTCCTATGAAAAGATGCGGAATTATATTCTAGGGCCATAAAATGAGACCGCGCGGCCGGGCGGGAACCTAACCTAAAAAATGACGTGCAAAAAAAAATTTTTTTTCTCATCCTTATTGTTCCTTAATCAACCACTTTGCTGTCTGCAAAAAACATCAATTTCTGAATCAACACCCGAGACGCGACCACCAAAGCACCTGTAATTCGTCCTTTCATGTTCTTCAGCAAACTCTAAACTACGATGCCAACCAGCGGCCGGAACGTGTCTGAAAGGCACTTACCCAAACCAAAATGCATACAGAGAGGAATTGAAGCCGCTAAGCACACCTGACGTCACCCAAATAACAGTTTCATCGATGGCTGTGATTTCAAAGGAATAAATAAATTTTCTATCTCCATGACCTATGCATATCTATCTCTCTCTACCTCACTTTGGTTCACTAGTGAAGGAGCTGAATAAATCCAGTCTGAAACGCGATTACAGTTATCTCTTCTCGGAGAACGAGCGAGAATAACGAAATGCCAGCGACAAAGAGTTCGATGCAAAGGAGCTGAGAGAAACTTGGAAAAAAATGAGATGTAAGAGTCCTGCCAAAGAATTCGTGATCGAAATGGGGAAAATATATCGCCAGCAATTTTTATCTACTGGGTAGCGCAAATATGAAGTTGAATTAGGGTGATTGTGGATGAACACTAGAGGAGAATACCTTGATTGTGAATCTGTGTGTGTATGTTGGTATGTGTGGAATGATAATTTTTCGTTAACGATTTCTCATGAACGGGTCGAACGATCTGGGTCATCAAGGTTTTATTCGGAGCGTGTTCATGGAACTTAGATCGGATTAATTTTTGGTTTAAATTGACCGAACAGTTTATTTGGTATTAACAATTAAATTGTTTATAACGCTCTATTTCAAAAACAGTAAGAGATACGGCAAAAAGTATTCAGCAGAATTTGCTCGGTAAGTGGAAATGCATATTTAATTTCTTATCACTTTTTTCCATATTTGTCATAATTAAGGAGGTATGACGGGTTTAACCCTCGAGCGTTCGCAGCGCTATTGGCGTCTCACTCCCACTGCAGTGAAGCGCATTATTCTCGTCCTCACGCTGACTATGCGGCTAGTCAAATATCCATAATTATCTGCTTGAAGTGTCTCAGAAATCGAATATTTTCACTCTTCTCGACGTTTCACATCATTCTGACAAATTTTACATGTGGGTTCTGTGTGTGTGTGTGTGTGTTCGTTTGGGAGTGATTCTTTGAAAAAAGATTCCCGGTAAACGGCTCGACCGATTTGGTTCTCCTTTGGCACAAAATTAGGTCTGACTGATGTCCAGGGCGGAAAGGAGTGTCAATGTTGAAAAGCAATTCCTTCAATTGTTATTAACAATTTGAATTGTTTATATCGCTCTATCGCGAGAACGGTTAGAGATAGGCGAAAAAGTGTATAATGAATGTTGTTCACTATACAAAAATACGCACATAATTTTTTATGACTTTTTTTCATAACGTCCATAGCTCAGGTCATATCACTGGTTAACAATTTTAATTGTTTATATCGCTCTATTATACGAACAGTAAGAGTTAGATGGAAAAGTTCTGAATAAAAGTTGTTCCCCATGTAGAAACATACATTTTTTGTTTCATGATTTTTTTTGTAACACTCATAATTAAGGCGATAGCGTTCAATTTATCTCAAATTTCCAGCCCCCGTTCACACACACACACAGACTAGCACATCGGAAAGTTCATGATGCGCTCAAATTTTCCCTCCCAATTTTGATCTCCTAAAAAATTCAGCTTTCATTTTCCCTCATTAACATAGCACCACATCCGTTAATCACCCAACGATCTTATATTTATAACGACACCAGTAATTAGCATGAGACCGAGATTGTACAGTACGTCAAGTCGATAGAAAATAGGAGAACACAGGTGAAAACACATTCGTCCATTACACCATTCCATTACTGGTGAAGAGCTATATCTATCGACCACGCGAGTGTCTCGACGGGCCCAGACTATTCCCCGGGGTTTTAGCGCGTGGCCCCCGTGCGCGGATAAGGGAAGAAAATGCCGTAAAAATAAAACTCGCATGACAGGATTACAGAAAGAAATGAAACTGGAAGTGAGCGTGGAGATAACAGTTGCTGGGTATACGCGGAACAATGATAAATAAACAAAGATAAATAGGCAATTTTTTTACGTTGTTTTTCCACTTTTCTGACGTATAATTAACTCTCGTCTGGTAGTGTAGCACCGGCATCGGCGGCCTTTTGTGATATGCCAGCTTGGGAGAGCCGTATGACCATTTTTCTATTTGCCCGCCAGCCATGTCCTGGCGCACTGGTCGATGGAATGAGGGAAGCGTCATTTGTTTTGCCCCATAAATACCAGGGGCAGGTCATAATTCAGGAGAGTCCCCCTCTCATGCTACATTTCGATGGAATTTTTATCTGGATAGTTGGCGCTACGAGCAGAGCAAAATTCATCTTGGTCAATGTGTTTGGAGTTCTCGTGGAAATGGATTTTTAGGCGATTTCAAGGATGGTCAAACCAATATTTTGATTTCGAAATATTTTCCCCAATGCAAATTGGAATTTTTGGTTGACTAAGAGAGAATCTAGCAAGAGAACTCAGTGTGTAGCGTTGACCGCAGTCCGATTTGAGTGGTTGCGCTGTGAGTGCGACGTCGACAGACTTACGCGCGGTATTGTAGTAGAGTGAGACGCACCCAGCATTGGGACCGCGCGAGGGTTGAACCCACGATATCTCCTTCATTATGGAAATTAGAGGAAAAGTTATTGGACATAAAATGTGTATTTTTGCGTGGGGAACAACTTTGGTTATTACGATTTTTTCGCTATCTCTCACCGTTTAGGCAATAAAGCGCTAGAAAAGAGGGACTTTGTTGGGCAGTGTGTGTGCCAGATGGACTTCACCTGAAATGTGATTAGCCCTAAATTACGGAAGGATGCTGCGGTTGCGATCTCGATGACCTCGATGGGGTCATTCACTGGGGAGAATGTACACACACACATGAACTCAGAATTTGTTGGGGATTATTTTGGTATACTTAACACACTAAGCACGTTTGTTGATCCTAATCACGCTGAAATTGATTCCTGTTTGGAAAATTCCGCAGAAAAATGAAATGGACCATAAGTTAATTCATCTCCAGTGCGGATGACGGCAGAACGCGGATTACTATCTTGTTTACCACCATTGATTGTTTGGAAACAAACCGTAACTCTGATCCCCGAGAAAAATGCCATGAAATTACACAGAATGGGGGAGTAAGGAAGAAAATCGTTGTAGAACTGTCGCGCAGGAGATTGAAGTCATAACCTCGAAATTCTTGTCCATAAGCTGTAATCCTCAAATTTTAGTGCAGTATATTTAGTCAAGGCCATCGAGACATATGAGACCTGGATTACCGGGTGGCACTAAAAATACTACTGATCGAAATCAGGGTCGAAGACGGCGTTGAGCATGTATGTTGACCGTTGAGTGCTCGCATGGTGAACGTTGTGCCACGCAATGTATTCGTCCATTTTAAGAATGAAAAAGACATTCAAAAGATATTCGCAATGTTCCTGTCTACAGAAATTTTTACCTCCAATTCCAGCAGTATCGCTGTAGGTCTGGGTGATAGGGGGGGGGGGGGGGCACACACCCACCCAACTAGGCACACGCCCATCCAACCAGGCACACGCCCACCCGACCAGGGACACACCCACCCGACCACGCACACGCCCACCCAATGGACTAGGCACACGCCCACCCGACCAGGCACACGCCCACCCGACCAGGGACACACCCACCCGACCACGCACACGCCTACCCAATGGACCAGGCACACGCCCACCCGACCAGGCACACGCCCACCCGACCAGGCACACGCCCACCCAGTGGACCAGGCACACACACACCCACAGGACCAGGCACACTTGTGGGCGGTATCATCTGCTGGGCGTACCATACCGCCCCACCCCCAATCGGCAAAAATTTATACATTTCCATCATGTTATCATATTTTCCGCATGACAAAACGTTAATACCGATTCAAAGATACTTATTTCTTTCAATAAACTCAATATGAATGGTGACAAGGGCAGAAGCACTGCATTTGTAGACAGTCTGCGACTGGGTGGGGTCTACCTCGAGAGTCACATGCGACGTAAAGTGGTCTCTGAGATAAATAGAATAGAACGGAAATAATGGGGTTGTGTGGAATGGGCGCCCCCTTGGTACCAGGCAAAAGGTGTATATAATGCTTGGTTACAGCCAATTATAGTGAGTAGGAGAGGGGGAAAACACTTAGCTGCGAACATAATCATATTGGGTTATGTCTACGCCTGTCGTCTACTTCTCAATTTATTGTCTCAGTTGAAAAGATGATGATATTAATGTTGTTGTCATTAAGTGTAAAGTACTTGAGGTTGAGATGGATTTTTTTCCTTTCTGAACAAAAAAAAAAAATAAATAATAATAATAATAATAATAATTGAAAAAAATCTTTGATTGAAAGCTTGATTGAAAATTTCGAAGTAAATGTCATTTCAAGCGAAGGAAGGAAGTATAATGAGCTGAAGCATGTGAAAAAAATATGTTGGCTAATTGAAAAAGTTAATGAAGAATTTAATGGAAATCGAGTTTTACAGTGAAAAAAATATGGAATTGCTTGTAACTAATTTTCACTTCGAGCTTGTTGAATCAGATAAATATTGTCAAGGTATATTGATGGTTTTTCCCGTTGATGCAACCTAGTAAATAACACGAGATAAATTTTAATATTGTATTTTTTTTTTCTCTCTGATGAATTCGTCAATTTTTTACGCTGGCTTATCTCCCCAACCGTCTGAAATATTTCCACTGCGTTGATCAATTCCCATCAAACGCGCCATAAATATCTCCCCCCCCCCCCCCCCCCCCGAAAATTCTCCCCCCCCCCCCTCATTGTTATTCCCTCTTTGTGATATACCAGGCAATTTATTAATACTTTAGTCAATTTTTCATGATGAAAATTCCTTTCCACTCATTGCTCCAATTGTTATGATGAAAGTTATACCCTGGATAATTATTATGGCTATTCAAACAATGCTGTAGCCATTCATGGGGTCTTTTTGCAAATTTCAAATTCCATTAAAGAATGATTTGAATACTCGCATATTTTTTCATGACGTTCAAATTGTTCACATATTTAACATTTGTGAATAATCAACTGTTTGATAGGAGAAGTAATTTAGTTACTTCACATACAAAGAATGGAGTATTTACTGGTGCTCCATTTTTCAACTCATTTTCAGGAATTTTGTACGGTTTCCAGAGATATATGTGTGTGTGTGGGTGGGCGGGTGTGGCTGTGGGTGTGATTGGGGTGGGTGGGAGTGGTTTGGGTGGGTGAGTAGTTGGGAGTCGTTCGGGTGGGTGAGTGGGTGGGAGTGAATTTGGTGGATGGGTGCGTGGGTGGGGGAGGGGAGTGTCTTGGGTGGGCGGGGGGGTAGTGGCTTGAGTAGGTGGATGGGGGGGAGTGGCTTGGGTGGGGGCGGGGGGGGGGAGTAGCTTGGGTGGGTGGGGGAGTGGCTTGGGTGGGGGGAGTAGCTTGGGTGGGTGGGGGAGTGGCTTGGGTGGGGGGAGTAGCTTGGGTGGGTGGGGGAGTGGCTTGGGTTGGTGGGTGGATGGGCGTGGTTTGGGTGGGTCGGTATTGTTATGGGTGGGTGTGGCTGGGGTGGTATTGGTGTAGCTCCGTGTTGTTGTGGGTGGGCGGTCGTAAATGAGGGATTAGGTGGGTGGTAGGCTATGAATGGGTGGCTGGCGCTGGAGGGGTGTACATGGGTGTAAATGGGTAGGTGGGAGTGGGTCGATGTGGTGGGGCGGTGTGGCTTGGGTGAGTGGGTGGGTGGGGAAAAAATAATGCTTGCTCAAAGTGAAAAATTCTCCTCCCTCAAAACCAGTTATTATCATCAAAGTGATTTCGGAATAATAATTATAGCAGTTATAATAATGCTATAAGAGCTCATTGGATATTTTCGACAATCTCGAATTCCACCGATGAATAATTCGAATTCTCTCAACTTTGTGTGCATAATTATAGTATTCCGAGTAGAGTCGAGCGTTTGCGCGAGCCTTTCAGCAGAATTCCTCATTACATTAACCCAACTAATGAGCAAACAGACGCTTTGATACTGGGTGGGAAGCTTATCGTTCATGGAGGATCGTGCATTCTAAAGGATGAACATTTGCCCCAGGATTTTCTAATTGCTCAGGAGATGACAGGGAATGCTGGGATGTTCTAAAAACACCATTAATGAATCCGCGTATCAAGATTGCTTCATTTGAACGTGATCAGATGAAGAAGAAGAATTTTTAATAGCAGAAAAGGAGAATGTAAAATAATGGAAACATAGTGGACCACAACTTCAGTAAATCTTCACATAAAAATTGTGAAATGGCTGAAAAATTTTGAAAAAAGTTTAATTTCGAAAAAAAATTTGCAATTTTTTTAGAAACTTTGCAATTTTGAAAAAAAAAAATTCGAATTTTTGGAAATTGTCTCGATTTTGAAAATTTAAAAATTTTGGAAATTTTAGAAATTTTAGAAATTTGGAAATTCTTCAAATTTTTTACGTTCTACGATTTTTTTCTTGAATTGTAAAATTATTGTAATTTCGACAAAATTACAAATTTGATTCACGATCTTCAAATGATCTCCATGCTCTCCCCATAATTCCCCTTTCAATTTCCCATATGATTGCACGTGGAGTTAAAAATTCATTCACATGCCATAGACAACGATATCTCCAAAGGAATCACCACAAGACCTCAAGATATTCCCCAGAAATACACTGACAATAATAGACTCATTTTATTTAACTGATTTAATCAGCGAGAAAGCCTCCGCTGATTGTTAAATAATGGAGATTGAATAAAAGGAATGCCGAGGGGACGTTGGACCAGTGAAAGAGACCATCTAGAAGCAATTCGCCGGGAGCGGCTCTTGCACTACTCCTGCTCTACTCCCAACTCTGATATTACAGATATTGAATATTGATAGAAGCATTGAGTCGCGCCTGAACGACTTAATTCCAGGGCAAGATTTACCGTGCCACTTATGCCAACGCCCGCGTTATTATACAAGCCGAGAAAAGTTTTCGAAAAAAATTGGCGCCAGTTATTTATCAAAACTGAATGCTATAGCCGATGCTATTGCCAATACTATAGCCGATGCTATAGCCGATGCTATAGCCGATGCTATAGCCGATGCTATAGCCGATGCTATAGCCAATGCTATAGCCAATGCTATAGCCGATGCAATAGCCAATGCTATAGCCGATGCTATAGCCGATGATATAGCCGACGCTATAGCGAATGCTATAGTCAATGCTATAGCGAAGGCTATAGTCAATGCTATAGCGAATGCTATAGCCGATGCTATAGCCAATGCTATAGCCAATGCTATAGCCAATGCTATAGCCGATGCAATAGCCAATGCTATAGCCGATGCTATAGCCGATGATATAGCCGACGCTATAGCGAATGCTATAGTCAATGCTATAGCCAATGCTATAGCCAATGCTATAGCCAATGCTATAGCCAATGCTATAGCGAATGCTATAGCGAATGCTATAGCCAATGCTATAGCCAATGCTATAGCGAATGCTATAACCAATGCTATAGCGAATACTATAGCCAATGCTATGGCCAATGCTATGGCCAATGCTATAGCCAATGCTATAGCCATGGCCAATGCTATAGCCAATGCTATAGCCATAGCCAATGCTATAGCGAAACGTATAGCGCGTCATATTCTGAAGCCATCAGGACTCTATAGGAAAATGATATACAAACTTATATAGTTAGTGCTATAGCGATACATATAGACGTTATATACCTATCTGAAGTTCTATAGAACTATGCTATAGCCAATTGTATAGCCAGTCCTAGTGCGAAATATATAGGTTGTGATATAGTGAAGGGATCGGAAGTCTTATAAGGAAGTGCTATAGAAAGTTATGTAGCCAATTCGACAGCGAATCGCATAGGATGTCAAGAGTGAAGTTATAGCGAGTTCTATAATAGATTGCTATAGAAAATCTTATAGTCAATTCCATAGCGAAATGTATAGCACGTTATATAACGGAGCTATCGGAAGTCTATGGAAAAATGCTGTAAAAAAAGTATATAATCAATCCTATAGCGGATGGATTATTTCACAATCTTATATATAGTGAAGCTATCGCAAGTCTTATAGATAAGTGCTATAGAAAATTATATAGACAGTTCTATAGCCAGATGTATAGGTGATGGAGCTACCGGAAGTCATATATAAAAAGGCTATAAAAAAATCATATAGTCCATGCTATAGCGAAAATGGTATAGAAAATCACATAGTCGTTCTATAGCGGACCTCATATAGTGCATCTATCGACAGTTCTATGTAAACGCTATAGAAAATTATATAGTGAATTCTAACTTGTATTGCAAATCGTTCAAATTCTATAGAAAATCCGGTAGATTTCTATAGAACTTCGTATAGCAAATTCTAGAGAAAAGCTTCTAATAAATTCTATAGATAATTCCTTATGGATACCTATAGCAAACTTGAGACTGAACGCCATAGAAATTTTATGGGAGTTCTGAAAAACTTTTTCTTCTGTAGATTTATGGAGAACCCTAGAAGTTATAAAAAATATTATAGCAAGGTATTATTATTCAAATAACGTAAATATTTAACTGCCATCGGAGTCCACTTTTATGACGTTGGGGTCCACTATTAAGACTAATTTCATTCACGATACTGATAATCACCATGACAAATTACGAGAATGGACATATCGTGTCCTTAATCCACGTGGACAACCAGTTGGATGGGTTCTCGTACTAAACATGATATATCTGGGACGTTCAGTGTCTTGAAGTAAATTTGGAGCTTATGCCAGTGACTTTTATGCATACATAGTTTGGCAATTTTTACACATCGTATTTTTAAATTGGCATGGACCGAATTTCCAAAATTTCAAAAAATTCAAAATTTTTGAAATTTTTAAACTTTTCAAAATTTTTCAAAATTATCAACATTTTTCAAAAATTTCAGAATTTTTAAAAATTTTCAAAAATTTTCACGATTTTCAAAAGTTTTCAAGGTTTTCAAAATTCTTCATAATTTTCAAAGTTTTCAAAATTTTTGAAATCTTTTTCAAGATTTTTAAAAATTTTCTGACATTTCTGAAATCAATTCTGAGTCAAGAAATCTTGAAATTTTTCACGATTCTTGATGTGCTCTCCCATGTGCTTTACCGATTAGCCCAAGAGCAGCTATAAAATTTCCCATAAAACCCGTTGAATTATCTGATAACCTACTTCCCCGAATCCACAGATGTAAATTTTAATACCCGAAAAAAATTCCCAATTGACAAATTACCTCTGCCGGTGGTCCCCCGAAATCTCCCAAGAAAATGGTTGAGTCACGAATGGCTACCGTAATATTAAACCACCAAATTATGCCTTTTGGTATAACGAATGGGGCAGCATGAGTAGTTGTTAGGCTTTTGCGATTCGTTTATTCAGTCCAAAGAAAAACGAAGACGAAGGGATTTGCGAGAAGAGGGAGTGAACACATACTCTGTCGTCTGCTATACGAATACATACCAGATCATACCATGTATATATATATATATATATATATATAGTATAGATGGAATCACACGAAATTGGAAAATCTGAAGCATTCCGAGTATCCCAAGAATGTGAAAAAATTTAAAAAGTTGGAAGCTTTCGAAAATTTGAAAAATTTGAAAAATTTGAAAAATTTGAAAAATTTGAAAAATTTGAAAAATTTGAAAAATTTGAAGAATTTGAAAAATTTGAAAAAACTGAAAAATTTCAAAAATCTGGAAAATTCCAAAGAATCTGAAAAATTTCAAAAACGTTCAATAATTTTATAAATTCCAAAATATTTACAAAGTTTTAAAAATTTTCAAAATTGTCAAAGTCAAAAACATATCTCCAAGGAAAATATTCGACTCACGAATGTCTACCGTGGTATTGCACCGTCAAATTATGCCTTTTGGTATAACGAATGGGCCAGCGCGAGTGGTTGTTAGTCTTTTGATATCCGTTTATTCAGTCCAAACAAAAAAAAAATCAGGAGGGTTTAAGAAAGAACGGGCGGGTGCAGGGTGGGGGGGTGGGGGGCGGTGAGGCGGTGAGCGGAAAGTACACATACTCTGTCTTGTGTTATACATATACGGCGACAGTGAGTACATACAGCTTAGTGTACACATGTATACATTATCCCTTGAGAACATTGGCATGAAAAGGCCATGAGTCTATATTAGCAGACATCACGGGGTATCATCGTAAGTTGAAAGGGGCTATCGAACGGCTATCTAAATCTCAAGGAAACTACCGGGCGTGACTGAGTATGGTATGCCCTCGGGTTGCGATACGTGAGGTCTCTCTTCGTCCCCCCCCCCCTCCACCTCCCACTTCCCCCTCCCCCGTCCACTACATTCTCATCTGCCAAGGACTGAATCCTCAAACTGGAATTTAATAATTCAAATTTTTGCCCCGCGAATCAGATATACCAGAGTGATAAAGCAGATGATGTCATTGATCTGAATGTCTCCAGCATCAGCGTACATCGCTTCCATCAGCTTACACTGCTTAATAGGGACATTAATTATTATTTTCCAAGTTACCGGAAGTTACCTTCCCAGGTGGAGAATTCTAAGCTTGAACGGTGAGATCAATCTTGGTCCGACCTTCGATGCCGAAGCTTGGACTTCATAGCTTCGACATAGCTTCATTCCATGTATAAGCCTAGATCAAACCAAGCTTAGTTATATCAAAGATATCCAAGCTTGGTTGGCCCAGCTTGAGCCAAGCTTGGCTCAATCTTAGCGTCCGTAGCATTGGTCCACAGGCAGAATCCAATCTACGTCCAATATTGGATACATACATACATCCAAACTTACTAGAATCATCCAAACCCAAGCTTCAGAAACCATGTTGTGCTAAGGTTGGTCCGAGCTCAGCTTTGTTAGCTTTGAATCTTAGCTCTAACAAGCATGAATCCCGGATTGCTCATACCATCTAAACCCAAGCTTTTGAACTAAGGTTGAACTAAGCGCGATTGAAGCATATTTTTCCTAGTTTCGATTTACCGGCTTCAGCGAAACTCTGCTTAATATTGGATTCATATATAAATCCAGGATTGCCGCACCACCTAAACCCAAGCTTGGAAACGAATGCTCAACTAAGCTTGGTCCAACCTCAATGTTCCTATCTTCGAAGTTTGAACCAAGATAAATTTTGTAACTTGGACCAAGATTAATTTCGATGCTTCGACCACGAGACACTTTGGAACTTGGACGACAATGAATTTCGAGGCTTGTACCAAGATAAAGTCCGAAGCTTGAATGAAGATAAAGTTCGAAGCTTGTATTAACCTACGTAACCAAGCTAGGACGAAGCTTATTCTCTAAGCTGGGATTGGTGTTACATTCGCATGTTCTGCACAGATTGACCAAGGCTTCAAAACACAGCTTTGGCGAAGCTTAGTCAACCCTCGTCCAAGCTGTGATCAAGCTTCCTAGCAAGGTCAATTCGAGGTAGGTCTGCAATGGTCAGCATGGTGTCCAGACCTGTAAAAGCAGACACCTGCTAATCAATTTGTGTATGATATTGGTGTTCCAATAATGGGCGGTAAGTTGGGGTCACCCTTTCCCCAATTTGTAGACTGGAGAGAAAGAGGGAATTTAAGGAACAATCTGCATGATCACCATCTGATGCTAATTTTTGAAGACCCGGACTTCGTCGATGACTCAGATAAGATTCAATGAAAATTGGTAGTCATCACCCCTCCATCAGCAGAAAAGTAAATTCACTAGAATCATACCATAACTTTCTCATCAGAAGATGAGAGTTATGTCACTCTGTTTCGTGCACTGTCATTGGAACTGGGAATGCTTCCGGGCAAGCCCGTGGTATCAGTACTGTCGATTGCACATGAAAGAATTGCAACGACACAGTGGCTCCTTTGAAGGTAATACCCAGCTGGGGGTTTGCCAGTCGTCAAAGCACCTCCAGGCAGGTGGAGAACATTCGTCGCCCCAGCAACCGAGAAATACGGATAAAGGATATATGGATGAAGCTATAAAGCACGCCCCAGCATCACCACCTCCTTGTCATCTGCGGGAATCTGGACCTTTTTTCTACATTACTCTGGATTCCTCTGAAGTCGAGAATTTTTCATTTTTTCTTTAACCCATGGAAGTTACCAATACTATTTTTGAAATTCGTGAAAAATTTCTTTGCAAAAATTTTATAAGTTTCCCATTGCCTGTACAATTTCTAAGAAGGAAGAAATTTTCCTGACATCCCAATTTTGAGAAACTCCTGAAAACGTCAAGATTTGTGGGCTGATCCAGAAAATTTGTCCTCGAATTGAGAAAATCTTTATCTCTGCAGTTGAAGAAAGATTTCGCTTTCGAGGGATCATAAAGACGAGCCCAGAAGTATCTCTCGAATCCTCAAATGACTGTTTCGTGCTGCTCCAGAAGTCTTCCCCCACCGACACACCCACGTCCACGTCATTGACCCGTCTTGACGATTCTTTTTTTTCCTTTCGATTCTTTTTTCTTGAGACATTTGCTACACTTTTTATTCGATTCATGTTTAGACCTTATATGTTTTTAGTGTCTGTAGGTATGCGGGTGAATGGATGAGTGGGTGGGTGAGTGACTGGCACAGTAAGTGGGTGGGTGGATGGGCAAGTGGGTGTGTGTGTGGGTGGCTGAGTGAGTGAGTGGGTGGGTGGGTGGATGGACAAGTGGGTGGGTGGCTGAGTGGGTGGGTGGGTGGCTGAGTGGGTGGGTGGGTGGCTGAGTGGGTGGGTGGGTGGCTTGCTGAGTAAGTGGGTGGGTGGTTGAGTGGGTGGGTGAGTAAGTGGGTGGGTGGGTGGATGGGCAAGTGGGTGGGTGGGTGGATCGGTGAATAAGTGGGTGGGTGTGTGTATGGGTGGGTGTGTGTATGGTTGGCTGAGTTACTGGGTGGGTGGGTGGATGGGTGAGTGGGTCGGCGGATGAGAGGGTGGGTGGGTGGATCGGCGAATGAGTGGGTGGATGGGCGAGTGATTGGGTGTTTAGGTGTGACATAATTTACGTATGGCCTATGTCCGTGTGTTTTAAAAAAAGCCCAAATGAGAATTACATGTCATGTATAATTACTGTTCCTCTGGACCCTTATAATTGAGGAGATATCGTGTACACACAAATCTTGGTGCAACCCATGTTTATTTTCCAATCCGCCGAAATTCCTTTCCTCAAGCGTTTTCCATTTTTTTTTGCTACACTTTTTATCTCATGGATGTCTAGACTCACACCAAAGTGCTTACATTGTCAAGAGTTGAACCCATTTCAACCACTCGATAAGAATAATACAAACAAACCCCATTTACCCATCAGATTATAAAAATGTCTATTCTACAGTGTAACGGTCAAAATGTAATACTATAAAAACACCTACTCTGCTTTAAAACCCTCATAAAAAGTGACATAAAAAGTGTTTTAGGGAATGGTTGGAGGATGGAAGAAGAGGCGGACTTGTCGTTTATAGAAATTTACAATTTCATTTGAATCTTTTTCATATGCAGATGACTGTTTCAACTTTTTTCTTTCTCTAATACCCGATAAAAGAAATTTTTGCAATGATTTGAAAAACATAAACAGGAGATTTGAAGTGCATCTTCACATTTCAAATGTATTCCAAAAGTGTTTTCAAACTATTAATTTGCATTGCAATAACAATTTTTTGTACGATTTTTCATTTGACAAATTTGCATTTTTTGAAAACGTAATTTTTGCAAAAATTTTGGAAATTTTCGCATTCATTATAATTTTTTTTTATTTCTTCAATTCTGAATATTTTTCATTTTTTGCAATCTTGAAAATTTTTGGGACTCGTAAAATTTTTTCAAAATTAAAGCCAATTTTTAAAAATTTTGAGAATCTGTATGATCACCGTTTACACTCTCCCCTCTTTAATAACAAGACTTAATTATAACGGCTTATCCAATGTTCTTGAAAATTGTAAACCCACGACTTACACCCCCTCCCCTCCCCCTCCCCCCCATCTCCCCCAAAAACACATTATCCCGGAGGCTGGAGACGCGAGTGGTCTGACTACGCCATTTCGCTCTTCGTAGAGGATGTAAAACCCACACTGCGTGAGGGAAAATTGGTTGGTAATGGAATCGCTGAAGGATTTATGTACCGTCGGGGAACTTTCGGTATTTTTGAAAAGTCCCAATTTTTTTTTGAAAATCTCGGAAAATATTTCCGAAATATTCCGCAGATTCAAAACTGTAGAATTTTCCGCTCGTGCAGTGCTCACGTTTCTCTTGGACGTTTTCTCTTCTGAAATTTCAATTCATTAATATAAATTCAAAAGGTCAATTTCAGAACCGAGGAACAGTTTGATCTCGTTTATTTACACAGTGTTCCACAATCACTCATTCTGAAGGTGGTGCTGGAAGGAGGGTGAAATTTGAGGTCGAAAGTTCCTCTCGCACTTTTCTCTCGGAGGTCCCCCCACCGAGTTATTCACCTTTCAAGGTGAACCAATCAGAGCGTAGCTCCGCCCCTCGACCAGTGGTTTTCAACTTAATCCGTTTAAATCGAGGAAAACTGGGCTTTCCGTCTGAAGGTCAATACGTAAATTGGTTAGAACTGGAATTGCTCGATGACCTTGAACGTTTCCCTTTTTCTCAATTCCCAATGAGCGTCACTGATTGGCGGGGGTGGGGGGGCGGAGGAGGAGGGACGCTCTGATTCGCTGTCTTAAAAATTGACCAGACCGGCGGAGGGGGTCTCGGAGCGAAAAGTGGAAGGGGAACTTTCGACCCCAAATTTCCTGCTCTCCCCCCTCTCCCACCCCCTTACATAACTATATTCTACTTCCCGATTTTTCGGGAAGTTATTGTAATGACCGCTAAATCGATTTGTTTCTTTCGATCCGTAACTACGGTTTTAAGGATATTCCACCTATATTGGCGAAGATATAAGAATCGTTTGAAATTTTGACATAATGTTTTTGAAGCGATAACAGATGCCTGTATGAAATTTGAGATTGATTCACAACACCGTTTTGTAGTTATTAATCATCAAAGTTCTCAATTGACACGGCCTCTTATGGGAAAAATAAAAATTTCTATAAATACAGCTCAAAATGTACAAATTTGTTGAAATTTTGAAAAAAAATTTTCATTAATTTGTTTAAACAATATAATATTGATTCGCAAAATCAAATACGATATAATAATTTTCTATGGCTATCACTTCAACTAATTAACGCATTGAAATATTAATTGAAAATTGTTGGCGATAAATATAATGAATTATAGAAAGGGTCATAAACTTTTGTTTTGACTATACCGGTTGAATATCCTCAAGTATACCACAATGCTTCCCGTCGAATTCCGAACAAATGTATGTGTGTGTATGTTTGTATGTGTGAAATCGGAATTTTCCGTTACCGATTTCTCACGAACGGGTCGAACGATCTGGGTCATCAAAGTTTTATTCGGAGCGTCTTCATGGAACTTAGATCGGATTAGTTTTTGATTTAAATTGACCGAGCAGTTTTTTGGTATTAACAATTGAATTGTTTACAACGCTCTATTTCAAAAACGGTAAGAGGTACGGCAAAAAGTATTAAGCAGAATTTGCTCTGTAAGTGGAAATGCATATTTCATTTCTTATCACTTTTTTCAATATCTGTCATAATTAAGGAGGTATGACGGGTTTAAGCCTCGAGCGTTCGCACCCCTATTGGCGTCTCACTCCCACTCCAGTAACTCGCATAAATCTCATCCTCACGCTGACTATGCGGCTCGTCAAATATTCGTAACTATCTGCTTGTTTTAAATTTTGTGATTTCGAAGTAATGACTAAAAAATTCAAATCTTATCACTTTTGATAACAGAGCTTAATGATAAGTGCTGATCCAATGTTCTGTCCAATAGCGAATGCAAGACTTGCACCCCTCGAAAAACACATTATCCCAGCGGCTGGAGATGCGAGTGGTCTGACTGCGTCATTTCGCTTTTCGTAGAGGATGTAAAACCCATAGCGTATGAGGGGAAATTGGTTCGTAGTGGAATCGCTGAGGGATTTATGCGCCGCGAGGGTATTTATGACGAGTGTGCGAGACGAGTCTTTCTCGGCTCCTCGTTGAATACGATGCTTCCAGTTTTAACGGCTTCCAGCCATTCCCTGTCTTCTTCATCGTTATCTTCTTGTGCGTCTTTTTTTTTTTCTCGTACTATAACCCACCCACCCATGAAACCGCGAGTAGAAAATCCGACGAGTGTCACCATTACAATCCAAACAACTGCCTCAACTTCGTACAAATGTATTATTATTATTTTTGATTGCATGCTGTAGTACCAAGTGTGTTTGATAAATTTCGTTTTACGACCGCTGAAATAGAGGACCGTAACACATATACATAGTGGCAATATTATCAAAATCGGAGGGGGGGGGGGTGGGGGGAGTATTCTTGAGAGCCATTCAAATTTTGGGATTTCAGATTGGTATTTGGAGGATATGAAAAATTTTTTTATTTCAAAAACGACGAATTTTCGGGTTGTTACCGGTCACCTAAAGGAAACACTTGATATGTGGATGTCGTATATATAAGAATCAATGGACTATTGTTGAAGATCATTTGAGATCTCTCAAGAGATGAGGATATGCCAGAACAACGAAAATTTTAAGAATAGTCGCAATATTTAAGGATGATATTGATTGATTGGTACCGCCCAACGATGTGAGAAGAACCGTTCGGGCGGTTTGTAGCGGACCGGTGCTTTGTACCGCTCGGACGGTTCGGTCCACTTGGACGGTTTGTACCGCTGGGGGGGGGGGGACTTGCATCGTTGGAGCGGTTCGTACTACTAGGGCGGTTTATACCGCTCGGGCGGTTCGCACGACTGGGGCGGTTCGTACCGCTCGGGTGGTTCGCACTACTGGGGTGGTTTATACCGCTCGGGTGGTTCGCACTACTGGGGCGGTTTATACCGCTCGGGTGGTTCGCACTACTGGAGCGGTTTATACTAATCGAGCGGTTCGCACTACTGGGGCGGTTTATACCGCTTGGGTAGTTTGTACCGCTCGAGTAGTTTGTACCGCTGGGGCGGTTTGCACCGCTGGGGCAGTTTGTCCCGCTGGGGCAGTTTGCACCGCTGGGGCAGCTTGGACCGCTGGGACGGTTTGCACCGCTAGGGCAGTGTGTACCGCTCGGGTAGTTTGTACCGCTCGCTTAGTTTATACCCCTCAGGTAGTTGATACCGGCCGAGTAGTTTGTACCGCTGGGGCAGTTTATACCGCTCGTATAGTTGTACCGCTTGAGCGGTGTGTTCGACTTGGGCAGTTTGTAACATTTGGATGGTTTGTACCGCTTCGGCGGTTCGTATAGCTGACTCGATGTATGCCGCTTGGGCGGTTTGTACCGCTCACCCAACCGCTGTATCCCATCTCCACTATTCTACATCTCAATACCACATAGCTGAATGTCCCCGGCATTGCTATACAAGGTGAGAAAATTCATAATTTAACTATGTTACGCTGAATTTTGGATTCAACTTTCACCGTTCAAAATCAATTCACGTCTTAAGCTTTCACCTTTGAAAATGTCAACGGTAGCGTTTCTCAAGTGGTTGAGGACTTGCCGGAAGCGACGGGCGAAAAAAAAAATAAGAATCTCTGACTGATCCTGAAAATCCTTAGAAGAGATCCTGCGGAATGACATAAAAGTGAGAACAGATTCCACGTGGACTTATGAGACGACCCACGTCAGCTTACGGCTTTGATGCCACTCCCCTCCTCCCCCCCTCCCCCCCATTACTGAGACCGATGAATAGAAGTTCACAATGCCCTAAAAGCATCTTGCTGGGATTTTGTGAAAACATCTCCCATCATCACTGAAAAATCCTACCGACGTATCGCCGACAGCTGTTTGATTGCTCCCTATTTGTGAGCCGCAAATAAAAACATGTTGCGATTGATTGGTGATTGACAAATAACAAGTGGTAAGGCGATGGCAAAATAAATATTGTGAAAGTTCTGAACGAAATCTTCAGATAATGTGTGTGTGTGTGTGGGTGGGTGGGTGGGTGGGTGAGTGAGTGAGTGGGTGGGTGGGTGGGTGGGTGAGTGGGTGGGTGGGTGGGTGGGTGGGTGATTAAGTGAGTGGGTGGTCGGGTGGATGGGTGAGTGTGGGTGGGTGGGTGGATGGGTGAGTGGGTGGGGGTTTGGGTGGGTGGATGGGTGCGTGTGTGTTTGTGTCATCATAACTCGAGAAATTTTGAAAGCGTAAAAAAAGAAGTTTGTTACAATTGATTGTAGATTGACAAACAACTGGCGATAACACGATGTCGTCGACCCTCAAACACCGGAAATTATGACTTTGTCCAACACAAGCCTCAAAGGGGTCTCTCCATTTATGAAGCGTCGTTGACGCGTTCCGGTTGACGTGTAATCACGCTTGAGACCGGTCTCGAGTTTCTCCCTCTAGTCGTTCGTCCCTTTAAATTCAACATACCTCATTTTCTCCTTTCTCATGCCCAGTCGGCATCAAGTTGACAAATTGAAATGTAGAGCATTCAATGACGAGGCATGGCATTGCTTGAATCCCTCCGGAGATTACCACTCGGCCGTCCTCGAATCATTCGAGCGTATTAAAATGCAAAATTGAAGAAGGCACAGAATGATAATGCAACATGTGTAGGAGGTGTTGGACGATCATCTAAAAGATGTCTAGCGTATTTAGGCTGAGTTGGTAAAGGCGTAAAGCGTGGGGTATTGAAATTGGAGGGACAAATTTTTGGAAAAGCGGGATTTTTTGCAATTTTGGATATTATAGAAAATTTCGTTCATGTTTTTAGTTCTATATGATTTTTTTTAAGTTGCTTTGATGCAAAAATTTGACGATGGAAATTGGGGAAATGACCTCTCCATTTCGAAGTATTCATGAACAATTTTTTTTTCTGTTCTAGGTGAGTGTCCAAAGTGTTACTTGATGATAGCCGCCAGAAAGTAAGGTGAAAAAAATTTTTCATTATCTTTGGTGGCTTCGATCTCGTGGATATGTGGCATGATCGAGAGGTCTTGGCAAGTACATTTCATTATTGAACTTGCCATCTCCTGTAAGCCATGGGACGTAATCGCAAAATTTTGAAATTTCAAAATTGTGAAGTTTTGAAATGTTTGAATTTTGAAATTTTTGACTTTTTGAATATTTGAATATTTGAATATTTGAATATTTGAATATTTGAATATTTGAATATTTGAATATTTGAATTTTGGAATTTTGGAATTTTGGAATTTTGGAATATTTGAGTTTTCAAATTTTTAAATTTTTGCATTTTTAAATTTTTGAATTTTCGAATTTTTGAATTTTTGAATTTTTGAATTTCAATTTTCAAATTTCCAAATTTTTAAGTTTTTGACTTTCTAAATTTTAAAATTTTTGAATTTTTGAATTGTTAAATTTTTGAATTGTTAAATTTTTGAATTTTTGAATATTTGAATTTTGGAATATTTGAATATTCGAATATTTGAATATTTGAATATTTGAATATTTGAAGTTTGGAATCTTGGAATTTTTGAATATTTGAATTTTTAAATTTTTAAATATTTGGATTTTTGAATTTTTGAATTTTTGAATTTTCAAATTCTCAAAATTTCAAGTTTTCAAATTCTCAAATTTTCAGATATATAAAGAAATCGCAATTTCCAAAATATCTCAAAATAAAAATAAAAATGACAATTCCAAAACCGAAACCGCCCGACAATACACACAACAAGAAAAGGATTTCAAAAGGCAAGAATCCCTCCGGATATCCACCACCGGTCCTTGAAGCATATTAAAATGCAAAATTAGATAAGGCACAGAATGATAATGCAACATATGTATACGACCCCTTGACGATGTTCTAATATGCATATACCATCTTTTCGTAAGCAAGGTAACGTCTTTATATTCCTCAATTATGTACGCCCTCTTGCCAATATCGCCACATAATAGCTTCCTAATAAGGAGTTATGCCAATCATTACAAGGCTTTCTAAGGTGCCATTAAATCTACCCTCAGCAGAAGAATACCCAACAATAGTTCTACTTATCTCGATGTAATGATACCCTAATTTGTGGGTATATTTGAGTGGCCCATTCTTCACATCGTGAGTCATACATTTAATTTTCAACAGACCCATTCACCCGGGATTTTAATCAATAGAAGATTACCTCAACCCGCCGTTGGTCGCCCGGTGACGCCGACGCCGGCTCCATATTTTGTGTAGGTGTGGTGTGGGTGAGTGGGTGGGTAGCCGCCCCCCACCCCCGACGGGTTAGATTCCCGTCCGGCCTAGCACTTTTGAGTTATGAGTACATATATATGCGTGTATACATCTATGTGGGTGAGTGGGTCGATGGGTAACCCGCCCCCCCCACCCCCCGCGGAGGGTTGGGTTCCCGTCCGGTCTAGCACTATTAAGTTATGAGTACATATATATGCATGTACACATGTATGTGGGTGAGTGGGTGAAGTGTGAGTGGGGGGTGGGTCGCTGAGTAACCTACCCCACTCCCTCTGCCGAGGGTTGGGTTCCCGTCCGGCCTAGCACTTTTACGCTATGAGTACATATATATGTGTGTACACATGTGTATGTGTGTGTGTGTGTGTGTGTAAGTGGGTGGGTGGGTCCATGGGTAACTCACCCCATTCCCCCCGCGGAGGGTTGGGTTCCCGTCCGGCCTAGCACTTTTATGTTATGAATATATATATATGCGTGCACTCATGTATGTGGGTGGGTGGGTGGGTGGACAGGTAACCCGCCCCCCTCCCCCCCGCGAAGGGTTGGGTTCCCGTCCGGCCTAGCACTTTTACCTTAAGAGTCCACATATAGGCACACATGGGTACTGTGTGTGTGTGGGTGGGTGAGTGGGTGGGTGGAATCGCCCCTCCCCTCAGCGACGCGTTGGGTCCCCATCGCGCCTAACGGTTTTGTTTTATGAGTACATATGTATATATATATATATATATATATATATATATGTACATATGTATATATGTGTACATATGTATACATGTATATATATGTATGTATAGATTTGTTGCTTCAATTTGTTTTCTTCAAATTTCGCGTTGTATCTTCATCAATAAATCAGGTCACCCCTCATATTAGTCATGCCCAACTGCCCAACGCATTGATGAAGATATGACGATTTCGTTATGGAGCGGGTTATTAAAAAATCAGAGAATGTGCGGTACGTGAGAAGAATAGAAACGAAGAAGTATAACGAGTCAGGGTGGTCCTGTCGAGTCAAACTCCAATTAAAATAAAGTGGCAGTTTTGATTAATTGCTCTCATTTGGGACTCACTCTTTAGCATACTAATATGTTGGTTTATGCGCAAGCATCAAGCATTCGCAAAATAATGACATGCATTTTGGCTTTTGCGCCCATCAATGATCCTGTAATTAAACAAAAGTTGATTAAAAAATTGATAGTGGTAATGTGATATACAGTTTAATCGGTAAAGGCGAGTTTATAATTCATAATGGGTGTGCAAATGAGTGGTGATGCATCATGAAATACGGAATTGGATACTTGTATCCAGTAGCAGGAGAATTGGCAATTATCGGTAATGAAGCTCGATCTCTCCGATATGTGCGATGTGTATGGGTGAATTGAGGAATAGACGGCTAGAGATGATCATGGAAAATTGAGAAGCTGTATGGACCATTTATCCCCGCTTACAGGTATTCCTAGCAACACAGTCGATTCCGGAAGTTGTGTATAAACCAAGAGCGTCTGGCCTCGGATGAAGATTCATATTTTGTGTTCGCATAAAAATGTTCCTCCTATCATCCCATTGAATGATCAAAATGAGTTTTTGCTTAATTAAAATTATTTATGTGTGTTTAATTTTTGAACAACGATTTCTTGCAAACGAATCACCCGATTCGATACTTTTTTTTTAATCGATGTGTCTTCACACACCTGAGACCTGATTAGATTTTGAAAGAAATTCATGCACTCGTTTCCGGTTTTTTTTAAAACATGAAGCATGAAAATCGCCAAAAGTTTTAATCAATCGTTATTTACGAAGGAAAGTTGTGATCAAGCTAATCAATGTCGCAATTGGAGTCTCTCGGCGTACCTTAGCTTCGATCAAAATTTGACTCACTTTCATGTAGTGAATTATTAGTTATTGGTTGATTTTGAGTGGCGCGAAATTTTAATGACTATTCAAACTTTCATATTCGGTCTAGATCCGAAGTTGTCCGACTACCGCCGGCGCATGCGTGGAGAGTCTGAATGCGCGATGCGCAGTGTGATTGGTCAGTGCGTCACGTGACATAGTCGCAGGTAGCGACACCTGTTGTATTCCAGTATTCAAAACTTCATGATTCCTATTTTTTTTCTCTGGAACCAGTTTTTGAACATTTAACTGACGTGTCGGAAAATCTAGGAAGGGGAAACAGAAATTACAAATCGGGAAGGTTTGAATTTTTGGTTTCAAATTTTTCCCTACATGTCCACGCTATGAGTACATTATCTTGGTCAAAATCAGAGCCATAAATCTCAATAATTCCACTTTGGCAAGGTCTCCATTACATCATCGGATAAGGCACACAATTCTTCATCAGTCCATCATGAATCCCAAAAGAAAAAAAATTAATTTACGTGTTATTCATCATGATGAAGTAGATTATAGTATATCGTGAAAGATAGTAATCAAAAGTGGGGTATTATCCGAGGGAAGCCATCAAAGTCTTCCAATTAAGGTCTTAACATTGCGGAGCCATCTCATATCTAACCGATTCAAAGGGCATCTGGACCTCACCACATGGAATCTTGCCACGTGGTTTCTTCCACTATCATCCCCCTCTTCGATGCTTGTGGTTTCACCATCTGAAGATTTTACCGCTGAGATATTGCAAGCTGGCCGTGTCCACAGAATGAGATCGACCGAAGGGAATATTAAGATAACTCGCCTGTGGTCTTCCAACACATCTTCAATCTTCTACGATGGAATTGCCTTCGACCTTTCCGCCTCTTCATCCTTGTTTTTTTGCCTTAGCCCCCGGACTCATAATTTTTCCATCCGTTTTTTTCCTCCACCTCCATTCGCCATTCGCTTTGTTCACCTGATGCCTATCACGTGCTAAAAAAATCTACGAAACTTCGAGATCTCTAGAACCTGAATGTTCTTAGTTTAATTTTTGAAAAACTTTGAAATACTGACCAAAAGAATGGAAAGAGAAAAGGTAGAAAAAAGGTTAAGCAAGAATGGTTAAATCCGCATACCAAAATATATATCCTGAGATTATATGTTGAGATTCCACCCACCCACCCACCTACCCACCTACCCATCCACAACCACCCACCCACCCATCCACAACCACCCACCCGCCCACCCACCTATCTACAACCACTCACCCACCCATCCGCAACCACCCACCCATCCACAACCACCCACCCATCCACAACCACCCACCCGCCCACAATCACCCACCCATCCACAACCACCCACCCATCCATCCACAGCCACCCACCCACACACAGATGCACACACACACACACACACACACACACACACACACACACAGCTAAAACTCTCATTAAAATAAGTTTCTCGCTGCGTATGGGGTATGCATTAATTTTTTCACATGAGAATTTCATTGCATGTCATCAAAAATGCAGTGCGAAGATGGAAATACTGTCTGCGATAAATATATCTAATCACGGCACACCCTTTTATCGCACCTTCACAATCGCGAGGGAGAAAGGACGTTGACGCCTTTCTCGCGTAAGATGCACTCCCAGACGAATAAATCGTAAACCAGAAACAGGGCCTCACCCACACATGTGCACACGTGTATATCAAGTAGACATCACTTGGCTGCATTGTGCTTATGTTCGAGAAGACAAAACATATTGTTGTTTTCCCGAGAATTAGCATATAGGTTAAGTTTCAGACTATTGTGGAAAATTCACATGGGGGTGTGTTGAGATAATGAACTAGTTGAGGAATTAGTTTAGAGAATTTATAATAATAGTGAGACAGAGAATGAGAATTGGAATTTATCCGGAAACAAGAAGCACATTTAGAGGAGTGCAAGTTTAGAGGGACGATTCAGTAAAATGCTCTCTCGGTGCGAGAAGTGAGATTGAAATGTTGGTTTTTATAGGATTCTAAGTTCAGGGTTTATGTATGGATGTGCATTTGTGTATGTGTGGGTAGGTGGGCGGGTGGATAGGTGGGTGAGTAGGTGGGTGGGTGGGCTGGGTGGGTGGGTGGGTGGGTGGGTGGGCGGGTAGGTGGGTGGGCGGGTAGGCGGGTGGGTGGGCGGGTAGGCGGGTGGGTGGGCGGGTAGGCGGGTGGGCGGGTAGGTGGGTGGGTAGGTAAGTGGGTGTGCAGGTGGGCGTGTGGATAGGGGGGGGGGACGTGTGGATGTGCGGGTGGGCGGGTAGGCGTGCAGGTGGTCTAGGTGGGTGGGTCTAGGTGGGTGGGTCTAGGTGGGTGGGGGGTGAGTGTGGGTAGGCGTTTTACCCGTTATTGCAGACGGGTCAAAGGCAAGGAATTTACGGTAGAAATATCATTGTATAGTCATGACTGTTCGTCTGAGGTATTTAAGTGCATGAGAACGTCCAGCATTCGAGAAAGCCGAATGGAATAATCTCCTTGCAGATAAATGCAGACATACCCCTGCTAACAATATGACAGTGACAAGAATAGAATTTTTAAATAGAGGATAAGTTGAAGACTCCTTAATTAAACTTGCTTCAGATAATATTGATTGAACTCTCGAGAAGAGCTTCTCACAAAAGTGAAGGAAATCTCCATCAAATGAATGAACGTTCTTCCAGCAATGAGAAGATTATGAAGTGGTCATTTAGACAGAAATTTTTCTGATCAATCAATGCTTCTTTTTTCTGATCAATCCAATGATTCGATCAATCAAAAAAAAAAATTTTGTATAGAAAATTTGGATAATTTTTTATAAACAATATTTTTCGTATTACATTGCCATTCAAATATGTAGAAAATATTCATAATTTCATTACATTTTAGTTACTTTCTATATAGATCCATGTAGCACTCTCTATCATTCGTTCTATATAAATCAAAACTCTACAAAAAATAAAATCGAAAATAAATTGTACTCATTCATTGTAATTGTCGCTCCGTGTACTCACAATCGTTTAAATCCGTCTGACCACACTTGGCTGATTCTACTGCGTTGCAATCGTTTCCTTAATTTAGACATATTAAAAGTTGTCATCTAAAATTTTCTTATCGAACTATGTTATGGAATTAATATTACAGTACTCCGCCAATTAGCGAGCAATATCGATTAAATAAATTCAAAATTTCCTGCGAGGGTAGTACTGAACGAACAGAGTGAACAAACACACAGAGCTAGCACTAGTATTAGTATATAATTTTTTCTACCTTAAATTGAAAATAATCTTCTGCAAATTTTCTTATTCTTCACTCGAATTTAGAAAAATTAATCAGGGTCATTCATTTTCATATCAACTACCGAACTTTCGAAGCAGATTCTGAATACGATTGAGATAATTCAGGAAAATGATTTTGGAAAATTATTGGAAGACGCAGACAGCAACAGATATGTGTTAACAAGTGTTAATCGCGTTACCTCGCGCGGAGATCGCCGCGACATCGCGGCGACATCCCTGCGACATCCATGCGACATTCAAAGGATCACCAATGCAGCGTCACACCTACTAGATGATCAGAAAGTATTACAAATTTTTCCAAGATTTGTTGGCTTTCCAGGCCTTCCAGACTTACTGACAATCCTTCATGTCGTTTTTCATCTTTATTGGTTCAAATGGCGAAGTTACAATGTCATTACTTGATGAATGGATCTCACAACAGTTTCAATTATTCAGCAGTCCGCCAGCTAAGCCGACGGATAAACCTAGGTAGCAATGGAAAAGGCAGGACAGGCCAGAACAGTCTTTCCAATCGTTGATAGATGGGCATAGCCTATAGCGTGCAAGCCATCGATATTGTCCCCAAACACAATTCCCCATTAACTAATTAATCTTCGTTAAATCCAAAGGCTTTAGATTGGATTCTCCAACATCCTGATTCTACACATTTACACACATCCAGGTTTTTAACATATCTAATCATAAATGAAAATTCCAATTTTATATATATATATATATATATATATGTATCAGAATTAGGTGTCCTGGCCTGGTCGGCCAATGGGCAAGCATGAAACTAGGTATGAACGGAGGAAAAATTATTTTTTAAGCTCTGGAAATATTCCACCACCAATTGATCAATCATAAATTTGTCAATAGGCTATCAATTCTTTGGTACATATGTATGGAGCCAATTTATTCTTATATTCACTAAAAATTATGAACTACGAGATATAACTATTTGTATATGGCATTTTGCTAGAGAGACAACTCATAATTCTCCCAGCGCCAGCGAGCGGAGGGGAACGCCTCCCCACCACGCGACTTTAGGAACTGCGCGGGAGGGGTACGGTCGGTTCGTTGCGGGCCGTCGCGCGTGGGCCCATTGGCGATGCAGTGTGAACGCTTTGGAGGGGATAGCGCTCAGGACAACATGCCTGGTTCGCTCTCGAGTCAGCGTACCATCTCTTCCCTGTGAACACGCCTATTGCGGGCGTAGAGGGGGAACTCTGTAACTCCGCGTGCGCGGACGCCTCAGCCCCCAAACGGAAGCGTTAGGAAAGGACTCTGTATACAATTTTTGGTCAAAGATGATACCTCAAAATTGTTATAAATTAATTTTAAAAAAATTTAAGGCCTTTCTCAGCTCTCCAAACATAAAAGTATGTTGCGAAAAAATTATTTTTGTTTGTATTATTGATTAGTGGTGATACCATACCATCATACAACCGTCCCCCAATGGTTAGCTCGTTTTCCCTCGAATCTCCACCTGATACATCCATCAGCAATTGAATTTCCATGGATAATCAATTCTTGAACCATCCGATGTAGATTTATCCAGCTTCAACCGCGACGTCACCATGAACCATAAAACAGAATTCACTTTTTCCATCGGTTACTTTCAACCCCAAACCCAGCTTTTTCACCTTCATCCGTCTTTTTGCACAATTCCCCTTCATCCTCCACCCACTCCACCCTCTGGGTACCACCACGTTGACTATTCGTATATGGTTTACTCGACTTTTTCCTCTACTGCGGTACTCCGCCACCAGAGATCCAGGCCATATGTTGCCAAAACTTACAGTTTGCTGGTGGAGCAGGAGGGACTACCCCACAGCAAACATTTCCCTCTCTGTTCCACCTCCTTCCTACCTCATCCGTTTTTCCATCCTACATACAATGATTCAAGGAGAACCTGACAAATGTTTTGCCGAGTAATCCAATAGGATGGAGGATATATAAAATTCTCAACGTTTTTCCAGTAATAAATTCAATGGTGGAAGTGATTATGGGAATTCATGATGCTAGCCATGTTTTCAGGAAGGTCGTTGGGACCTGAGAAAATTTTTCCGACGATTTGGACCGGGCCAAAATTTTTTTTTTGGACTTCGGTCCACTAGTTATAGAATTTTTTGCTTCGCGTATTTCTATTGCTAACAGCGCTATTCTATAGAACTGGAGGGGGGAGTTTGCTATACCGCAGCGAAGGAATTCCATATGTGCGAAATAATTCTCTGTGCACATTGTGCGCTTAATTTTGAATTTTCACAGTTGAATCTAAATTCACATGTGAATCAACTTCGTTGACTAATTTCATAGCAGGATCACCCAGTTGGCAATTTTCCTGGTCTTGATGTATATAACGTTCAAATTACTTTCACGTCCATGTTATTATCACTTCATAGTTTGATTTTACCAAACACGTGAATACATTATTCTCTATACAGATTAGTAATCCTTGTTTCAAAACTTCAATGTTGTCATTCGCCGTGAAAATTTGTTGACGAAATTCACGTTAGGGTGTGTCTGCACGCGCCACGATAAATTTCTCCGTGTTCCTGCCATGTACCTTAATTCACCGTAGATACATGGTATACCGAAAATGGAAAATATAAATATAGGAAAATTTATCATGAAGCGGTATAGGAATCGGTTTTTCATAGAAGTGAACATTCAGTATGTTCGAGAAAAAATAATGGGGAACGAAAAAATATCTAGAAAAATTCGGGCCGGAACAGTTCCAAGAAGTTTCCAAAAGTTCCAAGAGGTTTCTTCTGGAAACGATGTTGCGACTGTTCTTCCACCTGGAGCGATTCTTAGAACCGTTCCGGGAATCGAAGGTCCACCTGAAACCGCGCCTGGAGCGGTTTCCGGGACAGAAGTTCCACGTGGAATAGTTCACAGAATGACCACTAACGGCGGGAGGGGGGGGGGGGGACAATTTTCGGGGCTGTTCGTTTACTTACAACAGTTCTCGGAACAGTTCGTTTATTTGGAACCGATCTTGGGACTGTTTCTCTACTTGAAACCGTTCCTGGAACTGTTCATTACTTGAAACCGTTCTCGGAACTGTTCCTCTACCTGAAACCGTTCTCGGAACTGGTCTTTTACTTGGAACCCTTCTCGGAACTTTTCTTTTACTTGCAATCGTTCTCGGACATTTTCGTTTACTTGGAACCGTTCTTGGAAATTTTCGTCTACTTGGAATCGTTCTCGGAACTGTTCGTCTACTTGGAACTGTTCTGTTACTTGCAACCGTTCTCGGAACTGTTGGTTTACTCGGAACTGTTCGTTTACTTGCAACCGTTTTCGGAACTATTTCGGTACTTGCAAGCGTTCTCGGAACTGTTCGTTTACTAATAACCGTTCTCGGAACTGTTCGTTTACTTGGAAGCGATCTCGGAACTGTTCCTCTACTTGAAACCGTTCCCGGAACCGTTCTTTTACTTGGAACCGTTCTCGGAACTGGTCGTTTACTTGGAACCATTCTCGGATCTGTTCGTTTACTTGCAACCTTTTTCGGAACTATGTCGATACTTGCAAGCGTTCTTGGAACTGTTCGTTTACTAACAACCGTTCTCGGAACTGTTCGTTTACTTGGAAGCGATCTCGGAACTGTTCCTCTACTTGAAACTGTTCTTTTACTTGGAACCGTTCTTGGAACTGGTCGTTTACTTGGAACCGTTCTCGGATCTGTTCATTTACTTGCAACCTTTCTCGGAACTGTTCCGTTACCTGCAACCGTTCTCGGCACTGTTCGTTTACTTGGCGTACCTTGAGGAACTTGCCTTATCACAAAATCCCTATTTACAGTTCCCGAATCCACCTCTTCCCAATGTAATAATTTTCAACCGTTTACCCTTTCCTTACAGCCCCTTAATTACCATAAAATCAACAGTCAACATATCTTCAGTAATTTAATTTAATTCCATGAATTAATTACATAAATAAACACAGCTTGATAAAAAAAGAGCCGACAATGAAACTGCATTACTGTAGTCGAAACGCTGGAAAATGCTAGGAAATGTAACAACAGTGGGAATTTATCCACGGGTGAAATAACTCTAGGCAGTTCCTACCCACCCCCTAGACTCCCTTACCCCTCCCCCCCCCCCCCCGACTTCCGAAAAGAGACGGTATAAATTCTGAGGACGAGAGTAACTGGGTGAAAAGGACGAGTCGGCCGGCTGGCGTCTGTCTGCTTGTTTAACGCAACTTTCCTCGTTATTTCCGCTATTCTCGTTGTGTGTAGTAAGGGGGGGGGGAGGGGGGAGGAATATAGAATTTCTACACTCCCTCCTTAAGGCCGTCGGCCATTTGACAAGTAACACACCCAGAAGTATTTCACTCGAGCTTCAGACGAACTGTCAACTCTTTCCAACTTCCGGTCAACACAAACTGAGATGAGTCCTGGACCAGGGATGCTGCGAGAACAAAAATTGGCAATTCGATGAAAATTTTTTTCGTAATTTCAAGAGATGTGATACCAATCATCTTCTCTGATTCCTAACACTGAATGACAAGATACAATACCGAGGATTGATTAATTGACCCGATACACGATATCACTCGAATTTGTCAGACCGTCGTAATGCGATTGGTCCACGTGAACTATCTTACTTCCCTTGGATTCTTCTTTCATCCAGGGGGGGGGGAGGGGGAGGGAGTTGCCATTAATCCTCTTTGGTCAGGTTGGGATATCTTGGACGGTTGGTATCACAGGGTTGGGGTTAGTCGACTTTGTGGCCAGTGAAAGATAACTCTTCGAAGGCAGACTATCTCCCTTCTGGCACACCACTCTCATCCGCGCCCATTCGAAAAAATAAAACGACGGGATAAGAAAAGGGGGAATATAACTTGGAGAAAGAGGAGGAGAAAAAAAATGGCGAAAAGCCTTTTGAGTCCTCCACACGACATTACGATTTCCCATTACATCAGCTATTGGATCTCGATGAGACTAGACGCATCTGGAATTTTTCTTAGTCGCATACTTTCAAATTCTGTTAGGCGGAGAGAAGTGTTGTGTGGAAATTGCTTTAAAATGTTGGACTTGATTTTGGTGTTGGGGCAAGCCGGGGAATATGGACCGCCGGGCAAAATGGACCACGGGGCAAAACGGACCTTGACTTCTGTGTTTGTTGCACATAGTAAAAAATATGATTAACTGATGAATCAAGCCGTCTGGAGTCATCGGCAATTACATGACGAATCAATAGAATAACTTGTTGAATACTAGGGGGTGGGGGGAATGAGTGGAGGTATGCGGGGAATTTTAGTTGATAGGAATTCCAATGCAATAACTCTGATAATTACCGGGATTGAATAGAGGCAGTCGGAGATTTCATTTGATGTCTGGATGGTGTTTGGGAAGTGTGAAGCACTCAAGTTTCGATCATTCTGTTGTACTAGGGAAGTGTCTAACTTTCACCCCAGCTCCTTTGTGGAATTTCAGGATAGAGAGATGTGGAAGTTCGATAGAAATTAACTTCCTGGTTGATAAAGCGATGGAATGGAAACATTTTTCTACCAGAAATATAAGAAAAATCACTAAATCACAAAATCACTAAATCACTAAATCACTAAAACGTAATTTTGTTTTTGGCAAATGAATCAGCGTAAAATGTGAATCACAATGTTGGCGACGTGATTCCAATCGCGGATCACGGATTCTACAATGGTAAGCGACTTTTTTCAGAATAACTGATCACGATTCGAAAAAGGGGTGATAATGGAAAAATTGTGATTGCAAGGGTTTTTTTGTGGAAAATGTGATTCACAAGTTTATAGTTGATTTTAAATTTCAAAATTTCCATTTTAAAATGGTGAATCACAAGTCAGATACCGTGATCCATGATTTTGAAACGGCGAATCACTATTTTCCAAAACGCTAATCATGTTTTCCAACATTGTGGTCCATGATTGAAATCGCTATTCACGGTTTTGGAATCGTAACTTGACCATGTAAAAATCGTGATTCACAATTTTAGAAGCATGAGTTAGCATTGCGAAATCGTAATTTACGTTTTCGGAGCCGTAAATTACAATTTCTGAAAATCGTAAATTACGACGTGGTGTCGGAATCCTAATAGACAATTTCGCGATCATAATTTGCGACACCGAAATCGTTACTTGTGATCTCAGAATCGTGACTTCTGATTCCAGAATGAGGATCTACGATTTTAAAGAACGTAATTTACGATTTTAAAAACCGTAATTTAGGATTTTAAAAACCGTAATTTACGATTTTCAAAAACGTAATTTGTGATTTTCAAACAAGTAATTCACGATTTTTAGAAACGTCATTTACGATTTTAAAAAACGTAATTTATGATTTTCAAAAACGTAATTTACGATTATCAAAAACGTAGTTTATGATTTTCATAAACATAATTTACGATTTTCAAAAACTTAATTTACGATTTTCACAAACGTAATTTAAGATTTTCAAAAACGTAATTTACGATTTTCAAAAACGTAATTTACGATTTTCAAAAACTTAATTTACGGTTTTCACAAACGTAATTTACGATTTTCAAAAACGTAATTTACGATTTAAAAAAACGCAATTTACGGTTTTCAATACGTAATTTACGATTTTCAAAAACGGAATTTACGATTGTCAAAAACTTAATTTACGATTTCCAACATCGTAATTTACGATTTTCAAAAACGTAATTTACGATTTTCAAAAACGGAATTTACGATTTTCAAAAACGTAATTTACGATTTTCAAAATCGTTATTTACGATTATCAAAAACGTAATTTACAGTTGTGAATTGGTGATTTGCAATTACGAATAGATTTTGTTGTGTACGGATAACTATTGAACCGATTTCGATGAAAATCAAATCACACACGTCCGGACGAACACACACACACACACACACACCCAAGGAATCATGCTCCGATTTCGAGGGAAATCCAATAAGTTCTCCTATTGAACAGCCCAAAAAGAATGAAAAATGACGCATATTACAGGTTTACAAAACCGAAGGGTAATTTTTATCAAACTTTTTGCTCTGGTAAATCGACGGGGGCAACTTGTGATGTATGGTCCAAGATATCACGCACTGTCGCGCACTTTAAGATTCTTTTACCCTCGGCAGAATCGTCTAGTCTTCTATCTACGATTCTATTATTTGTCTTCTTTCTCACTATTCCCAGAGTTTTTGTGAAAGACGATTCAATACCAATGCTGTCCGTGCGTACAGAAAATGAAGAGTATGAGAATGATGGAGGAGATGGTCATAGCACAGACGATTCCTTTGTGAGGAAATACATTGTCTTATATGGTATTTTCTTAATTAAATTCTTCCGGCTTGACTGAAAGACAATGATGTTGTAATTTACTCAATTAAATTATTCGCACAGAAATGTGATTATGTGTATTGTCATTATGAAATAGTAATTCCGCATTTTAGAAGTAATTTTGTGAATTTTTTTTTTTTTTTTTTTTTTTATCTTTAACGCCTTCGATCCCTTATGGATATATGGGCGTGTGGTCCATACGCTGCACCGCATTCGCATGATAAGACACAGGAAACCACAGAAAACCTGTGTCGGTACAGGCGGCTACTCTATGAGTAACCTCCCGCTCATCAGACATTCCGAAAAAATTCTCGCCCTATATGGGGGATTTGAACCAGGTACCGAAGCGGCAGCGCTAAGACTGCGCGCTTAGTCCACTCGGCTATTCTGACGTCGGTATTTTGTGAATTTATCGTGCTCAAGCTATTCCAAAAATCTCAATTTTTTTTATAATCCGAAAAATCTCCAAAGCTTTTTTTCTTTTTTTATTTGTTCTTCAAAATTTTTAAATTTCCAAAAAATTCCAAAATTTCCAGTTTCCAAGATTTCTAAAATTTCCGAAATTTTCGGAATTTCTAAAATTTCCAAAATTTCCAAAATTTGGAGAATTTCCAAAATTTTCAAAATCTTCGAAATTTCCAAAATTTCCATAATTTCCAAAATTTACAAAACTTCTAAAATTTCTAAAAATTTCAAAATTGCAAAAACCCGGAAAGCAACCAAAAAATAGGTCAGGATTAAATTACTAGCCTGACGTATGCGGTCCCTATACAACCCCTAAACTAAAAGAAAAAAAAACCGTCTTTTGCGAAAACTCATTCCAAAAATAATAATGAAAATTTACGGCATTGAAATTCTGCTAAAGACACTGCCAAATATGCAGACAATAAATCATTCAGACTCATATATAAATACCACTACACTCGAGCAATAGGAAATTTCCATACAACTCTCTCGATTCCCTCATAAATTCACTGAGTGAGCACAACCGTGAAATCAGAAAGAGGTGGAGGGCATAGTAAGAAGGAGAATAAGAACAAGTATTATGAAGAATTGTGCCCAGCAAGATGAGGAGGAAATAAGAGAAGACGAATGATCGATTGTTTCGACGATTCCAGCCAGTACTCTCCAGCAATTGCAATTACGTCGATATATTGGATTTATCGACTCACATTTAAGGACTTTTAATCATATAGATAAATTCTGTGGTGAACTGGTTAAGCATGACTGATACACGGTGCATTTTGCGATATTTCCCTTCATGGAGTATTGAGTTTCGGTATTTGGTGCTCTCCTGAAGGCTAAGTTATTAGCATTTTAAAAATCCACACTCACTCCTATCCACCCACCCTCACCCACTCCTACCTACCCCCACCCACCCCTACCCAACCCCACCTACTCCTACCCACTGCCACCCACTCCTACCCATCCCCACTCACTAATACCCACATACCCACTCGTGCCTGCCCCCACCTACTCCTACCCACCCCCACTCACTCCTAACCACCCACCCACCCGCACCATCTCCCACTCCTACCCACCCACCCACCCTCCCCCACTCCTTCCCACCCACCCTCCCCCCCACTCCTTTCCACCCTTCCCCACCCTCCCCCACTCCTTTCCACCCTCCCCCACTCCTTCCCACCCTCCCCCACTCCTTCCCACCCTCCCCCACTCCTTCCCACCCACCGACCCTCACCCACTCCTAGCCACCCACCCACCTTCACCCACTCCTGCCCACCCTCACCTACTCCTACCCACCCACTTACCCTCACCCACTCCTACCTACCCCCACCCACTCCTAACCACCCACCCACCCGCACCATCTCCCACTCCTACCCACCCACCCACCCTCCCCCACTCCTTCCCACCCTCCCCCACTCCTTCCCACCCTCCCCCACTCCTACCCACCCACCCTCACCCACTCCTAGCCACCCACCCACCCTCACCCACTCCTGCCCACTCTCACCTACTCCTACCCACCCACCCACCCTCACCCACTCCTACCCACCCTCACCCACTCCTACCCACCCTCACCCACCCCATAATATCGATTACGGATGTTACCTCAACACTGGAAAACAAGCAGTGGCTCATGTATACGCGTTATCACGTCCAAATATTCTTATTGTTGAGCACACACTAGCATACCTCACATAGGGCGTGATTCAAGTGGAAAGATGAGCCTCACCCGATGGTCCCGATGTAAAGCCAACGATAAATCGGGCGAATAGTCGAATAGGGATGCAGCAGGAGAGCGCACTGGCTTGAGTGAGTGGAATATATCGATAACTATTCGAGTCACGTAGACCGAGTCGATCGTCAGGGTATCACAAGACTGGGGATGGAGAAGTTGGGCTTTACAACTCCCCACCCACCCACCCACTTCCACCCCTCCCCCTCCCAGCAGAACTCTTGATTCCACTCCTCTTATTTCTCCAGCGATACAGTTATGTGCTCGATGCAACTACCCCACGGGACCAAGGCACCCTATTACGATACATATTTAATGGATCGCTCAGCTGGGAAATCGCACTGCGGGGGCGTGGAAATATATCGCGTGTATGATATCACGAAAGGAAATTATCGTTGACAGATTTTTATCAGCTTGTGATAGTAAATAATGATTTATGCTAAAAAAAAAACAAATGTATTATGGATGGGGAGATCCTCATTCAAGGTGATGGTACATCCGAAGGAGAACTCGCGGGCAAAATGGATAACAAGTAGTGCGCAACATGAGGACTAGGGTCAGATAAGCAACTTTCTGGTGTCGAAAATTTGGAAGGGCGTTGGAGGAAATTGAAAAGGTAAAGTTGAAAAAAAAATGAATCCTTTAGGGATTATTGATACATGGTCCATGCGTCTTTCTCGTTCAAGTAATGCGATATTGCAGAAATATAAAGATATAAAGAAGAATAAAGAAAAATTGAAGTGCTCACGTGAAGTTTCTTACATGGAGAACAAAAATGGATTGCTTCAAGCGCAAAAGCCGTTTAACTTGGAAAAAAAAACGGATTGTTTGAAAAGTTTTTAACGATATTTCATGGCCTCATTCCATCATTCAATCCGGCTCAAACGGATTTCTTGGCAGTGAGAATAATTTTTCAATGTGGTATATATATGTCTAGTGAAGTTAGACTCCTGAAGAATAAAGTAGGATGGTTATCAGACGTTGTTTTACTATTCTAAAGTGATTCATTACCCGAATGAAATTTGCATACATTTACCCATTTAGGTATGAAAATCAACTTTTTTTTATTTACATTTTTATTTTCTAATTTCACCCATTCATGCACACCTCAACCCACCACCAACATCCCAACCCACCCACACTAAAACCGATCCATCCACCCACCCAACCACATCCCTACCCACACACCTACTCACCCACTCTCCAATCCACCCAGCCCACCCACCCACTCACACCCAGCCAGTGAACCCGCCCACCCACCCAATCCTCCCAACCCGCCCACCCACCCAACCTTCTCAACCTACACACCCACTCAAACCTCCCAACCCACCAAACTCACCCACCCCACCCCACCCACCCACCCAGTCCACCCTACCCAACCACTCAGTCCACCCCACACACCCACTCAGTCCACCCACCCACCCACTCAGTCCACCCCACCCACCCACCCAGTCCACCCCACCCACCCACCTAGTCCACCCCACCCACCGACTCAGTCCACCCCACCCACCCACTTAGTCCACCCCACCCTGTCCACCCCACCCACCCAACCACATCCCAGCCCACCCACCCACACCCCAACCTGTCCACACACGCACACACACACCTAGGCGTACCAAAAATGCCCCTAGTTCAAGTTTGGCACATGTCCCATTATACCCCCAGTCCCATAATAGCTCACTTGAAAAACAAATCAAAGTGGATAATGATAAAGGAGGGCAACACATAAAAAAATACTTGTCCACTTATCGTACGATTTTTTCATCTCCAGCCGGCAATCAAGAAATTGTTGTAAATCAGCTCCCGCTTCAGTGAAGTGAAAAATGACTCTGTGATGAGAAAAGGGATCCAATATTGTTATATCGTTCAGCCAACCCTCCTTCGAAATTGCGAAGATATGCGGAGGGTGCGTCACGAAAGATCAAGAGCGTTAAATACCTGACACAGGAAGTACAAAGTGTTTATATATTGTCTTGTATACAGAAAATATATTCTCAGTAATTGTAGATTAGGCTTGTAGAGACATTAGTGCCACAAAAACTTCAAAAATATGAGGAATTTGAAAAAAAAAAGAAAAAAAAATGAACAATTTTTTTCAGAAATCCTAAAAATTTTCAACAATTCAAAACAATTTGAGTTTGATAAACGGGAGAGCAATGGATTGGAAATCGGAAAAAAAACCCGCAATTTCATCAAAAGGGTTCCCAGCATCATCTGGACCACATCAATAAACGCTCCCATTATAGCTGCACCAAACAGAAGGAAGATACTCCTCATGAAACTCATCTGCATGTGTAAGAACAAACATCGATAGTAACATTCACAGCTTTATTACGGATAGTTGAAAAAGCCGTCCCTGTATATAGGAATATTGCTGCCGGCTATGTACTATGAACGTGCTTCTACCCAAAACCTGATGTTCACGATTAACAGCCTTGAGCCTTCGTTATTCTAGTATTCGTCCTGGAAAGCAACGGAAAATACGTTCATTCGTAATACTCGCAATTTACCAGAGATACGCGGCCAAAGGAATGCCCCTCCCCCCTCCCCCCTCCGCCCATTCGCTGCCATCCCCATCATCTCATTCAGTTTATGATCATGAAGCCCTCAAGGCACTCAGAGTCACAACTAAATAAGAGACACTAAAACCCCTGAATCTGCGGAAATACCTCTCAATTTACCAGCTTTTTTTCACCACTTGAAATTTTATATCATGCAATTTGTCGGGGACATATCTGCACTTAACGCGGCTCGATTACAAGCCCTCCGGGATTCTCTGAGGTAACATGAAAGTCCCCGGGTAAGGTTAGGTGAACAGATTTTTTTCCGCTATGAAAGCTTATTGCCTTGAAGCATGTAATGACCTAAGTTACATTGGTACAATGTTTGAAGGTAGCTCAGTTATGTGGCAAAGTTGGAGATGTTAGAAATTAGAAGTAATTGCATGTGATGGACATCAAATTGGGAATCCAAGTATGTTCCGACAACTCTATCTTTCCGAGCGGAAATAACTGGAAAAGTAACAGTAATGGAGGGCCCCTACTGGCCCACTACCACCCACCCGCTGACACACACACATACGCCCGTCCACCCGCCCACCCACACACACGCCCACCCACCGACCTGCCCATCCACCCGCCTAACCACACACACGCCCACACACCGACCCGCCCAACCACACATACGCCCATCTACACACCCGCGCTCCCACGCACCCGCCCACACCACCACCCACCCACACGCCCACCCACCCACCCAACATCGCAAACGCCCATCTACACACACGCCCTCCCACGTACCCACCCACACACACGCCCGTCCACCCACACGCCCCCACCACCACACACCCACCCACCCGACCGCACAGATGCCGATCTACACACCCGCCCTCCCACGTATCCGCCCACACACCCACCCACCCACCCAACCACGCCCACCCACCCAACCACGCCCACCCACCCACCCAACCACGCACACGCCCACCCACCCACCCACCCAACCACGCACACGCCCACCCACCGACCCGCCCAAACACACATACGCCCATCTACACACCTGCCCTCCCACGTACCCGCCCACACCACCACCCACCCACACGCCCAACCGCACACACGCCCATCTATACACCCGCCCTCCCACCCACTCGCCCACCTTACCCCCCCCCCCCCCCCACCCCCACACACACGACCACCCACCCGCCCACATCCAATTACACACCCGCACACACACATGCGTACACACAGCGCCTACCTATCACATCAAAGCTCTCAGCTTTCCAGGAACATTCCGTGGGTGTTATCGGTGCCGCCATAAAGTGAACCCATCCGGGCGGGATCGCAACCCGTCGCAGGGGGAGGAAGCGGGTACCATCATAGGGGGTGGGTTCCATCTTAAGCCCCCAAGAAAAAATCCATCGTCCAATTCAACTATACCTGATCCACCCCTTGGCCACTATTTCCCCATAAAATGTTCCTCCGTTAATGACACTCCTCCGAGACATCTAAAACCGATTCATTCAATTATCGAAGCCCATCACAACCATTCCCTCGATTCCCATAAATACAGATAACGGATCCATGTCTCCCATAAAAAAAACCCTTAAAAATCCCCAACTTTTCTGTTTATCCAAACAATAAGTGCTTTCCTCAGACGGCGAGACGATTTCCCTAGGGGGTAAGATCGAAAAATTGAGAACGGTTTATGTGTGGACCCTTACCAGGAAAAAAAAAGAGTACGCTGAAAGACTGGGCTGGAAATACAAGTACAGGGCAACACAGAGAAAAAGTGCAAACACAAGGGGGCAGGGAAAATTGGACGTCGAGTGAGATGCTAAGAGAGACTTACAGTGGGAAGGGCGCGCGAGTTTTTCCATGGGATATTCTGGATCAACGCTTTGGCTTTTAAAGCTCGATTATCTCGCTTCCTACCCCTCCCCCCCCCCCCCAACCCCGCCCCCCCCCTCACCCTACGAATGAATCTTCTCTAGTTCTCTTGCGTTAAATTAGGTTTACGCTGGGCTCTCGAGAAGACGAGTACGATGACAAGGAGCGACGATTGCCCGAAGGGTGAACTGAGATTTCACCCTCAATCTTATTCCCACTCGTCCCGAAAATATACTCAAGATCTCCGCCCTTAACCCTCTGCAGATTCTCCTGATTTTTCCTTTCATTTTGAGGGTGAAATGGGTGGTGCAAGAGGCGGGTACCTGAGAACACTTCTGCTTTCTCCAGTAAGGAAATTAGAAGACTCAGTTTTTAGTCAGATTTGGCTTTTGTAATATTGAGAACATGGAAAAATTTGACAGATATTTTCAGCAGATTGTGCTTTGGAACCTCTAGAATTTTTCTTCTACGTATCTGGTAGCATCACTGATCTCTATATAACTGGACAGCCGATCCCTGTGGTAGCCAGTGAGTTTAGAAGAAGAACAAGCAGCGCCGCCGTATATTAGTAGGCGAACTAAAATTCTTTCTCGTGCGCATGCCCGAGTGCCTGTAGGTAGTGGGGTGGGGGTATAGGGATCAGCGATTCAGTTGTATAGAGATCAGTGGGTAGCACCACGAGCGTTGCGCCGTTTTCACAAACAGTCTGTGTGTGTGTGTGTGTGTGTGTGTGTGTATGTTTGTATGTGTGCCATCGCAATTTTCCGTTGACGATTCCTCACGAACGGGTCGAACGATCTGAGTCATCGAGGTCTTATTCGGAGCGTCTTCATGAAACTTAGATCGGATTAGTTTGTGGTTTAAATTGACCCAGCGGTTTTTTGTTATTAACAATTGAATTGTTTACAACGCTCTATTTAAAAAACGGTAAGAGATACGGCAAAAAGTATTAAGCAGAATTTGCTCTGTAAGTGGAAATGCATATTTAATTTCTTATCACTTTTTTCCATATTTGGCATAATTAAGGAGGGATGGCGGGTTGAACCCTCGAGCGTTCGCACCCCTATTGGTGTCTCACTCGCACTCCAGTTACGCGCATAATTCTCGTCTTCGCGCTTACTATGCGGCTAGTCAAATGTTCATAATTATCCGCTTGATAGATGGGATTGAAACATTTAATTGATGTATCGGAGAATCTAGGAATGGCAAACACGTGACCTCATTGGTGCAATCTCATTGGCCGAAACTCGAGCGGCAAGAATACTGTTGATATAATTGATTTTTTCCGGGTTCGATTCAGATGGAGCCAAGTAACTGGGTAGTGTCTATAGAATCTTCTGATGTTTCCCTTCACTTTAGAACAGCCGAGTAAAGATGTTTTTTTCTGTGTGTTTTTAGGACCGCCTGGCGAGCCAGGTCCTCCTGGGAAAAGAGGGAAAAAAGGGAAGAAGGGCGACCCCGGGGAAGCTGGTCCACAGGTGAGTCTCGAACGTTCAATCTCAATTGACGATTCCCTGTGTCCGATCGCTAGTCGAAAGACGCGGGAGCGATGGCACGAGGGCAGGGGGTTATGGCCTGTGATCATGAGTGATCAGGGTTTGGCATGGGGAATATGGCATGCTTCATCCCCCTTGCTTGGTTATTTATGGGGCGTGTCGAGGAATTTCAAGGGTCGTGCCTGCTTTTTGGACGCTGTCAAGTGGGAAAAGATTTTTAAACATTTATTTATTGTTTTTTATGGGAGGCGAATATTGAGTTATGGAGATTTTTCAGGGTTTGGGATTTTTTACATTTTTGAAATTTCCATTTTTTTTTCAAAATTTGAAGTTTTTCACATCTTTAATTTTTTCAGAATTAAAGATTTCAAAAGTTCTTTCAAATTTTCAAAAATTTTCAAATCTTCCAATTTGTTTCAAATATCCACAACTTTGAAAATTATCAAAATTTTTCAAATATTTCAAATTTTTCATATTTTTCAAATTTTTCAACTTTTTCAAATTTGCAAAAATTTTTAAATTTTCAAAATTTTTTAAATTTTCCTAATTTTTGAAGTTTTTGTTAGTTTCAAAATTTTTCAAATTTTCAGAATTTTTCAAATTTTCAAAAATTTTCAAATTTGTAAACTTTTTCAAATTTGAAAACTTTTTTAAATTTGAAAACAAATTTCAATTTTTAAGATGTCTTAAAATTTTGGATTTTTAAGAAAAAAATTGCAATTTTTGTAATCTCTGAAATTTCGGAGAAGTTTTTGGTTCTCTCAATAAAGTTGTTCTAAACTCTGAAATTTTGTTATCACCAGTCGAGAGAGTCTTTCCGGTGAGGGGGGGGGGGGGGGGGGAGGTGACCGGTGATCATGAGTGATCCGGGTTTGGCATGAGGAGTGTGGCATGCTCCATCCTCCTTGCTTGGTTATTTATGGGGTATATCACGGAATTTTATGGGGTCGTGCTTGCTTTTTGGCTGCTGCAAAGCGGGAAAATATTTTTGCATATTTTATTTCATTTTTTACCTAAACATTGGCGGGACAGGATCGCGGCACGCTTAACTGCACCTGACACTGATACAAGGATAGGGAAATTCAATTGAGAATGGGTCTTATATGTTTCGGTGCGCAGTACTTCTGAAGGCAAAACCATAATATTTCCAACTTATCCGATTTTTTTCATTTTTTGTTTAGAAAATTTTGACCATTTTGACATTTTGAGAACTATATTTTTTTAACCCATTTATCTGACCATGAATATCCAAAAAAATTGACAATTTTTAATTTAATTCCAATTTCTTTCATTTTTGCTCCAATATTTAAAATTTGAGTTTTCTTCATTTTCAATTTTTTTTTTAATTTAAGAAATTCCGATTTTTTCCAAAAAAATTTTTTTTTTTTTTCATCATTTTTCTTTTTTAATATTGCAACATTTTTTAAGCCTTCCAAAAGGCACATTCGATTTCGTAGTAAATATTCACAAAACCTTAATTTTCAAAAATATATATATCTCAGTGCCTAATTACCCAAAAAATCTAAAAAAAATCATGAGATAGCTCTTCGAGTATGGAAACATTTTGGAATTTTTTGAGAATTTTTCAAAGCCATGATGGCAATTAATAGCTGCCTTGACGAGCAACTCCGCATATAGTTCTCGTAAATTCCAAACCATGAAAATCGTCAAAAAAAATTTTAATGTATATAAAAAATTTTTGAAAAAACTTCACAATCTGGACCTAAATGTTCTCAATGCGATGATCAAGTAAAAAAAATCAAGTGGATATTCCTGTCCATGGCTTGGAATGCGCTGAATTGGCAACCCCCATCGACCCAAAAATTTGTTTTGTTCTGCCGCCAAAAAAATTTCTGTTTTTTTAATAAAATTTGACTGGTTTTTCCAGGGTGTAGCAGGGGCCCAGGGCAAAAATGGTTTTCCGGTATTTTGTTTACTTTGTTTTACTCCATTCACCACTTAATCTCTTCCATCTCACTCCATCCACTCATTAATTAATCTTATTACTTTTAGAAATTTAATTTATGATTTGACTCACGAACATGGGCGTTAACGAGGTGCTAGGTGTCCTTTTTTTTTCCATTTGTCCCCTCTGCTTTTAATTCATGATTTAAAGTTGGCAGTGCAATTTATTCAGCTGCGATGAGGATTTATGACGATATTAAATAGAGATGATTAAACATTCCGCATTATTTCAATCGCTCATAATATTCCAGGGTGCTAGAGGTGAGAAAGGCGAGTCTGGTGTTACGGTAAGAGTTTCTAAAAAAAAGAATTTCACTCATTGTTCAGTGTGTCAGACATTACAGAGTGACAATTGTTCGTTGGACGCATATATATAATAGCCATTTTAGCATAACGCCTACGTATAATCTAATCAATGTGAATCACCTTGAACCAGTCGTAAGATGATAATTTAGCCACCCCGTACATGGGAAAAAAAACTAGCGAAAATTACCCTGTTATTTGGGTTTTTAAACCTCATATGCCAAAAATAAATATGGACATAGAGTTGAAATTCAATAATATAAAAAAAAAAAAAAGTAAAAAAAACACAGTTGAAAAAGTAAATTGTTAATTTGCTATGATAAATAAAAATTTTAATATAATTCTTTTATCGAAGGTAGAATTCGAGTATTTTTGGGGGTGGAATGAGGGTGAAATTTGGGGGTGGAAAGAGGGGGAAATTTGAGCTCGAAAGTTCCCCTTCCACTTTTCTCGCCGACGCCCCCCTACCGAGTTAGACAACTTTCAGTTGGACCAATCAGAGCGCAGCGCCACGCCCTCCTCCAGCGGTTCTCAATGGAATCGTTTTGAATTGCGAAAGAGTGGGGTTTTACGGTCAGGAGCTGGTCGCCAGACGCGCGGCCGTTCCGTGACCTTGAGACATACATTGAGCACCGCTGGCCGGGGGGGGGGGCTACGCTCTGATTGGACCACGTAAGGATTGCGTAACTGGGGGGGGGGGGGGAGCGCCCCCAAACCCCAAAACCCCAAAATAAGGTACCTTTAACAGTGTTCAGCTGTTCGAACAGATAATTTTGTTGCCACGGTACTGACATTTGAAACGAAAAAGAAGGAGACCGCAATTGATAGCGAATTGAAGATAATATTTTATTTCTCAATAACGAATGACTTGGTGAAAAGCATTTTTATGTCTCGGACTTTTTAATATCATTCAATGATAGGGCTGTACACTGGCAGCGAGATATGAAGCATAAATATTACCACTTCCATGAAATCACCATACGATAATTTCTTGGTTAATAGTCCCGAAGATTCTCCGCAAATTTGTAAATGAAATTCCTCAGAATTTTCTCCACTTTTATTAGACTTAGTTATATTTTATTTATACCTTACATACGTTTATTTTAATTAGAGACGATCGTTTCTCAACTTTTTCTAGCTTCATAATTAATAACCGTAAATGAATAACATGAAAGACAAAACGATTTGGTCGGAGAAATATAGAATCAATTTTTCTGAGGACATTTTTTGATACTAGCACTATTTTTTATTCAAAATTGGAACCCAACATTGACAATTAAATCGATTTTCCAAATTAAATCGGTGTTCGTTTTACCGATTATATTGACGGTCTTAGGTCCGCGCTCGGTCTGCGGAGCCTGCTTCACACGATGAAATATTTTCTCATGGACTCCGACCGGTAGTAGGAACACGCCGTGCGTGTTAGCCATAAAATGAGAGCGCAAGGCCGGGCGGGAACCTAACCAGACACGGGGAATGGAATTCATCATAGGCCCCCGCCATCGTAGCATAGGGGTTTCTGGAGGTTTACCCTGGGTCTAGAAATACGATGGCCTCAACGGTGAAAGTCGGCCCCAACCGCATGGATGGGTGTCCAGTAGGGCCTACCGAAGAAACTCTGAGGAGCTCACACAAATTCCATCATGCTGCTTCAAGATGTCTAACGACCAATGATTGATCCATTGGTTTCGTTTTTGTATACAGGATGGCTTAATTCGAGATTCGTCATCTCATGATAAGAGGATTGGTCCATTAGCTTTAGTCTTCCAATGACAATCAAATAATTAAAAAAAAAAACTAAAAAAATGGGCTGTGAGTTTGACCCTCTGCGGGCCAAAATTATAACCCGATGTCTGCGTGTGTGTGTGTACTTTCTTTCCAATCTCTCATTTTTCTCACCATAGCGCTCTCCAAATGATTTCAATCGTTTACAACGCTCTAACGCCGAAACGGTTAAAGATACGAAAAAAGTCAGAGGACACAAAATATGTATTTTTTTTATAAGGAACAACATTTATTGGACACATTTTTGCGTATCTATAATATTTCGTGAGATACAGCGTTATAAACAATCGAAATTGTGAATAGCAATAGGAACCAGCAGACATATATGGAGCAAAAACTAATCAGCTCTGAGTTACGGCAAGACGCTTCGATTGCGTCATACAGGACCTTGATCGGATAATTTGGTCACGAGAAATCGTTCCGGGAAATTTTTGGTTACATACGTACATCGGCACACACACACACACACATACAGACATTTTGTTTTAAATAGTCTAGAAAGGTTAGAAATACCATGAAGCATGGAGATCTGATGGAAAATCGATTTTTCATTTTCGGGGACAAACCAATAACTTCCCCTATCGGGAAGTTAGGAAAACGTAATTTTGAGAAAACATGAAATTTCTCTCACGAATTAAATAAATCCTGCAGGTGACCAATCTCAAATCAATTCTCAACTTACACCATTGATTAGATTACACTTAATGCTCCAACGTTCAATAAAAATAATAGAACCAAGGAATTGAGACGGGGGGCAATACGAAAAAAAAAAACAAAATCCGAGTAATCGGAAAGTTTGACGTTGGCATGCTATGGCAAACGTAACCACTAATGTGATTTCTCCCCAGTTCCGAAACGAGCGAATCACGCAATGCGAAATTCTACCCTCCAATATCCAGAATCCAAGCCAACCTCTCACTGTCTTTCATTTGCTTTTGCGTTACGTGTTTGTAGACTAACTTTGCCTGGAATATTCCATATGGTATGTATAGATTCATCCCACTGGTCACCTCGTTCTCGTGTTCGATTCAGTGGTCAGACGAAAACTCGATTCTGGGTAATCCTGTAAATGTTCCATTTGAATCCCCACGAGATTTCCTCCCAACCACCACACCCCCCCCCCCCCCCCCCCCCCAGTAATCCAGGAAATTTTAGCCCCTAAAAGCACTCGGCAATTGTAGTTAGTTTGATTTTAGCAGGTAGTACTTGCATTGCCAACAGTGGTCCATAGTTATGGTGAAGCTGTTGATTATAAGCAATATTCTGGGATTAGTCCTCTCTGCTGGTCCATTAACTCGTGTTGTTCAGAAATTATCCAACAAATGCTGAAATTAATGTAGTTATTAATTTCAGAGCCAATCACAGCATTGGATTTTTTTTTTAGCCGAAATTTTTTTAAAAATCAAATTTCAAAAATATATAATTTAGAAAAAATTTTGGTGCATGAATTGTCCTTTTGCATTTTGTAGAAATTATTTTATCAGGGTAAAATTTCGCCGCTCTTCCACGAGTCCAAAAATAGTTTCCTGTTATTTCAAATTTCCAAAAACCATAAATTGTTGCACACATTAAATAAAAAAAAATATATATATATATATATAATTAATTGTTGTTCGAAATTCACCCCTTGCACTCGAATGCTGTGAAAAAAAGCTCAATACCACGTGATATTTTTAAAGTTTCGGTATCACGTGTTTCGATATTGAATTCGGGCAACACATGTCGACAACTGGTTTTAGTTTAATGCCACAATTTTCGTATTCTTCACGGTGTTCCTATATATCATGCCCCAATGATATATTGGACCATACTTGTGGAGCTTTTCCAATACTTCTTTAATTTCATAAAACTCATCACTCATCCTTTTCTGCCAATTATTGGTTAAGGAGAATTTTTTTATTTATATTTACTTATCGTTTACAGGGACCTATTGGATTGGACGGACCCAAGGGGGATCCGGTAAGGAAATTTTTGCAATAAATAAAAGAATTATTAAATAATTAGTCCGTTAATTATTGTGTCATTGGATCAGTCCAATGGAATTTTATTCAATTTTTATATTGTTTTATATTCTATTATATTATATTATGTTATATTATATTATATTATATTATATTATATTATATTATATTATATTATATTATATTATGTTACATTCAATTTGTCAGTATGAATTATATCACGCGCTGATAAAAAAATTATGGACATGGAAAAATTTGAATGGAAAAATTCTAAATCTCAGAGATCGTAAAAAAATATTCATTGAATATCGTGAACCGTAAACGACTTTGTTCATTTGATTGCATTGCCCTATGACAATACACGCCGGATGTGTACGATCCATATTTGGCCCACTTCGAATTCCGGAAGTGACCACCAGTAAAAACTGCGTCGAAAATCAGTCACAATTTTTACAGTCACTACGCATTCAGTACAGAATTATTTTTGGCGAGAAAAAGATTACTACAATCCTCGACAAAAAAGCCAGAAAAAAATTCAGGTGAACATAAAAACCAAGTTTTTTTGTAATTGTTAACTAAAGAGAGTAATTAATTTCGGAGATTTACCTTCCAATGGCTAATTCAGTGAAGGGAAATGCACATTATATTGTTTTCCGCGCGTCGGACCCCGTTGCCCAGCACCGTGGCTCGGCGTCAGCGCGTGGTGGGGGTAAAGAATAAAGTGACGTTCTCGGAATTGGCCGCCCGTATTGCCGCGCTAGCGCGACACTACCGTGATTTCATTGTATAGGGCGCAAAATAACTTCAATTGAATTAAACTGAGGCTCGCTAACCCTGAAAATTATTCGATTGTTTTGGGCAAAGCTAATTACACCAGCTTTTTGATTACAGGGTCGACCAGGTGACAAAGGCCAGAAAGGCGAGCTTGGGAGTCCAGGCTTTGACGTCTTCTCAGCTGTAAAGGTATCTACCATAAACAATGGGGACTCTATCCGAAAAAAAATACTACTATTCGGAAGAACGTATCATACGGTACACTGGCTCACCGATTATTATTCAATAGCGTATTGTTGTCACCTGTATTACGTAAAAAAAAATGAAAAATTCAACAGAGTAATTTTCAAAATTCCCGGCTCATCGTGCACCCGACTCAAATGATGAATTGCAAAAATTCCAATTGATTACAATCTACAAAAAGCCTTCAGCGATTTAAATTGACAACCCATGACTCATACATTATTGGTGAATGATGATAGGTCACATCATTATCTAATAGAAAATCTAGGACAATGACTAACCAGATGAAATTGCTTGGGGCCCAATCGTGAGGATTGCTCTGTTGAAAACCAATTAGAACACGTAAACCAATTAATATAAATAGCCTAATCAAGATCGCTATATTTTTCCATGTTAAAGGTCGAAATAGTGTGTGGGAAAAAATATTAATAGTCAGAAAATATTTAGAAATGGAAAAAATTTGTGCATAAAATTTTTTGGAAAAACGTATTTACGGCACAAACATACACACAAGATTCCCGGCTATTCGATGGGACGAATAGAAATGTTTGATTGACACTATTTTTTTCCTTCACGAAGATTGAGGTGCGAAGTTGTAAGCTTGGAGAACTGCATATGTAGTGTGCCGCAAATTTTGGAGGACAACTCGTAAACAACCGATAATGTCGAATATTCTGTAAGAACCGTTTTGATAGAGCATATTTGTCTCTACAAAAAACGTTATTATAAAATATTCGATATCTGGCTTGGATCTCGAGTTAGCCTGTAAAAAGCTTGATTGCTTAATGTGTAAAGCGTAATTATATATTACAAATTGTGATACATAAATTATAATGTATAAGACGTAAATTTCTATTAATTATTCATACGTCCATTACGATTACTTTTCCGTACATTGCGGTTGAGGAATCGTAAATTACGATTACGTGGGAAATCGTAAATTACGATTGTGTGGAAAATCGTAAATTACGATTATATAAGAAATCGTAAATTACGATTATGTGAAAAATCGTAAATTATGATTATGTGAAAAATCATACATTACGATTATGTGAAAAATCGTAAATTACGATTATGTGAAAAACCGTAAATTACGATTATGTGAAAAACCGTAAATTACGATTATGTGAAAAATCGTAAATTACGATTATGTGAAAAATCGTAAATTACGATTATGTGAAAAATCGTAAATTACGATTATATGAAAAATCGTAAATTATGATGATGTTTCAAGACGTAAATTCCAATTATGTGAAAAAACGTAATATACGATTCGATAATCGTAATTTACGATTAATCTTTTACGGAACATATCTTATTACGGCACACTTTATCACAAGGGCATTCATTGCAATAAAATTAATAGAATTATTAAAACTGCTCTCCAACATTTGTGCTATCTAACGTTCTCGTCTACGTGGAGTGCTAATGAAGCCATCTAAGTTGGTCCATAATCGTTAGACAAGCCGCCAGACTTCCTCAAAGTTATCCCAATGTTGTAATTCATCACTCCAGCGTACCTAACGTCAATAATTAAATTAATACTATGTGAATACATATTCAGCCCAACTCTTCTTTGCCCGCGCCTCTCGACGTACTTGCTCGCATGATGAGCGAAGCGCCGCCCATGTCTTTCGGTGTCCAACTTCCACTGCGGACTAAACATTTTTTTTTCATTACCTGAATTATATCCGCCGTTTTTGGCGCGACAACAGCGCTTAGAATTTTTCTACTACGCATCTGGTAGCACCACGAGCGCTGCGCCGCTTTTCTCGATTCGCACTTCATTTAAAAATTAATAACTAATTATTCTGCGATTATGTAAGCGTGGAATCGTCATTTATGGATAGCTGATTACTAAAATGAAGTGTGCCGTAATGTTCTGTAATGAATAAGCTTCAACAACTTCGCTACTGAATTTATCGCATTATTTCGACCTATATAGCATTATTGATTGATTTAGAAGCAATTTGTCCCATACCAATAAAATAAAAATCAATGTGTTCGTTCGCCCTACGGGTCAATGCACAGGGATTGGGCTTAAAGAGATCGGTGACAACACTTCGGGGTGGAACACTTGGCTACGCCGAAATCGTCGCGCTTAAGGTAAAACCTGGTAGCCCCGTTCGTTAATTAGTCAACTATTACTCGTTTTATTCATTCATTTATTGTTCATGTATATAGGTAGATAATGAACGTTTATCGTTGGCCTTTTTTGTGTATTATTAGAGTACGTTGAGGTTGCTTGCGGTGTAGTTCTTGTGTTTTATTATTAGATAACCGATAATCAGAGCCGATCGAGACCCTGGTTTGGAATGCGAGAGAAAGCGGTATTGATTTTTTATTATATATTTTTTTTTGTATATTTAAGGTTTAATTTAATTTGTTTTGCCAGGCTATTATTTATCTAGGTTTATGTGTACGCATGATCAATCACGAAATGACGAGATTTCCCTGCTTTAGACGATTTTTGGGGGGGTTGGGTGTTGGATGCAGTTGGCCAATGCTGGATAGTGCGCGAATGAAGTGTACAGATCGGGCGGAAGTGTTTGATATCTGGGTCGGTTTTGGGGGGAGAGTCGGGGTATTATGGGACATGAGGCAAAGTGGGACACGGGGAAATGGGGCACACGTGCTCACATTGGGACGTGGGACGTTGTGGGGCTCGCTACGGCATGAGTCATGACCCATTATACCCCCGTTCCATTTTGCCCCAGCTCCCCCAGTTTCTTAGTTTTTTCCGTTTTATTTAAAAATCATGATTTTGAAAATAATTGACATTTTTGATGAGATTTTTTAGAAATTTCAAAAAGACGGGAAATTTTGTGTTTTGAATTTAAAATTGTGCGAAAATTTCAAAATTTTCACCAGAACGTGAAAAACTCCGCGTCTACCCATTTTCACACATTCATTTGTGAAGCATTCAGATTTGGCCCATCACCCACCCACTTCTATCAGCCCAAGCTTTACAGGAATCCTCCCGTGGTCCAGATGAGGCAAACTCGCACCCCCCCCCCCTCCCCAAACGACCAAAATCCACCAATCCCAAAAGTAGTTATCTGCTTAGTATGAAAATTTCACCCATTTCCAACAATTTCCAAAATCCCAAATACTTCAAATATCTCAAAAATTTCAAAAACCGAAAAATTTCAAAAATCCAAAAATTTCAAAAAATCAAAAATTTCAAAAATTCAAATTCTAAAAATTTCAAAAATCCAAAAAATTTGAAAATCCAAAAATATCAGTAATCCAAAAATTTCCAAAATTCAAATTTTTTAACAATCCACAAATTTTGGCGACTTCAAAAAAATCGACAAAAATAATGTGCATTTTCAAAAACCTAAAAATCCCAAAAATGCAGAAAACAATTCCACCAATTTGAGAATAATGTAAGCCTCCTATGAACTGCGCGCCTAATTTTCCGTCCGGTCCACAAACCGTCCCCACAACCAGCCGCGACGTTCGACCGACGACCACTGACCCCTCCCCCATCGACCGATCGCAAAGAGTGTTCATTTGCTCACCTGTAGTGAACCTCCTTCTAGGGGCTCCAGGAACGTGGCCATAATATCTCAGCGCAGACCATCATTCAGCTGAAAGTAAGTCCTTCAAGTACAACTGGGACGTGAAAAGCTTCTCGAACGTGACACGACTGTCATTTCATAACGCTCCAATTTTATAACTGACTAACTCTATTGACCCCTCCCCCAACCACCTACCCCTCCCCCCAACCACCCCCCCCCCAACCTCCCAGATCTCCCCCAAACGACCCCCCACCCTCCCCCCAACCACCCACCCCTGTTCCTACCCACCACCCCCACAACCACCCACCCCTCTCCCCAACCGCCCACGCCTTCCCCCACCCACCCCCACCGTTATTTCAAAGCTTAGTCGACTTTCATTTCTTCCAAAATCCTCTCAAGACGTCCCACCACTTTCGAAGGCCAATCTAATTAACGTCAAGTCTGATAATTACTGGAGTAAGCACCATTCCATTTACCTCCAGAAACTTCTCATCCACTAACAATCTCGTGACTACTTTTCATTTATTTTTGTAGATAATTGGATGTGCCTTAGGTAACTTGGCTGAAATTTCAATGAATTTCTTTCGCATGATCGATCTTTCAACCTTTCGTGTTGCATTTTCGTACATACTATTTCATTCCATAGTAGAAATAGCCAATTGTCTGTTTTATTAAAAGCCCCCCTACCAGGGTTATATATAGTGTATACCTTGGGTGAACAACCCTTAAATAAATACCATGTATAAACTCACTAGTGTGTGTACATTCTGCTCATGATACCTCGATTCTTATTTCTGTTCTAACCATTGTGTGGACATTTCCAATGTCTCGTGCATGAATACATTGCCTATACTCATACATCTATAAGCATAAAAAAAAGTACGATAAGTTGTGCGGTAAGGGGGAACACCAGCATAAAATTTGGAATTGATTTTCTTCGTTGGTCAATAGGCGATGCTTCAGGAGCCCAACCAAAGCCTGTAAACACACACACACACACACACCCACCAACCCATACACACTCACCCACCCACCCACACCCACCTATAGCCAGCCATCCACACCCACACCCACCCACCCACACCCACCCACCCACACCCACCCACCCACCCACACCCACCCACCCACCCACACCCACCCACCCACACCCACCCACACCCACCCACCCACATCCACACCGGCCCACACTCACTCACCTACCTACCCACCCACAGCCGCACCCACCGACACACACACGCAAGTACTGATAAAATGAGACGACAAGGTCGGTCGGGAACCTCGTCTGACGCAAGGGGGTGGGTAGGTTCCATCATAGACGCCGGCCGTCCTAGCACAGCAGCTCCTGGGGGTTTACCCTGTGTTCAGAAATATAATGGTCTAGACGGTGAAAGTCGGCCCTAGCCGCATGGATGGGTGTCCAGTAGTCCCTTTCGAAGAAATGCTGAAGAGCAACTACCAACGAAGCCCAAGAGAGAGGGATGGAGAAAAGAGGAAAAAACACACACACTTGTTGAACCTAAGAAACAGAATATTCTGAAATATTATAGTGGTGTTACCCCTTAAGGCCATAATCATTATTTTTTCACATATCGTGTCTTCTGAGCGCTTGATTTCGTTGCAAATTGTCACACCACAAGAGCTTAGAAATTACCGAAAATTTTTCGAGAGCAATCGCTTCAAATTTCGCTGCCTAGCAACATCTGTGAAATATCCCAGGATCGAAATCGAAGCACTAGGGATTTTGTATCAAACTTTGCGCATATTGGGCAGAGAAGCTTGAGGGGGAATCCCCGATTAATCTGCGGGCTCGAGTGGTGTTTCGCGGATTACGTATTCCATCAAAATTTCGACCAATGGAGCCATCCTAGTTAATATGTTCACGAGTTTTTCTTTCCGATAATCATTTCGAAATTATGTCGAAAGCTCATTGCTCTGCATCCATTGCTCTGCATCTATCTCTACTTGCATTGAACACTTATTATTCCCCGCGAAATTGGGAAATTCATTTGGAAGTAATTTTGACTCGCAAAATTTTTCGTGGAAATTACACATTTTGTTTTTACATTTCGATACCTCCTGTGAACATATCTAGTGCTGATATTGTGTTGGTTGAAATTTGGATGGAATTGATAGGGAACTTCCATGCAGCCCCCACGAAGTAACGCCATGAGCAGATGCAGTACCTATCAAGTACTACTTCACATGTCATGCATGCCAATCCTTCGACATTTTGACATCAATACCAGAAAATTTGGCAATTTCAAACCGAAAATTTCTCGTGACGTCACAACAGTCGCGAAGGCGTTTCCATGCTTCCTATTGGATCCCTCCCGCCGAAGATGGCCTGTGATTGGCGGGAGCGGCCGGAGTCGCTCTCGTGACGTCACAGACGAACACGTGGTTTGAAAAACATTAAAAAAAAATTGGTTACTAGTATTTTTCCTCATTGTGTACTATATATATATATATATATATATAATGGAAAAAATGAGAAAAAAAACCAACATGCAAGTTCCCTATCATCAGGATCTTGATCTTGATAATGTCCAGATGTTTCGGTGTAGGAATTCGTGTTAGTGAATGGAGATATTAAGATTGTTGGATGGATTTAGGGTGAGCCAGGTGAGCCGGGCCCACCGGGGCCCCCTGGACCACAAGGCGTTGAGGGAATTGCTGGACAAGATGGCAGACAAGGAATTCCAGGTGAAGTTGGTGCTGCAGGAGAAAAAGGCAGTGCAGGACCTGTTGGACCAGCTGGGCCCATTGGACCTGCAGGACCGGCAGGACCCAAAGTAAGTTATCTTAATTTGCATAGAGCAATTTATGGATCGCCGGCTTCATAAATTTGGGGATTATTTACATTCTTAATATTTCAGTTTTTTTTTTAACGTTTTGTCAATGGCAGAAATGAACTGCTAAGCCAGTCGAGATTGAATTCTATTGTGAATTTTAATAAAAATCCCATAAACAAGTACACGCAGAGGACTTCTCGGAAAAGGAGAATTAATTTTGGGGACTGAAGAACGTAGGCGCAGTTGATTCATCGAGATGAAATATCAGCAGAAAAAATCTCATTACAAATATGGTTCTCCATTTTTTGTTTGTTTTCCATTTTGTTTTTCGTACTTTTAACGATTTTAATGGTTTTCTGAAACATTGGAGAAGTTTTAACGATTTTAAAAAGAGAGTAAACCTCCTGTGCTCGCATGGTGAGCGCGGCGCCGCCCTTTTTGAATCACTGCAGATTTCATCCGCAGATGACAGTTGAAATTTCAAGAATTTTAGTCCTCGCGCCTCCCGGCGATTCCCTCACCATGCGAGTAAACGGTCCCAGGATAGTTCTGACCTATAATTTCAATTCCCGGATCTGTTTTTATTGCCTGACGTTATTATAGACATCAATCGAATTCAATTATTAGACCTATTATTCAGTATTCACTGTGTAATTGAGAACTCAAGAATTGATTGAATGCGAACAGAATTCATTATTCCGCAATTCCATTCCCATCGAGGACTTCAACATCGATTTAGTGTAAACCATTCTTATTTTTTTTTATTTGTTTTCTCGATAATTCTATTTTAGGGAGTACCAGGTCGAGTTGGTATCCGAGGCTTTCCAGGACGACGTGTGAGTTGACACACTGATGTACTCTCTGTACTTAATCCAAATTCACAGGTTTAACCCGGGCTTCTGTGGTGAAATTTCATTCGTGATGTAACTTAACTAACTCAGACTAACGAAAGTAGATTGTCGTGAGTTGCTTGTCCCTTAATACTACATCAGAACTCACTCTGTTGGCCAAATGGGCTTGGAGAAACACCTGCGATGGATTTTCGGGGGTTTTGGGCGCTAACTAAGTCTAGACGGAGAGGAGTTTGGTGAAATGTAGTTTTTTGTCACTAGGCCTCAAAACCGCGATTCTGACTTCGCATTGCTTGGTTAGAATCGCGCTCTATCGGAGCGAGGGGCAAAAAAAAGTTTTTGCCGCTTGGCCGAAAAAGAATACTTTTTAGACCTTGTGACAAAAAGTACGATTATGGTTCAGCTGTTGTATATGTCACTTTTGGAGCTGGAGGAATTTTCAGGGGTTTTGGGCTGTAGCTAAGTGCACGGAGAGGAGTTTGGTGAAATGTAGTTTTTTGTCACCAGGCCGCGAAACCGCGATTCTGACCTCGCATTGCTCGGTTAGAATCGCTCTTTATCGGAGCGGGGCGCAAAAAAAAGTTTTACCACTTGGCCGAAAAAAAAACTTTTTAGGCCTCGTAACAAAAAGTACGTTTTTGTCACAAGGCCGCGAAACCACGATTCTGACCTGGCTTGCTGGATTAGAATCGCGCTTTATCGGAGCGAGGGCTAAAAAAAAGTTTGTGCCACTTGGCCGAAAAAAATACTTTTTAGGCCTTGTGACAAAAAGTACTTTTTAGGCCTTGTGACAAAAATTACTTTTTTAGACCTTGTGACAAAACGTACTTGTTCAGGCCTTGTGACAAAAAGTACGATTATGGCCCATGTAGTCAGATAAAGTTTTATTTAAACCCAAAAAAATCCTCTAAAAAAAACAGTAAAAAATGCCTCATATTACAGCTTTACCAAATAGATAATTTTTATCAAATTGTTCTTCCCGTGCTCTTCTAATAGATTCTCTAGCTCCCCAGTGAATTGACCAATCAATTTCCAATAAATGTGTGACATGTGAATCATCTTGACGCAGCTAGGGTCTGTTTTACTGCTCACTGAACATTATTATTGTCTCGTCAACAGGGCGACAAGGGCGACAAGGGTGAAAGAGGCTTCACGACATCACTGGACGGCAAGCAAATACCTCTTGGGACATTCGAGGGACCACCGGGTCCCCCAGGACCGCCTGGTAAGCCCGACTCCATCGTATATGCTTCATATTGTCTTTGACGAAAATGATGCTCAATGACCTAGGTGCCATAAGTGGACTCTTTCTGCGTCGTGGAGATCATTTGGCTTTTTTGATGTTCAAAGGGTTTCCAAATTTTATACCTTGAAGAAGCAGAAAAACCAATTAGTGCGATTATTTCAAAGCGATATAAATTATTTACAATCCTTTAATTTTTAAAAGGCAGTGATTCTACCGAAAGAATCCATCGATTTTGAAAATTGGATTAATGTCAAAAATTTTATAAATTTCAAAAATTTCATGAAATTAGAGAAATTTGTAATTTTTCAAAATTCATGATTAATTTTGGAAATTTCATAAATTTTGAAGATTTTGTAAATTTTGGAAATCCTTGAAATATTTGGAGATTTTTGAAAATTTTGGAAATTTTCGAAAATCTCCGAAATTCTTGAAAATTTCAGAAAGTTTTGGGAATTTTCGAAATTTCTGAAAATTTCAGGAATTTCTAAAAAAATGGGAATTCTTTGAAGATTTCAAAAATTTTGGAAAATTTCTGAAATTTTGAAAAATTTCAAAAAATTTTGGAAATTTCATGAATTTTGAAAATTTTCGGATATCGTGTAAATTTTTCCATATTTCCAACTTTGTGCCACTTCCAAATTTTCAAAACCATCCGCATTATTTCAATTTATTTTTCCTCCAACTACCGGGATACGCTGAATGTTCAAAATAGCAGAAAGCTCCAAATTGGTCCCGTCTTTTTCATAGCACAGATCAGCCCAATTACCGTCCACATCAATACGAAGTTTCCCATGAAAAGTCGCCTCGCTAACAATTACCTCTCTCCATCATCAAAAGCAAAGCAAAAGCCCGAGCAAATGTTGCCAAGTTCAACCCAACCGTTATGTTTCAACTTTCCCATTCTCTCCTTATTTTCCCCATTTCTTGTAAAAATTTCACCACACATTCAAAGCGCCTCCACCAAACACCCCGGCGTAACATGAAGCAAAAAAATTTCTTACGCGAGTCTTTTGACTTGGCAAGAAACTCCAGTGTCGATTATCGTGGCTTTCGTCCTCCGCTCACGTATTCCCACCAATTAGAACTTTGTCCAATTGTAACTTTTAGATTGCACCCCGTGGACTTGTCCGTCTTCCGCTATACTTCCATTCTTCTTTTTTTTCGGTTCAAACAGCCGCCGCCGCTGCCTACTTCTATATCTATATCTGTACACTCTATGCCTACTATTTTTTTATTCCAAGTAGTTCAATAGCACTAGCTAAAGTAAAAGGAAACTGATCTAAAAAAAACTAGTGGCGTGCGATGTGTGTGTCCCCATCGGGGACACGCATAAAACTTCCCGATAGCTACATTACTCACACGGCCGTATCCCCAGCTTCACAATTTATAATCTCTTCTGATGATGTAAATGGATGCATTGACACTGACATCTTCAAGTAGGATGTTTTATCGCAAAATTTTTCAAAATGAAATTGTACAAAGCACGCACAGGTATACCGGCCCAAGTACTGTTTACCAATACAGGATCGATACTTTGGCGGATCGATACTGAGCTCTTCGATTCGATTCACTGCTGAGTATCGATACTCTTTGGTGTATCGGAAAACACTAGGCCCAAGCCAAAGAGAAGTTCTTGGGTAGAAGTTGAGAGTCATTTTCTCTCCAGATGGCGCATATGGGACTTTGCAAGTTTGAATGTGAAGAAAAATTTCGCGCCACTTACAAAAAAGTGAATAACTATTAAATGTGTAGATGAATTTTGCCCAAATTTCACACAAGCCTGATAACTGCATCTATCTTCCAACCATGACTTTTATCAACTCGGTCATAACGTGCGCTAAGAGAAGCTGATCCATTGAAAATTTTCATGGTTTTGGGGCATCATACTTTTCTGGATAAATTTGAAACCACTGTATCGATTTAATCTAAAATCTGATCAGCTCTTAGTTACTTGAAACTGCATCGAGTAAAAAGAAATTAATCAAATCGCTTACCTGGTATTGAAGAAATCGTTGGAGGAAAATTTATGGCACATGAGAACGTTTGAATTTCGCGCCACCGGACAGCGCCGCGTCGCGTCCCTTGCGGCGGCCCCCGCAACCACGACCGAACACTGTGACGTCATTAGTCAAAATTTTTTTTTTGAAGAATGATTGATCTTGATAGTCTGGACCACACTTTGATGAAATCCGTGTTTTATAATTTTTTTCAACGTTCTGAAGTTAATCAGAAAATTTGTATGGAAATAATTAGTTATGAAAATTATCCTCATTTCTAAATTTTGGCCCAAAAATCTGATTGGCAAAAAATGCGTGACGTAATTACTATCAATTTTGTTTTTATTGAGGGGAAAAATCTCGGGGGGCTTCCTCCCTCCCCTCTTCCTCCCCTCACTTCGGCAAAATTCGATCAATGCCGATACTTCACGACGACACGATGAAGAAAAATGTCATTTCTATCTCATTTCTCTCTTCCTCTTCCCCTTCTTCTTTTTACTTGGCTCTTTCGTCTGATGTCCTCTGTCTTTTTCTATCGATTCAATTCTACCTCTTTTGTCCACAATCTTTTGTATTTTGGATTGCGGATGGGGGGGGGGGGCGGGAGGTGGGGGGGGGGGGGGGGGGAGAGGACTAATGCTAATAATAATTGCGATCGTGAAGCTTCGCGGAGGATAAGATAGAGGACAGATGGATGAGGGGCAGTCAAGGGGATGTAGATGAAAAATATTTTAGATGATCCTTTCAGTGAAAAGACGCGCGAGCGGAAGAAGACATGGGGGAATATAAATCCCCAATGCAAATCCCCACAGTGAACTCATTCTCTACGTTCATCTCTCTGACTCTTAGTCAAAATCATTCTTTTGCTTTTTAGATTATGCAACATCAGTCATGACGTTTTTTTTTCAAGAAAATTTTGCCACTTTTTTCGTCATTTGCTTGTTTTTTTTTTAACTTTTGAAATTTGAAATTTTTGAAATTTGAAATTTTTGAAATTTGAAATTTTTGAAATTTGAAATTTTTGAAATTTGAAATTTTTGAAATTTGAAATTTTTGAAATTTGAAATTTTTGAAATTTGAAATTTTTGAAATTTGAAATTTTTGAAATTTGAAATTTTTGAAATTTGAAATTTTTGAAATTTGAAATTTTTGAAATTTGAAATTTTTGAAATTTGAAATTTTTGAAATTTGAAATTTTTGAAATTTGAAATTTTTGAAATTTGAAATTTTTGAAATTTGAAATTTTTGAAATTTGAAATTTTTGAAATTTGAAATTTTTGAAATTTGAAATTTTTGAAATTTGAAATTTTTGAAATTTGAAATTTTTGAAATTTGAAATTTTTGAAATTTGAAATTTTTGAAATTTGAAATTTTTGAAATTCAAAATTTTTCAATTTTAGAATTTTTTCCGAATGTTCAATTTTTCCAAAATGTTGGATAATTAATTTCAGCAATTTATTTAGTCTTTGATTTTGTTCTGTATTTTATGTTTGGACATATTGAACGGATCTAGATTTCTAGATCCAGGAGATACATTTTCGAGGTTTTATTTTGAGGTCATTGATTTATTTTTTTTACGTGGAATCTATATAACAGGATCTCAGGGAGAAAAGGGAGAGCTAGGTCCCACTGGTCCACCCGGACCAAGCGGCGAGAAGGGCCCAAGGGGTAGACACGGCAAGAGGGTAAGCTTCAGCGAGGTCCTCCGAATCCAAGATCAAGTCAAGTCAAGATCAAGTTGTATCATTTTACGACACACAATTTTTATCCCTTCTCTCCGTGATCCATGGAGCCCTATTTAGTTCGGTTTAATTTTTTTCCAAAATCCTCCAAAAAAACAGAATTTTTTTTCCAAAAAAAGAAATTTTTTTCCAAAAAAAAAAAATTTTTTTCCAAGAAAAATTATGTGCTTTCGGTTTTTTTTTAATTTTCTTTTTTTTTATTTCTAAATCGGGATTCAATTTTTTGAGATTGAAATTTGTTAGAATTGATCTCAATCAATATTGATTTTTCGGTTACAAATATCCCTCGTCTATTTCTGAGTTAAAACATAGAATCTTCTAAAAACCTGATGAAATGATTAAACTGAACTAAATGCTTTTCCAAATATCCTAATATCCCAATCTTTATTAATTCGTGAGTAGTAATTTAAGGTGATTCAAGTATTACTTGCAATTTGCTATACTCGACAGGAAATTTCTTAATCATAAAATATTGACAAACCTACAATTTCGAATTGATAGGAGACTTTCTTCATGGCGCAGTTGAGATTTTCGAATAGTGATATACTCTTTGGCAGATTTCAAGTTTTTAAAAAAATCTAGAAACATATACTAACGCACATATACACGAACCCACCCACCCACCCACACTTATACATGCACCCACAGTTATGGAAACACACACGCACCCACACTTATCCCCCCACGCACACTCATCCATCCACCCACCCACCCATTCACTTACGCTCAGCCACCCACCCACCCACTTACAGCCATCCCCCCACCCACTTACAGCCATCCCCCCACCCACCCACTTATACCCATCCACCCACTCACACTCAGCCACCCACCCACCCACTTACAGCCATCCACCCACCCACCCACTTATACCCATCCACCCACTCACACTCAGCCAACCACCCACCCACTTACAGCCATCCACCCACCCACCCACTTATACCCATCCACCCACTCACACTCAGCCACCCATCCACCCACTCACACTCAGCCACCCACCCACCCACTTATACCCATCCACCCACTCACACTCAGCCACCCACCCACCCACTTACAGCCATCCAGCCACCCACCCACACCCATCCGCGCACATGCGCGCGCAGACACACAGTCATACATACACACACACACACAGGCGATTACCATAATACACATAGGAATGTTAAAAAATCGATTATAGGTATTCAAAATTAACGCTTTAATTATAAATCAACACATTTAAAAAATAATGATAATGATTTGTCGGGTCAAACAAATAACGAACTACTTGAATATCCTTAATAAGCATGACATAGATAAACAGCATGATTTGATAAGCATGTGCACATTTGCATGTCTATGATATACGTTTGTATGCCCGATATAGGACCGACGTGCGTCGAAACCAGCTTCCTCGTGTACGAAATAAGACAACTTTTGTTACTTGTGATACGTCCGGATGCATGAACTCAGACGTGTATCAAACAAGTTCAATATCTCATATGCTACTATATTTATATTCATGGTAAGGTGGAGCTTGTGCGTATAACATAACCACTCTTCTAGCTTGATAAAATGTCGTATATGCCGTATCGAGATGCGAATCGATTTCTGTCATAGATGTGGCTTTGACAATCGCTTCATCATGGCACTTGCTATCATAACTAAACATCATGCATCATAAAAAAAAATGATGGAAAGCAGAATTTTAAAAATTAAATTTCTGACGATAGTAGTTATCGAACGTTCGTCGAGTGGCTGATAAACATAAAAAAAAAAATTGAACTATAAAAAACAAGTTTTAGATAACATCTTGCTACTTACTACAGTCGATATGAATTTGAGATTTTAAGAATTTTTTAGCACAATTTTATGATCATAATTTTTTTTTATTATAAAAATTAGGTTCGAAAAGACATTTTTTAGAGAGCCGATTTTTTTAAAATTTTTGATCCTGGATTTCAGGGGATTTTATTGAGTGGAAATTTTGTTCTTGCGACGCGCTACTATAGTCGGTCAAGTCGGCAACCACTTTACCGACTGTAGGTCAGCGAGGCGAAGAGTGTGATTTTATTGATTCATGTGGTTAATTAATATTTTGTGGTAGTCATCTTGTTGGTGTCATTCATCATGGTTCAGATGTCTGTTAATTTTTGGAAAATTTTCCAAAATTCGGAAACTTAAAACATTAATAATTTGTAATTTTTAATTTTTTCCAATCGCTTACAACTTAAAATTTTTCAAATCTGATATTTCATCGAAATTTTTTTTGAAAATTTTTTTTTGAAAATTTTTTTTTTCAAAAAATTTCTTCCAAAAAGGTGTTTACAAAAAAAAAATTTCAAAAATTTTTTCAAAAATTTTTTTTCCAAAATTTTTTGCAGAAATGTTTTTTCAAAATTTTTTTCTCAAAAATTTTTGTCAAAATTTTTTTTCCAAAGATCAAAAAATAAAATCAAAATTAGTTCCAAATTAGAAATGTAATCGGAGCCGTTCGTCAGTGGCGGATCATTGGAAGCCCGATCATGATGTACGACACGAGCAGTTGACGTTCAGTGTAGTTAACACATTGTACACACACACTCGTGTTATAATGGCCAAGTATACATTAATTTGTAGCCAGTAGTTGTTAGCCTGTAACTAATGTGTGTTTATGTAGCGAGTAACAACCCCTCCACTTCTTCTGCGTATTTGGAGTACAATCCACTAATCACTAATACCACGATGTGCCCAAGGGTGCTTCAGAGGGTCACACATAGACTAGCAAAAAAAAAAAAAAAAAAAATTATCCCCGACTTTTGCCAATTATTCGTGTTGCAAAATGCCGTAAGTATTTTACATTTAATTTACAAACTTTAATTATACCTCTCCCCTATTATTTGTACAATTCAAATCCTGGGATGTATCAGTATTAATTAATCTTTCGTTTTGTTTGTCAGCGTAGATCTGTGTGTTTTATCATTATCTTTATTCATCCATTCCTCAAACACTCGTCACTCATTCCAACCCTCCATTCACCCTCCAACATTCAATCTCATCAAGTCTTATCTAAATTCACAAAATTTTTCGAGCAACTCAAATATGAAACGATCCACATTTACCTCGCAATAAAATTCAAATTGCATAATTCAGGAGCAAAGTCAAACGAGTCTTCACCCTAACGGCCTGTTTCCCCAAATATCTCGAAACCTAACAGACATATCGAAATTTGGTGTTATAGAAAATTGTAGATCTCAGTCTGCTCTACAATAAAGGTCTATATGATGATGACGATATCTTGCGTCAGACTCGAGATATTTGGTGAGGAGTGACGCAAGGCGAAAAGCGATTTGGCTGATTTGACCACTTCGCTGCTGAAGTATCGCAGTGATGATTTGATGGCAATAGGAAATTTGTGTGATGATTTTTTCTCGAACTGTCGAGAAGCAAAGCCCTTCACTCGGCCGCGGGAAATCACAGTAACTCGTCGTTACTCGCGTCGGCGGCACATCGCCGCCCACATATTCTCGATTATTTTCAGTCGTTTTTCGAAGTAAGACAGTCAGGAAAAGCTTTGATCACTATATAGCCTGGCGGCGCTGCGCCGCCTTGCGTGTCACGCCCCGAGAAAAATTTGCACGACCCAATTCCTTCGGCTCAACCAACATAATTTGGAAAATCGATGATTTACCTATTTCATATTCTCATCCATTTCACTGAAAATTCAAAGTTGAAAGGAAAAACTGTTCAAACTTTTCCCAATCACAACTTCAACTTTTCACCAAATACGAAAGTTCCGTACTATATTTTTCCGCGCAATGTGTCACCTAATTTTTCCCATAATTTTTTTATCGCCATCATAAACTCGGTATAAAAATAATCATGCAAGTTTCCTATTATAAGCGCAATCTGCGCCCCTGACATCATAAAATAACTGCTTTCACCGCTCAGGAGGTATAAAGTAAAGGATTGAGGGGAACAATTGGTGTATGGGAGTATTAGATAAGAGCCCCCTGCGAACAAAAAATCACACCCAGAGGATCGGGTGACATGACAAAATACCCAAACTCATTTCGCCCCAGTTTAGAATAGCAAAGTACAGGATTAATTATTTTATCCAAAAGAGTGTCTTAGTTGTCCAATGGACACTTTTCTTCGGCATGTCCGGAGGACGTCCGGCGGACATGTTTGTCTGGCTTGTCCAGAGGGCGTCCGGGGGATATGCCTATCCGGCTTGTCCGGTGGCATGTCTTTCCGGTTCGTCGGGAAGACGTCCGGCGGACATGTTCGTCCAGCTTGTCCGGAGGACGTCCAGCGGACATATCTGTCCGGGTCTGGCCCGGTGGACAGGTTTGTTCGGACGTCGCCCGGCGGACATGTGTGTCCGGCTTGTCCAGAGGACATGTTTGTCCGGGCATCGCCCGGCGGACATGTTTGTCCGGACATCGCTCGGCGGACATGTTTGTCCGGCGGACATGTTTACCCACCTTGTTCGGAGGACGCCCGACGGACATATCGCTATACCCAATGTTGTCTTCACCATCTTTTATCGATCGAATTTACCAGCACTCTCGTTTAAGTTGTTATGATCACTACAAGACGAACTGGATTTTGGGTATTTTCTTTTGTTGAGATTTTACAATTAAAATAAAAAACGGAGGACCTAGGCTGGATCTGACCTTTTCAGTGTCATTTGTAGGGTATCAATGGAGAATGCCGTTGTACGAGAGCCGCAATCGGCCAGCCTGGGCCCAAGGGCGAGCCCGGGGACAGAGGCGCCATGGGCTTTGAGGGTTCACCAGGTAGACGCATAATTCAAAAAAAAAAAAAAACGAAAAAAAAATAATACATAGAACAGCGATAACCATCAGCACATAATGTGGCAGCCCACCATCTTTGTTTTCCCCTAACCATTGTCATTCTCTAAAGTTTCAACAAACTTTCGTAATTTACCCCACCCACATTTTAAGACTATGGGGCAGTTTGGGTGAATATTCAGGTTCTCGAAGAGTGCCAAGATACCACGCTTATGGGATATGCACTGCTAAACCCCCATGGGGCATTTTAACGCCCCAAAGATATTCTGGCTTTGAGGTGTTTTCTTGGCAAAATTTTCTCAACTGTTGCATTATTTCTTGCATGATTTTTCAGGGCCTAAAGGCGATTCTGGGTCGCAGGGATTACCCGGGGTTGATGGTGTCAATGGGGAGCATGGAATACAGGGCCCACCAGGGCAGCCGGTAAGACAATTTTCCCTATCTTATCTAGACCATCAATCTTAGGGTATCTTGCGGTGGAGATCCTATTTGTAGTTGAGAAAAATATTTCGGATAAACCGGCGATATATCACAGGCAGGCTCTAGATTTATCACCCTCCCACAAAAAAAAATTGGCACGAAAAACTGATGCAGTCACTAATATTTGGAGGTTATAGTGTTGCCATGTAGTCGGATGCAGTTCAAGGTCATTGCTTATGACGCTTCCTCCCCGAACTTCGGGTGGCGCCATCTGTTGCCAGCGGCGGAAGCTCAATTGTGGACCTTATCGGCCTTCCTGCCTTACCGACCTTTCTACTTTAACACGGCGGGACCCATTTAAAAAGTTTTCTCGTGGAATTTCCGTTTTCCTCTTTTTTGAGACAACTTAAATTCCTTTAAAAAAAAGGAAACCAAAAAAAAAAGAAAAAAAATTGAATTCCATTTTATTCAATCGTTCTAATGAAAAAAAAATTAATTACAGGGACTATCTGGACCTAAAGGGGAGAAGGGTGAATACGGTGATATTGGACCTCCAGGGCTCATGGGTCCTCCCGGGTTACCAGGGCCTCCGGTATGTATAACACCACGTGACACATCCCTAATTGAGTGGATTGCCGACTGTTAGAGAAAGTGAGCTAAATGCTTTTACGTTACAGGGAGCACCGGGTCTCCGGGGAGAAAAAGGAGAGAAGGGAGAATCGGTGAGTTATTCAATTTCACTTACTTTAGTAGGCTCGAGGGGTGGAAGGACCGAGGCCATTGATTTTTCACATTTTATTTTCCCATCACTTTTATCAAACTTTTCTGTTTTTAGTATCGTTGTAATTATCTGCAATTGTACGTTTGACATTCGTTAAAGTATTCGCGTATTTTACAGTATCTCCCGCCGTTTTCTGCTTTTAATCGCGTATTGCTCGGCTTTTGTACAGCAATTTTATTAACGAGTTCTGTGATTTAATATTGCACTCATCTCGATGGAAAAAAGCCAATGTACAATTTGCATTAAATCCGAGTCCTTCTAACGCCGCAATGGGAAAACGGTGTTGTAATTTTATGCTGTGTTTTTTTCATGTGCGGTGTAATTATCTTCGTGGCGGTCAATCCATGCAGAAGTACAAAAAGTTGAGAAGAAGACAGGTGGGTGATGATTGGTTTTATGTTTTGTTGATTTGCGAACATGATGGAGAACTTGCATATTTGATGTAGGGGGGGGGGTGGGGAGGGGGGGGGGTGATGCATAATGGGACATGAGTAGATGAAAAAGGAGCTTCATGGTATTTCATACCTTTCTAGACTATTTAAAACAAAATATCTGTGTATGTGTGTGTGTGTGTGTGTGTGTGTGTGTGTGTGTCGATGTACGTATGTAACCAAAAATTTCCCGGAACGATTTCGCGTGAACAAATTGTCCGATCAAGGTCCTGTATGACGCAATTGAAGCGTCTTGCCGTAACTTAGAGCTCATTAATTTTTGCTCCATATATGTCTGCTGGTTTCTATTGTTATTAACAATTTCAATTGGTTATAACGCTGTATCTCACGAAATATTATAGATACGCAAAAACGTGTCCAATAAATGTTGTTCCTTATGAAAAAATACATATTTTGTGTCCTCTGGCTTTTTTCGTATCTTCAACCGTTTCGGCGGTAGATCGTTATAAACAGTTGAAATCATTTAGAGAGCTCTGTGGTGAGAAAAATGGGAGATTGGAAAGAAATTTACACACACACACGCACATATATACACACACATACACACACACACAGACCCACACACACACACATTTAGTTAAAAATGGTTTAGAAATGTTAGAAACACCTTGAAACATGGAGATATAATGAAAGATCAATTTTTCTTTTTTGGGAGAAAAAAATAATAACTACCCTAAATCGGAAAGTTGAAAATGTAAAAAAAAGATATCTAGCTGTGTATATCGCCACTCCGACTCCGAGAGCCACAGAGGGTCTCTCACTCGGGCGCGGCTATGGTACATCAAATGGTGAAAGGGACGTCAATCACATCTCACTCCATTGGACATTTTGTTCATTAGATTATTAGACATTGGATACTTCAACTTGGCTATTATTGACCCGATATTCTCGATTGGCTAGACCGCCCATCAATTTCATGCATGGTCCTCGCAAAATTAGGTACGGTTGGAGGTACATCTCTTGCTAGGCAAGGTAGCTCCTGCGAGGCAAAGGATCTTCCAATTTTTTTAAACTTGTAACTTCAGTTATACTGAAATTATTCGACCGCAAAGTGGTCCAAATGAAACGTATATATAGTGATATAATAGTGGTGATAGTGGGACAGGAAGTTCATCGTTCGCTCGTCACGCTCGGTGGAGGTCTCGCGGACGTCAAAATCTGAATGGTTATTCAATATAAGTTGGAACATACCTAAGCATGGCATGTCCTATGAAGAAACGTGCCTCTACCATATAGCTAACGATGTCGATTAAAATTCAAACTGCACGATGAGCGTAATTGGAAATAGTGGACGAGAATAATACACCCAAACGCCTAATTATTGATTTAGTAAATGGGTCAATATTGTGGTGGGGAAAAGTGGCCCCGGAGCAACAAGTACGATCATTAGCATGGCACTTGTAACAGATTTCTACCGATATATACAATGAAAATTACCAGAAAAAATTACGTAATTGACGACCAAAGTCTTAAGATTAGGTCTTAAGAAAATTAATTGAGTCCGAAGAAAGATTTTGATGTCAGTAGAAAATTAAATTGTCCTCTTCAAGAGGTACTTAGACGAAATCTATGGCTCTTTTTTCAATGAAAAAAATATGCAAGTTTGTCATTGTGCGAATCACCACCATTCAATTTCACCTCTGTTATTTATGCCTCCTGAATTTGATTACAGGGTGATGGTACGTTTGAAGTGAATGCCGGCGAAGTGGTGAGTGTCCAATGCCACTGAATAAACTCGTATTGATTATTTCACATACAGACGTCATAGAATAAATTTAATATTACCTGCTCGTGTTATATTACAGATAATGGGACCTCCTGGCCCTCCAGGACCGCCTGGTTCAGCTGGCTTACAAGGACCGCCCGGCATTAAGGGTGACAGAGGACACGATGGTGGCAAAGGCGAACCTGTCAGTATTGATTTATTCACTGAAATTTGAACTTTCCCTCGTTTATTTCGCCATTAGGGATGTAATGGAAATCTTGAGAAAAATTGCTTTTGTCTTAACCAGCGGAACATTTTATTGGTTAGGGAAAATTTTTTGAGATAGGTCGGACACATCTGACTTTTCATGTTTAAGAATGTGCGCTCGTTACAGTCAATTTCTGTTCTGAAAAAAAATTGTGTTTCACCCACCCATCCAGTCACCCTCTTACACACCCACCCATGCACATCCACCCACCCACCCACCCACTCATTCATCCATCCATTCACCCATCCACTCACCCACCCACCTACTCACCCGCCTGCCCACTCACCCATTCACCCATCCAGCCACCCGCCCACCCACCCACTCACCCACCCGCCCATCCACCTACTCACCCACCCACTCATCCATTCACCCATCCACTCACCCATCCACCTACTCACCCACCCATCCACCTACTCACCCGCCTACCCACTCACCCACTCACCCACCCACCCACTCACCCAGCCACTCGCCCACTCACTCACTTACCCACTCACACTCGCCCACTTACCCACACTCATCCACCCACCCACTCGCCCACATTCATCCATTCATCTAGCCACCCACCCAGACAGACCCACCCACCTACACACATATATATCTTATTGAAAAACAAGCTCAATTTTCATTCAATATTTATAAAATTTATAAAACCTCCACTACATCCTTAAAACTCCAAGATTTACACGTTAGAAGTACAATTTGCCATTCACAAGTTGTTCTTTTCCACCTGAAATAACGAAATCGTAAAATAACTGTTTTTTTCTTTCCTACCAACGTACTTTTCCCAGTAGAATTCTCTGGTTGTCGGTTGAATTATTGAATAGAAAAAATCAGAGAGATGAGAAGAAACAACAGTGAAGAAATTAATGTAAACTTGAACAAAAAAAAAAACAAAAAAGAATGTTAGAATATCCATGCGTTGATGAATAAAATAGTAAGATTTGGGGTAGAGTTGAAAAAGTTAGAGATTCAGGGGGAAATAGAAGGAAAAATAGTACGAGCATCAAAACGAATCACTAATGGTTGGCTGTTTAATGTTTCAGGGTGAGAAAGGCAGCAAGGGAGATCCTGGTCCAATGGGACTACCCGTAAGTAGAAATTCACGTTACTGAAGTAATACCCTTACACTTTGATTGACACTTGATTCACCATTCACATTTGCGGGTGAAAAAATCCTAGGGGTGGTAAAGCTGAAGCTTTTATTGCAATGAATTAGCGTATTTGTGGGGGAAATTATGGCCCGCAAGAAAAAAAATACATATCGGATCTATATATACTTATGTCACATATACATTTTGATAATACAATTAGAAAAATTTCGGGACAAATTCATCGTTTAGATTTTTTTCATTAAGCCCCTGAACTATATATATCGAATTGAAAAAAAACGAGGTCAGAATTTTGATTCATCCGGATCACTGACATCCACCAATTCATCTCTCTAGGCGTGAAACTCGGTGTTTCTAGGTCTCAACACATGAAATTGATTATAACACTCAGCTCATGAATAAATTTGTAAGGAATGTGATTATGAGCCTCACCTTCGAATAGGATAATGCCATCTCATTTGTCATAGAAATCATTGGTGAACTCATCGTACAATCCTCTCCATCTCAGAGCACTATGAAAATTTGTATTTTTTCATTTTTATTTTCTACTTATTCAAAGTCGCATCAAGCAGTCAGTCCTTAGCGCGTTCATATAGAGCACAACTTCGTTAGTTGCAACATTCGTTAGTTGCGACATTCGCTAGTTGCAACATTCGCAACTTCCCCTTTTCCAGCGCCAAGGCGCTACTTTTTAGTTGCAACGCTCCAGGTTTTACATTCCCTACTGTCGTTATTGTGTTGCAACTAACGAGGGTTCGCTGTACTCGGTTCACCCTCGTGAATTGGCTCAATGAGCGCGTGCCGCCACTTTCCGATTTCTTCATTTTGCAAAAAAAAAATCCATTGAAATGCAATTTTCAAAACATCCCGAATCTATTATTGCATTTTATGATCATATGTCAAAAGTTCTCATGAAAATGATTTTTCCCAGCGATTCATACACTGTATATTTCTGTTGTTGCAGGGGCCCATGGGCCTTAGAGGAGAATCTGGTCGCCCGGCCGAAACAGGCAAACCCGGACCGATGGTAAGAAAGCGAGCGCCGCGCTCCTAATGCCGGCCCCATTAATTAATAGCGTTCATCCGTCAATTGTCGAAATTCCCTTTTCAACGATATATCACTGCCTAGCTCGCTGATAAATACAGCCAATAAGCACTCCCTTAAATCCGCCTAAAAACAGTAACATCGATTTAGAATCCAAGTAGACTAAACCTGATGGTATTTCAAGTGGTGCAATCAAATGGGTTTTTCTGAATATTTTAACGAATGATTTGTTTTTTTTTTTTAATCAACTTGTAGCTTTACAAAATACAAAATACGTAAAAAAATTCCTCCTTCTTGCCCAAACGCCATTTTACTTATTAGGCTTTTTAAAAAATCAATAGCATCAGTTTTCAACATGACTACAATTGCGAGTAGAAGCCATAATAAATAATCCAGTGAAAAAAAAATCAAATAGATTGAACAATTTGTCTGCGAATAATGCCTTACGAAAGTTCGGAGATGGTATTTACGGGCGGGGCGTCTGAGCGGAACGGGCGGAGTGGGGGGAGTCACGTGGGCGCTGCGCGCCTGCGTACGCAGTGTCGCCTGAATTCACCGGTCGCGCGCCCAAACACATCATCACCATTTATCCATTATTCCTTATACATAATAAATTTTATTAATAAAAAAAAAAATATTCTGACGTCAACCCAAGAGTATCGCACCACTTTGATGTACTCAATCTCAAGTAGTAAAACAATGAAAATAATTATAAAATTAATAACACAAGTACTCGCATTTGCCCATAATTTTCCATTCCTCAATTTCTTTAGTTAATTTGACACTAATGGCGCCTTAACGACAGGTTGGCCCGTGGTGATCCGCTAACAACTAACACGGGGATAGGTATCCACTCAACAACATCTACAACCCAACAACTTGAAATGGAATAACCGACAATAACCTATCTAACAAGTGCACGATAATCAGGAATATCCACAGAATTATTGATAATTGCACTGTATTAAACAGAGAATTATGTACTTACGGTCGACCATCGATAACTCTCAATCGTAATGAGCATAATTGAAAAATTTCATCACTATCACGTCCCACCCCCAAAACACCAAAAGATATTTATAAAATCGTGACGATAGTTACGAGACGGTTATAGCTTTGCAAATTGTAACATCAATAAGCCCCCCCGCCCTTTCAAAAAAAAAAAAAAAAAAAATCATATTATGTAAAAAAAAAAAGTAAAAAATAAGCGCCATCCCGTGGACGCGTTGCATACATATAAATATATATTTATATATATTTTGTCACTGGATTAAGACGCAGTATCGTGCAGTTAACGGTGCATAAATTCACACGTTTTAATACAACGTAATTAAGTACTGAGAATTGAACGTACTGTAATTCATATTTGCCAACAGACTTTCATACCAAAAATAATTAACGAAAAAAATAAAAAAAAAAAAAAAATAAAAAAAAATAATGATGATGATGATACTTAAGGTCCTCATATGAAGTGTGGGCTGTGCGGTGCTGGTACGAGGTAATACGCTGCCGTTAAAATTCAAATGAAAAATCTAATAACTTTAATAACAAAAAAAAAAGCTCACTTTCTAACGTTATTCCTATATGTCTGTATAATCTATCTCTTCTCGTTCTACTTGTATCTATTCGATGAGAAAAAAAAACACGGAAAATTTCGAGGACATTGTATATCGACATGTGCGCGATCCATACGATCACTAAGATTGTACGGCCAATGAGACCGATGTATGTGAAAAAAAAATATGTATAATGTATACCTCCATTTTCAATTCTTTTTTCTCCATAAAAAAACTATATGTCCTTCTGAGATTTAAGAGCGAGTGTATTATATGGAAAAAAAACGAACTGACGAAACAAGATACTGAACAAATTCGTCCCACTCATTGGGCTACTCATAAACCAATAATTAACTGCTGTTAATTATCTTTCAGCGAAATAATTTTGCAAAAAAAAAAGCAATGAGCGGAACGAATGTGGCGATGGTTCAGGCCAAAATTGAATGATGAATGAGAGCTAGAAACTTGGAAATATCCAAGCCCAGCATCTCCAATTTGTAAATAAAAAAAGGTAAAATACAGCCGAGAAAAAGATCGTTTATAGATTGCCGGGCTGTTTAGATAGATATGAAATAAAAATTTGTTTCGATTGAAATAAATAGGATAAATTGAATGAAATTTGTAGTACCGACAGTGGGACTTGTGTAATTTCGATATTTAGGGGGACACCCAGGTGGGGGGTACGATGGAATGAATATTGCAGCAGGTTCGAGGGAGGCCAAAATAGAACAAGATAGTTTCAGATTGATCGAGATTGATCAGGGCCGATCCAGATTGATCGAAATTGATCCAAATTGATTGAGATTGATCAGGATTGATCCAGATTGATCAGCATTGATCCAGATTGATCAGGATTGATCCAGATTGACCAGCATTGATCCAGATTGATCAGGATTGATCCAGATTGCCCAGGATCGAGACTGAGCAAGAATGTTTGAGATTGATTAAGATTGATCCAGACCGAGCCAGATTGATCCAGACTATTCAAGATTGATCAAGAGTGACCCAAACACGAGACCACAAGGAACCTATGTGGGTGCAGGCAGCTACTCTATGAGCAATCTTCCGCTTATCAAAAACTCCGAAAAAGTTCTCACCCTGTCGGGGATTTGAACTTAGGGACCCAAGCGACAGCGCTAAGACGCGTTCTAATGTTCGAACAAAAAGTTTTCTTTCAAGTTTATGGACAATTGCATTGTATAAATCTAATGACCAAGAATTCAGTAACGAAGTGGTGAACCATGATGAGTGCAGCTTCACCTCAATCATTGGAAGATAACTCGAAATCTAAGGCAGATAGCAAAAATCTTATCTCAACCTTTTTTATAAAACATATTTTCCTCGACAAAAAAAGTTATTATAAAAATTTCGCTATCTCCCTTAGAATTCGAGATATCCTGCAAATACTATCGTAAAGTCCAAACACACTTATCTTAATTTACCACTTTGAGCTATGCGAACTAAAAGAAGTGTTCGAACAAGTCTTTTCTTCACTGTCTGTACGATTGGTTAACAAATTATAGAATTTTGAGGAATTTTTTTTCTGAAAATTTCTATTAAGAAAATGTTGGGAGAAAATGGAAACCATCAAAATGGAGCCTAACCTACACTTTGTCACCTGGGTAAAACCTCAGTTATCTCGAAAATGGGTCGATTTAGAGAAAAATTACAACATACATATTTTATTGGAAATCCAATTTTCTATAAAAAATATCATATAGCACTTTTCCCTAAATCGGCTCCTTAAGGACTTATTCGCATTTTATGAAAATTTGTAAGTCGAAATTAGAAGAGTCCTACTGTACCGAGCGCTGCTAACTCGATGTTCGTTAGGACAAATTGAGCGCAATCGAAAAATCCATTGAGATTTTTTTTTTATTCTTTGAAAATGAGTTATGAAGTTGATTGAGAGATGAACATAAGTGAAGGAAGATACATTGATTGTATAAATCGTACGCGCGATTGAAAAAAAATGATGAAAACTATGGCCTACGATTTGCTTCTAATGTCATTCAGTACTTAACAAGTTGTAATTGCTAGTAATTCGATGTAAGAGACTCCAGTGAGATTGTATGTAAAATTGATTGGATGAGAGAGACAATTTGCATGATTGATTGAATTTATTGTGGCAAGTGTTTTTTAATATAATTTTTTAAATAATTTCCTTTTTTTAGAAATTGTGGTCTCGATGGCGATAACAGGAAACTTGCCTATTAATATTTTTTTTCACCAAAAAAAAATGGTAAAAAATGCACAAAATTTGTTATGAAATTTTCTTCATTGAAAAATAATTTGCAATAATTTTTCCAGTCTTAAAAATCTAAATATTAAATGTTAAAAAAATCGGGCAAGTTTCCTATTTATGCCTCAACGACATATATAGTTCCCGATTATTTATCATTTTTTCACATTAATTATAATTATTATAAAATGAATGGAAAAAGACTTACGCTGGCGTACTCGATGAGGCTAAAATTATGGATTAGCAAGTATGCGAGTGACTCTGATTGCAATTATGTTAGTTGTACTTTTATATATAGATAGTGATAGAAAACCTTTCAGTGTTTAAGATTTTTTTGGCGAAAAATAATTATTTGGAAAAAAATATACGCACACACGTACTTAATCACCATGGAACACACTCAGACATAAGTGAATGAGGTGAAAAAAAAATACTCAAAAATCGGAATGTAAAAAAAATTAGGAGTGAAAATGCGAGTGAAATTGTTTGACAGATTTTTGAATCCATGAAGGAGTCTCTAATGTCTTTATTGAACATTAATATTAAGCGTAAAATGAACATTTGTTAATCGACGAAAAACGTTCCATAAATGCGACTGAAAATGAGCGAATGATTATGATCATTTATCATTGTGAAAAAAAAATTTACTAACAAATTACGGAAAATTGAACATTTGAAAAAAAAATTTTGTTTCATAATGTCCTGATTAATAAACAGAATGTGCATGTGCCTGTTGCCAATTTGCTTACTACTAAACCTAGAAAATTCTCCCAGAATATCCAGTTGATCCTTCAGCATCTGAATTGTTTTTTGTTTTGCATTTTGTTCAGTTCTTGATTATGCAATAGCATCTCTTCCTCATGCAGATGAAGCCGATATTAACATTGATGATAGGAAACTTGCATATTTTTTTTTCTTCATTTTTCTAGGAATTATATTTTCAGATATTACATCCAGAATTAAATCCCAAATTTTCAAAAAATTGAGACCCATTTTTAATACATTAAAAAAATTTTAGCAACGAGAAATGAGAGAAATTGGAAGAAAACAAAACGGACAAAAAACCAGAAAATCTTGATCACTCGAATTCTCAACGAGGTTGGCTTAGAAAAATATGTAAAATAGATCAAAAAAATTGTTCACTTTTTTATTACAGAACAGAATAAACTGAGATTAATTTGAAAATTTTAAATAGTGGAAAACAAAGTATGAAAATGCGAGGTGACTGAGATGCGCCGCCGCCATTTTGGGAAAAAAGGCGGGAGTATCGAATGAAGATGGCGGCGCAATCGTATGCTCACGATGTTCAGATTTTCATTCAACTCATCATCTCTTTCAGATCGCTCTACACATAACACACATCCAATAAATAAATGAATATGCAAGTTTCTCAATCTTGGTATTAACACATGCATAGCATACGAATTTTGGTCCTCCACTGGTGCCTGATCGTCCGTAAATTTTTGTTCCTGGATAAAAAGAAAAATAAATAAAAGCCATAAAAGGTATTTTGGTTTTACGAGATAATTATGGAACAAAGGGGACTGATGATGAGGTCGTAATGCAGCATCATTTCACTCTATCACATTGCGCGTCAGCTGTGCATAGTGTGCGCTCGTCGGTCGTTTAAATTTTTCCCCTTTTTTAATATTATAGTTTATTCTTATTGGTAACGCCATATTTATCGCAAACTTTATTTTTATGTAAACCTGCCTACTTCCACATGTTCGACTACTTTCAGGGATTACCGGGTTTAGACGGCATGAAGGTGAGTTGAACAAAAATTTTCTACATTTTTTTTAAAATTACTACAAATTTTTTAACATCGCCTAATATTGGTTTAGGATTTTTTTTTTAAATTTCTGAAATTTTGCGAATTTTTTTTACTCAATTGCTATAATTGATTTTTCAAAAAACAATAATTTGGAATATTAGGAGAAGAAGTTAAGGACAATTTTCTTCTTCAGTTTCAATTTTAAGATTTATTAAAAAAAAATTATTTTATTAAAAAAAAAAATTATTTTTTATTAGGGAGCCCAAGGCGAACCAGGTACTAAAGGCGAACGAGGAGATCCAGGACTACCGGTAAGTCCCAGATTTTATTTTCAAAACATGATCAGTCACCAAATTCGGGTTTTACCTAAATATTGCAAAATTTTACAAAACTTTTTTTTCGACACACAATCACAATCTTCCATCATCACTAATCCGGTTTCATTGTATTCTGCAGGGAACAGACGGGATTCCTGGTACAAAGGTATCGTTATCACACCAACTCAACCCCCAAATCTCCCCGTCCCTCCCAATAAAACTTTCAGTCTCTTCCAGTCATTATCAGACAGTTGAAACTATCTCTCGCTTGTCTGCTCACTAACTGTCCCTCGCTCCCATTAAGGTCGTTGTTGTGGGACAGTCCGAGTAGAAAGTTGAGGCGGCGACTGGAGCTGACCTTGAGCGCGCGCACCAATCACAGCGCGTCACCCCCCACTCTTGCGCGTCACGCTCCCGTGCTCCGCGCAAAGCCAGAATTCCTGAACTTCTACAAGTGCTTCTGGGCTTTCAAATGCGTTAATCAACTTCATTTTTTTTCCACAAAATTTATCATCACGACTATTACTTGCCGTTTTGTCCATGTCAAAAACTGTCGATCCATTAATTGAAAAAAAATCGACGAACCTGCATTTGAACTGCAAAATCCAAAGAGGTCAATGGACATGCTCCGCCCATGCCGCAGCCGATAATTTTGACTCGAATAAAAATTCGCGGAAAATCTGTTGAAAGAAGAAGGACCCAACAACAACCTTAATTTGTCCCTGTACCTCCGAAAAACCCTTAACCCTGTCTATTCTCTCCATTCGCCTCCTATGTATAATTATTCTCTATCCTTATACATATCCCCTCCCCCCCCCCTCCCACACCCCTTTTCTAGAACATTGTGCCCCACCGCCGGATATCCGGTACCTCCTCCATTCCAACAATTTCACACTTCCTTGGCGATTAATCACTCCTGCAATGTGACCGTATTACAGGGCTTGAAAGGCGACAATGGTGCCCAAGGCGAAACCGTGAGTACACTAAACACACCAAGTTTTCATCATTTTACCTTAATATCCTCCAAAGTCTCATAATTAAGTGCGTTTAATTAGCCCCTCATCCCGACCAAAAGCCGACTTATGAGAAAATTCAACAGCTCTTCATTATTATTTTATTTCACTGCCAATTGGGCAAAATTCGATAGGGAACTTGCATGATACCAACTATTTTTGCAGAAAGCTTCCGAAATATTAGTGTCAATTTTTTTTTTAATTATTTATAATTAGTGGGTGAAGTGATTTTTTTAAACCAAGTAAAATTTCTTTGGAACTTTTATTTTGTTTTATGAAACATAATTTAATTCAATTGGTTCGTTTGAAGCGATCAAACCTCGCGCTGAGGTCGCCGCGATGTCGCCGCGACATGCAGGCGACATGCATGCGACATTGTTAGTATGGCCATACTTCTCTCAATTTTTCAAATATAATTTGAAAATTTGAAAAAAATAACATTTCCAAACGAACTGAAAAAAAAAATTTCAGAACAAATTAAATGTCAATATTTTTCCGCATCAAATCAACTTCACCTTCTACATCTAACGAAAATTAATCAGAGATAAGAAAATTTTCCGGCGTATAACAATAGGGAATACCTAAATGAGAAGCGACTAATCTCCCTGCAAGTTCCCTTATACAATTTATTATTGTAATTGATCTTTATCCCGCGTTTTTGTCGAATGCCATTTGACGCAAGAGAGGAGAGAAAAAAAAATACTAGGTCCCTGCCACTGCCATTCGCCCAGAACAATGGGAGGGTCGCAACCCTCAACCATACCCGAAAACCCCTAAAAACACCCTCCTATTATTTCTCCCCCCCCCCCCCCCGCACATCACGAAGCAGTGGACCTTTGCCAAGGGGTGAAACCTCTCGCGCAAAAACCACCGCTTTAATTAACGAGAAAATTAAATAAAAAAAAAAAAGAAGAAAAAAATAAACGGAAACAGTAGAACAAAATTTCCAGACTCATCGCCCAATTTATAGAGTCGACGAAATATTGTTATTGTAATATTTGGCTCACGACGAGACGAGAGCGCAATGCACTTTGAATTTTTATCAATGTTGTTTTTTTTTTATTTATTTTTTTTCTTTCATCACACTCACTGCTTGGCCTAATTGCACGGGAAGATCAAAGAGATTAATTTTTATTCTGCTTTTTATGAGATAAAAAAGCCGTTGTTGAGTGGATTTTTTTTTTATATCTTTATGGATGATTATTATTGCAGGGTCCAAGCGGCAAGAAGGGGAGAAAGGGGGACAAGGGGAGCAAGGGTGATCAGGGTGTGCCTGGTCTTGATGCACCATGTCCATTGGGCGCTGATGGTTTACCACTGGCTGGATGTGGTTGGCGAGCACCACAGGTACATTCATATTGAATATTTAAGCGGTACAAGAGAGCGCTTTTCATCTGTGATTGGGCTAATGAAGTTGCCATCGGGAGTTAATGCTTGCATATTTTTTTGGTGAGGCCAATATTAAGGATAGGACATCCATATTGCTCTTCCGTTACACGTAATTCGTGGAACTGGCAGTGGAAGTAGGAAATAAAATAATGGAAATGTCAGAAAAACTTTGCTAGAGGAATACTCACGCAAATCTACATGAAATTACTGAAGCCACCCACCCATCCGACAATCCTCCCACCCAGTCACCCACGCACCTTCCCACCCACTCACCCTCCCACCCTCTCACCCACTCAGCCTGCCACCCATCCCCCCACTCACTCACCCACATTTCCGGTCACCCACCCTCCCACCCACTTTCCCACCCTTTCACGGTTCCACCCACTCACCCGCCCAATCATCCTCCCACCCACTTACCCACCCAATCACCCTCCCACCCACCTGCCCAATCACCCTCCCACCCACCCCATCACCCTCCCACCCACCTCATCACCCTCCCACCCCCCTACCCACCCATCTAACCACCTTTCCACCCATCCATCCGACCATCCTCCCACTCACCCACCCATCAAACCGCCCACCTATCCAACCCACATACCCACCCACACCCACAAACAGAAATGAACGTCTATCCAATAATATATAACTTCGCTTTGAATCGCGAACACCTCTCATTATCCTTCTGTATTCATTAAATTTCCTGGCTTTGATACCATTTGATAAGACTTCTCCCCGATTCCTCCCCAGCATCTCAGCATCTAATATCCACGTATTGACTACCATCCAATCCTCAATATTGGCCCACACTTTTTACTGAACTAATAAAAATGGCCTAAGGCGTAATACTGCTTGTACTTTTTTTTCTTGTTTTATCAATGTATTTCGGTGGTAACATTATGTATTGGGTTGGGAAATTGGTATGTCTGGTTAACAGGACGTGATGAGCACACCAAATCCATCAAATGAGGGACCAGAGCCAGCTGAAACTGATTACGAAGAGCAGGAGGAGGAATACGATGAAGAATACACGGATCCAAGTGGCAATATGGCTGAAAAATAAGTGGGCCAGCGTGTTTTACACCCGGTTTTAGCCCATTTTCAACATGGTCAATTATCATACAACCAGACATCTATCTTAGCACACTAGTTACGTCAATCCACAAGCGTTTTAATGCAAATCCACTTGAACTGATGCTTTTTGTGTTTGCTGACTGACCAGAACTAACTCACCCATCTGGTAATTTTGGTTCATTATTGGAGATGTATAATTTGCATGTGGTGGGGGGAATTAATTGGAATTTCACCCTTAATTACTTGCAGGCCTAAAAAGTTTTGGTATACTGAGAGGAAATTGGATTTTTGATTGCATTTCATTTTCATAAGAAGAAACTATGATAAGTTCCACAGCATAAACTTTCTATCCAATTTATTTGCAATTACAATGTACACATGCAGAATATTTCTCGAGCTACTGCGGGGTGGTGGGGGGGGGGGGGGTGGGTCGGAGGGGGTGAGGGGTAAGGGCCACTCGTGGGAGCTCAACAGCTGAATTTCGGCAGATTTTCCATATTACAAATGCAGAATTCTGAATGATTTAACGATGGGAAAGTGCCACTCTGCTCGCAGTTTGATGCATCACGTTTAGTTTTTTAAAATCGTTTTTGATATAAAAAATTTGTGAATCTAACTTGTGGTGGTTAGATGACATATTTTGAACGATAAATCTTCTTGAAATAAAAAAATTGGGGGCGGCGGCGCGCCGCTCACCATGCGAGTAAACTCGGCTGAGAGTGGCGACCAAGTTCAGTCTGGTTACAAAAATGAAGTAGAGTACAATTTTTCGAGACGTAATTCTCCAAGAATCGATTAGTATGAGGGCAGTAAATACTTTTTTACACCTATGGCGGGACGAAAAACGATTTTCTAGCCCCGGGAGGGAATAGTGCTTTTCTAGCCTAGGGACGCAAAATGAGGATTCCTCAGTCGCGCGTAAGGCGCGATTGGTAAGTATGCGGCTGAGAATTCCCTATTTCACTTCTCGGGGTAACAACCTTTTTCATCCCGGCGTACACGTAAAGAAAGATTATGGCCCCGCACAGTGGGCGAAAATCTCACTTTTGCGTCCGCGGGGACAAAAAACGCGATTTTATAGTATGATTTTTTTGCATAAAAAATGAAAGCTTCTACCTTTGATTCTTGACTAAAAAACTGAGAGTAACCATTATAAACCGACTAACGAAGGGCCTATGACATTTCAGTCGAGAATACTACGAGAGTGGTTGCTTGAAGAGGAGGAGGAACTATTGGATAACAACGAGGGCGTGTCCGTAATGCGTACATCTCGAGCCAATTGATGTCCATCAAACCATCATCCACATTCATCTCCAGCAGACTCATCATCCCCCCCCCCACCCACCCACCCACCTCCCCTTTCTTCATGAAGAAAATGGGTGTCTAATCAAGGTGCCAAAACAACGAGACAGCAATAAAACGTAATACAATTTCTGTGAACACACCGAAATTAGTGAAAAAAATTGATTTTTTAATCAGTGAATTTTCCATGATTCTTGTCCAGTAAGTGTTGTAAATAAATGTACTTACAAGTGCCAAGCATCGATATTAGTGTGCGTGCGTCAGTCGTTCGTGTGTGTTGTTTATGTAAATATAAAAATAATCTAAAACAAATATTTATGTAATGATTAGATTTTAATGAGAAAACGATGATGTATTAAGGATGTCCAGGTGCTTTGATTATTGCAAAAAAAAAATTGTGTTAGCATTTTATAATTTGTGAAAAAATTCATTACATCAAAATTGGATATCATTTTTTTACAGTATCGCAAATATATCAGCATATATATATTATGAGCTACTGTCGTATATTGTGCTCTAATTTTTCATGATAAATTAAGTAGGGAAAGCACTTGGATTACCTTAATAAATCTATTCACATCGATCCAATTATTGTCTGAGAAAATTATAAATTATCGTATAAAGATTGTATGACAATTGATACAAGATGATTTTTAATATTATTTATGTATGAAATATAATGAATCTATTATGCATCAATGAATGGTATAACTTACTACGATTCATTCATTCATTCACTATCCTCGCTGACTAATAAATTAATGGCTAATCAATTATATTCCGTATTTCAATCTGCGATTTTCTCCCTCCGTTCTAAAATCCCAGCACTATATGGCAATTTCTTAATATTTTTAAAGGGCAACTTATAGTAAATGAAGGACAAGAAGGTTAATGAAAAAATACCTGAGTTTTATTGGCATCACTGAAATAATCAGCTTTTGAATAATTTAAATTTCTTGAAGTATTTTTGAACCTCCTCCTTGGGGTAGGGCTTAACAACTAGACAAGTTGGTATGTTTTCAGGCTGTTCTATCCACATTTTGTGATCTACTTTGGAGTCATCTAGTTTTGTATGCAGATTGATTAGACTTTGATCATCGGGTGCCTGGAATACGAGAACAAAAAATTGGTTGTAGATTTATTCACACATGACCACCCACACAAACACGCACACACTCATTCATCCGGACACCCACCTCCATACACACACACACACACACACGTAGAGAAGACGATGATACATTCCGACTTATCACCTCGACCTTCAATCTACCATTGCGTACGATGGCGCTGCCACCACTAACTAACTTCAACTTCATAGTGCATGACGTATACTCTATACTCATAGCCTACCTCCAAAACCACTTTATGCATGTTATCCAAATCCCGCAAATAGGTCTGTGTGTGTTCATCATTATAAAATAGATGAGTGACAGCTGTGCAGGCGTGACAAGCCTGAGCTATGACAGCGCCAACCGGCCATCCCATGCTTTTCATCAGGTCACCACGAACAATCACGTATTGAACAATTCCAGACATTGTTATCAACCGTACTTCCACAAATTCTCAATAATACCAATTATCACCGTTGTTTACGATAGGTTTGAGGTTAGGATACCTGCAACAGAAAATGTAATGAAGGTAAGTGCGGTTTGTCTTCACCACCAAGTAGGACAACGTTCCTCAGAGACTTATAATTATTTACCGTGAATGCGCTTCTTATTTTCGCTTTGCAAAGCACAAATAACGGAGTAGTATTTTCTTATTCCGGATTGGTTGTAGCCACCTGCCATGGACGCCAGGTACTATTCCTCCTCCAAACAATCCAAACATCTCCTTCTGCCTCGTGCTGCTTCCCAGCTGATCCGTGCTAATACCGATGGTAACGCATCTGCCGTCACTTCTCCGAACCTAGTAGTCATGTTATCTGTTCGGCCGGTGAATCTGAGAACTATACACAACACATTCACGTGTTTATCAACGTTATCAACGATCGTCATTCTGGTCTCCATTTGCTCATCAGAAAACTGATCAATGTCCTTATGATTCTTCAGCAGCTGCCACCCAGATGTCGGTAGGAAGAACTCTTCGGAGTCGATAAGATGAGGATCTTCGGAGTCGATAGGAGAGGGATCTTCGGAGACGATAAGAAAGGGATCTTCAGCGTCGATAAGAAAGGGATCTTCGGAGTTGATAAGAGAGGGATCGTCGGAGTCGATAAGACAGGGACTTTTGGAGTTGATAAGAGAGGGATCTTCGGAGTCGATAAGAGAGGGACCTTTGGGGTTGATAAGAAAGGGATCTTCGGAGTCGATAAGAGAGGTATGTTCGGAGTCAATAAAAGAGGGATCTTCGGAGTCGATAAGAAAGGGATCTTAGGAATTGATAAGAGAGATATCTTCGAAGTCGATAAGAAAGGGATCTTCGGAGTCGATAAGAGGAGGATCTTCGGAGTTAATAAGAGAAGCTTCTTCGGAGTTGATAAGGGAGGTATCTTCGGAGTCGATAAAACAGGCTTGTTCGGAGTCGATAAGAGAGGGATCTTCGGAGTCGATGAGAGCGGGATGTTCGCAGTCGATAAGAGAGGTATCTTCGGAGTCGATAAGAGAGGGATCTTCGGCGTCGATAAGGAAGATATAGCATGGTGAGAAGTTAATGCTGGTGGGTAAGGTACCGACGGTGAAGTTAGATTTGACCTCAGGATCCAACGTCTGCTCTGGTGAAGTTAGACCGTTGGTATTCCCCAATTTATCTCGCATGAAGGTGTTATCCTCTAGCTACGTCAGGATAACGAAGTATAACCAACCGGAAATATGTTTATTTCGAATATATTTTCGTGTATTTTGAATTTTTTTTTCCTCTAAATTCAATAATACCTCCGGCGGCGCGGCCCTCACCATGCGACCAACGGCACCGGGAAGATTACGTTCGCTCAAAAAAAATTTCCCGCTCTCTGCTGATAACCCGCCTTCAAAAATATCAAATTTATTTTACTCTTCTTCTGGAATGTGCCAAGTAAATTTTTAAAAGCCTCCGAGCTTTCCCAACCGATTTCTATTTACCTGGATCCGTACAAACAACCAAAGCAAAACTGGAGGACGTTTGTGTCGACATTTTTTACCCTTCTATTAAAATCAAATTTAGAATGATACAAAGGGAGTTTTCAATTTTCGTGGAATTCAATTAGTTCACCGTGGAAAAAGAGCTTGGGGGTGGTGGAGCGGGGGGAAAATTCCGGACATATTAAAGTGGAAAAACGACAGGGCTGCAAAGCTTAATACTGACAAAAAGCACAAATACGGCACAATTCAATCGCTTACTCAACAAAATTGCTCCAGGGATTTCTTCACATCTTTGCTTCTACCAACTCGAGCTACCGCTACAGTACATCCTTTCCCCTAGCATAACGTCTTTGACTGAATCACAAATTCGATTCAATTGACTCACATGTACTTGCCTTGAAGTTCACGTATTTGACCTTAAATTGGGGAGGTAGTTTGGTAGCAGGATGGAGGTATAAAGTGGAAGTTGTTGGAAAATATCACTCCAGAATTTCAGTATCCGGGCCTTTGGATGTCTTTGTATTTGTTCATTTATTTATTAATTTATCCAGTTTTTAATTCAGTGATTCATTTAGATATGGGGGGGGAGGGGGAGGGGATTAAATCGATAAAATTTGAGAGCCCATAGCATGTGCACAAACTGCACGGAGAGAAAACTTCAATAAAAATTACGGAGCGAATGACGCAATGGGCGCCGGAAAATCGGTTTACCGTTTTTCTTACAGAACTTCGTGTGAAAAAATGTGGAACGGTATGTGGAGTTTCAAGTTTCGCATCGAGAAAGTACGTGAAAGCCTCGTAATTGCTCTTGAAAATGTAAAATTCACTTAAGACCGGGAAAATTGTGGTTCAGAACGTGAAAATTGAACGTTCCACCATTTTTGGCGTAACTTTGATGATAATATTTTTAATAATTTTTATTGAGATTTTCCAGGAAGAATTTTTCAGAGAACAATTTTCCGAGAACTATTTTCCAGGAAACAGTTTTTCGGGAACCATTTTACAGGGAACAATATTTCGGGAACAATTTCCCAGGAAACAATATTCCAGCAACAATATTTCAGAAACAATATTCCAGGAACGAGATTCTGGAACCCATTTTCCAGGGAACAAGATTCCGGGAACAATATTTCAGGAACAGTGTTCCAGGACCAATATTCCCGGACCAATGCTCCAGGAACAATGTTCCAGGAACAACGTTCCAGGATCAATGTCTCAGGAACAATATTCCAGGAACAATATTGCAGGAACAATATTGCAGGAACAATATTGCAGGAACAATATTGCAGGAACAATATTGCAGGAACAATATTGCAGGAACAATATTGCAGGAACAATATTGCAGGAACAATATTGCAGGAACAATATTGCAGGAACAATATTCCAAGAACAATATTCCAGGAACAATATTCCAGGCACGATATCCCAGGAACTATAGTCCAGGAACAATATTCCAGGAACAATATTCCAGGAACAATATTCCAGGAACAATATTCCAGGAACAATATTCCAGGAACAATATTCCAGGAACAATATTCCAGGAACAATATTCCAGGAACAATATTCCAGGAACAATATTCCAGGAACAATATTCCAGGAACAATATTCCAGGAACAATATTCCAGGAACAATATTCCAGGAACAATATTCCAGGAACAATATTCCAGGAACGATATTCCAGGAACAATCTCTCAGGAACAATATTCCAGGAACGATATTCCAGGAACAATCTCTCAGGAACAATATTCCAGGAACAATTTTCCGGGAGCCATTTTCCAGGGAACCAGATTCTGGGAACCATGCTCCAGGAAATAGGATTCCGAGAACCATTTTCCAGGGAAGCGGATTCGGGGAACCATTTTCCAGGAAACAAGATTCTGGGAACCATTTTCCGGGAAACATCATTCCGTAGACTTCTGCTGTCCATCTTATAGTATTCATGTCTACCATTTGACTCCATTGTCAGTTCCATATCAACCGCGTAAGTCCTTTACATACAGAAGGCAGTATATGCGGTATATAATTACCATTCTATGTCTACATCAGTGGAATACTAGTCGTTTCACTGAACGAAGATCAATTGAAATGCATAAGCTCGGACACTCTAATCGAATTGTAGCGCATGAGCATGTAATTTTTTTCCGCATCCGTCTCTCTATGTAGATTGCAAAACCGCCGTTGCCGACTCTTCCTATTACACGGCATTTACTCACCAAAAACAGAGGGCGGTCCAGGGAACCGCAGAAAATCTATGCCCGTACAACCGGCATTATGTAGTAATCAAACGCTGACAACATGAGTCCACTGGAAGATAGCCAATGAGCTGGGGTTGAGTGTGTGGTTTCGGGTACCATGGAAGAGACAGGTAAACGGGGTCTACTGTAGGGAACAAAGTTGGCGGTGAATCAGATTGGGAGCTTCGGGAAGGTTAATTATCAGAGTATACTAACGTTACCTTTACGCTTTAATCGGGATTGAAATCCGTTTATTTAGTTCGTCTGCTTTTAGTATCTCCGTGACATCTCTAATTTCAAGTATTTCCAGTTTAGATTCAATTTCAGGCTTTTTTCTTCAAATCGTACAAATGGTTTTTTTGTAACTCTTCTTCAATCTTTTCAAAATTTTGGAAATTTTGGAAAATATTGGAAAGTTTTGGAAAATTTTGGAAAATTTTGGAAAATTTTGGAGAATTTTGGAAAATTTTGGAAAATTTTGGAAAATTTTGGAAAATTTTGGAAAATTTTGGAAAATTTTGGAAAATTTTGGAAAATTTTGGAAAATTTTGGAAAATTTTGGAAAATTTTGGAAAATTGTGGAAATTTTGGGAATTTCGGGAATTTTAGAAATTTTGAGAATTTTGGAAACTTCGAAAAATTTTGGAAATTTTGAGAATTTCGGAAATTTTCAAAAATGCCAAAACTGATGAATATCGAGATTTCAGAAGAATTCTCGGACGGTTCGAAAATGAACATATATAATTCTCTGATTGAGCGCTGATGGCTATGAGTGCAGCTATACCTTTTCGCCAGAAGACCATAACCAGTGAAATGAAAAAGCAGGACATGTCGAGAAAAAAAAGAGAAATTTGAATCACCGCCAAATGAAGCTGAAAGCCTATACGTTATTTTTCTTACCTACGTGTGTTTGTGACTCCCTCGTGTGTCTCTCCACCCCCTTTGAATCTCTGGCAGCGATCCGCATTTTCGAGCAACGCAAATACGTGAAAATACTCCAAGAAGGAGAGGGAACGTGAATGGGGCGTTGAGTGGTTTCAATTTGAAGGAAAAAGTTCGTTCTATGTTCTTCTTCTTTGACAAATTCGCTGAACACATGCCGAACTATTATTACATTTTCTGATTCACTGGGAAAAAAATCGTATACACGTGTGCTGCAGATCCAATAGCTAACGATTTTCCCATAAGTTCTTCCATTTGAAATCGCTTTATGGAAATATTGCAATACCATCAAAGCTTTTGCCGGAGATGTTTCTCATGCCTTATATCCCCAGATAATCCATAATGAATCGAGCTGCCGTAACTTCCGTTTACACAAGATAATCTATATACATAACCCAGTGACCGCAGAAGCCAATAAAATAATATACTGAAATTGAAAACCACCGGTCAATTGAATACATTAAAACAAGTTATCACCAGAAAAAAAACTAGTAGTGTGTGCATGTGTGTAGCCCACTCGGGGCACAAACAAAACTTCCCGATTTGGTTTTTCAGCACAACCTACTAAATTTATTCTTCTCCAATATACTACGGTTAATCAGTGTGACCCCTGTTATTATCATAACGAAAACGTGCCTATTTGAAAATTCCAAACTGACTCATTTATGAAGCAGATAATTATGAATACTTGAGTAGACGCATGGCAAGCATGAGGATGAGACTTATGCGTGTTACTTGAGTGAGAGTGAGACGCCAATAAGGATGCGGCTGCAAAACAAAAACTTTAATATTTTACCCAGTGCAACAGTATAAACAATTGCAATTGCTAATAACATTGCATATACTGCACAAATGCCATCCAAAATGTGATCCGCTCGATTTTGCATGAAAACGCTTCGATTGGGACCGTCATGACAGCGCTGGGTCCACTCGTTCACTTATTACATACATAATTGTGGAGACTGCTATACCTCCTTAATTATGCAAATTATCGAAAAAAGGCATTCTACATAAAATCCGTATTTTTATATGGCAAACAACTTTTCTTATATGAATTTTGCGCTAACTCTAACAGTTTATGCAGTAGAACATTATAAACAATTGACATTGTTAATAACAATATAAGTACTGAACCACTTTTACTCAAAATTTAATCAGTTATAAAATATGCTTATATCTTTCAACTGTGACATTGAGTACCTGGATTACAACATTTTTGTGTGAATGACGTTCATTATCCCTATTTTCGATTTTTGCTCAACATGAATTTCTCAAAAACAGGGGAACTACTCGATGGATTCGATCAAAAATGTAATCAGTTTTCAGTCATCAGTTTCCTCAATGTACATTCTCTGTGATGAACCGTAATTATTCAGGATTTTGCAGCATATTCCGTAAGGATAGAAATGTCTATATGCATTCAATTAGTAGCCATGTCCAATAGAGGAATGGCCTAATCCGAAATTTAGATGATTCGCACGCTCCACTAGACGCGAATTGCAATTCGCGGTCTTAGATAGATGGTGATGTCGATTCCATTGCAACCACTGTGTCTGCTGATTGTTCGTTGGGTTAGAGTTTCGGGTAATGAAATTCCATCGACAACCAAAAGAGTTTTCCGTCGACAGGTGCTCGACTGCCATCCGCGGTGTAGACCGCGGATGGCAAGCCGGATGGCAACCGTGTGGGAGAAATCTGATGAGGAATAAATTCAGAATTTACAACAATTCCCTGAAAGATCAAACGCATCTTCCATGCCAATACCAATGATACCTTCGCAGATTTACGATCATCGGCCAGTAGAAATCCAAGTCCTGGGAAATCGCTCCATTTGCTCGTTGTGTGAACATGTACATGCTTTAACGGATATGGTTTACTATCTAGTACAACATCTTGTTCACCCTACTGTGTATCTTCAGCTTTGTCCGCGTATAAACCTTTTTTAAGAGACTTCACAGACAGTTGGATGCACCAAACGACCACTTTTGTAGGCTTCCACATGATGCTGGCACGTCAAGGACTTGGAGAAAAATTAACGAGCGAATCTTGCCGCTGTGTATTCTATGGTATATTTTTTTCCAAGTTTCTGGCGGTGAGGTATTGTAATGATTCTGAAAAATTAAATTTGTTTGACTTTCAAGTTTGAAAATAATTTATGGAAAGAGGAATCTTGGCGTGCACCAAATTCCAATGGTCCATGTTCAGGAATAATAGCAACTAATAACCTCCACAGTGAGCCCAACCACTAGTTAACGAACATCCTACTGCTTGCAATGAAACATAAAATATAGAGTGTCCATTGGACATTCGCAAATGTAATACCTAAAACAAAATCCCTGAAACATGATTTTCCACACGATTTGCACGAATATCCATGGATTATTAACGTTGGGCTTGGGCGTGAACATTGTGATAATCCATTTATGATATCATAGATACGCTAACGTTTAATTTACCGGATATTTTCACATCCACTTATAGTACCGGTAAATTTATTATGTAAATGAGGAATTAACATAAATTATTTGGTTTTAGCGGAGAAGTGCAGCTGATTAATATGTCATAATCATGTTATTTATTGATTGGAGCTATGTGAAGAAATAATATGGGCGTTCAGTTGATCTCGCGACTCGTTTTTTAATTGAAAAATCTTTTCAGATCCCCAATACGTTAGCCAGTCACCCACCCACTTCCACCGGCCCATCCACCCACTTCCACCCGCCAATCCACCCCCACCCACTCATCCGACCACCCAGCCACCCACCCACCTACACCCGCACGCCCACCCACCCACCCACACCACACACAGCTGCCCACCCACCCACCCACCCACACCCACCCACCCACCCCCACCCTCACCCACCCACCCCCACCCTCACCCACCCACCCCCACCCACAAACCCACCAACCCACCCACGCACCCAGCCACCCACGTTTACCCACCCACCCAGACACCCCCCCCCCCTACCCTCCCCTACCCACCCACTCACAATGATTCAAAATGATTCAAAGTATTTTGAAACGTGTAGACATATTGAACGATCGACAAGTAGAAAAAAAAATACTTGATAATATATTTTCGATTCAAGTATTGCTGATTAAAGTATTTACCATTAAGTATACTTGCATTCAAGTATTTTCCGATGTACACCGTATTACAGGGAATTCAGAAAAGCCAATACCTGGATACAGGATAAGCATCCCGTGGATCTGTCTTGTCAGTCTATCATGAAGCCCATTGGGATTTCCCGTTTCTCTTCCGACTAAACTACATTGAGAAAACCACATTACCCGCAAGGGAATTTGTGCTTACGTGATCTCGTCTTTTTTTTTTGTCCATCAGAAATAATTTATTTTAAGCATTCAGTTGTGAGGACATGACGAACATTTATATATTCTTTATTGGAGAATGTGTCTGTGAGTGTGTGTTTTCGTCTCCATCCCCCTCATTTGTAGGCCCCGGGTAGCTGCCGTCTGAGGATTTTTTCAGGGGCCCTACCGGGCACCCATCCAGGCAGCTGGGACTGACTTTCGCCATTTGAGGCCATCGTATTTCTAGACGCAGGGTAAACCCCCAGAAACCCCTGTGCTACGATGGCGCCTATGATGGACCACCCCCCCTGCGTGGGGTTAGGTTCCCGCCCGGCCGTGCGGTCTCATTTTAAGGGTACCGCGGATAGAGCACACGGAACGTTCCTGCTTCGGTCGGAATCCATGAGAAAATATTTTATATTTGCTACCCACTACGCCAAAGCCCCAACACAGTGTGTGTGTGTATGTGTGTGTGTGTGTGTGTGTGTGTGTGTGTGTGTGTGTTCAAAATTTATGAAGAATTTCCTGTAATTCGACTTGCTACCCTGGAAGCAGTACATCCCTTGAAAATGCGGAATCTTTGGAAGGAATGCTGACGGGAAATACAGAGAATCACCCAACATACGTGACGTATATGGATCGTATACGACGAAACTATTCCGTTTTAGCTTCAACAAAGGAAAATCCGTCATTTCACTGAAACCATGTCAGTATAATACTGAAGACATGCTCAAAGCAAATTGCAGTGTTCCATTCTGTAGGTTTCCCATGGAATTTGTTTTCAAACGCTACATTATGAACAGGAATGCATATAAGCCGAATGGTGATGTAGTAAATTTTGCGTAGACTAGTGATGTAGCTGCTGGTATTATTTTTTGATTATCTATGCATTTATACCGATAGATTCATGACTTAAGGACATTCTATTACCAACTCAGTGCTAGTTCTCAAGGCAAATTGGTAGCACAATCAGGTGGAGTAGGAAAGCGCCTTTCTAATTCATGTTTATTTTGAAAATTTGGACGTTTTGGAGATGGCAACTTGGAGATGGCAACTTGGAGATGGCAACTTGGAGATGGCAACTTGGAGATGGCAACTTGGAGATGGCAACTTGGAGATGGCAACTTGGAGATGGCAACTTGGAGATGCCAAGTTGGAGATGCCAAGTTGGATATGCCAAGTTGGATATGCCAAGTTGGAGATGTCAACTTGGAGATGGCAATTTGGAGATGGCAACTTGGAGATGCCAAGTTGGATATGCCAAGTTGGATATGCCAAGTTGGAGATGTCAAGTTGGAGATGTCAAGTTGGAGATGTCAAGTTGGAGATGCCAAGTTCGATCTGCCAAGTTGGATATGCCAAGTTGGAGATGCCAAGTTGGATATGCCAAGTTGGATATGCCAAGTTGGAGATGTCAAGTTGGAGATGGCAATTTGGAGATGGCAACTTGGAGATGCCAAGTTGGATATGCCAAGCTGGATATGCCTAGTTGGAGATGTCAAGTTGGAGATGTCAAGTTGGAGATGTCAAGTTGGAGATGTCAAGTTGGAGATGTCAAGTTGGAGATGTCAAGTTGGAGATGTCAAGTTGGAGATGCCAAGTTCGATCTGCCAAGTTGGATATGCCAAGTTGAAGATGTCAAGTTGGAGATGTCAAGTTGGAGATGTCAAGTTGGAGATGTCAAGTTGGAGATGTCAAGTTGGAGATGTCAAGTTGGAGATGTCAAGTTGGAGATGTCAAGTTGGAGATGTCAAGTTGGAGATGTCACGTTCGAGATGTCAAGTTGGAGATGTCAAGTTGGAGATGTCACGTTGGAGATGTCAAGTTGGAAATGTCAAGTTGGAGATGCCAAGTTGAAGATGTCAAGTTGGAGATGTCAGGTTGGAGATGTCAAGTTGGAGATGTCAAGTTGAAGATGCCAACTTGGACATATATACATATACAACTTCAAATCGATTATCGATATGCGCCTTTATCATCCAATGGCTGTTTCACCTTTTCGCTATCGCCCCCCCCCCCCCTAATAAAGGGTTACATGCCAAGTATGGGCGGACGCTGCTCACGTAAACGTTATTTCTCCACATGAAGGCGACAAGAAGTTGGGAGTAGGGTCTGAGGTGATGATACTCATTCGATCCCTAAACGTTTTGGTCATTATCACCGGTCGCAATGCTGTATATAGTTGGGCCATCGCCAGCTATAAAAACTTTCACGTGACGAGAGACTTTAGGTGGAAAAAAGTGCTGGAGCAGGAGGATGCTGGGGAAGATTAATCGAGGAATTGGCTTCTTGGAATTTTTGTTCTCTGAGGAATTTATAAGTAGTATCCAGGGATCATTAAACTTCTGAAAAGTATGATTCAATGTACCGTTCGTAAATTACTCCAGGCAATTTTTTTGCTTTTCAGCCTGCCCCTTTTCTCGTAATAAGATTTTTTTTTGCCTCCGTCCCTCTCCCTTGTACTCATATCCATCTCCCCGCATCGGGTTAGGTTCCCGGCCGGGCTTGCGGTTTCATTCTATGGGTGGGTGGCTGGATGTAGGTGGGTCGGTATGGGTGAGTGGGTCGGTGGGGTGGATGGGTGGGGATTGGTGGATGGGCATGGGTGGGTGGCAATTGGTGGATGTGGGTGGGTAGGTGTGGGTGAGTGGATGTGGGTGGGCATGGGTGGATGGGCATGAGTGAGAGGGTGGGGATGGGTGGGTGGGTGGGGATGGGTGTGTGGGTGGGGATGGGTGGGTGGGGATGGGTTGGTGGGTGGGGAGGGGTGGGTGGGTGGGTGAGTGGATGTGGGTGGGCATGGGTGGATGTGGATGGGTGAGGGGGTGAGGATGGGTGGGTGGGTGGGGATGGGTGGGTGGGTGGGTGGGGATGGGTGTGTCAGTCGAAATCAGCTGAATTATAACTGTTGCTGAACAAATTACATAAGCCGTTCACTTTTAAATGAGGAACTTCATCAGTGAGTGGTAATTGAAGTTGTTAACTTCTATCGACCAGTTATATAGTCTTAGATATCAAAGACTGGTTCCATACAACAGAGAAAATCGGCAATTGGACAGGCGTCTATCTCAAGCAATACCAGTACACCTCGTGTCACTGGATCAAGCTTAATCGCCGCTATTACACACTAAGCCGATACGTGAAACTCTCCTCTATATACCCTGCCTTACGAAACAAGATAACTATATACATGCCCAAAGTATATGCTACCAAGTACCTGGTCTTAAGCTCGAGTCGTCCACGAACTAGTACATGCGAAATTCTACTTTCGTCTGACTCGGGATTCACTGGTGGAGGGTAGATTGGATAAAGGGTGGATAGTTCTATGACACTAAAACTGTAGTTAACTCACTAACAGCGCGAGTGAAATACATCCAGCATCAGTATCAACTGTAGAGAATGCCTGGGCTGTACTAGCTGTGGCTGTTATATGAATTACTCTGCTATAACAAAATTTTACACACCATCTCGTAACAGTTCGCTATTTATCTGATACTACCTGTCCAACGTATCTATGTTAAAAAAAAAAAAAAAAAAAAATTGTAAAAAAGGACTGAAAACGCGGGCATCGAGAAAGTACTCAAATGTGAGCTTGACATCGTCCATTACAAAATGGTTCGCGTTGCTTTTTCAAATAGCCCGACTTTTACGCATTTAGGCTGCGTGATTGATCGTGAAGCGCATTTTTATCCATAGATATACATAGATATACATACGTTTTTTGTTGCAGACAATTTTTTCAGCCATAAATTCATCAGATTTTATTACTCTGCGCAATACTTTTCTGATTTTTTTCTCGAATTCTCGAACCAGCTGAATGAGATGAGCACAGCCAAGTTTATATTCCAGAGACCAAAGAGACTACGAGTGGTTTCCTTACCCGCTGTAACGAATTCCACTTCCTCCATTCACACCTAAAATACGTTTTCCCGTGAGTGCGGCGGCAGCATTGTAGAGGAGAAACTGGATATCTTGATGCGCATAAATCTACACCGATTTTGTAGATTCTAAAGGCTAAGGTGGATGAGATGTGTTTTTAGTCTTTTAGTTTCGCAAACTTGGCGATAGGAAAAGTTATCGTAATCACCCGTAAGCACTGGTGCGCACCCGTAAAAGCAAAAGTCAGTGTTTTTTTTGCTTGTCTTCGTTATTTTGCATTGTACCCATGGTAGCTGCTCTTTATCCATATGGGTGGAGCCGACTTTGGCTATCGTATTTCTGAACAGGGTAAACCTCCAGAAAAGCCTATGCGACGACGCCGGAGGTCAATGATGGAACCTATCCACCCCTTCCCTTCAACCTCCCTACCACCCACCCCCTCCCCCCAACCTCCCTCCCACCCACCCTTTCCCCAAGCTTCCTTCCACCCTCTCCCCCCAATCTCCCTCCCTCCCAGTCCCACCCCTAAAGTTCCTCCCACCCACCCCTTCCCCCTAACCTCCCTCTCACACACCCCCTCCCCCAATCTCCCCCCCTAACCTCCCTCTCACACACCCCCTCCCCCAATCTCCCCCCTCCCCCCCCCCCAATCACCCCGCCCCACCCCCACCTCCAATCTCCTTCCCTCCCCCTAACCTCCCTCCCACCCACCCCCTCCCCCAACCTCCCTCCCACCTTCTGGAATTCACTCCTACGGATGATTTTGTGAAATCAATATCGTATATATGAATTCATGAAGTAATTCATCTCTGCATTCCATCAATGTACCATACACTGTTCTCATTCATTTAATAAACATCGGGTCTCATAGGAACGTATGACACTGGGCGCACTGGCCGCCGCTGTGCCATGTCATGTCATGGTGAAATTTTGTCGCGTTAATCGAGTTCGCCCTGCGTAAAGGAGCTTCACTTCAATAAAAAGCCCAGTGAGGATTCAATATTCCCCAGGCATCATTCATCGATATATTCCAGTACTCTCCACATATGCACCTATTCAGGCACTATTCCACCCCTGCAGAGCAGTCCACTATCGTAAAACCATGGAGCGTAACTCAACTGGGCAATGTTGGTTGTAACGGATATACAACCTATTTGGCGTGACTAGTCTCGCACTTCATATTCATGACGTTGTTCATGAGGGTGGTCACACGTGACCCTACTCTCGACTTCACGCTTCAGGTAAGATCTACTTGAATGCTATGTATGAATCGTTACCAATTGGTAAAGCGAATGTAGTTCGTCACCACTGAGAGAATATGGAGGTCAGGCCTAGGGTTGTACATCGTAATATCGCTGATTCAAATTTCCAATACAATGCTCTATAAATTACAGTTAAAGACTCTATGGAAAATTTCTGGTATTAAACATCGCTATATGAGAAGTTGAACTCGTTATAAAGCTACAGTTGTAGGCGTAAAAACTGTTGTTTTGACTTTGCAATACATTCGCTGTAAGTGAGGGTGTGGGTGGGTGGGTGGCTAGGCGAGGGTAGGTGGCTAGGCGAGGGTGGGTGGGTGGATGAGTGGGTGAGGGTGGGTGGGTGGATGGATGAGTGGGTGAGGGTGGGTGGGTGGATGGATGAGTGGGTGAGGGTGGGTGGATGAGTGGGTTAGGGTGGGTGGGTGGGTGGGTGAGGGTGGATGAGGGTGGGTGGGGGTGGGTGGGAGAGGGTGGGGGTGGGTGGGTGGGTGGGGGTGGGTGGGTGGGTGGGTGAGGGTGAGTCGGTAAGGGTGGATGAGGGTGGGTGGATGGGTGAGAGTGGGTGGGTAGGTACGGGTGGGTGCATGAGCTCGTCGGGCTAAAAAACAATAACAACATAAAAATTATCTAATTATTCTTGTGAATCCACTTATCATCCATTACCTCATAACTAGGGCTCTTATTAAAAGTTTGTTACATAAACCTTTGAATTTAAATTGTAGAAAATGGAGCTAGAGAAAAGGAGCAAGAAGTGAGTATAACAACAAAAGTGAAGAATCAGAGAGTTTTTGAAAGCACATTCGTTTGCGGAGAAAACTTATTTTTTTTATCCTCGAGTTGAAAAATGCAATTAGCCTCATTGTATAGCTCTCTGATATTTTTTCAACATTTCGGGCAATAATAATGAGGAGTAATTGAGTACTTTAAGATGATACAATGTCTTTTTAATGAGGCCTTTTTTTTGCAGATGGGCAAATATACTTGTGTGGAAAATTTGTGATGCTAATGGGGGGCTGTAGAGGGGTGCACAAGTGGGCTGTACCACTTAACTAATTACCCTTCCTTTTGGGCAATTAGTCGTTCAAATTGGTAGTGGATTTCTGGAGACTTTTCAAGCATGAAGAGGAGGAATACTGAATTTGGGTAACACCCGATGAAACTTTGGTATCAAATTATCTATAATTATCAAATGTTTTCTCTCAATAATTTTCGAATTTTTTTTTTATTTTTTTTTTTTTTACTATTTTACCTAATAATTTTCTAACGCGAACGGAAGTTCTGATGGCCCGGACATGTATTGATTTTTTCCCTGAATTAATTTTTTTATAACCGAATGCATTGATTAGAATCATGAAAATGAGACCTGGATCAAGTGAAAAAGACTTGCATGAAGTAGCGTTAAAGTTAGAATAAATATAGGTCGACCTGAAGCAAGCAGATGTCTTAAATATTAGACGACATTTCTACGTACAGAATTTGTGAAGGCGGCATATGATTGTTGACTTAGCTGCGAGTAGTATGTTTACCCACACAAATGTCAGGAGATATTTCCACAAACGACCCTCGCAAATATAGAACCAATTATTTGAGTGTGTGAGTTAACGGTAGCTCCTGGAATATGGAGAGCAACGGGAAGCTAAATGCAACCACAAGTGGGATATACTTGCTACTCACAAAAGGCATTCCTTGCACTTACTGACTTGAGATACACCTCTGCACCCTTTGACTATGATTTTCTGCTATGAAATTTCATTAGTTAATTTGCGGCGAAAATTCTAAGCCTTCAGAAGTTGCTCCTGTCCACCTGGCTTCATCTGCCGCATGGTGAGCGATCCGCCGCCCAATAATTTTTTTTCAATTTTAAGATTTTTTTTCGCTTGGGGTTGAAAAAATTTTTATAAATTTTGAAAATCCCAAATTTTCAAAATTTCAAATTTATTGACAAGTTGCAATTTCAAAAAAAAAAAAAAAAAAAAAAAAAAAAAAAAAAAAAAAATTAAAAAAAAATACGGAAATTTGAAAAGAAAAATGAATATCCAAAATCTCTGCAATTGTCAAAACTTTGACACTGCCAAGTGTAAACGGAACGTGTGGAATATGTCGATAGCAAAAACAAGCATCTACGTTATTCAGTACTGGGGATTAATTCTGCGGGCGTTTTCATTAGATATATCTCTCAGAACTGTCACAAGCATAACCACTCAATTCAGTAGTTTGTAAACTGAAACGGGACCCATTATAATTTCATGAGACCAAATGGATTTCGAAAATACCCCATTGTCAACCTGCGGCAATGTCCAGGGAAACGAATAGAGTGTATTAAATAAGTTTCCTGTAGTGTAGTCGTAATAATTTCATTTCTCCCACACACTCTAACAGCTCCCCCTGGCCCCTCAGCCAGTTTTCATTCTACCTCCTCGTACAGTTTAATTCTCACTCAATGTAAAGTTATACATGCAACTTTTATGCATGTAATGGTCTGCAGTATACCTCCAATTGTTATCACAAAATTGAGTTCGCCAACAGTTGTAAACGTGAAGGTGGGAGGATAGAAATAATCGAGAAAATAATGATAGTAAGCGTTTGCTCCAGTAACACCGGTGCTTATGTAACAGCAATTTAGGGGTAAAGCCAATTAGAAACGACAGATTTCAGGCCACTTCAGTTTGACAGTCAGGTGATTCACGGCTTGGTTCTTGGTTCTTCTACCTCTATTCAGGAGTTACCCGATCCTTCATTCGAGCACTATCTGACTTGGGCTTCAAGAATAAGGGTATTCTCAAATCAATAATCAGGTAATTTTCGGATCAAGCATCGGGTCAGCCTTGAATCAAGCATCAGGTCAGCTTTGAATCAAGCATCAGGTCAGCGTTGAACCAAGAATCAGGTCAGCCTTGAACCAAGCATCAGGTCAGCCTTGAACCAAGAATCAGGTCAGCCTTGAGCCAAGAATCAGGTCATTCGTGCATCAAGAACCGGGTAGTTTTGGATCAAGCATCAGGTCAGTTTTGGATCAAGCATCAGGCCATTTGTGAATCGAGAATCGGGTCATTTTTGGATCAAGCATCAGGTCAGCCTTGAACGAAGAATCAGGTCAGTCGTCCATCAAGAATCGGGTCGCTTTTTCCACCAAGTATCGGGTCAGCCTTGGATTCAGAATCAGGCCATTCTTGCATCAAGCATCGGGTCATTTTTGAATTAATCAGGTCATTCCGGAATCAAGAACCAGGTTATGTGTGATTCAAACATCAGGTCAGCGTTGAATCAAATATCAGGTGGGCCTTGGATCAAGTATCAGGTCAGCCTTGGATCAAAAATCAGGTCATTCGTGAATCAGGAATCGGGTCCTCCTTCAATCAAGAATCCAGTGATTTTCGTCAACAATCTTGATGCATCCATGAATCAGTAATCGTCTTGAATCAAGCCTCAGGTCAGCCGTGGCTGGAGAATCAGGTCATTCGAGGATCAGTAATTAGACAATTCTTGGATCCACAATCAGGTAATTGTTGAAACAAGAATCAGGTAATTCTTGAAACAAGAATCAGGTAATTCTTGAGTTAAGCATGACCTAATTATTGCGCCAAGAATTACTTGATGCTTGATTCAAGAATGACCTGATTTTTGATTACACAATCATCTGATTCCCAGTTCACAATTAACCTAATTCATGATTTAATCGACGATCATATTGAAAAATAATATCTTAATATTTTGTGAACCCACGAGCGTTCATTCGCAATCTATGCAACACTTTTTGCATCTCATTTGTATTAATTTATATCACTTTTCAGATGAGGTTCACCTTTAACGAAAGCAGTAAGATGACTTTGGCGCTAATTTCCTTTCCAGAAGATCTTGGGATTTCGATTAGCACCAGGTTTTTTTCTCTTGAGTTCACTGAACAGCGAACTTACAGGACGTGACTTTTCTCAATGAGAATAGCAGGAGAAACAAGGGGGACAGTTGTATAGCCAGCAGCTGTACCAGCTGCTGTTTGTTTTCCGTATCCGAAAAGTCTTCTAGAGGAGAAAATATGGAAGCTCGTTTTTCATTCGCTCAAAGTAATGCGGGAAAAATGTTTTTTCGTTACAATTTTAATTCTCGGAGTTTTAGTTGGATTCTTCTTTTTCATTGCTCGAGGCATTGTTCTGTTCCATCAGTATATATATATATATATATTTATATTTGTAAACCGGGAGTGATTTTTATTTTGAATTATAGTTGTCGAAGCACAACGCTTGTCATTCCGCGCTTATGTCAGTCAGCTGAATCGATTACATAAATAACGAACACTCAATTACAGTTCTAAATTGTGAATAACTGAATCAACCGTTGATTATTCAGTTGAATAATTGCGATGGAAAAAAAGTGGCAGTCGAGCGACACCTGGTGCTTTCGCTGTATTGTGCAAACAGTTCGTATCCATCTTTTTATCTCTATTGTGAAACAAAATTGAACAAAAAGCTTGGCTGATTTTTACGATTTGAGTATTATATGATTTTTGAGCCATCCACACCCAGTCACCCACCCAACCCCCCATCCCACCACCCACCCCCCCTCCTACCTACCAACCCAACCAGCCAGCCACCCACCCAGCCAACCACCCACCCACCCAACCACCGACCCACCCACCCACCCACCCAACCACCCACCCAACCACCCAACCACCCACGCACCCACCCAACCACCCACACAACCACCCAACCACTGACCCACCCACTCACCCACCCACTCACCCAACCACTAACCCACCTACTCACCCAACCACTCACCTAACCACCCACCCATCCACTCACCCCACCATTGACCCACCCACTCATCCAACCACTGACCCACCCACTCACCCCACCACCCACCCACCCACACCCAACCGCCCACCCACCCAACCACCCACACCCAACCGCCCACCCACCCAACCACCCATAAAATGAGACCGCGAGACCGGGCGGGAACCTAGCCCGACGCAGGCGGGGGGGAAGGTTCCACCACAGGCACGTGGATGGGTGCCCAGTAGTCCTTCTGAAGGAAGGAGCTAGCGTGGGAAGTAAGAACGAAAGGAGCAGAAGGAAAAAATGAAGATTGACCGACACTCAATCATACTTAAGGGAGGTCTCAGACATTATGTAATTAAGGGCGGAGGGGAGGGGGGCAAAAATAGTTGTACTAATCCCATTCTGAAAAAGTTAAACTAAATGAATAATTTGCATAAAATAGCTCACTTCCATTGAATGCATCAGTCAACATATTTAACTCTAAGGACAATAGAAGTAAACAGCGAACTTGATTAATAGGTATCTGGATGGGTGGTCTGTTTTTCTAGGGAATAATGCAAAGTTTGAAGCGATAGTTCTAGTATTGTCTTGAAGACAATGTACTCTTTCATCGTCATTCAGATACGAAATAATTGATTACCAACTGTATCTTGGTTGAATGAAGCGAGATTCATTTGATGAAATAGGTCGCCTACATCTTCTTATCTCGAGACCAATGAATAGTTTTCTGCACAATGAGAGGGAATTATTCCCTGTTAAAATTTTTTATCAGAAGTTCCCGGCGGCTCTCCATTTTTTTAGCGAGTCACCAATGTTGCTATTTGAATTGTGGATGGTGGATGCCGTCAATAACTCTCCAAAAGAAATTGAAGAAGATGCGAGGAGATAAGTGACTCGCTCCCTGCAGACGGTTTTCACTGCATATCTCGGAATCTAAGGGAGCTAAAGGAAAATCGTATGTACACTTTTTTGAAGAGCATAAAGAGACCGACAAAAAAGTTAGTTATAAAAAGTGTGTTATCTCTTCTAGATTACGCGATAATCGTCAATAACTGACTGACCTCTCAAAATCACTCTTTCACCACTCCACTACTGAAGTATTTATCTGGTTAAGAAACCACTTAACAGAAAAAACTTATAAAGATAGTTGATAGAGAATTCAATTTACAATAGAAAATGTTTTACACGATTTTGCTCTAAACCTACTTGCTCACGAGACAGGTTTCAACGAACTTTAAAAAAAATCGCTGTTTTTCTATAATAGCCGAACGCATGGTTTTATGCAAAAAATGTCGTCAAATCATTTTTGCTGAGAAATTTTTATATTATTTTCTTCTAAAGTGAGTCATTTACGAGCCAAAATTGAACGTCAAAAAAAATCATAATAACAATAATCACAATTAAAAAAACACCAATATAATAATAATAATAATAATAATAATAATAATAACAATAATAATAATAACTGACTTTTTCCTTCTTGAAGTCAGCTGGCTTGATGTCTGAAACTGAAGGTTTCATCTGTGCCTGTCAAGATGGTGTCATAAACACGTTAATCTATCGAAGTCGCGTTATGGGGATGCAAGTTCCAGACACCAGATGTCGGGCTTGCAAAAGATCCTCAGAAACTCTGATGCATTTATTGTCGGCTTGTCCCACATATGCAATCACTAGTTATATCCATCGTCATAACGCGGCTCTGAGAGTGCTATATTATCATCTGCGGCATTCTTACGGGATAGGTAGGACGCCGGTGCTGCCTTATATTCCAGGAGATATTGAGACCGTCGTCGTGAATGAGAGGTGCAAGATTTACTGGAACTTCTCGTTTGCGACTACCAGGCTTCTTCAAGCAACGAAGCCTGACATCGTTCTCTTCGATTTCGACGATAAAATTATCTACGTCATTGAGTTCTCAGCCCCGGCTGAGGCGAATATCACCACGAAAGAGGAGGAAAAACGGCTTAAGTACCAACCACTCCTGTTCAAGTTACGTCAGCTGAACCAGGGATTCACAATCAAAATCGTCGTTCTCATCATCGGTTCTCTTGGGGGAATGAAACAGTCTTTCGTATCTGAGCTTGAAACTATCCCAGCATGCAGGCGTAATGCCTACATATTAGCTGGCCAGATGCAGAAGGCTGTCATCCTTGGATCCCTCCGTTTACTTAGACAACATGATTCTGGACTGCAATAGAGCTCACCCTCTGGTTAGAGGGAGCACCATTGTAGAGCGATTAGGAAAAGATTGCATCGCTTCGCTTACTGGGTGGCCTCCGAGGTGAAGTCGGAACCCTCGAAGACCATTCAGTGAGCTTATTTAGGAACAATATAGAAATCAAATAATTGATTTGAAATATGGAATGAATAGTCTGGCCCAGAAATTGGAGGAGCTTTCATCGCCCTCTAAAATAAAACCTGTCAGTTTTGGGACATCCTGTATAATTACGAAGGCCATAGAAGCTTCATCTAATGGATGATGTGGTAAAAATACAAAAACGTGAACATCGTGTAAGGATATTTAAAATCAGATGCTGGTGTGTTCAGGAGGGATGAATAACAAAAATGATTCATTGGCAAAAGTATCACGATGTAGTAAATTTTCATTTTACCTCAGCGATAAAAAAAAGTTAGGTATTATGAAGTGCGAGGGTTTGTCCCTCGAGCATAGTCGAATGACACGAACAATGTAGCAGCTTCTTGTATCGTTCAGATTGTATAATCAAGATTTTTATTTTTAATACGAAAAAAAAATCTCCAGGTTCCAAGTGTGAAATAATAAATTGCGGAAAAAACGAACTGGGATTTTTGAAAATTTTACAGAGTGCAGAAATGAAAGAGCTTGACCTGAAATATTTTCGAAGAAATTCTAAAAAGCTCGATTGCACTCCACTGCCTCATACCATATTATTAGCAATTCTCACTCGTGACTTTCTCGGAGAGCCATCTTTTATCTCACGTAACCTCGATAATTTTAAGATGCTGTATTCTCACAGTTAATTTTCCTCCTTTTTGCCTCCTCCCAACTGCAAGCTGGGTACGTGCGCCGTCATCCATTGTTACGAAGAAAGGTCCATGGAAAGACGTAAATTGAAGCGACAAGCTCGAGGTAAACCGGAAGCCAGCAGTCCCTGATGGCTAGTATCCCTTCCACTCTATAATTTCTCACTTGACTCTCCTACCCTTCTTTCCGTCAGCGACAACTCTAGCCCCGCTGCATGCAAGTTTGCAGATTATTTTTCGCCCCTTCTGTTGCACTCTTGTCGCCAGCAGGAAAAAAAAGTGAGATAAATCTTATCGGTCCAGATACGGCACGCCTCTGATGCTGTACATCTGTTAGCGCCGATAACTAATGATTCATAATTTAATAAATTAGTGTATATAGTATGTAATCATCTTAGTGAAAATCAGTTTATAAGATTATGGAACACACATACACAGCGCGTATAAAAAAAAAAAAAAAAAAAGAAAAAAAAAATAGTGGACCAGTTTACTGATTGAAGTTTTCGGTATGTCTGACCGATGATCGATATTACTACTTGGCTCAGTAACTACTTGAATCTACACATCTGCGAATTGGCTTATCGCTATATATTGTTCGTGGTGTCCCTGGATCACTTATTGACAAATGTACGTCATCACCAGAGATGTCCGATTTCAGTGAAGCAACTCGTAATAAATCAGGCCATTGTGTCAATTCATCGCTGTTACGGACTCACTTTGGAGATGGCGGAAATTGTGTTTGACGGGTAACTTAATTGTTTCTGGGATTTGTAGATCACCTTTCACGACTGGAGATGATGTTCCCTCACCTGCCAAGTGATGAAGGCGTCTGTATGGCAACTCATTCTGATTCAGTTGACGGAGATACTCTTTGAGAGTATATATTGACGTGAAAATGTCTTTGAGGACGGTAGGTGAGTCACGCTATCATCTTGATGTCATGATACCTTAATAAATTTCTGACGCTTAATGTTTTTTCCTTCACCCTTCTCCTTCATACTCTGGAGCTGCGCTTCGGCATTTCTTCAGAAGGGACTACTGGACACCCATCCATATACGGGTGGGGTCGACTTTCATCGTTCAAACCATTGTATTTCTAAACACGGGGTAAACCTTCAGAAATCCCTGTGCTAGGGTGGTGGGCGCCTATGATGGAACCCCCTCCCCTGTGCGTTGGGGTAGGTTCCCGCCCGGCCGTGCGATCTCATTTTAGGAGTACCGCTTAAAGCACACACGGAATGGTCCTACTATCGATCGGAATCCATAAGGAAATTAATTCTTAATACGTAAAATCAATATTCCCGATACACAACACGAATCGGACTGAATGAATAATAGCCAGTGAATTTGCAACATTCATAACATAAACAAACTTGATGCAACTGCGACTAATGTATAATGAACTCCTAAAGACGGAAAATGTCAGCCCAGCAGAAGGAGAATTTCCCTCTAGACTATTCCCCAGAAAGTTGAAATCATCTCCCCAAAGTTCATGACGTTATAAGCCCGTCAACAGTTGGTACACTTGAGAGATGGGGTAATTTGATCGAAGACAACACCTTAGAAGTTGTTTACCGTTATCAGGAGAATGGAATTTCACCGTTAAGTTAAACACCGAATACATAATTTCTCGATGCTAAGGAGTTAATGTTATCACGCGGAGAATGAAAATCATTTTGACTATAAATACACATAAACACCTAGCCACCCCCTTAACCACCCACCCACCCACTCCCCTAACCACCCACCCACTTACTCACCCAGCCACCCATTCACCCAGCTACCCACGCAACCACCCACTCACCCATCCACCCAACCACCCACCCACCCCCCAACTACCCACCCCCAACCACCCCCCCCAACCACCCCCCCCCCAACCACCCACCCCCCCAACCACCCCCCCCCCCCCCCCAACCACCCACCCCCCCAACCACCCACTTACCCAACCAACCACCGAAACACCCCACCACCCAACCACCCACCGACCCATCCATCCACAACCAGCCACCCACCCGCCCACACAAACACCCACCCATCTACAGACACACGCAGAAATCTGTTGTTACAATAGTTGCTCTAAAAATATCGGGATTGTCGAGCCGCAAACGTGGAACCAAAAAAATGGAAAGCTAGCATTGCACATTATTCCACATAACCCACGATAACATCTACAACATACTCAACCACTACTTAAACCTATTATTGACTCACATAATTTGTGAACTTGGCTCATTCAATTTGCACCACGCTGAAGGAAACCCACATCACCTTTCGTATTACTTATCTCACCCCCCGCCCACCCCTGAAGTTTAGACAATACATCATTCTAAGCTATGAAAGAGACATATCGTATCCCAGTGTGGTTTCCATCCCCCCATTTATCTTTCCCACTCTCTCTCTCTCTCTCTGTCTCTCTGTCCCTCCCTCCTTCTTCATCTTTCTTGCTCATCTGAAAATCACTGATTGCGCAGTTTTCAGGAGAGAGCCACGAAAGATGGGGAAGGGTCGGCAACCCAGAAGCCTCAAACGCTCATCCACAGAAGTTAACATTTCCGCTTTTGGCATCAGCAAATTTTCCGTAATTGAATTTCTACCACTTATCCGAACTCTTTCAAACCACGAAACATTCCCAGATTTCAGGAGGCTGTGGTACAATGATGAAGGGTGAGAAAATAATCTTGATCTTGGGTACACGAGGAGAAAAGTTCACCAATAATTAACAGAAAATTTGCGTACAAATAAAGTCTCAAGATGTTGGTTTATCATGAATATCATCATAATACGTATATGCTCCTTTTATGTTGATTTTCAGTTTGGGAAATAGAAAATAGTCACATGGTGATAGATCAGGTGAATAAGGACTGATGCTGATGAGATGAGAGAGACATTTTTTTTTAATAAAAAAATAAAAAAAATTTTACAAAAAAATATTTGTAAAAAAATAAGAAATTTAATAATAAAATTCTAACTAACGTTAGGAATATATAAGGGGTGAGGGTGTAAGGGGTGAGGGTGTAAGGGGTGGGGGTGTAAGGGGTGGGGGTGTAAGGGGTGGGGGTGTAAGGGGTGGGGGTGTAAGGGGTGGGGGTGTAAGGGGTGGGGGTGTAAGGGGTGGGGGTGTAAGGGGTGGGGGTGTAAGGGGTGGGGTGTAAGAGGCGGGGGTGTAAGGGGTGGTGTGTAAGGGGAGGGTGTATAAGGGGTGGGGTGTCAGGGGAGGGGTGTTAGGGGGGGGGGATTATCATATTTTTATTACAAACTTATTTATCCAAAAAGTTAGATAAGGCACAGAAAGAAAGATTTGAAGTAAAAAGGTCTAATCAGGGGGAGCGAGCGGGGGGGGGGGCTTCGCCCCCCCGGGGTTGGCGAACAGGGGGCAGGGGGCAGACCCCCCTAGTAACATCTAAGGTCTTAGGCGACTTGGTACATAAGATGAAAATCCTTACAAAATATGTCTAGATTGTCGGTTTTTGTGTTTGTGGTACACAATTGACGAGTGAAAAGGCATATTTTGATTTCGGGGCAAGCTCAAGCCTTCGCGTTGGATTCATAGGTAGCAACGCTGCATTTCCGTTAATCGGAATCAAGTTTAACAATAGAAACTCTGCCGTATCCAACAATCGTGGATTCGAGGAATTTTCCGGTTTTAAAAGTACTATCCGTACTTTCGGACCAATCGCGTATGCTCTGTAATCTTCGTCACTAATAAATTAGCATTCCCAATATTGCAGAAGAATCCATTGAATTACATTGTTCAAATGCACATCCACGAAATTCAATACATTCGTTTCCGCATAGTACAGCTATTCCGGGATATTTCATTATCATGTATCATTCATGGTATTCTTGGGGAGAATTTAATCGCAGTATGCGAGTTTGATGATAGTGACCATGCGAAGGGAATATACAAAATTTTGTTAGCAATGGCATTATACAATAGTTCTGCTAAATTGGTGGTTCTATTTTAAATGCGAATAATTTGAGTCCTTTGAGCGTAGCCCGAATAACCTCCCGATCACGATAGCTTCTAAATTATGGCAGTTAGGCCTGTAAGTCATCTGATATGAAATGTAGAATTTTAAGCAAGGAAGAATATTTGTTATACACTTTTTGTCGTATCTCTCACCATTTTTAGGATTTTAAGAGTTATAAATAATTGAAATTTTCAATAAAAACAGTCGATTCTACGAGAGTTGGACCAAACTGTTACGCACAGACACACACACACACACATACATTACACATATTACACAGACAGACACACACACACACACAGAGGCATATGCATTGAAAAATTGGAGATGGAGTGGTCAATCGAGTCAAGTCGGTTTCCTCCTGCGTCACTTTATAGCAAATATCTCGAAATCGAAATCAGATATCGGCATACTCCTCTCGACATTTTTTGTAGAGGGAAGGGAGACCTACAAGTTTCTATGGATACAAATTTCGATATGTCTTTAAGTTTAAGAGATATTGAGCGAAAACTCTATCATATTACTCTATCGACGGGAAGGGTAATTGTCATCAAACTTTTCTCTCCATTGAGTGGCTTGGCTTACTCATTGTTATTCTGGATTCGTCGAATGTCTCTGGGAATCATCAACTTAGTTGTTGGAGTCGATTATCTACATTGGTGTTCGAACCGTATCTAAGCTGAAGTCTCGTAGGGTCGGTACATGTTACGTTACTTCACCCCCCCCCCGCCCACCTCCCTCCCCCTCCCCCAACTTCGTGCACGTCAGAGTATGTCGGCGAAGTTTGGTGTAATTGTAGTTGCTAACTACTACTTATGGGCTACTCACCTTCGATATCAGGTCATTACACCGTAATGAAATCAATTTGAATTCAAGTTGATATCACACGAATTTACTGAAGTCGCTGACATCATTGAAAGCAAGCGCTTCCAAGCTTCCCATTTTGAGGAGGAATCTCTGCGAGTTGATATAAAAGATGGTAAATTTTAAACCTTCAGTGTAGTGGGATGCAAGTGTGTCTGCCTTCGTTGGGAGCACAAACAAAAGTTCTCCATTTGTAATTTCTGTTTGCCATTCCTAGATTTGCCGACACGTCAATTAAATGTTCAAAGACTGGTTTAAAAAAAAACCAATAGGAATCGTGAAATTTGACCGCAACTAATCACGAATACTGGTTGACTTTAAAGGAAAAGAGAGATCGGATTGTGTAGGATAAAACACTAAAGTGTAAGATGGTTTATGACGTAGGAGTTATAGAAGTTTAGATCACAGAGAAAGAAAGACACTCTTTCACTATTTCACTGTTAAACACTATTTATTTCTAAGAAGAAAAGAAATGTAAGGAGATAAAACCGGTAGAAGTTTAGAAATAATAGCAATAATTCGTCTAATTTTCGTTCAGTGTCGTCATAATCACGTAAAATGTATCCAAAACTGTACGCCAGTCGTTGTAACCCGAGCACTCCAGTTTTACGACGTTCAGCGGGGCAGAGAGGCCCCGCTCGGAACCATCTGTACCTCGCCTACGCACTTGCTGAGGTCAATTTTGATGACCCTTTACATTCCTCAGTTTTGAGAGTTTTCTGTTGTTGGCTTATCTTTCATCTATTTTACTAGAGATTTTTCTAGCATTTGAAAACTCAATGCTCGATCCATCTGTGCGTCTCTATTTACCTATCGGGGTCATTGTATGCCTACTTCACGTCTTCTCGTCATTTTATGCCTACTTCACTACAAATTTTCATTCAGGTTTAAAAAATACGCGATCCGCGACCGTAATTTTTCGTTTGGGGGGAGGGGAGGGGGTCTGGAACCCGAGATACATGCACGATATAGTCATTGCAATTAAACCCTTCGCACTTTACCATAGAATGATTACCAGTCAAATGTGCCACCTCGACTTTTCGCCTTCTCAACTTCAGACCACCTAGTGTTTGCATATCCACTTGCTAAATTTTCCTCGAGTACCCGAGTTGCCCGAAAATTGTGAAAGTAAATGAGAGGGCGCCATAAAGTGGTTGGGAATAGTGTACGTTGGAAAGGAGACCCAAGAGAAACACGGTAAAATGTGACTCAGAAATAGGACAAAACCGCAGTTTCCACCCAAGCCCCCAACCCCAACCTTGCACCTTGCGACTCCTCTCTATCGCACCTACACTTCAGCATCTTCTTTCAAGAACACCAACTAGTCGATCTTGGGAGTTTATCTTCGCAACTGAGAAAGACTTTGAGCCCTCAACTTGGTGGGCAACCTCAGGACCTTTAGCCTGAGGGTTAGTTTTGGCCTTTTCATGGCGAGTCTCCGTGTTGCAAGGATTTCAGTAGTTTAGACGTACTATTCACTCTCTATACGCTTGAGTTGAATTCACCCGTGATTTTTCATTCAGACGGATTTATCTGTCTGAGAAAAGATCTTTGACCCCGCCAAGCCGGCGACAACTCACACTAACTTTTTCCTATTGAAAAATTATGATCATTCATATGAGCCATGTGATACGATAAAAATGATACCTAAAATGGGAGGATAAAAATAAGCAATGGTGGCAGGGCATTCTGTATATATAGGACATTTACAAATTGCCTGTGAGTGTGTGTTTTTTCCTTTGTTTCTCTCCTTTGTACGTCCCACGGTAGCTGTTCTTCGGCATTTCTTCGGAAGGGACTAGTGGACACCCATCCAGATGCGGCTGGGGCCGATTTTCACCGTTCAAACCGTCGTATTTGTTGGGGGCGTGGATGGGTGGTAGAGGGTGGGCGAATGGGTGATGGGGGTGGGTGGATGGGTGTTTGGGGGCGGGCAGATGGGTACATGGGTGGTGGGTGGGTGAATGGATGGTGCGTGGGTGAATGGGTGGTGGGGGTGGGTGAATGGGTGGTGGGGGTGGGTGAATGGGTGGTGGGGGTGGATGGAGGGGGTGGGCGGGGGGGGGAGGTGGGTAGATGGAGGGGTGGGCGGGGGGGGAGGTGGGTGGATGAGGGTGGGTGTGTGTGTGCGTTTTTCAGCCCGCCGTATATTCATGATTAGGCAGAATAGTAGACTCATCCACCTGTACCTTTGAAACGCTTATATTCACAACGCTACCAATTCATTATCGTGCAGTAATGGAAATTCAACCAATTGGTATAAAATATCACGCTAGTTTTTCATCTGCTTTAGTCGGGCTCATAAAAAGCCTCGAATTACTCAATGCACACGCAACAATAATACAATACACAGCATGAGAGGATGTACAAAATGCTTGTTGTATCGTTAACATGAAAAATTGAATGTTTGGTACATGAATAACCATCAATATAGTCAGTCAACTGTGGATCCATATTTTACACCACCACTGCATGTGTGGCTTTTGCTATGTAAAGAGTTAACAGAAGACATATGAACGATATGAATGCGCTGTTGGAATAATCAATGAAAAGCTTTATACCGGCTGTAAAATATCATTAGCACAGATGATTTACGTAACTGCATGATTTCATTCTTTTAGATAACGAATCACAATCAACTTCACGGATGATAAACGTTGTTCAATCATTACTTCCGATGATTAAAATGATTTTACAGAGTGGCGTCATAGAAATATTAATATAGAAATGCTAATTAGTGATCACAAGCTTTAATTAGTCATACTCGAGAAAAAAATCGATTTCTGGCCAGCGAAGACAAGTCTTAAACCTCTTGTTCTTTGCATACCGCATCGCACTCGTAACTCCGGATTATGCTAATGACGATGTCGTGACCAGTCACTTATTAGCTCTTGAAAAATGTGCTCAATTCCAATCCGTCGATCTCAGGTCTCTGCCAAGGGCCGTCGAGTGGCACTTCTAAAAAAGTGCAACTTGCTTTTTCCATCTTATGAGATGTTACACCAAAGAACAAGAGATGCGATCTTCCCAAAAATGTATGTAGATAACTATATATATAACTTTATATATAGGGGTGGGTGGATTAGGGGTGAGTTTGCGGCTGGACGGGTGGCGGAGGGGTGGATGGATGGGCGTCGAAGGGGGCGGTTGGTGGGTGGGTGGGCGGCGGAGGGGGTGATTGGTGGGTGGGTGGACGGCGGAGGGGGTGGTTGGTGGGTGGGCGGCGGAGGGGGTGGTTGGTGGGTGGGTGGGCGGCGGAGGGGGTGGTTGGTGGGGGAGGGGTGGGTGAGGTGAAGGAGGGTGGGTGAGGTGGGGGGAAGATGGGTGAGGTGGGGGGAACATGGGTGGGTGGGGGAGTTGTAATTCTTAATTCTCGGAATTTTTATGTTAATTAATAAATGACAGGTAATTAAGCCAATAATGATAATACGATATTCTGTCGTTCCTACATGTTTTAGAAAATAATATAAAAAAATCTTTTCGAAAGCCAACTTTTTCGGCCAACTTATATTTCGAGAAAAACTTCAACAGTATCGGAAGTACCCGCGCCCAGCACTTGTTCAGTATTTAAGGGAATGTCTGACATAGCAGTTTTCCACATCACTGCGAAGCGGTGGAGAATCAAAGAAATCAGGCGGCACAGGGAGTGAGAGCCATCGGGCGGGAGTGAAACTTCGTTAGTATAAAGGAACGGGAAGTAGAAGGAATGAAAAAGCTAAGGGGATGTGTGGTTTAGCACTTGATCAATCTTCGAAAGATTGCTGGTGCGCGAAAAAAAATAATGATCAATTACTGGCGTGTTAATACACTTACTCCGAAAAAAAATTTGAAGATCACCTAAGGCCTCAACTTTTCAGTTGGATTCATTTTTGGTACTGTATTCACCATGGCATTCAATATTTTGTCATTTTTTTCTATCTTCATAATTAATGAAGGTAAATATAAATAAAATATCTGGTTTACATCTAACCCGTTTTGCCCCGGAACACGAAATTGTATTATGAAAAAAAAAATACTAAAATATTTTAGGTTGAAACCGATTGTCGGGGCTTTGGTGTAGTGGATATAGTGGGTGTAGATGAGAGGTTTCCTCATGGATTACCGATAAAAGAAAAGCGGAAGGCCGGGCGGGAACCTACGTGTAATCCCTCGTGGGGGGGGGGGGGGGTCATCATAGGCGCCCGCCATCGCAGGGCAGAGGTTTCTGAGGGTTCACCCTGCGCTTAGAAATACGATGGCCTAAATGGCGGAGGTCGGTCCCAGCGGGATGGGTGTCCAGTAGGCCCTTCCAAAGAAATGCTGAAGAGCAGCTACCGGGGGGAGTACAAAAGAGGGGAACCGAGACGAACAAAAACACACAATATTGCTCAATTTATGAGCAACGATTTTTCACACCACGGTTGGCGGATGTGACCGCTCTGGCAATCGTGACGGCATTAATTATTCTGAAATTATATACTCCCCCATTCACTGATTAATCATCCACCCAATATTGTATATGAGATTAAAAAATGACGTCGAATTATTGAGCCTGTTAGGACCAAGCGGCAGTAAACCACACCTGGGAATAATCGTTCTGCAAGTATGTTATTTCCGACCGGCAAGTAACAAATTGTTCAGTAAATATGTGGTCCAAACCGGACCGGCTTATATTTTGTAGAAAGGTAGACAAATATGCACTTATGTGAGTGACATGCAAATATGGCGGCACGGATTATCGGTAATGATCCAGATATTTCCTGTTTTTATATTTCCAGAAGCCCGCGGATATTTCTGGTTTACAAAGTAGCATCTACTGCGTTTCCATGGAATATAACATGGTATTGTGCAATAGATGACGACTTACCTGCACCGAGGGAATAAATCATTTTACCAGAAAAAAAAAATTGAAGAATAATCGATAGATGGCCTCCATCAGACACTCATTGTTATATTAAAAAAATTAATTGAATAATAAAAAAAATCTATCAATCAAGCGAATCAATGTATAAGATATGAGAATTAAAACTAAGTGGCTTAGTTTATATAGGAAATTATTAGTACAATATAACAAATATTGTAAGGTGACGGATCGGTTAAGGTGTGAGATTAGAGAGTCGGGAAACATAGGATCGATTCCTATGATGCGCCCCTTTCCTTTTTTATTCTCCCTGGAGTATCGATTAATCATGACCGTCTTCTCTATTTATTTCGCTCACAAAGTCCACAATTTTCAAGCTTCGCTCCATAATTTCTATTCAGTTAATTAGATGGTGTTAGGCGGTAACTAACCATTGCAATTGTCTATCACGATACCTATTACGTGCTGTTATTCCTATCCCATATATCAGAAGGGCAAACACATACTGCGCGTTCGGTTAGCTTCAACTCCCTATTTATCTCGCTCCATTTTAATTGCACTTCTTACCTTAGGGATACGGTACCGTGCATTTTTCACCCCCTTTTTTTCTTCGTCTTCCTGGGCTATTTTCCTGCTTTGCTTCTTTTATTGCATGACATTTCAGAGTGATACTATCGCTGGAGGTAAAGCCATGGATTGATGGGTCAGTTTTTTGAGGGAAGAAACTCATTTCAGAACGTCTCATTTCGTGGTTAAAGTGAAGGTCGATGAGTTTCTGACCTACTATACAATCATTATGTTACATGTAACCTGGAAATAACTCGAGCAGCTCCGTGCCCCTCCACGGATTCTGTAGATTACACAGTACAGTCGAACTTCCATATGCGCAAGGTGTTATACAAGCAGCGAAACTGATTCCTGCCGGGGAGTGGTGCCCCCACCACCTCACGCCAGCTCACTCGCCCGCCAATGGACGTGCGCTCCCCCTCCGCGGAGACCGTTCCCCACGCGCCCCTCGCCGTCTGGCGCGAGGTGGTGGGGGCCTCCATTACTGCAATTTCGATGAAACCAAACCCCCCATGTGATCTTCTATATCGAGGTTCGACTGCAGTGGGTAACCAGCAATTCATAAAAATATTGCAACCATCTCGACTACATTCCACTACTATTATTAAATCTAGTACACCGAGTAATCCAAAACAGATGAAAAATAATTCACCAGAAATTACGACAATTTACAGTCGGGATGTTTGTCCTACAAGCGGTGGGTGAGCATTCCGCTGAATTTCTCGAGCGAGCAAAAGTCGTGTATATCTTGCGCTCAACAACGGTAAAATAATATTTCACCGTTTTAACGACTTATTCGTTGGGTAGGTGGAGGCTAACGGTATAATCAATTTTCTTCATTGTCGCCATGAGCTGAAAATACTGGCGTTACGCTCTTGCATGGGAGGGGGAAAAACCCTTTACAGAGTGGGAGAATGTGAGAGCGGGTGGAAATCGGAATGGGCGGATGGTTGTATGGCACCACCCAAGACATGTAACTTTCGTCCAGTGATGAATATAACCATTCAGGTAGATTTCTTTGAGATAATTATTCACCTTCATTCCCCCCCCCCTCAAATATTCCCTCCAAAAGGACTAAAGAAGGTACGTGCCTGTTATTATCTTTGAGCGCTCATGTCGAATTTAGCTTTCGGTGATTATCTCAAAATCTAAGAAGCATAGCGGCAACTCGATAAGGACCTTTTTTATAGAGCACATTAAGATCTACAAATTTGATTTATATGTAAATTACGCTATCTTTCTTAGATTTTGAGATATTTACGAGAAACTTAGACCGAGCCAAAAGAGGCTTATTATTAGGAAACCCATGTGTCTATAGTGACATACCAACCTTTCCCTATTCTTCTGTCAAGAATGTAAAACAATTGATGCATGTATCCAAGAACATGGAGATAGCATTAGAGGATGAGTGATCAATGTCTCGAATCAACAAAGGGCAATTAGTGTCGAGTGAAAACTCTAGTCTCTCAATTTAAATTTCCCACTTCTGTTTGTCTATACTTCCCTTTGTACATCGCTCCGCATTTGCACCAAGCGCTGATAGATACGTTACTCCTGATAATGTAGAATTAATATTGTTGCTCAATAGGAGTATACGACAAGCGAGTGGCTTGGTCTATCCTCATTTGACGATAATCTCTTTACTTGAAATTCCCTCCCAAAGGGAATGATGTTTTAGAAATTCTACAACCCCCATTGTAAACATAGAAGCAATGAGCAGTCTCGCTGTTGACTTGCAACCCATTTCCCATGCAGTATAATTAACGACTAAACTCCAGCGACCATAGAATTTCAACGTTGCTACTATTCCGGACTTTCCACCGTAATATTCTAGCCTGTATTGTTCATCAATTATTCATTGATATGCAAGTCATTTCGAGGAGTATGTAGCGCAACTACTTGTTACACTACTCAACACCATTCGGTCATTTCCAACACCATAATGTTAACTAGATATCTAGACATGAGAATGAAAGCACTGGGTACAATGAGGAGAGATGCCCTAATGGTTTCATGGAATGTATTTCTCTTGTATGACCTTTTTTAGATGCTGATAGGAATGGAAAATCCACTTTTCATTTGGCCTCCACGGCGGGGGAGGTATGCATCAAGTGGGGTCCAACCGATCTCCACCGATCTTCACCGGAACCAACCGATCTCCACCGATCTTCACCGGAACCAACCGATCTCCACCGATCTTCACCGGAACCAACCGATCTCCACCCATCTTCACCGGAACTAATGGATCTGCACCGGAACCAACCGATCTCCACCGGAACCAACCGATCTCCACCGATTTCAACCGATCTCCACCGATCCCAACCGATCTTCACCAATGCCGACGGATCCTCACCGATCCCAACGAATGTCTATCGAGCTCTACCGATCTCCACTGATTCCAATAGATCTCCATCGATTTCAACCAATCTCCACCGATCCTCACGGTGCTCCACCGACCCCAATCGATCTGCACTGATACCGACCGATCCCCACCGATTCCAACCGATCTCTACAGATGCCAACGCGTGTCACCAATGACAACCTTTAATAAGAGTCCTCTGTATTATCAAGCGGATCATTAGAACCAGAATGATACATCATTCATAAGAGCCAATGCTGGGTGGCATTGAAAATTTGTGGCCACCCCTCCAATGAAATATTTGCTAGCACGAATGACCTTGATACATGGGGTAAACCACTAAGGGCTTATTGCGTTCGCAAATAAGCCGTAGAGGGATGGACAGCGGAGGGTGGCTAGAGGGGAGGGCATGCAATTATTGACAGCATGAATGATGATACGAAGTTCATAGCTCACCTGTCACCCCACCCCCCTTCCCTCATAAATCTGATTTGATCCAACTCTCATCCCTCGCTGCCCATTTCTGTCTAATCAGTCCCTATGCGTACGATGTTGCGCCATACTTTTCATCGCATTGTTTTATCTTTCCGCCATTTATTTCATCGATATTCCATGAATGTCATGAATTTTTAACCGATACCATACACGAACAAAAAAGGCAGTAACATAGCCATCAGACGCATTGCCTATGTAACTAATACGGGAAAAACCGCGAGAAATCAGCAAATAAACTGACAAATATCCAGTGCTTTTTGACCTATTATTTTGTATTTACAACGTCCATTAGTACTTCAATAATACATCAGAGGTATAAATCATCAATATACATTCTTCATCGAAACCTGGTAATAATTTCAGAAATAAATACGAGCGATTTTACTAAATTTTGAACCGAAATCCGGTAGCAAAATCCGTTATTTTTGTCATTCCAAGTTATGCAATAATATGATATATATACTATACTATATACTATACTATATACTATACTATATACTATACTATATACTATACTATATACTATACTATATACTATACTATATACTATACTATATACTATACTATATACTATACTATATACTATACTATATACTATACTATATACTATACTATATACTATACTATATACTATACTATATACTATACTATATACTATACTATATACTATACTATATACTATACTATATACTATACTATATACTATACTATATACTATACTATATACTATACTATATACTATACTATATACTATACTATATACTATACTATATACTATACTATATACTATACTATATACTATACTATATATATGTAACCCATCATTGAAATGGACATGCATTTTTTTTGCCATGATCCATAACAATTTTCTTCCATCTAAAGAGGATCAAATCCCCTTTTCCTCTTCCCTCTTATCATTTTTTGTGCTAACTCTTTTTATCAGCCAACATTGTACTTCAGATGTTGCCTCATAAGAGCAGCATTGAGTGAAGCAGTCAGTTTCACTGCAATTTAATCAGGATAAAAGCCGAAGCAACCGCGATACCTCTGGGAGGATGTAACATCGGAAAACTGTGATATGTTCAAGAATGTTTTCTCTTTATTACCTTTAAAAAGAAGAAATGATGGAGGATATATACTCGACGGTGAGACTTTGAGGTTCAACTGAAAAACTGACGTTTATGATGAAGAGCAGATCTACCACGACCAGTAGGGATTTCATTCGGTCACAAGTGGGGCAAAAAGATTTCTCAAGAGCAAGTTGAGAATCATCTATTGATGGAAGAAGATTCCTATGCGTTGCATGTATCACCAAACATGCAAATAAAACAATAAAAACTAGCATCAAAACACACACATTTTAAAATTATCTACTTCAATTCTTTACCTGGAAAGTACAATTATTTGTAATTATCATGAGGGGAACTATGAGGGTCAACTGAGATCTAAAAGCGGGAAGTGTAAGGTTTGAGAGGCCTGGGAGAGTCTCAATCTCTTCCACTAGTGCACTGCGCGGGACTGGCCGCTGCACCGCCCTGTCCCACAAGTGACCCTCCCCTACTTCTCCCACTCCCGAACGCAGGTACGCGCAGCGAGGTAGCATTCAAAGTCACGCGGGACCATTTGTACCGCAGTGGGGAGGCGCTTGAGGAGTTAGTGAGTGGTGGGGTCGTGACGATAGTCACTATAGGGATCCATCAACTTGTAGGACGTGCATTGCTGAGGGAGTTGTATCTACCATTTTGAGGTTCATTTGAGAACTAAAACATAATTCATTTCCTCGACGTACAGAACTTATCCCGCCCTAGTAGTCCTCACGCAAAGTCTCACTATGAGGCTAAAGTGAGGCCGAATCGGCTCGGGATTCCAGGTTCCAACCACCCTGTGGACCCTTGAGCACCAGCCAGACTTCCGCGTACATTCGTCACCCATAAAAGACTATGTCAATGGGAAAAAACAATATTGCAAGTCCATTGTTGGGACAATTCATACACGTGTATCGATGTTTTATTGCAGCTGGTGCTGTCCTGTGACCGGAACACATGTCCTCTCCACTAACTTCCATAGATTTTCCATCTATGTTCGAAGGCTACCATTTGTTCTGTAGTTAGAGCGGCGTTCAGTTATCGTTGCACAGAAAAAAAAAAACAGTTGCATTGGATATTGCGTGTGAGATACGAATGTATATCATGGACATATAGGAATGCTTGTAAATCATTTGGTGATCGGTGGAAAACAACAGAAGAATGGACGATAAAACATGTGTTACAGTGTTGAAATCAATATAGGCAAAATGACAAATATAAAAGGATATGCTAAATGTTGATATATTTGACAATACTCTAATTGTTATTCTTGTGCCAATTGAGTAATTAATGGAATGGTTTCATTCGGATAATGGAAGTTAAGCCAATTTTATTTCGCGATTTATTGCACAGCTAAAAGGTCGAATGAAAAATTACTGTGTCAAATTGTAGGTGTATTGGAGAGCTCTTGTACTCGTATATCGTTGTCTACACTCTTTCATAAGATTGCCGATATTTGACTCAAATATGGCCCAAACCACTCATCATTTCGCTACTTATCTGCGAAGGAAGAGTAGAGAAGCGGTCAAGGTCATCCGTTAAGCCTCATTCGGCCTAGCATATTCTGGTAAATATCTCGAGATCTAATAAAGATAGCGTAATTTGCCTTATAACAAAATTTGTAGATCTCATTGTGCTCTATAAAAAAGGTCTATATCGAGTTGTCGCTAGGTTTCTTAGATTTTGAGATATTCACCGAAAACTAAATTCGATGATGATACGCCAGTTCAGAGCTAACTGAATTTACATCAGGTCCACCCCCCCCCCCTGCCTACCCGCCCCCACCCCCCTCACCAAGAATAACAGAATTTCCGCTGCGATTTGTCTGTTTCGTTTTTCCAGGTGGATGGTCAACGTGGCAATTAATATGACGTCTGAATGACTCGTAACAACTATGGTTGGTGCAAACGACAGATTGTGACTACACACACATTATGTGGTGGAGGGTAAAAAAAAATCTATCAATAACACTCACGTGAGCCCAATAGCGATATTGACAAATGGTTAACTACGGCGGTCAATTAGGTGGTTCACCGAATTTGTCACTCTTTTTGACGTGTGTATGTTATGGAGCGTTTTTTTTTGGTAAAGCAGAATCTCATTTTTATTTACAGCTTTACATGATTTTCAATTTTTGTAACCGTTAAGTTTGAGTTTGATTTTTATTTTTTTTTTAAATTCAATTTCCAATAGATATAAATGTTTGCATTGGAATTTAAATTTGAATTTGAAAAAGAAATTCAACGTCAAATTGAATTTTAGAATTGGAAAAATGAGATTGTAAATTTTTTGAATTTAAAATATGAGCCCGCGCGAAGAGGAACATGGCGACGCACATTTCAAAGCCAATCAGACTGAACATGAACGAAAATAGTATGGCGGGCCACATGAGAGCCCATGACAATTGAAATTAGTGTAATGGCCGCTGCCATGACATGGTTGGTCATTTTTAGGAAGGATTAGTGGTGGATGAAGTCGACGATGCACAAACAACACGTTTAGTCGAGAACGTGCCTGGACGAAAAGACGGTTATGACACTCAGAGTACGTAACTATCGCGCGGGACCACAGTGCGCATGCCTTGCAGATGCGCAGAAGCAAAAATGTTTCTGCGCAGACGTCAATCGCGAATTGTGCGTACGCATTACACAAGTGTCGCTCATGAGAATTCATGTATTCTGTGTCGATTCCTCGATGTCAGTCGCAAAACAATCGATTACTCGCATCTAATCGACTTTCATGTCGATTCGTCGATTCTCCTGTCGATTGTTCCCTATTCTTCTTATATAAGGAAAAGAGAGAGATACTGACCAAATTTTCAACTCTAACATGAAACACTCTTTTAATACATACATTTCAACACGTTATAATGGATCAGATTTTTAATCATAGTGTTGCTGGATTTAGCTCCCTCGGGCCACTCTAATCTAATCCTTCTTCCATGTCACCTGTACTCAGTAAAATGTCACTCCTCCCGTGCTTTATAGTTGCTGGATGTCAGGAAAGCCGCCAAAGGACATCCCCCCAGTGTTTTTTTTTGTCCATTAACGTGATTATATTTGTCGGAGGTGTGTTCCCTAGTAAAACTCAACACTTCCAACAGCTGAGGTATATAGGGTGTGTCAAAATGTGTAATTGTAAGTTCCACAACCAATAATCTTCCCCTCGAAATTAGCAAATTTAATTAGGATTCTACAAAGTATTGCAGAAGAAATTGTAATTAGGACTTTGCGACCCGAATTTTAATTCCCGACGCCTCATTAAAGGGATCACCTCCATTACGCTCATTGCTGGGACATGCTGAATACACCCTTAGGACTTGGCAAACCTCCCCCCCCCCCCCCCGCGGGCCGAATTCATCATTCTCCCAAACTTCTCCCAATTCCTACACACTACATGGGTACAAGGAGAGAATTGAATTGAGATCTGATGGTGGTATACCTTCAGGGTTTAACCAAACTGCTTGATACTTTGGGGTGGTAGCACAAGAGTCTGCACTTGCGTGAATTCACTGAGCTGTGAAGGAATCGTTAGGCAAATATACCAAGCTTTAACGGGACATCAGTTTATACTTGGATCCAATGAAAATTCATAGTATACGGAAATGTGGTGTCTTTCGTAAATATATGTAAATCTTCATATCAGCTTATATGGAAATTGAAATGGATCATGGCGCTGTTGACAAATAAGAATATTGGTTGAATGTTGGTGGATGATGATGGAGATGGTGTGTGTGGGTGGATGCGTGTGTGTGTGTGGGTGGGTGGCCTGATGGATGGGTGGGCGGGCGGGTGGGTGAATAGGTAGGTGGGCGGCTGGCTGGGTGGGTGTGTGTGTGTGGGTGGATGGGTGTGTGTGTGGGTGGATGGGTGGATGTGTGTGGGTGGATGGGTGGATGTGTGTGGGTCGATGGGTGGATGTGGGTATGTGTGGGCGGGTGGCTGTGTGTAAGTGGGCGGGCGGGTGGGTGGATGTGTGTGGGTGGGTGGGTGGGTGGGTGGGTGTAGGTGGGTGGGTGTGGGTGGGTCGGTGTGGTTGGGTGGGTGTGGGTGGATGGGTGGGTGTGGGTGGGGGGGGGTCGGTGTGTGTGGGTGGGTGGGTGCATGTGTAGTCCATGCAAACTGCACAATCTCCGTGGAAAATGAAATTTGTCAACTCTGTCACATATACTTCTCTTATTTTCTTCCCTGGGATTATCCAGATATAACAAATTGAATGCACCATGAGTATCTAACTCTTTCCAACAGATAGAAATCTCCCAGCTCTGTACTTATTCGTTGGACAAATTAATTGTACTGGTAGCATTGAAAAAGAAAATAACTGCAAGTACCGCAGAATAAGTCTAGCTGAGGTATGTAGGGATGAAGCTATAGCATCAGTGGGTCCCCGGGGGAAAGACTTGGACTAAACTGGAATGTAACTCGTCGAGCCCAACCAAGCACTACCTTCTCGCCAACGTATTTGTGGTTTGTTAGGGGCACGTAACAAATAAGATAATCTTCTACACATATAGGTGGGTCATTTAGGTTGGCTGCCATACGGACTGTAAAGCAGTACAGTTGGAAAAGTCCATTGGTGTAGGGAACATTGCTGGAGAATGGGAAATAGAAATGAAAGCAGAGAGAATCGAGAACTGGGAGAGTTTTATAGAATGAAATAAACCTGTGGAATAAAACAATATTGTATGCTGTTTTCGTATGATTCAGCTTTGAAAAAAATTCCATATCGTGAAAATAAAATTACGTTATTGTCTTTCGTAGTAGCTATTCATATTGAAGGCTTATGATCGGGATTTCATTACCGTCAGAGACGTAATAGATGAAAATTAAAAAACTGGATTGCCCCAAGTACGTGTGTGTGTGTGTGTGTGGGGGGGGGGGGGGTTATCTCCTTCCCCCTCGTTTGTACTCCCCACGGCGACTTCTTCGGCATTTCTTCGGAAGGGCCTACTGGACACCCATCCATATGCGGCGGGGCCGATTTTCGCCGTTGACATGATCGTATTCATAAACACAGGGTAAACCTCCAGAAACCCCGTTCTATGATGTCGGGCGCCTATGATGGAGCCCCTCCCCCCTGCATCGGATTAGGTTCCCGCCCGGCCGTGCGGTTCCATTTTATGGCTACCGCCGATAGCACACACGTTCCTGGTCTCTGATGTGCGTTGTGAACAATCAGGGACAATGACCATCGGAAATCCATGCAGAACTTGGTGTATAGTCTCAGCGGTCCCCCAAACACCACCGTGAAGTCGGTAATTATCCGTCAACAGGCATTCCCAAGTGTCATCATAACCGTGAGCGCTGGGAATATTCGCGGGGCCAAGTGCACGAAGGGACGGAGTGAAATAGCTCGCTCTAACTACATGATGACTATGTCGCCAAAAAAATTATTTCCCGGTACTGACAATTCGATGCAATAGCACCAGATTTACCGGAACGTTACGTCGGCCAAAACTCCGTGATTATAACTTCCCGATGTCTGCATGTGTGTGTGTACTTTCTTCCCAATCTCTCATTTTTCTCACCACAGAGCTCTCTAAATGATTTCAATTGTTTATAACGCTCTAACGCCGAAACGGTTGAAGATACAAAAAAAGTCAGAGAACAGAAAATATGTATTTTTTTATAAGGAACAACATTTATTGGACACATTTTTGCGTATCTATAGTACTTCGTGAGATACAGCGTTATAAACAATTGAAATTGTTAATAACAATAAAAACCAGGAGACATATATGAAGCAAAAACTAATCAAAAAAATACCATGAAACGTGGAGATCTGATGGCAAATCGATTTTTCATTTCCGGGAGAAAAACAATAACGTCCCCTATCGAGAGGCGAAACATAAATCTTCCCCAGGGAGAGAGGGAGAGAGCACTTACTAGCGATCTTGCTCAACTTCACGATAATGGAATCGACTCACTTATTTTTCTTCAATTCATAATTCAGATGGTGTACTTATTAATTCTTACATGCGACCACTAGGTGCCTCACTGATGTTTGCACATCAAAAAAATCCACATCTCTCTGTATTATTGCACCACAAAATCCTCATATTGCATAATCTCCTTCATTATGGACAAATTGTGGGATAGATGCGCGCAATAAACGTGATTCAGGGCAGGTTAAGCCATTAATACACCAGAATCCTCTCCTACTTTTCATTTCTTTGCGGCTCCCACAAGCGGATTATATCGATTTACGACTTAATAGTTTCTGCCCCAAAGGAATTACAACTCCATAGACGCTTCTTTTAGTTTGATGGAATAGCGGCGAACGTTGGATTTACGAAACTATCAACGTCATAAAATTTTCTGCTAGCTAACTAACAATCTGTGGGATAATGTGGATTAATATTTTGCTGATGTGTGAGTGTACGCAGATAGTTACGTGGCATCCAGATTACTCAACGTTTCACATGCTCCCAACGAATTTCCAATGAGAGCTGTGTGTGCGTGTGTGTTGGTGTGTGTGTGTTCGTATGTGAGCGATTTTTTGACATACGATATCCAGTGAACAGATTTTTTATTTCTTCAAGATTTCCCTCTCTCTGTTCTCCAGGTGGGAAAGGAGTGCCGGATCAACCTTAAGGAGCATACATGATTACATTGAAGTGGATAACAGAAAAATTTTCCAATTACTTTGTAGAGAATTTAGCCGCTACTAAACGTAAATTAGGGAGAATCTCACACAAATGCTACGTACACGCCACGTTTCATCCACAGGGCTTCAAACCGTGTAATTAGCGTACCACAACGTCGTTATGATGCACCAGAGTACACACGACACATACCGCTGACATTCAGTAACATACGCACGTGTCTGTATACGTTGTAGTAATAATATTAGCCCAAGGGAGTATCAAGGGATATTTGAATTACATTACCATGAAGCCATCATGGAGATGGAAGCCTTTGGACATATCGACTATACGGCTCTTTTGGAAGACCTGAATTTGTTAGAGTGTCAGTGTATAAGTAACTTGATGTGTGCATAGGTTTTTCGTCATTTCAATACTTTTAGTCGTGCAGTATTTACGGTGGGCGGATAGTACAGTAGACATTCGTTAGTTGCAACATGCGCCAGTTACAACCTTCCTTAGTTGCACCATTCATTAGTTACAACCTTCGCTAGTTGCAACATTCGCGAGTTGTAACATTCGCTAGTTGCAACATTCGCCAGTTGCAACATTCGCTAGTTGCAACATTCGCTAGTTGCAACATTCGCTAGTTGCAACATTCGCCTCTTTTTTCGAGCGCCAAGACGCTGCCCTCACTCCCTCCCGCCCAGTTCGCCAAAACACGTGCGGGTTATTGTCGGTCGTGTTTTGTTTACAGCCGGTCAACCGAATTATGTGACGATTCAAGGTGAAATATTATTGATCTCTTTTAAGGTCCTGGAACTGGCGCCGAGCGTCCCGAAAAAGTGGGAGTAACTTTTTAGTGGCAACGCTTCAAGTTTTACCGCGACTCCTGTCGGAAACGTGTTGCAACTAACGAAGGGTGTATCGTTTTGTTTTCTATTTCATTTATGTTTCAACAGATGGTCCTACCTCCTTAATTATGCAAATTATGAAAAAAGTCATTTAATAGAAAATGTGTATTTTTATATGAGAAACAAATTTCGTTGTATAAATTTTCCGCTAACTCTAATAGAAGGTACTCTTCTTTAGAAGGTAAATTTTCTTATGAAGGTACAGGAAGACAGCTAAATACCAAAATACAGGCAACGTCCAAGTGCTTTACTACTTAACTGACATAACAAACAATTAACTAATAGAAAGTGCAATAACGACAAATATCTCAGCTCTAGGTTTGTAGTGATAAATCTCATTTCTTAGAATGTCTTCCGACTTGTAGGAGAAAATTAAGCAGGCGCCAGCCGGATACGGCGGAATTGGGAAGCGGGATAATCGTAGAGTTGGAGGATGTAATTAGAGATGGAGGAAACTTCAGTTTTAAGCACAGCATTTTCCGACGCTGATAATGATTAGCGCTCATTGACTCGGCATTAACGAAATACGCAAAGATCAGTGAGAATTCAGGTATATTTTTGCCTTCGTGGCCATTTGAGATGAAAGGCGAACTGAAGTGGAAGACTTCTCCATCGATTTTATTTGGGGAGAAGGGGGTGGTGGAGAAGCGTTCAGTCCCGCGAGCGGAATCTTGAAAGTTGAAAAATACATCTCCTTTTTTTAGGCGGTCGTCCTACCCCCTCCCCCCCCCCTCCCTCCCGCCCCAACACTCCTCCTTGTTACCACAAAAAAAAAATATATATCAGGACAGCCCGCGAATTGTGAGCCACTGGACTAGTATACAAGTCAGAGGACAATGAAGACCTGTACAGAAGTGATAAGATAACCATAATTAAGGTAGTTCTGCAACTGAGCGTTCCATTAAAATGGGAGGATATTTCAGGACAGTACGCCAGTGAAATGAAGATATTTTTGTGCGACATCATGATGGGATGACTTCTGGGATGGGAAGGGTTTTTGCAACAGTAGAATGGCATGCTGGGCCTACATGTCTGGTATCTCTGGAGATACGCGACAAGTCAGGGGGGGGGGGTGCATTTTCCTGCAGAGGGTCAACTCTGTGTGTGAGTGGGTGTGTGTGTGTATCTATGTGTGTGTGTGAGAGAGAGAGAGAGTGTGTGTGTGTGTGTGTGTGTGTGTTTTTTTTTTTTTTTTTTTTTTTTTTTTTTTTTTTTTTTTTTTTTTTAGAAAGAAAAAGAGAAAGAAGGAAGTCAACCTCCTTCCTCACACTTCCTTCTTTCTCTTTCCTTCCTCTTTTTCTTACTTTTTCCTTTATTAAACAAACTTACAGAATTAACAAATAAAACATAACGTGCAAAGGACAATACCCCTTGTCACGTACAATACAGTTCGGTTGGTCCCCAGAACACGACGGAACATCTGCTGAGCAATACTTCGTTGTGTAGGGGACGATAGCCTTGGCTTCCTCAGTAGCGAATCCTTTCCGCTCGTTAGCGGTAAGAAGATCCTCCGTTTACTCCGGATTTTTCCGCAACTGCTCCTCGCGGCGCAGCTCCTGCAAAACCTCCATTGCGAAGTCGCTTGTCGCGTTCCATGCCGCCTCTGATGACAGCATAACTTCCACAAGATTTCCACCGTTGATGGGTTTGCCTGCGCTATTTTCCCATACAGCTCGTTGGACGTCGAAACGCGGACACGTAAAGAGAACATGTTCCGCGTTTTCCTTCATTCTCGGACACTTTGGGCAATCCGGAGAATCCTCATGCTTAAATTTGTGAAGATATTCCCGAAAGCACCCGTGTCCTGAGAGCATCTGGGTTAGGTAGTAATTGACTTGTCCATGTGATCGGTCAAGCCAAACATCTAGCTTCGGAATAAGTCTGTGAGTCCACCGGCCTTTGCTCGAGGCGTCCCACTGCAGCTGCCATCGCTGAATGCTGTGGTTTCGTTCTTCTGTCCTCAGTTCCACTGAGCTCAGCTCAGTTGATGTTTTGCGTGTGTAGAGTCGCCTACGCTCTTCCGCTAGCACTTCAAAAGGTAGCATCCCAGCAATGACACACACAGCATCGTTCGATACTGTGCGGTATGCGCTGACCACTCTAAGGGCACTCAGCCTGTAGACTGGAACAATTTGCCGCCGAGATGCTTGGCTTCGTAATGCATCACTCCATATAGGAATACCATATGTTAATACCGACGTGACAACTGATGATAGCAGGAGCCTTCTCCTCTGTTTTGGCCCTCCAATATTTGGCATAAGTCTTGCAAGAGCAGTCTTCACTGCTCCTGCCTTACTGCTTGCATGTTGAGCTTGCTGTCTGAAACTAAGTCGGGTATCAATCATAATTCCCAGGTACCGTATGTAGGGCTGGGAAATTATTTCGTGCTCACCGACTTGCAGTGTAATTGTCTCTATTTTCTTCCGGCTCGTAATGAGGAGTGCCTCAGTCTTATGCTCCGCAAGTTGTAACCCAATCGAGTCCATCCATTGTCGTATCTTGTTAAAAACATTTTCGAAAATGAGCTGGAGCGTGGAAAGGTGTTTGCCCACGATGACTATGGCTACGTCATCCGCAAAAGCTACGAGTTTGGCTCCCGCCGGTAATGCTATTTTGAGCAAGTCGTCATATACGATATTCCACAAAAGAGGACCCAACACTGAGCCTTGAGGTACCCCCCCAGTCACCCTATATGTTTTAGGACCAACCTCTGTGTCATATCTGAGTACTCTGTCGGTAAAGTAATTACCTACCATCTTTTGCAAATATGCCGGTACTTGCAGCTTCGACAATGCCGCGAGGATGGGATCCCACCGTACCGAGTTGAAGGCATTTTTGATGTCCAGGGTAACAACCAAGCAATACTGCTTCGTACCTCCTTTCCATCGCCTGCCATCGATTGCTTTTTTTGCTGTTTTGACCACCAGGTCTATAGCATCCAACGTGGATCGTCGTCGTCTGAAACCGTATTGAGCTTCGGCCAATAGGGGTTCCACCACTGCCTCAATTCTCTGATGTATAATGCGTTCCAGGATCTTGCCCGCCGTATCCAGCATACAGAGTGGACGATATGATGATGGCTCGTCCGGTGGCTTTTTCCCCTTGGCGATAAGCACGAGTCTCTGTTGCTTCCATCTGCTGGGGAAAATACCTTCCTGGATGCATGTATTATACATTTCGAGGAACATGCCGGGTGCTGCATTGATGGCGGCTTTCAACGCTATATTTGGCACACCATCGAGACCGGGGGCCTTGTTGTTGCCCACTCTACTACAGGCCTGCAATAGTTCCTCAGCTGTAATCGGCGGTATTCCGTCGATAATAGCACCCTCCACCTGCTTTTCAGTCACACTCATTTGCTGGGGGAATAAGACTGAGACAATTCTCTCCAGGAGCCTAGGACAGGTTGGTGATGGCATCGGCTGGCTCTTGAGCCGCGTCATAACCACCTTGTACGGTCTGCCCCAAGGATCCTTCTCCACTTCCTCCAACAGTTCGTTCCAGCAGTCTCGTTTGCGACGCTTTATGGCCTTAGTAAGCTTACGCTTAGCGGCTTTAAACTCCACTTCGAGACTTTCGGGGTTGGACTTCTTCCTTGCGCGTTGCCAAGCTCTCCTCGCTGCGAAACATTCCCTGCGGAGGGTCGCGATTTCACCGCTCCATGTGTGTGTGTGTGAGTGTATGTGTGTGTGTGTGTGCGAGTACGCTACTGCACAGAGCCGATCGCAGTAGCGCCATTCACTGATCTTCTCATTCCCAGAATATACACAGACACACACACACACATACATACATTATGTTTCACATAAAATTATTCGATATATCCTTGAGTGCTCCTCCCAGGATGCTACTCATCAAAAAGTGGAAAAGGAATTTTCTGTTCAGAATCACCCCCAAACCCCCCCGCCCCTCCCCCCCGGATCGCCGAGTGCTTCTAAGACACTCTGTTATTTTCAATCGTATTCCATCCATCACAAGATTCAGCGACAACATCTCGAAAATAAAAATATTAATTTTTCTCAACTAATTTTCGAGACATCGAAGAAAATTAATTCTGTATAAAACGCAATAGAAGACGTCGAAGGAAAAAAAAGGGATGCATTCTAGATATGCCCAGTACAACGGAAAATGAAGTAATGTAAAGCTCGGAGGGTTGGCTTGCTAGTTTCTATTAGCTCACAAGGTTGCTATTTATTTGAGGACCCTTCATGCATTGTAGAAAATACACGAGCCCTCTAGTAACTCAAGGAAACGATGCAGATGAACGGAAAGACTAGCGGGGAATGTTTAGAGGTAGAGGAGTAACGTGTAGGCAATGGGGGGCGGTACACCAACGTAACTACTCCCGACGGCCTTACAACGCATATACCCAGTTTACTCGGTGAAACTCTGTTCTCCACTCTCTTTACCTATCCTCCTGTACCATGTACAACCGCATGTGTGTCTCGTATCTTGTTCACGTAGACGACGTGAAACACGTACGAAAAACTAACTGCTTCATACAATTTACTTGGGCCTTTTCTCCGTGACTTTATTGGTACTACATTCGTAGGGAATTTTTGGGGTCACAGCTATCTGCGAATATGTGTGGTGTCGCCGCCAGCCAGTTGAATTCATCATCCACTCTTATTTCGTTTTGTTTAGGTATACGTCCTTTGGCTGCAACTTTTTTCTCGCTTCTTTTTTTCCTGGAATTTCTAGCAATTTTAAGCCAAGAAAGTGGTTTAGAAATTTGGGGTGGAACAATCCCTTCAACACCAATGAAGCGATTTGATTAATTTCATTTTTAATCGATGCGTCTTCACGTGAGTAAGAGCTGATCAGATTTTGGATTACATCGATACAGTGGTTTCGAATTTATCCAGAAAAGTATGATGCCCCAAAACCATGAAAATTTTGAATGGATCAGCTTCTCTTAGCGCACGTTATGACCGAGTTGATAAAAGTCATAGTTGGAAGATAGATGCAGTTATCAGGCTTGTGTGAAATTTGGGCAAAATTCATCTACACATTTAATAGTTATTCACTTTTTTGCAAGTGGCGCGAAATTTTTCTTCACATTCAAACTTGCAAAGTCCCATATGCGCCATCTGGAGAGAAAATGACTCTCAACTTCTACCCAAGAACTTCTCTTTGGCTTGGGCCTAGTGTTTTCCGATACACCAAAGAGTATCGATACTCTGCAGTGAATCGAATCGAAGAGTTCAGTATCGATCCGCCAAAGTATCGATCCTGTATTGGTAAACAGTACTTGGGCCGGTATACCTGTGCGTGCTTTGTACAATTTCATTTTGAAAAATTTTGCGATAAAACATCCTACTTGAAGATGTCAGTGTCAATGCATCCATTTACATCATCAGAAGAGATTATAAATTTTGAAGCTGGGGATAAGGCCGTGTGAGTAATGCAGCTATCGGGAAGTTTTATGTGTGTCCCCGATGGGCACACACACATCGTACGCCGCTAGTTTCCCCACATTTTTAAAAATCGTCTAAAAATATTTTCCGTGCTGCAAAGCTTATTTTACCAAGCTCAGTAATGTCTACATAAGAATATTCTATCTTACATTTACCATATTCATTAATAAGTTATATAACAATAATAAACGCATGGAAAACTCATTCAAGTATAGACCCCGGATTCCTTTTGCAAGTTTATATAGAAGATGATGGAAATGGGTATCTGGTTTGACAGAGAATGATGCATATAGCAAATCTAAATATCTCCCTTCAGAAAGTCAGTCGACCAATATAGGATTACCACGTCTCAGTGTTATATTTTCACCTTTCATATCTCACCTCCATCTTCCCTTCCCCATTTCTCGTGCCAGAGTACCGCATGCGTATTTTATTGACACGGGCTCCATAAACAAAGAATGTGAAAAAAGGGAGGATTCAAGAGTCATATACAAGTCTAATTCGAAATGGAAAATGTTACTGCCACAGTCTTGACTTGCTGTAGCATCAGCGTCAAGCCGAGAAAGTTCCAAATTTCACGCCATCACGAGCACCTTGTGTTGGCGTTAGTACCATCTGAGAGGGACTTCTTCCAGCTCAACATTCTCCAGTGGATTAGAAGGGGTGTGAAGACGGAAATGGGTTGGAGAGAGTTTGACGATGTGAAAGAAAGTGAGCAGTGCGAAATGCGCGTGACGCATTGAGGCCACATAAAAACTTGAAATATTTATCCAAGTTCAATTTCTTTGACGCCCGAGAGAAAGATTATTTTTAGTGATCTTAAATGTTTTAAGTATTCCTGAAAATCCATAGATGAATTCAAGAAATGAACTCGGAGAGTAAGGCTCAAATGATTGCAAATGACTTGAAACGTGAAAATTTTTATCTTCCCTGAAGAAGCATTGATACATCCTCATTGCACAAATTTCCATTAGCATTCAAAATATAGATCGATACCGTCGAACTGTTGCATAAGTAGCCGCAAGGCGGTTTGGTTCCTCCCAATTTGTAATAATAGAGGCCCCCACCACGGAGCGCTCGATAGTGAAGCGCGCGTGGGGAATAGTACCGAAGGAGGGGCGCGCCCGTCCATTGGCGGGTGAGTGAGCCGGCGCGCGGTGGTGGGGGCAACACTTCCCGGCAGGCATCAGATGCGCTGCTTCTATGGAACCAGTGTTGGATTGCGTTGGAATACAAGGCCAAAATTAATCTCGTATTCTTCACTGAAGATCTATGCTTCGAAGAACATTTTTACTATTGGAAATTGTGAGAAGATTGAGGCATGTTGTTTCTGGCAGAATTGGCAGCATTTTTCGAGATAAACAGAGTCGAGCATTTTTCGATCACCCTTGGAATGTATATGACTAAGGGTCTATGCAACTCACTTCGTAAACTCTCCTTACGTAAAATCCAACTTGGATAAAGTTGGTCGTAGAACCGAGTGCACTTCTACTGTATTTTCATTTCCAAGACTACTAAGTGGTTTCCCATCTTGGTAAGGGTTTCACATTTTGCGAAATAAACAATATTTTGTTAGCTCATTGTTTCTTTGCACTTGATTCGTTTGAGCAATTTAACAACTCATAGCATGTTCTGGAACGTTTTTGGAGAATCGAATTTGAGAATCGTTATTAAATTTGCTAATTTCTATCTGGAAGTTATACCTGTAGCCCGAATGTGGGTCACACTTCGCCCACCTCTTGTTTTATTCAAGCTTGAAACATGAATTCACCGGCGCAGCGCTTCCTAGATGCCCTTCGATGTCGCACGAAGATATTGCAGTACTAAAGGGTTAAATGGTGATTTCAGGAATAATCAATGCCAATTTTTCCCATCACGATACAAAAAATCCACAGGAATTCTGAAACATGCAAATAGTGAACTGTGCAAAGAGCAGAAGGATGACTAAATTAAGTCGACTGAATAAAAAATAAAATGCGTATGAATAAAAAGATGAAACAACTTGAGGAAGAAATGGCAAAGATTACTATCGGGAAGGTAAGCATTGGACTCAACTTAGCTGTCATGAAGGTCAGAGGGAATCCACATCAACTTTTGCCGCGTGCAGAAGAGCCTGCACTGCCTTGGCTACCTTTTACATACGTCTTTGGGACCCTTCAAAAGGGTTCGCTTCAGAAGGCCTCACTAACCGAGTTTCCTACTTCCTAGCATTTTATAATCCGATGGCTCGATTTCAGAAAAGCAAGTCCTTTCCTCCGGAGAGAAAATGATTCCTCAACTTCATGTCTCGACATCACAACCGACTACCATCCCGAGTCCCTTACCTCTTTTCGAGCGCTGACTCTGTTTCCAAAGCATCTCGAGGAGATCCGTCAAGAAAGTCAGGGCTTTGATCAGAGTCCGCCGGGCGGGAACCTAACCTGCGAGTGGGGGGGGGGGGGGCGGGGTGCCCATCACACGCGCCCGCCATCGCCGCACAGAGATTTCTGAAGGTTTATCCTGCGTTTACGAATATGATGGCTGAAATGGCGGCAATGCAGGATCCGCGGGGATGGGTGTCCAGTAGGGCCTTACGAAGAAATGCTGAAGAGCGGATACAACAGAAAGGGATAGAGATAAAACAAACTCGCAAATACCATCAATTGTGTTATATATTGATCGAAATCAATTTTTTGTATGATATTATAGTGACATAATTCAGCTGAAGGATCACATTGTTACACAATCATTTTCATCGTGCTTCAATATTCTCCCTGTTATTCTATCATACCATTTCCCCCCATATTCCGACACTTAGAATGAATATGGATGGGCTGAGGGATTGCCTCAAGAGGTATTCATAAAACACGTAGTAAACGACGTCTCATCTCCACTCGACGTCTCATCAAACTATTCGATAGCGCATGACTGTATCGGCACACAAGTGGTGAAACAAAGAGGAATGAACGACATTGCTGAACAAGCTGAAGACACTTATTATAAGACTAACTCGTCGCTTTTTCGCACGCACTTCAACATTTTTCAGTTTTATTATCTTCCGGATAGGTGAAGTTATTGTGTTCCCCTCGATCTCAAAAAAGAATTTTTCGACATTGCTGCTACGTTCAGCTCGTGCCGAAAAGTTACTTTTCGTTAACTAGTAAACGAAAAGTAACTATTCCGGCACTCTTAGAACGTAAGATCACTGTTAAAAACTATCGTTCGACCCACGTGCGATGGGGTGTTTCAGCTCGTGCGATTGGCAGCGCTTGGCTTCGCCCCGCGCCGCCAACTTCGCACTCGTGAACACCCCTATCGCACTTGTATTGAAATATACTATATTATGATGTTTCTTGAGACGCGTTCTTCAGACGTCCTAAGAGTCTCTGTTAGTGTCGCTGTACAGGGGGGGGGGGGGGGGTCGTTGGGTATGGGTGGGTGGGTGGCTATGGGTAGGTGGGCGGGTGGGTGGCTATGGGTAGGTGGGCGGGTGGGTGGTTCTGTCAGGGTGGGTGGGTGATTCTGTCTGGGTGGGTGGGTGGGTGGTTGTGTCTGGGTGGGTGGGCGGGTCATTGGGGATGGGTGGGTGAGTGGTTGGGGATGGGCGGGTGGATGATTGGGGCTGGGTGGGTCGGTGGTTGACGATAGGTGAGTGGATGGATATAGGTGGGTGGGTGTATATGGATGAGTGGGTGGGCGGGTGGTTGAATAAAATCCTACATTCATCTTAAATTTCTCAATATTCTTCTGTGTTATTGGATATTCCAACTACAGCTGAATTACATTTTTCACCGCTAACGTAGATATACGAGTATAATCCAAATGGTTAGAGGGATTGAGCATGTGGGTCACATATACAGTTAGTACATCGTCCCCTTTTTGCCAACAGTGGCCGTGGCTTTCCACTGCAAGAGGATCAATGGACACCTGAATACTCCAGTAAACGCTGAAAGTACTCAGAAGATTGTATGAATATGCTCATGCTGTATTCGCGTAAATCATTGCTGTAACCGACCCCCCCCCCCCCCCCACCTCCGGCTAGCATTCCGCTTTTACACCCTTGGGTGGAATTCGCTCTTTGTCACAGTTGAGAATAAAGCCAGAGGGTTGAGCAGTGTGCCGGTGTCCTTTCTTTTTCACCCGCAATATGCAAGTAAAAATATGCAAATAATTCACTCATTGTCTTGTGAGCTGAATACATTATCACCGCATTTTTTCCCCCGCTGAAATCATAGAAAATGGACAAGAATGGGCATTCAACTGCGGGGATTTCTATCAGCAGACGTTCGTCGCAAACCCTCAGGATATTATCCCGAATAGTACACATTTCACCAATCCCAACTGCGTCCATCCTGTCTTACCAACTGCACTTACCGTTCGCGCAACGATACAGTGTAACTGAACTGGAAATCTCACTACTACATCCGGACATTCAGGCTGTTCCGAATGGCTAGTCTCGCACCTCATATTCATGACATGATTTATTGGTCCGGCGAAGCGTGACCATCCTCTCGGGTTCACGCTTCGGCTAAGGTATACAGCAATGCCATGTATGAAACGTTACGAACATACCGCGGTGACCCCCACAGCGCCGAGTATAGCGAGGTCAAATCTCTCATCCCACTATATCGGAAAATTGCTGGTCCGTATCCCCCCATCGCAAAATGGCTCATGAATCACATGAGAGCTTTATCTGACGAAAAGGGATATAATTTCGTCCTTTTCACTCTATATTATGACGGGTGCATGAAGAATATGAAAACCGAGGAATTGATTGAATGATTGATAGAATGTTCGATTGAATGATTGATTGGATGATTGATTGAATGATTGATTGAATGATTGATTGCATGATTGATTGAATGATTGATTGAATGATTGATTGCAGGATTGATTGAATGATTGATTGCATGATTGATTGCATGATTGATTGAATGATTGATTGAATTATTGATTGAATGATTGATTGCATGATTGATTGAATGATTGATTGATTGACAAGTCAGTTGTTGACACAAATCAATGTTCCATGCTTCGAGTTTTCTCCATTGTCTCCGCATTATTCCTTACTTACCCGATAAAGTTACTTTTTCTATGTTTATACATGCATGTCATTGTGTTTCCAAATAAAACCGAGTTTTCGAAACTTCTGCATAATTTTATATTAATCAGTTTAAAAGGTTTTCAAATTCTTTAGTTACATCATTTATATTTTTGACAGCGAATACTTTTTGAGCTTCTAATGCATTCCTTTATATGATAATTCTAAAAGCTCATTAGTACAATCATTGCCGTTGGCTAGGCCGGTCATTACTGTGCAATGCTCATTAGACACATCGACGAATGGCAAAATCTTATTGTTTCTATTATTAATTCTTTTGCAACAAAATTGTAAGGTTTCGGCAGACGCCACAGATTCATGGATTGATTAAAACAATATCCTAGCACGCTGCCGTGAGCGAAATGAATATGGGAAAAATTGCGCAGTGCTGATTATACGACCGGTGATGTCGAAGGGAGAGTACGGCATTTTTTTACATGAATGAAATAGCGACACATTCAATCTTTGAAACAGATCCATTGAAAATACCCCTTCATGATTGGGATCTAAAGTTAATGAAAGGTTCCGAGAATCGCCGGATACAGCATCATAACCCTACAGATGTTTATCTCTACTCTTTATTTCTTTCAATTTCCTTCTAGTCATTCTGCTATGCCTATGTAGTATATACAATTGTAATGAAACTATTTCTCCTATAGCTTGAGGATATAATCGAAATTTTGAAACGCGATGGGCCTACAGTTTTCGTAACACAGTAATTTTTGTAATGAATATTTTGGCTCAAATACTACGTCGTTGAACCACAATTGTTCCCCTTCGGTGCTTGGTACACCCCCACATCCTCTACTTAGCTACAACCGTTAATCACCTCTGTGTTACAAACATGAACATCAGAGGGAGCTGAATTCGTCTACTTGTTTCCCCATTTCCCATTCAAAATTTGCATACATACGAAGTTTCCAGAATCCCAAGTCTTCTCTCATTCTCTCCGATCTCCATCACTGCTCTCATGCTCGTAGAACCCTTATCGACGGACAATTTCGACACGCACACGCTTGTATAGCGCGACATCGATAAATATCCAAGTATAATCAAACTCCGATGCGTTGAGTAAGGCAAATTTTGTACATACACACACACTTACCCACCCACACACACATATACATATAAGTTCTCATTTATTTCACACTCTGTTCAAATAGTTACCACACAGTGAATATCTGAGTAGAAAACTAGAATCGCACCAAAATTTTCGTAAGTTAAGCGATTCCGGTTCCACGGAGAAGGACATTCCCAACCCCGGAAGAAAAGATATCGGGGTTATGTGTGTCATGTTCTCTATGCAGTGCGACACCGGATGCCACATTGTATGACTATACGTCGAGTTTTTCACTTTTTTTACCGTGTTTTCTCTCCTGTTTTCTGGGGATATCATGGCAAGTGAATGTGAGGGAGGTGGAAAACTGCAGTGGTAGAATTGGCCCGTTTGAGAAAATTCACGAGCCTCATGTCCGCATAAATTTCATGTTATACAACGAGCGCGTGAACTGAGAGAATTCGAGTGTGGGTGTTTGGGTGTGAATGATTTTTCTGCCCAAGGGGATGGATCTGGCGCCAATTTTTAGTATCATATTTTTACCAAACATTATTGCATGGAGCATTGTCTGAAAGAGGAAATTTCATGGATAATATTACCTAAATTTTCAGGCATATGGAATTGAATTCACTTTAAGAAAAAGAAAATGCCACAATCAGCTTGATTATATTTTTTCCCCAATTAACTACAAGTGAGATCGGTTAAAATTGCGGATTAAAATGGATTAAATATCAGCTGTTTCAGAAACAAATCCTGACAAGGATGCATAGGGATTTGGGGAGAAGCTTGTTCCGAACTTGTGAAGGTGGATCAAGTGGGAGTGACATGAAAGGGGTGGGAACTTCTAACATAAGACTGGATGTTGCCAAACTTTAGCATTAGAAGACGATCGACCGATATATGTGCCTGGAATACTCCCTCCACTGTCATTTTACCAATTTATAATTAATGACGTCAGGACCTCATCAAATTGTCATTTACAGTATTCCCCTTCAATCCTTAACCCTTCTTTGCCTGCGCCTCTCCACCCGATGTATTTACCCGCATCTCAAGCGGAGCACCTTCCATGTATTTCGGATTGCGCTGTTGCCGCAGGGCTTATAATTTTTATTCTACATATTTGCTAGCACCACGAGCGCTACGCTCTTTTTCTCGATCTGCACCTTATTGGAGTGAAACTTCTTATGGGACTATCTGAAGGTGTTACGTTGTCCGGACACTTACACTTAGGTGTCACGGCAACGCGCCATAGCAACGCACCATAGCAACGAGTCATGGCAACGCGCCATGGCAACGCGCCATGGCAACGAGCCATAGCAACGTGCCATAGGAACGTGCCATAGCAGCGCCTCATAGCAACACACCCTAGCAACGTGCCATAGCAACGCGTCATAGCAACGCGTCATGGCAACGCGTCATAGCAACGCGCCATAGCAACGTGCCATAGCAACGCGCCATAGCAACGTGCCATAGCAACGGACCATAGCAACGCGCCATAGTAACGGACCATAGCAACCCGCCATAGCAACGTGCCATGACAACGCGCCATAGCAACGCGCCATAGCAACGCGCCATAGCAACGCGTCATAGCAACGCGACAAATGTTTTCATCGCCTCCTGTCCTACCAATGTCGTACCCTTCTACACTCTCATCGTTTTACCCAAAGTATTATTTCAAATGCCTAAGGAAACAATATCTATTTCTCTTCTCAATTTTTACTTGTCTGGCGCGCCAGGGATTGCATGTCTATTTATTTAAAACAAATAACTCATTATTCTGCGATTATATAAGCATTGAACCCTCACTTCACCAACGCCTCATTTCCCACACCTACCATCAGAGAGTTTCGAGTGGCTTTTATTCCAATTTTCATCCATAGCGCTCATCATCCCAACTCATTACCCAAATCCTCTGCATACCTGATCATTGGGGTCGTTTTATTTCTATGTAAACTACTTCATACTAGTCGTACCCACATGAAAGTCACATGATATGCTTGAAGCAGCGAATCCTAATGGGGCCACGTCGCTTATCGACTACTCTTATGACTTGGCACAGTGGTGTGAGAGCCCGCACTTCGTTGTACGCCATAATGATTCCATTCACATTCATAATTCCTTGCTGCCTCCCTGATTTTCCCCAATGTCAAACGACTTAGTTAAGACTAGATAAGGAAATTTCAAATGAATCGTTACGTAACGCGGGGATAAGATGTGACTTTTATGGGAGAATTTTAGGGAGATGTACAGTCTAACGTGATATCAATTCTATGGTTCAGTGTCGTGAAAACGCCCATTGAGACTAAACTACTGTTATATAGGTATACGGCAATGTGTACTGAGTCCTGATATCAGTGCTAGATGGAAAGACATTGGGCATGTCACGTGTTCTCCACGAACAGTCCGCTTGGAAAGTTGCGGTAGAATCGTTATGGTTCGAGATTATGGTTTAGCTCTGGGTGAACCGAGTGGATGAGTGGGTGTGTGGGTAGACGGGCGTATGGGTGGGTGGGTGTGCGGGTAGACGGGTGGGTGGTTGGGTGGGTGTATGGGCGGGTGGGTGGGTGTGTGTATGGGTAGGTAGGTGGGTGAGGGGGTGGATGGGTATGTGGGTGGTTGCTTGGACGGGCGGTTGTGGGTCGGTGTACATATATGTAATATAGCATGGATATATAATACATATTTCGGGATATATGAAGGCTAATGAAAATCCCTTCGGGACGTTACAAGTCACACAGTTTGTTAAATACTCTTGGCAATGTATGACCGAATATTTAGTTATTTCACTGAACATCGGTGGGACATCGCAAAACACTCTAGGGAATTACGATTTCTCTTTATATCCGTTACGACGTGAATGCAAGAGAGTGAAAGAAGTTGTTTACTCAGCGTCACATACAACAGCTGCTTTTTCCTGGCGCTATATACTACTGGTTTCTTCCCCCGAGTGAGAAAATATGGAAGGTTATTTACAGGAGTAGTTTGTGAGGCATAAATACAAGCGGTCCTGTCCGATGCAGAAGTTCATTTTCTCAATCAATGTCTCTTCACGAAGTTTGGCATTATTTTCTTGAACTTACCGGTAGGACAGATACATTTTGCAGACAGGCTTTTTGCTTCGAATATATCCTCCGCCCACTCCACCTCCTCCCACCCCCCCCCCCCTCCGGTGGGTGGGGTTCTCGTCCGGCCTAGCATTCTCATTTTTTATTTTTGCGTCCGTCTTAAAAGGTTACAACTTAATCCTCTATGTTGTCATATCGTTTGTAATCCTAATTTGAATGCATAAACCTTAAATATCCATTCAGTTTATCTCCAAACTTCTAGTGTAATCCAGTAGCCAACTTCTGATACTAATGTCATCGGATCCTTTCTCCACCTATGGAAACGGGATTAGTGAATTTAGGTTCAACTAATTCTCATAGTTGCAACAAGCTGAGGGAGAAAGACAGACAGATGTTATTGCAGTTATATATGTTGGTAGTCCAGGAGGTGGCAAAGTTTCACAACACCTAGTCCCTCTATTCTAGTCTTATGTCAGAAACTCTCAACCCCCTTTATATCAAGCCCTGCGGACCGCCCCCTTTCCACCAACTTCGAAACGAGCTTGTCCCCCCCCCCCCCCCCCCCCCCCCCCCACATCTCTCAGTGGTTGGTTATATCGTGTCGCCTATGGGTATAGCCCCTCAGACAATTCAAAACTTCGGTTATTGGGAGAATCAATAACACTGGAAAAACTCACTTGTAAAATGGCAGATATACCACTTTTTGCGAAGTGAAACTCTTTATGGGACTATCTGGAGGTGGTACGCTGTCAGATTCGACGTCATCTGGAGGTATGTTTGATTTCTTTCACTTTGATCAATTAATCACAATTAAGCAATGATTCAATTCAGTGTCTTATTTTTTTATCTTTGCGTTTGCAAATAATTAATTCCCTTAATTAAATTAACACTGGAGCGTGTATGCTGTATTTATGGATGTAATGATTTGTGGCTGTTCAACATAGGCGCTGGCTCATGCATAATAGGGATAAACTTCATCACTATCACGTATCTACATTCGAAAATTCTGGAGTTGCACTCAGCTTCAATTGAGTACACCCTTACACATACGAAAAGTTTGTCCGTCTATATAACACGGAAAAATCGGCGCCAAATCCCTTCCCAACACGATATAACGGAGTACTGTAGAGATGCATTCGCGTGTAAAAAACCGAAACCCCCCTCGACTCATATGCTCGTTTTGTATCGTTGAAATGATGCAGCTTCCCACTTCTCACACATTCACTAGTATGAAAACCGGGGGGAATGGGAAGTGGTGGAAAAAACATGGAAACCATAACTTGAATCTCTCGTTTAGTGGAAACGGAACCTCTTTAATGGTACACAAATATTCAGTAATTCTTCCATTCATGATGGATATATTGCGTGAGTGTAGGTTCGTCAACTATTATGCAGTAATAGTAATGAATGAAATATGCGTATGACCGATAATTTTGAATAGAAATCGACGAATGTGATGTTCTTAAGGTCACACGGTCACAGGTTGGTTCTCAAGGTCACAGAACGATTCTCAAGGTCCAAACCTCGAAGAACATTTTTCAAGGTCGCAATCTCGAAGAACGATTTTTAAGGTCCCAACTTCACAGAACGGTTCTCAAGGTCCCAGTTCCACAGAACAGTTCTCAAGGTCCCAAGTTCACAGAGCATGCCTCAAGGTCCCAAGTTCACGGACCGGTTCTCAAGGTCCCAACCTCGAAGAACGGTTCTCAAGGTCCAAACCTCGAAGAACAGTTTTCAAGGTCGCAATCTCGAAGAACGATTCTTAAGGTTCCAACTTCACAGAACGGTTCTCAAGATCCCAGGTTCACAGAACGGTTCTCAAGGTCCCAAGTTCACAGAGCATGCCTCAAGGTCCCAAGCTCACGGAACGGTTCTCAAGGTCCCAACCTCGAAGAACGGTTCTCAAGGTCCAAACCTCGAAGAACAGTTTTCAAGGTCGCAATCTCGAAGAACGATTCTTAAGGTCCCAATTTCACAAAACGGTTCTCAAGGTCCCAGTTCCACAGAACGGTTCTCAAGGTCCCAAGTTCACAGAGCATGCCTCAAGGTCCCAAGCTCACGGAACGGTTCTCAAGGTCCCAACCTCGAAGAACAGTTCTCAAGGTCCAAACCTCGAAGAACAGTTGTCAAGGTCGTGAAGATGCTCGAGCAGGCGAAGCTATGCTCCGATTGGCGCACTTGAAAACTGAACGAGTGGAGGGGGGCGGGGGGGGTCGGAGTGAAAGCGGGAAAAGCATCTTTCGGCCTGAAATTTTAATTCCTTTCCACCCGTAAGTGTAGTGTGCGCAGTTATAAGTTTAGGAGGTCAAAAGTAATAACATCATCAACTTATCAAATAACGATATCAAATTTTGAGAAATTTTTGAGAAGAAAAATTTTTTTTCTTCACCTGACATCCTTTCACTAAAAATAATTTCTGTACTAAACACATCACAATAGCACAACAATTCGCGCTCGATTGATTCGGCTGAAGTGAAAATAGTTGGGGCAAAGCGGAAAGAAGCCATTGTCAAGTCCCCATCCAATCTTTATCTGCCATCCAGAAAAAGTGTCTCCTGGGGGCGATGGAGAATGGATAAAAATTCCCTCATGGATACCATAGTCGATTACATTTTTCAGAGTAAATCGGACCGTCCTAAAAACACGAGCACTATAAACGTTTATGTGAAACCAATAAAATGATCTCAATGAGGCAGCCTCTGTCCAATTGGCATTTGATGGTACTTGGATAGTTACCTTTGACATATATATATATATATATATATATAGGATAGGGAGGAGTGGTTGGCCCATTGAGGCAAGTGGCGAGACTTGGGATGAGGCGAGCAGGGAATGCTCGAAACTTTGTATGCATGCAGATGGGTAATGAGGAAACGGCTAAACGAATTTCAATGTTCAACTCACTCCAACATTGAAGCTTGTACCCCCAACGCCCTTCGCTGTTTCACTGATGTTTTCCTTACATTTAATAGTTTCCTTTTACTATACACTGTATTTTTACTCTTTGCTTTTTTTATCCTATTAAGTTTCACCCCATGTTGAAATTACTCGTTTCCCCGAGTTTTTGTTCAGTCTGCACGCTATGCAAGTTTCTATCAGAATTTTATCCACCCGCGGAGAGGGAGTAAAAGAATATATTGTCTATTCATTCTGCATTCTTAAAACGTGGCTCATGGATTTTCGCTTTGTTTTCTTAGGGAAGGAGTCGGTAAGGTTAATAGTGGGGTGACCAATGGGAGTTCAATCAACTGATTGTTCCTGAATCCAGAATTGTTCCCGAACCTGTTCCATCATCCGGAACTACTCCTGAAACTGTTGCGGGCGGTGTTCCACCACCCAAAATTGTTCCCAAACCTGTTCCATCACCCGAAATGGCTGATGAAACTGTTCCAAATTCTGTTCCACCAGCCAGAACGGTTCCTAATTCTGTTTCACGACTTGAAACTGTCCCCGAACCTGAAAATCTTCCCAATTCTGTTCCACGACTCGGAACTGTTCTAGAACCTGTTCCACAACCTGGAACCGTTCTGGGACCTGTTCCAGCATACCGAACTGTTCCCGAACCTGCAAATGTTCCCAATTCTCTTCCATGAATCGGAACTGTTCTCGAACCTGTTTCACAACCTGGAACCGTTCTGGGACCTGTTGCACCACACCGAACTGTTCCCGAACCTGCAAATGTTCCCAATTCTCTTCCATGAATCGGAACTGTTCTCGAACCTGTTTCACAACCTGGAACCGTTCTGGAACCTGTTCCACCACAGCCAACTGTTCCCGACCCTGAAAATGTTGCCAATTCTGTTCCACGACTTGGAATTGTTCTCGAACCTGTTCCACAACCTGGAACCACTCTGGAACCTGTTCCACCGGACCGAATTGCGTCTGAACCTGCACAGCAACCTGGAACCGTTCCCTGAATCTTCGTGTGGAACCCATGGGCACAGTAACTGGCCCAATGGGCAGAGCCAAGTTGTGGGCTGCACAACTCCAGGTTCCAAGTGGCTGTGCAGGTTCAGGCAGAGTTCCGCGGCGTGAACCAGGTGGTAGAGTTCCAGAATCAATATGCCTGATTCAGAAATTTAGGAAAATACAGTGAGAAAACTATTGAGATAAAAAATATTGCTCATCAAATACAATTTTCCTAATTTCTCTAATCCATTACATATAATTATTCAAAGCATTCAGTAATTATCCAATTATCCAACGCATATAGTAATTGCCCTTTGCAGACATCTCAAGTGAAATCCATATTAAATCGTCATTTAACGGTTGCGCAATCTTGAGGTGGTGCAAGTGTACGTGCAGGTAGAAATTCAAAGGGCACAATGGAGCGTTACACAGGAGATATGTCACAAGCACATCCAGTTGATTAGGCAAATCCACGGTGCTCAGCGTTGGATACTCGTTAACGTATCGGTGTACCAGTACTAACAGTCGTACCAAGTCTGTTATACAATCCACCTATGTGTGGAATATAGCTCACCAATGCTGGGAGATAGTCGAACATTTATTGTGATTTTTGGCCATCTAGGCTAACTAGCCCATTTTGCCCCTGCAAGCATAACGTTATCGTTGCAAATGAAACCACGGATGAGTGAGATAGTCAAATAGGTGAAATTTATAGCAATTTCAATTGCATAGTTCCATTTTTTTTTACTTGAAATTTAAACAATAACTAATTTAGATCTACATTATTCAAAAAAATGCTTACTTATCATTCCTCCCAATTAGTTATTTGCAATGATACGATATCGGGATGAAGGTAGGGAATAAGTTTACGACTGACAGTTAGATTCCATTCATTATTTTATTCAATTTTGTTCATACATAGCAAATATTCACTATAAAACAAGTCACTTGCCTTATGTTATTGACTCCTTCAATTACCCCGATATATGCAGTTTTTAATTAATAGAAAAAATTAATGAAAGAAGATATAAATTTCGGCAGAAAATGCATCTTGTCTCATGTTTTATTTATTTATTTTTTGGTTATTTACATTTGTAAGAGGCCCTCATTTATCGTTCCCTCTATTGAAATGTCTAACAATTGTGAAACTTCACTGTACCTAGTTAATTTTATTTACAAAAGTCAGAAAACAGCATCGTTATTTTTTTTTCAAGCTCGAATTTTAAAGAATATATATCTGTTGTGGACCTGCGTTGAAATGGAGAAAATATAGAAGATATAGAAAATATAGAAAATATAGAAAATATAGAAAATATAGAAAATATAGAAAATATAGAAAATATAGAAAATATAGAAAATATAGAAAATATAGAAAATATAGAAAATATAGAAAATATAGAAAATGTAGAAAATATAGAAAATATAGAATATATAGAAAATATAGAAAATATGGAAAATATAGAAAATATAGAAAATATAGAAAATATAGAAAATGTAGAAAATATAGAAAATATAGAAAATATAGAAAATATGGAAAATATGGAAAATATAGAAAATATAGAAAATATAGAAACTATAGAATATATAGAAAATATAGAAAATATGGAAAATATAGAAAATATAGAAAATATAGAAAATATAGAAAATATAGAAAATATAGAAAATATAGAAAATATAGAAAATATAGAAAATATAGAAAATATAGAAAATATAGAAAATATGGAAAATATAGAAAATATAGAAAATATAGAAAATTTAGAAAATTTAGAAAATATAGAAAATATAGAAAATATAGAAAATATAGAAAATATAGAAAATATAGAAAGTATAGCAAGTATAGAGAGTATCGGGAATATAGAAAATGTAGAAAATATAGAAAATATAGAAAATATAGAAAATATAGAAAATATAGAAAATATAGTCCTTCCAAAAAAAACTGACTTTTCACAACTGGGCCCGAATCGACTTCAAACGCCGTCAATCGCTTGAACGGCTGACTCCAAATCGAACGTCGAGTCCCCTCAGTAGTGGTTTGGGGGAAGGTGGGGAAGTTGACAAACGGGAGTGCGGCCGCTGAACGGCATTCGGCGTTCCCCCGCCCCCCAGTGAATCGGGAGGAGTCAATCACACTTCTCTTCCCACGAAATTGGTTCTAGCAAATTTATAAGTAAGGTGATGTTGGAACTTATACAATCCACATACCACGTTAAGATTGGAGACGTACACTAACCTCTTCAGATGTAGCTCATAAAAAAAATTACTGAAATTCTTTTTACCACTTTATTACACATGTAGGCGGCACGGCGCTCGCAGATTCTGGTTTGTGGTAAACGCTTCGATGAGAAGTGACTGAAAATTCTGGAAAAATAAAATGCCTCTATTGAACTCTCTAAAAACACGTTAAAGCTTTAAAAGCTTTGAAAGCATTCATGGGCCAATGCAATAGATGAACTAAAGTTGATCAGTTGGATTAACGGCGCCGCGGCGTAATGCTCCATTTTGCGTTACCGCAACTAGCTGCCCTAGACTCGCAATTGTTAATCAAGTTATATAACAGGTATCTAGTGATATTTCACTATTTGAAGTTCTGATCATATCCGATGGGGGAAGTTATTGTTTTGCCCCCGAAAATGAAAAATCGACTCTCCACCAGATCTCCACGTTTCATGGCATTTCTGACCTTTCCAGACTATTCAAAACAAAATGTCTGTATGTGTGTGTGTGTGTATGTGTGCCGATTTACGTATGTAACCAAAAATATCCCGGAACGATTTCTCGTGAACAAATTATCCGATCAAGGTCCTGGATGACGCAATCGAAGCGTCTTGCCGTAACTTAGAGCTCATTAGTTTTTACTCCATATATGTCTGCTGGTTCCTATTGCTATTAACAACTTCAATTGTTTATAACGCTGTATCTCACGAAATATTATAGACACGCAAAAATGTGTCGAATAAATGTTGTTCCTTATAAAAAAATACATATTTTGTGTCGTTTGACTTTTTTTGTATCTCTAACCGTTTCGGCGTTAGAGCGTTATAAACAATTGGAATCATTTGGAGAGCTCTGTGGTGAGAAAAATGGGAGATTGGAAAGAAAGTACACACACACACGCAGACATCGGGAAGTTTATAATTTAGGCCCGCGGAGGGTCAAACCCGCAGCACATTTTTCTTTGCCTTACACATTAGTAGTCGCAATCGGGATTCGAACCCGAGACTCCCAATTTCGCGCCGGGTACTTTTTCCCGCCGAAAATTTTTTTTTTTCAAATTCTTATCATTTAATCCCAAAATTCTGGATCACAATTTTATTATGAAAAAAATATCCTTTATTCCACCATGAAGCTCAGATTGATTAAGCACAAATAATCAGGAGCAATATTGCCCTAACAGAGCACAAATAAAAAATAGCAATCTTTCTCTAAGTCTTATACATAAGTCTTATATCCAAGGTCTACAATCAAACCGATATAAAAATTACATGAAACAACGTCGATTAACAGTTACTCTTACAATAATTAATTGTTATTCCTCATATCTTGAACACTCTCACTTATACTCAATTTTATCTAATGAAGGAACAAAATATCATCACTCATGTACCTACACTAATACCAATTCACTGGTTAAAAAAATCTCATACTGGTCTTTTTATTCTAGCAATCATAACTAATTTTTACTTCTCCCTTTGGCGCAATATCACCACAAAATTGGACACTCCATAACTATCTCAAAATAGGAAGAAGTGAGCAAATAAGGAGTGCAACTAGGGCACACAAATTGTAGTTTGTTCTGCTGCTGTTTGAAGTTACTGCAACAGAAAAATAAAAATATACATGAGGTATACAAAGGCGGTGACTTTTAAAATTTTTACGCCAAAAGATACGCAATTCAAGTATGAACCTAAAAGCAAATATTCTGTGAAGAAGGGTCCCTGATTTACCAATTCAAAGAGTCTATCAATATTTGACATTGGCCTCATGAATTCCTGTGTGGTAGACCTGTTTTATGAGCACCACACTCCAATAGGGAATATCTGAAGTTCCAATAGAGCAACTCCCAATATTGGATGTGCTCAATTGCATTACCATTTAACCCTTTTATTGAAAAAAAAATAGTTCGATGACAGTGGTAGTCTATGCACGAAGAAAGTATACGCAAATCGAGAATGTTGCACAATCCGATATGGGGATGAAAATCCAAAATGGGGATAAAAATCCCCGGAGTGGGGTTGAAGGTCCTCAGAGTGGGGATAACAATCCCCAGAGTGGGGATAAAAATCCCCAGAGTGGGGATAAAAATCCCCAGAGTGGGGATAAAAATCCCCAGAGTGGGCATAAAAATTCCCAGACGGGGGATAAAAATCTCCAGACTGGGGATAATAATCCCCAGAGTGGGGTTAAAGGTCGTCAGAGTGGGGATAACAATCCCCGGAGTTGGAATGAAAATCCTCAGAATGGGGATAAAGATTCCCGAAGTGGGGATATAAACCCGTGGAGTGGGGATGAAAATCCCCGAAGTAGGAATGGCAATCCCCAGAGTGGGGATAGAAATCCCCGGACTGGGGATAAAAATCGCCAGAGTGGGAATAAAAATCCCCAGAGTGGGGATAAAAATCCCCAGAGTGGGGATAAAAATCCCCCGAGTGGGGATAAAAATCCCCAGAGTGGGCATACAAATTCCCAGACGGGGGATAAAAATCCCCAGACTGGGGATAATAATCCCCAGAGTGGGGTTAAAGGTCGTCAGAGTGGGGATAACAATCCCCGGAGTCGGGATGAAAATCTCCAGAGTGGGGATAAAAATCCCCGAAGTAGGGATAAAAATCACCCAACGGGGAAAACAGAGATCAACCTAAAATTCACCGTTCATTCGCCCCCCCCCCCCCCCCCCCCCCGAGTAATTCAATTTCTAAGTGGGCCAATCTGAGTGTAGCTCCGCCCCCTCAAGCAGTGGTAATCGTCATGAATCGACAAACACTGAAATTTTTCGTTTCAGCGTCACATATCCGTTCCAGGCTGACCAGGTCACCTCTTGACCTTGAAACGTAAAATCCGTAAAATCGTAAACAAGACATACATAGAGAAACAGTGGCCGAGGGGGCGGAGCTACTGCCTGACTGGCCAATTCAGAACCTGAATACGACGTGAGGGGGGGGGGGCCAACAAGGGGGGCTGGCTCGAAGAGAAGGGGAGGGGGAACTTTCGGCCCCATAATGTTTTTTCTCGAATCAGATATTTTTTGCCTAAATCAAAAATAATGAAATCCCCAATATATCCTCCTATATATTATCATATCCGTCACCATCTGTATGAACTTATCAATATCTGTCATGTTTGTCATTGCCACTCATTTGTTGGACAAAATGTGACATGGTTACTGTCACAAGGGTCAGCAATGGCAATTCATCACTTCATGTGACAGGTTCAAGCGATACTCATCAAAAGATAATGCAACATAATTTATTATTTCATACTGTAATAACTTACTTTGCGCAGGTACGGGCTCGCGCATTCCAATCTGCACTTGTATCGCGCTTTCGGCTCTATAAACCCCTGGTATTTGTGCAGTACAGTGGAGTCTCAATTGATTATTTGTATAATGAAATGGCAGGAGATCAATGCTGAGTTCACCCCATTGGGATTCAAATTCTTCCATATTAGCTGAATTACTTCCCATGTTGTAGTCACTTCTGTGCATCAGTAAACTTGCATTTATTGGACCAATCTGCAATCAAAAACAATAAATTTTCAATTCAGGGCGTCTTCGATACGTCAGGGACCGTAGTAGTAATCGAATATCGCCGGGACTTTCTTATTGACGAACCTCGCGTGGAGGTCGCGTCTATGTCGCCGCTAGCTCGCGGCGATGTTTCGGCTTATTAGGGCTCAAAAAACCCTCATATAATTCATAAGGCTCATTCACAAGCACTTCTTATGTATATATCACGCACACATACATAGAGGTTTATAGACGTAATGGAATTTTGAAATAATGCGCAGGCGGAGTGAGTCTGATGAAACGATGATGGTCTACGAGTCTACTCTCCACAATTGAAGTGGCGACTCACATTTACCAAACACAATGAAACTTGGATTGAATTACGGGGGTAATGCTACCGCAGACCTGGTATAGATCACGCTGGATCGCATATAATACGAGAAGGCTCATACTAGCACAATTCCACTTCTTAACACCACTCCAGTCTCTTTTTATGCCAGGATCACTAGAAAACTTTGTTGGTACTTTGGGAAACCCGAGAAATTCACTTAAAACAAGTCAGTATAGTTGATAACTTCAACTCCCCCACCCTCCCCCCTTCCCTCCCCAGTTGGTGGCTTCTCAAAATTTGTGGGGTATAAGTTTTCTGACGCTCTTGCCCGGCAATATACGTTGAAAAATCAATATGGCGTTCTTTCATGTGAAAGTACCTGTAGATATAGCTCATATATTGGTCTCGACAAATAATTATCACGTAAAGCAAACCTTGTTTCCTGGCGTAGAAAAATGGAGGCGCAATGAACGAAGTAGTAAGTGAAACTCTCAGCGAATAGTCAGACGCTACGCGCAATTTTGAAAAAAAAAAACACTTTGGCTCAACTGAAACAGCGTCTTTTCCATCTTGGCGTCTCCCTTTATTTCAACACCAATGGAGCCTCTTCAATAGCAGCCGAGTGCTCGGTAATTCATGAAATTTACGCTCGATTGATTTCCGCTGAGGAGCAAAAAAAGTGCATTATGAAACCCTTGGCCAAGCTTCATCTTCCGCCTAACGAGAAATTCGCAGGGTAGGATAAAGTGAATGAAAATCGGATCTCAACATAAATTCTGTCAGTTGAAATCCATGCTGGGGACACGAGATGATATTAACCTTTGAGAGCTCTCACTATCGCCGGCGTCTCTGTTTTTTTAACTTTTTATTTTCTCAATTAAAACAAATGCAATAAAAAATAGCCAAATTTATTCGTACTCTGAAATTATACTGAAAAAGTTGTTGATGCGTGTACACGATAAAAATCGATTTTGGAGATTTTATATCTCGAATTCGGGGATCTTTATGGACGAAAAGAAGGTGTAGATGATTCATGAGCCGTGCTAAATGAATTAATTCGTTGAATCCGGGGAAAATGGACCATTGGGCAAAATGGACCATATTAGACAAAATTGGCCATATCGGCCAAAATGGACCATATTGGGCCAAATGAATCATATTGGGCAAAATGGACCATATTGGGAAAAGTAGACCATATTGGGCAAAATTGACCATATTGGGCAAAATTCACCATATCGGGCAAAATGGACCATATTGGGCCAAATGAATCATATTGGGCAAAATGGACCATATTGGGCAAAGTGGACCATATTGGGCAAAATGGACCATATTGGACAAAATTCACCATATTGGGCAAAATGGACCATATTGGGAAAATGGACCATATCGGGCAAAGTGGACTATGTTGGGCCAAATGGACCATATTGGGCAGAACGGGCCATTGGGCAAAATGGATCATTGAGAAAACGGACCATTGGAAAAGACGGACCATTGGGCAAAATAGACCGTTGGGGCATAACGGACTATTGGAGAAAACAGACCTCTAATCTTAGATAACATCATGCAACTGTCCAAAATCTCCTGAACGTACTTTGATTTCTATCGATTTTTTTCCGAAGTACCGTGTTCAATAGTAAAAAGGAGAGACCAAGGAAAATATTGATATATATCGAAATTATCGAAGAGCGTAAGACCGGAACCGACGCGCCACCAGCCAGTGCGGCGGAAGCAGGAAATGCGCGTGCGAAGCACGCGCTACCGGACTTGTGACTCAAAATAGCTCACATTGATTGCGTCATAAGGCACATATTCAGGGGAATCCCCGGGACAATGCAAAGCATAGCCTACATATTATCTCGCTTGTGTTTTTTAGGCGCAATTGAAACGAATGATTCTTACGATATCATCGAATAACACAAATTGGCAAGATGGAGTAAAGCAAAAGTAGAGTGAATGAAACTTTCTCAAACTATCGCGCGCTCGGTATCATATGAGTTCGAAGGTACTTGAATAGTTATCACCATTGTGTGAGAAATTCGCGGACTACTCTAGCAACTTCGAGGATGAGCCGATAAGGGCACGATCTGGAGATTGGTACTCTTGAAACTTCGTATACATCTAAATACAAAATAAAGGGGATATGTGCGGTTTAAGGGACGCAATAGTGAGATATTTTTTTTAAAGATGAACAATCAAATTAGTGGTTTAATTATTTGTAGCCCCCAACCCAAAAACCACTGCAACCCTATGCTTCTCGTTGACTTCTGACGCCATGTGTGCCTTCATTTGAATCTCCACCGATGAAATGGTGTCGACTAATCCCGGATTGGGAAGAAATAAAGGGTTTATATACGGAGGTGGGCGTTGGGTATCCGTTTATCCTGTAATAGCCGCGATTAAACTTTATAGATTCGATCAGACGGAATGAACTTCGCCTTTCGCGTTTCAGACAGACGGCTGTCTGAACGCGAACGCCTCTATTGCCCCAACCCTAGTCTTGGGAATAATTGACAGACGGGAATTCTGAATTGGTTTCGCGAAAAGTTTTTGATATGGATTAAACTTAAATGATCTTTGAATAAATTAGATTTGAGAGAAAAGAAGTTACTGCATCGACATCCTGACGGAAACAGTACGGGTTGAAGATGTATGAAAAAAGTTGTAGAAAATAAATTATGCATCGCCATAAGACCAATAACATTCATTTGGAACTTTTTTTCTTATCTCTAACGATTCTTATGTTACAGCGTTATAAACAATTGAAATTGTGCATAACAATTGAAAGGGTTGGCTGGTGTGAAAATGGAAGAGGAACTTTCGGCTTTAAATGGCATGCTTTATCGACAGGTAAACTAAAAACTATCAGTTTTGAGACACCCTGTATATATATATATATATGTATCGAAAATCCGAAAAGAAAATAAGAACTAAAAGTTCTCCTGAAAAGTTTTGTTTGGTTCATTTCAGGATTTTTAAAAAATTATAAAAACGTCATTTGAGTTTCTCGTATTTTTCTTCCTCCTCTATCTATATTGTCATCCTATGAACATCTCCGTACCTCTCGCAATAACTCAGTTATAGAGTTGCAAACAGCGATAATGGCCTGAACGTTTAGGGATGGCCGGAAAATCTCACTCCTAATGCCCCACTCTGAAGTTCTTGTCGGCTCAGGTGGAGAAATAGCATTTACGTGAGTCTATACTATATAGATTCTATACCACCAGCACATACTTGGAATGGGCTACTCTCACCTGACTGCTCTCTCCCGGGTAGCAATGTGAGAAATTCCAGAAGCCATTAGATGACCAGATTGGTGGCTAATGACATTTTTCGTTATCCCGATGAGCTCAGTGAACAATTTATAAGTGTCAATTAAATTGTATGTAAATAATTGAAACCTAAGAGCGAGTTCTCAACTTAGCTTATTAATGGGTGAACTTAAAGAAAAATTACAAAATCAATTTTTGTAAAATAAAAAAAAAATTTTGTTAAATAATTGAATATAAAATATAAAGTATAAAATATAAAGTATAAAATATAAAATATAAAATATAAAATATAAAATATAAAATATAAAATATAAAATATAAAATATAAAGTATAAAATATAAAATATAAAATATAAAATATAAAATATAAAATATAAAATATAAAATATAAAATATAAAATATAAAATATAAAATATAAAGTATAAAATATAAAATATAAAATATAAAATATAAAATATAAAATATAAAATATATTTTAATAAATATTTGTTTTCGATACCATTAAGTATTCCTCAGCCCACAAATCACGATTTAAAATCAGCCGCGGAATACTCGCAAAGCTATTAACTGCCTTCGGTGGGACCACGCAATGTGCTGCGCTGATCTCGATAAAGTTCGATATATATAAACTTCAATATGCAAGTTCCAACCTGCGCCGAGCACCCTTCGAACGAAATTTCACGCTTGTTTAACTCTGAACTTAATTTATTAATTCCATGTCGCGTAGGGAAACACTCATACTGCACTGCCCATGGCTCTCCGGTTAGTGGACTGAGATCTCCCCATCCGAAGAGTTACAGATTACCCCTTCCACGCTCACAATAGGCGTGCCCAGGCAATATTATAGCGCCCACGCGCGACGGCATGCATCCGAGCGGGCCTACCCCTCAAGCGCCATTCCCAAGGTCACGCGTAGTGGGGACGCGTTCCCCTCCGCTCGCCGGCGCTAGCAGAATTACGAGATCCCAGCTCAGTCAGGAAGTTAAAAAAATAAGTAGAGGACAAATTATCTAATACTATTAAACCTATTTGGATATGAAAAATGGGCAAAAGCTCAAATGAAAAATAGTCAATTTTCCTCCAATACCATCCAGAAATTAAAACTACTTCAACGTCAAGTTGAGAATTATATTACCCCAGAAAAGACATGTACAAAGAAAGAAATAATCCCCGTTTCACGGAGTCGAATGCAATCAAATGAATCAATGGATTACGTTGATGGATTTCAAATGAAATGGTTCTTCTGTCCTTGTAAAATGCAAAAGCTGGAATGAAGCGATATGCATGAGGAAGGATTAAGGGCAAATAGATAGCTGAAACACTAGAGTAGAAGTTTACCACTGATAGTTCCTTCACGGTAAAACAATGGATCCATCTGCCTTGGTTCTCCATTAGTCCGATCAGGACACTCATGCCCTAGTCTATTGACATTGTCTTTATAAGTAAATTTCACTGCAGCTTCAGTAATGAAATTCTAGCTTAGGGATAGACAAAGTTGCCTGCTACAGTTGTTACCAAGATTGCTCTACCTCCTTTGCACACTGCTTCGCACCCAATTTCTGGTTTCCTTGGGGATTGCATCCTTGAATCCGTCTCAACTTCCAATCACTTTATAGTACCAGTATATCTCATGAGTGAGATACAAGTTTATTTGGTATACGTGTTTCATGTACCAACTAGATGGTTGAGTTAATGGTTCTCGTGGCGAATACCCAATTACCAATGAGAGGCAAGGATAATCAGCCATCCTTATTACAAACTCGAATTGAGGTTTCTACTTATGATGGGCCATCAAATTAAAGGGGATAGGGCTTCTCACCACAGTTACTGCAGAGCTGACCAACGATTTTGGTATATCAATAACGATATCATGCTAATAGCTGTGTGGCAAGATAGGTGAACGCTGAGCGCTTCATGATTATGATGTCAATAGTCATAAAGTTGGAGAATTGGATGTATCCTGGTTATACGAGCGCTGGCGACTGGGAGACGAATATGGTGAGGAGGAAGTTGGATCGATAGGGCCCGCAAATGAGCTTCATCGAAAGTCGTATCGATGGGTAGTCGAGAGCATATTAGCTGTACTGATAAAGGGCCATATCGCTGTAAATTCGTTAACTTCGTTACGTTACCTCCAAAAGTGAAACGTCGATTTTGGATGAGGTATCTAGATTTCGACATTCTAGACGATTTTTTTTTTTTTAAATATCGGTGTTGTGGGCCTGCGTGCGAGCGTGGATGCGTCGGTGGATGGGCGGGTGGGGGTGTGGATGGGCGGGTAGGCATGTGGATGGGTGGGTGGGCGTGGGGATGGGCGGGGGGGATGGATCGGTGGGTGGGCGGATAGGCCTGTCCATGGGTGGGTGGGCGTGTGGATGGGTGGGTGGGCGTGTGGATGGGTGGGTGGGCGTGTGGATGGGTTGGTGGGCGGGTACGCGTGTGCATGGGCGGGTGGGCATGTGGATGGGTGGGTGGGCGTGTGAATGGGTGGATGGATCGGTGGGCGTGTGGATGGGTGGGTCGGCCTGTGGATGGGCGGGTAGGCGTGTCCATGGGTGGGTGTGTGGGTAGGTGGGTGAATGTGCGCTGCACAAAAAATCCACCACAATCTACAATGTAATTAGTGTTGGAATCCCGAATATCTATAGTATACATGGCCTCTGAGGGAATATCAACATATCGACGTCGCGTAATGCTATTCATCGAACAGACAAATAGCCATGACAACGTCAGATCTGGATCAAAGAAAAATAGAATGAAAGGCGAAAATAAGAAAACATGTTAGAAATACAAATGAGAGCCTGAGCAAATAACAGCATTATAAAGAAAGGAATGGAACATATAGTACTGACTTCATTACCATTCAATACACAGAAGTATGCCCATATCTTCTGTCTGCTCAAGTTTGATGTTCATCCAAACAAATAAGATACGCAGAACCACAACTGGTATGGGGGAGCCGTACGAATATTGATCAGGAATGTTGAAAGATACTATTCTTAAGCTTTCAATTTATCTCATTCTTCATACGTTGTGACATTGCGCAGTTTTCTTGACTCAACTCGCAGTCTCGCTACGCATGAGTAACAATTTTCACAAATTTCTACATATGGAGTAACACGGATATCGGAGACTCTGGTGAAAGATAACCTGGGAACAAACCTATTTAAAATACGCTGCTCATCCGTAGCTCCCCAATTCATGGGGTGAGTTCTCCACGTCCGAAGAGTTACAGATTACCCCTTCCCCGCATGCACTAGGCGTGTCCACAGAAAGAGAGAGATAATATGATGACTCGAGTGAGGACCCTGCTTCTATTTGTTCGCCCTAACCTCTCCGAAATGTTTATATTACATCGCCCATGAGCGCACGCGCGACGGCATGCGTCGAAACGGCAATACCCCTCAAGCGCCTTTCCAAGGTCACGCGTAGTGGGGACGCATTCCCCTCCGCTCGCTGGCGCTCGCAGAGTTACGAGGAGTCCCCTGTAATAAAACGCTCCTTGATACAGCCTTGTAATCTTTGTATTGCTAGTGATATAGAGTGCTCCATGTACGTATACACAGATACGCACATACATTAATAGGCTTTCATTTGTGACGGGCAAAACGAAAATGGGAAAAGTTAATTTCCTCCATTGTTGATGACACTTTCGTCCTTTTGGAGATGATCATCAAAGGGCAATATTATCTTCAATCCGGTTTTACACATGAATGGACTTTGGTCATTTGGGTTTAGTGAGACTTGTAGTTACATGAGTACATGTAACTGATGCACTCGAGATCAATGGGTGAGTATGACGTAAAGGAATGGTTTAGCGTGAAAGCATCCAGAGAGCTAACACGTCAATCTCCAAGTACATCTGCCAGCGTTTACTACACACGCAACATTCGGCGTCGATAAACGGGTTAACGCTGCACCAGATTTGTCAGTTGTAATTGTTCAGGATGGAACTATACTTCCAAAAGGGTATTATCCTTTTCTACTTTTCCCTTTCCCATTTTAAGTGAAAAAGTTATTCTGTTTATTGGTGCTCCGATAATTAACAGCAATTTGGCTGTCTCTTTTTTGTTTCTTATACTCTGTTCTTGTGCTTTTTACAAAGGCTAATAGAGTTTATTTTATATCGATATCCCGGTCTAAGATGCCGATTGGACCTACGGTTTATAGTGCCATCCGAAACACTTGAGGCTCGTGCCGCAGTGTCATGAAAGAAGAAGAACTTCTATACAATTGGTATAGTCATACGTGGAGTCCTACACCATCGATGTCAACTCGAAATGCTCCATTACATACACATGCATAAAACGTACGCCTCAATTTCCCCTTAATAAAATTCAATTTGACGACTTTTCAAGCGCAGAACACCGAAATCCGCTATGAATCACTCAGTCACGCTTTGCTATCCGAGCCACTCAGGCCAAAGAGAAACGAGGGCCTTGAATTTACACGCGTCCACAACTTCAGAATCAGTTGAAATTTGTTCGACGTACGACTGTAAAGGTAATTCCAAGTATGCAAAAAGTTGGCGAAATTAAAGATAGGTCGTAGTGTGAGCTACAAAACGCTATCCCACAAATCGTCCATGTCCCTACACAATTCGTGCATACATCTTGAGGCTGCACGAGTTATTGTGAGTTACCATACCTCATTCCGCGATATCTATGTTGGTCCTCTGTATTGAGCCTTTTGAAAAAAAAACTCTCGATACACCTGCTGTCTTGGTTCTCAGTGAAGTTGTTTCAATACCGGCATTGAAATAATGAAACAATTCATGGAACAAATGAGGACAGATGGTTGAAGTTATAGTACGCCATACTAAGGATCCATTAGGGTTTTCTAGGTAAACGACGTTTAGAATGAACAGGCATGCATAAGTGAGACCGAAGATGGGCAATAGAGTGGAATACGAAGGAATGGCTGTGTTGCTCTGTGAAAAGGAAACGGACAGGGCTGAGCGCTTTGAGATGTTTAAGGCTCTGCAACTGAATAGAAGGCGAGTTACAGGTTGCCTGTTGTCCATTTTTGACGGGCGAGTAATTTGTAAGTATGCACATCACGAGGCCTCCTCCGAGAATTGATCATCACTGGAAATATGCATTTTCACTATTTAAGATCATCCATAGTTTCAAATCCCTACCGCAGCATATATGAGATATGGACTTTTTCCGCCAGTCCCACCTCCTCCATTCCATTATTCTCGAAGTTCCCTTCTTCCATCCATTATATTACCCCATTTCAGAATTCAATCGTAATATTTTTACTACATCTCACACTACCACCGTGAGTTTTTCTCTCATCCTTCTACCTGCCCTTCACGCGACAAACTTCTACTTGCATTAACAGCATTAATGTGCTGCAGCAGTCTTGTATACCAACGTCTGGATATGTAGGTATTATAGGAAATCCGGATATATAAAGTCGGCTCACGGAGGAAAGTAATTCTTTACGTGATGGCGGTTCTGCAGAAGGAGCTGTTTTGGGGAGAATCTCCAGTAGACGATCGGAAAAAGTACCGAAAAATTTCGGTATTGATTTCTGGTATGCTTGCTACTTCCCATTAAAAATGGACCAGGGCAATTCTAGCGGCGAAAAATATTTACACTTTCGGTGCAATAATGAATCGCCTCCTATATTATCTCGCAGTTTATCAGAGACTTCAGCTCATCTACATACAGAAGTGATAAAATACTCATGTTAACGATGAGGGTGGTGGAATTCAAAAATTGCCAACTAGGGGTGAATTTAGACAATGGAATCAGGATAAATGTATCCGGCTTATGTGAATTTACCTCTATAGTGTTGAGCTTGAAAACAAATTCCACTGGGGGCTTAGATGGTGGAACACTGCAATTTGCTTTGAGCGTGTCTCCCGTATCATACCGGCTTCGTTCTGTTGAAATCGAGGGGTTGCCGTTTGGCAGAGCTGAAACAGAATTGTTTTATTGCGTAAGTTACGACACATGTATGGGGCGGGTGGGGGGGGGGGGGGGCGTGGAACCCCTATCGATCAATTCCATGCTTTGAAGATTTATTCGAGAGGTCGAGGCGTTACTATTATTATTATCATCGCTGAACTTTCCGTGACTCAGAACTTGAATATCAAATGTTGAACTGAAATTAATTTTTTTTTTTTCAGCGAAATCGAAATTGTAAATTTTATAATGAAATTAAGGCATCCTCATAATTTTCAATAAAGTCATCGACGAATTTGCCGTGACATCCATTCAACATGGAACACTCTACGAGTCAAGTGAATTCGTGTTACATTTCAAATTAAACTTATTATTCGAGAGGGAAGCCAAGGGATCACCAACGGAAGCTCAACGTGATTGTTACATTTAAATGTTCCCACCATCTACACTCGTCTATATCGTATCTCATACCCACTCACGTTTCTCTTTAGATTTCATACGTCGTTTAACGTACGAGTTTTGCCCCAGTTTTCGGGCGGAATTGCGGTATCGTATAGTGTAGTCTGTATGGATCTGGAAGCCCCGGAAACTCGAAATTTCTCTTATTGCCAATCTAGACCAACAAATGAACTCTCGGCATTCGAAACGATGCGACGATTAATCGGATCGGATTGGTGTTATGAGCATGTCATCGTAGCCTTTATGGTACCAATATCAAAACCGTGAGTAACTGAGATTTTTCATGGACCCATATTCAAGACCAAATTGAAGAATGAATTCGTTCATACATGGCTATTCCATTTTTTTTTTGGAAATTTTGAAAATTTCCAACTTTTGCGACGTTTAACGTCGTAGGCAGATACTCTACTCATACCACCAAAGTTCTAACTGTGTGTATGTACATGCATGTGCATGTGTGTGGGTAAGTTTTTTTTTTCTACTCTTTCTCTATTCGTATTCAATCACGTAACCGCTGGTAGGCATTACTTCATGGGCAACACTACGGATCAGAGTACCCACCCATTGCGGCTGGGGCCTACTTCGCCATTTCAGCTCATCGTATTTCTAATCACAGGGTAAACCTCCAGAAACCCCTGTGATACGATGGCGGGCGTCTACGATGGAACCCTCCCTCCCCCCCCCCCCCCTCGCGACGGGTCGCGTTCGGTCCCGGCTCACGGTCTCACTTCATGGATACCGCCGATAGCACACACGGAATGTTCCTGCCATCGGTCGGAGTCCGTGAGAAAATATTTTTCAGAAAAAATATTTGCAGTGAGCGGGAATCGAACGCGGGACCTTTAGAATAGTAGGCAGACACTCTACCCACTACACCAAAGCCCCGTCTGTGTGTGGGTAGGTGGGTGGGCGGGTGTGTGTGTGTAGGTGTGTGGGTGGGTGTGTGTGTGTGTGGCTGGAAGGGTGGGTGGGTGAGTGAATGTGAAGGGGTGGGCGGGTGGGTGGGTGAATGTGAAGGGGTGGGCGGGTGGGTGTGAAGGGATCGGTGGGTACATGGGTGTGGGTGGGTGGATGGGTGTGGGTGGGTGGATGGGTGTGGGTGGGTGGATGGGTGTGGGTGGGTGGGTGTGAATAGGTAGGTGGCTGGGTGGGTGTGAATAGGCGAGTGGGTGGGAGGGTGGGTGAGTGTGTGCTCGAAGGCGAAATGATTTAAACATCGTTACTAAAAAATTCACGTCTTTCACTATTTTAATTCTAGATTAAGAATGGGAAATCCAATCTTTGTATGCAAATACCCAGATACCTCTATAGAATAGACATGTGCAAACTCGTCATGAGGGTATGAATTCCCTTGTGGATAATACAGTTGTCTCGATATAGGAGGATACAGCGAGAAACGCGAAAACTCGACGAATTTCGTGATCGCTTGAGAAGCCCCTCGACTTGTCTATAACATCCATAAAAGGATAATAGCGGGGTCTTTCTATTGAGGTACTTGTCATCTAATATTCCACGATGATGGGTGGATAATGCGGCGCTATCATTGCACGATAGTGAAAACTTTCGTCGTTTAAACAATGGTGAAGTTTCATGAGTGGAAAATGTTAATCTTGGCATATTATCGGGAGGCAAAATGTATATTGAAAGTATTCATCACTTTTAGGCGTCTATTATGAAATAAGAACCATAAAAAAAATCGGTTACCACATCCCTCAAATTAATTATGCAAATTCACGACAAAAATTGCCGAGATGAACCACCATCAGTTGGCAATATATCACCCAAATAATACGTAAAACGTGGACGAATACTCACAAACAACTCTAAGTTTCTTAATGCTCTCTTCTGTAGAGAACGTTGGTGCATCAGCCGTTACTTCACAACTGAAATTACCCGTCAAGCTGTAATCCACATTTATTACAGTCACCTGCTCGTGATCCGAAAGATTACGCTGGAACATAAAACATAGATAATCCATATAATGTAGTGACTGCATTGTGTGTACACCTTTCTTTTGAATAACGAAATGAAAAAGTGAGTGGAGAGTGAAGTATTGCAGGCAGCAGGAGGACATGCAGGCGAGAAGTTAGTTTATTCAATATTTTTCATATGTATCCGGTGCTTTATTGAGTAATAGTGTGCCGCTTGACAGACCCGTGCAAAAAAATACGTTCATTAGCACAATTTACCAATTCATCAATGTAAATATTAAGTTGTATGTATGTACGGTAAACACAGGGTAAACCTGCAGAAACGAGCGCTTATGGCTGACCCCGTCTCCCCCCCCCCCCCCCGCCTTTCGTCGGGTTAGGTTCGCGTGAGCGGGCGGGCGAGTATGAATGAGCGGGTAAGTATGAGTGGGCGGGCGGGGGTGAAGGGACAAGTGGGTGGGTGTGAAGCGGGGAGTGGACGGTTGTGAAGGGGGAGTGGGTGGGTGTAAAGGGGCGGGCGGGTGGGTGTGAACTCTAAAAGCTGCGGATGGGTGGATGTAAAGGGGCGGATGAGTGGATGTAAAGCGGCGGATGGGTGGATGTAAAGGGGCGGGTGGGTGGGTGTGAAGGGGCGGGTGGGTGGGTGTGAAGGGGCGGGTGGGTGGGTGTGAAGGGGCGGGTGGGTGGGTGTGAAGGGGCGGGTGGGTGGGTGTGAAGGGCCGGTTGGTTGGTTGTGAAGGGGCGGCTGGGTGGATGTAAAGGGGCGGGTGGGTGGGTGGCTGTGAGTGGGCGGGTGGGAGCTTGCGTTTGGGGGGGGGGGGGAGGGGCTTGAATCCGCATCAAGGTATTCGACAATCAATGCATCCACCAAAGATATCATCCATCAATTCCAATCTCCTATCTCAATCCAGCTCCGATTACAAACCCTACAACAAAATCTCCAACTCCTCAACCTCCAATAAAATCCATACATTGACCGTTCTTCTCGACAAAAGTTCCACAAAGGTTAAATGCTATCGTGTGTACGATCTCATTGACGCACTATCAGTCGGTTTACGCTCAAGTCGATAGCAAATAATCCCGTCAGTTTCCCGTAAATAATGAATCAAATAATGATTTACGAGTTTCGGTGCAAGCAGCAGAGGTGAAAGTCAATTGACAAACATCATTACAGCCCCTGTTTAAATAATCAAGTGCATTGTGAATAAATGATATTTCAACATTGTAATTTAGGTAATATTGATACTCACATGAACTGTTATTCCAGTTATATTGAATACTTTAATTGTCGGTGTTTCCGATGGTGAATATCGGTAAAATTCATGCTTTCCCCTGTACCACTTAACAGAATAAAGTGGTTCATTCTCGCACTCGTAGTAACAACGTAGAGTTACTTGTTTGCCACGTTCAACCACTTCCGGTATCACTTCCAGTGTTACATTCCGCAAGCACCGTACACCTTTAAACAGAGAGAAAAAAGTCTATTGTAACTATGGTTTGTATAGTGTGATGAACAATTGAAAAGGGGGAACAAGAAAAGTGTGGAACTGGGTATCCAGACTAGGAATGAGGAGGAACTGTAGTTTAGAAAAAAAGTGAGCGACAAAGAATTCTTAGGAAATGCAAAGAAAGCTAACGGCGCAATAGGCGACGATGCATTAAGTGTACTGGGCATCATTAGGTCGCTTTTATTCCGCCAGAATGGGATCTGAGTGTGTAGGTTTTTGCACATCAGCCAAGAATTGCAATTCTGGCAAATGACTTCTCGTGATATCGCCTTGGTTTCCGTTCTCCGTATGCTCGTCCCATCTACTATTCCACCCATCGCTTCGCGCGTATATTCTCTTCGGCTCCAAGAGCATTCCCAGTAACAACGTGGAATGCACCGGCTTACTTATTTCCGACTTTTCCTAACTACTCACGTCCAACTTGAATGCTTTTGTTACTGACGAACGAAAAAAAAACTTGGAGCCGTCGTGGGACGGCCGAAAGCAGCGAAGCTTTTACGTATTGGTCCATGTCACGTGGCGGCCTATTTTAGATTCATTTTAATTTTCCATAGTGCACTGTCATTCGATTAATCTCTGTGTTCCTCTCTCGCTCTCTCTCTATATACATATATATATCTATATATCTATAATATATATATATATATATCTATAATATATATATATATATCTATAATATATATATATATATATATATATATTTATTTTTGTTTTTCGCTAATAATTAATTTGGCCCAAAACTCGATCACATGACGTCTACATATGTTATTGTGATTCCATGTTCTTCTATTGTAAATGTTAATCAGCTATATATTTTTGTCATAAATTTAATTAAGTTTCAATGGCTTTAATGAGGTTGAAAAGGATGGTTAAGAATTGTCTGGAGAAAACCTCAAGTTACACCGCCATTTCTCCTGGCCAATGCCACACTACTACAGGGGATTCCCCTGTAACTCGCCCAGTGCCAGCGAGCGGAGGGGAATCTGTCCCCACTCCGCGTAACGCTAGAGGTTGCGCTTGAGGGGGGGTGGTTGGTTCGTTGCAGGGCATCGCGTGTCTCCGCCTCCCTCGAGTCACCACAGGGTCCCCTTCCTGCGGGCACGCCTATTGCGAGCGGGGAAGGGGCAATCTGTAGCTCTCGGTACGCGTCAACCTCAGCCCGCAAGCTGGACACTTATGCGACGATGCTGCAACGTGATTTTCTGTACGTGAATTCTATTCGCGGACCTTGTGTGTCAACGGCCCGTGCTGTAAGCCCACGACCATTATCATCAATATGTAAATAATTAGTTATTGTAGATATTAACCAAGGAGTCGAAGGGGCTTACTAAGCGAGATTGGAATGCAGATCTGTCAAGATCTACTGTAGACAATGTGTCAGTAAAATCAAATGTATTTTTATATTGATCAATATTCAGATAAAAAAAATATGATCTATAAAGCAAAGTGAAGGAGAAATGATCAATGTAACGCCATAATACCATACTGCCCTAACTTTGATTTTCTTCAAGGCCCTCTAAGCTGCGCTTACACACCCAGATAAAGTAGGGCATCCATACGCCGTTGGAACAATACGTGAAACTTAATTGTGGAGTCAGCGGTAATAGCTTTCCCAGCCGCTGGCAATTTTCAATTTCAAGTTGGGGTTCGGTGCGGGCTACACATGCTGGCACTTTTAAACTACTGGTGCTTGGAAATCTTCGATCAACTACAGTTCTATAGTACATTGGCACAGCGATAAAGAACAATTCATCTTGCTGGCAGGGAGACCGAATAGTTTTTTCCTAGTTCCCGATGATATATACTGTGCAATTTTGTTTTACTTCAAAGAAGGAAAAAGGGAGGGTATCAAAGAACTTTCAGATGAATGCACCATGACAAAAAAAGCTTCAGTTCACGATTAAAATGAACGGTTCGTTGTCTGCATTCATTCGAAAGTTATGTCTCAAACATCCAGCTCTCCGCTTGCTATTGCCTTTGTTTTAGTTTGGGTTTGGAGATACAAGTTGTCCATTGTATAGTGTTCACTCATGTATAGATTCGAGAAGAGTTTCTCTGCAGTGTCATTGCAGATGTAATTCCAACGTGAAAACGTCTATCAGAGTAATATGGATATGAGGCAAACATTTCGGATGCAGGGAATCGCAACATTTGACAGCACTCCAACTCGAAAACCAATTACAATGAATGGGATGTCAGTTTGACGGTGAATTGAACCGATGATTTTCCGATGTATTTTTCATTTGTTCGTGAGTTCTCTATTTGTTTTCACCCACAGGGTCCATCAACCACTCAATCAATCAATCATTAATCAATCCACCCATCCATCAATCAATCCATCAATAAATCCATCAATCAATCCATCAATCAATCCATCAATCAATCCATCAATCAATCCACCAATCAATCCATCAATCAATCCATCAATCAATCCATCAATCAATCCATCAATCAATCCATCAATCAATCCATCAATCAATCCATCAATCAATCCATCAATCAATCCATCAATCAATCCATCAATCAATCCATCAATTCATCAATCTATCCATCAATCAATCCACCAATGAATCGATCAATCAATCCATCAATCAATCAATCCATCAATCAATCTCTCTATCTTGCTTCAGCGACCTCGTTTCGTGTCCACACCCTCTCCATTCATATCCGTGACCTTCTGGCTCTTTCGCTATTCAAAATACATCTGAGGCTCTGGCTCCAGTCATTGGACATGTAAGAACCCTCCAGGTCCCAGCAGTGTCACCTGACTGTGCATTGATTGTCATTATTCTCACTCTTCGCTTCTCGGTATCATCATACCCTCAACTTCTGATCTTCGATCTCTTGTATTCATTTTTTGCTTTCTGAAATCTTGCGCTTATACTCTCAGCAAGCTGTATCTCATCCATTTATCGCATCCGTGCTCACACCACTAGTCTATCTATCCATTTCTCTCCGTTTCCCGCTCTCCCGCGAACTGTCATTTTAAACGTCAGCTGAGCGGACAATATTGGAGAAAGAAAGAAAATTGAGGAGAACATGTCCCCAACGGCGAAGAATTACCCAGTACCTGTCTCACGAATTTTACCTCGTTGAAAATTGCCTGCGGGAATTTTCGTGGACCTCGCGTAAACCGTCTTTCCTCCATCCTTCTACACCATCCGACGGTTCAGCGGACGGATTGCTCTTCATAATAAGATTAAGTATTTGAGAGTTATTCACGTACATAATAAAAAAAAATACTGATGAATAGAAGATTAGAACTGAGATTTCTGCGTTTTGTTGGAAATATTTGTCTCTGGCACGGATTTTAGAAATGGGTTCTTCAAGGATGGTTTACATATCCTTTTGATTATCCATTTTGTAATTGCTTAAAAGTTAATTTTTTTTTTAGTTCTAATTTGCTTAAAAATTAATCGCCTAGGAAGTTGGTATGTGTGTATAGGACTGATGTGGTATAGCAAAAACGGAATTGAATCCAACAATACATTTATGAATTTATCTGGAACAAATGTGATGCATTAAACATCAATCTAGAAATATCTCCAGAAAATACACTTGGTACGCGAAAATTTCTGTCGCGGTTCTTTACTAAGAAAATTGTGATTAATTGATGGCGGAAAATAACAATTTGTTGTGGGATTGAGAACACTTTGCAGCGCAAATCTCAATCACTGAGTCGAAATCCGCAAAGCACTCGGAAAAAAATTTCAGCGAAAATTGACAAGATATTTACAAAAATATCTAACTATTTATAATAACCACTTCGCCTTCTAAAGTTATATTGGTTCATCAGCAAACTGTTTTTGTTCCAGGGCTCTCTAAATTGACGGAAATTTTCATGGTCATTGCCGAGCTTATCGGGCATTATTACGATAATGATAAGAACCAGATTGCAGGAAATATACGTGGTGGAATACATATTTTACAGGAAACAGAAACCTTGAAGTTATCATTTTTGTAGGCATAACAGTTAAATACCAGTTTTTGCCATTCTACAATAGAACAAGTGAATTTCCTTATAAAATTGCGAACAAAATAAAAAATTCCTCGAGGGATCGCCTCAGTAAGTTCCCGACATGTGCGCGTGTGTGTGTTTTTTTAGAGTATTTTTTTTTTTAAAGAATCCGGTCCCGCGACACCGTCAGTCAAAAAATCACACACCCACACACACACACACACACACACATATACATACATACATACATATATACATATACACATATATACATATACACATATATACATATACACATATATACATATACACATATATACATATACACATATATACATATACACATATATACATATACACATATATACATATACACATATATACATATACACATATATACATATACACATATATACATATATACATATATACATATGTACATATATACATATATACATATATACATATATACATATATACATATATACATATATACATATATACATATATACATATATACATATATACATATATACATATATACATATATACATATATACATACATGTAGGTACGTTTTTGCTAAGGGTTCAAAACCCTTATCAAAAACCTATCAATATGGCATCAAGTATCGAGAAAAGTGAAAGTTTTTCGATTTCGTCACTTTTCCTCATCTAAGTTATCTAATGAGATTTCTTCAGTAGCCTTTAAATACAACTCAGAGCAAATCCAAAGCCGATCGAAATTTCAAATGACAATAGATCATTAAGTTATGAATTCCAGTAAATCCTCCTCAATTTGATTTGAGTATTGTAATGAGGCATACCATGTCATTAAGATTAACACCTAACACCATTACATCGATAACAAATCGGAAACCGTTGAACTATTTACAGCGTTAACCTCAATAGTTAGTGTACGTGCGATACACGCAACTCAGTGACTAGTAATTAATATTGACTGGCTGTAGTCGTACGTAGCCGGCGCGTGCAAACTGACATATCAAATTGAATGTCTCTCAACGTTCGAGCAGTGTCATTTTGAACTTCCAGAACCTTCAGAGGACATGAAGCTTTTGAACTATCTCCTTATATTATTCCTCGGACTTTGTTCCGCTCAAGGTAAGTACATGGTTTACCGATTTATTACTAATTGCCTCATAAGATGTGTGTCCGTTTCTTGTCTGAGTCTTTCGCTAGTCGTATTCACCAACACTTGCTGCAATTGCGGTCTCTCTATCATATTTTCTAATCACATAGTGAAAGCGACAGGACACCACTTCCCGTTGCCCCGCAAATGGGACGGAAGTGTGACCCCCGACGGGTCGCACCTATAACTTCCTGATAGTGTGTGTGTATCTGTGACGATACGCGTATGAAGTCAACTTGTATATCAGTTACGCAAATTCAACTATTGATCGATTATTACGATTTTCTATCGATATCTCGTAAAATATGATGTGTAGCAAAAAAAGTAATAAAACATGAAATATGTAGTTTCACGGGAGGAACAACTTTTGTTTGACACTTTTTCTCGTATCTATCACCGTTCTCGAGATATAGCGTTACGAACAAATAAAATTGTTAATAACCATTCAAGGAATTGCTTTTCAACATTGACACTCCTTTCCGCCCTGGACATCAGTCAGAGGTAGTGTTGTGTCGAAGGAGAAACAAATCGATCAAGCCGTTTACCGGGAACCGATCTCGAAGAATCACTCACATACGAAAACACACACACACAGAACCCTCATCTAAAATTTGTCAGAATGATGTGAAACGTGGAGAAAAGTGAAAATTTTCGATTTCTGAGACACTTCATTATCGGGGTGATTACAATAACTTCCCTAGATCGGGAAGGTAAAAAAATGTCGCCCTTTTCTGCTATTCTCGGTACCTAGAAGATGGAACCGTAAGGTGGGACGGGAACCCGACCAGATGCGGAGAGGGAGTGGGGGGGGGGGGGAGGGGGAGGGTGGTTCCTGTGGGTGGATACGAATAGAGAAAGAGGGATAAATACATCATGACCACAGAGTACTGACAGTAGTTGTTTTCAACAATATTATTCTAGATACTGCTGAAAAAAACCTAGATATCGAATTGGAAGCAGACCGTTTAGGGATTTGCCAATTTACCTGTTCTCTTAAATACCGAGATAATGCTTATGCGCTCAACTCTTACCTAGACGAAACTACGAAGTTTTGTCTTTGCAAGTAGGTAGATAACTTGGACTTGGCATTCAATCATGTTTCTGATAAACATGTTTCTTTTTCAGGAAATATCCCAGGACCAGTCGGTAATAGCAGTACAAATTGAGGAGGAGCACAACCAATGGCTGATCGAGCCATAATCGTTAATTAACATTTGTATATCAATTGGAATGGAACATCAATAAATGATATGATGACATAGATTTTAAATCTCTCAACGGTCAATAACGTAATTGAGCATATATATTGTTATCTGGATCGTACAACGGTCCGCCAAATGGTGTAATTTAGTGATCAAAAGTTAAATGGACTAGAAGCTGTCTGAAGGTAATATCCATGAGAAATTAGAAACCATT